>OX638370.1:108204767-109702569 GCA_951812925.1 Calliopum simillimum
TCCCTATCGATTTCTTTACTTTCATCGTCAAGCCCTTTGCCAACATTTTGATTTGAGTTATACTGATATTGTCCATTCCCACCATCAACACCATCATTACTATGGGTATTATACTCAAAAGTATATATATCTTTTTTAATATCATTTTGCTTATTACGAAAGAGGCCCAGCAATTTCTCTTTCATGTTATGCAGAAAACTAGCATTGTGCTCAGACTCCAGTCCAGTGTTTAGACCACCAACTGCGGCTGAAGATGATGATGGCAATTTTAGCGCATCTGCTCCAGTTGATGATGGTACTTGTAGTGGCAATGGAATGTCTGCTTTTGTAGGTGCTGCCATTAGGTTTGTTGGTGCTACTGCAATAGTTGGTGACGTAACATTGGCAACTTTTCCATGCAAGCGATTTTTGTGATGTACCAATGCCGCTGTTATCAAATTGTTGACAGTGTCAGAGGAGCGTAACTTTGTCATTTTGTCCAAATTTTGTTTCAATTGCATTGGTGTCACTTGATTGGTGTCTGCTGTTGCTATAGGATGTTGCTGCTTGCAATTATTCTCTGTAGACTTGAAGTTTACTGGAGGTTGACTTCTCATAACACCATCTTCACTTAGAGGAAAACAATGTTCTTCGCTTTTTGGTATATAGCCACGTTTTTTCAGATAAGTTATAGGTGATTCCCAGTTGTCGCGTAAATTTCGCATGATATTATTGTAGGATTTCGTACAATCGAGCACTAACGGATCGTGTATGGCAAGTGGTGGTGCACAGGTGCTGAACACCAAAAAACAGTTGAGCATTTGCACAAAAGTAATTGGACTGAAAAGTTTAGAAACTTTTTTAAATAATTCATGGTTTGCTTTCAACATTGAAACTAAACACTTACAATTTTACAATGCTCATTTTACAACGACAATATTTTATATTTTGTCTGATTCGAATTAACAAAAACAAATTAATGTCAGTTAAAGAATGACAATAATTTTATTTCAATTCTGATTCACAAAAACTGGCAATCTAGTTGGTTTTTTAAAACTTGTATATTAGAGCGGTTCAGATATATGAAGATTTCGGGAATGCCCAAATTTCGAAAATATTATTCTTAAGACGAAGTTTCTTTCATATTTCGGAAAAAAATTCAAATTTTTAAGTTACGAGTATTTTATGCTCGAATTCTCGAACTTTCATAAATCTATATACAATATGAAGTAAAACAAGCCAAGTGTACCAGCTGAAAATTTTTTTGTCTCCTATTTCGCTCAAATTTGGCAATCTGATAGTACCGGTGTGCAAGATTGATATTGCGGGAGGATCTAGTCCTATCTCCTATCTAGGTCCTAGTATTGGGTGTACAACTTAAAAACCGGAATTTGACGGTGGATGTCCGTGCTAACAAATATCGTGAAAGCTCGAACTTTATATATATGTCATTTTGAAGGTACATTTGACAGCTGTCAAAATCAGTCAACAAAACAATTTTATCTTGTGTGCATCATTATTATTTTTCACGATGAATAACTGGAGAAAAAGACAGCATTTGCGGGTGGTTCTGTTGGGTCATTTTTTTGCAAAGAAAACTGCTGCCAAAAGTCATTTTTGCATCGGATCGTGACTGGGGATGAAAAATGGATCCATTACGACAACCCAAAACGCAAACATTCATATATGAAGCCCGGACAACCAAGACCTTCCCAGCCAAAGGGAAATATCCATGGTGCCAAGGTAATGCTCTGTAATGCTCACAGGTGACCTCTATCGAACACAATTAATACGTTTGAAGCGTGCCATCATCGAAAAACGCCCGGAAAATGCGACCAGACACGAAGCAATAATTTTTCATCATGACAACGCTCGGCCACATATTGCTGCCCCAGTCAAAAATTACCTGGAAAACAATGGAAAACAACGGATGGGAAATTTTGCCTCACCCGCTTTATAGCCCAGACCTTGCACCATCAGACTACCATTTGTTCCGATCGATGCAGAATGCCCTATCAGGAATACGCTTCACTTAAGTTCAAGATATCGAAAATTGGATAGATTCATTTTTGGACGCCAAGCCGGCGCATTTTTTTTTTGGGATGGAATTCATAAATTGCCTGAAAGATGGGGAAATGTTGTAGCTTCCATTGGACAATACTTTGAATAAAATATATTGTAACATTTTTCCACAATAAAGCATCAAATTTCGCTAAAAAATTCCGGTTTTTAAGTTGTACACCCAATATTTTCTGTTAAAATACAGGGTGTTGAAGTTGGTAAATTTTGTGATTTTCATAAAAAGGGTGTGTTTTCAAAAATTTATAACTTACACAAAAGTTTGTAAATTGATAATTCTATCATATTAATTTTTAAAAATTTTTTACTCAAGAGGAAGGCATCTTACGAAAAAAGTGTACTGGACATAAAATGCTTAGAATTGTTCAAGAAATACGTGTGAATTTTTTTGGAATTTTTTTAAACTTTTTTTTTTTTGAATAGGTAATATACGAAATTTTTTTTTTGAAAATAATTATTCATAAAAAAAAATGTTAAAACTTTCCAAAAAATTGCCAAAAATTTCACACGTATTTCTTGGACAATTCTGAACACCCAAGGGTGCCTATGTACAAGGGAAGGCGTAGCAACGCACACTGGGAAATGCAAGTCTAATAATAAAAATTAAAGTTTGTGCGTCTGTGTGTTCGTTTGACGAACCATTCGAAATATAAATATAAAGTTTATTTTAATTTTTTTGTTTTCTAAAAAACAATACAATTTTTTTTTTCTATACCTTGACTCAAGGTGAAAAATTTGAGATATCACACACTTCATTCCGATTATTTTTGAGATCAAGCCGAGGTTTTTCATAAAATGACTTGGTTTTTTTTAATTACGATATCAAAAATATTTGGAGTGAATCGTACACCAAGTACTTCAAAAGCGCTTTTCCCAATAGAAATTTAGAAGCACTTAAACTATGATTTTTTGTAAGGCTGCAGTAAGAACAACATAGGTTAGAACCCAGCGCGGGTGATTTTTTTTTTTATTTATTTTTTTTTTTTCGCTTATTGATTTTTTTTTATTAAAATTTCTTTTATTAAACATTTTTTTATGTCACTTTTCCATTTTCCTTTCTCTTATTTATTTACTTTTGTTTAATTGAATTGAAACTGATTACACAATGATTCCATGTTAGGCTGCAGTAAGAACAACATGGGTTCGAACCCAGCGTGGGTGATTTTATTTTTATTTTTTTTTGCTTTATTTTTTTTTTTATTAAAATATTTTTTATTCATATTTTTTTATTTCACTTTTCCACTTTCCTTTCTTTTCTATTATTTATTTACTTTTATTTAATTGAATTGAAACTGATTACACAATGATTCTATGTAAGGCTGCAGCGGAAGCGCTTATTGGTGAAAAAGAAACACTTTTGAAGGGTTTTTGAAGCACTTCTTTTCCCCTTGGGTTCCTTTGTGAACGCTTTGAATCCGAGGAGCGCAGGTGGTATGTAAATCGGCAGCCGAGCATTTCTCCGGAGGGGGCTGTGCGTGCAAAAGTTTTACAAAAACGGTGATTTAGGCGACTTTTCATTACGAAATGGGAGCCATCACTGAGTCTATTTGCCGAGCCGTCATAAAAAATTTTAGTGTTTTTAAGAACAAAATTCTCAAATTTTGTACTTTAAGCGGTCTGCACAAGACGTCTAGTAAGATTTTTAAGGCACTTCATTTGAAGATGCGTTATGTCTTGTAACCGGCTTTTATTTTTTAAATACTTCAGTTTAGTGTCGCATGCAAATGTCTTGACAGTACTTGGATATGAAACAAAAAAACATAAATACTGCACAGCCCTGTCTTGTTTGATTTGCATCACAATTCAGTTCTATGCACTGAACTGTGACAAAAAAAGTTTATTTCTCTTTTCTTGTGCTTCTTTTTTGTTTACGCTCTCTCTCACGAAATTGTATAAAAGTTACTTCAATCCAGGGGAATCAATCCTTTGCAACTTGCAAGTGTTACTATATCATAATTTTTACTGTAGTTTTTTTACTCGCACGTTTTACCTTGACCTGAAGTATTTGTTTTTACAAAAGACAGTGCAGTGCAGTATTTGTTAAAATCAGGTTTCTTTTTGCCACTGATATAGCAAGACAGTGTACTTAAGTATCAAAATGAAATCAGTGTACAGAGAAGATTTGAATTTTTAATTTTTTGGATCAAATACTTCAGTTCAGTATAAAATGTGCAAGTAATAAAAAGTACATTATATTTCAAGATGTTTTGTGATCTGATTTCATGATTTTAATTTCAATGACTTGTATTCACAGTCATCCATAAACTCGAATCTAAAATTAAAACCCACTTATGTTATTTTTAGCAACAGCTTAGCAAAATATGAAAAAATATTATTAATATTTTTCAAAAGCACAACAAAATCCATGTCTTTGCGTGAGAAAAACCAAAGTTATTTCACAATTAATGCAAATTTTGAAAGAAATCCCCGGAATAGTAGATAAACAATACAAAATACAAAAAAAAAGAATCGCATTTGCATACGATAAACATAATTTTTTTATCTAAAATAAAAGTGACTTGACTGTATAGGTACTACACCTGCTATATACCTGCTGACCCGCTGTTAGCCATGTGACGTTGGTACAAAGCTTTAAAGTTTGTTGTCAAGTTGTTGTGAACTACATACAACGTATAGTGCGCACGCGTAACTCAAAATAAAGTTTACCATGGTTGAGGAGATCAAACATGACAATGGAAAAGTTTAAGATAATTCATCAAGTAGTGGTAAAAATGAAATCAACAACTTGGTGTAAAAAGTACAAACCAATAAATACCGCTCACAACAACAACAACACAAATTAAAGGAATCGCGACAACAACAACACAACAAAAAATCTCACAAATTTTAAATTTAGCTAAAAGTCGTCATCGATTCTTTTTATCTTTTTTTTTTTTTTTTGTTTTTTTGCAAATTCATGTGAATGAAAGTCAAACAAGCAACGTCGAACGTTCAGAGTGGTGGGATCAGGAAACAACAACAACAAAAATAACAATAATATGTGATGAAAAAATTCACAAAAATTTTATATTGATTTAACACATATGTATCCATCCATCCATCCGTATGTGGATATGTTGAAAAGGTAGGTTGGTCGGTGTTGCTATGTAAACATTGGCAAAAGTTATCAAGCAACGCGATCATAACATGCCAACGATCACAGAGATCAATACGTAGACAAATGCGACGGCTAACAAATGCCATGTGGATGGATAATAACTTTGCCATTAGTCATTTGGCCAATAAAAAATTGCTACAAAACATCATGAATATAAAGTATAGATAATGAATTGTATACTCGCGTACAAAATATAAACCACAACATAGGACGCGTCTATTGGTACGATCATCAACCAATACGGCGATCAATCAAATGTTTAAAAATTTAAATTATCAAGTTAAAAATAGATTTGATATTTTTCTTGTTACTAATATTAGTAAGCACTTTTATTCTATTATTCCAAAATTACGGAAATCAAATGAGTTCTATGACCCACAAAAAACAACTTTATAACATAGATACGGGTCGATCGATCGATCATTTAGCATAATCATTTAGCGACCTCTATACGATACGTTTGTTATGTTTGCTGCAGTATTAAATAATTCAACATTTGATAGGAGATTCCGTGAAAAAGTGTGCCAGTGGCAGACGTTTGAGGTTTTTTTTTTTCTAACGACACTCTGACGTCAAAAGACATAAATCATTTAATTTTACATTTGTGACAAATTATTGACATAGTACTGTATGAGCTATCTATTGTGATAATGCCGGTGATTTTGGAATCAAAGGGAAAACAGTGAATTTCATTATATGCCAGTTATTGCATTTAAGCGTAACTTGTATCTATTAGCTAATTACGTAGTTAAATACATATTGTTCTAAACTGTTGACAATTTTGTTTTGATCAGAAAGCTGTCATACTTATATAAAGGAGCACAAGGTCACACAATTCATATACTCGCAAAATCATACCTGATTGTTTTTAAAAAGACAGTAAAAATTGAAAAATAATTCAAATCAAACTATAAAAACTATGATTTGGATCAGTTGCAAACATTTATACTAGAGTTTGCCTTGAGGTCGAAATTCGACTTTAAAAGGACCACCCAACTGTTAACTTAATCCCATGTCAGTGCGTTTTCTCTTTAGGGCAGTGGCAAAGTCGACTTAGTGCTAACCCTGTCTCCATACCAAAGTTAATAAAAAACGACGAAACGGTTTAGCCATGAGAGCGTTTTTTTCCATTTAAAGGCATGGCACCGCCCTCTTAAAAACATAAGGGCCATACCAAATGTTATATAAACCGATAAAACGGTTTAGCCATGAGAGCATTTTTTCCATTTAGGGGCGTGGCACCACCCATTTAACAGCATAATGGTCATGTTAACATTCCTAAGTGCTAACCCTAGCTCCATTTCATAAAAATCGATGCAGTGGTTTAACTGTGGGAGCATTTTTTCCATTTAAGGGTGTGGCACCGCCACTTTTAAAAAAGAGATAATCCTATGCACTGCTCCACCGTGAGGCCGTGAAGCCTTTCCAACAAAAAACGAGTACGGGTGTGACTTATGGCCAGGCCAAACATTAAATACACTACACTGCAGTATTTTGAAAATTTTGCTGGTATGCGAGGTGCCACGCCCTCTTGTCCGAGTTCACCCAATTTTTGATCAAAGCTTTCTTTTATAGTTCTTAGTGTCTGAGTGAAATTTGGTTAGCTTATCTGAAAAAAAATTTTCAGTATACCGTTTTCAAGCTTTTGCTTCTATGGGAGGTGCCACGCCCTCTTGTCCGAATTTGCCCAGTTTTTTCTCAGAGCTTGCGCTCACAATTCGTAGTATTTATGTGTAGGCAGAAGGCAGTAGAGGTGGTGGTAGACCCAAAATCAACTGAAAAAAGTCGCTGGATAAGGAAATTCAAGAATCGGGAAAGTCGTGGCAAGAGATCAAAGTCATCGAAAGGGATCGCGACGAATGGAGATGTTTCATATTGGCCCTATGCTCCTCCTAGGAGTTAAAGGAGAATACATGCATACATACATGTGTATTTTGGTTGCATTGTCCTGAAAAATACTCCTAAAGTTGCATTTTGAATATATTTTTTGTATGGGCGGTAGGCGTGTCCGTTGACCGATTTCGCTTATTTTCAATCCCACGAGCTAACTTTAACGACGGAGGCAGTGTACCAAATTTCATTGAACTATTTTGGTCAGCTTTTCCAGAAAATTTATTTCCACGCACGGACATGGCTATATCGAGTGAGAAGGTGACACTGATCAAGAATATATATACTTTTTTATATCTGACACGCCTTCTTTTCTGCGTTACAAACGGAAGGACAAACTGAATATACCCTGGCTGTAGGGTATAAAAAACAACTTTTGCGATTTTTAAATTTTCTTCACCAATGATCTTTTCTAGATAATCTTTGATCTACCAAGTAATCGACTGCCTTTTAGATATTACTGAATGGTTAGCAGCAAATTTTGAGGATTTAGGGATCTACAACTGCGTAGCCTGATCTCGTTTGATATTGGCATAAGTGCACACTAGAAGATTTTCCAGCCTGTCCGATCGCATAGCTTTCTTTTTGAAAGAATTAAAGGCTGATATAAGTTCTTCCTTTTTCTTGTTTGACTAAACTACTTAGTCGTCTATAGTTTCGGTTCTTTTTTATTTTTTTCTTCAATATAAATACTGACCAAACATAATGAAATAGCAAGAAAACGATTTGTTTTTTTATTTTTCAGATGTGACTCCGAACACGTATATTGTCTTTGGTCATTTAGTTAATTTCTTAATTCGTTTTGCCGCAGTGTTCGTCACTATTTCATCACAATATAAAATGAAGCACACCTCTTCAACATAAACACATTTCAAATTATATATGTATATTATATCCAGTTAACTATTTCTATTAAATTTTTAAATATTGATTAATGATTAACGATTGATTGAATTGGATTTTTTTTTTTTTTTTGCTCAGATACTTTGACTTAACTACTTAGTAGTTATGTTTCAGTGCTAATTAGTTTGGTGGTTACCCGGCACGTGAGTTGTTGTGCCAATCCACTTGTCCGTAATAATTTTCCGTAATTATCACTTGTTTATAATTTAAGCAACTGTGCCAACATTATTCGGAATTTTTTGCGCCAGATGATCTTAGAAATTGATGATAATCGATCTATTGTTGTAAGCTTTTCGTATAAATGTCAGAAAAAAAAAAATATTTGGACTTTCCAATTGAAATCTACTTAAAAGCATTACTTAATAATTACTTTCACAGTATTCTGAATTTGAGAGATTAATTAAGGCCCTTAGTTTCTTTTATCTTGTTGAGATCCTCGAATGAAAAAGTTCTTAACGGTTTTTATTACAATAAAAATCTTTCAGAAAGAAATAGTGCACTTAACCATATAATGTTTACTGGATGCGTGCCTATAAAACAGTATTACAGTGATAAACCAAGCTCAATAAGGTTAAGAGAAGAGCTTTTATGCATTTTCACCAATGCAATATTTTAACAAACGCACCTGCACGTAAATTCACAAATTAACGTGCCTCCAAAAAGGCTATAAGGTTAAAGGCGGCTAAACTAAATAAAAATAATTTGTGGGATGCATCTAAACAATATATACCTAAACTGGAAAAAATACTTTGTTTATACCTATGCCATTAGATCATAATAATTGAAACTAAACTTAAACAAGGGTGTTTTGCAGACTTTTGATCGGTGTTTTAACCGAACACTGTTGAACTCCATGCATATAGGATGCATATCAAATAACAGGTGCAGAAACTGATCCGAACCTGATAACGCAGAAACTGTACAACATGTCATTTGCCATTGCCCAGCGCTAGCAAGACGCAGAATGGCTACTCTTGGGCAGGCTATGTTCGGCTCCATAAATGAGGTAGCTGGAAAAGCATTATCAAAACTAAAGATTTTCGCTCTAAAAACTGAAAGTTTCGATATTGATGAAAATCATGAAGCAAGAACAACACTATTTTCCTAACAGAAGGAAGTTTGTGGTAACGCTATGAATCTAGTAGGTCTATGTGAGGTTTTTGCTCTTCGCAATTACAGCCACCCTAACCTAACCTTACCTAAGGGTGTTTACCATTGGCCAGGCCAAAACTTAAATAAACTACACTGCAGCATTTTTAAAATTTTGCCACGCCTTTTTTTTCTGAATACACTATTTACTATTTCAAGTATTTGTGCGAAATTCGGTTGCATAACTTTTCTTTACAGCATTTCAAAAGCTTTCAACTTATGGGAGGTGCCACGACTTCTTTTCCGAATCGACCAAATTTTTGCTAAGAGCTTGCATTTACTGTTTTTAGTGTCTGAGTGATATTTGGTTGAATTATCTCAAAAAACACTTTCAGTTAGCATTTATGCCACGCCTCCTCGTCCAAGTTTGCCTAGTTTTCGCTTAAAGCTTGCATTTACTGTCCATAAGGTTTAAGTGAAATTTTGTTGAATTATATCAAAAAACACTTTCAGTATGGAATTTTGAATGTTTTACTTATATAAGAGGTTTCTCTTTAGAGCTTGCATTAATTATTTGGTTGGATTATCTTGAAAAACGCTTTCAGTACAGCATTTTGAAATTTTAACTTATATGGGAGGTGCCACAACCTAATGTCTTAATTCACTTTGCTTTTGCCTAGAGCTTACACTATTCTCAGTATTTATGTCTATTTTGGTTACATTATCGTGAATAATGTACATAAAATTGCGTTTTGAATATATTTTTTGTATGGGCGGTAGGCGTGTCCGTTTACCGAATTCGCTCATTTTCAATCCCGCGAGCTAACTTTTACAACAAAGGCGGTGTACCAAATTTCATTGAATTATCTTGCGCAGTTTTCCCAGAAAATGTATTTCCACGCACACCCAACCAGCCAGCCAGACAGACGGATATGGCTATATCCACTCAGGAGGTGACGCTGATCAAGAATGTATATACTTTTTTGTACCTGCCACGCCTCCTTCTCTGCGTTATAAACGGAAGGACAAAGTGGATATACCCTGGGT
This sequence comes from Calliopum simillimum, assembly GCA_951812925.1. Lineage (NCBI taxonomy): Eukaryota > Metazoa > Arthropoda > Insecta > Diptera > Lauxaniidae > Calliopum > Calliopum simillimum. Next base: position 108,214,873 of record OX638370.1, read on the forward strand.
GTAGGGTATAAAAATTGCAATTGAAAATCACCGAGTGGAGGATTTGAGTCTGAGCCTCTCCAGCGCAAGTCATTAGACCGATACGCTATCGTTTGCTCTTCTTCACAGTCGACATACTGCCAATCAGTACGTAATCAATAACGTTATAATTTGACTGACACAATCGATACACAATTGGACCACTTTTGGTACTAATGTCGTATTATGCATTACATTCGGATCATTTTTGATACAAATGACCGACTTAGCATTACATTTGGACTATTTTTGGTACAATTGATAATTTAAGTGAATAAATTCTAGTTTAAGGTGAAGTCCGTTTTGGTTTACTTACAAAATAAATAGACCAAAGATGGGACTATTGAGACAATTGTCTCTACCGGTCCTACAGGGGAATTTATATTGGGAGCTGCTATATGGGAAGAGATGTAGCATATTGTGGGTTTTTTTGCTTTCGATGGGCAATGCACCGTACTCTTGTTCAATCCCACCCACTTTTTGTAATGCGCTTGATAGACACAATATATGTTCATCTAGAATAAAACAAGATTTTTGTTTAAGTGCTTAGAGTTTAATTATAACGTTAACTAAACAGCTTTTCCAACACTTCTTACGTACTTAGCATGCGTGAATGAATTGAGTAATTCCTGTGTAGTTCCCACCTTAAAATCTACTCGGCAACTTTTCTAATGGACAACGTAACACTAACGTCATATTTAAATAGTGCAACTTTTTTTTGTTTTGTTTTAATGATTAATTGCATAATTTGCATAATAATCCTTTCATTAGAATTTCCCACATATAAAACAGCAAAAAGCTTTTCATTCATGGGTTTTTTTCGCCTTGCCTTCATTTATGCCCATCAGCTAAGTAAGCGCTTTTCTAAACGTAAAAAGTACCAAGTGTGCTCGATGTTCCATGCCATGCTATTGGTAGTTACTTAGTGAGAGCTAATGTGAAATTGACGATCGCAGCCAGCAAAATACCAGAGACTAAAAACGAACTACGAGCAATACAGGTGTTGAGCGGTATTCGGCGATCTTTGATCGATCACTCACTCACTGTAGCAAAATTATTTGAGAACAAAATCAAAGAGCGCAACTTTGTTATAAAGGCGCTACGATGTGCAGAGATCAAGTCATTCACGCAAAGGAATTCATAACGTAACGGTGTAAAATTTTAACTGTTCACACGTATTTAATAACGTTAAGCAAAAGAAAAAAAAATATTAATTAAGTGAATTTTAAGGCAGTTTTATTAATTAATAATTTAGTGAAAAAGAAAAAAAAAGTGCAAATTGAATAAACGAAAAAGTTCTGAATAAAAAAATAAAAAAAAGGAAAAATTTAATCAAGTTACTTAATTATTAATTAAATAAATACACAATGAATGCAGACGAATTTAGAAAACAGGGAAAAGCTTTGATCGATTACATTTGCAATTATGCGCAAACTATTGCAGAGCGCGATGTGGCGCCAACGTTTGATCCAGGATATTTAAAACCATTATTACCGGGTTAGTGACACTCTATTTTCTTTCGAATAAAATTACAAGGAAGCAATAAATTAATTGAATTTGAAGACAAAGTTGTCTGAATGTGTGTATTAAATCATCATGGAAAGATATAAAAATTACCAGAAACGGGTAATAAAATGCGTGCAAACGACAGATCTAGGTGTTTTTGTGATAAGCAGCATATCGATTTTTATAATAAATGATTTTACTTTAAGAAAGCATATAAAAATCTTTAAGAAAGTAGGGTAAAAATTCCGGCTCAATCATTTTTATGTGTCGAATAGGAAATATTCTTAGCTGTTTCATTTTTAAACCAGATTGTTTCTAAAAAACTTAATTGAACAGGATGGCAAATTTTGTTTTTTGTTTGGTAATTTGGTAGAAGTTAATTTTAAAACAAATAGATTTTCAGCCAACTTCATTATAATGATATTTTTTTTTTGTTTTAATTGTTTTTTTTATATTAATTGATTCTCTTTTTTTAATATTTCTTATTTTTAAAAAAAAAAGTATTCCGTTTAATAATTTTTACTCTCCTGTTTGATAATTTTACTGTGCTAATATTGAAAAAAATATATATTTTTTTTTTGTTATTTAGCATTAAGGAAGGCTAGAACCGTGAGAACCTGTTCATTTACATATCTATTAAAACTGCCTAAAAAATTTATCAAAATTTCAAAGTTCCCTTGAAGGAAATACTTCAATATTAGCACAGTAAAAATTATCAAACAAATTGTTTTTTTTTTTTTTTTATTTCAATTGTTTTATTTTTTATATGAATTGTTTCTCTTCTTTAATATTTATTGTTTTGGAAAAAAAAACTTATTTCTGTTTAATAATTTTTACCATCCTGTTTAATAATTTTTACTGTGCTTATATTGAGAACTAAGGAACTTTAAAATTTTTTTAAATTTTTCAAGCAGTTTCTAATAGAATATACTCGTAAAATGAACAAAGATAAGCAATTTTTAGTAATTTTTGAACGATTTTCGCTACAAAATTTCAAAAACTTTTCTTTCCGTGTAGTCAATCGAATATATATTATTTTTAACGTACACGGAAAAAAAATCTCGGTCAATCCAACTGATTTCAACGATAGAAATCGCACCAACCCGCTGTAAAGGTTAAATTGACTATGCAGTCCAGTAAAATTACTACGAAAATAGTAATGTACAGTTACTGTAAAAATGTATAAGTACTGTGAAAAAAGTAATTTAACCCAGATTTTCCATAGAAACTGCACCAACCCACAGTTTTTGTATTTGAAACGTAGTGCTCAGTAAATTTATAATTTGCTCGGTTTAAGAACTATAAAAAGCAGTTACAGTAAAAGTTACCTTCGAAAAGGGTAAGCTAACTATCAACTACTACAATACAGCTAAAACTGTTTTGTTACGATTTGATAATTAACACTCCAGAAGGACTGTAACTAGCCGTTTCCAAAGAGCCGTAGAAATTATAGAAAACAACTTCTACAGCGGCATCATTTCAAATAACAAAATATCAGTACAACTCTAGGAAACTTATGTTGTTTTATTTTTAAACAACGTGAGAACTTTATGACACTTTTAAAAACTTAACTCAAATTTTTTTCCATTCAAATAAAAAATGCAAAGAATACAAAATGTACAACTGTAGAAAAGTACAAAGATTTCTGAAACTTTGAATTGTTGTTTTTGGTTTCCTATAGAAAATTTTAAAAACTATAGAATACAAAATTTATAGTTTATTTTACCGTCAGTTTTTTTTTTCTGTGTAATAAATAATAGTTTGGAAAGCAATCGAATAAAAGTATGATTTAAGCCAACTGCCATCTTAAAGATAAATATTCCACGACTATCAAAATTATAAGATTATATTTTTTTTATTAAAAATTTACACATATGGTAGTAAAATCAGGCACAATCACTGTCCTGCTGCAGACGTGCTCATTCTTTAAAAACAGACTTTACTCTTTGTTTCTGTGATTCAAACACACATATGCGATGCGTCGTGACAAAATAGACTTTATCTTGCCAGAGTAAAATTTTCAGTACAGAATAAAACATTAGTTTTGGTCAAAATATCAGGTTTAGAGTTTTTAAAACCAAACGCTGCTATACATATTTCAAGATCAACTAACAAGTGAAACAATAATTTTAAATTTTAGCCGCTAGATAACATAAAAATATATTTTTTCAAACTACCTTTAGCTCTTCCAAACCCTACTATTGCCTAACTCAATTATCTCACAACTTTAATTTTTGAACTATATAGTTAAAAACGCTATAACTACGTCAATTTTTGACTGCGATATTTAAAAAATTTTGATAATCAACATTAACATTGAAATAGAAGTTCAAAATTATATAGTACTCCAATTGAATTTTGAAAAAATGTACATATTGTTAAAAAGATATTAAGCATTTGATTTTTGTTTTACTTAGGCAGCGAACTGTTTCTGTAGATAAACTTTCTAGTTTAAATGAATGAAATAAGAATTTCAAAAATAGACGCCAAAATAATACAAAGGGTAATTAAATCAGACAATTTTTTTAAAAAAAAAGATATATAAAAATTCAAGTAAACAGCATTAAAATTAAAATTTGAATTTTGTTAGTACATTAAAATACCGCAGTATTTTTCCTTATCGTATAAACAAAAACGATGTTTAACAGATTTTAACAAATATTTAAGCAGGTAAAACACATTAATTTACACAAAAAAAAAAAAATAAAATGGTGTGGTCAGAAAATTTGCTATTTTTCACAAAGTAAATATTAATAGCTAACTAAATGCTAATTAAAAAAACCAAATAATAATTAATTAAAACTTTACTTTTGAGCTTGACGCAATATCCTAATATTTCTATTAAAAATTCCACACCCATTTTAAAATTGTATCAGGTGTGCAAAATTATAGTAAAGTTTTAATTACTTATATAATATAGTATATACATTTTTAAAAAATGTTTAATGAAATGTGATACAGGCTTCCACTCCAAATTAAACATTTTCCACATCTTATTTTGCTTTTTTAAATCAAATTTAATTTTTTCCAAATCAAAATAAACATTTGAATTGAATGGTTAGTTTGAAATATGTCGCAATTTTTTTGACTTAAGTTGAAAGAGTAAATTCTCATCTTTATTTTTTTTATAGTCAGAAGACGAAGCTTAACGTAGCTAACGTAGTAATTTCCCGAGGCAAATTGCCTTTTTTTTGCTCATAACTTTTAAGTTATTAATGTAATCCAAATAGTTTTAAATTAATTAAAAAAATACTATGTTTCAATAAAAAATGCAATAAAAATGTCTGTAACAAACATAATCAATATATTAATACCCAAGACATAAATTTGTCCTACCTTTTAACTATGTTAGGAATGCAGCACTACTTTGAATTATATACCATAAGAAAGGTATTTGCTTGTAAATATGCACAAAGTTAAAACTACTTTAATATTTTGACTTTAAGCCAGGTGAAATTAAATACAAATTTTTCAATATTAACAACAAAATACACGGTCACACAGAGCTGAAAAAAGGATAAAGCACAAAGACAAAGACAAAAAGCATAGCACTGATTTCATGTTTTTTGTTTTGTTTATATTTCGCTTGAATTATACCAGGGATGATAAATGGGCTTTTCTATATTGTACCAAATAGCAAAAAAAAGTACTAAGTGTCCAAAAAGCACCAAAATTATTTTAAACATTTGTGGTCGAATTTTCACTACTGGGCGATTCTGGTTTATATAAATACAGCTCTGAGTTGTATGAAAAAGTTCATCAGTTTCGTACGTACAACCATTAGGATAATTTAGCTAATTTTTTCGAAGTAAAACTACGACTTTTTTAAAAAAAAAAAAACCTTGCTAAATAGATCTGCACTCTTACGTTCATGAGTTGATATTTATTTTAAATAAAAAAAAAATACAAGAACATAAAATTTGCATAGTTTTTGGTTTAAGATTAACAGCGCAAAGTTTTCTAATTTAAAAAAAAAATTCATTTTGTTTAAATAATAAATAGCAAATAGACAAGCGTTATTATGAAGAAAAAGCAATGTTTGACATAGTGTTTAAAGTTTTGCTGCTGATTGATTTCTTTACACGCAAAAATTTGTTCCAAATCTCACCACAATATAATAAGCATGTTTTTCAGAAGTACATACTTCAAGTAAGATGGTACAACCCACACATGTCAAAAAAACACATGCGGAGCATAAAAGAAAAAAAAAAACAATTTTAACAAAAATGATTTTTTAAGTTATTGTTGACAAAACAACAACAATAACAACAGCAAAAAAACAAACAATTCAAAAAAAAAAAAAGGATTTATGCAATACACTTTAACAATAATAGCAATAACACAAAATTAAGTACCCAATTAACAAATGAATAATTATCAAATAATAACTCAAACAAATTACAAAAAAACAAACGAAATTTGCTTAGCATTTTTTCAAAGAATTTGGTTTCTTCTTTAATTTTTTTTTACTTTCTCACAAACGGGCATAGTTTATTTTCTAAAGTTATAAACAAATTAATTTTTCTCATTGCCAAAAATAACAAAAACAAATTTTGTTGATATATACAATATATAAAATAAAATGCCGTGTATTTGTTGCTAGTCGATAAGTATCAATTGAATCCTACAATATACAATGTATGTAAATGTATAAGCACAAGTGGCAGTAACGTGTTAATTGAACTGTTTTAGAACAAGGTGTTTTTGCTTAAGTAGGAGTGTATAAATATTTTTTCTATTAAACAACAAACAAACTTATTATCAATGCCTCTGCTGTGATTAATGTTTTATTTTTTCCTTTTTTTTTATTACTTTTTTCATGCAGATGAAGCTCCAATGAAAGCTGAAAAATTCGAAGATGTTTTAGAAGATTTTGAAAACAAAGTTATGCCCGGAGTTGTACATTGGAATCATCCAAAGTTTTTTGCTTACTTTCCATCGGGAAATTCATTTCCTTCTATATTGGGTGATATGCTGAGTAGTGCAATCGGTTCAATTGGATTTTCATGGGTAAGTTATTATAAGTTTTATACGGTGCATATTATTGAAGATTGGGTCAATTACAGTCTGAATTTTGACGCAAATTTTTGTCTGATATTTTAAGTAAAGTAACCTTCTAAAATATCAACTGTTACAACACAGTTAAAACTGTTTTGCAACGGTTTGATAGTTAGCACTTCTAAAGGACTGTAACTAACCGTTTCCAAAAAGCCATAGAGATTGTAGGAACCAACTTCTACGGCGGCACCATATCAAATAGCAAAATATCAATTGAAGTCTAGAAAACTTATGTTGATTTATTCTTAAACAATGTGAGAGTTTTATGAACCTTTTAAAAACACAGCTCAAAATTTTATTCATATAAAAAAAATTTTTTAACTCAACTGTAAAAAAGTAAAACGAATTCTGAAGTTTTCAATTGTTGTTTTTGTTTCCTATAAAAAAATTTAAAAATCTATAGAATACAAAATTTATAGTTAATTTTACCGTCAGTTTTTTTTCTGTGTAGTATTGGGTTCATAAGGGAAGTCTGATCTCGACTTACTCTCTTATGTATTGCGATTTCTGTATATAGGTTTTTCACTCCAAGTTGAACCTTTTCCACGCCATATTGAACTTGTTTTAAATCAAATTAAACTTTTTCCAAATCAAAATAAACGTTTACCCAATCAATTGCTCAATACCCTACTTATTTTGGAAGGTGTTTGGTAGACACAATATTCATCTATTTATCAAGTTTCATAACGACAGCTGCTGTGTATTTTTTGCAAAGTTTCAATTGATTTGGTAAAAGATTAATTTGATTGGAAAAAAAACTAATTGTTCGAAGAAGTTTCACTTGATTTGAAAAAAGATCAATATGATGTAGAAAAGGTTTAACTTGGGGTGGAAAAGCCCATATTACCAAAAGCAACAAAAATCAAAAAAAAAAAAATAACACTTCAACTTTCATTCAATTATAGGCTTCATGTCCAGCAGCTACAGAGCTAGAAACTATCGTACTCGATTGGTATGCCAAGGCATTAGGTTTGCCAAAAGCTTTCATCAGCGATCTGCCCGGTAGCCGCGGTGGTGGCGCACTACAAGGTTCCGCCTCCGAGTGTACACTTGTGTGTTTAATAACCGCACGTTCACGTGCGATACAAAAACTAAAAGGAGACAGTACAGATAAACATGAAAGTGATTTTCTGCCACAGCTGATTGCATATTCGAGCAATGAGGCGCATTCTTCGGTAGAGAAAGCAGCAAAAATGGCACTGGTCAAATTGCGCATCATTGAAACAGATAATCGTGGACGAATGCGTGTTGATTTACTACGTCAAGCTGTACAGAATGATCAAAATGCTGGACTGACACCTTTTTTTGTTGTAGCAACAGTGGGTACAACGGGCGCATGCGCATTTGATGATCTTGTAAAAATTGGACAAGTCTGTAAGGAGGTTTCAAGCATCTGGTTTCATGTTGATGGCGCCTATGCTGGTAATTCATTCATATTGCCAGAGATGCGCGACTGTTTAAAGGGCTTAGAATATGCCGAATCATTTAATACAAATCCAAATAAATTGCTCTTGACCAATTTTGATGCATCTGCCATGTGGGTAAAAGATGTGATGTGTCTTAAGACAGCACTCAATGTTGATCCATTGTATTTGAAGCATGAACACAATGCCATTGATTATCGACATTTTGGCATACCATTGAGTAGACGTTTTCGAGCGCTTAAACTGTGGTTTGTATTTCGCATGTATGGCATTAGTGGACTGCAGGCATATATACGAAATCATATGACACTCGCAAAGAAATTCGAGATGTTAGTGCGTAAGGATGAACGTTTTGAAGTGTGCAACGATGTGAGATTAGGGCTGGTGTGTTTTCGCATGAGGTAAGTTAAAAGCGCATACGATTTTGTGACGACCATATTTACAATTTTTTTTTTTGTTTTCTAGAGTTGCTGACGTTTACAATCAGGAATTGCTAGCACAAATTAATCACTCAGCAAAAATGCATATGATTCCATCAAAGGTCAATGGCAAATATACGATACGTTTTTGTGTCACTTACGAACATGCTACCGAAAAAGATATAGGTAAATTAATTCAGCAATTATTTTTTATAAATTCATTTTTGTTTTACTTAATTAAAAAGTTATAATACTATACGTGTGAAAAATAATTAACAAATTTACTCTTCTCTGTATATAGTTGAGGCTTGGAGCGATATTAAATCCTTTGCTGAGGAAATTTTACGCGATCTCAATTTGGAAATCGCTTCACTACCATCTACACCCGAAAAAGAGAAAATCTCCATTACAACCGAACCACAATTGGTTACAACAAAGCCACCCATCAAAAAGAAGCTCACACGCACCAAATCAATGCGTTTCTCATTTACACGCAGTATATCACGTGAAATGTACGAGAGTAAAAACGAACATCTCAAGGATGGCTGCACTCCTATTCTGGTTGTTGATACAAACGCCATGTTACAAAGTTTTCTTAAGGCTACAGCTGACAATCAAGACAAAAAGCTTAAAGGCATTACAGATGTAGACACGGACGAGGCAAGCAATTAAGCAGAGTCTTAAATAAATAACTTTTTTTTATTAAAAATAAGGTTTTCTCAATATTTATTCATTTGATAAACATAATTTATTTATTCTAATTATTATTTTGATATCAATGCTAATAGTATTAATAATTTAAGGTTTAAAAATAAGAGTATAGTAGAGCGCATTAGTTGTCAATTATATAAAGCTACTTCATGAAATTACGACTACCATTTGAAAAGATTTTAGTCCTTGTCTTTTTAGTCTTGATTTGTTTTTTTTTTTAATAGATTTTTGTATTAAATGTTCCTCTGATTGCCCGCCCATTATATTTATTCATTTATTTATTATTTTGATTGTCTGTAAATTATTGATATTAATGAATGCAAATTATAATTTAAGTTGTAAAACATACAAAAATAGTTGTACACGTATTGTACAAAACGACAAATCTATTTGTTTACTTTTTTCAATCAACAATACAACAAAACTAATAAAGCAAGTGCAAAATATAGATAGTTGCATCTAAAGATAAAAACCAAACCGACAGCAGTTTTTATTAAAATTTTTATTTTAAAGCGAAATGATATAGATTTGTTGGCAGTTGACAAGTGTATTCAGGTTTCCATATTTTTGGGAGCATACTATTTGTAGCCATTTGTATAGATTTGTTGAGAATTACAGCAAAAAAGTAAATACATAAAGTTCTAATTTTATTATTTTTTTTTTTTTTTTTCTTTGTTATGCACCGCCTTGCTATTGTAACTCGTTAATATTATACTTTTACTCTTTTGCTGTGATTCTCAACAAATCTATGAAAAGAGCTTTTTGACAGATACGATATTGATTTCAAGCAGAAACGATCGCATTTGGTGAAGAGAAAAGTACTGTTTCATTAAGACAAGAACCAGGAACCAGCTGGGAAAGGTTACTCGATAAGGAATCCAAGAATCGGGAAAGTCGTGGCTACAGATAAAAGTCATCACAACAATCGTGACAAATGAAATCGTTTCATTCTGGCCCCTCTCTCTAGGAGTCACAGGAAAGTTCAAGACATAAGCGGGTGCAAACGTGTGTAATCGCCACGGTAAAAACCCTTTATATGTGCTACGAACTGCTACCCTATCCAGCATATTATGCAGATTTAGCCCATAGCGTCAATAGAAGAGTTTGATAGAGGTAAAGGTATGTAAAAATAGATTTTTATGCTATCTAGCGGCTGCAATCTTAAATTATTTCACATGTTAGTTGAGGAGTGACTTTTCAAAAGGGCGTTAAACCACTAATATTTTTTGTATGCCCAAGGCTGGTTAGGTGCTTACATACTATGCCTATAGACAGCAGCTTAAATTTCCAAATGGTAAAATAAGAGTAATTTATAAAAATTTCTAAGCAAAAGGGCTTATTTCCAAATGTTTTTTACATTTTGCAATTACTACAAATATGTTAGAATAAAAATGTTAAGGGGAATAAAATCTTTGGTCAACTCACTATAACACTGGAGACATTAAAAAAAAAATAAGTTATTGTAAACAGCCCCTAAAAGTTTTTTCACATTACTGACATTTCTTTAACATGGCTTTACGCCCTTTTGAAAACTAACTGCCATACCTAAATTGGAGCGTCAGTGTTATTTTACTGTCAAAAATTTCTCATGCACATACAATTTGTATGGCGCATACCGAAATTGCCAACGCTCAACGCTGAGCTATTCGAATTTTCAATTTTGACAAAGCGTTATGGAGTGAAGTTAGCTGCAGAAAAGTAAAAAAAGAAATAACATACTAATTTTACGAACTTTAGTCATTATTTGCAAGAATCTAAAATTCTATGCATTTTTCAACTTAGGAAATCATGACAATTAGGATTTGAGAAAAAAACTACTAAGCATGACTATGGTGACATATGTTTCGGTTACCGCCACGTAACCATCATCAGACCAATTTATGTTTTATTTAATTTATTTTAAATTAAATGAAATAACAATTGAAAAATTTTTTGAACTTTTTGTCTGAGGCCGGGATTGAACTATGAACCTCGGAGTCAACCTCTCTACATAGCGCATTTATCAATGGCTGGGCCTTACCAAACAACAACAACAACAGGAGTCATGATAAAAAGGAAAGAGAACAAAAATCGCACTACATGAATATAGACACTTAAGCTACCAATTATTCTGAGGGTACATAGCGCAGTCCATTGATAAATGTGCTATGTAGAGAGATTGACTCCGAGGTTCATAGTTCAATCCCGGCCTCAGACAGAAAGTTCAAAAAAATTTTTCAATTGTTATTTCATTTAATTTAAAATAAATTAAATAAAACATAAATTGGTCTGATGATGGTTACGTGGCGGTAACCGAAACATATGTCACCATAGCCATGCTTAGTAGTTTTTTCCTCTAATCCTAATTGTCATGATTTCCTAAGTTGAAAAATGCATAGAATTTTAGATTCTTGCAAATAATGACTAAAGTTCGTAAAATTAGTATAATTTTCATATAGTCAACATAAACCATTTTAAAAGAAATAACAATATGATTTTGACAAACGAATTACTTCAACGCAACGCTCTTTATTTCGGTATAGCGCTTGACGCTTTTGTGTAACGTTAATAACGCCACGCCTGACGCTCCAATTTAGGTATGGTAGTAAATCCTCAGTTGATCTTGATATATTGGGTGTACAACTTAAAAACCGGAATTGGACGGTGGATGTCCGTACTAACAAATATCGTGAAAGCTCAAACTTTATATATATGTCATTTTGAAGGTACATTTGACAGCTGTCAAAATCAGTCAACAAAACAATTTTATCTTGTGTGCATCATTATTATTTTTCACGATGAATAACTTCGAAAATTGGAGAAAAATACAGCATTTGCGGGAGGTTCATTGGGTCATTTTTTTGCAAAGAAAATTGCTGCCAAAAGTCATTTTTGCATCGGATCGTGACTGGGGATGAAAAATGGATCCATTACGACAACCCGAAACGCAAACATTCATATATGAAGGCCGGACAACCAGGACCTTCCCAGCCAAAGGCAAATATCCATGGTGCCAAGGTTATGCTCTGTAATGCTCACAGGTGACCTCTATCGAACACAATTAATACGTTTGAAGCGTGCCATCATCGAAAAACGCCCGGAAAATGCGACCAGACACGAAGCAATAATATTGCTGCCCCAGTCAAAAATTACCTGGAAAACAACGGATGGGAAATTTTGCCTCACCCGCTTTCTAGCCCAGACCTTGCACCATCAGACAATCATTTGTTCCGATCGATGCAGAATGCCCTATCAGGAATACGCTTCACTTAAGTTCAAGATATCGAAAATTGGATAGATTTATTTTTGGCCGCCAAGCCGGCGCAATTTTTTTGGGATGGAATTCATAAATTGCCTGAAAGATGGGGAAATGTTGTAGCTTCCAATGGACAATTCTTTGAATAAAATATATTGTAACATTTTTCCACAATAAAGCATCAAATTTCGCTAAAAAATTCCGGTTTTTAAGTTGTACACCCAATATCTACAACTGTGCTCAAAATAATAGTAGTGCTTACTATAAAATTGAAAACGACCTTAAAAATATCTGAATTTCTATTTTGATCAATTTGAAATAAATTTCTTTTACAAGAGTGGTATCCTAAGAAGTTGAGGTGACGATATATAGTTTTAGAAAATGCAAAAAATCGGTTTTTGATTTTGAGTTCCTTCTCCTCTGGACGATCACAAATGTTTAATTCCATTTGATATGTTTCCACTGGATATTCTTAAATGTTTTTGGTTTTTTACATGAAAAGTATACCGCTACTGAAAAACATAACATAAACAAAGCTATAGAGGGTAAAAACCCATATCAATTTCCTCTTCAACAGATCTCTTTACCGTTGATTTATTTCAAAGGTAATGAGGGTATTCCACAAAACATGTTAATTTTTCTAAAGCTCGTAAAAACTGTTAAAATCAATACAACTTTTTACCCTTTCCGTGTTTTTGTCGAATATAATCGACATTACGCGAATGCATTTTTTGAATGTCAATATACAATGGTATATTTGAGTTTGGATTATAACTTTCGCCTCCTTTGTTAAGAAGCATACATTTGCTCTTTATTAATTACTATCGCAGTAGTCGGTTGACTGTTTTCGTCTGTTGTATAGATGTTGAAGTTAAGAGATAATTTAGTCTGTGAGAAACATAAACTTTGAAAATAAAAAAAAAAAAAAACATACAGTAATCGAATAGTTTAGAAAAAAATCGTAGGTATTGGAACATATGTATTGTAGGTTTTTTCGAAAAAAAAAAAAATTTGAGAAATTGTTCAATGGTAAGTTGTGGAGTCATATCTGAGGATGTCGAATGTATTTGACATTGACCCCAAAGAATATTTATAAGACTAGATTTTAGCCTTACTCGAGGCTGATTCTGATGTTCAAGTTGAATCAGTGGATGAAAACAAAGTAGAATTTGATGTATCACAAGTATTGTACAATCAAGAGCTTTTGAGTTAGTCGAACGCGCATGTGCTTCAATGGAAAAGAGAACATTGAACTAGATTTACTGGACCGGGTTCAGCAATTTTACCTGGGCTGTATTTAGGATAAATATCATCAATGAAATGAATGTCCGAAGCAGAAACGCCTATTTTTTCAAGTCAGCAGGAGTAATATCCGGTAAATGTAATTGTATGTACTACGGTTCACTATAATTGCTCGACTGACTCAAGATCTCTTGATTGTACTTATGGCTCATCAAATTCTACTTCGTTTTCATCCACCGGTTCATCTTCAACGTCAGAATTGTCTTCAAATAAAGATAAAATCTGATCATATTTAATTATATTCTTTGGATGAAGACATTTTCTGTGAAATACAAAGAAAAAATTTTATAATATCTAGTAAACTTCATATTTTTTTCTTACATCCTACAAATATATTCGACATCCTCCAAAATACAGATGGGCCACCCTAGATGATTAATATTATTTTTCCCGATTTAAGTACTATTATATTAGCCTCCGTGCCAATTTTTAGATTTTTTGCTCCACCTAAAATATTTTTGACACGGAGTTTTAACGAGTTCACAAAGGTTTTAGAGAAACTAACCTCTTTTTCTGGAATACCTCCAATATAACATGAAATAATTTCTGAAAAAACTCGATGCTTCAACTTTTTTATAGGTTCAATATTATTCAGTACTATGATTGTACTTTTTATGACCACATAAACAACTTTTAGGAACTGTTTAACATGCAATTAAATAAGACACACTGTCTCTGGATGGCAGAGTGATCCAAAGCCGGTCATACTTCGCAGTAATGTTCCGTGCTGTGGAAATAGTTCACTACTGTGGTTTATCATAATTAAGCAGTATGTATATTCCAGATATGGCACAATTTATTTTCATTAATTATAAATAAGTTTACAAAGTAACTCACCTAATAAAATTAAAATATCAGATATTTAAAAACAAAAATAAGAGCGAACTAAATTATCAGCTGTTTTTGACAAATTACCACACTATGCCATCATGCAGTGTTGCCAGAAACTTTGAACTACAAATTCTTTTGAGGAAAATTCCTAAAAACCACAGAAAACCCAATTATAAATACATACGTATTAATTAAAAACCAATGAGTGGAGAAGCGAGCTCGAGCAAGTGTCTCGATTGGTGTATTTATTTTGTTTTTTACTTTACATAGAACGTAAAACAAAAGTATAAGGGCCTATAAGTGGACCTTGTAGCCAAAAACAGACTTTATCCGAAATAAAAATATAAAATAGTTTTTTTCAATTTCAGGGTTGGTGGCGGTAAAACGGCTCCAAGTGTCAAAAAATTACAGGCATTTTTGTGCGTGCTTTAATTGCGCTTAACCAACACTGGCGCATGTGCCATGCCTCAATGCAGCCAACTGTGAAGCAAACGACTACGAAACGTCAATAAACGTAAACAATATTTTTTTTTATTAAATCCAACATAATTTATTAATTAATAATGCCGACATGGAATCAAATTCAATCTCAATTGCGAAATGCAAACAATCCAGTGGTATTTTTTGATATTGCTGTGGGAACGACGGTAAGTAACCTAACAAAATTTACCCGCTAAGACTAAAAAAAAATTCTCATCAACATGTAGGAAATTGGACGCATGATCTTTGAACTATTTGCAGATACAGTACCCAAAACTGCAGAAAATTTTAGACAATTTTGCACTGGCGAGTATCGACCAGATGGAGTTCCTATGGGCTATAAAGGCGCCAGTTTTCACAGGGTCATTAAAGACTTTATGATACAGGGTGGAGATTTCGTGCATGTAAGTAACAACAGAGATTAAAATAATTTTAACTAAATAAATTCAATATATTTGTTATGTTGCATTTCACAGGGTGATGGCACAGGAGTTATGAGCATTCATGGCGGTACATTTCTTGATGAGAACTTCACTCTTAAGCATGATTCCCCGGGCTTACTAGCAATGGCCAACAGCGGCAAGGACACTAACGGCTGCCAATTTTTTATAACATGTGCAAAATGTAATTTTCTCGACGGAAAACATGTTGTATTTGGGCGCGTTTTAGATGGGTTGTTGATTATGAGAAAGATTGAAAATGTGCCAACAGGTCCCAATAATAAACCGAAATTGCCTGTTACAATATCACAATGTGGACAAATGTAAAGTTAAAGTTTTTTTCTTTTATTATAGATTGGCGCATTTAAATTATTAAAAGTATTGCTTAGTAACAGTAAAATTTTCTAATTTGCTTATAACTTAAGACAGTAAAAAAGAATGCATTGAAGTAGGACATTATTACTCAGTCAGATCTCCTTATCAAAATTGGAGCCCTGCAACAATTTTTCTTTGCGCAACATTTTGCAATCGTCTATAATGAAACTAGAAATGTAATGTGAAAAATAGTTGTAATATTTGTTTTTCTATTCTCTTAATAACGTACCTATAAAATATAAAACTCACTGGCACTGTAGCTAAATGCCACAGAGCATGCGCATCAAATGTCCAAAGTATAGGTGGAAAATCCATCAATTCCAGACTCATTGATAAGCCAAAAAGAAAATAGAATCTTACCATTTTTCTATAATAAGGGCGTTGTTTGCGAACAACAAAACACCACAATAGCCAGCCAAAAGCAGAGAGTACACCTATAAGGTTAAAATTTTAATAACTTTGGTTTACGGTATTGGTTTTATTTATAATGAAATTTCATACCTGTTGCGATATTTGTAGTCATATTGAAGGAATAGCTAAATTTACCAACGCTTAAATAAGCAAAATAGTTCAGATAGAACGAAAGAAAGATCAGCGTCACTAAACCGCGGAGTATCAATGAATATTTGTAGAGCATGCTGTAAAGTATTTAAGGTATTGAAAAAGAAAATTGTATTTGTTAAATTCCATTTCATACCGCATAATCATGCAATATAATGTAGCCAGCACCATGGAGTAAGCAAATGCATAATCTAATAATTCTGTAAGGGGGAAATCACGCATATGGAATATTGTCGACCATATCCAACCATTTAAACAAACCTGTAAGAAAAAGGTTAAAATTATTTTTACAAGCTTTTTAGATCCTAATGGAAAAAAAATATATTTCAAGTACTGGAAAAACTTACCACAGCAAATACGTGCCAAAGCTTAAAGCACGGACTATCTGGACGAACTTCACGACGAAACTTTCGCAACATTTTTGCATGTGCTGCAAAATTTAAGATGGAAAATAAAACTGAAGCCGGTTCTTGAAGTCCAAACAGGCGTACAAATGGCCACTGCAATAAGGTGGAAAAATTTATTAAAAATATTATTAAATGCGAATGTTTGCGAAGTGTTTAATCGTATGATTTTAAAGAACTCTTTCATTTGTAGAAACTTTTAAGCTTTGTGCAAGCAACTAATATGTCTGGTAACCTTCACAAGTCAGCTTGGAATTTAATAATGAAATAATATAAAAAACATGATATTTTTGAGACATATCGACTCAATTATACCTCAGTTAAATAAATACTCATCAAATACAAGATCGATTTTATAGCTCCCAATTACCTTTCCATAAAATTGTGGTACCTGCCATCCGCGGTCCAAAAATGCGTCCACTGTCCGCCACATACAGCCATATTGACATTCGTCAGCACACGACCATAACAGAAGTCGATCAAACAACGTCTGTTGATAATAACGAACAGCTTGCTCCTGAATTTCTAAACCATCTGAAGTGCAGTTTGTTCGTTCACAATTTTCGCGACAATTTCGGAAAAACTGCGTTCGATCACCATTGGAAGCACAACAACAAGAAAATGTTAAAATCAAAGTCAAAGCACTCAAAACAATATTTCGCATTGTTTTCTTTTTTATTTAAAAATAAAAATCCACCTATATTATCATATTTTCAGATTTAGATTTTGACATTTCAAATCAATAAATAAATAAATAAAAAAATACAATTGAGAAATGACAGCTTTTTTTAACCTTTGTAAGCCAGATAAAAACGACCACTTAAGTAGCAACCAGAGTATGCACTTTTGTGAACGCTGAAACGTCAATATCATTCGCGTCATGTAGCCATTCGGTAGACGATCAAAAACAAAAAAAAAAACAAAAAAAAATAATTTTTTCATATCGCTCTATTTAAAAAATTCTGCTTCTTTCCATAGAAAAAGTAACTTATTTTGAAAAATTGATTCTGTCAAATTTGTTTTTGCCATTTAACCTGTATCTGTATCTCGACTTAAGATGTTTTGTGAAGAAAAAACTATTTTCTTATGTCGATTTAAGTTGTTTTGTGAAAAGCATTTGTAAAAGTTTTTTTTTTGTTGCAAATGCTTGAATTTTTGGCTTAATGTTACTTGATCGACTGTTGTTGTTTTTTTTTATTTTTTTTTGCCCAAATAGGGCTTTGAAAATTAGTTACAACAACAACCTCTGAGCGGATCTACTTTCGGAGATATAGCCATCGGAAGATCGGGATATATCTTTTATAAAAATCGGTATAAGTTGGGAACCCTTAAATGGATTTTAAAAATATTGGTGTCATATGAAAGGTATTTTACCGGGCTATATAATTGTTCCAAATTCAATTTGAGTCATAGTTTTCGAGATATGACAATTTTTCAAAAATTCACCCTATTTTTTTCCCAAAAAAAAGGCATTTTTCCCAAAAAATGTGTTATTAACCTATAATTTTAACAACTAAATCAGAAAGCCTATTTTATTTCCTTTCATTCGATATGCAACGTGTATCTGAAATTGCATTATTAATAAATTTTTATAGAAAAAAACAAAAATGGACCAAATCAATTTTCTTGAAATTAGGAACTTTAAACAACCACAATGCCAGAACAAACAACAACAACTACAACAACAACAACTACTACAACAACTACTACAACAACAACTTCTACTACAACAACAACTACTACAACAACAACAACTACTATAACAACAACAACAAAGAGAACCAGCTACTTGTTCAAGCGCATATTTAAAAAAAAACTTGAAATTTTTAGAAACTGCAAGAGCAACAGCTACTTATTATTTAAAAAAATTTAAAATTTTTAATCAAAATTGCGCGCATATAGACTGATCCGCGGCCGAAGACCGCCGCGAAGCCGGTGTTGGATTTTTGGGAGTTTAAAATCCTGAGCTGCGGCCACAGGCCGCCCACTTATCCCTACTCTAATGAAATACTGTTATTGTAGTAGTAGCAAAGTTGTTGTTGTCTCTTCTGGCATTGTTGCTGTTAAAAGTTCCTAATTTTAAGAAAATTGATTTGGTCCATTTTGTTTTTTTCTATAAAAATTTATAAATGATGCAATTTCAGATACATGTTGTATATCAAATGAAAGGAAATAAATTAGGCTTCTTAATAAAGTTATTAAAATTATAGGTTAATAACATATTTTTTGGGAAAAATAACGGTTTTTTGCGAAAAAAATGGGGTTAATTTTTGAAAAATTGTCATACCTCGAAAACTATCACCCAAATTGAAAAATTTTGTGCGTCAATTATATATCTCGGTAAAATACCATTCATATGACACCAATATTTTTAAAATCCAACTTATACCGATTTTTATAAAAGATATATCCCGATCTTCCGATGGCTATATCTCCGAAAGTAGATCCGCTCAGAGGTTGTTGTTATTGTTGTTGTAATTAATTCCCAGAGCCCTATTTTGGCAAAAAAACAAAAAAAAAAAACAACAGTCGATCAAGTAAAATTGTTCCGAATTTTTTAACCTATTTGAGATTAATTTTCGTTAATGCAAATCAATATTATTTGTAAAACCTGCAGTTCTCCACAAAGGAGATTATAAGACTTTTTATCGTTCCACTCACAGTTTTCATTAAAAAGCCTCCTAAATGAAAAGTAATCGAAATCACATGGATTTCGGAACAGGCCTATAATAGTATATTTCACAATGCAACCAAAATACACATTAATACTACGAATTGTAAGCGCAAGCTCTGAAAAAAAAAAACTGGGTGAATTTGAACAAAAGGGCGTGGCACCTCCCATACAAGCAAAAGCTTCAAAACGCTATACTAAGTAATAGCGTTTTTTGAGATAATCGAACTTAATTTTACTCAGACACAAAGAACTATAAATGCAAGCTCTCAACAAAAACTAGGTGAATTCGGGCAAGAGGGCGTGGCACCTCCCATATAAGCAAAATTTTAAAAATACTGCAGTGTTGGGTACTAACTGTTTGGCCAGGCCAAAGGTTACACCCTTACTTGTTTATTTTTGAAATTGAAATTAAATTTATTTTCTGTTAAGGCAATAAAAAACAAATTTTGTTTTAGTTTTTTGACAATATTCGCGGCACGTCAAAATATTCAAACCGGCGCTTATCTAGTTTTAAACCTGCTCGAAGGCAGTTCAAAATTTTAGCTGGGTAGAAAATTGTTTAAAAATCCAATTTCAGGTTTAACTTCGGAATAGTCTTATTCCATGGCTAAACTTTTATTATAAATATTGCTATTGGGGTTTTCAAAAGCGACAAAATGTCGAAATTGTTGTACAGTGTAATCTATGTTGACAAGTGAAGAAATACCACATACAAAGAAACGTCAATATCATCTGAACCAACAATACCAAAAAAGAAAACAAAAATAATTTTTTCGAAATTTTTCTTGTGATTTCTTGTGTATTAATTTCGTAAACTATGCTAACAAAATTGGTTACCGTCAATAAAATGAAAAACGGAAGACGGAAGCTTTAAACAATATCAAATCCTGGTGAATATCCAAAAAGGATTAACATTTTTTTTGGAAGTCCAATTTTGTTCTGAAATGTTAGTGTGAAAGTGCAAAAATGAATATAAAATATGCATTAATAAAATAATAAGTTCTAATGAATCTACAAACTCAGTTGGTCTTGGTCAGTTGGGTGAAG
The DNA here is from genome assembly GCA_951812925.1 of Calliopum simillimum. Lineage (NCBI taxonomy): Eukaryota > Metazoa > Arthropoda > Insecta > Diptera > Lauxaniidae > Calliopum > Calliopum simillimum. Next base: position 108,235,358 of record OX638370.1, read on the forward strand.
CTGCTGGCATTCCGCCAACAATGGGCATAAGCAGATGAAAAAAAAAGAATAAAATAAATGTAAAATACTTGGTTTAGATAAAAAAAGTGGTTAAAAGTATAATAGGAATAAAAAAAAAGTAAAAGCAATACAATTATAATTTGCAACAAATGTCTGCCAAATTTGATTTGGCTACAATAAAACCGAATGCATCGGTCGTGGCAACATTAAAGAAACCAACTACTGCTGCTGCAGCCAATATTAATTGCCACAATAGAAAACTAAATGCTAAGGTAAGCTAAATACTTAATATAGATGTACTCGTTAATTATTCATGAAATTTATAAATAAGTATGTAGGTAGTTGAAAATGATCTTGCTAGCTAGTTGTTTGGTGAACATAGGGATTGACTTATCCGGTTATATAATTACATAATATACATATATGCTTCCTTTTTAATCCTTTACATTGCTAAGTAAAAATTTCTCTGCTTGGCTTGGCTTGTACTAAGTTCGATTCAATATATCTATGTGCTGAAAACATTTTGTCATATAGATGCCATTTGTAACAATGACTTCAAAGATCATCTCGGTCCAATCTTTCATTACTTACTCCGTGAATAGTTATAAAAATAGAACTTTATGGTCTGAATGAAGGAAAGTTTAAAACTCTAATCATGACCGTTCACCTTGATCAGCACCGTGTCCTTTCACCGACAATTTATTTGACGTTTGCCAAATCACAACAATATTTTCACTTATATTTTTGAATAAATAGTTTTTAATACTTTTTTTAAAGCAATTGAGACTGATACATTTTTGATTTTATTTTTAATTTGCTTTTTATTATAAATTTTTTATTTGTTTACATTTTACATTTGTCAAAAAAAGTCATAATTTCCCTGGGTTTTTTGAATTTGCATATAGGCAGGGAGCCGGTGACAGTAAAACTGCACTTACACGGATTTTCAAAATTTTTACATGAATGGATAGTGTGTGGTCATAGGTACAATTTAAGCTTGGTGTGCCGCGATTTATCCTGGCACCACTATTTTTTAGCAATTTTTGAAATTTGCATTTTTGGAAGCAAATCGCACTCATACGGATTTTAATTTAAAAAACGCCATTTTGTTGCAAATTTTTTTTAATTGAAGAAAAGTTAGGTGTGCCAACTGATATCCTGGCACAAAGGTCTGGCACACCGATTTAAAGGACATAAATGCAAAGAAATTTTTTTTTTTTTTTTTTTTTTAATTTGCTTGTTATAGCTCTACTTGGTGACATAGTACAAAGCTTAACCAGAATACCTGTCATACCAGTTTATAATATATCCTCAACCTCAGATATCATAGTTCTGTAGCATGTCAGCTCGTTGTGCACGTAATGGTTGCTCGTGTTTTATAGTGATATTTGCACGGAAATTTTGCTTTTCTTTGCTGATTTTGACGTTTTAACGTTCCACTCTTCAAATGGTTTTAATGTTCATCGCTGGACTAGATATAATTGGTATGACAGGTATTTTGGTTAAGCTTTGTACTATGTCACCAAGTAGAGCTATAACAAGCAAATTAAAAAAAAAAAAAAAAAAATTTCTTTGCATTTATGTCCTTTAAATCGGTGTGCCAGACCTTTGTGCCAGGATATCAGTTGGCACACCAAACTTTTCTTCAATTAAAAAAAATTTGCAACAAAATGGCGTTTTTTAAATTAAAATCCGTATGAGTGCGATTTGCTTCCAAAAATGCAAATTTCAAAAATTGCTAAAAAATAGTGGTGCCAGGATAAATCGCGGCACACCAAGCTTAAATTGTACCTATGACCACACACTATCCATTCATGTAAAAATTTTGAAAATCCGTGTAAGTGCAGTTTTACTGTCACCGGCTCCCGGACTAATATTTTTTGGGTTTAATCGAAAAAAAATTTTATATGGAAAACTATCCTGATTAGTGCTTAATCAACTCTCATCTGGTTTACCAGGCAAGTGAGAATGGTGTATAAGAGAAAAGAAAAAGAACTAGTAAAGGTGTTACCTTTGTCGTGGTCAAAATTCAAATACCCTACATCGCAGCATTTTTTTAACTTATTAACGTGTTCTTCTCTGACTTTACTAAGTTTTTGTTAAGAGCTTGCACTAACTATTCCTAATTTCTGTGCGAGTTGTTGTTGCATTAATTCAAATAACGCTTGCACTGCACCATTTTAAAAACTTTCAGTGTAGGTAAGGTGTCAGACTATCTTGTCCGAATCAAACAAGTTTCCTTGTGCTAGTTTTTCCAGGCCAATCTGTTTGCATATATGTATAATGATAATTTTTATTTGCCTATAAAAAAATATACATTTTTATACACAAATCTTTGTTGGAATTTAAAAACATTGAATGTAAATACAAATATTTTAATATAATTTGATAAGGAATATTTCCAAAAAAATGTAAACTTATCGCTTCTTTTCAACCTTCAGCTATATCTAGTTTAATGCTTAATTGAAAAAACATTGCCAAGTCCAAGATTTGATATTACAATTCGTTATTATCACCTTTGTAACTTACTGTATGTATATAAAAAAAAGTAAACATGGGCATAAAATTGAAACGTTCTTATTGTAAAGGAGTAATACGGATCTGGTAGCAACAGAGAATTGAGTAATATTTAAAATTTTTGTTTCATTTCGGGTTTTGTACATAAAAAGTTCTTCATTATTCTTTTATTTTAATTAAATTTTAATTTTTGTACATTAGAACCAATTACCAATTCTATGTAACGCGAGTTACCATATAATTTTAGGGGTTTTTTTTTAAGGGGATATTCGCTTTTGTAATTGAAAACAAAAAAAACACTTTTTAAAAATTTTATTATGAAAAAGCTATTATATTTATTGACAAAATTTCTTTTGGAGATTGTTAAATCTGTGGCAGGAAGGAAAAACTGCTTAAGTCGATTTTTGATTAGAAAGCAAATCAGTTTAAATTTTGTTTTTTATGTATAGAATTTATGTTGCTTTACTTTTTAATCGAATATCGACTTAAGCAGTTTTTCCTTCCTGCCACAGAAATATTGTCTAAAAAATATGAAAAAAAATGTTTGTTTTTTATTTTTAGTTTCCCTTGGCTGCTGTAGAGGGCGTCATCCAAAAGTTAATTTTCAAACTGGTAGGACATTTTTCTCCGAACCTACTCGACCGATTTTAAACATTCGATTACTTATAAAAAATATTAAACAATAAGCCTCTGAAAGTTTTAAAAAATACCCCCCCCCCCCTTTTTTTACAGGGCATTTTTTGTGGGTAAGTCCCTACATTTTTTTCGCATTTTTCATAAATATTCATACAAAAACTTCAAAATATAAAAAAGTATGAATTTTAGAGGCTTATTGTATATTTTTGAGTCTCAAGAATAAAATCCATTTTGAATTTTTCAAAAATCTGTTACAGGAGGTCTACAACATGTCCTACCGTTTAAAAAGTAACTTTTGGATGACGCCCTCTACAGCAGCCAAAGGAAACTAAAAATAAAAAAAATAAAAATGTTTTCATATTTTTTAGACAATATTTAACAATCTCCAAAAGAAATTTTGTCAATAAATATAATAGTTTTTTCATAATAAAATTTTTAAAAAGTGTTTTTTGTTTCAACTACAAAAGCGACTGTCCCCTTAAACTATGACTATGTGTTATGACAAGCAAACTCCTACAAATTTTACAAAAGCTTCCGAAAGAAATGTACTCTTTGAAGATATTGTCTATATATGGTAACTCGAGTTACCAACACAATTTATTATTTTACTGCATGAGAATTATGTTATTACTGAATATTTTAACTAATCTGTAACATGAAAATGAATTATGTTCATAAAGAATCCAATTATATTCAGGCCTATCATTTAATCCATCGTAGATACGAATTTCGTGAGATCTACAAAAATACTATTATTGATTTCAAGAAATTACGAACACAACTTCGTAATTCGTGGAGTTTGAAGTACTTCTTCAATAAAATTATGACATTCTTCGATAGTCATATCTATTCGTCGGAAATTAAAAAAAAATTTGAGTTTCGGATGGAGTAAGTAATCCCAATCTACGAATTTCTAATTCACGTCGTAGCAATTCGAATTCAATGATAGCACTTTCGTAGATTTCACGAAATTCGTATCTACGATGGATTCTGCGATAGGCCTGATCGTTAGTGCAAATAATGAAAGTCAAAAGCTTCATTAAAGTCTAATATAACTTTCTGTATGTAATACCCCATTCTCAGTTGCATGGTTAACCAGAAGAAATAAGAAAATCCTTATAATTAATTATTACCGTTCACACCTTTCACCTTGATCAATGATCCGTCATTTCACTGACAATTAATTTGACGTTTACCAAACAATAATACTATTTTCGCTTTTTTCACTTATATTTTTGAATAAATAGTTTTAAAAAACATTTTTTTTTAAGCAATTGAGGCTGATACATTTTTGATTTAATCTTTAATTCGCTTTTTATTATAATTTTTTTGATTGTTTACATTTTACAAAATAATTTCCTTGGATTTTTTTTGAACTTGGAGATGCCCCCTTTTTTAAAAACTAGCTAATATTTCTCATACAAATCAAAAGCTTTTTACATAGTTAATCAGATCTCAACTGGTTAACCAGGCAAGTAAGAATGGAGGATTAGTTGAAATTTATTAAATTGAAAAGGATATAAATAAACGTGGCAAAAGTGTGGAATTAATAATATTAATATTAGCTTTAATGGCAACAAAACGACAACTTTGATATTCATAAGATATTTTAAATTCACAATGACGGTAGATTTTAAAAAAACATTTATATGCTTTATCATTCCATTTTAACATTACAGCGAGAGCCACTTTTCTTCTTCATTATGCGTCTTAACTTGAAAGCCGTTTTGCTTTTCCTCTCCATTGCTGTGCTCGTCATAACTTTTGCCGTATATATGCGTTGTTCAGACTTTAACTTTCCACATGAGTTAGTCAAACGTTGGGATCGTCATCTTTATGTCGATGATAGAAATAACGAAATTGGTATTGGTAATACAAATGGACTGGTTTCATCATCTCAAAGGACAGAAATGCGAGATGTTGAGTGTGTAATAAATCAAGAGTACACTATTCATTGCAAGCGCGATGCAGCCAATGAAGTCTATGTGCCTTTTTCATTTTTGCGCAACTATTTTGAAGTGACAGGCTCACTGATAATGGGCGAGAATCAAGTTACAAAATTTAATTGGACACACAGCAATGCAAGGATAAACATGCCAAAAGGAAAATATGATGCTCGTGGTTTGTTTATGTATTTTGAAAACTACAACGTTGAGGTGCGTATAATGGATTTACGTACATAAAAATGCATATATATGTAGCCAAAATGTAGCTTATGTCGACTTAAGAAAAATGTAAATTTTACGAATAAATTATGAAAACTTTTATTTAACTTCTTATGTCGACTTCAACTACTTTAGTTTGTTGCCAGAGATATGTATAAATAAATTTCAAGTCAAATATATATATGAATTTTTTGTTTTTTTAGGTGCGGGATCGTGTGAAATGCATTAGCGCTGCTGAAGGTGTACCAATAAGTACACAATGGGAGAAACGTGGCTACTTTTATCCTACTCAAATCGCACAGTTTGCTTTATCTCACTATAGTAAAAATCTTACTGAGCCCGAACCAAGAATAAGGGTAAAAATTCTTTACTAAAGATATAAGTTTTGGAAAAAAAAAATAATAGGTGCACACATCTCATTATAACGTATGTAGAAATAATTTTTTTCTCTGCGGACAGTTTTATATGGAATCCACATAACATTACGTTATACAACGGGACAACAATCCGTTTTTATTAAAAAATATTGTCATTTCGAAAAAAAAAAAACTATAAAAATTGTTCACACTTTGTTTCAGGATTGTAAAAATAATAGGGACAAAACATAATTTTGAGTGTATAAAAAAACCGATTGTTGATTAAAAAGCAGACTTCGAGAAGCAAGGTTGTGCGGCACGACTTGCACTAGTGTGCCTTTTCTAAGCAAAAAGCAATCAACCCAAATAATTTCGCCACCAAATACGAATTTCGTCCAAACTGTAAAAATCTATTGTAAGTAGTTTGCTGAACATTTGCACAAAGTCATGAATAAATCAAAAAAATATCATGGTTTTGGATTGGTGGAATCACTGCCACCGGATTTCAACCCCATTGAGCACCTCCTGAGAGGGCTTAAGAAGTGCATTAGTTCCCATGAACCAAAAAACAAAAACAATTTATGACAAAAAATACAAGAAAAATGGTACTCGACACCTCTTGAAATATGTGCAAGTTTTATGAAATCTATGGCTCGAAGACGCTTAGAAATACTTAAAATGAAGGGATAAAATTGAATTGATACATAGCCAAATGATAAATGACGTTTGTCCTTATTATTTTTTTCCAGGATGAAAACCACGAATGGCGTGTATTTTTTCATCTAATGACTTGAAGTCAATTACTTATAAAGTTTCTTTAAATTATACTAAAATGCCCTCGAACTGCATAAAATATTTTCCAGAATTACTGATTACTTGAAACATATCAAGCCCTATCCGCCAAAAAGAAGTAAAAGAAGTAACCGACACGATTTCAGACGCATTATCTCTTCAAATTTCATAACTGTAAAAAGTACCATTACGAAGTTATAGCAAAAGCAATTTTGACTTTTGCACTACACCGTATGCAAAGAAAATTAAAAAAAAAGCTCTATTGTAAAATTTCTTTTTTGTCGGTTACGTTTTTTTTTTTTTTTTGTGGTTAGGGCTCGAAATAATTGAAAACGTAAAAACAAACATTTGTCCCTATTATTTTTTCCAACACAGTATTATTACTGGAAGAATTAACATTTTCATAACAATAGACATTTTTAAACCATTGATAATTTCTTTGCTTATGAAAAAAGAGTTTAAGCAAAAACTTAAAATGGTTATTTTCATGTTCAGCAAAGTTTTTTTTTTATATCATTAAAACAAACTTAATTCATATTGTAGGTCATTGAAGATGCTGACGCTAATCAAGCTGATTGGAATATCCCTAGATTAAGTAATCTCACACGTATATGGCATCCAAAATTTAACACAAGCGTTATACAATTTGAAACAGCTATTGACTATGAGAGTGCCATCAGCGTTATTGCCGATCATACTCTTGATTTAGTGCTCAGCATTGACTTACTGCTTGTGACAAATAGCAGCAGCCTAATGATCACACTACAAAATCGTGAAACAAAACAGACATATAATGTATATTATATCCTGGCCGATTTACTTATAAGCGTGCAAGACACATTTATTTATTATGGTCTTGGCAGTGCAGCTGTAAATAAATGGCGTCACATAACGCGTGATTTGCTTATTGATGTGCAGAAGGGCCTTACGGGCGATAGAAAGCAACCAAGTATTAAAATACGTCGCAGTGAATTACGTGTTGTGTCTATATCATTTTTGGGCCTTGGTTTCTTTGATAACATAACGTTATCTACCTATGATCATTTGGCACATTTTTATGATGGTGCCGAATGGTTTGTCAATAATCAAGATGTGAAAACTGGCGGCTGGCCGAATCCGGTTAAACGTAATTTAAATGGTTTTATGGAACTTAAATCAGGTTGGTTATCGGCTATGGGCCAAGGACATGCTATATCGGTATTGGCGCGTGCCTACTGGCATTCAGGTGGAGATGAACGTTTTTTAAAAGCAGCTTCATTGGGTTTACGTCCATATCGTGTTTTCTCTAAAAGCGGCGGTGTGTTAGCACAATTTATGGACAAATACAATTGGTAAGTCTTTTATGGTTAATATTTGCCCTTATGCACAGTTAATGATAAAATGTCCATAATAGGTACGAAGAATATCCTACAACACCAGCATCCTTTGTGTTAAATGGTTTTATTTATTCGCTACTTGGTCTCTATGATTTAAATTCGACAGCACCAGCATCTTCTACAGCAGCACGAGAAGCCAGTAAATTATTTCAGCAAGGCATGCACTCGCTAAAGAAAATGCTTCTTCTGTATGATACTGGTTCTGGTACTAGCTATGATTTACGACATTTGAGCTTAGGTAAGACTCGCGCTGAGATTCGCATGTTATCAGCGTATTTGCTCTCTGAAATTTTGTAATTTTGTATTATTTTTTGGAACAGATAATAATTTACATTGTTTTGCGGTGTTAGGAAATAACGCGTTATTTCATATTTTTGAGGGTTTTTCGTATTTTTGGGTGTTATTTCATATTTTTGGGCGTTATTTCGTTTTTTTGCCATTATTTTTTTTTTTTTTTTTTTGAACAAAATAACGCCCAAAAAAACGAAACAAAGCCCAAATTTTGAGCGTTATTTCCTAACGCCTTATAATGCTACCAACAAAATAACTTGTTGAGAAGAGCGTACTGTTCAGTACTTATGCAAACACCGGCTTAAGCTTTAAAGATTATACTTTTTCGTTTCAAATGATATATTCTTTCAAATCCGTAGGAGTTGCACCAAATTTAGCTCGCTGGGATTATCATGCCACACATGTCAATCAACTATTACTGCTAGCCACAATCGACAATGATCCAATAATAATACAAACAGCGGAGCGTTGGAAGGGATATATGTTTGGCAAGCGGGCCAAACACAATTAAATATAAGCGAAAACTTGAAGCGCTTACTGCACGAAGCGAAAGAAAGAGAGTTAATTGTTCAAACTCACTTTAAGTGATATAATGTATTTCTACTTAAGTATTGTTTTACTTAAAATTAGCATATACTTTAATTTTAATTACTTTGTTTATAAAACAAAGCCATATTAACTTAAGTATTACTACGAATATTAGCGCATGATTACATTTTTTTTTATATCTTTTATTATTTTACTAATGTTTGCTGCTTATATACATACCTCATTATGTTTTATTTTGTGCTTTTATATGCGGCTTTTGTGCAATTTCTTTCTTTTTTTAGCTAAACAACTTGTAGTTTATTAAAATTTTAATTTATTGACTTGCACAAACACTTACATATTTTTTATTTAATATAAACTATAAGCAGTACCTTATGACATTTAAAATAAAAACTATTGACATATAATATAAAATATATCATGTAATCGATAAATCACACAGTAGCATCACTTTGTTACCTTGCGGCACATTCTACACTTTAAAGTAGCAATTTATAAAAGCAAAAATTACAATAGCGGTGCTTATTCATTTGTAACACGAGTGTATTTTTAGTGTAAAAAGCAGTACAAGTTCAAGTGTAAGGGCATTTTCTTTAAAGTCTGCACTTTGCAGCTGGCAATAAACCTTTAAAATAGCATTTAAACCAAAAGAATGTCGAATGTAATCAATTCACAGTAATTAGTTTACTAAAATGGTGACAAGAGATCAACCACGATATGTATTCCAAATTTCGTCATTATCTGCGTCGCTTTCAATATCAGACTCAAAACTTTCTACGTCTGAAAACATTTTTACAATTTTCACGAATCTTAAGTGGATTCTATTTCTTTAGCATAAGTTGTTAGTTGAAAATGGGGTTTAACTAATGACTGAAAATACAATTTTGTTGGTAAAACCCTTGTCATTAGTTAACTAATGACTGTGAATCCGGTGCTTAAACGAGACCATTTAGTTTGTTTTCAATTGTAGAATAGAATGAGAGGAAATGAATTTTATGGCTTGGAATATAACTTCGATTGAAACTGCGCTTAAATACACTGAAAATACACTATATAGATTTAAGAGTGAACACCACTAATAAGCAACATTATTTTGTAATTTAATTTTAATTTTTATGCTGCTTTCAATATCGAAACTAAACATATTTCCCATTAAAGTTATTATTTTGTTCCTAACAGAAATAGTGAATTTTACCCTAAAATAAACTAAGCATGTAAAAATCTTGTCTTTTGATACAAAACTTTTTATACTAATAGTTATAACTTTAAGTAAAAGTTAAATCATTTCTTATGAAAAATAATTAAAATTAAATTTAATAAAAATGATCTAGTATACACAATAAATACTTAGTGCAACTATTTTTCAAAATTATAATGTTTACTTATATTATTCAGTTGGCCCTATGCTCCTCCTAGGAGTTAAAGGAGAATACATACATACATTCAGTTGGCATTCGCCCAAATATAGTATATTTACTCCAGCATTCACGTCCCGATTCCAACAAGTATTACAATTTTTGCAAAATTGATACCGATGTGGTGACTTGGATGTTTCGTTGAATTCATGGCAATTTCCGCATAGTTTCGTTGTTCGAAATTCATTTATGTGCATCACATGAGCACCGTGTACGCGGAATGCATCAATGAATCGTGAAAGCGGTGTACGTCTGTAGCCTTTCATTGGGGAATTAGCGGCAATTTTACTCGAACCGACACACACCAGCTTAGGTCCCCGCATATTGCTTAAAACTGTCTTTGCAATCGCATGATTGGTCTTTTCAACGCAAATGTATTTTTGCAACTTTAGCCGAGTTACCTTTACTTGCGAAAATATACTTTGCCATTGCTGAAACTTATTTAATTGCCGCGACTAATAGTTATAAAAAAAAGGAAATAACTCAAAATTTATTTAAATGCCGCGACTAATAGTTATAAAAAAAAGGAAATAACTCAAAACTTTTATATAAAGTATATCAAATTTTTCTATAATCTTTCGAAATTTAACGAGTCCCAAAATTGGAAGAATTTTGCCCTAATTCCTATCAATAAATTTGGTGCTCATCATATACGGTATGATACAACCGCTTTTCGCTCGCTTCTTTGTGGCCTAAAATTACGAAAACGTAACGATACAATTGATAGAGACCTAGAATGGCGACAGTATTTTGAAGTCCCGGAGACAAAAAGCAAGAAATTTGATTTTTCAATTAATACTGACGGTGTGGCTATATCGTTTTCAATATGGAAATCAGTAAATACATCAAAAAATAAGGAAAAGAAGAAAAAGGTTGTGGAGATTCCAACCAATAATATTAAATATGTAACAAAAATCGGTCTGGATCCAGGAATGCGGTTAATTGTTGGCGGCATTCGATATGAAAATGCAGATGGCGTTCGTGATGGCGATATACCCGAAACCATAAAAATAAAATCTTCACAATATCACCATGAATGTGGTTTTGCATTGAGACGGAAAAAATTGCAGCATTACACAAAAGAATGCACTAGAAAAGAATTACTTGCTAGCAGCGAAAATCAATGGTCACCAATGTCAACAATTAATTTTCGTCAGTATACGCGTGCCCAATTAAATAAGTTTCAGCAATGGCAAAGTATATTTTCGCAAGTAAAGGTAACTCGGCTAAAGTTGCAAAAATACATTTGCGTTGAAAAGACCAATCATGCGATTGCAAATACAGTTTTAGGCAATATGCGGGGACCTAAGCTGGTGTGTGTCGGTTCGACTAAAATTGCCGCTAATTCCCCAATGAAAGGCTACAGACGTACACCGCTTTCACGATTCATTGATGCATTCCGCGTACACGGTGCTCATGTGATGCACATAAATGAATTTCGAACAACGAAACTATGCGGAAATTGCCATGAATTCAACGAAACATCCAAGTCACCACATCGGTATCAATTTTGCAAAAATTATAATACTTGTTGGAATCGTGACGTGAATGCTGGAGTAAATATACTATATTTGGGCGAATGCCAACTGAATAATATAACTAAACATTATAATTTTGAAAAATAGTTGCACTAAGTATTTATTGTGTATACTAAATCATTTTTTATTAAATTTAATTTTAATTATTTTTCATAAGAAATGATTTAACTTTTACTTAAAAAGTTATAAAGTAGTTTAGCAACATTATTTTGCTTTCAATATCGAAACTAAACATATTTCCCATTAAAGTTATTATTTTGTTCCTAACAGAAATAGTGAATTTTGCCCTAAAACAAACTAAGCATGTAAAAATATTGTCTTTTGATACAAAACTTTTTATACTAATAGTTTTTAAAAAAAGGAAATAACTCAAAATTTTTTTATAAATTCTAACTTGTTGTTTATATAAATCTATATATATAAAGTAGAGAGCTTATTATTCTTACACTTGATTATTAAAAAAAATAAGTCGTTGCTTGAGTAAAAAGAAAAAAAAAGGAATAAAAAATTGTAATGAAACTGAAACGATACAATAATACTTTAAATAACTAAAATTTAAAATAAGATTGTCAACGTAGCATACATATCCTTAATATATTAGTGTAGATAAAATAGATTTAAGTGAATATGCCATTCCATTATTTAGGTTTAAGTTTTTGTTATATGTATTGTATTTTTAACCTTTTTTACTATATGTTTATAGTTTGTTACCATTTGTGTACCATTTAAGTTAAAATTTCTTGTTTTGTTATGCGTTTATTTGTGTCTTAATCAAATATAAAAATGTTAAAATGGATAATTTGGGAAAGTATGTGGATTATACTTAGTACTATGTATAATTTAAAAGCTCACCTTCAATATCCAGAAAATATTCTATTCCTTATAGAAATTTCATCACTAATGATTCTAAGTGTGTGTTGGAAAGAAGGAAAAATATGCGCAAATATTCCCTTACATCTAGCATGGAAGCAGTATACGTGTACTTTTGTCATCGCCATGGCCAAATCACAAGAGTTCGAATGCGAATTACTTTCACAACCATCATATTTGCTCGATTTAGCATACAGCCAACGACGTACATAAATAAGATACCCAAATTTTATTCTTTTATCTTACTCGCCGGTCTGTGCAATTTGGTTAGACACAAATAAAGCTGTTCAAAGAGGAATAAAATTTTGCTATGCCAACGCTGCGTTTGATTTATTCAAAATTTTATATTAAACAGACGCAAAATTCAAAAAACAAACGTATTTAGACATTTCGTTTGTCCGCTTTTAGCAACATTTTATCAATTTTCACAAATTCCACAGACCGCAGTAAGAACTGTGTATCTTGATAAAAATATACGTCGTTGATACAGCGTCATTTATCTCTTGTTTTGTATTATTTTTGTTTTCTTTTTTAATTTTAAAGCTTTGAGGAAATTAAAAATGTTCATATTAAAAAGCCACAAAAAGTGAGATTTAGTATTAAAAGGATTTTCAGGATTCAAAATGTTTATAACAGAGTATGTTTGTAAATGCTTTCATATGTATGTAACTTATCTTAACTTTTCACAAACAAAATAATTTGTAATAACACAAAACATATGACCTGTTCTCCGAGAGAACGAACCAACTTTCAGATCAAAAATCAACGATCGCGCTGAAACTTTTTGGCATCTACAACAAACGCAATATTTCAAAATTTCTCAAAATTACAACACCCATGAAAAATTGTTTTTGTATTTTTTTTTTCTACGCAACCAACATAAAACAACAAGGACTTATGATCTACTTCTTCGCATCAACCTAGAGTTCTGTGTATGGAAAAAAAAAACAACAAAATTCATGGGTGTTGTAGACAAAATTCTACGCTGACTTCGCATGGCTCATTGATTTTGGAGCGCTGCCACCCAGGCAAAGTTTACTCGATTTGAATGAAAGTGAGTCAATTTTGGCGCGCCTACAACAAACACAATATTTCAAAATTTCTCTGAACTACAACCCCATGAAAAATTACTTTGGTTCTTTTTTTCTCCGCAACCAACATACAACAACATCAACTACATTGAGTTCGATTCTTCTGTGTGAGAGAAAAAAATTTTGTTGGGTGTTATTCCAAAAAATTTTGAAAATTAAAATATTGTGTTTGTTGTAGACAAGCCAAAAACAACAACAAAAACAATTCTTCATGGGAGTTGTAGTTCCTAGAAATTTGAAAAATATTGAAATATTGTGTTTGTTGCAGACGAGACAAAACTTTACGCTGAATTCGCATGGCCCAGTGCTTTTGAAACGCTGACACCCGAGTAAAGGCTTTTTTCTAAGCTTTAAAATACGAAAATCCCATAGTTTTTGTCATATTGCCCACAGGACAAGGAAACCGGTTTCGCGTAAGTTATAAAAATACGTGTCTAGTCAAATCGAGTTAAGTACCATGCCAAAAAGTTACAGCGCGATAGGTGAATTTGGATCTGAAAGTTGGTTCTTCTCACGATGATTTGTCAATTTTTAAATATGTATGAAAAGCATTTTAAAGATTCAAAAAAATACCGAATGAACATGTTTTCGTAAAACTTTAAAATATCGAATAAATTAACGAATTAAAATTCAAAACGTCAATTAAACTATTTAAAATTGTCAAACAAAGCAACCACACATCACTTTAAAACTAAATAAAGGATTTTATGTTCACCCTCCTTAAAGTCGAAATATAACTAAGTGCGATGATTTGGACGAATGATTCATTTTTTATTCTTTGTTTTGTTTTTATTTAATTTTTTTATATTTTGAATAAACCGTACGTTAAGACTGTCTACTAAAAATATAATTTCAGTTATTTTCCTTACAATTTTTACTTTTTCAAGCGAAACAATTTTGTACTTAATTAATTTTAAATTAAATTAAAATAACATTTAATATAAATATTTTTTTCTGTTTGCTTTCGTAGCGCAATGCTACGTTTTAAGTAAACTAATATATATCAAGAAAATAAACTATTGTCTCAATAATTTTTGTATACGAATATTGCAGATTTTAAATGAACCAGTAAAAAATAAATTTATTGAGGCCTATCATTAAATTCATCGTAGATACGAATTTCGTGAGATCTACGAAAATGCTATTATTGATTTCAACAATTCGTCGGATTAAAACTACAACTAGACATCTACATATATTGATGTTTTGAGTTAAGTATACAGAAACATGAAGTAAAAATGGCTCTCTGCCCCAGTCTAGTCGGTTTTTTGAAATGTCGTCCCCATCCAATTTTATATAAAGAATAAAAAGCAGGTAACTTTAAAATTCCATACAAAAAACGAATTTCAAAAAACTTAAAACGCTTTTTTCTCAAAACATGAAAAATGTAGATGTCTAGTTGTAGTTTTAACCCGACGAATTACGAACGTAACTTCTTAAATAAAATTAAGATATTTCTCGGTAGTCATATCTAGTCGTCGAAAATTAAAAAAAAAAATTGAGTTTCAGATGGAGTAAGTGATCCCAATCTACGAATTTGGACTTCACGTCGTAGCAATTCGAAGTCAATGATAGCACTTTCGTAGATCTCATGAAATTCTTATGTGCTACCAAAAAAACATGAATCAGATGACATTGTTGATTGGAGCTTACTGTTCAGTGTGTTTATGTAAAACACCAATTAAATTACGAAAGCAAATCAAAATGCATAAAAGAAATACAAAAAATTTGTCGGAAGGCTATTTTGCGTTACTAGTTTCGGTACCCACCAAAAGGTCATCCTCATCAGAGCTTTTGCCGACATCCAGGAGAGCTTTCAAGCATACTTTATTTAACTTCTAGCATAGATTTGTTGAGAATCACAGCAAAAAGAAAAATACAGCACATGCAAAAAAGATATAAATTTTGCTTTGGTTTTGTAATTTTATTGGTGTTTTATTTAAACAAATTGAACAGTAAACTCAAACCAACAATGTATACTCCAATACCAATTAAATATATTAAAACCCGTTGCGGAAGAAACAAGAAATAGCTATTTGAATTTTGTGTGTATTTCATGCTGCCCTAATAGAAGACACTATTTTTAATTCTTTTTAATTTTACTTCAACAAACGTTTGCCGCGGCCATAGGAACATAGAGAAGAATGAGATGGTAAACGAATTGGCTCGCCTTGGTTCTTCTCTAGACGTATATCCAGCGTTATCGATTTATGTATGAACTTCTGGAGATTGTTAAAAGAAACACCTACTTTCTCTTTCTTACTAGTTGTTCTGATGGTACACTCGGTTAAATAAATTTATCCTAACCAATCACTTACAAATGGCATCAATGTTCTCGTTATTATAAGTTATTCGTAAATTTTTAGTTATTTAAAGTGAAGTTTCCTCATGTCTAAAAATGCAAAGTAATGTTCACTTTGCAGCAAACCATCATAGCGACTAAGTAAAGGTAATCCAGAAGACACAAAGCAAACACATTATATATTTATCCTAAATATATATATATTGTATATGTGACTTGGACTATGAAAAAGGGGCTTACGTGCGAAAAAAAAAATTTTGTAAAAACAACTGGAAAACAACTTTTAAAGGTCAATTTATGCGAATCGGCAAAAATTGGAAAATTTTTTTTGACACGTAAGCCCCATATTCTCGCTCCTCATGTACCTATATTCCTATGTGGGGAACTAATCAACAGAGAACGCATTAATTCCTTCCAAACCTAAATGTATCACGTAGACTTTGCAAATATTACTTTAAAAAATACCTCATACATTTTTCAATTACATAGAATCTTTTATTATTTTTAAGGATAATTTATAAATATTACAAATATACATATGTATGTTTTTATATAACAACATTTATGGTCAATGGCATTAGTACTTAATATGCGGTTTTTTTATTTTCAAGCAAAATTACATATACGCAAAAATGTTTTACATTTCTTTGGTTTTTTACTTTTAAAAAAATTTGATCAAGTAGATGGTAAATTTATTAAAAACATTTAAAAATATCAACATTTACATAATTAATTAAGCTTTTTTTAACATTTCACTTAAACTTTAAACAGTTAATTTGAAACTAGTTTTGATTAGGCCCATTTACATTTTATTGTTAATACAAAGCAAAGAAATATAGTTTTCAGCTCCCCATTTTAAATTTGATAACGTACGTCAACATCTATATTCAAAAGGCAATCAATGAGCAATCAGCAGCTTTGCTTTCTGCATTGTTCTCATAGTATTTATCGGTAATTGATCACAAAACTAATGCTTTAGTAGTTATTTTCAACAAGTGATCACATTTTTTGTCGAATTATTTAACTTAATTGTCTCTATTTTTTTCTGGTCACGATCGACGTGATGACAATATATGACTTCTTATTGAAGGTGAGCCAAAGCGACGTTTTGCCTCCGCTATAAAAGCATTTTCCATTTGATCGCATATCAAATCAAAAAATAAATTTGCTATATTACTATGGAGCAGCGACTTAAATTCGAAAGATATTTTAAAATCCACAACACAAGATTGTGGTATATCCTTAAGTCCTGGACTAAAGCGCCATTCATTGAGTAAAAAACTAAATAAGCGTCCATCTTTGCATACTGATTTTACCAATGTCGGGTATTCTAGTGAAACATTTGATGTGTAAATTTCATTAAGTGGCGGGAATCCAACAATAAGATCTGCTTTAAAGGTATTTGTCTGCTTACTATGCACATGTGATTTTTTAACATATGGCACAAATTCGTGGTAATGGGAGACATCTGCAACAACGTCATACATTTCATGCATAGAATACCTGCAATAATATATAAAAAAAGGTATGTATACACTGGTGAGAAGAATTTTAATAATAATACAATAGATGATACCTAATATATTTATTTATTTATTTATTTCAAATATTTAGCAAAGTTAATTTACTAAATATGTTAAGAGGAGTTGGGCAGTTAGGCCATTACACCCCAATAGATTAACATAATTTTATAATAGTTCTACTTAGTAGGGTAAGGGAGGGAAATATGGACTACGTGGGTAATATGGACCACACGGTTATTTCCCACTGCATACATAGGATTTACCGTTATTCATGTTCAAACCTAACGCTAATACTTAAAGCTTAGAATAGGGCGATTTTAGCGTTTGGTGAAGTCGCATGGTTCTGTAAAGTTGATTTTTCTAAAAAAAAGATTAGTGATAATTTTTTTCTAGTGAGCATATTTCATTATTTCACTTTAAAGACATCGCGTTTTTAAATAAATGGTTAATTATATGAAGTGAGTAAATACCATTTATAATTTATCAGCACAAATTAGTTGATTAACCACAGGAGTTTTTGATAAAAAAAACCATTTATTTCACCAACACGTGCTGTGGGTAATATGGACCACCATAGAAAAAAGCCTCAAAAACAAATATGTTTATCATATTTTTCACTTGGGGAATCTAGCTGCAGTTTTCATGACGAGTATGATGGTCATTATTTGCAATTCGTTAACTACAAAGGAAAAAAAGATGAAAAATGCATATAATGTAATACCCTTTACTCAGAAGATCGCCGTGGCGAATTTTGGGTTGAATGTGTAATCTGACGTTCTTAGAGTCATGAAAAATGTGCCAAATGTGGAAGTGACATTTTTATATGCAACTTCTGTACCAAATAAACATGTGGGGCAATATGGACTATCTCTTCTTATATAGTAGGAGCTAAAATTGTATGTTTTTTGTTTTTTTGTTTCTTTGTTTCTTTGTACTTATTTCTGTGCCAATATTTTTTCTCGAAAACGGCTACAGCGATTTCAATGAAACTTGGAATAGTGTTAGATATTAGCAAACAATGAATAATGAGCTAGGTTTGAACTTTGTAACTGCTCACCAGAGGGCGTGGCACTGCACTAAATTTTAAATTTGATTTAGTCATAACTCGTAAACTATACAAGGTATTTGAAAGAAATTTGGTCAGCGAGTACGGCTTAATATTGCCTTGTAACAGACAAAAAGTGGGCGGGATCGAAGAAGTGCCACGCCCACTTTCCCGACTCCAACAATTTTTATGAACATTTGGGAGATATTACCTCTGAAAACAAGGATTCATATGTGATACGCCGTTATATTGGGAAAACTAATAAAGCAAACATTCTGAAATTAACTGTGAGGAGCCTAATTGCAATAGGGCATCTCTGATTGGAAAGTGGGCGAAATGTCGCCATTACGCGTGGAACCTCCCATACAAGCAAAATACGTTAAATGCTATTTCTCGCAAATGTTACAAGATATTTTAATGAAATTTGGTATGTAGCTACTACTTATCAATGCCTTGTAATAACCGAAAAGTGGGCGATATCGAAGAAGTGCCACGCCCCTTTTTTAACTATTGAAAATTTTAATTCAATATTTCTCGAAAACGACTTCAACAATTTTAATGAAAACTTTAAATATTTTTCCCCTGAAAACAAGTATTAATATGTGATATGTCGTTATATTAGGAAAACTCGTTAGAGGGTGTGGCATCGCCCACAAAAATTTAATACGATATAAAAAGAAAACTACTAAAGCAATCTTTCTGAATTTTACTGTAGGGAATCTTCTTTTTATGAGGCACCTACGAGCTGAAGGTGGGCAAAATATCGCAGGTGGGCGTGGAAACTCTCATACAAGTAAAACAAATTAAATGCTATTTTTCGCAAATGGTACAACATATTTTGATAAAATTTGGTATGCGGATCTGGATCACGAGTATCTAAAGCATAACGAAAAGTGGGCTTTGTTCAATAATTGTCACGCCCACTTTTTACCAAAATAAAAATTTTAGTTAATAACTCATGCACAAAAAAAATGCAATGAACTTTCCAAGGCATGATGATACGACATTTCAGCCCCCATACAAGAGACGAAATATTTTGGATGCGTGGCGTATCCCATTTATTTATTTTAGGTCATTCTATTTCTCTTAAAAAATTTGGAGTTCTTGATATTTTTCTATACCATTCGATATTTTCCGAGTTTTTTCTTATTATTTTTCTTATCGGTTAATTTATCATTTTGAAAGCATTGGAGGTGAAAAGGTACGAATTTCATAACAAAACATAGCTATGAATAAAAACATCGACTAAAATAATAAGATCAGATTGTTGACCGAGTAGGGATCGGTCTTCAGGTACTAGTCCATATGAGGCTATGAGCGCAATAGTGGCCTAACCCTCACTTCGTTAAAAAATCAAAATCAAATAACTTGTGCTTTTATCGAATCAGGTTATGTGCTTTTACTTTATCAACGAAGTAAAGGTTAGGCCACTTGCGCTCATAGCCTCATATAACACTACACTTTTTTTATCTTCATTTTGAGTATTTTCAGTTTTTTAATTTTTTTTCTTTATCTTGATAAGATATTTATCTAAAAGTGAATCAGAATAAAGGTAAATTGTTTCCTTTGATGAATGACATAAAATTAATTGTTTTGTTTTATGTATTTTGGGTTTTATTTAAAAAAGAAAGATTGGTGGTCCATATTTCCCTCCCTTACCCTATATGTATTTATATGTCTTATAATATCGAAGAATAATAATGAAATAAAAACTCCTTTTTGATAGGAAAAAGTTACACAGTAGATTTAGATTATCCTGTTAAGGCAAAATGTCTTGCAATGTGAATTTTTATGGCTATATTTTAAGGAAATGTCTATACGGGGCGACCCGCGTACGCGAAAACTCCTCTCTCTCTGAATTTACTCAATTAGCGTACGCGAAACTCAATTAGCGTACGCGAAATCCAGTGAAGTTTTTTCCCCCGGGGAACTTGATTAATTTATGTACTGATCCGCGGCCGAAGGCCGCCGCGAAGCCGGTGTTGGATGTCTGACGGGTTTAAATCCTGTTGTAACGAAAATGCGTCCCGAGGGAAAAAACTTCACTGGATTTCGCGTATGCTAATCGAGTAAATTGAGAGAGAGAGAGATAGGAGTTTTCGCGTACGCGGGTCGCCCCGTATAGACAGACTCATATTTTAATGGCAGTTCGTCTTAACCAAAACGATTTTAAAAATGTATTTCCTTTCAATATGAAGGAGCTGCTTTTATTAAATAGTTCTTACTTACCCAATTAACTCTTTTTTTATATAATGCCTATTTTTGTTAGTTAAATCTGTTATTGTGAAGAATTGACGCTGCGAACTGTTCGGCGCATAGGCTTTACCAGATGTCCTAAAAGAAAACTATATATTACAAAGAACGTCGTAAATTTCATCATCGAAAAAATTATTTCTATTCTGATAAGCACGTGAAATAAAATTGCAATGAATTCAAATTTGAAACTTCCAAGGTTCAGTGGTGCATACAGTGGTGCATACATATTACTCAATGCCACTTATATATTTGGTTTCCTGTATGGACCACTTATGTACAATACATCTCAAGGTTATGTAACCTATTTCAAACAAATATTTAGAATTCTTACGAAATTTTGCATATGCAATTTATAAGCTGCTTGTTTGGTAAAACTAACTGCACAGTTTTCAACATTTCTTCGTTATCAACAAGAAAAAATAAAATATTTTTTAACAACAAACAAAATCGTTTGACGTCTGTAAATAAACTGTCAATTTCATAGGCAGAAAACTTTTACTTACAGCGGCTCAATGCTCAACAGCTGATTTGCAGGGCTGACACAGAGTTATAATATTAAGCCGTCAACAAAAATTGCTTATGTTTCGGATATCAAAGGAATGTTGTGTACTGACTAAAAAAAAGGGTGTACAGACTATCGATCAAGTTTTGCTTAAATTTCTCGTGAATTTCCCTTTCTTGTGTGTGTGGCCGCTATTTTTTGTCAGTCATCAGTCAACCACAAAATGGTTTCCTAAATTTCGTTTAATTCGGTAGTTTATTTGTCACACCATCTTTTTGGCTTGGGTTCATACTAAGCTTAACAACAAACTTAAAAATTTTAAATTTAAAGATCAAGAACTTTGTGAAATCCTTTTAAACCCTATAAATCAATACACTCTTAGAAAGCTCATAGTACAATAAGCTAAAAGTTTCCCACAAAAAGATTTTTTCGTTAGGGTGACCCAAGACAATTTTTCTTTTTTTGTAAAACAATTCAGAAAATCATTTTTTTTCCAATAATTCCTCAAAGACACATTTTGGCTCCCCCAAGTCAATTTGTTATTAGTCCTCCTCTTTCACCTCCCAGAAGCTCCATGACCTTATCGTTTGCCCCTGTATACATTAATAAAAAAATTTGTCATATAATTCAATTTGATTTTTCATTTCTTTTATTTTAAGTACCCTCTAAGGAAAACAGCACGAAAGCGTAACGCCAGTGAAGTCTATAACCCATACAAGACTTCGCAAACGCACCGCTTTGGCGGTACGAATACGAATGGTCCAATTGAACATTTCAGTTTATGTTTTAATTTTGTGTGTATTACGTATTACACAAATTTTTAGAATTTATTTTTTTTTTAAATTGTCAAATAAAACAACAATAATGTATGCATGTGTTAGTCAAATAACAGTTCGTAAGAGATTCGCTTTGGGTGCGCAATTTACGAACTGTAAATTTTTCTTGGAGGGTAATGGAGTAACAGCATGAAACAGATAGATATGGTTAAATACGCCTGACACTGGGCTAACGCTCCAACTTAGGTATGCCAGTAAGCTGTTTAATATTTACAAACATAGCTATCAATATATACTTTCTGTAGCTGTGTTTTAGACGACAGTTTTCAGTGATTAATTAAGTACTTTCTGAGAAAAGTATGGGAAAGCAACAACTAGATTGCTAAATTTAACACAGATAAATTTGCGCGCTTAATTACTAAGCACAGAGTAAACTGTTGATGCTGCAAGCGGAGGGAAGTGGTGTGGAAACGAAAAGCAGAACAAAGTAAAACAAAATAAGAACAAGGAGATAGCACTCATACTCGTTTTAGAAGAACAAAGTTAACTCCGTGTTAATACGCTGCCGTCTGAAACACAGCTAATAGCCGTATTGTTTTGACGTGTATATACAATTGTGGTAATTTTCAAATTGTGATAACTTATGAATGGTGAGTCGTACGATAAAAAGTCCAAGAGTATTTTTTAAGGAGAACTACATGCTCTACAAATAACAAAAATTTTTTGTAAAAAAATAATAGTTATTTAGAAGTTATTTTAAAAAAAGTGATTTTTTGCCGTTTATCGGCGCTTAACCGGTTTTTTTGGAATAACTCCTAAAAGGTAAATTTTTTTAAAAATAAAATGATAATTTTTTGTAGAGAACGTGATTCTCCATAAAAAAGTTCCTCAGAGTTTTTATTGTGCGACTTACTATTCATGAGTTATCGAAATTTAAAAATAACCACAATTGTATATACGCGTCAAAAGAAACATGGCTAATATTAACTTTCTATAGGCGTTTTTCTTTTTTCGTTCGGAGTAGAACTGAGTTGTCAAAAAATAATTTGTGTTTCTTTTTTTGTTCAGAGACATCAGGGCATAAAATTTATATTTCTTTTTTGTTCAGAGTGAAATCAGAGCGCGCTCTATGAGCTCAGAATGTAGCGACCGAGCATTCAGAGTAAAAGACGGAGCACATCAAAATAGACATTTGAAAGTAGAAAAATAAACAAGATAAAATAAAAACAAACTCCATTTTGGACTGTGCTGGTTATTTTGAAGTAAAATTAAATAAATTTCATAATTTATCTGGATTTTTTTGGCAGTTTAACCAGACTTCAATAGAAAAATGTGCAAGTGTGTTTCATAAATAAATCAGAGCGCTCTGAGGGTACTCTGTTCAGGTTATAAGGTTATACCCGACGTGCTCATGCTCTGCTCAGAGCTCTTCTCTGAACAAAAAAAGAAAAACGCCTTATGTTCTATTGTTTAGAGAATAGAGAATTTGTTTGATGTAGTTTTTGTGTGGAAACGGGGACTATGTATATATAGCAGCCCTACTCATCCGCTGTTATAAAGAATGGTGGGAAAGTTTTTTTTTCCTCATTCTTAGATTTTTTGTGCGTAAATAACAACTTGTTGAAGCTTTTTGGGCTTAATTTTGTTGGTTTTGGCATGGTATCATTGCACAGGGGTTGATAAATATTAAGTTAAAAAAGTTCGAGTTGCGCTGGCACATAAAAATATGAATAAAATAGTAAATATAAATATAATTAATCTTAATCAAAGTTATGTAATCTAATCAAATTAATAGCGTTTTGTTTTTAGTGGAACTTTAAAAATTGTCAAGCCAGCAAGACACAACTTTCACTCCCAACGTCTTTCAGCAGAACACCATGGTCTTAATGCAAAAAGAAAAAAGCAATTCCCTTTTGTTAAGACAATTTTAGGAGGAACATTTGCATCGTTTATAGCTTACGATGGTGTGATCAACGAATTTACATATTCCGGTGCTAGTATTCGTTTTTTACGTTCTCTTAAGACAGCTTCGTTGATAGCATTTGATTATTTGCTATTGGGCTTTCGTGAACAAGACTATAACTATGACAAACTACTGGTTGCAGTCCATCAGAAAAGTGCTGACAGACTATTGGCAACATGTCTATTAAACGGTGGCTTGTACATCAAGGTGGGACAAGGTTTTGCTTCTATAAATCACATTTTACCTAAAGAATATACGAGAACTTTAGCTGCGCTTCAGGATAAATGCTTTCCAACTACACGCGAAGATGTGCAAAAGGTTTTTCTCACGGATTTTGGTCAAAAGCCTGAAGAGATTTTTAAGGAATTCGATTATACGCCCATCGCAGCAGCAAGCTTGGCGCAAGTTTTTAAAGGAAAATTACAAACTGGCGAAGATGTTGCGATAAAAGTATTTTAAATATTTTTGAATATCTTCTGGTCTTTATTAACATACATTTTTTTTTTAAGGTACAATACAGTGATTTGAAGAAAAGATTTTACAGCGATCTGGGTACCATAATTTTTTTGCAAGATATAATCGAATTGTTTTTTAAAGATTATCATTTTGGTTGGATTTTGCGTGACGTGCAGAAAAATTTAATACAAGAACTAAATTTTATTGAGGAAGCCAAAAATTCGGAAAAGTGTGCAAATCATTTGAAAATATTTAAATTTGTTCACGTGCCCAAAGTCTACTGGGATATAACGAAAACGGTAAAAAGCCTTTTTAAATTAAGCAAAACTTCTAGACGCGGTATTTATTTTCGATTTATCTATGTCAACTCGTTGCTTTTATAGGTAACTGCATTTTCAGCCGGGATTAGAAAATATTCACGGTCAAAGTTCACAAGTCGGTCTCTTCATATTATTTGGCTTTCTATTAATCTCAGGGAAAAGATGAAATTAATTACAGCTTATTTAAATTTTTTTTAAGCTACTGATTTTCAAAATCTATACAAAATCTAATACGCAGCACCAAATTTGTCCTCCTTTTTTATTATGTTAGAAATGGAGTACCATTTGATAGATATTTGTATGTAGATTTACACAAAGTAAAAATTATTATTGGGTGTACAACTTAAAAACCGGAATTTTTTTGCGAAATTTGATGCTTTATTGTGGAAAAATGTTACAATATATTTTATTCAAAGTATTGTCCATTGGAAGCTACAACATTTCCCCATCTTTCAGGCAATTTATGAATTCCATCCCAAAAAAATTGCGCCGGCTTAGCGGCCAAAAATGAATCGAGCCAATTTTCGATATCTTGAACTTAAGTGAAGCGTATTCCTGATAGGGCATTCTGCATCGATCGGAACAAATGGTAGTCTGATGGTGCAAGGTCAGGGCTATAAAGCGGGTGAGGCAAAATTTCCCATCCGTTGTTTTCCAGGTAATTTTTGACTGGGGCAGCAATATGTGGCCGAGCGTTATCGTGGTGGAAAATGATTGACTCATGTCTGGTCGCATACGTTGGCCGCTCTGCCTGGATTTTCTGCTTCAATTGGATCAATTGTTGACGATAGAATTGAGCATTAATGGTTTGGCCACCTGGCAACAGCTCATAATGGATCACACCTAGCTGGTCCTGACCAGGACGTTCTTTGTCTTCGACATCAAAATAACCACTCACGACAGCTTGACTCAGCTGGAGCATAGTCCCCATAAACTTCTACAAGAATGCGATGACTTTCGGCAGCTGTTTTCTTTGCAAAAAAATTACCCACTAGAACCCCCCCCGCAAATGCTGTCTTTTTCTCCAATTTTCGAAGTTATTCATCGTGAAAAATAATAATGATGCACACAAGATAAAATTGTTTTGTTGACTGATTTTGACAGCTGTCAAATGTACCTTCAAAATGACATATATATAAAGTTCGAGCTTTCACGATATTTGTTAGTACGGACATCCACCGTCAATTTCCGGTTTTTAAGTTGTACACCCAATACAATATGTTGCTTTTAAGCCAGGTAAAATTAAATACGATTTTTTCAATAATAACAACAACTAACTACGCTGTCACATTGAGGTTAAATAGGGTGAAGCACAAATAGAAAGACAGATCAGTGACTTCATGGTTTTTGTTTTGTTTACGTTCGCTTTACATTGTGCCAGTGATGATAAATTGGATTTTCTAATTTGTACCAAATAGCAAAAAAAGTACTAAAAGTACCAACATTTTTTTTATTTTTTATGGTCGAATTTTGACCACTAGGCGATACTTGTGTTAATATATAAAGCTGTTTTTTAAAAAAGCTTTGAAATTTCCCTTAATGTACTTTCAAAGAATATAAATATAACAAAAACATTTTCATACTCTTGAGACTCTTTGCAGATTTAAAATAAAGCTTAATTTATTTGTATCTATATTTTTTTTTAAAATTTTCATATTTATACTAATAATTCATAAATGTTTTTTCTTTCTACATAAGCGAGTGCTTACTATGGAGTGGATTGATGGTTTCAAAATAAGTGACGTAGATCAAATAAAGAGAAATAAATTTAAAATTTCGGATATTGATATAAAACTTTTTACAATGTTTTCGGAACAAATATTTTGTTCTGGTTTTGTACACGCTGATCCGCATCCTGGAAACAGTAAGACCTAACAAACATAATTAAATCATACAAAATTATTTTTAACATAAAATAATTTTCCTTACTCTTTAAAAGTTTTTCTTCGAAAAAATCCAAAATCTAATACAGTTCAACTTGTACTACTTGATCATGGACTGTATGAAATTCTACCACAGCATGTGCGATTGCCACTTTCCGAGTTTTGGGAAGCTACGGTATTGCGGGACGAGAGAAAAATGGCAGAAGCAGCCAAAAAGATTCAAATAAATGATTATATGAAATTTGCCGAAGTATTGTTTCAGCAACCAATACGCATTCATGGGGGCCGCATTAAAACTAAGCTTACTGAAACAGATATTGCTTATATGCAAGAAGTAGCTAGAAAAAACTTTGATTTAATTATGAGTACATTGAAAGATATGCCGCGAAATATGTTATTCGTTGTGAGGTAAGTAGTCAATTTTAATTATTATTATTGTTTTCTTTTCTTTTTCTTATAAACATTTGTCTTTTTTTTATTATTTATTCTAGAAATTTAAATACAGTCCGTGCAATTGGTCGTCTTCATGGAGACGTCGTCGATCGTCCACATATAATGGCACGTCACGCACAACGCTCTACTTATAGCAATAATAAAACTTTGGTTAGTTACATGCGCTACCTTTATAGACGAATGATATTTGAATACTGTTATTGGTAAACTATAAACATTTTTTGTTTCTTTTAACATATATAACAGCTTAAACATTATTCTTTTAGGCGCAATACACTTAACGTTCAATGTTTAAACTTATATTTAAACATTTTGCATTTGTTAGGACGCGCACCAAAATCAGCAAAAACTCTTTTAAAAGATTTACAAGTGCAACCACAATAGTATATAATTTTATGAACTTTTCTTATGTATTTACATAGAAAGAGTGTATCACAAAAAAGTATAAAGTGTTACTACGGATTAAACTTCAACATGAATTCTTTATAGTTGTACAGAATACTTCAATGAAAACATCGAAATCTTTGACGATGAAATATTAAATAGTATGTTCATGAGTAAACATTTATGGAGTGCCTTAAGAAAAAATCTCCAGGCAAGTTCTCAAAATAAAGGGTAACACTTTAATCTTTTTTTTTTTAATCTATGAGTATACCATACGCACTCAACCTTGAAAAAAACAAGGAACCGTGGCTTTGTGTAACTAAATTTATTTTCTTCCCAATCCCTCATCAGTGAAAAATGGATATATCTAGATGCTTTCTTAATTTCCTGTAATTTATAATATTTATGATATTTCGCTTTATTTACTATTATCCTATACACACAGCAACTGTAGACTTGGCAGTAATTCGCGGCATTAGGACAACAATGTTCTAACTGCATACAAAAGGTATTGCAGATAGAACCTTGTTGTCCTCAGGCCACGAATTGTTGAAAGTAATTTAAGCACTCTAGCATATATGTGCATCCATAGATCATTTTGTATATGTAGTTCTTCATTTTTGGTTTTCTTTATCTTACGTGACTTATTATTTGCCAGGTTTTAATTCCGGAGAAAATTGTGTTCAAGTTTTCAAGTACTATGCATTTTTAGGTACAATTACACCATTCTCCGACTTTTAAACATTAAACCTATTAAAAAAATTATTTAACATAAAATTGTGTTATTTGGGTCTGAAAGGGTTAACAGTCGGGAAAAGGTATAATTGTACCTAAAAATTACAACGAAAAAAATATAACGAAACTATTAAGGAAGCTAGTTGATCGAGAGAACTGAACTAGCGAGTAAGCTCAACGAACAAGCAGCCATCATTTATCAGTGAACGTTCGTGAAAACATCTACGCATTATAAAAAATTAAAAACTTTGTGAATTAAATCAAAAAAAGAAAATAATTTTTCTCCGGAATTAAAAACTATAAACTTTGTGAATAAAATTAAATAAAATATCTGGTTGGTAGTGTATTGCTTGATCGCCATCGCAGAAATTTAATTTGTGCTCAATATAGCGTGCGACACGGATTTCAGTTTCAATATTTTTTGAAGCAAATTAACAACCATTTTTTTTTAGTTAGTTAAAATATGTCACGTAAAAGAAAAAAGGTTGAAGATGAAGAACTACCTACTTCATCCAAATCTAAAGAAAACACAAATATCGTTAACGTAAAGAAATGTCTTCACAAATGCTGTCTGAATGAAAAAGTTTTCAATAAAATTCGTTTGGATGTTAACGAAATGTCTGGGTTAATAGTGGAAACTTCAAGGTACATTCATTTTTCATTGATGAGAGATTGGGAGGAGAATAAGTTTAGTGATACAAAGCCACGGTTCCTTGATTATTTTTATTGTTTGTTGGACGGGAGCAAAGCTAAATATGAATTAGACGCAGAGTACAAACAAATACGTTGTAATGCAGGTTTGCGCCTTTATAGCAAAAAAATAGGTCAAATGTTTACGTTAGAGCGGCTCAAAATTATGATGTCATATTTTGTAACAATATATGGATGCACGCATACAGAAGAGTGCTCAAATATTTTAAGCGACGTGCACCAACGGTGAATTCATATTCAACTCTTAATTATTTATTCAACAATGCTGATACAGAGTTTGATTCAGAATTGCTCGAATTACTGCGTACAGACTTAAACTGGGATGGGGAATTATTCCATAAAATAAAAATGGATCCATGGAGACATATCAAATTTTTCTATAATCTTTCGAAATTTAACGAGTCCCAAAATTGGAAGAATTTTGCCCTAATTCCTATCAATAAATTTGGTGCTCATCATATACGGTATGATACAACCGCTTTTCGCTCGCTTCTTTGTGGCCTAAAATTACGAAAACAACGATACAATAGATAGAGACCTAGAATGGCGACAGTATTTTGAAGTCCCGGAGACAAAAAGCAAGAAATTTGATTTTTCAATTAATACTGACGGTGTGGCTATATCGTTTTCAATACGGAAATCAGTAAATACATCAAAAAATAAGGAAAAGAAGAAAAAGGTTGTGGAGATTCCAACCAATAATATTAAATATGTAACAAAAATCGGTCTGGATCCAGGAATGCGGTTAATTGTTGGCAGCATTCGATATGAAAATGCAGATGGCGTTCGTGATGGCGATATACCCGAAACCATAAAAACAAAATCTTCACAATATCACCATGAATGTGGCTTTGCATCGAGACGGAAAAAATTGCAGCATTACACAAAAGAATGCACTAGAAAAGATTTACTTGCTAGCAGCGAAAATCAATGGTCACCAATGTCAACAATTAATTTTCGTCAGTATACGCGTGCCCAATTAAATAAGTTTCAGCAATGGCAAAGTATATTTTCGCAAGTAAAGGTAACTCGGCTAAAGTTGCAAAAATACATTTGCGTTGAAAAGACCAATCATGCGATTGCAAATACAGTTTTAGGCAATATGCGGGGACCTAAGCTGGTGTGTGTCGGTTCGACTAAAATTGCCGCTAATTCCCCAATGAAAGGCTACAGACGTACACCGCTTTCACGATTCATTGATGCATTCCGCGTACACGGTGCTCATGTGATGCACATAAATGAATTTCGAACAACGAAACTATGCGGAAATTGCCATGAATTCAACGAAACATCCAAGTCACCACATCGGTATCAATTTTGCAAAAATTATAATACTTGTTGGAATCGTGACGTGAATGCTGAAGTAAATATACTATATTTGGGCGAATGCCAACTGAATAATATAACTAAACATTATAATTTTGAAAAATAGTTGCACTAAGTATTTATTGTGTATACTAAATCATTTTTTATTAAATTTAATCTATATATTAATTCGCAAGACAAAGATTTGTCCTATCTTTTTTACTAAGTTATAAATGGAGCACGACTTTGAATTATACATCATTAGAAAGGTATTTTTGTGTAAATGTGCACAAAGTTGAAATTATTTTAATATTTTGCCATTAAGCCAGGTAAAATCAAATGTAAATTTTTCAATATTAATAACGACAAAATAAGCGGTCCAGAGCTGAAAAGAGCATATAGCAGAAAGAGACTGACACTGAATTCATGTTTTTTGTTTTCTTTTCGTTTCACATTTGCCATTGTACCAGGGATGATAAATGAGTTTTTCTGAGCTATCCAAACTGAAACTGTCCAAAAAGTACCAAAGTTATTTAATACATTTTGGTCAAATTTTGACCATTGGGCGATTCTAGTTTTAATTATTTTTCATAAGAAATGATTTAACTTTTACAAGTTAATCAAGTGAGAATTGAAATGTTTATAAAATCGAGAGTTAGCTAAAATAGATTTAAGTTAGGTAAACGAAAAATGTAATTCAAAATAGCTGTATTTTTGTGGAGAATTTATCTGTCCTGTCCGATAAGCGTATGGGAAGGCAACATAAAATGTTCTTAACTTAACACAAATAAATAAATGTGCTTAAGACAAGCACAGATAAAGTGTACACAAAAATAAAGCTAGTATAACACTACGTAAAATTTTTTTTAAATAAATGTTTGTATGAAATGTCAATTTTTGAGTTTTAAAAATGCCTGTTGTGCGTTTTGAACCATTCTCTACTATTTTTTTCTCATTTGGTTGAAATTGTATCGTCACAATGACGACAATCTCAACTACAATGTTCATAGAAGTGTGGTGAGTTGAGTAAAGTATTTTCTAATAGTTGAATTGAATTCTTTATTGAGTCTTATGTGAACGTGTATACAAAATTGAATTGAATGGAAGATCTCAATTGTTGAGTTTCATCACATACATAAACACTTGTTTTCTACCGGTAGGGTTTAGCAGAGTGATTGAGCATAAAGTCACTACTAGTAGAGAATTTCTCAACTGAGTTACGACCTGGTGTTTTGGTATTTATTTTATTACTTTCCCAACATTTTTATTTTTCTTTATTTTATTATTTATTAACAAAGTCCTCAGACAGATATAGAGAGAGGATGAATAAACTGAATGAAATTTTGGTCAAAGGTTTAAACCAATTTCATAAAGATAGAAGGCTGGCAACTCTATTCTATAAGCCATTCTCAGGGCTGGCAGATTGAGGAAACTTTTCTCCTTTTGGGGAAAAATAAAAGCGGTGGAGAAATTTTGGTGAAATAATTAATGAAAATTTTTGTAACGGAGAATTTCCGGGGAAAAGGAACCCAAGCATTCGCTCTTGAATTGTTTATCGGTTTTGATCTCTCCATATCTATTTCACAGCATAAATTTGTGGAACTTTTCGTCGTTTAAATTTAAAGATTCTGGCCTGTTCCGAAAACGGTGTGATTTAAATTACTTTTCATATAGGAAGCTTTTTGATGAACATGAGGAGTCGCACGATTAAAAGTATTAGAATCTTTTTTGTGTAAAATTTCAGGTTCTGCAAATAATATTGATTTGCATTAACGAAAAAAGAACTGTTTAGGAAATATTCGATAGAAGCACCATTTTGATCTAAAAGCTTCTGGAATGAAAAGTAAAGGCAACGGTCCATTCAGTACGTCGAGTACGTCACGTCGTTTTTTTCGACTGACAGCTAAGTTAAAAATATGAGTTTATATCAAGTGTGACCCGATCAGTACATCTCCGTCAACGCAACGTACAAAAGTTGCCCAACTTTCGACGCACGTCGTTTGATTTGACAACCGTAAAATAAATTTATTTTCAATTTCATTTGTTGTTTTTTTTTTTCTTTGTCGTTTTTGTTTTATTTTTTGAATAATATTGGAATAAAAAAATATTGGAGCTGTGCAAGTGTAAAATTAAAATTTGAAATTAATATTATAAAAAGAATTGTGATGTTTTAATCCGTTTTGAAAGTATTCATTGGGCCAGGCTTCTCAGTCAAATGCGTCGCAGTCAGTTGAAAAAAACGACGTGACGTATTCGACGTACTGAATGGACCGTTCGATTAATTGAAAGCAGTGTACTTTAAAAGATATCTTATTATAGTAAGTATATTTAAATAAATAAAAAAAATTCTGTTAATTCATTCATCAAAATTATTTGATTGGCATAAGAATTATTTGGGGAAAGTTTTAAGGAAAAAAAATGTTTGTTTTTTTTTTAAGAACTTGCATCTTTCATCATTACGTTATCTTTCGGGTCAAACTTTGGAGGTTCTACTGTATCGAGTATACTTGCCACTTGACATATATATCAGCTGTTCATCAGCTGTGCTGTATAAAATAAAAGGAAGCAAAAATTATAGTTATTGTATGATACACTTAGTATGAAATAGAAATGTCAAATCAAACAAATCAGGACGAGTTTAAAACAAACACCACTCAAATATTAAAGGATGCCTGGTCGGTATGTTTAATAAAAGAAAAACTTATACTGTTAGACTATTTTCATTCATAAAAACCAATATTTTAAATCAAATAGATAAGACCTTGTGAAATGTATCAAGATGAGTACGATGATTGCACAAGCTTCAAGGCACGATTTCATCAATATTTTGTGCACGGCGAAAGTGTTGACTGTTCGCAATGGCAGCGTGATTTTGAGAACTGCGTACGTTATGAAAAATCCAATGGAAATGATATTGCCGCAGGAGAAGCTGTAGTAAAAAGTGAAACAGAACGTCGAGATGCGCGAATGAAAGCTCATTACGGTAATAACACATGGAAACGTCGCACTAGTCCGCCATCTGACTGGTCTAAGCCACTGCCTGAATGGTTTGCGAAACGCAATGAAAACACATTTTTGGAGGTAAAGCAAATGGAGTTGAACGGTCAGGCACCGATACAAGACGAAGTGAAATCGTATTGTGTAGTTATGTAAAATTTTCAGTTTTATTAAAAAAATTCAGTTTATAAAATTGCTAAAAAATTAAGAAACCAACATTTTTTATGTCTATCTCGTACCAACTTAAGACTATAAAACAAATTTCAAGTTCAATTGTATATTGAACGAGTTAATAACATTTAAAAAAAAGACAGCAAAATTTTCAGTACAGCACAAAACATAAGATTAGGTCAAAATTTCATGTTTTTGGTTTTTGACGGTAGGCATGCTACTTATTTGATTGCACCCATTATTCACTTAATTTACATTCTTTCAAAGTGTGGAGGTTGGGTAAACTCACTTGCATTGGTATTTTTAATCACCTTAAAATTGTATGTTCAGAATATGTCTCAGCAATGAATCCAACCTTAACTTGACAAGCTATAAAATGTACTCCACCTCTAATATAGAGCTTTCCTGTTAATTTTTGTTTTAGAAGATAACGTTCCTTTTTCAGTGGTACATCATTCTTTTCATAATGCGGACTAAATATGGTCAGCTACACGATCTGGAGAGAGAAAAGTAACTTACAAGGTGTTTTAACGAACATAAATAGTTTTATTACCAGAGTCCTAACCTAAACCTAAAGCCAACAGGTATGTGTTGTTCGATCAATCCACGTTTCCAACACACATATTCAATCATATTGTTTTTTAAACAATAGACAGTTGCACTATTGTACAAAAAACTAAATTAACGATCTGTTCAAATATTAAGTCATCTTTTTGCAATATTATAATCAAATAAATAAGAATGGTTTTGATTATATTCAATAAAATAAAAGTAATAGAAATTATGCAGATGGCAAATACTGAGGATATCCATTGTCGCTGTTCTGTTGATACAGTTGCTTCGACACGAGTAAAATTATTAAGCTTTCAACTGAATCTATGCAAGTTTCAGTATCATCACGGTTTATTGCTATATAAAAATTATCAACTTTTAATTAGCTTTCCTTTGTGTTAAGACTATCTCAGTACAAAATTCGATAAAAATCGGTACAACAGCTTATCACTGATTTTGATTTATACTATTTAGGGGCGTGACACCGCCTACTGAAAAACATAAAGGTCATTTTATCATTCCTTAGTGCTAACCCATAAAATCGATGCAGTGGCTTCGCCGTGAGAGCGTTTTTTCCATTAAGGGTCGTGGCACTGCCCACTAAAAAACATAATGGCCATTTTATCGTTCCTTAGTGCTAACCATATCTCCATACCAAATTTCATAAAAATCGATGCAGTGGTTTAGCCGTGAGAATGTTTTTTCCTATTTAGGGTTGTGGCACCGCTCACTGAAAAACATAATGGGCATGCTGTCGTTGCTTAGTGCTAACCATATCTCCATACCAAATTTCGTGAAAATCGATGCAGTGCTTAGCCGTGGGAGTGTTTTTTCCATTTAGGGGCGTGGCACCGCCCACTTAAAAAAAAATTCATGCAAATGGGTGGAGATTTAGGTATAGAAACAGGGACTGAATCGATTTCGTTTGCCTATTTATATAAGTATATAGATTATGATTTGCTTTTTTCAAAACATTGCGAAGTATGCTTTGTTTGATCTTTTAAGCATATCAATCGATGCAAGGAGACTTTCAGTTTTTAGTTTCAATTTTCAGTTACACTGTGCAAAAAGATAGCTCAAAATATATAATAAAGAGGTCGCGCATCTCAGTTTTAGTTTCAGTTACACTGTGCAAAAAAATTAGCTTAAAAAAATATAATTTAGAGGTCGCGCAACTCAAAAACAACAATTTTTGAACCGGATTTTTGACTTTTTTTGGAATTGAAAATTAATTTTTAATTGAACTTTTAGTCATATACGTATATTTGCAAAGATCGATTTACATATAAATCTATCTATGTATTTTGGAATTTTTAAGTAAAATAGCTGTTGTAATTGCAAAATTCGAAAACGCAGAAAAATATAATCCCTAGAAGGAAACTCATGAACAAAAATCAAAAATATCTTCAACTCTTGAAAGGATTATGTTAAGGTTTGTGAGACAAATCCCCTTTGCATCTTATAATGATGTCAAAAGAGAGTTTTCTGTGGATATCAATACTTCGACTATTCCCAAAAGACAAATAAATAATATGTAATTTAAAAGCAAAGAGGCCAAGAAAAATATCTTTTCTGTCCAAACAGAAAGTTTCTAAAAGGTTACTTTTCGTAAGGCAGCATGCCAGTGACGAAATGGAGCAATATCCAGTGGACGCACAGCTGATCTGCAAAGCACCAAAATCATAGACAGAGCATAGACACAACATTAGAATAACGTTAGAAAGTCTACACATAAAAAAAAGAAAAATAAAGCGATGAACAAGAAAGAAGATGTAGACAACATAAGCTCCATCTATAACATTTTGTTAACATATATATGTAGGTTTTTTCTGTTTCTTTTCTTTTTTCAAGTCTTTAATGTTTACATAATAGGTTATTACATTTTATCTTTTGTGGTTTAATGTTTATTAGTATTGGTTAGAAAACATTTGTATATTGGAGTCAACATACTGTTTACGAAAATTTATAGTTAGTTTTAAGGAAGACGCACTGATGAAGCAGCCAAAAAAAGAACTGCGAAACGTCGGCAAATAAATAAAAAATTAATTTTTCAAACTCAAAAAAAAAGTTTTTCAAACGGTTTTTTGTTTTATTTTTTTCGGTCGCTATAATCAGCCTTTTAAAAAAAGGCAACAATTTTTCCCATTTTACAGTGATATTTTAGCTAATTTTACTGTACCATTAACGTTTAAATGGATTTTAAACTTAATCGGGTTAAGGAATATGTAATAAATAAATAAAAGAAACTTGCGTTGCAATCAATTGATATTATTTCTAATCCAATAAATAAAATTTTGCTGATAATCTTCTTATAAGTATATAATAATTAAATAGTGTCGGTACATAGATTTATAAAGTTTCTGCCAAATACAGTAATCAGTAATCCCCGCTTATAAGCATTTCTGAAAATGAATGATTTTCGGTGCATATAAGCGGGATTTTCGGTGCATATAAGCGGGAAATGCATATAGAAAAACTCGGTTATATGCATGAAAAGTGCATATATTAAAATTCGGTTATATGCACGAGATATGCTTATATAGAATCTTAGTTTCATAAATGCTGATACTTAATGCAAACTAACTACAAACCTTCTAAAATATTTTTAAAGGCAAAAAGTTGTGAAAAAAATAATAAATATTACAGTAAAAAAATAAAAAACAAAGCCAATCAGAAAATATAAGTATATAAAGTTTATGTAACACTAGACAACAGCCAAAATTTTGCAAACCGTATTTTATAAACTAATTTGAGGTCACTGGGTCTAAAAATCGTTTTTTTTTTTTCTAGGGACCGTTCTTTGAGCCAAAAATTGGTTTTTTGAGGTTATAGCTCTTTTTTTAAGAAAGGATTTGGAGAAACCTAATTTCGATCGAATTTATTTTTACACTGTTTTAAAGAAAAAATCATAGTGCTTCCAACAAATGTACCAATTATTTAAATCTGATTAAAATTGGCTAAGCGCAAAGTTAATTTTTATAATACGTAGTTTTTTACAACTTTTCATAAAAATGTCAGTTAAAACACGGAATTTTGGGCAAAAACTTATACATATGTATACACTTTTATTTTTATTTAATAGTGTAGCAATATAGGATCATATTTTAAAAAGATATTAAGGTTTCAGTAGATTAGATTTTTTATCGAAAAAATAAACAGGTACAAAAACGAGTTTTTTGCTCATAACTATTTTTTCTTCATTTGGTGGAAAAATGAAGATTTGGCGTTAAGAAACTATTTTTTGTATAGTATAGATAAATCGATTTTTATGTGTTTTTCAATCACGCGGTTGGAAGAATGCTCATTTACTCAAAAGTAAAGCATTGTACGAAAAAAGTGTATTAGACATAAAATTTTTAGAATCGTCCAATAACTTTTCAAAAATTGGTCAAAGAAAACGAAATTAAAAAAGTTACAAAATTTCTGAATAATTCGCACTTATACTTTGGACGGTTTATAGCATTTTATGCTTTATACTCTTCTTATGCTTCATACGAATCGAATATTTTGATAAAAAATCGAAATGGTCTAACTTCACTGAAACCTTAACAACTTTTTGAAATCTGATCCTATTTTGGTTAACTTGGGATTAAATGTTCGCAATCAAGTGGACTGATAAATAAAAATAAAAAAGAGTATTTGTATAAACACTTGGCCCAAAAACCTTGTTTTATTTGTAAAAAACTTCAATAAAAATGAACTGTTGGTACAGTTGTTGGAAGCGTTATGAGTTTTCTTTAAAACAGTTCAAAACTAACATTGAAATTTTCGATTATCTCAAGAACGATTTTCGGACTCAGCGACCCCAAATTCATTTGAAAAACATGTTTTGCAAAGTGTTAGAAACACAATTTAAATATTTGAAATGTATTGTATTCATTGAAAAACAACAAAATTTTTTTCGCTGTCGTGCATATAACCGAGAATTGAGGAAAAAATTCGAGATTTTTTGGGGCTTATATCCGAGAAATGCATATAAGCGAGTGCATATAAAGGAGAAAAATGTTAACAAATCTAAATGGCAAAATTAAATTGCACAAGTTTTAATGCATATAACCGAGAAATGCTTATAAACGGCGCGCATATAAGCGGGGATTACTGTACCTTGCAAAAATTGGGGGAAATAGGCGATGGGGCGTTGCATCATACATAAGGCCTTATCATGAATAAACATTCTCGAGAATTCAGATTGCCTTGCAATCTCCATTGCAGTCTGAAAAAAGATCTACAGTTCCACATTCAGCTTAATCAGAGGTTTCCACACTTTTGTTTCGAGAATATTTGTTCATTATAACGCCCATACAAAAAAAGCAAAATGTAATGACTGTGCACCTATTGCAATTGTCGTTATGAAATTTAGTGCATGTTCGTACTCACCCCTATTATGAACTCCGGGCGAATATACTCCAAGCGAAAAAAACTCCATTTCGCATGAAGCAAAAAGTGAAAAATTCGTTTGAAATTTAATTTCACAATAGGGGTGACTATGTGTATTGTGTCTAATATTCACCAAGGTAAAATTGGGAGAGGATTGGCCAAGGGAGAGTTGGAAAAATAAATATACAGCCTGCGGTAAAATATTCTTTTGTACCCAGGTTTTAATCAGACTGCAGTTTATTGCTTCAATATTTTAATGTAGCATCCATGTCAAACGAACTGATATTCGACTATATCCTTAAATGTCATTTAGTATTTTAATCGTACTTTAGTACTTAAATATAAATCTTAAGTGAAATCGACTTATCGAGTTAGCCGTAACACTTCGAAAACAACAAATCATAAATAAACTTTATTTTATTGAATATACAAATGTACAGATAATGTTAACAATTGATACGTTACGTCGATAGAAGAAGCTTTAATTATCTTCTTGAGGCTTTCTCATTTTTCCTATAAAAGTTAAAACTGCACTCGTTCAAAAGCACAGAACATTACAAGCCACTTAGGAATCAAGATGAAATTTTTGTTCGCGGTGATTGCATTAGCCTGTTTGGCAGTGAACGTAAATGGAAGTAAGGATATCTATTATAGAGACACATTTAAGTTTCTTTTTAATATTAATCTTTCATAGAAATCATCAATTGTTACTATGGCACTTGGGCTGCATATCGTCCTGGCAATGGTGCTTTTGAACCTTCCTTTATTGATCCATTCTTATGCACCCATATAAGTTATTCCTTTTTCGGAATTGGTGATGATGGCGCATTTAGATCTCTGGACACTTGGTTGGATATGGATGATGGCAGAGGTATATATTGCAACTACTGTTGGTGCTTTTACTCAATAGAATATTTTTTATTCGTCTTTCGTAGCATTCATTAGCAAAACTGTAGCATTAAAACAGCAAAATCCCAATTTAAAAGTAATAGCCGTCGTTGGTGGCTGGAATGAAGGTTCTGCAAAGTATTCGGCCATGGCTGCTGACGCTGGTAAACGTGCTCGTTTTATCTCGACTTCTGTGCAATTTGTGCTCGATCATGGTTTCGATGGCTTTGATTTAGATTGGGAGTACCCTGCGCAAAGAGGTGGTAGTTCAGAAGATAAAAGAAATTTTGTGAACCTGTTGGCTGAATTGAAGGGAGCGTAAGTGAACGTCAATGACTTGAAAGCTAATTTTACTGAAGGGCTTATGATAAAGTTCTAAGCTTAGCTGATCGGTTTAAGTCTGATCAGAAATCGAGATAGATCGTTCCATATGATTGAACAAAATTTAGCATATTCATTTAAAAAATTTAGGGCAAAAACGGAACGAGCACTCTTTTTAATGCAAGCCAGCAATCACCACAATATTGTTTTGCTGGTAAACACGGAGCACTGACGTAGATTAGAGTCTATGAAACATGAATAGTTTTTATGATTTTAAAGTGCAATAAGTCCACTCAAGGTGCAAAAATAATGTCATAATATGAAATGGCTGGCATTTTGTTTGAAATAATTGATGATTGCATTGATGGCCTTAAGTTGAAAAAATGATATTGGGCAAATAACCTATTTTTATGGCACAATAATGTGAATGACATTACTTTTGCCATCTTTCCTTTCAACAAAAAAAAAAAAAAAAACGAATCATATAAAATATAATACTAATAGCCTTATCATGTATGACGAACAAATCGAGTGACTGATTTTCAACAGCTTCAAGTTAAGAGATTATTTGAAGTTTATGCTTACAAACTTTATTCTTTGAACTGAAATGAGCGCTTAGGTCATACTAAGTTCTGAATAAAAAGTTTTAATCAGTTGATATTAATGAGTGAAAATCAGTCACTTTATTCGTTCGTCATACATGATAAGGCAATAAGTTATATTTTCCTCATCGCAAAAATGTATACACTGCACTGATATGAAGGCATCACTTTTATAAGAGATGGTGGAACCAGCTTGCTCGAATACATTTTTCCGTTCTGTCTTGTAAAGCATACTTTTGGGCGAGTTTTTACACTAATTTATAAATCATCTATGTATATTCTAATGCACCAAGTTGTATACAAAAAATCCATTTTACAGTTTATCATCACATGGTAAAACGCTTGGTATTGCCGTTGCTGCCACAGAAGCTTCTGCTAGTCAATCGTACGATGTTCCAGCTGTTGCAGCTAATGTTGACTTCATCAATGTCATGACGTACGATTTCTCTGGTGCGTGGGATTCCGTAACGGGCTTCAATGCTCCACTACATGGTAACGGCGTTAATAACGTAGAAACTTCGATTAGATGGTGGCTTTCAGCAGGTACTTTAATAATCGATTCCAACATATATTTTTCTCCTCGTTGTGTTTATTTATTATAATACTCGTTTATTTAACAGGTGCTCCCGCTTCAAAACTACTACTCGGCGTAGGTTTTTATGGACGTACATTTACATTGGCTAACTCCGAAAATCATGGTGTTGGTGCACCCATAACTGGAGGTGGTGCAGCTGGTCCATATACACGTGAATCTGGTTACCTTGGTTACAATGAGATTTGTGAAGACAAGTCTTGGAACGTAGTATGGGACAATGTCGCTGATGATCCATACGCCTGGAA
The DNA here is from genome assembly GCA_951812925.1 of Calliopum simillimum. Taxonomy (NCBI): domain Eukaryota; kingdom Metazoa; phylum Arthropoda; class Insecta; order Diptera; family Lauxaniidae; genus Calliopum; species Calliopum simillimum. The sequence continues at coordinate 108,276,316 of OX638370.1, forward strand.
GAGTAATCAATGGGTTGGTTTTGATGATACCCAAAGTATTGCACTAAAAGTTGAACTCATCAATTCGTTAAATTTGGCTGGTGCAATGTTGTGGTCCATTGAGACAGATGATTTCCGCGGCGCCTGTGGTCCACGTTATCCACTTTTGACCGCCATAAATAAGGGCTTCGGTAACAACGTTGAAGATCATCCAGCTCCGCCACCTGTTCCGACTCAACCAACAACAACAACAACAACAGCAACACCTGGAACACCTAGTGATGAAAATTGTAATGGTGCTGATGGTTACTACCCCGCTGGCAACGACTGTAGATATTACTATCAATGTGTTGGTGGAAGAAGGTACAACTTTGAATGCGGCGCAAGTTTATGCTGGGATCCTTCGATTATGGGTTGCAATTGGCCCTAATTCATTAAGTTACACTAAGCACAGAAAATTAAATTTTCGTTTACTTTGCATTTTTATTAAATTGTAATAAGCAAACAAAATAAACATTGAAAGAGCAGTCATTTAACCGATAACTTTGTTAATAACGTAATTCTCCAACTAACTGATCATATGTTGAATATCAGATTATAATTGTAGTTTCTAGAAAAAAGTTTCAGGGATTATGATTACTTCCGTAAACTGAAAAACCACCCAAGATTATTAGCGGATTTAGAACAATTGGCATTTGGGACACAAAGGGAAATTTGTCATTCCCTTTATTCAAATAATCAAATGCGATCTATGGGATTAACGTAGTAAGTAATATTTAATGGGTTTTTTTCATTCATTACAAATAAAAAAAATTTTTAGAATTGTTTTCCTCTTGCCCTGTTTATTGCTGGCGATCGTAAAGCTGACCGCTGCTTCGATTATTATGAAATGTGGTATGGAGATAGGGATAATAGCCACGCCTCTAAAGAGAAAATGAACAGACATGGTGCATTATTACCGCAAATAACTACAGCATTTTGAAAACTTTCGTGTGTGTGAGGTGCCACGCTCTCCTGTCCGAATAAACTAAGTTTCTGATCAAAGCTTAAATCTACTATTCTTAGTATTTCAGTGAAATTTGGCTGGATTATCTCTAAAAAACACTTTCAGCGTGGCATTTTGAAGCTTTTGCTTATATATGCCTGCCACGTTTGCTGTGTTTTACATAAACACATTGAACAATAAGCTCAAAGCAACATATCATCTGATCCAGTTCTTGTTTGGTAGCAAAAAACAATCAAAATTAGATTTGTAATTATTTAATGTTACATTATGAAAATCTGACTGGGACAAGACAAAAACAAAGCTTAAAGCATTTATCGCCATCTGTTATCAAAAAAAATGTTTACACTTTGCATTTTTTTTAAAAATTTTTATTTTTAATTTTTTAAAGATAAGCAAAAAAAATAAATTTATACATATATGTAAACATGTACATATGTCGCCGGTTGACAAGTGAAACTCATTAAGTTACATATGCTTACAATGCAAAAGAATTCATAAGTTTATGTTTAAGATTTACACAAGCATACTTAGCAGTTTTCGCTTGCCTACCAGGATATGTATGTACATATTGTATGTATATTTTTGTGTACAAACAATTAATTTGTTATTAATTATATGATCATTAGATTTTTTTTTAAACTATACATATTTAATATAAACTAGTTCATATCGTAAATATGTAGTTGGGTACACTAAACTAATTGTTAGAAAAAAATGGGTTCTACTTGAAGTAGTCTTAATGTTTTAAGTTTCTTTTCTTGTTGTGAGAAGTAGTTTTTGTTGAGAATATATAGCATTGGTAGAAATCTGTGAAAAAATAAGAAATTTATTGATTTACTATGTGATTTACTTAATAATGGCTTCAAAAATAATATAAACAAAAAACGAAGCATATTACCTGAATTAATTTGTCGCATTATCCTTATTGAAAGCTTGCTCTGAATTTGGTGATCTTGTATTATTATTTTAATTGAATTATTGTGGTTTTAAGTAAAATAGTTTTTATATTTTATACAAATTCATTTGATCTTTCTAGGTATATTAAATTTTAAATCAAAAGTTAGAAATTAAATATCAAATTCATACGGTGTTTTTTAATTATAAGAAAAGAAATTCAACATTTTTAATATAAAAATTATTGAGATTTGTAATTTTGAAGATAAAAATATGTAATTTTCTTTTGTACAAAAAAATGTGAACAATTTCAAAATTTTCAATTTTAAAATTGCTTTCTCACAAAATGCTACACAATACAAAGCAAAAATGTCATTGTCATTGATTGTTACCTTCAAAATAGACCTTACATTTTAAATCAAACTGGTAAAATATTTTATAGATCCTTCAACTTTCTACCTTTAATCAAGATTTAAGTTTAGTTTTTTAGTATTTATTATGCTGTGCCAGCAGCTGCATGTCCGTCAGATATTTGATTATATGCACTTTTGCCTCGGCCTTTTGTCGAACTCCTAGCGTATTCAGCATATCCGTAACGACCATGCCGAATGATTGATCCTCAGCGCTAACAGCTTGTGTCATAGAATTTTGAAAAATCTTGATTGTATTAAGCACATTATCGTGATTTTCTTCGTCCGTACGTTCACGCTTCAATGGTGGCTCATAGAAATACGGCTTCTGATCCTTGTTGGCGGTGGCGGCAGCCAGTTGAGTGTCGCCTGTAACTGCAATTTCTAAATGTGATCGATCTACAGTGTACATTGCTAGCAAACAAAAAAAAACACACACACACAAATGTAATGAGACCAAAGAGAGCAATGCGGTAGAGGGACCTCTCTTAGATGTACAGAAAGATTAAGTTTCGTTTGTGCAAATTTCTAGTATTTGATTAGGAGTCGAGAACCTATTCCCCGTTTCACATAAATTCTACGAAAGCAGAAATATTAAAGGGAAAAAGCGCTGTAATATGTTGAGTATACGGAACTTGATAAGAATCTTCGAGTATCCATTTAACAATTGAGTGGGTTAGAAGCAAAAGTGTGTGTTAAGTTTTGAATACAGAGGTTGTTGATCTCTTAAGTTAAGCAATTACTAATTTTTATTTTTGTTGTTCAATTAGGTTTCCATCTAGTCGCATACTTAACTTTATATTTCTAAATTGTCATGTTCACACCTTTGCTTCTAAACCTCTTAAATATGGTCTACTGTGGCTTTATTTTGCAGTTGTTTTAATAGATGTAAGCAACACTCCCTACTCTTCTGTACTGATATCTTTTTAAAATCAATTATGGACAAGTATTTAACTGATGCATGCTATGCAATTATTCCAGGTATACGTAATGCAAAACACATAACAAAATAAGTGTGTGATTTCCCTTTGAATCAATAACACAGGCACACAAAAAAATGGCATGTACTATTGTACTTTTCGTCGCAAAATCCGACTGCATCCTCAGAGTTGTATGAAATGTGTTAGTTAGGTCATGAGATAAAAAAATAGGCGATTTCACGTCCCCAAAACATTTCGTCCTTTGTATGGGGGCTGAAATACCTTCTCTTAAAATGACCATAACACGGAAAGTAAGAGTCCAATTGGAAAATTTCGAAGGCATATTTTAATAAGGTAGAGTATGGCTATTCGATGCCATTAAAAATAATTTCATATTTTTCTGTAGCTACGCCATAGGTCTGCGAACAGCGTTTTCTCCAACTTCAAGTAAGAATACTCGAAATCCAGCAGGTACAATATATTGACAATTCTGAGGATGCAGTCGGATTCAGCATCGTGTTTTATCTTTAAAACGTCAAAATATCTCTACAAAAGATAGTAATTAATTTTTGCACGTTGACTTTGAAAATTTGTACAAGCATTTTATTAGATACTATGCAATTATATTGTTGTGAGCAGCTAAAGGCCGAATTTCAAATCAAAATATCAAAGCATTGCTTAAATAAACTCTAACATAAATGGTGGTGTAAAAGGTACAAAAAGAACATGCACTTGCCCTAACGAACAAACGGCTATACTCATAAGCCGCTATTTCAGATGATAAAATGCAATTGAATCTGTCATTTTTAAAAGGGGATATGTGTCGTTGGGCAGAAAATATTTTTTTTTGCTTTTTTTGCCGTAGTGGCGATGGCACTGGTTGGTCTATCTATTTTTCAAGTAGGCAGATTACTTCTTAATATCAATGTTAATTAACTCCCATCACCAAAATCGCAATGAATTCAGATTTACCAAACATAAGGCTTTTTCTAATGTTTGCCACAAGTTTAAATTTCGTCACATATCTCCTTTTAAAAATGACAGATTCAATTTAACTTGCTCTTTCTTTTTCTCATTTCCTCTCTCTTTGACTCAACTGAACTTAACTTACCATGTGGATGCGTTAGCGCTTGCGCAGATGTTGAAGCACTACCATTAAAGGGTTGCGCAAAAATATCTACTACTGTTTGTTGTGGTTGTTGTTGTTGCTGATGCTGATTTGGATCAACTTGTGCAACTTGATTAGTGTTAGCTTGCGCAGAGTTATTGCCACACTTGCCCAAAAGTGATTCACGATATTGGCTGTTGGATAATAATAATAAGGATAATAAGTTAAGCACCGTATTTATATGTTATTTTTTTGTTTTTTTTTTTTACGTACCGTATGGAATCGACCAAGAACTGCATTTGCTTAAAATAACGCCAGCGTGATTCTTGGCATAGTTTCATTTCGCGAGCAAATTTATCACGCAAACTCTTCCAGCGTTTAGTACATTTTTGTTCTGAAATTGTAGAAAAAAAAAAAAAACTATTTAAAATCCTGCGACATTGTAAACGAATTCTTAGTAAAAGAATTAGCCTCAAGTTATAAACTTTTAAAACCTATTACTGGTTCTTTGAGACGGGGAAGGGCGTCTGACGGGTTACGGTTTTATACTATATCGAGCCCTGGTCGCCAAAAAGACTTCCTTCCAAATTAGATTTGACAGCATTATTATTCTGAGCCTTCAGAACCAGGCCATTGATGCAAGATAAATTTCGTAATGACCGCCTTCCGACGGTTTTGTGTATACAAGAAATGGAAGATAAAACGATTACTGTGGCCCCGCGATTTGACGATGTTTTAAGATAAACCAGCCCAAAACAAGTCGACAATGGTTAACAAGGTTTTTCGATAACTCGTTTCGTTTTTGAGAGACTTACAATTTTTAGTGAGCAAGTCCAATTACATGCCGGCATAAGGCGTGAGCCGAAAATTTGAATCATCTAATCTATAAAACATGGATGAGATTTGGTACATATGTAAAAAGCACCAAGGAAAATAATGTGTACTGGAAAAAAATGGGGGTATCACGCCCCCACAAAAATCACTCCATCATATCTCTAAAAATATTTAACGTTCATGAATGAGATTTGAAACATGTGTACAGAGCGCCAGGACAAATAATGTTCACTGGGAATGCCACGCCCCTAAAAAAAAAAAAATCATAATTTATGAGATTTGGTACACATGTAAAATGGAGAAGGACAAATGACATACTTTGAAAAAATTGGTGATGCCACATCAACTTAACAAAATAATGTGAACCAACATTCACTGGGAAATCATGGTTACTTAAAAGATTTTCAATTTAAAACTTGTATGGTGGAAAAAATGTCACGTTCATATTATCACGTATCGATTCAGATTATGATCAAAACAAAGAAAAGTACAGAAGATATTTGAGGAGTTATTTTTCAAAAGGGCGTAAAACCATGTTAAACAAATTTTCTGTAATGAGAAAAAACTTTTATGGGCTGTTTACAATAACATATTTTTTTTAATGTCTCCTGTATTATAGTGAGTTGACCAAAGATTCTAATCCCCTTAACATTTTTGTTGTAACTTATTTGCAGTAATTGCAAAAAGTAAAAAACATTTGGAAATGCCCTTTTGTTCTAAAACGATTGGAAATAAGCCCTTTTGTTTCAAAATCACTCTTATTTCACCATTTGGAAGTTTATTTTGATGTCTATAGGCATGGTATGTAAGCACCTATATAGCCTGGGGTATATAAAAAATATTAAAAGTTTTTTTGGCCACTATTTAAAATACGTCTTTTTGTATCAAACTCTAAACATTTCTATGAAATTATATGGAAATAAGCCCTTTTGTTCTGAAATGCGACTTTTGATCACGATTTTATCTTAGATAAATGCATTTTTTGTGATGAATTTTGGACTAGAGGATGCATTTTAGCATGGTAATGGCGATGGCATCCTTAGGTTTGTTTGAGGTTGGAAGTGGTTTTACGCTCTTTTGAAAAATCACTCCTCATTTGTATCAAACAAAATACATTATAAAGAAGCATAATTGAATAAGATTCTAAACTAAACGAATACTAAGTACTTCTGTTTTTTTGTCACGTTCGTTTTGTGTCTTTTGTTTTTGCGAGTATCTTGGAACCAAGACTTCGCCTGCTATTAACGTTGACACTTACTATAATGCAACCTAAGAGCTATAATGCGAAGTAAAAACTAAAATAAAAATATGTTTTACTTCCACTTTTTTTGCACTTTTAATGTGTACTACGGTCACGTTCGTCACCTGGGAAATGCCCATATAATGTTGAAAATTAAGCGTCGATATCTCAAAAACGAAGCGAGATATCGAAAATTTTCTTAAAAATATATTTTTTCTACACGGAAAAATTAGTTATGCCAGCAAAAGGTAATACAAAATTAACATACTACCTCTGCAGAATAAAATCTTTATGAGTGAAAGCGAAAGTGAATTCGTAAACCTAATGTGGGCAAATATGTACGTACTACTATCAAGTAATTGTAATTTGTACCAACCAGATCCTCCTCCTTAATGATGGATTATAAAGCATGAATCTCTAAGCGAGATTTTTCATTGAATCCTTTGCTTTGCATGTTAACAGCTGCAGCTCACTGCTGCATTTAAACCAAAAATAAACATTGGTATCATGGAAACATGCAACAGAACAATAATAAAATCCGCGCGGGTATAACAGTTAAAATTTGTTGTTGGTGTAAAGCTGCTGCAATTACTGACTGAGGCTTGGCTGTCATCTCCAGACAACATCGGCAACAGAAAATTTTAAGTCAAAACAAAGTTTGCTGCTTTACTCGCGGTATCGTTAGCTGACTTCATTCAGTATGGTTTCACATTTTATAGCTTTATTGTTTTGATTTCAACGATAGAAAAGCATAGGTTAATACCCCATTCTCACTTGCCCGGTTAATAAGATGAGATCTGTTTTGGCACTAAGCGGGCTAGTTTTTCATATAAAAAGCTTTTCGATTTGTATGAGAAATATTTTTTTTTTTTTTGGTTTTAAAATTAAATGGCGGAGAATTATCTCATATTGCCAGGGTATTCCACATTTATGAGTTTAATCAAAAATACTTTTCATAACCTTAAAAAAGGCAAATGAAAAGGCTCTGACGCTAAGACACACGCGAACGAGTACACCCGAAACACGTCTGTACTCGGCTACGGACAAAACGAAAGAGGTGAGAAATATTAGCTTATTTTTAAAATAATTTAGCTTTATCATAAAAATCTGCAGGTGGCGACTTTGAATTCAAAAAACTCAGGGAAATTATGGAATTTTTATATTTTTTGACACAAGCAAAATGTGAACAAATAAAAAATTTATAATAAAAAACAAAATAAAATAAAAAATTTTTCAGTCTCATAGCCTGCTTCCACTGGAGATCAATATTGAGGCTTACAGCCGTTTTCAGATTTATTTGAAGTTTAGTACATCATGAATGCGGTGAGTTACAACTAAATCACTTGATAAATCTTCGTGAAAACAGGCTATATAATGATTTAATATACAGCTCTCCTCTTTTCCCCCATCCCTCTAACCCATTTCCTTTTCTGCAAATCAACACGGTGCATTGCATTTATAGGGGCTATCCCCTGAGCGTTGGTTTAAGTATAAAAAAAAAAAAAAAAAAATGACAGATGACTCATCAAGGTAAAAGGTGTGAAAGTGGATCTGTGATTATCAAGATGTTCTGTTTTAGGCTGGTTAACCAGGTAAGTGAGAGTAGGGTATAAAGCAACTCTAATTACATACACTCTTACCTTATTTAGCTCTCAGTTATTATTTTATTAGAACATTTCAGCAATAGCTGCAAAATTTAGTAGGGCGATTTAATCAAACTAGAGTTCGCCTTGTGGCCGAAATTCAACCATTTTGATTTGACTATAAAGCAAAAAGATTTTATACCCTTCCTTGGACGATAAAACACAAAAAGCTTTTAATATTCTTCCTTAGGGTTCAGGTTATCTGCATGAATAAAAATCGGAACAGTAGCATAGTTGCTATAGCGTGCTTTCCATTTAGAGGCGTGCAACGCTTACTAAAGAGCAAAAAGTTTTTGAAATTTTTCCGTCCTGTTCATTTTATCCCCATACCCAAATTCATATAAATCAATGCCGTGATAATGGTCTTGTTATCATTCCTTAGTGATAACCCTATCTCTGTACCAAATTTCAAAAAAATGGATGCAGTGATTTGGCCGTGAGAGCGATTTTTCCACTTAAGGGCGTGGCACCGCCCACTAAAAAACATAATGATCATTTTATCGTTCCTTTTTCCAATATTCTCGTATTTCTTTAAGAGTTGGATATCTTGAATACGAACCGAGATGGAAAAAATTGTATCGAATATTTTCGACTTATTTTATGTCGATTTATAAAAAAAAAAACATCGTCAAATTGAGGGGCCACGGAAATCGAAGTATGTATCCCCTAAATGCCTATGTCAAAATCAACTCCCAGTGTGCTAGACGGTTCAAATCTCCGCTTTTTTATCCGTTACGGATCCGTTACGGATAAAAAAGCGAAGATATGAACCGCCTGGCACACTGGGCTTTTTTTGATCAGTCATTAAAATAACATTGATATTCCATAAAATTTGTAGTGCCTCGAAAATCTCGTAAGAGCTATCAAAATCAAAGGCAATTTGATCAAGCAGAAATTATAGCTTTTTAAAATTAAATATTCTATCAATTCCTAAAAAATAAAAGAAATGGTTGTGCGCGCAATCATAGTGCTATATAAATAAACACTTCGTTTTGACGTCAAACCAAAAACACGACAAAAAGACAGCGAAGGAAAAGGGAAAACTTCGACGTATACAATAATGGGTACGAACGTTTTGTTGCTACGGCGCGACTCTTGCGCCATACCTACGTTTGCCCGATCGACCGTTTCACCTAACACCACTTTACACCAACAATTTCCCTGCCATATTCTGTCTCTATATCAACGGTGACTGCAGCACAGCAGTCAACAAACAGTACAGCCAGCCGCGATACAAAAACAAATGAAAATACGAAAAAATTTCTACGAACAAACGAAGCTACGACGACTTCGACGACGACAGACATTTTGTGACTTGGCTGAGTGAGCGACAGCGACAGAACAATTGTTGTTTTTGTCTTATGTTGGATTTTTTTATTTAGTGCGTTTATATAAAATTTACCCAAGCAGTGCCAGACCAAAAGAGACTTGACTTTTCAATTTAAATAGTCGTCTTCTCCCATTGAATTTTTCAGCTTTTTAAAATAAAAAAGAAAACAAGAAATTTCACTAACCTGGCACGCCAAGTGTTTCGGCGATTTGCTTCCATGTTTGCGCCTTCCTTACAAAGTGTTTATAGTTGTAATGTGATCGATCGTATATGACTGGATTCATTTTGACCGCTTCAATGAGGTTCAGGTCAAACTGCTGTTCCAAATTTGCATCTAGTTTATCCATGTTTTGTTGTTGTAGGAATCTCCGATGTGAATCTCCTCCTACTATCCAAAAATCAAACCCGATTCTATCCAAGATTTGCAGCTACGCCGAAGCTACGTCGATAAAAATATTATTTTTGTTTTTGAAATGGCGACTTTTCCCCCGGAAAACGTCAGCGACGACGACTTGAAAAAATTTTGTTGCTCTGCTGCCAGCAGTGAAATTTTTTCCACTTTAATGATAATTGACAGAAAATAAAATCCAATATAAAAAATAAGCATACAAAAGCACACACAAAACGTTGAATCTTTTGCGTTGAACGAGCCGAGCTACGACCGAGACGTGAAAGCGAAGCAACCGAACAATACCAACGACGACAGCGGACAGAGACAGAAAATTGTTGGCGCGACCTAGCGTCGGTCTCAGATTGGACGACAGCGGTTCGGCAAAGCAAACTTCGGATCGACGTTGCTTTGTTGTCACTTGTAGTGGTGGTCCGAAGTGGGCAAACAGTAATTAAATTGCATCAAAAATCGAAGTGCACACATGTATTTCTTTTATGCGCTAAATTTAAGAATTTTATTCAGTTTAAAGAAAATTATGTTTTCGCGCATTAATTAATCCGAAAATTTTCCAAACAAATTCGGCACGGAAAAACAAAAATCTGCTGTGTTAAGACCAAAGATAATCAAGATTATATTTATATGATAAAACAAATAAACTAAATTAAGATTGGATTGTGTATGACCCCAAGAGGAAAAATTTCAAGCGCTTCTGAACCAAGAACTTTAAAAGCGCTTGTCTCCATAGAAATTGAGCACTTAAACAATGATTTTTTGTAAGGCTACAGTAAGGACAACATGGGTTTGAGCCCAGCGCGGGTGATTTTATTTTTTTGCTTTTTTTATATTTTTTTGCTTTTTTTAATATTTTTTTGCTTTTTTTCCCTTGGGAAGGTGCAATTTTATTTTTGACGTATTCTATACTTCTACTGTCTGCAATAAAACCCGCGTGCCACATAGCGCCCACCACTGCAGGAAATGTCGACGTCGTTTTTACGTTGTGCGTTGGTGTATGTTTTAATGGTGGTGTGTATTTGTGTATTGGTTAGGGATGGATAGTATTCAATTTCAGTTTTCAGCTCAAAGATAATTACCGAATTGCCTTAGCATGTTTTCTACTGACAAATTTATGGGAAAATATTAAAATATTTTTACGGGCCGAAAAAATTAAAGAATCAGAAGGAAATAAGAGCATAGTTGCATTAGCTGTGTTTTAGATGGCAACGAGTTAACAGCGTTAACACATTTCTTCTAAAACGATTTTGCGCGTTATCTTCTTATGTCGTAGACAGACGGCAGCTTAAATTCGCAGTTAAGAAGTAAAAATGCAAATGAAAATGTTACCTTGACAGACATCAGTTTCTGACAGCTTTTGCATTAAGTAAACAGCTGATTTATTTGTTTACTTGAGTTTTGGCTGCACCTGCTGATAGTCCTCGAACCATTCTGTGCGTTTTTTTTTTTTTATTCTGGTTTTAAAATGAAAAAATTTCATTGATTTTTATCTATACATATTTTTAATTTATTTTAAAACTCACTTTTGCCCACTACATTTCCCTATTTTTTTCTTGTTGAAAACATTTCTGTTTTTTCTGTCAAATTGTTACAATCCATTACAATTCGACAGAGTTACTGGATTGAAATAGTGAATTTCAGTACTAATCTCCTTTAGTTTCATGCATTTATGTTGGAGTGAATGCAGTTTGTATTGAGTATTATACATAGCGAAATTAGCAATTAGCCATTTGAGCCGTCGCACACTGCGTTGGCCCATGGACAAAAAACAAAATTTTTTGTGACTTGAAACCTTAAAATATTGGTATCAATCGACAGGTAATTGTATCAACAAAATAAAAAATTTAGGGGAAAAACTCAGTTTTGGTTATGCTACACTTCAAAGTTGAGATATTTAAAAAAAAAAAATCAGGTTTTGTTCAATTCGTTTTGGGTTCTCTTAAACAAATTTATGTTTTGATTAAACTAAGCGAAGTAAAATTTTTTATTATAAATAACATTTGAGTAAATAAATAAAATTACAAAATTTTAAAAAATATATAATTTGATATATACTGTAGTGATTTTAATATATGATATTATCAAATAAAAAACTTCAGAAATTGACAAATTTCGATGAAAAAAAAAAAAAAAAACAAATAAAGTTTACAACAAATCTGAGATCATTTTTGAGCTAACCAACCCCAAATTACTTAAAGTACCAAATTTCAACCACTCCTATTTTTGACCATTTCTTGTATGGGCTCAACGCACTGTGCGTCGTCTCGCTAGGCTATTATTTTGTTTTACTTTTTATTTATTTTTTTGCTTTTACCGCTTTCCAACCAGTGCTGTCGTTTTGAAAAATTTGAGCAAAGTGAAACTATGTAAAAAGTGTTGCGAAGTAAAATTCTGAAAAGGCTCTTACCTGCACACACTGGTTTGAGGTAAAACTTAAGAGCCAGCACTCACTATCGATCATGTTTGTTGTTGAAGAATTAATTTTTTTTAAATGTTTGTTCTTAGAGCTGTTAAACTACTATTTATGTTTGAAGCTCATTTACGGTGTGGCGTCACGCTATCAGACAAACAAATATCATCATTCACTTGTACAAAGGCCAACCTCAAATACACCTGAAAATGTTATAAACTGGATTTACAAAAAAAAGTCAATTATGACTTACGGGCAAAAAGAGCGGCACGCAAGCAAGGGCAAAACCAACCGTGTGTACTGACCTTAAAAGTAGTTTTTGGCAACACTGTTTAGAAGTTATCAAGTATCAAGTCGAGTTGTGTCAGTTGTGTTTACCTTTTATTCGTTTTTGTAGTTTCGTAGTTGCAAGATTAATTTTTCATATTATTTTAAGAATTGGACTACTTAAATAAATAAAATTAGTTAATATTAATGTAAAAGCAGTGTCTATAAATCTTTAATAAACAAAATATAAAGTCCGTAGGTAAGCAAAAATGCGTAGAATAACAAAATGACAAAGAACCGGAAACAATTGTGAGAGTTTCTTATCTGAAACGAAATTTGCATTAAAATAAAATTGCACTATTCGAAATTAAGCTTTATTATTATTAATGCAATTATGTATTGTTTTTCGATTATAAAAAATAGGAGTATACCTAGTATTATCTAAAGCAAAAATTATATTTTGCCAACCAAGCAAAAATTTTTGAAAAAAATTAAAAAAACCTATTAGTTAATGAAAATGAATCATGGTAAACGGCAAATATACACGTAAAATACGATATCACAAAAAAACAAACAATATAACATCAAAAATGCGGGAGTTGTGTTTCAAATACACACCAACAAATCAAAGCGCACAGTGTTAAATTCCCACATTTAAAGGGACAAACAAAAACCAAAAGACTACAAAAAAGGAGATTGTTTTCTTTAACTTTAATAGCCTGTTTTCACCGGAGATTTATGAAGTGATTTAGCCGTTACTCGCCTCATTCATCTTCTATTAAACGTCAAATATAAGTATTTGGAAACAGCCGTAAATCACTTCATGAATCTCTGGTGGAAACAGGCTAGAAGTCTCGAAAACGAAGCGTGATATCGAAAACAAAATCGAAAAAACGCCCAAATAATTTTCATACAAATATATTATGGCGTTATTTCCAAAATGATTACGATAATCAAAAATTTATATAAAAATAATTTGGACGTTATTTCGTTCTTGTTTTTGGGCGTTATTTCATATTTTTTGAGCTTTATTTAATTTTATTTTGGGCGTTATTACGTCATTTTATTTTTTGGGTTTTGTTTCCTTTTTTTGGCGTTATTTCGTTTTCTAAAAATAAAATTAAATAACACCCCAAAAAAAAAAAAAAACCAAATAAAGCCCAAATTTTTGGGCGTTATTTCCTAACGCTCTTTAAAACTCGCTAAACTTAATAACAAAATCACACAAAACATAGTGCTTGGCCAAACCACAACGGCTTTTCGAAGCATCGGAATCAATTTAAATACTTAGTTTCAAGGTATGCAAAATAATGCCTATTAAAATAGTAAATTTCATACATTGTTATTATAAATAGCGAGACTTATCCCATCACTGGTAGCAATAGCAATAGCACAAATAGGTACTCATGCATGTTTGTATGTATTTGCAAAAATTTAGATACGGACGACCTTCTGTGAAGATGCCTTTGCTATTTGCGCGAAGTTAAACATTGAAGCAACAAAATTTATCTGCATTGTTTTGATACAAAATTAAATATTTACTCATTTTTGTTTTGTTATCAGAGTTACATCTTTATTGCTTTTGCTTGCGCCCTTTTTTTGTTAAATTGTTGAACATTGAAATTCTAAAAACCATTTCTTTTTAGATTTTACTCTAATATTTCATTATTTGAAAGTTTGAGTAACAACAAAACCAGGTAGACGACAAGCCTGTTGTCTACACAGCTGCCTGATTCCTGCCATTGCCCATGACTCGTCCACAAACACGTACACGTAGGATGAGTAATAATTATAATGACATTCCTATCGGCATTTTGGCAATACAAAAATTTGCCCGAAAATGTTGTCCACAATTTCACTGGAATAAAGAACTGCTGTAAGATTGTTGTTGGTATTATATAATGTGTACCTTCATATTTTTTATGTCTTTTACTTTATATTTCAGTTTTAAGTCATCAATTCTAGGGCTAACTTACATTGCTTACACCTGTTATCATATGACAAGAAAACCAATTGCTGTCCTTAAGCCTGAATTATTAAATTGCTCAACAACAACGCACAATGAAACGACTGATTGTGGGTATGCGCCTTTTGGTAAGAAAACATATGTGTACTATCTAGTGCAGCACAAACTACACTTAATTTAACTAAGTTTTCAAATTCATAAAAATATCAAAATATTTTGTATAAAATTCCAAAAACTGAAATTTATACAATCATCAACAATCAGATTAGTTAGATTAAGTAATGGTTCATAGAAAAATTTTTACATGCATTTTTTATTTTGACATTTTATCAGCGAAAAAAGTTTCTTTAGAATATCTGAGGTTTGAGGTAAGAATTTTTTTAGTTGGTCCTTTAAAGACAAAATACGATTGTCAAAGCACATCCCTCATATAGAGATAGGGGAAAGTTACCAATGTGTACTAAGATGGAACTAGAACAAGTAACCGCCCTTGAAGAAGATCAATCTTCGTTTTGGTTAAATCAACTGTTACTAATCTGGCTATATTTTCTAAATGTTGCATTTCAAGCTTTAAACAGAGCCATCGAGTTGATGCCATATATACTTATATTTCTAAAGCTTTTGACAAAGTGTGTCATAGTTGAAATTGAAAAAATTGAAAAATTTCTTGAATTGTATTGCCTTATTTGCTATTTTGAAATCAATAAGTTTGTTGCAACTTCTGGTGTACCTCAAGGCAGTATTCTGGCCGCTTCTTTTCAATATATTCCTAGATGATACTAATTTTATGAACTTTACTCATTATTTGCAAGAATCGAAATTCCATGCATTTTTCAACTTAGAAAATTATAACAATTTAAGGAAAAAAAGAAAACTACTTAATACGGCTATGGTGACATATGTTTTGGTTACCGCCACGCAACCATCTTCAGACCAATTTATGTTTAATTTGATTTATTTTAAATTAAATGAAATAGCAATTAAAAAATTTAACTTTCTTGTCTGTAGTCGGGTTTGAACTATGATCATTCGAACTTAAACTCTCCACGTAGCGCATTTATCAACGGACCGTGCTGTGCTCTCATAGTAATTGCTAGCTTAAGTGCCTTTATGCATTTTTTATTGTTATTTTCTATTCTCCTTTGTCATAATTCCTGTTGTTGCTTTTGATTTTTGATATATGTAGATAGATAGGTGATATGCTGATGATATAGAAATTTTAAGTTAAATTGTTACTATTAGTGATTCTTTTTTGTTGCAGAATGATATTAATGAGGTCTTTAATTGGAGTGTACTTAATTGTCTGCCCTTAAATTTAAAAAATGTTTCTCTCTTACTTTCGGAGTCACGAATTACTTCACCTAGAGCAGTGGTCGGCAAATTAAAGAGAGAAGATTTGTGTTTGAGCGTAGATAGAAGATGGAAAGAGGCAGACAGAGATAGATTTTTGAGTGCACAATTGTGCTATGAAATGCGGATCACTGACCTAGAGTGAATTATCTGTCTGCACTGCTACTGGTTATCTCTATCCGAGATCTTGGAGTGATTTTTGATTGTAAATTTACCCTATAAATTGAATTGTACCCAAAGCTTATTCTGTACTTGCCCTTGTTCGAAGGCATAGTTCGGAATTTACTGACCGGTATACGCTAAATACACTTTATATTGCATTTGTCAGGTCTAGTTTAGAATATTCCTCTTTTATTTGGAACCCTTAATTTTTAGTACATGCTTTAAGAATTAAAAGAATTCAAAACTCTTTAATGAAATTTGCGTTACGCTTCCCGAATTGTAATATTCTTTTGCATAAAATCTCTTGAATTGATACGTAAGATTCACTCTCTTACTCTTATCTTTTTTATTTAACTTCCGGTACAATTGACTGTGGCCCGCTACTTAAAGCTGTGGTGTTTATTTAATGTTCCGATCGGAACGTTGCGATATTGTGATTTGTTTTAAATGTCACTTCATAGGACTCATTACGCTACTAATGAGCATATTACAAGAGCCTAGCCGTAATGCAACAATTTATTGGCTAATAATGATCTTGATTTTTCGTTTTCTAAACTTTGTTTTAAGTCTTCACTTGGTAATGTATTTTAAATTTTTTCTTAAATAATTATTTTGTTATTTTAGTTTTTTATTTTTTCATCGTACTGAAATTTTGAAAAGTTTGTTTGATAAAAAGTACTTTTTATAACTTTCCCAAAGATGTTATATCCACTTTTTACTTATTTAAGTGTAGTTAAAAACAATTCAATGTTTATAAAATTAAGCCTAAACATCCCTTTTTATTTCCTTCATTATTTTATTTGTTAGTTATTAATAATTTACCCACCGATGTAAACATTGAATCTAGAACCACAATACTTTTTTTTATTAAATTTCTCCGTAATTCAAAAGAATAAATAATAATTAAAATGTTTTTTTATTTATTCTTAGTTGGCCCTGATGCCGCCGCTATATTTGGCGCCATGGACTCAGCTTTTCTGTTTAGCTACGCACTAGCCATGTTCGGGTCCGGTTTTATCGCTGAACGCGTATCATTGCGTTATTTTCTTGCATTCGGCATGATGTTGTCTGGTGTTTTTACATATCTGTTTGGTGTTGCGAAACCATTTAATATCCATAGCACATCGTATTTTCTATTAGTTCAAATATGCGCAGGCATTTTCCAGACCACAGGTTGGCCTGGTGTTGTCACGCTGGTGGGTCGCTGGTTTGGTAAATCCAAACGTGGTTTAATTTTCGGCATTTGGAACAGTCATACGTCAATTGGCAACATATTAGGCACATTAATTGCGGCTTACTACATTGAATCCGATTGGTCGTATTCATTTATATTGCCAGGCATTATAATGGCGGTGGTAGGATTCATACTATTTTTATTAGTAGTTGATTCACCAGAAATCGTTGGGTTGCAAACACAACGCGGTGTATTAGAAAGGCGTCCATCAAACGATTCAGATATTGATGAAGAACGTGGTGGTGATGACAGTGCAAACTCTACAAATTATGATGCCGTAAGTATAACATATGCTTTTATTTAACACTTTTATTCTTGATAATATGTAGTTGTACAAAACATTTGCATACAAAGAAATCAAACAAAATCTTAATTAATAACATTTTAATATTTTCATAATTCAAAACCAAACCAACAAAAAATTTCTGATTTCAATTCATTAATTTGGGTATTCAAATTCAATTTTGAATTGATTTGCTTAATGGATGCAGGATGTTAGAAATTATAGCAGTATTGTGAACTCAGTAAGTGCATGTGTTGGTAGAGTTGTTGTTATCATGGTTGTATTAGCCACATACCTATTTAATCATATAATTGTTCGTGCTTAAATCATGAAGATTCTCTATATGATATGAAAAATTTCAATATTATATAAACCTATATATTTTTAGGAAATCAGTTATCGTCCTACGGAACGCACACCGATTTTAGCAAATCCATCTACGGCTGTCACAACGACAATGCAGCGTCCGATTGGCTTACTAGATGCTCTCTACATTCCAGGCGTTATAGAGTTCTCATTGTGTTTATTCTTTTCCAAATTGGTCAGTTACACATTTCTGTATTGGTTGCCACTTTACATACAATCATCCAGTGAGTGAAATTTGAATTAACTTCTTTATAACTTTAACGATTGCTAGATCATTTTGTTATAAATAATTTGAAATTTATAGGTACATTAGGTCCAAGTCACTCTGCTGAATTATCGACGTCCTTTGATGTAGGCGGAATCATAGGTGCAATTGTAGCAGGGATGGTATCAGATTATACAGGCATGTCTGCTACAACATGCACTGTGATGTTATTTTTTGCATCCCCAGTGGTAAGTTCTAGAGAAAGTAATAGCAAAAATTTGCAATTGATAAATTATGGAAGAATACTCTTTCTTAACCCTTCCGTTTCTAACACAGATAAGGGGGCATGGCAAGTGTAGAAAAGTACACATGCGATAAGAAATAAAAATAAACAGTTTTAGTGAAAAATCGGTAAAAGTTCAAAAGTATAGAAAAACATCTTAAATATCGGTAAAATTCAAGTATCGAAAAACATGCAAAATATAGATAAAAGTCCAAAAGTATCAAAAAACATCAAAAAACATCAAAATATAGGTAAATGTCCAAAAGTATTGAAAAATATTTATACATATATCGGTAAAAGTCCAAAAGTTTCAAAAAAACATCCAAAAAGTGGTGTAAGTCCAAAAGTATAGAAAATCATTTAAAATATCGGTAAAAGTAAAAAAGTATCGTAAAACATCCAAAATATCGGTAAAAGCGCAAAAGTAGCGAAAAACATCCGATATATCGGTAAAAGTCCAAAAGTATCGGAAAACATGCGAAATAAGTATCGTTAAAAATCCAGAAGTATCGAAAAACGTCCCAAATAGCAGTTAAAGTATCGAAAAACATTATTATTTACTGATTTAAAATAAATCAATAAAAAAATAATAACAATACAAAAGGAGCACTGGCAGCATCTTCAGCTCTCTAATCTATGAAATTAACAAAATAATTAAGAGAGCAAGTGTTTTATAATACAAGAAGATAAAAAAAAGGTTAATTTAAGTAAAGGTTGTCAAAAATCATATTAATATTTGATAATGAAAAATCTTTAAGATCGGAAGGAATTAAATTTCCAGAAATGTTAATTCGAAAATTAGTAAATGATGGACAGTTTTCAAGTAAATGTTTTGTTGATATAGTATTATTGCAGTGGGGACAGTAAAACATTTAAAATATCGGTAAAAGATCAAAAGTATCGAACAATTTTCAAAACATCGATAAAAGTCCAAAAGTATCTTAAAACATCTAAAATATCAGTAAAAGTTCAAAAGTATCGAAAAACATCAAAAATATCGGTAAAAGTCTGAAAGTATCAAAAACATGCAAAATTTCGATGCAGAACAGGTTTCTTGCAAGCAAGAGAAAATTACAACAAAAAGTTTTCTCACTCCATTGTCATATCATCTTTCTTAAGAACACAGCATTACACTGTGGGTGCTATTGTTGTTGTATTTATATGGGAAACATTGATCTTGTTTTTAAATGGCTTAATGTCAACTTATGAGGATAATTTTTTGTTTTGTGCCATATACATCACAGCACCTTTCACATAAAAAAATATATAGAAAATCGATTAAATAGTTAGCTGGTAAAAGGGGGGCAAAGAAAATCGTTCAGATATTTATATATAGATTTAAACTACGCTCGTTGTCTTGTATTGACCAACTATTAAATAAAATTGATTTCGAACTCAATATTTTGTATTGTTCTTGAATTGAAAGGTCCATAATGCAATCAAACAAAATTTGTCAAAAGTCATAACTCGTCGTTTATTGAATGGCATTGCATTTTTTTTCTCTATTTTTAGCTTCTAATGTATCAACAATATGGAGGAATATCCTCAACTGTAAGCATTTTGCTACTTGGAATTGCTGGTATTCTTGTAAATGGACCATACGCATTGATAACAACATCAGTAAGTGCTGAATTGGGTCAGCACAGTTCACTTGAAGGAAATGCCAAAGCATTAGCAACGGTTACTGCCATTATTGATGGTACTGGCTCTATAGGTACTTTTAAATGGAACTATAAATATTTAGAACATATTGCTATATATTACAAATCATGCATTTTAGGTGCTGCTGTTGGTCCTCTTTTCGCGGGTGTTATTTCAATGAGCCACGGTTGGCAAGATGTATTTTACATGCTTATTATAGCTGATATATTGGCAATGTTATTATTAATACGTTTAGTAACAAAAGAGTTTGGTAGATTAAGAAGACGCACGGCTAGAATACGTATAGAATAGGTCAGTGTAGAGATTTTAATATGTTTAGATACATTTTTATACTATTTTTTTTAATATGTATGTATGTATATGTTAATCGTAATTTCAAGTTTGTACGTGTAAGTATGTATGTAAATATATAATGTGTTAGATACGAATATTATATACTAATAATAAAAGAAAAAACAAAAAAAAAATGGTCTATTAAATACTTATAATTGTAGATAATCATAACTTAGCGTATTTTTATAATTCAACATATCTATCTAATTAAAATAAGTTCTTACGCGAAAGCTAATTAAAATATTTTATTCCACAATATTTTTATCTGCATCTTGATGGGATAATGTTTTAGTTAAAGGTTCAAGTGCGCTGAATCTAAATTATCATTAACTTTAAAGTGCGTTTATTTATAGCATTATTATGTATCACGATATGATTGAATGACTGAAAATTTAGAATTTACTTTGACTTTAGCATTAAGAAAAAATAGGATTCATTGAAATTTCTTATGAAATATATTTTTAACGATAATACCTGCTAGAGACCTGAGGATTTGACTGGCGACAACATTATTTCACACAAATCTCGGCGTATCGACTTAAATATTCACGATCCCAGACAAATGAAAGCGTTTTAAGAAAGCTTTACTTCACTTTAATTCATCAATATTTCTAAATGTTTGGAGGTGTCAGAAGGCTGATTTAAAATTCGCGTGACAAATTTCAACAAAATATTTTTTAATAAAATTGAATATTAATTGCAAAATTTGACAAATACATTGAAGGCTATTGATTACATTTCTCATGTCTATTGCTAGATAGTGTACGTATGCACAGTCGAAATTGACTTTAATTTACCATGAGGCATGCCTGGAGACTGAAGATTTAGCACTTTAAAGTTTTGTATGCAATATCTTGTGATCGAGCTTATTTTCAGTGTCATACTAGAAACCATTTAGAAGTTTAATTTTGATGATCAATCAATGAAATTTTGTTACAAAAAATATGTAAAATTAGGTGATACGCAGATAACACTATGCAACAGCCAAATCTCCCAGTGAATGCCACTATCCATTTCATATGTAAAATGGGCTGCTGATTCCGAAAATCGCATTATTTTTTTTTATTTCGTGTCGTTTTCGAGATATCGGTCATTTTCGATTTTCGGACCAAAAAAAAAGATAGTTCCATTTAAATACAAATATCACAAGAACCAATGTTTGTATTCGAACGTATTATATCTCATATTGAAGGTAATTAAATTACCTACAAATGATATTCACATCACTTTTTGGTTGGTTTGTTAGTTTCGGCGAAATAAATTGATTTCTAAAAAAAACATTTTTTTTGTTTCGAAAAAATTAACAAAAAATCGAAATCAACTGCAGATTTATACAAGAAGAAATAACTTTTTTATAATTTTTCTTTTTTTTTGTATCATAGACTATATATTTGTGAAGAAAATAAGACACCACTTAAAAAAATCGATGGAAAAATGCAAAAGTTGTATACAATTCATTGAAAAGTTACCAAAATGCGTTTTTCCCTATTTTTTTCGTTTTTTTGTAATAAACTGTTCGATAATTAAAACTTTTTGTAAAATACATAAGAAAATCCAAAAAATTCTTAAAGTAGGCGTTAAAAAAAAAATACCCGTGTCTCGTCGTTTTTCTCCAGCACGTCAGATTTTTTTTAATCGATTTTTGAAGTTTTTTAATCCACTGTACATGAAAAATACAAAAATAGCGCATTCTTGTGTTAAATCGATGAATTTAACTATATGATCCTTACATTTGAGGTGTATTATGTGTTCAGTAAACTTATGCAGGATACTACGAGGAATATTTTTGTAGACAATTTTAACCCTTTAAAACCCCCACATGTGGGTCATTTTGACCTAAATGTGGGGGGTCAAAATGACCCACTTGTAAGGGTCTTAGAGGGTTAAAATTTTCTACAAAAATATTCCTCGTAGTATCCTGCATAAGTTTACTGAACACATAATACACCTCAAATGTAAGGATCATATAGTTAAATTCATCGATTTAACACAAGAATGCGCTATTTTTGTATTTTTCATGTACAGTGGATTAAAAAACTTCAAAAATCGATTAAAAAAAAAATCTGACGTGCTGGAGAAAAACGACGAGACACGGGTATTTTTTTTTAACGCCTACTTTAAGAATTTTTTGGACTTTCTCATGTGTTTTACAAAAAGTTTTAATTATCGAACAGTTTATTACAAAAAAACGAAAAAAAATAGGGAAAAACGCATTTTGGTAACTTTTCAATGAATTGTATACAACTTTTGCATTTTTCCATCGATTTTTTTAAGTGGTATCTTATTTTCTTCACAAATATATAGTCTATGATACAAAAAAAAAGAAAAATTATAAAAAAGTTATTTCTTCTTGTATAAATCTGCAGTTGATTTTGATTTTTTGTTAATTTTTTCGAAAAAAAAAATGTTTTTTTAGAAATCAATTTATTTCGCCGAAACTAACAAACCAACCAAAAAGTGATGTGAATATCATTTGTAGGTAATTTAATTACCTTTAATATGAGATATAATACGTTCGAATACAAACATTGGTTCTTGTGATATTTGTATTTAAATGGAACTATCTTTTTTTTTGGTCCGAAAACCGAAAATGACCGATATCTCAAAAACGACACGAAATAAAAAAAAAATAATGCAATTTTCGGAATCAGCAGCCCATTTTACATATAAAATGAATAATGGCATTCCCTGGGGAAAAAATTTTTACTCATTTGTTGCATAGTGTAATTTCCTTCTCCGAAATATCGCAAACTGAAATATTGAAAAAACCAGTTTTTTGCACTTTTTTAACTTTTTAGAAAAATTAAATTAGGTTTTAAAGAAAAAGACTAGTGCTTTTAACTACTTTATCAAATTTTATGTAAATAAATTACCTTGTCCTGTTAAATAACCCCAAAATGTACCGAAATACGGGCTAGTACCTAATTCCGTCAGTTTTTCCTTTTTGTTCAAAAATAAGAAAACTAAACGCTGTTTCAAATATTTTTGAACCAAAATATACTTTAAATTTAATTATATTTTTTATTAGTATGATGTTAGATAGCATACGAATTTTTGTAAGGGTTTCTAGGATTACATATTTTTATATTTAATTGAAATTTGTTAAATTCACAATTTGTTAACTTAACCCTTTAACGACCAGGTCTAAGTACGCGAAAGAATTTCAAAATAAAAATTCGACAAAATCGAAGTAATGGGGGATAATAAAACTTTCATTCAAGCAAATGGGGTTCTGGCAAACATACTTGCCTTTAGTCGTTAAAAGGTTAAAAACCGATTTCTAATAGTTTTAAAGCGAAATAAACTATTTTTTAAAAAGAAAACTAGAATTTTATTTCTGCCGTAATTAGGTGCATTATTTTGTACGAGTGAACGTTATTCCGCGACTATCACGTAATTAGGAAAATAACGAAGTTTCAATCTTGGAAAATAAACTGTTGATAGTTTGCAAACATAATATTTTTTTATCACGTAATAAGTAAACTTTTCTGAATGGAGTGATGTAATTACGGCATATAATTTGCTCTTTCAAAACTATAAATAATTGTGTACAATGTGAACAATTCTCAAAAATGTCAGATACGTTGTTCATATAATTACACAGCAAAAAGTTTGAGGATAAAGTATAAACTTTGGATTTGTATTCATTCCAATTTGGTTTGAATTTTACACCCAAACTATTTGCTGCGTAGCTAAAAGTTTCATAAAAAAGTTTTCTCTAAAACGCTAGGGTGACCCAAGAAAAGTTTTTGTAAAACAAGTCCGAATATCGGTTTTAACCCTATAACTCTTCAGAGATACATTTTAGACCCCCCTTTCAGATGCAATTTTTTGTTAGTCTAATTTACTGGGGTTGTACTGTATAAACAAGTGACGCAGGCTAAATTATAAAAAATTTCCTAAATCAAAGTATCTAACTATTTCATATAAAAAAAAAATAGATTAGAGATATTAATATTTTAAAATTGTGAACAAAGAGTATACACTCGGTTTTGCTCGGAAATATTTGAAAAATTGTTAAAATGATATTGATAGTGAAATTTGAAAAATTAACTTTTTATATCAATCTAAACGTTAACATTCGAAAGTTATTACAAAAAACTATCCGAAAACTAATAAAAGAGTCAACAATTTAGGCTTTGAAAAGCCAAATTTTTTTGAAAACACTTTTCAACGAATTTCAGGTTTTTATTTTTAACTGAGTTCAGACCATAAAATTATTATTCCTTGCTATTGACATAATAGAACTGCATTTCCGAAATTTTTCCATCACGTTTCAATTTTCAGATAAATTGACAAATCCAAAATCACGACTTACATCCGCGCGAAAATAAATTAAAAAATTTTTATCCGTCAGAATTTAAAAAAAAAAAAAAATGTCAAGTGATTTAGAAAATAGCAATAATTTCAAATCTGAAAAAATTTTTAAATCGGTCCGGCAGATTTTTTTGTATGCCCGTTTAATTGAGAAAATGTACTGAAAAAACCAAAAACCAACCATCTTTAATTACATAAATCTTGCCTAAATCAATACAAAATTAAAAAGAACTCTTGACGAGCTTATGCGTCATTATTTTAACTTTATTTTGATACCAAAAACTTAAAGATTGGACCATGAATAACCAACTAATTTCCTTTTGAACAAAAAATGTTAGTACAGAAAGTCATACAAAAGCTATTGAATTTTTAATTTTGTATTGATTTAGGCAAGATTTATGTAATTAGAGATGGTTGGTTTTTGATTTTTTCAGTACATTGAAATTATTGCTATTTTTTTAACGTTTGACATTTTTTTTTTTTTAAATTCTGACGGATAAGTCGTGATTTTCTATTATGTCAATAGCAAGGAATAATAATTTCATGGTCTGAACTCAGATAATTTTTTGCCGTTGAACAGTGTACTTTCGTTGGAAAAAGTTTAATATGATTTGAAAAAATATCAATATGTGACCTGGTCTATGAAAAGAGGGCTTACGTGTCAAAAAAAAAGTTTTCCAATTTTTTGCCGATTCGCATAAATTGACCTTTAAAAGTTGTTTGTCAGTTGTTTTCACAAAAATTTTTTTTTCGTACGTAAGCCCCTTTTTCATAGATCAGGTCACATATGGAAAAGGTTTAAATCGGTGTAAAAATCTGTATCTGAAGCATTTCATAAAAAACGACGACTTTCAACCGTTCAGAGTAGAGTCTGAGTTGTCAAAAAATAAATTGTGTTTCTTTTTTTGTTCAGGGTGAAATCAGAGCGCGCTCTATGAGCTCAGAATGAAACGACGTAGGTTCAGAGTATAAGACGGAACACATCAAAATAGACATTTGAATGTAGAAAAATAAACAAAATAAAATAAAAACAAACTTGATTTTAGATTGTGCTGGTTATTTTGAAATAAAATAAAATAAATTTAATAATTTATTTGAATTTTTTGGCAGTTTGACCGACTTTCAATGGAAAAATGTTCAAGTGTGTTTCATAAATAAATTAGGGCGCTCTGAGCGTGCTCTGTTCAGGTTTACTCGACAAGCTCTACTCTGAACAAAAAAAGAAAAACGCCTAGTGAGAACGCTTTATAAAAAAATTTAATTTTTCTGTATGCGTATTTTCATATCAAAACAAGATTTCAACGAGTTCACGTCGCTCGGATGATGAAAGTTAAGAGGAATATGATTTTTTTCTTAATCGATAGTCGATAGTGTCATAGAGAAAATTCCACCCGGCGGAGAAGGAGGCAAAAACATGGAAGTTCGTTCAGGTTTTATACCCTTTTCACACTGGCATCAAAAACGGCTCGTTTTTCATATCATTCGTTTTTGAGGCAAAAACCAGTCAAAAACTGCTGGTTTTCCATACAAATTAAATGTCAAACGAAAACATCTCAGAAGCTGTTTTCTACAAAAACGAGCCAAACTGTCATTGAAAACAGCTGCAATTGTGAATAAATGTAGTAAATTGTGAATAAATGTAGTAAACTGTAAATTTTCACATGTCACATTTGACATTATTTATTTCAATTTAAAAAAAATATCAATGCGAAATTGAAATAAATAAATAATAATATAATAAATAAAGCAACTAAAACTTTAGCTAAAATATCCATTTTTTGTGATTTTTTTACTAGCTGTATTCACAATTTTCAGATTGTTTTTGTAATGTAAAGCTGACATCAGCTGTCATCAAAAACGAGAAGTACAAGTGTGAATATAATTTTTAAGTATCTCGTTTTCATAACCAATGACGCGAAAACGAGCCGTTTTCGATGACTGTGAAAAGGCTATTATTCCACTTCCGAGCTGTCCAGATCAAGTGATACCGAGTGTTTTTTTGTAGTTAATTACGCTGATTTGTCAAATCGAACAAAAAAGTATTCGACTGGTCACATCACTATTTCTGGAACACAACTAATCACACCTACATAGCTACAAAGGTTTTAAAAGCACTGCAACTTCGTATTTTTCACACGTCAAAAGTTTAATTCACTTTAACGCAATTTTCATTTGATTGATTATTTGAATGGGCTTTCGCTAGTTGAATTGTTTTTTTTTTTTTTTGCTTGAGAATATAATTGCAGTTAAAAGCATTTTAACTTTGCGTGTTTGAATTAAAGTGTCAATATTCAATATTAAATATTCAATATCAATATTCAATTCAGAAAAAAGTCGTTCCGGGGAAAAAAAGGCGTTGACAAAAAAAAGTCGTTCCGGGGAAAAAAAGTCGTTCCGGGGAAAAAAAGGCGTTGACAAAAAAAAGTCGTTCCGGGGAAAAAAAGGCGTTGACAAAAAAAAGTCGTTCCGGGGGAAAAAAGGCGTTTACAAAAAAAAGTCGTCAGATTTTTAAATAAAGAAGTAAGAAAAGAAAAGATGGAGCAATTCATTCGTTCAACTTATTAAGTTTTGAAAAAAAAATTAAACAAAACGAATATTCATGCATTAAGCTATTAGGTATGATTTTAATTTACCTTGATTCTAACCTCATCAACCACTAACTCATTTAGATCTTCATCTATTGACCTTGAAAATCTTTTGTGCATTATTTTTTAACGATAGAAAACACTTGAAATTATACACCCGGGCATTCGGTGTCCTAAATCATACTGCAAATTATAACAGGTGAAACATATCCGTACACATTTATTAATACATATAAACAAAGTTTCAATCTTATATATAGATATTTGTTATTAAAATATAAAGAGATCGTTTCGATATCAATGCTTTAATTATTGTTATGCTGATTAAGAGAGTTTCCATTTTTATATAAAACCAGAAGTTCTACACCTAAAAAATCATTCATATTTTAAGGTTCTTGTAGTCTTAAAAAGTTGAAATGAAGTTGTTACTTGCTTTGGTCGCACTTTGCTGCTTTGGATCTGTTGTTAACGGATGTAAGTATAAGCAATTTGAAATATTAAAAACTTTTAAAAAATAACTGCAAAATTTTCTTTTTTACTTTCCATGCAGACATTGTTAACTGTTATTATGGTACCTGGTCCGCCTATCGTCCTGGTAATGGCGCCTTCGATCCCGCTGATATTGATCCATTCCTATGTACCCATATAAGTTATTCCTTCTTTGGATTGAGCGATGATGGTAATGTAAGATCGTTGGATTCTTGGTTGGACATGGATGATGGCAGAGGTATGAATGACGATGTTACTAAGGTCGTGTCGTGTTTTATTTCAAATCTTTTAACTTTCTCTAGCTTTTATAAGCAAAACCATTGCACTGAAACGGCAAAATCCCAATTTGAAAGTTTTAGCAGTTGTTGGTGGCTGGAACGAAGGTTCTGAAAAGTATTCCAAAATGGCTGCTGATCCTGGAAAACGTTCCACTTTTGTCCGTAGCGCACTAAACTTAGTGAATGAACATGGTTTCGATGGCTTCGATTTGGATTGGGAGTATCCTGGACAAAGAGGTGGAGCACCTGAAGATATGAGGAATTTCGTTACTTTGCTGTCTGAACTGAAGCAAGCGTAAGTATTAAGATATTTTGTATAAGTACATGTATGTATCTTCAAAGCATAATCTAGTAGTTGATTTGTGAAACATTTCGCGTACAAATTCAAACAGTTATTCGTCATTCATACAAATTTTTTTAGTTTTTCGCAATTTAAAAAAAAAAATCTTTTATTCCATAGTTTGTCGGCTCAAGGTAAACTTCTTGGTATTGCTGTTGCTGCTACTGAAGCATCCGCAAGCCAATCTTACGATGTTCCAGCTGTTGCAGCTAATGTTGACTTCATCAATGTTATGGCATACGATTTATCTGGGGCCTGGGATCCAGTTACCGGCTTCAATGCTCCACTTCATGGTAACGGCCTTAACAATGTTGAAGACTCTATCAACTACTGGTTACGCGCAGGTATTTACATCTTCAACAAATTTTATAAGAAATAATAATATTTGCTTGAAATATGTAGGTGCTCCTGCCAAGAAGCTACTTTTAGGCACAGCCTTTTATGGACGTACATTTACATTGGCTAACTCCGAAAATCATGGTGTTGGTGCACCTATAACGGGAGGTGGAAGTGCTGGTCCATTTACACGTGAAGTTGGTTACCTTGGATATAACGAGATTTGTGACGACAGGTCTTGGAACGTTGTATGGGATAATGTCGCTGATGATCCATACGGCTGGAAGTCTAATCAATGGGTTGGCTATGATAATCAAGACAGTATTGCTATCAAAATGGATTTCCTTAAGTCGAAGGGATTGGGTGGTGCTATGTTGTGGTCTCTGGAGACAGATGATTTCCGTGGTGTTTGTGGCTCACGTTATCCACTCTTAACCACAATCAACAATTCACTTGGTACAGGCAGTAGCAATCCCAATGCTACTCCAGGACCAGCTCCAGGACCAACTCCATCACCAACTCAGGCAACTCAGAAACCCACAAATCCACCTACTAGTGGAAACTGTGGTGGAAATGATTTTGAGGCAAATGGATGTAATTACTACATGTGCGCTGGTGACAACAAGTACAGTTACAATTGTCCCGCTGGAACATGTTGGGATCAATCGATTACTACTTGCAATTGGGTTTAAGTTCACTTAAATTTAGCTTTTAACCCTTTTGCAGTACTTTAACTTTTTTTGTTAGTAGAGTAAATTTTGAACCGAAAACTATGTAGAAATCAAAAATAAAAATCAATGTTTAAAACAGCAATCAAGTGTTTTTAAGTCTACAAGAGTGTTTTTCAAGTTTTTGATGATTCAGCATCGAAAAGTACATTGGGAATGGCTACTTTCCTAACTTGAGATAAGACAATTTTCCACGATTTTAGTCATAAATCTAAAATGTTTATATGTACGTTTCTTTTGGTGTAATCGTCATGTTTATATGAAATTTAGTTCCAGAGACATAAGGATGAACTTAAAGTTATATATATGTGACATATCGATGCCTTAGAGCGCTATAGTCCTATCTCCATTTTTTTCAATTGTTGGGAAATGCAAAAAGAAGATTTCAAACAGTGGTTATTTAGGATTGGCTGCTATTTTGATATAACGATACATGCAATATTTTTACCTATGGTATATTTTGACATAATTTTATGTTTTTAACCAATTTTATTAATTTCTAACGAAATCCCAGTCAATTTATAGTATGTCATTACTTTTGCCCTTATGCAGAATTCCACTACTATTCACAAAGCGACGTATTTAGTACATTTTTTTAATTTTTTCCATTAAAATGTCGTAAAAAGTTACGCGCAGAGAACACAAAAAAAAACGATTTTTTTTTTTTTTTTTGAATTTTTGGTTCCGACAAACAAGAGTGGAGTCTTGGGTGTAACCAAATTTGTTCACCAAAATGTCGCAAAGTCATGAAACGCGAAGAAAACGCGATAAAACGAAGAATTTTTGTTAAAAATGTGATTTATTTGAATACTCAGTGGAGATATAATTATCGAATATTTTGGTATTTTAGTGGTATTTTGACATCACACAGTTTTCTACACGGTAAAGAAGCCTACAATGATGCCATAACTGCAAAAATCTCAAAATCGCAAAAAGTGGAGATAGGACTATAGCGCTCTAAGGTATCAATATGGTGACGGATCCTTAATTTATCATAATAATATGTTACTTGATTTTCTCCGTGAAGGGAAGAAGAGAGAGAAGACGATAATGAGTTAACTGTGCAGGCGTTAAGAGAAGAACTATACAGCATGCATACAACAATTGGAGCAATAGAACGTCGAGAAGTTGCAACTGATGCTGTGCTGTCTGGAGTACCTGTGAGTGATAATGAGGACCTAGCAGCGATATTCAACAAAATGTGTGCTTCTATCGGCTGTAATCCACCAACACTAAGAGCAATCTTTCGAGTAAAAAGAGGTTCTGCTAATAAAGTAAATAAGCCAGCTCCTATTATAATCAAACTACATAGTTCATATGAGCGAAACTCATTACTACGGTCTGCGGCTCTTTATCGGAAGAGAAAACATAAAGAGTTATTGTTATCTGATCTGGGTTTTAGTTCAAACGTCAGCTGTTATCTGAATGAAGGTTTGACTAAGAGTGGGCGTGAAATTCTGCAGAGTGCACTTAAACATAAAAAAAACAATCACCTTTTCTCTGCATATGCTTTCTTAGGTGTTATTTATGTCAAAAAGTATGAGAATGAAGAAAGCTCAGCAATTGAAAATTTACACCAACTTGATGATATAGTCGGGGTTGATTTAGCTGAACATGATGAATAATATAAATAAAGGGAGATTCATCGTATTAAATTTTTTATTAGAATTAGTATTAAAAATTGCTTTCATCATTATTATTTGTTTAGTATTATTATTTTTAATATTATTATTATTAGTATCTTTTTCTCCATTTCTAATTTTCATCTTCTCTTATATCTCACATCTTATTAGTACTTTTGTAGTGATTTGGTTACATGAAACATTTTATCGGCTACTATCAATCTTAATTACGTCTAAATTTTCTATTTCATATTTTTTATATGATGAACCATAGTAATCGTTATACAAGTGGCATTGGCAGTGATGTTTTGATTAAAGTTCTTTGCGCGCAACATTCTGGTCTCAATATAGTGCACTTCAATGCTAGAAGTCTAAATCCAGATAAGCTTGACTATGCGAACTTTGTTTTTCAAAATTCTGGCGTAGATGTCATATGTGTTTCTGAAACCTGGTTCTGTAGCGATGTTCGTGACTCTGTCTATAGGATTAACAATTATAACCTTTTCAGGAATGATAGGATTGGGAAAAAAGGAGGTGGTGTTGCCATATACTGCCGCAATAATTTAAATATCAAATTAATTAGTAAATCGTCATCTGATAGTTCCGTTGAATTTTTAAATGTTTGTATTTTTGATGAAAACACAAAAGTTTTCTTGTCTTGTGTGTACAATCCGAATAAATGTTTTACTCTAGATCAATATTTTGCTGATTTAAATGAATTTTTAATTAGCTATGACTTTTTTGTTATTTGTGGTGATTTTAATGTTAACTTGTTGTGTCAAGATAACTCATCAAAATGTCTATATGAAAATGTTTTATCTGCGGGCTTGTCAATTGTTAATAACACTGTGCCAACGCGATTTGCGTGTAATGTGACTCCTAGTCTCCTTGATTATTTTATAGTGTCTGTTTTGTCATCCACATTATTGTTTGATCAAATCTATTTTTTATCTGACCATGACCTGATTTTTTGTACGTTAAGCGTTGACTTGTCCCGAAATAGTAATTCTGCTGTATTTTCTTTTCGAGACTTTAGATCAATAAACTGTAACACCCTTAATAATGACCTTTGCTCCATGTCATGGAATGAAGTATGGTCTAGTGAAACAGTAAACAATAAGCTTGAGAATTTTACGAAAACTATTGTTAACCTTTACGAAAGACACGTTCCTATAAAAACGATTACAGTCAAAAATACAAAATGTCCCTGGTTTACTTCTCGTATACAACATAATATTAAGAAAAAGAATAAGCTGCATAATATTTGGAGAAAGAACCCTACACCAGAAAACTGGGAAAATTTTCGTGTAGCTCGGAATCTCTCAAATTGTGAGATTAGGCAGTCAAAAATTAGATTCTGTGCGGCCAAGTTAGATTCTAGACTTCCTGCTAAAATTCTATGGAAAAACTTAAAAAACTTTGGTATCAATGACAAACAATCCTCTGAGTGTAATGTTGATCCGGATATCCTCAATAACTATTTTACTGCTAATTCATCGGTTTCTCAAAATTGTAACTATGAATTTTCAGGTATGTCTATTCCTCAAAGTTTTCAGTTTAATGCTGTTAATGTGGACGATGTTTTGAAGTGTTTACTTGGAGTTAAATCGAATGCTATTGGAGAAGATGGCATTTCTTTGAAATTTATTAAGTTAATTCTTTACCATATTCTTAGCCCCTTAACACACATCCTGAATCATTGTTTTACAACTTCCACATTTCCTCAGTCTTGGAAAGTTGCAATAGTAACACCTGTGCCCAAAAAATCTTCAGCAAGTGAGCCCAATGAATTCAGGCCAATCAGTATTTTATCCTGTTTGTCTAAAGTCTGTGAAGCCCTTATGGCTAACCAAATAAGTAAATATCTAAACGATAACAACCTCTTATCTCCACATCAATCTGGCTTCAGAACTGGGCACAGTTGTTCTACTGCAACTATGAAAATATTGGAGGATGTAAGGCCGTCGTACGACAAAGGTCACATAACACTGCTCTGTATGCTCGATTTCTCCAAAGCTTTTGACAATGTGAATCATTTCCTATTATGTCAAAAACTACACTATGTATATGGTTTCTGTGATACTGCAGTGCGTCTCCTACAAAGTTATTTAACTAATAGACTACAAAGAGTAAAACTTCATAATAAACAGTCTCAGTATAAAATGGTAAATAGTGGTGTTCCCCAAGGATCAGTCCTTGGCCCACTGTTATTTACCATTTTTGTCAATGACATCTTTCTAAGTTGTAGAAATGCGACTATGCATGCATATGCGGATGATGTGCAACTATATGCATCTAGCTGTGTTGGTCTTCTGGATGATTTGGGCTGTAGGCTGAATGAAGACCTGGAATCTATACAGAAATGGGCCAAGCAAAACTGTCTTCAACTTAATGCTAAAAAGTCGTATGTGTTGCCTATTGCAAAAGATCAGATATTTTCAGAGGACATACCTCATTTGTTTATAGGAGAAAATAGTATTCAATTAGTAAATAAAGCAGTAAGTTTAGGCTTTCATATAAATTCTTCGCTCACATGTACCGATCATGTTAATAATGTGGTCAGTAAAATATATTATATACTACGCAATTTAAGAAAGTCGGCAGAGTTCACTCCCATTGAAACTAAAAAAAAACTCGTGATTCAGCTGATCGTCCCAGTTATAGCCTATTCAGATTTAGTGTACAGTAAGCTCGACTCAAGCTCACAATTAAAGCTGCAGATTGCTTTTAATCACGCGACACGCTATGTCTATGGCTTACGGAAATATGACCATGTGTCAGAGTTTAAAAAAAGAATTTTAGGATGTGACATAATTACATACCTAAGTTTCAGAAACTGCGTCTTTATGTATAAGCTGATACACACAAAAACGCCAGGATATTTGTATGACAAACTTAATTTTAGCCGATCTCAAAGAAGTCAAATGCTTGTTCTGCCAAGATTTAACTATCTTAACTCCACACGCTTATTTTTCATTAATGCCGTCAGGCTTTGGAATTCTCTGCCATGTCATTGTAAGACTATTATTGGTATCAGAAAATTTAGACAATCTATATTTCAGTTCCTTGCTCAATAACGCCGCAAACAAATCACTTTCCTTCCTTTTACACTTCTTCTATTTCCGCCTGTCTTTTAGATTAAAAAAAAATAAAAAAAAAAAAAAAAACAAAAAAAAAAAAAATAGTATAAGTATTTATTTATTTTTATATATTTTGTATTTATAATTTAATTATAGTCCATTTGTACTTTCTCTAAGTTATTGAACTTTGTATTTTAAAAGAATTTAATTCTTATAATACGTATGTTTTTTTAAGCCAATAAATTGAAATTGAAATTAATCCGTTTATTCGATAGCGAGCGAAGACTATCTTAGATCTTATTCAATCGTTAAGTCGGATCGAGGAATGTTGTCAGTTGAAATCTTGTTAAACCAAGGTCTCATGTACAAACATAATGCTGCCAAATATGGCCCGGCAAAAAGCAGTACACTTGCCAGTGAAAAAAAAAAAGGTTATTCACGATGTGTAATATAAACATCTCTGGCCTGGCAAAAACTTACTCATCTGTCTATCTTCACGATGTAGAACAAGCTTTTATTGTTTTATTTTAACAGATCAAAACAAAGTTTCTACATCCAAATTTGTGGTTTCGTCTTTAAGAATTTGTGAAATTCCATGCAGCTATACTCCACAACACATAATATCTTCATGTGACGATATCGATACGTCCAACGTAAAAGCTGGTAACTCGAAAATCGTAGTTTTTGGTAATGAGCATTTTTGTATTTTAACTTTTTTTATTTTTGTACGAAAAGCTAAAGGCAACGACGTATATTTTTATTCATATACGTCGTTGCTATAGGTTCAAATTTTAAGCTAGAGATACTAAAATTTGATACAAGATGGAACCAAATGTGCAGATTTCGAAAAACGCTGTCCCATAAAAAGATGGTAACTTTTGGCCTTTTTAGGATATTATATAAACGTTAAAAAAATAATTTTTTATCTAAATTGATAAAGGTAAACTTTTACAAGCGTAACATCATGTTCCATTTATTTTAAAAATGATTTCTGTTCCACCAGTTTTCAAAGCAGACTAAAAACTGGAATAGAACTTTAAAATACAAACATAAAACGCTGCAATTGTCATAATAACAAAATTTACAAACTTTTTAGTGCAAATTGAGGCGGAATAAATTTTATATATATTTTAAAACTTTTTCAATTTCGATAATTGATTGTTGCGACGTAATGCCATTTTTCTTAATCTGCGATGGTACTGTTTTGTGTTTGGATCCATTTCCTCTAGTGGTATTATACGATCTATATTAAGTTTCCACAACCAATCTGGATACTCCGAGTCGGCTTTAATCTAATGTATTATTTTTTATTCTTCTAAATTTCCAAGCCTGTTTAGGTAATATGATTTCACTTTACCTTAATATGCTCGCCGGTTTTCAATATGTTGCTGCCACACACATAGTTCACCAATTTATTTGCGTCCGTCTCAACTGGTATCTCCTTCTTTTCCATTATGGGTCCAAGCTTGCCAAGTTTCTTTTTTTTCGCCCCGGTAGCTAATATTTTTTTTTTCATTATAATGGGATAGATACCAAATGTCGAAGTACTTACCCGCCACTGCCTTGGCATAGTTTCGATTTAATAGATTGGGAAGGCAGATTTTTTGTTTAATTAATTTAATTGATAAAGTCAGCGCGGAAAAGTTCATTTTATACAGGATTGTTAAGTTGTGATTTAAAATTTAATTTATTTTTCTTTATAAATGATAATAGGCGGTTATAAAATCTTCATCTACTTTGTACAGATGACATAAAATCAGCTGTTAATTGTAAATGTCAGTGATGGCATTTTCAGTTCTATTGTGGTTTTCAGTACACTTATATTGTACTTTCAGTACATTCGACCTATGAAAAATAACCAAATGTACACAAAGAACTTAGACAAACATCCATTGTCATCTTTTTTTTTAATTAAATTAGTCCAAAAATTTAATTTATAACATCCAAATTTAATTTTTTTATCTGACATGAATTGTCAACGTAGCGTGACGTTTGAAAATCTAGTATCAACAGATCTCAACGTTGTGTTCCGTTACGTTACGATTTCACTAATCGCTTACATGCTCTGCCGTTTGATTGGTCTTGACAGCTGACATGTCACGGAACGTTGCGTGTTTGCTTATTCCACCTTAAGTGCTGGCTCACACGACAATCTAAATTGTCGGGCGATAGTACTTTTTGTAGGAAAACGGAGGGACCAGTCTAACAGCCGTACCTAAGTTGGAGCGTCAGCAAAGAGATATATTTATAATCAAGAGATGCAAAGAAGCACTGGAGCAATTTCTTGGAGTTTGTATTAGCCGTATACGGTAGCTTTGACGAATTTAGAAGTTGAACGGCAGCGTAGCTCAACCAAAAAATCTGTATACATCTCTTCTCATCCGGAAGCGAAGGGATATAAAAAGATTTTTTGGTTGAATTACGCTGCTGTGTAACTTCTAAATTCGTCAAAGCTACCGTCTACGGCTAATACAAACTCCAAAAAATTGCTCCAGTGCTTCTTTGCATCTCTTTATTATATATCTCTTCGGCGCATAGTGTGAGATTTTGCCAAGCTAGGACGTCAAAATGAAAAAAACAATGAGCTTCAAAATCGATCATATATTGTAATTTGTTAGAAAATACTCCAATTGTTACGAAAATAAGCATAAAAAAGAATAAAATAAATGTTATTGGCATGATAACAGCTATCAAACACGTACTATTTAACAGCATGCAAAAACAAATTATCAAGTTTGCATCGATAACAAAACTTTGAGCGATCAAATTGAAGTTTTGCGCGTTTGTTTTTTGGCAAAAAGTTTTTTGCATTAAAGGTCAATACTTTCACTAAAAATTTTTGCTATACACAACCCTTACATTTGCACTTAAGTATTTAAATCAAATTATTTTAAAATCAGCTAAAAGGTAAGACAAATTTCAAAAATCTTGTATCTTTCATAGACTATAACTTACAAGTTAGGCGTGGTTAGGCTATGACAAAGCATACAGTATGAGCATGCATACTCATAGAATAGATTTGAAAAATAAAATCTTGCCCATTTTTGCCCAAAGGCTACTTTTTTTACAATGACTGAAGTGTTATAATGAACATTTGCACTGAAATTATGAAAAAAAAAATGTATGTTATCTTTTTTAATCACTCCCATTTTTTGACAGTAGTATTCAGTTACCACAAAAATGGTAAATACAAATTTTCAAGTTGATATCTTCATTACAACCAATTTTTTTAAATTTTTTTTACAAAAAAAAGGCACATTTGTATGGGAGGTGCAAGTAGATTTTGTCCAATTTTTTTCATCTCTGAACCGAACCTCCGCATGAAGAATAAAAGCCCATATACAAAATTTCAACTCGATATTTTTGAAAGTACGGCTATAATTGAATTTTGACGTCCTAGATTGGCAAAATCTCACACTGTGCGGCGTCAGCGTTATTTTACTGTCAAAATCTGGCATCACTGATATTTGATAATCAGCTGATTGAATTGCAGTTGATAAAAACAAAATTAAATTTGCTTTAACAAATTTTATAAAACAAATTATATACAAACTTTCAGTACAAAAATGCATTTCCCTTCTAATAAAACGTTGGGTAAGATTGCTGTCTATGGCGCTATAGGTTCCATTTCAGCTGCCATGTGGATGAAATACAAAATCGAGCAGCGCATACGTAACACCGACTATTTCCGCTTAGCACTTTCAAACCTACGGCAACATAAAGGTAATTAAAACTTAAATGTACAGTAAAATAGAATATATTTTTTTACGTAAAACTTTGTACATTTAGGTGCTGTTAAGCTACTGGGTGAACCTATCAAGGAAATGGGATTTGATTTATCAGATGAGAAACGTAATCATTGTGATGGAAATACAGCACAATTCGAAGTTAACGTGAAAGGATCAAAGGATAGAGGTTAGGCCGGTTAAAATTTTTTTTGCGGCAAAGAGTATAGTAACAAAAAAATCTACGAAAAATTCTAAAAAACTTTGCCCAAGAAACCATGGGTCGAAAATTAATATCGAGCTGCCGAAAATTACGTTGAAGTATAATACTTCAATAATTGATGTAGTACCTTAAAATAAATAAAAAAAGAAAAAATCAAATGCTTTTAATAATTTTATATGAAATAAACATAAGATTTGAATTCTTTCTTTTTTTATTGTATTTTAAAGTACTACATCAATACTTCAATGGAGTTTTCGGCAGCTCGATATTGATTTTAGACCATTAGTTCCTTGGGCAAAGTTCTTTAATTTTTTTTAAAACTCCAAATAATTGTTATTCCACGCATTTTTCAACTTAGAAAATTATGACAATTGGGATAAGAGAAAAAAAAAAAACTACTAAACACGGCCATGTTGACATACATATGTTTCGGTCACCGTCACGTAACCATCATCAGACCAATTTATGTTTAATTCATGTTATTTTAAATTAAATTAAATAACAATTGGAATATTGAACTTTTTGTCTGAGGTCGGGCTTGAACCAGGAACATTTGAAGTCAAACTATCTACATAGCGCATTTATCAACGGACTACGCTATGTGCCCTCAGAAAAATTGTTAGCTTAAGTGCCTATATGCATGTGCTGTTGCTTTATTGTCCGTTCCCTCTTGTCATAATTCCTATTGTTGTTTTTTGATATTTTTCGATTCTTGCAATTAATGACGAAAGTTCATAAAATCAGTATAATTTTCAAATAGTCAACATAAACCATTTTGGCTAGTAATGCTTAATACCGATTTTAATTTAGGCAGTACTTGCCAAAACTGGCTTTAAAATCTAAAATATTTGTAGTTTTAAGAAGTTTTTTGTAACGCCCTTGAAAATACTCAAAATTATGTTTAGGCTTTTTGGATTTCAATTGACGATATGTACAAATGCATAAAGACGTTATATTTAAAATTTGACTATGTAAAAAGATCATCATTACTTTTCTAATTAGTTTGACTTTCCGTCAAACCGCACAGTCAGAAATTCAAGATCTCCTAAATATTATTACACCTTTAGTTATACTGCCGTCCTAAGAAAGAATGCCGTAACTCCAATAAATTTCTATTTCTGTAAAATGAGTTTTTGTGTTTGCT
Source organism: Calliopum simillimum (assembly GCA_951812925.1). Classification (NCBI taxonomy): domain Eukaryota; kingdom Metazoa; phylum Arthropoda; class Insecta; order Diptera; family Lauxaniidae; genus Calliopum; species Calliopum simillimum. The sequence goes on from OX638370.1 coordinate 108,315,471, forward strand.
GTTTCGTTTCCTCAACGGTTTCAGCTTTAAGGAAAACTAGTTTTTATTTCTCATTCCTAGAGGATTTTTCACGTTCTACATAATGGCAATAGTAGAAATAGCCAATTCCGTAAATTTCAGTCGAAAATGGAGTTACGGTAATATGTTTTGCATCGCACTACTTCTGACGAAGCTGATACAAATCAAAAATGCCGTAAAGACAACTTTTGATTAAATTTACTGTGAAGAAAGAGTAAATCCGAAGAAACAATCTTGTCTTTGGTGACCAAGACCAATACCAATTTTGTGTCTACTGGTTTTTTCTTCCTGGCAAGCTCTTTTCCGTTGTTCTGCAGTGTCTTTGTAATATTTCCGCTTACGCACAGTTCCTTTTTTTGTAAGAGGGATTTGATCTGGTTCGTTGTGCGCCATGTGGGTTTGAATTTCCTTAAGTTGTGAATTTCAACTTGAATCACAAATTAATTGAATCGGTCATTTTTAAAAGGGGATATGTGTCGGTTGACAGAGAATTATTCTTTTGCCTTTTTGTCATTGTGGCGATGGCACTGGTTGGCTTATCTATTTTCCAAGTACGCAGATTACTGCTTATATTATTGGCCCTATGCTCCTCCTAGGAGTTAAAGGAGAATACATACATTATTGTTAGTTAATCCCCATCACTAAAATCGCACTGAAATAAGATTTACCAAACTTATGAGGATTTTTCTTAAATTTTTCATAAGTTTCAATTTCGTCACATATCCCCTTTTAAAAATGACAGATTCAATCAATCTGAGCTGCTACAATTTTCCTCTGTGGAACCATACTCTAAAATAGATCTTAGAGAAAATTTTACTGACTGACTTGTCCAGAGGCCATAATCGAAACTTCCTACGCGCACGAGATGTGTCATAAAGAAAATTTGTTTGTTTTTAAAATGATGTAGGGAAATGAAATGATGGAGTTGCGGTGTTTTTGCTTAGCATGTGGAGATACGGTATTCTTAAATTGTAAAATGTGTACGGCTGGGAGTTACGACAAAAGTCGTAGTTGATTTTATAGGGAAAATAAAGGTATAATGCAACCTGTTCTTGTGGGTTGACGGACAGAACCGTGATGACCCAAAATACGCCACAAACTCATTTTTTTTGAAAATTGGAGTTACGGCATTCTTGCTTAGGACGGCAGTATACAGGCCTGTTCCTTAAACCGTGTGATTTTAATTACTTTAGGAGGCTTTTTGATGAAAACGGTGAGTAGAAGAATTACAAGTTCTAAAAATAATATTGATTTGCATCAACGAAAAAATTACCACTAAGTAAATATTCTTAAAATCGAATATTTTCTGAACAGTTACTTTTTCGTAAATGCAAATCAATATTATTTGTAGACTTTTTGGTCGATTAGTTCTGGTGCAATAAAATAAAACAAATTTTATTCATTGCGACCAAAAAGTCTACAAATAATATTTTACAATATTAAATTGGTCCAAAATTCATGCAAATCAATATTATTTATAGAACCTGTAATTCTCCACAAAAGAGATACTAAGACTTTTTATCGTGTGACTCATCATTTTCATCAAAAAGCTTCCGAAATGAAAAGTAATTGAAACCATAGGGATTACAGAACAGGCCTGAAAATTTAAGCTCCACGTTAAAAAAAATTTGAATTTTTATCTGTAACACTTGTATTTATGCTAATGATATTTTAATTCTAATTTTAGGCAAAATATTTTTTTGGGCGACGCGACATTTGGAGAAAGGTTGGCTGCTAGATCGTCTTGAATTAGAAATTAAATCAGAACCTGACAAACGCTTTCTAATCAAAAAAGCAACAGAAAAAACAGAAGATACAAAGTGATGGAAAATTTAAATTAAGTGTTAGCTTCATGTGACATTCTGGTGTAAAATTCTTGTCTTTTCGAAGCATCTCTTTCCCAATAACGTGAATGTTATATTTAACCGCAGTAGCTGTAATTATATAAGACTTGGACCGATATTTGGGAAACGGAATTTTCTTGAAACTGTTTTGTCTACTACTGTAATATCGCATTTCGTTAAACAAAAATCATTTAGGGTATTCTTTAAAACGTGTTAATGCCTCGAAAACATTGTAAACTCTAAATACTTGTCAAAATCACTACGAAATTTACAGTTTTACGAGCTTACGAGGTTTTCGAGGCATTTACACGTTTTAAGGAATACCCTCATTATGTTAATACGAACAGAGTGAAAATTAACTTTTTTTTATTATTTTATTTAAATAAAAAAGGAAAAGAAAATTCTTGTACGACATTTCTCATACAAATTATTTTCTATCTATCCCACAATGTTAACTGTAACAAAATTTTTATTTATATTAAATTATTTTCTATTTAAGCGAGTTTACTATGTTTTTAACATTTATATTTTTTGCTTTTTTTGTATCAAATATTTTAATTCATCGTGATTTTAATATTGTATACAAAGTTTGCAAAATTTAAATCGATATATAAGTTATTTATGTAGCTGTAGTTACGTAGTACTTTATAAAAAGAAAATATTGAACGTTACCACTTCGCCCAATTGCTTGTGACAACATACATATCTCGCGGATGGTTTTATAGTTGTTGCCAATTTAAACAATTGCTTTTTAGCAGTTGGTAGTTTAAGCCTGACCACACTTATTTACCTCCATTATGAAGTAAAGTAACTCCATTCCGCATGAAAAAAATTGAAAAAGTGAACAAATCTGGGCGAAAATTTATTCCACAATAGTGGAATATCTCAGTGAAAAAAAAAAAAGATATTTGAGCAAACTCAACGGCCTTTAAAAGATTAAGGGTCATACTTTAAGACGATGTATACAGGTTTTGGAGTAAAAATCGATAGGCGATGATATATAAGCGTTAATATAGGCCAAAACAGTGTTTTTAGCGCTTTCAGGTTAGGATATCTAGGAAACCTGAGCCAATAGAGCAATTCTGACCCCGGATTTGGTTTCAGCACGTCAAAATAAATCGGAAAAGTATAGTCTGGTTTCTGGTAAAATTTTTTGTAGGCCTGTGTTATTGTGCCCAAAGTTTTAAGTTAAAAATTTCTTTATAACCAGGAAGCTTCCCGGTTGCCTAGAGTGGTAGGGAAACAGTTTAAACTAATTTTTTTTTTAATTATATGTGACTACGCAAAAATCATTTTTAAATAAAAAAGTTTAAATAAAGAATTCAATTCAATTTTAATGTGCTTGAATTGGAAAAATTTTTTCTTTCAACTAAAACCAAACCAACTCAAGAATAGCAAAAGCAAAAGGCGCGTTTGCTCAGCTGAACAAAATATTGTCTTCATCCGTTATATCCACCAAAACGAGAGTGCGCGAAACATGGCTTGTTACTGAACAACTAACGAACAAGCTGCAAGTATTCGTCAACAAATGCTTAAGGCGTATACTAAAGGTTTGGTGGCCTCGCACTATATCAAATGCCGAGCTACATCAAAAATGCAAACAGAAGGCTATAGCAAACGAGATCAAGCTGCGCAAATGGGGATGGATTGGTCACACTCTCCGGAAACCACACAGCGAAGTTTGTCGCCAGGCCCTTGAGTGGAATCCACAAGGCAGTAGAGGACGTGGTAGACCCAAAACCAACTGGAAAAGGTCGTTGGAAAAGGAAATCCAAGAATCGGGAAAATCGTGGCAAGAGATCAAAGTCATCGCAAGGGATCGTTACAAATGGAGAGATTTCATAATGGCCCTATGCTCCTCCTAGGAGTTAAAGGAGAATACATACATACATACAAAACCAAACCAAATATTGCTAAGTAAATTTTAGCCAAAACAAAATTCCTTCTTAAAGTATGGTTCGGAACTCTCCAAGTGTATGCTTCACCGTTTCGGCGACCAAAGCAGAAACTGAAAACGAAATTGACAGCTTTGGTTTCTGTCGGCAATGAGAATTTTAGGATACGCAATAAGGGCCTAAATTTTAAAATTAAGATTTCGAAAATAAATTTGCCGAGTTTTCTATATGTGTTACTTTATTTTGCATAAAATTTAGAAGCATTGTGTTAACGCAGCTCCACAGTTAGTTTTTTAATATAAGAATAAGTTAGGCCAGATGACCATTGAAATATAAAAATGGATTTTTCACATAAGTTCTTATTTTGCATCTCGTGAAATATTTACGAAGCTGCGTCCTTTTTCCGCCGGACTCTTTAATTCTGAAACGTTTTTGCTTTAGACTTGATTGTAATTCTCTGCACTATCAGGCAGTACTGTTGCAGTTATAATTTTATATCGAATATCAGCAGTAAGTTTTTTTTGCTAAGCAAATCGTATTTTTGTAATTGTATTTTGGTGATACTTTTTATTACATTATCAAACATTTTTTGTATTAAATTTATTTTTAATAGTAATAATACGGGACCATCATTTAATTAATTTCCGTGTATTTCTTTTGTTTCATTCTTCTTTAAACATATATGTAACAAAAGAAATAAACATTTAATTAAAAATGCAAATCAGTCTGTTGCAGCGTAACGCATAACAGACTCTTACATATAAATACATATTTTGAATACAAAATTATTCAGATAAATTGTTATTTATAGTTTTTTTCTTGTTTCTTTTTTCGATTTGATAAAAAATAAAATTAATTAAAATATTTTTAAATTTCAATAATATTTATAGTATAAAAATAAAAAAAAAAATTGTTGATGTTTTTTTTTTTTTTTTGTAAGACAAAGGCGACAAATGGTGACGTTGCTCAATGATGACGACATAAACGTCATATCATCGTCATCAATTCAGCAACGGCATAAACGTATTGGTAGTAATACATAGTAGTTGTTTTTTTTTATTTTAACTGTTTTATGTTGTATCTGATTTTTGCAAACATTTAATTATTTTACAAAAGAAAAAGGAAGACATTACGACTTCTCTTTTAATTCGTTTTATTGTTGGCAATTCTGCAGAAGCAGTTTTCCAATTCTTTTTATAAACATCTGCCGGTTACATTTATTTTAAACTTTGTTATTGTTGCATTTTTATTGTGTTTTCAGTTCTTTGCCAATGCTATAAGAAACGATTTTACTCCAATCGATTTTAGTTCTTGTTATTGGCAATTGGCGTCGCATCGCTTTAAATGTTGTATCGGACATGGTCTGATAGTTTTCCGATATTGCCAATTGATATTCATTTTCGGCTTCTTCAATTAATCGTATAATTTCCTTAGCTATTTGTTGTTCGTTGCTTACAATAACCGATTCGCGACATTCCTTTGAGGACACTAGCTGCACATTGCCATCTTCGTAGTAGTGGACCTTAAAATTTGGGATTGTATTAACTAACATTAGTTTACACAATTTTTTTGTACATTGTATTTACCTGCACTTTCAGTACTCCCTTCAGTTCCGCGCTACCACTGCCTAACTGAAAAGTAACATGCCACTGAGAACGCCATCTGCCATTCCAGTAGTTTTTCGGTTGGAATTGATGATCCTCAATGCAAATGGTTAAAGTAATTTGACCACCTTGTGACTTACCGTAAACGGAACAGACCTGTCAAATATCAAGAGTTTTATGGCTTGGAGAATATGTTTTATTATGTATCTTAGCTAACCCCATGCCTGTAATGACTGGCTGTGTATGCTAAAGCCTCAATATCGAGTGCAGCGCGCCATGTTTCTGCGATAGCGTCACTTTCCAAATCTTGATAATCACTTGCTTCTTTGCGTAAGTGATCATATTTAAAGGATTGTTTAGTGCGAGGATCATAGAATCGACCACCTCCTAAAATAAATAATCTTTGTAAATATTTATGAAACTTAGAAATCGCAGTGACAAACATTTCATAACGATTTCCAAAATGGAATTGTAGAGGGTTAAATCTTGAATAAACATTTTGGAGAATTTCTTTTTTTTTTAGACTCCCTGATTGCTATGCAATAATTTGGGAGGGAATATTTTGAAATTTGTTGTGAGAATTTATCCTTTTTTCAATTGTATGATAAGTTAAAAACATTTGTACGGCAATTTTATAGCTCATAAAAAATACTTTTCATATGACACCAATATTTTTAAAATCCATTTAACACATTGGCTGCCATGGCTATTGATTTCAATAGCCAGTACAGTTTCATTCAGGCTTGTGGCTATGTATTTCCATAGCCAGTAGTTTTTTGTTATTTTGCCTCGTCATGAAAAATGCACAGCCTCTAGAAACAAAATTCAATACAAAACGAAAAGCTTATTACCACTCTTAGTGCTAAGTGAACTTGGTTTGAGGAGTTTTTGGTTTGTTTAGATTTTATAGCCATTTATTTTGAAAAATAATAAAAACTATTTCAGTGTGGCAAAATTCTAATAGCTAAAAGTCAAAAAAATAACGGTAGGCTTCTCAAACTATGCAGGCATGATATCTTAATAAGTATTTCCAAGCTATATGTGTAAGTTTGGATGAATTTGAACAACTCTAGCTTTATTTTTTCGACTTGCTCAAAATTAGGATTTTCCCACAATGTGTGCATTCGCCATCTTGGATTTAAGAATTCTCAAATTTTGGCTTCAGATTCGTGATCAACGACCCCCAAAACCCCCGCGTGATGCAATTTACGCCAAAATATTAAAAAAAAAATTTATTTTACGACCCCTTTCGGCGCGTTTTACAACGTTTTCATATTGAAATTTTTAAAAGCGCTACTGGGCTTTCAAAAGCTTTGAAAAAAACGAAAATTTTGGGATCCAAAACTTTATTTTCCGTCTGCACAAATTCTCGCGACGGAGGTGGCCGGTTGACGTGAAACGTCCCATATATATTTATATACAGTACTGCTAACTTTATAACACTTCTTTCTTCTTCCTGGCTATTGAAAATAATAGCTACGGCACTTGGCAAACAGATAGACGTCTATCTTTACATAGGGTGCCGTGGCTATGATATTCAATAGCCAGGACTAAATCTTTTCTAGCACTTCCAAAAGTTGTAGAAACGCAACTCAACACCTAACAATGACCGTTATTTCATATAAAACATGAAAATAGAAAAAAAAAATTTTGGCACCCTGGGAAACAGTACAAAATTTGGTCTGGCAGTCAATGTGTTAAGGGTTTCCAACGTATACCGGTTTTTCTAAAACCTACATATATCCGGATCCACGAAACTAGATCCGAGCGAGGCTTTTTGATTACATATTCATTCTTAAAAGCTTCATAAAATAAACTAAAATAAATATGAGGTGTTGCCAAACCGGAATAAGTTGGATATCAAAAATATTGGTGTCATATGAAAGCTATAAAATTGTAAAGTTTTTAATGTGGTAAACATTATTATTATTCATTTATTCATTGCACTGTGCAACACAAAAATCTGAACTTGATCTTGATTTTTTGTAAACTTTTCAAACTCTGTTTGCATCGACTTTTTGATTCCAAATTTGAATAATATTTTTTATCAAAAGAAGGGAAGGAAAAGAACACAGATTAGTTATAACAAAAAACAATAGAAATTTGTTTAATATACATCTCAACATCGGATAAATTCCGAAACGAATAAAATATACGAGAAAGAGAACCCATTATGGATTCGAGACGGATCCGTCTGGCACTTAATTTCAATGGAAGATGCCTCGGAAAGTAATGATTCGATTGGAAAAGTTAAAACTATGGTTTAAAGAAGAATATCAGGGCTATTAAATCCCGCTGACAAAAGTGAACTACACTACTTCCTGGATGTTCCGCTTTATGTCTGAAAATAGTGTTTTCTACACTTTAAATTAAGGATAACTCGGATCTCAGACCTGATAGGACAGACCAGATTTAAAATCAACGAACCTGAATTAGTCGAAAACAGTTATTGAGATCAAATTCAGATTAGTTTTTCTTTAATTTGCTGCACTGTTATTATTCCCCAAAAAGTTTATGAATATATTTTTCCAATCAACGTCGAGATACTTTTTCCGAAATTATTGCCGATAACCTTATTTTTCCAGTGAAATTTGCCCTTCTAGAAGATGTTATTTCCGATTGCAAACTAGGGAGTAAGAGCATAAGCTCTCGGCAATATTTATTTACGATAAGGCTTTATATTTAGTAGGCATATTTCCCAGAGATTTGATAATTTTTTAATTTTGAAGACTTAGAAAGTTCAAAAAAAAAAAAAAACCAATCTACTCAAAGTCAAACCAAATTCATTTGGAAAAAGTGTAAATTGCATTGAGAAAAGATCTATGTAGCGTAGAAAAGGTTTGAATTGGCGTGGAAATCCTGTATGTATAATCAAGAAATTTTTTCTTATTTGGGAACTTCTGGCATAAGCATGTTATCAGAAAAATAATTTTTTTATCGTTATGTGCTTCAACAGCAAAGATAGCCATTGCAAATAAATTAAATAAAGAAAAACATTGGTATCGGAAGAACTATTAATAAAACGAAATAAAAAAATAATCAAACAAAATTATAAATTTCTTAGCCGATGACTCAAGTGCAGAGCAAATTTCAATGACGTTGAACGCAGACCAACCATTGAAAAGTCGGGAAAATCATTTGTGACCATATATGGAAAAATATTAACAGCTGTAGGCATAAATCATTATGTAGCTACATGAAAAAAACTCGCCTTTAAATTATAATATCTTGCACTTCTATCCCCAACCCAACAATAACTCACCCATATCGTTGTACTCTGAAATGACGGCATTATGTTCACTCCCTTCAATACGCACTGGTGTCAGTTGATCCTTGTTGTACTGAGCGAAAGCTGAGCTAGCGCCCTCCTTTAGAAGGGCATCATTTTTGAGCAGTTCGCGCACATCGTTGAACACTTCATTAAATTCACCGGGCGGCGCATGCAAAATAAAATCCGAAACAATTCGCACTTTTTCAGCATCACTTATTTGTGTTTGTTGTTCCATAGCGATGCAGCCAGCGACTTTGGGTGTATATCAGGTTATGTTACAAAAAAAAGCTCGCTATCTGATACTTCTTGGTTACAATAGTAAATTATTTGATGCAGTTTTAATATTTTCGTTTGAGCACCACACCTCGTTGACGCCGACGTCTGTGAATATAATTTTTGGAATGAATAGATTTTAATCGGACTTTTATTTGGTCAAATTAATAAAATTTAATCTTCACTGTTGCAATGGATGACTACTCAAGTTTTACCAAAATTTGATTTGCTTTTGTAATAGATTTTTGACACATAAAATGATTCATTTGTGTAAGAGCGAGAAAGAACTTGTGAAGTATTAGGATGTGATTATAGATTTTTCTCAATTAAAATTTATATGAACCCTTTGGGGCTGAGCCTAATTAGGCAAACGGAGGGACCGCAGAGGATGTACAGAAGAAGGTGGCAAAGTCTGCTATTAAAGATTGTATCAATGACGTAGGACTGATTTAATTATAATTAGATAAGCATTAACTTGAAATAAAATAGTTTTTAGCTTAAGTTTATATGAATATTAACTAAACTTTGTGAACGTTATTCATTGAAGTCTCTAAAATTTATTGGGCTACTTCATATTCCATTAAGGAAATGCAATCCATTTAAATTATACATAATACCTAACGCTTTGGCAAATTAACACTCGGAAAAAATAATATGTAGTGTCAAACTACTAACGTAAGCAGAAGATGCTAGGAGCCGTTCATAACGCGCCAGGGGAGGGGGGTCGGACGATTTGCTACGAAGTGTTACATGGGGTGAGGGGTCATCAACTAGGTTTGTTACGTTACTAAGGAGAGAGGGGGTTGTATGTTTTGTTACGTTGCGTTACGACCGGAGAGGGGTGGGGTCAAATTTGGTCAAAAATTGCATTACGTAATATGTGAACTTAAGTTTCCCAGCGATTTTTTTATTAATTATGTTTTTTGCCCTTGAAGGTTTTATATAATACATTAAATTACATACACAATTTTTCCAAGCTTTTATTCTTTTATTTTACGTTCTTTCCACAAGTTTTTATTTCAAAGTGAAAAATTTAAGTTAACAAAAATTATAAAAAGGAAAATACGTTTAAAATTTAGCCAACCATTGTTCCTTTTATAAATTATACAAATATACATTGTTTTCTATTGAAAATATTATATATCTATATTTGGCATATTCCAAATACGAAAACTTTAAAGATTCTAAACGAGTATTTTACACTTTCAAGGTCACTGGACTCTCAATTGAAAATCTAACTGCTAAACATAAATGATCTGAACCAAGATTTTTATTTGGTATTAAGCCCATTTCATCACATAATTGTATAGAGGGCAAATCATAAATACTCCAAATTTTAATATTGTGCATATTTCTGTTTGAAGAGTGAAATATAAAATCAACCATTATCCATCTGTTTTGAAAAGTTGACGCATTCGAATACTGATATGCTGAGCTCATTTCTAGAGAATGCGATAAAAAGTTATTATTTGCATTAAAGTATGGTAGCTTATTATAAACCAATGACCGTTGGCTAATAAGCTCATGCGGACATGTATAAGGCTCAAAATTAAAATCGCCTGTTAGCAAAATGGGCAACCTATTTGCTCCCTCTGAGCTATAATTCTCTAACTTCGAAAGAAGTTTGCTAATTTGTGCTACTCGTACGTCTTCACGTCTTGGATTATAAAGTAAATGTGTTGTTGCTACAAGAAAATGTTTTGGTTGCTCGCCTTTAGTAGAAAATTTTGCGATAATTGCCACGTTTTCACGGTTAAGAGGACCTTCTGATGATGAATAGTATTCGACTGCGAAGTCTTCTAGAAGACGAAATTTCTTTTTATCATATATAATGGCGCATCCATCAACTCGCGTACCGGTTTTTTTCTTGAAAATATATTCAAACTTTTTATCAATATCAATAGATTTAACGAAATTTTTTAAATGATTGATTTGCATCTCTTGTAGGCATAATATATCCGGTTTAATTGTGAGGATTTCCGCTTTGAGTTGTCTTAAACGATAGTCCCAATGCAGAAATGCGCGTTCAATTCTCGTATATAAGTGCATATGTTCTAACAACAAATCTTGGGAGAGTATGTTATAAGATACAAGTTTGTATTTTTCAGATAGATCTTTATCGAAATCATGAGCATGCTGCCAAAGACGAAATTTTGAATAGGAAGGGCAACGCTTATTTTCCATGTTTTCTTTACTCAATTTTGTTGTTTTTTTACTTTTTATGTTTAGTATTCGGTGACACAGAATAAGTTGTCTTGCCGGATATTGCGCATAGAGACGTCGAAAGAACAGCATTAGTTTTTTTCAAACCAATTGAAATTTGTTTATCTTTCGGATCCTGTGAGTAAAACATAAAACAATTTTTAGTACATTTCATAAGTTTTTATAGATTACATAATAAAAATTATAATATGTAAATAGTTAAGCGGACACGTCATTTCTTTACGTTGAAAAAGGCAAAGTTGTTGAAACTATAGTGTGTACGCTTTTTTAACTGATCTTATTGTGAGTTAACTGGAATATTTCGCAATACATATAGGAAGGTAGTATTAGTGCCACAATCAAATGCACTAAGTTTTGTTTTTATTAAACTTTTTTTTAAATTGATTACAGTATTAAATTAAATGCACAATACTCATGAAGTATGTATTAAGGGAAAAAATAGTGCATGGCCCAAAATTTGGTTAAAAGCTAACTAAACCAGGTGCAGCAAATTTGAAAATAACTTTCCTTGCGAAAATGTGTTAGTTCTTTTTTTTTTGATTTAACAACACACATCCTATTATTTTAGCAAGGGATCAAATCGTTTAAATACACAAATCAATTGCGGAATCAAACAAATGAACCACTGTCGCTAAACTGGACTTCGCGCTCTAGAGTGTAGAAGTATGGCATAAATTGTTAAATGATAGCTGTTTTTTGCCGACAGTTTATCTGTGCTTGTCTGTGTTAAATTAAGTACATTTGTTTTGTTTTCCCATACGTTTCTTAAAATCTGTTTACATAAGCACACATAAACTGCAGTCAAAGAAACATAATTATTATGAGAATATTTCAAAAAACGTGTAAATCCGTCGAAAATCTTGTACTCGCCTGTCAAAACTCATATTGATTTTGACAGCTCGAGTTACGAGATTTTCGAAGTATTTACACGTTTTGTGGAATACCCTTTTTATGTTTGTTATCAAGCCAAAGTTTTCTATACCTATCACTTTATTTATTGATGATATGTAAATGACAGTTTTGCTGGAATGAGCAAGCGAGCACAATATAGGGCACAATACTGTAGAAAAAGAAGCTAGAATAATTAAATAATTAATAATTAAACTGAATTTTCCTTTCATTTTGAAAACGGATAGTTAAAATATATACTTAGGTTTATGGTTATTGCACAAAATGTAAATATTTACAATACTAACGAACTCGAACTTATTAAAAAAACGGACAGCGAAAAAATAGAAATTCCGACACAACAAATTTAGAACAAAATAAGACCGCGTTTAGAAGCATAAGAAAAAAACAAACTACTCAGTTGACAGTTGACCCTTGGAAACAGATTTTTTTTTTTTGCTTTGCGCTCTCCATCGCATAGAAATGTAATCCATACATACATAAAGTACCATACCAAACTTCATGAACAAACTGACAACCCGATTGCAACCGTGCAAACAAACTAGTCCTGGGGGTCGATTCTGGTTCAGTGAAACTGTGAAGTGTAAAAAAATTTATCACTTTCATTTTCACCGAATCTTTTCACTTCACTTCATCGATTGAAGCGATTCTGGTTTACAAAGTGAAAAAAGCGAGTTGAATAAAATTTTCAATGTGGTGTGTGAAAAATAACTGACATTCTCTAGCTGACATATAGTTTGATTTAAAATACAAATTTTATACACATACGTAATGAGATTCTGTTGCTGATGTGATAGAGGGTTTGCTATTTTAATATTTCGGAGCATTGTGTTAGGAGTTCAATCCCAATGGGGGACAGTTATTTTTTTTTTTAATTTTTTATTATTTTTTTAATAATTAACGCTTGCCTCTTTTTAGTTAAGCTGAGGTAAGCGCTTACTCCCTAGAACATACAATGAAACGATGCTTCTTATGGAACGCAAGTGCTTGGTGCTGACAAATACATAAATGCTAATGAAAAGCTTTTAAATCACTCTTTTCCCCTTGGTCGAAATTGATTTTTAGAATACAAATAAACCACGAGTACGGCCACACGCTTCTAGCTAAGGGAATGAAACTTGGTACAGATATTACTTGGAGTCGAAGTGTGATTGAGATTCAAATTCGGGCGGATAAATTCAGAGTCTACAAAGGACAGACTGTCTGATTTGCGATTCGATCTATATTACGCTGTCCACTTGCTTTAGGTGGTCAAAACGAACTCTAGTTTTGTAATTGAACCAACTAAAACTGGACTGCAATAGAATAAACGGCAATAAATTGAAGCGAAACGAATATATGTAGAATCCATCGGTCGTGGGGTGAAAGTTCCTTATATTTTGCAATTTTAAATCTATCCATCTGATTGAGCACTTTCATTTCCGGCTATTTACATCAACTTATTGTTAATGTTTAATAGAAAACCGCATTTGAAATATTTTTGTTGATTTGTTTATGTTTATTTTTCATTAAATTAGATTTTTATCACTGTCAAATTTGTCAGTGAAAACTTTTGCTTGAGGTGTAAAAAAACTTTTCACATTTTTAAAAATATTAAACAACAAGAATCGCTTTTACGGTGAAGTGATAAAAAATCTTTTCACTTCGACTTTTCAATGAACCAGAATCGACCCCTTGGTCTTGGTTGGATTTTACCGTCTGAAAAATATTTTGCACTTTGTTTATTGTGAGATAGATTTTATTATTAAGCTAAAAACTACTTAGTAATAAGTAAAATGATAGGCACAAATTTTGATCGTCTATACTTAATTACAAAAATATTGAAATAACTATATTAGGATTTAAATCTGAAGTATATATATAAAAACGAATCGGTTCAGTCCCTGTTTATATGCCTTAATCACATATTCGCTTGATTTTGGTTTTTTGAAAAGGTAGTATGGAGCAGTTCACAAAATTTTTCTTTCCTTAAAAGTGGACGGTGCCACGCCCCTAAATGAAAAATCGCTCTCATTAACGAAGAAATTAAAAATTGTTTGCGTTTTATTGCACTCCCAAGGAACAAGCCTGACTATGTGCCATATTAATCGGTTATATGACCGATTTACATTGTTTTTCAGCACCATCATTTACACGTTTTATGGAATATCTTCTAAAGTGATCTTAAGTTTCTTCGATTTTAAATAAACACTTTTTGTTTAATGTATTTCGGAGCCATAGAACCCAATTTACTTTCTTTTGCCTGTTATCGGATTTTTACCTAAATTTTTTTCATTAAAACAACCTAATGGGAAATAAAGAAGTGCACTCAAGAAATTTCTTGAAATATTTTCAAAATCCTTTGAATTTTTTCAAACTTTTTCAGGCCTATTTCGTAATCTGTTTGGTTTCAATTACTTTTCATTTAGGGGGCTTTTTCATGAAAATCTTTTTTGTGGAGAATTACAGGTTCTACAAATAATAATCATTTGTATTTACGAAAAAGTAACTGTTTCGGAAATATTCGATAAAGTCGAATTTTTTGACTTTTTGCGGATTTTTAATAATTTTTTCTAAATGGTTACTTTCTCGTTAATGCCAATCAGTGTTAATCGTAGAACTTGTAATTCCCCACAAAAAAGGTACTAATACTATTTATGAAAAGTAATTGAAACCACACGGATTACGGAACAGGCCTGTTCGATAACGGTTTAATTTCTTCGCCTGTATGTACCTAAAAGGAAATAAAAAAAGATTAAACATTTTTGATTTGAAAAATTTTTGAGAAAGTTTTCTGCTTGGATAAAATATAAAAACGAAAAACATTAAATTAATTTTTGTTAAAAAAATAAGAGATTTAAAAAACCAAACCTTAATCGTTTCTTTACACACTTTCAAAAACATCTATCGTAGCACATATATTTGTTGTGCTTTTCAGAACAAAGTGACCCAAAAAAATCTTTTCATGGACGGCTAATGAATATTTGCACATTTTTTAATGATTTTTAAAATTTTTTTGTTTAATAACTTTTGATTTCAATAGAAAAATTAATACATATAATCGAAAATAAATCTAGCAGCAATGCAAATGTTGAAAAAATTACATTTTTTCATAAGTTTCTATATAAGGACATTTTAAGCATTTGTGCGTATAATTGTCTTCATCTTCGTTGTAAGTATCTGGACCAAACTCATGGACATGGGTGGCTTTTGTGTCTTTGGTATATAAACTGCTTCGCACTTCCATGCGTAGCTGTTTCATATTTTTATTATATTTTCTTACTTTTGAAACTTCACGTTTAGTTTCACGGCTTTCATGTTGACGTACGAGTTCTTCCTCAGTTCCCCAAACCTCCATGGCACGCTTTTCTATCTAGAATAAATAAAATGGAACTACTCATTTTATGTTCGTGTAGTCAAAACAAACCATAAATACTGGATTTACTATTATATACTATTTAATTGAATTTTTCTTCTAAAATGTTACAGAAACTGAAAACTCTACTTCGGAATTTTTCTATCGATGGAGCATACAAAATATGATCCGACGATATGGTCAACGATTATTTACTTACTTGAGAATGCAAATACAGCTTCATTTCGCCCCAGCGCACGTTATGTGGATTCTTACGACTTATAAACTTAAGTGGCGGCTCCCGGCGATCAAAGTCACAATCTTTGAGCAGGTACTCGGCTTTCGCCTCAGTGCGTGTTATAAGCGAATGTTTTTCATCAGGATCACGACATTTATCACAAACGGAATATTCAAAATTATTAAAAAGATATGAATCGGCAAAGGAATCACCGCATTCAAGACATTCTTCATAAGAAACTGGTATGGCAATAGCTTCATCGACCAATTGAGTTGCTTCACTGGACTCTGTGGGAATTGCATTTTGTGTGTCCGGTATCAGCTTCTGTTCTATCAAAAAGCCACCACCACTGTCGACATATTTTGTGGCTTGTACTTTGATAACTGATGTTTCCGGTAAACTGCCATCTCTGATTTTTTTTTAATTTTTAATTTTAGCTTAAGTTTACATGTAACCGCGATAGCTCGATTCTTTGTTCCAAAAATGCTTTTAATTGGAAAACAAAAAGATGAATTAAGGAATTACGAAACAAATCCTGTTTACGGTTAAATTAGCAAAAAAAAAATGTTTGCCCCCTTAAAGTTCTTTAAAATTTATTTATTTACAATACCTACCACAACAAAAAGTTTCGCTCGGATTAAGTTTCGGAGATATCGCCATCTGAAGCTTCGGATATATCTTTTACGAAGTTGGGAACCCCTGAATGTTTTTGAAAAATGTCATATGAAAGGTATTTTAATAACATACAAAAATTGTATACTTGTTTTTTTTTTTTTTAAAAAGTAGTGAATGGAATTCAGGTGCAGAAGGTATATCGAATGAAATTATTTGAGGCTTCCTTAGTTCTGTTACTAATAGCGTGGGTTTAGCAATGCATTTTTTGGAAAAATAACGGTTCTTTCAAAACAAAATTGTTGAAAGTTTCGAACAATCGTCATATCTCAAAAACTATGCATCAAGTTGAAAGCTCACGCAAACCTTTTTTATATGTTAATAAAATTACCTTTCATATGACACAAAAAATTTTTAAATACATCCAGGAGTTCCCAACATATTTTATTTTATTTTATTTAATTTAACTAAAGTACAATAAAACAAGATATCTTTTATAGTACACTATAACTAAACCTAATAAATAAGTGTTGAACACTTATTAAACAATTTTGATTTAACAATAATAGAAGCAAGATAAATAATTCTCGAAACTAGATCACAATAAAGCATAATGCAGATATACAAAGACTAGATTTTTATTTAACAAATGTCTGACTAGAACCAATTATCTTTTATTCATCAAAGCCCGCTTCAACTCGATAATATTGCTTAATTGTTTAACCGTAGTAGGGAGTGAGTTCCATAATACAGCCGCGTGCACAAAACATAAGCGCCTACTGCTGAGGTAATGTAGCCGATTTCATAAGCTATATTTACATTTTCCGAAACCAGACCCGAGTGAGACTTGACATATTCTTTCCTATAATTACGAACTTAATAAAAAAAAATGTAGATTAAAAATTTTAGCGAATTTACCCGCAAACAAGATTTAAGCTGGAATTTCGTTAAAATTTGAGAATTGCACAACAAAAACAATCGAGCTAAAGCATTTTTAATTTTTGGAGCCATGTATTTACCTCTTGGCGTATGGATTCACAACCAACTTTCCCTGTCGAAGATGCAAAGCCTTTAATTTGTTCCTTTCAATACGTGCTTTTTGAGCGGCTGTTAAGGATTTAGGTTCTATATTTGCATCGAGAGACATTTTAACGTAGATTAATTTTCGCAAAGAATTCAAGCTCTTAATTTGTTTGGAAAAGATGGCAAAATGTCAGAACTGCGCTGTTCAGAATGTGCGAAGCTCGATAACATTAGTATAAAAGGCCTTTTACATTATCAGCCCAGCCGTCAAACTGTCACACGGAGTTTGTATTTACATGTTCAATAAACTCTCAATAGCTCAATAGCTTTTGTTACCTTAAGGGCCGGTTTCACAATGTACAGTTAAGATATTTTTAAACTAAAGTTTACTAACGGAAGCTATGGGTATAAACTTTCCGTTAAATTATTTGGATTTCAATAAATTCCATTTTTTAACTTATGATTAAATATATATTGTGAATTAATAACAAATTTCCCCTTCAAATGTTATCAAAAAATGTAAACATTTCAAATTTTTTCATATGAATTTCAAAAAATATTTGAATTTATTTCAATCTGCCAGTTAAATTTTAACTGAAAAAATTGTGCCAGTTAAAGTTACCTGAACGTTAGAGTTTATTTTCCTTCAGTTAATAAATAACTTCACATTGAGAAAACAATTTTATTCAAACTTACAGTTAAAGTTTCAGTTAAACGTTAACTGGACATTGTGAAAACGGCCCTTAGTTGACTAAATCTTGTACCTGTATACAAAATTTAGTCAAATGAGAGCGAAAAAAACATGGCTGATCAAACAAAAATAACCAAATTTTACCTAAAGAATTTCACAATTGACAAAAAGTTTACAGTACGCGGTGTGTGCGGGTAAAAAAAAATTTCAAAATAAATCAAACGCCAAAAAATAAATTAGTAAAAAAATAAATGAGAAAGCAAATAAAAACCTAAATATGAGCAGCATTTATCCAAAATTTTCATTTAAACCCACACCGGCAAGACCATCATCTTGGATACCTCAGGCAAAAACCCAAGATGAAGAAGGTATCCCTCCAAATCAATAATGTTAAGTTTTCGCTGGCAAGCAATTGGAACATTCAAAGGAAGTCGACTTCGCACTTGGTGCTATGTTTGAGTGGTGGTAACATTTTGGCACAAAAAAAATTACGATGAAATGCTGCTGTGAATGCTATGCCCGTTTGCATCTAAGAACTATCAAATGCCGAAAGAAGAAGTGTGGACATATCAACAACTTGCGTCCATAGAAGAAGTTGAAGTAGACGACTGGACGCTTCTGGGAGTTTGCCAGAAGACAGGCCTCTTTTCTTTATTTCTATGTGTAAAATGTTTTTGTTTTGTTTGGAATGCAGTACTTGAAAATAAAATAGTTGTATTGAAAAATTCATTTATTTTTTTTCTAACTTTGCTATGGGCTTTTGGTAGAAATAAAAATACATACATATTCTCATAATACAAAATTATTTCATTTATTTATTTGTTTATGTTTTTAATTTGTGACAGCAAAAACTTAAGCCAAATTTTTTACCAAATCTTGTTCCAGTAAATTTTGTAGTTAAGTCTCTTGCTGAGAGCAATTTTGCTGTTGCTCTCCTATATTATTTAACTAAAGATTTGACTCAAAATTTAACTTAAAAACTTCTGGAACGGAGCTTATATTTAGTATTGCTTTGTCCACCGAAAAAAAAAAAAATTTTATAATGGAAATTGATATGCTGATGTAAATAACAAAAATAAACTAATAAAAAATAGTGGAAACATCAAAATATACTCAATAAATTTATTTAAATAGGACCTCAACAATTAAGAGCCTGTTATATAGAGACAGTTGATTTGAAAACATAGCTACTTATGTAGAGTGTACATACAGAAAAGCGAACAACGCACGCGCTGCATTTGAAAGCGCGTTAACGCGTTCAATGTAACAGCACACGCGTTACTTGCGTGTGTTGTCAAGCGTATAATGCGTGCTGCACGCGCTGCCTTTAACACGAAGAGAATGGGTTTTGTCCTTTTTTTTAAATTTTTTTAATAACCATTTTTATTTTGAAACTAAAAATAAGGGTCTTCGATAATAACAACAACAGTTAGGCTTAAATAAATTGGTTTTGTCCCAGTTGCAAAATTAAAGCTCTCATTAAGCTTCAGGTAAAACCAAAATCACTTATTTGTTTGAACTTTTTTAGATTTATAAATAAGAACAACAAGAAAAAATACAACAACTATTTTGAAGTAGATAATCTATACTATTCATTATAAAAATTAAGAAAAATTTGGGTTAGTGATATATTTTTTGAAAAAACTATCAAATTACAAAAATTTATTTGATGAGTTCGAATTTGTTTGGCATCACTAATTTTACCGTAAAACAATTTGTACGGACAAAAAAAAAAATTGGATTCGATGAGTTTTTGATAGTGAGAACGCTTTTTCAAATAATTTGTCAAAAACTTTGAAGAAAATCAAAAATTTTTGTTATTTGAAAATGTGAACGTAAATACATTTTTCTGCATGCGTACCCAGTGTGCCAAACGGTTCATAGCTCCGCTTTTTTATCCGTTACTGATCCGTTTGCGGGAGAAATTTCCTAAAAAAAAGCGAATCAGTAACGGATCCGTAACGGATCAGTAACGGATTCGTAACGGATAAACAAGCGGAGATATGAACCGTTTGGCACACTGGGTATTTTCATTTCAAAAAAAGATTTTAACGAGTGCACATTGCTGATGAAAGTAAAGAGGAATATGATTTTTTTTTTTTCGTACTATAGGGTTTGTTTTCATTATTTTAAGTAAGGCTGTGGTGGAAAGAAAACTTAAATAATTGAATTCAATTATTAAATAACTTCTTAGCCAATTATCATATACATTTGTAATTTTAAATGGAGTTACTGAAGAATTTTATGCATAAAAGTAAATTTTTTTGTAAAATAGTTACAAAATAATTTTTATTTATCTTTTCAATGGATGGAATAATTTATTTCTGCAAGTGAAATTTAATTTATGGTATTTCCACTACATTTTATTAATTAGTTTCCTGGTCTTTTATCGACGTTTCAATTTTCATGCCAGAATTCATCCGCTATTGCGATATTATCTGCAAAACTGAAATTTGAAGCGTGATTTGAGCTCAAAATTAGTGATGCCAAGTAATTCGGATTCATCAAATTAAAAATCACAAAATTTTAAAGTGCGAACGGCCCTTTTCACTTCAGTACTAAGTTACCTTATTTGAGTTTTGTATTTCAATGTTGGTAGTACAAAATTGCACCAATACAATCAAAGAACAGCCTGAGAGGAGAGAATGAAAAACGAAAACAAAACTCGTTTTACCAGTATTTTTTTTACCATTTCCCCTGTATTTTGTTGTAAACAAGTAACGAATCGCTTTGAATTTTGTCGCGGAGTTCGAGTCTGGCGTTCGCGTTGGTGTGTCGTTTTGAGTTTTTGAACGGACGGTTGAAATTTTCATACAGCGATCGTGCGTTTTGTTGTAATACAAACACTCTTGTAAACATTTAGCTTGTTTTTTTTTAAGTGCAATGCAACAACTGTGTGGCATTTTAATAAAAAAATATTTTTATTGTGTAAATAAAAATGAATGCAGTTTAATTATACATAACAGTGTTTAAGTGTGGGCCAAATTTATAAGCATTTTTAAGCAAGAATAATGCTCTGCTCTGGTTGAATTCTTCGTTAAAAATTTGTCCATTTTATCGTTGTTAACAAATACTACCATAATTCACTTCCCTGCACACACACACACATGCAAAATTGGTAACATCGTGTTGTGTGTGTGTATGCGTGTTAACCACTATTTTATACCTGGAATTACCTGTTTGAATCAGAAAAGGTGAAAAACGAATGAGTAATAAAGTTAAAGGCGAACGCAGCAAGCAAAAAAAAAAGAAAAAATAAAAGAATTTTTTCAAAAGAAAACAAAATTTCAAGAAAGTTGAATAATTTTTTATACCTTCGTGCCTTTGTGTTCTCATTGTGTGTTTGACGAATGTGTTTCCATGAAAATGCAGTCGATTGCTTCTGTCGCTGCCTATGTAAAACCAACAACAACGTGCACTAAAGCAACAACGAATAGACAGCGCCGTAAACGTCAGCAGCGGTAGCAACGTCATCGGATTTTTTTAACGAAGTGTAAATGACAAAATTTGCACTGTAAACAAAAAACCGGTAAAATAAGTGTAAAAGAAAGAAATCAAAATATCTGCAAAAATTTTGTCATATTTATTATAGAAAACCGCGAATTTCTATCTTTACAACAAAATTAGTATTAATCTCTCACACCTCGACTTTATACAGTGTAATGCAAGAAAATGCCTACACAAAACAAAAAATCAGTGTTGGTGTACTACATCACGTTTACACTAACATTCGTCACAATAGTTCAGCTTGCACAACCGACGGTGGCGCCAGCTGACCAATACATAACCTCAATTTCAAAATCATCTCCCTCATCTTCAGCTGCGTTGCTGCCATCCGATGTTTTTCGGTTACGTCGGTCACCACAACCATGGCCACATCCTCATCCACAACCCGTCGATTTAATGTCATCAAATTCGCTGTATTCTGCACTACCTGCGGCGCGTTCAGGTAATTCGGCGATCTTTTTCGGTGGTGGAGCTGCTGGCGCTCACTCGATGAATAACAATGTTCATTCGAATGAAGTTTATTCGGTCGATAATCGTAAACCGGCTTTTAAGAATTGTGCCGGTTATGCACCTTTAGTGAAAGAGGAACAACCTGAAAATACATTTGTTATAAAGGTGCAAGCCGATGATCCTGATCCGAATCAGGAAATCCGTTATAGTCTTGCACAATCTCCGTCGGAACGTCCGAAATTTCATATAAATGCCGATACTGGTGTAATCGTCACGGCGCACACTTTCGATCGCGATGAACCGATTCATGAAAAAGCTGTTTATGTGACAGTACAAGCGACAGATAATGGACGCCCACCTTTAGACGATGTCTGCACATTTCCTGTTACCATTGAGGACATAAATGATAATCCACCAGTTTTTAATAAGGGCAGATATGATGAGTCCATGTCGGAGGACATGAAAGTGAGTATATGAGGCGATCGGATTTGGATTCGATTGTGCTAAAAATGTTTGTAATCCGTGTACTGTACCATCTTACGTGGACAACCGTGGATTACTGCGTTTTGGTGGTTACAGTGCAGGGCTTGAAAACATTTTACACAATTTTTGTAATCCTAAGGGCTATCAAGTTCTTACCATTAACTCTGTTAGAATTTGAAAGCTCATTCAAATCTCGAGCCCTGTGATGTTAGTTTTATTGTATTTTTATTTTATCTTGTTTTATCACCTCAAAACTGAAGAACACCTTTATAGCCCATTCATTTTTAATGCAACGATGTTCTTTTGATATCTACAATTCGGCGGGAAAAGTGTTTATGATTCCATACTTGTCTGTAGAATAAAATGTGATAGTTTTTGACCCTTTTTTGGGATAAAATTGTATTGCTGCAATCGATGAGAAAATGTCAAAAATATATTTTGGGGATGACCAGAGGTGTCTCCAACCCCTCTAAGTGACCTTTTTGGCTAATTAAAAAAAAAAAAAACTTTTTGAGAAAAACTTTGGATCAAAGTTTTTAAAAACTTTAAAAGTCACAATAGGTCGCGTTGATTTTGGTGGCTAAATCCCAGCCATCTGCTTATCTAATCTAAAACTAAACATTCTGCCATGAAACACAAAAAAGTAGTTCGTGTTGACAATTTTAAAAATTTTCGCCAACCATTTCACTATCTTAATAATCTTTTCTATTTTTGAAACATTGATTACACTGTGCTAGTGGAAAATTCTAACGTTGACGGGTTCTGTTTAGTAAACATTATTGAATTCCGCTGAACTCAATGGTCATAGTAATTTTTACGGTTTCGCTCTGGTTTTCGAAACGCAAATTTGATTCATTCCACAAAGAATAGCACTTTTTTGAAATGGCTTTACTCGTATTTGTGTAACCGGCAATGTGTAGTTGCCTTTGATAATCGTTTACGTTTTATGCATCCTCCGGCGTCCCTCAGGGCAGTATTAATGGTCCGTTATTATTTGTTATTTTATAATGATATTTTATCTCTGTTTGAAAATTGATAAACCGGCTAACATTGATCTTTTTCAGAGTGATATTGATTAGTTATAAATGAGGAGTGATTTTTCAAAAGGGCGTAAAACCACTTTGGATCTCGAACAAACCTAAGAATGCATCCTCTAGTTCAAAAATTCATCACAAAAAATGGATTTTTCCAAGATAAAATCGTGATCAAAAATCGCATTTCGGAACAAAAGGGCTTAACTATTTCCATATAATTTCATAGAAATTTTTAGAGTTTGATACAAAAAGACGTATTTCGAGTTGTTGCCAAAGAAACCTTTAATATTTTTTATATGCCACAGGCTTACATACCATGCCTATAGCCAGTAGCTTAAATTTCCAAATGGTGAAATAAGAGATAAAAATTTCCAAATAAAAAGGCTTATTTCCAAATGTTTATAATATTTTGCAATTACTACAAATATGTTAAAATAAAAATGTTAAGGGGATCAGAATCTTAGGTCAACTCACTATACACGTAACACTGG
Organism: Calliopum simillimum; assembly: GCA_951812925.1. Taxonomy (NCBI): domain Eukaryota; kingdom Metazoa; phylum Arthropoda; class Insecta; order Diptera; family Lauxaniidae; genus Calliopum; species Calliopum simillimum. Next base: position 108,339,371 of record OX638370.1, read on the forward strand.
AGACATTGAAAAAAACAAGTTCTTGTAAACCGCCCCTAAAAGTTTTTTTCATTACTGAAAACTTGTTTAACATGGTATTACGCTCTTTTGAAAAATTACTCCTCAAATCGTCTAGTTATTTTTAAATCATTGAATGTCGTTCTCCAAGTCCAATAGCCCTCTTCCCTCGTCTTATAGAATTTCGAGTACTAACCTTGATTCTGGTTTTACATTTCGTTCTCACTTATATTATGTGGTGCGTAATAGCCTTTCATTTAGTGATCCTTATACATTTATATCGTTATTTGTTAGTTTGGCAAAGTCTAGGTTAGAATATGTATCGATTATTTGGAATCTATGTTATCAATTGCATAAGTGAAGAATTGAAAGAATCCAAAAATCTTTCACTAGGTTTGAGCTTAGATCGAAAAACTTTGTTTCGTATAATTCTCGTTGTTTGTTGTTTTTCGGTTTTATTTGTATATGACATTATCTCGGGTGCTGTTGATTGTCCTGATTTGTTAGGTATAATTACGGTGACCAACCGTCCTGTATTTCCGGGGACAGTTCTGTATTTCGGCTACGTGTCCCCGGAATTTATTTGAGAAATACGGGACATACAAATGTTCTGTATTTTATTTTGTGTCCCCTATTTGTCCTGTATTTACACAGTTCATTTATTAATATGTATAAAATATCAATAAAAGCCGTAATTGTTTAGCTAATTCATCACAATACGAAGTTGCATATTTTTATCAATAGCTTAAAAACCTGTTGAGAATATGCAAACTTAAGCTGTGTTATATAGTTTCGCAACAGACAGAATCATTTCATAAACGGCTCTTTGACAATTAACAACTGAAATGTCAAAATCATCGGTATAATTTTTTTTTTTTTGCCTTGTAAAAATTGTTCAGTTTAACTTGTGTTTGCAGGCTTCCACGGGAAGAGGTTTCTCCATTATGAATATAACGTAGACACAGCTTCGAGCGCAATGCACAAGATTTGCTCTGGAAGAGGTTTTTCATAACGATTAATTTTATTAAATTTTATTCAATTCATATATAATTTATATGGGAAAAAGATCTTCCTGGGGAGTTGAACCTCCAAAACCCTCTACGTGTGCACAGTCCTGGCTTACAATAAATACACTTTTTAAACTATTTTGATAACAAAAAGTAATTATCATTTAAACTGTCTCGAGCTCAAAGAATATTTGAGGTCTCACGAAGGCATTTTGAAAATAATTTATTTTGCCAAAAGAATACTAAGAGCCGTTTTCACAATATCTGGGTAAAATTCATCTTGCGGATTGATATAAATTTTATATAAAATTTAATATCAAAGTGCCAGGTAAGGTCAAAAACCAATTAAAATGTAACTCAAGTAAAAGAAATAAATGTTTTTATTAACGAGCAATAAATAAAGTTTAATTTTTTAAATTTACGAACAAAATTGTTCCGTTGAGGTCCTCGTATGTAGATATACTTTTGCGCTTTGAAGGAGGTTACATTTAGAGATGAAAATCTTTTGTTTTTGCTCAGCAATCATTCTTTGCCTCAATATTTATGTGTCCCCAATTTGTCCCCGATTTTCCCCCAACTGTCTCCGTTTTTTTCCGCATAAATATCGTTTTGTCCCCGATTTTGCTTACACAGACATGGTCACCGTAGGTATAATTAAGTTTAATGTCCCTTCTAGATATCTGAGGAGTCAGGTTCCTTTTTATTTGGTTGTGATGCGAACTAATAATACCTCCAATGCTCCTTTAGCTAGAGCTGTGAGTTTTATGAATAATATTTGCTCTGATATCATTTTTAATATAGATTATATTATTAGTAAATATGTTTTAAAAACGGCTTTACATAATTTTTGGTGATATGAGGGGTATAGAAGCAAAGGCGACAATCTCCACTTTTTTCAATTTTGTGAAAACTAACAAAAACGTGTTTCTCTGAAGATACACGAATTTAGTGTACTGTATGTTTTGCAATTCTGTAGAATAGAGTTAGATGAGGATGTAAACCAAGTTTGAACCAAATCCTCAAAGGGGTTTATGGACAAATTCGATAAGAAATTTGGAGATTATCGTGTTTGTTTCAATCAAGTGGAAATTGTTAGGTTTGTAATAATCGAACTGCCACACCTTTCTTCGATTTTGCTGAAGTTAAGTACATGACTTCATTAGTTGCTATAACCAACAAAAATGGTGAAAAAATTATATTATTTTTTGGCGTAGCTCTAAGAAGTTTTGCTTACGAAGTTTAGTAATCAAAGCTAAGGCAGCAATCTCCATTGGCAGTTTTCAACCTTAGATTGGATAGAGACGTATTTGGTATTGCAAATTTCACTGATCACAAGCTTAGATCAAATGCAACTAGATGACATTCTCAGATGCATTCATGAAAAAAATGGAGATTGTCGCCTTTGCTTCTATACCCTTCATAGATCTGTTTTAAAATTTTATTAACTTTGTCTGTCTGTACATATGTAGGTATTCTCCTTTAACTCCTAGGAGGAGCATTGGGCCAAAATAAAACGTCTCCATTTGTGGCGATCCCTTGCAATGACTATAATCTCTTGCCACGACTTTCCCGATTCTTGGATTTGCTTTTCCAGTTGGTTTTCGGTGTACCACGTCCTCTACTGCCTTGAGGATTCCACTCAAGAGCCTGGCGATGGACTTCGCTGTATGGTTTCCCCGAGAGTATGACCAATCCATCTCCACTTGCGCAGTTTGACCTCGTTTGCTATAGCCCTTAGATTGCGAGGCCTTTAGTAGACCTTTAGAATACGCCTTAAGCATTTGTTGATAAATACTTGCAGCTTGTTCATTAATTGGGGAGTGGCTGTACCAAAGGGCATAAGTACCAGTGCAAGGCAAAAGTAGTGTCATAATATGAATCGGGTGTGGATAGATGGCATTATGTTGACAAAAATTATACCGGTCAAATAACCGATTATTATGGCACATAATATGTATGACATTATTTTTGCCTCGTAATGGTACTCAGGCCCTTTGAAGCGGCCACTCCTCAATTGTTTTGTAACAAGCCAGGTTTTGCACCCATATAACAAAACCGATTTCACATTCGAATCAAAAATGCGTACTTTCGTTTTGGTGGATATACGGGAGACCATATTTTGATCAGTTGAGCAAACGCGTCTTTCGCTTTTGCTTTATTTGAGTTGATATCCTCTTTTGCTTCACCATCCATGGAGATAACGCTGCCTAAATATGTGAAGCTTGCGATATTTTCAATGTCATCACTGCCAGCTTTAAACGTGATGTCATACCATCGGATACCTCTTTTGGTTTTATTAAGAGCTTTATCTAGGATATCGTCAAGAACGATAAGGATGAGAGATGGTGTTAGTAAACAACCCTGCCGGACGCCTGAATTAGTGGTGAATGTTGGTAACACATTTAAAGCATTCAAACTTTTAAAGTTCATGACATTTCTAACAATCAAATTAGGCTTGTTTCTGACTCATGTGAGTTGGCTCCGTGATTTTCGAAAACCGAAAATTTTTTTAGAGTTTTGGGTCCGTTGGGAATAGTTCTGGAGTTCTTTCACAAAATTCGAAATAGTTCTGCGAAATTATACCAAAAATCGTAGGTGGACCGTTTTTGCTCAGCGCCATGTTTTTCACGTAGAGGAGTTCTGATAACATTTTTTAGCTCACAGGAAAGTATTTTGGAGTTCCTTATACTTTTTTATACCCTACACCCAGGGTATATTCACTTTGTCCTTCCATTTGTAACGCAGAGAAGGAGGCGTGGTAGATATGGAAAAGTATATATATTCTTGATCAGCGTCACCTCCTGAGTCGATATAGCCATGTCCGTCTGTCTGGCTGGCTGGGTGGCAGGCTGGCTGGCTGGGTAACGGCTGTGTGTGGAAATACATTTTTTGGGAAAACTAAGCAAGATAATTCAATGAAATTTGGTACACAGCCTCCGTCGTCAAAGTTAGCTCGGGGGATTGAAAATGAGCGAAATCGGTCAACGGACACGCCTACCGCCCATACAAAAAATATCTTCGAAATGCAAATTTTGGAGTATATTTCACAACAATGCAACCAAAATACACATAAATACTACGAATAGTCAGCGTAAGCTCTGAGAAAATGCTGGTCGAATTCGGACAAGAGGGCGTGGCACCTCTCATATAAGCAAAAGCTTCAAAACGCTGTACTGAAAGCGTTTTTTGAGATAATCAAACTAGATTTGACTCGGACACTAAAAACTATAAATGCAAGCTTTAAGCAAAAACTGGATAAAATCGGACAAGAGGGCGTGGCTCCTCCCATATAAGCAAAAGCTTCAAAACGCTATTCTGAAAATATTTTTTCAGATAATCCAACCAAATTTCACTCAAATACTAAGAACTATAAATGCAAACTTCTTTAGAACTCTTCGAGCGCAACCTAGAACTCCGATTAGAACCCCTCTACAACGAAATTTTCATTTTCGTATTCTTGGAAAAAAACCGAATTTTTTTTTGATTTTTCGATTAAAATGAAAAGTACAAACATTGCGGAAAAATGCTACTAGGATTTTTTTTACAACTCTTCGAGCTCTATCCAGATCTGCAATCAAAACTTTTTTTTGTTAAAATTTTAATTTTTGCACCAAAAAAAATTCAAAAAATAAAAAGAACTCCAAAATTCTTTCCTGTGAGCTAAAAAAATGTTATCAGAACTCCTCTACGTGAAAATCATGGCGCTGAGCAAAAACGGTCTACCTACGATTTTTGGTCCAATTTCGCAGAACTATTTGTGAAAGAACTCCAGAACTATTCCCAACGGACCCAGAACTCTAAAAAAATTTTTGGTTTTCGAAATTCACGGAGCCAACTTCTCATGAGTTTGTTTCTGCATTTAAACTTTTTGTCCTTAGATAGACCTTGTTCACATCGAAAGCAGAGAAGTGAAATATGACCAGTTGTCACAGGTATCCCAGTTTACTGTATACCAATCTATAAGTATGGTTATGTGCTAAGAATTTTTTTAACGAATACTTGCAGGTCAGTAAGCTAGTCAACAACAGGCCACGTCTCGACCTCCATATAACAATACTGAATTTAAATTTGAGACGAAAATACGAATTTTCCATTCCCGAATTCGCAATTTTAGTTGGAAGTTTTCATAGATATTGTGAAGTTGATCTGTAGCTTTTTCTTTTTCTGCTGCACTTGCGAGATTTTTTATATTGTGTGCACATTCGCCTCTTCTTTGTTCAGGGAGTTGAAAGATTTTTCGGCTTCGTTATTTCGGAAGATAACGATCTCATACAACGTACTTACTATAATTTTCATATCGATATATCCAACGTAAAAGTTTGTAACTCAAGTTACCAACTTTTTACGGGACAATGATTTTCGAAATCTGCGTATTAGACTCTATCTTGTGTCAAATTTTGGTACCTTTAGCTTGAAATTTGAAGGGCTGGGTGCAATTTCTGAAGGTGTAAACTAAGTATATTTTAGTGAGGTCTCCATGCAAAAACTTGGCAACTTAAGTTGTTAACTTATACATGGGACAAAAATGACAAATTGCGTTGGTAACTTAACTTACAAAGTTATTAGTTAATTTTTCTTTAAAAATCAGTGGTTGTAAGTCCTACATACCAACGTAATGTCCGTCAAATATTTTTTAATGGTTGTTGGCAAGTTAAGTTACCAACTTTTCTCATGGAACATTTGGTTGCTGAAAAGGAACATTAGTTGGTAACTAGAGTTACAACTCATATGTATTAATTTTTATCCAAACTATAAGTTGATACTGTTAATATCTCTGCAAACCAATTTAGAATATAGGCAACGATTTAATAGTCGAAAAACCTTTATTTTGTCTACAGATCTCGTAAGTATTTATTCAATTTTTGTTTTTGGTTTTCTTGTTTTAACGAAAACAATACAAAAATGATCATAACTAAAAACTACTATTTTCGAGTTACCAAATTTTACGTTGGACGTATCGATATTCAAATTGGAGTTTCTGCTTCTTAACAGTTTCATTAGATTTTGTTTGACTTCTAGTGGGCGTAACTAAACCCTGTCTTTTTTTCACAATTTCGTTAAAATTCAGCAAGTTTTTCGTCTCTTCTTTCTTACGTGGGGAATTATTAAGCTGATTTTATTTTCTTTTACTGTAATGGGTTCAGTGCTCTTATTTATTTGTGGTTGTTTTCTTTTTCTTGCTTTGAGGTAAAACCTTGACATGGCATTTAAAATCAATAATTTCTAGCTAAATCATTTCTAATGTGTTTGTACCAATTACAGTCGTTTCCTTTAGTTGAAGTCTTGTTTTTCATCCATTAAGTGCAAAATTTGTGACTTTGTTGAACTACATATATTTTTAACTGTAGTGTGTACATATATCCGTCTAGCTAAAATATGTGTTTATTTTTGTGGATGGAATTTTGGGAAAGTATAATTCTGATATTTTATGGAAATTTTTCTAGTTTCAATCGAAAATTAATAGATATGTAATACTGTTCAACACTTAAAAATTATCTGAGTTCGGACTATGTAATTGTTGTTCCTTGCTATTGACATAATAGGAATGCATTAACAAAATTTTTCTATCACTTCGTAGCTTTCGGATAAAATGACAAATTCAAAATAATGATTTACATCTCCGCGAAAATAAATTACAAAATTTTAGTCGTCAGAATTTAAGAAAAAAAAAAATAAAAAATCTGAAGAAATTTTTAAAATCGGTCTGTCAGATTTTTTGTAAATCACCAACGGAATTCATTATTCTTAATCATCGTTTTCTTCGATATGTGAAACGGTGCATTGTCTTGGAAAAACAGCAAACGGGTCACCCACTTTGAAAGTAACTTTCGCAAATTTTCATGTAAAACTGTAAAAATACCAGCTTCTGATATCTTTGAGGTGTCACTTTTCTCACACAATTTCAATTTAAAAACTTCTAGAACTTTTTTCTGGATTATTTTAAGTTTTCCGTAACAACTGCCAATTTTGGGCAAACAGAACGTTTAGCATTATTATTGCTTTATATGACTGCATTTAAGTTCAGCGTGATAGTCAATAATGGTGCTTCACCTTATTTTGTATAGGGAGCGTGGCATCGTCAATTTTTCCAAAGAATGTTCTTTGTCCCGGTGCTCTTTGCACATCAAATCTTATCAATGTACATTAAATAGTTTCTGAGATATGACGAATTAATTTTTTTTGGAGTCGTACCGCTTATTTTTCTATTGAACAGTATTTTTCCCAGTGCCCTTTATATATGTCTGTACCAAATTTCATATATCTTCGTTGAATAGTTTCTGATATATGATGAATTTTTTTTTTGTTGAGCGTGCTGCCCCCCCCCCTCCCTTTTTGCTACTTTATGACCTAGCATTTTCCGGTTTAAAATTAACGTCTTTTGACCAAAAAAATAAAAAAGATATGAGTTGTAGATTACTTTTTGAAACTGCGACTCTTTCGAAAAATGCAGGAACTCTTCCGATATTTCGTAATGAATTTGATGATGATTTGTTCTTTTTCGGAAGTTCTTTTGTAATCTAAATCGTTATACGAATAATAACATTGGAATTCAAGATATCAAACTATCTATTTCATTGTAACTCTAATAGGTCCCCGATTAATATATGTATGCACCCATATATTTTAACTAAACAAGATTTCATTAAGGATTATTTTTTTATTTTTTCTTTCTCTGCAGCCCGATTCAACTGTAATGCGGATTAGTGCTAGTGATCTTGATAATGGCAATAATAGTATTATCGAATATGAAATCTTAAATGAACAAGACAGTCAATATTTTAAAATTGATAAAGCCGCCGGAATAATATATCTGAATCGTCCAATTGATAAAAGACCTCCTCAATATTACACCATTACCGTACGTGCCTATAACATTGTGCCTGATCCTCAACCTCAAGATGCGCAAATCGAAGTAAGAATACGTGTTGTCGAATCTTCAAAGAAACCACCCACGTTTATTGATCCCATTGAGCAACCCATCTACCTTAAAGAAAACTATATAGATTATGCAACACCAATCGCGACGCTAACGGCAGTTTCGAATGTTCCTAATAAACCAGAAGTAATATTTGAATTGATAACTGGACGAACAGAGCAAACGAATAGCAAGAAAACGTTCGGTTTAAATCAATTTGGTAACACGGTAACAATAAGTTTGAGCAAATCATTGGATTATGAGGCTATCACCGACTACACGCTGACTATGAGTGCGCGCAATACTTGGGATCTTGCTGCTGAGCATGTGCTTAAAATTAAAGTTCAGGATGTCAACGATAACATTCCATTTTTCACTGAGGTTAAGACTGGCAGCATATTGGAAAATGAACCAGCTGGTACTCCTGTTATGCAAGTTCGAGCATTTGATATGGACGGTACCGAAGCAAATAATATCGTATCATTTGAATTGGCCGACAGTCATGAATTTTTCACCATTGATCCGAATACGGGTAACATTACTGCTCTGACGACGTTCGATCGAGAACTTCGTGATTTTTATGACATTAAGGTGATTGCCAGTGATAACTCACCGTCGAGCCTATACAATAATGGTGAGCCAAATCGTGGCCAGCAAGTGTTTCGCATACAAATAGCCGATAAGAATGATCATCCGCCACATTTTCAACGTCGCGAATATCTAGCTGAAAAGTTGCCTGAAGATGCCAATATTAATTTCATTGTTATTGAAGTCACTGCGGTTGATGAGGATAATGCTTCACAAATTGTATACACCATTGAGAGCGGTAATATTGGTGATGCTTTTAAAATCATAGCGAAGACTGGAGAGATAGTCGTGAATACTCTTTTGGATTACGAGAATATTACCGAGTACGTGCTAAGAATACGTGCCTTTGATGGTATTTATGATGATTACGCCAATGTTACTATCAAAATCGCAAACGTCAATGATAATCCGCCTGTTTTTAAGGAAGAATATAAGAAGACCATACTGGAAGAGGCCGTTTTTGATCATTGCATACTTAATATTGAGGCCTATGATCCCGATATAAAAGATCGCATGGCGGATCAATTGATCAAATATTCCGTAGTAAAGGAAGAACAACGTAAAATGCTGACGATCGATAATGAAGGTTGCCTTAAATTAATTGAACCATTAGATCGAGATTTACCAAATGGTCACAAAAGCTGGCAGGTGCTAATATCAGCTATTGATGAGAATGGCACAGGGCTGTTGACGCGTACATCGGTTATCATTACACTACAAGATATAAATGATAATGCACCATTCTTAATAAATAAAATGCCTGTGATTTGGCAAGAGAATCGCAATCCTGGTCAGGTGGTGCAATTACTGGCTAATGACTATGATGAACCACAGAACGGACCACCGTATACATATGGTATCGATATGGATGCTTCCGCAGATATCAAAATGAAATTTAGTATTGATCGCGATTATCTCTTTGCGAATGTGCAATTCGATCGTGAAGATATAAAGGAGTACTTTATACCCATACGTATTAGCGATTCTGGTAAGCCACGGCAAAGCTCAGTCAGCATATTACATCTCATAATTGGTGATGTCAACGATAATGCAATGTCCGAGGGCTCATCGCGTATTTTCATCTACAACTATAAAGGTGAAGCACCTGATACTGATGTAGGACGTGTTTTTGTAGATGATCCAGACGATTGGGACTTGGACGATAAACAATTTCAATGGAAGAATGGCATACCACATGATAATTTCCGTTTGAATCCTAGCTCGGGTATGATAACAATGCTAGAAGGCACGCAAGAAGGTGAATATGTGCTGCAATTTGTAGTTACGGAAGAATCGACTTTCATACCGCGTCATTCGGTCGATGCTGATGTCTCGATTATAGTTAAGGAGATACCTGAAGAAGCAGTGGATAAAAGTGGCAGTATAAGATTCTTCAATATAACCAAGGAGGAGTTTATTGCTGTAGCACGTGATGCTCAGGCAGACGATGCGTTTTCATTGAAAGATCGTTTGCAAATGGCACTGTCGAAACTTTTCAATACATCTGTGGCAAACGTTGATGTCTTTACTGTTCTGGAAAGTGCCAATAAGACATTGGATGTGCGATTTTCGGCACATGGTTCACCATACTATGCACCTGTCAAACTAAATGGTATGGTTGCGCAAAACCAACAATCCTTAGAAAATGAACTTGATTTACAAATGCTAATGATCAATATTGATGAATGTCTCATAGAGAAATATAAATGCGAATCTTCGTGCATGAACACTTTACACAAATCAGCAGTACCCTACATGATCTACTCAAATACATCGTCTTTTGTTGGTGTGAGTGCATTTATTGAAGCGCAATGTGTCTGCGAGGCCAAAATGGCTAGTAGAAACTTCTGTCTAAATGGTGGCACGCCGCGTTTAGGTGAAGACGACATATGCGACTGCATTGATGGTTTTACTGGTCCACATTGTGAGTTAGTATCGGTGGGTTTCTATGGTAATGGCTATGCATTCTATGAACCTGTTCAACCATGTGACAATACTAAAATTAGCCTGGAAATAGCACCACAAACTGATGACGGCCTTATAATATATTTGGGTCCACTTAACTACAACCCATTGCTACCGCTTTCCGATTACCTTGCACTTGAACTAGTTAAGGGCTATCCAGTACTATACGTAGACTACGGTTCGGGTGGTATACGCATTGAACATCGTCATACGAAACTACAAGCTGGTAAATCTTATCAATTGGACATTATACTGCAGAAGACAAGTATAGAAATTACTGTGGACAATTGTCGCCTATCGACTTGCATGAGTCTGGGTGCACCGCAAGGTCCCAATGAATTCCTCAATGTTAATTCACCACTACAGTTGGGTGGTACTCCTATAGACCTTATGAATTTAGGTCATCAATTGAATTGGACATATGTGCCAACGACACAAGGCTTCTTTGGTTGCGTACGAAATCTGACGATAAACGAACAAACGTACAATTTGGGAGCACCAGCATTATATCGTAATATTGACTCTGGATGCCAGCGAGCAGTTGCAGTTGCCGTTACATTCGGCATTGATCGCAACTTCATTATAGCGATCATTTCGTGCATATTGTTACTTCTCATCATATTGCTGGCTGTAGTTGTACAGAAAAAACAAAAGAACGGTTGGCATGAGAAGGACATCGATGATATACGCGAAACAATCATTAACTATGAAGATGAAGGCGGCGGTGAACGTGATGCCGATTATGATCTCAATGTGCTGCGTACACAACCGTACTATGAAGACAAAATCTACAAAGACCCGCATGCGTTACAGGCAATGAAGGATCCCAATGATATACCTGATATTGGTGGTTTTCTTGGCGATAAAAAAGAAAACTGCGATAAAGATTCCGTCGCAAATCCTGTAGATGATGTGCGACATTATGCTTATGAAGGTGATGGCAATTCAGATGGCAGCCTATCAAGTTTAGCGTCATGTACAGATGATGGTGATCTCAATTTTGATTATTTATCCAATTTTGGTCCACGCTTCCGTAAGTTAGCCGATATGTATGGTGAAGAGCCATCCGACACAGACTCGAATGTGGACGATGATCAAGGTTGGCGTATATAAAATGGGGCCGGAGCATGGAATGGTATAAAATTAAAGACTTAAACGTATGAAAATATAGAAAAACACTTGAACATAGAAACAAAACAGATGAGCAGAATATTGAGAGAGAAAGTTCTAGACACATGACGTATTTAAAGACGGCATGCCGCTCTACAGAATTTCTCCACCATGTTCAACCTATTTTCACACCAAATTGATCTTTTTGCATTTTAATTTAAACTTTTTCCAAATCAAAATAAAGCTCTCGTTTTTCAAAATCAAATTAAACTTTTTTCGAATCAAAACAAACTTTTTCTAAATCAGTTTATTTTGGTTTGGAAATAGTTCAAATTGAATTGTAAAAGAATCAATTTGGAGTGGAAAAGTTTTAAATTTGAGTAAAAATCCTGTATCATTTTAAGCGTGTTGTTTTGTTAAGTTTAATTTGATTTGGAAAAAGTTTAAATTTAAATGAAAAAAGAGCAATTTGGTGTGGAAAAAGTTTAACTTGGAGTGGTGGAAATCCTGTATCTCTCGCACTCTGCCTCTTTGTCATATCGCCATTGCGTTCTCTTTAGCATTTAAGCATAACTTAAGGTCTTGATTGTCGTCTTAGCTTTCCATAGCTATTAATGCATTATTTAATGAGATGCTGCTCCATACTAAGTATTTACTTTGTAACTGTTTTGGAAACTGGTGCGCTGCATTGCAAGTTTATCGTTTTATAATAAAAATTTACTGCGATGGAAAGAGGGGGTATTGAAAACGAGACGTTAATGTTAACAAAGTGATCTATTATTTTTAAAATTATTATTTAAAAACGAAAAAGAAATGTAACATAAATAGGGTGTTTAGACGGGAATGAAATGTAAGTGACATTGTTAATGGGATCTTTTGGTTTTATGTTTATTTATTTTTTCTTGTAGAACGGGAAAGCTCATTGAGTAATGCAAAATTAGATTTCAAAAATTAAACCAAGACTATATTTTCATACATTACTTATATTTAATTTTCGTGGAAATACGTAAATAAAACGAACAAATTTTAAGTTCCCAATTTTTTTTTTGATGATAAAATAAGGCAACTTCGAAAGTTTATGAAAATATTTAAGCGTGTTTATATGCAAAATACAATGCTATTCAAATGAGCATTTAATTATTTTTGTTTACATACAAATTCATATTTTCCACAATTTAATGTAAACAAAATTAATACCTACATTTATAATTAATTTAAATACAAAAGTGAACTTGCAAAGTACATACATGTAGAACTTTTTTTTTTTTAAATAAAACAAACTCTCCATTAATTTTAAGCACAGTTTGGAATTAGAAAGCGATAATTAAGACAATTTTTTTTTAACTATAATTTATATGAGATAAAAATAAAATGTATAATTTAATTTTCAATTATTTAATTTACTTCCTAATTATGCTAAACTGTTATACATATAAATATATTTACATAAGAAGTGTGTGTGTAAAAGCATTATTTATAAGTCAAGTATCTTTTATCCCATATCAATTTAATATCTTAACATATACTATATACACATACATGTACATTAAGTAAACGAATAAATATTTTTAGTGAAGTAGTTAAGCGAACTTAATAAGAATAAATTGTTTGAGTTTTCTTCATTTTTTTAGTTTATAATCACAAACAATCAAAATTATATTGAAACTAAAGTGTATTTTTGTAATATAAAACTTTGTCAGAAAAGTGTAATAATGTATTTTTTTTACATACTTACAATAACACAAAGAAAATATTTGAAAATTAAAAAAAAAAAACAAAATTAAAATCGAATTCTTTTATTTAAAAAAAAAAAAACATTCAGATTCTTCTTTTCTCACGGTTCTCCGGAGCGCGGCTTAATTAAAAGTGTGTGGAATCCCTGGTTTTCTTTTTTTTTATACAATACCTTATAAACCGCTGAAGTAATACTCAGCGCCCCTATCTTACAGCAGCAAATATAGCGGAAGCCCAACGTAGGCAAACGATTTAACTCCACGACTTTCCTTTCTTGGATTTCCTTCTTCAACGATTTTTGGTCTACTCAGGCCTGTTACGTAATCCATGTGGTTTTAATAACTTTTCATTTTGGAAAGGTTTTTGATGAAAATAATAAGTCACACCATAAAAAGTATTAAAATCGCTTTTGTGGAGAATTACGGTTTTTACAAATAATATTGATTTGTATTTACGAAAAAGTAAGCGTTAAGGAAATATTCTATAAAATCGAATTTTTCGACTTTTTGCGGTTTTTTAAGAATGTTTCCTAAACGTTTACTTTTTCGTTAATGCAAATTAGTATTATTTGTAGAACCTGTTATTCTCCACAAAAGAGATTAATACTTTTAAAAAGTAGATAAAAATTGTTTCGTTCGACTCATCGTTTTCATCAAAATGAAAAGTAATTGAAATCGCACGGATTTTGGAACAGGCCTGACTATGTCTGTTTGGAATTCATTTGGAGGTTTCCTCTTTCTTATCTTTTGCAAAAACATTGTTGGACTGCGTAATAAAAAGAGCCTGTTTGTTCAATTCAATCGATAGCATATGCACATTTTTGCAAAAAATACAAAAAATTGCAAAAGTGCAGATGTGGAAATAAACAAAGTGTTTGCCTACCCTTATCTTTCAATGTCTGCATTTATTAAATATTATAGTGTTTTATTGAATACATCATAAATATCGGAACAAAATAGTGTAAATGGAAAGAGATAAAAATGCACAATACACCGAACGAGAACTATTGGACCCAGGTACTTCTGAAGAAATTGGAAGAGAAGCGCATCTTTCATGCCTGTTCCGAAGTCAGTGTTATTTCAATTACTTTTCATTCAGGAGGCTTTTTGATGAAAACGGTGAGTCGTACGATAAAAAGTATCAGAATCTCATTTGTGTAAAATGACAGGATCTACAAAAAATATTGATTTTCATTACCGAAAAAGTAAACGCTTAGGAAAAATTCTTAAAATATCGCAAAAAGTCGAAAAATTCAATTTTCATCAAAAACACTCTTAAACGAAAAGTAATTGAAACCACACGGATTACGGAACAGGCCTGTTTGTAAGCATAATATATTTTTATAACTGTTACTTGAAAAATGAAAATCCTCTACACCTTCTGAAGACTTGCTTTCCTTCCGCAGTAACATGCTCTGTTGAAAAAAAATCTGCATAGGGTATGGTATAGGAATCAGATTATTGTTGCCCTCGAAGCGCATCAATATTTTCTTTAATGCACTTCCTTTTCCGTTGGGTACATTGTTACCCTTAAACTACCAAACAGGCAGTCATTTCGTACACCAAAAAGAAAAAAAAAAAAAAAAAAAATTCCACAGGGTGAATGCAGTAAAAACTGAGTGAACATTGCATCTCGAGTCTCAAAAAACAAGAATAACAATGAAAACAGCCATGACAACAAAAAACACTAAAAATATACAGAAATTTCATTGGAAACCCTTCAAGTGAAATATGACCCTAATAATAAATCCATCATTCCGCTGCACCCCTACCCAACCCAATTATGGCTGATAACGAAAAACATAAAATTCATCAACAACAGCAATAAAAATACAACACTTTAACTTAAAGCATGGCTGCGCATGCTCAGCAAAAATTGTAACAAATTAGGAAGGAACAGTGAGCGAATAAAAATCTAGCAATGGTATTAGACAAGAATAAAATACAATGCATTTTTATTACCAGGGTCTTATCAAGAATTTGTCTCGAAACTCCCCTTCAAGAATATTCATATTCCTCTCTCGAGAGGGAGCTTTCTAGTCGTGAATATTTTGAGAATAGAAATTCCATTTTCATCAGGGATACTTTTATCTTCCAATTTTCTCAAGAAATCAACTATGCAGCTCTGATTTTGGCGGCTTAGAGTAAAAAAATTTAAGAAAATATAAACAGGGGGGCCAATGCTGGGTATGTGGATCGGTGTAGCCACGAATGTAGAAGGTGTTTGCATGAGTACAAAAAAATGGTTGTAAGTGTAAAAGAGGAGGAATGGAGAGAGTTTGTTCGTGCGAACCGTAATGATCCATGGGGGAGAGTGTTTCAGATCTGCCGAGGTCGCAGCAAATGTGTGAATGTTAGTGCGATACGGAGTGGTGATGTTATGTTGTCTGAATGGAGATATTTTGTGAATGTTCTATTGAACTCATTCGTTGCCAGGGCGGAGCACTCTTCTGTTGGGCCTTTAGGTCAGGCAGTGAGAGCTCCCCATGAGCTTGATGTGGGCGAGATAGCATATGCGATGTCCTTGATAAGGTCAAGAAAGTCCCCTGGTTTCGATGGTATGACTGAAGAGATGGCGAATGCCTTCTGGAAGGTCATTTCGGAATACTAAAGGGACATGTATGAAAAATGTATGAATGAGGGTTGTTTTCCCTCAGTGCATTGCACGTGTTGTGCGATTGACCTTTTTATGAGGATATTTGCGACGACGACGCCTTGGGGATTATGCAGGTCAATGGAGTGTATGATCTTAGAGGTGTGCTTGCTTCTAGTGAGCAAATCTCTCGGATGAATGAGTATGCTAGAGAG
This sequence comes from Calliopum simillimum, assembly GCA_951812925.1. Taxonomy (NCBI): domain Eukaryota; kingdom Metazoa; phylum Arthropoda; class Insecta; order Diptera; family Lauxaniidae; genus Calliopum; species Calliopum simillimum. Next base: position 108,355,495 of record OX638370.1, read on the forward strand.
GTGTTTCGTAGATGGCGTGCCCGGTTGGTTGAGCAGTTTGGTGTGTAATTGGGGGTGTATATGGTGTGTGTGGGTCAATTGCATGTTGTATGTAAGGTGGAGTGTGTGAATTTGGGCATAGGTTTTAAGTGTAGATCCTTAGAAGTGAGACTGTTAAGCAGAAGCGACTGGGTGGTAGTCAAGCGAATAGGTAGGAGGTGTATTTTATATGTAGACTGTTTTTAGTATATTTGGTATGGTGTGAGTGAATCAGCTTGTGATGGTAGTCGATTCAAGCTGAATGGAGCTATACTGGTAGTAGCTTTGGCTACGAAGTCTGAGCGGAGACTTTCTGGTACCACGGGATTCATTAGCCCGCTGCATTTCTCCAGTCTGACTATTGGGTTTGGCCCTTCGCGGAGATTCTTGGGGGCTGTGGTTTAAACCCAAAATCGAGGGGAGAGTCTAGAAACTCGGTGTGGAGTTGCATTCTCAACTGGGTGCCATGATCCAAAGAATGGCAGAGGTTTAAGATAGTCCTCACCTCCAGACCAGAAGGTATGTTTATGCCCATCTGCATGACTTAGGAATGGTAAACTTCAGGGGCACATTGCCGTAGTGAGGGTGCCGCTGTCCGTCATTTACTGGACCGAGTGTGAAGAACACCGTGAGATTAAGCTATCATGGCAGGTACTCACGTTAAACACAAGAGACTTCTACGAGTTCGGCCAGATATAACTCATCTGATGAAGCCATTTATCTGAAATGTTTTTTTCGACTAGGGTGCCAAGAACATATTGTAAAATTTAAACCCGTAAAAAATCATAAAATTCATCTCTACAAAAATTCCTCAAATTGGTGAAATTAAAAAAGATACAGCGCATTTAAAACTTCAGTGCAAAATATGAAAAAACGGAAATTAAAAAAATTGGAATAGCGGAGCTAAAGGCAGGTCCATAAGAATCATTTCCGATAAGCTCTTAAAATAGGCGGTTTGCAGCGGATTTTTTTTTTGTGAGATACCATCTAATACACATTCAAATTATTCCGATACTGTTTGTAAATCTTTAATTTAATATCTTGCTTTATCAATTTATTGCCATGATATCCGGCCGTTTGATTGTTTTATTGAACCATGAATTATTTGATTGGTTTTACTTCGAAAAATATTTGTAACAATAATAAATATTAAATGAGGAAACCGAAAAGTTACATTTCTTATTTTATTTTTACAAATAATTTAATACCAGCGAATTTGTAACGTATGTATTTACCACTCTCATGGAATCATCCAGCTGTTTTCTGTTTTAACTCTGTAAATTTTTGAAAACTTTGCAGCTGTTAACTGTATTTTAAAGAAAAACTCCAGATGAAACAAAAACAAAACGGTTTTGCTTGTGAATAAACCAAACTTTTGAAATTGGCAATAAAATCATTTAGCAGCGGTGGGTAAAAGTTAGAGGAGGGTCATCAACACTTCTTCACTAATGAATAACAAAGATAAATTAGTCATACCGACTTTGTGATCTTTTTTCAAATTTTTTTTGTTTTTTTTTTTTAATTTCAATTAAAACGATCTGCGGGTGTTTCATTTATAAAAATTCTGCTACAAATTCTACTGACGCTTGAGCTTGCTCTTTATGATTCTTTTTATTTTACCTTGATCTTCTGAGTATGCTGTTGTATCCACAGAGTAGCAGGTATGAGCGATCATTCACTATTCTTTATTCTTTTTCATAACAGCGAACATGGATTACCATGAGCATCAAACATCTAAAGTCGAAAAACCGTTTCCTTACCTTCTCACAGCAAAGAGTCCTATAAGTTAGATTAATTTTAACTTGAAATCTTTAACTTCCAATTGGTAAAATCTTCCAACAAATGGAGGGATATAGGCCAATTTCCTGTATACAATCGACGAATTCACATCTTCACTTATGCGAGATGATTGATATTTGCAGGGAATTTAGTACAGATCATTTTAATGCAACGTGCAAAACTACGACTTCTGACTTTTGCGATCATCTTTATGATTTATTACACGTAGTTGGTAGGTCTGAACACATGACATCATCATTTATTTTCTGCAGAATCTTGCGAAAAATCGTGTTGTATAACCACCGTGACGAGAAGAGGAATTTTTTGTCAATGCCAAAAATCAAAGACTTAAATTTCGCTGCTGATGCTGCAAAAAAAATACGTTTTCTTCTGGGAATTATGTTTTGGGTATTCATAATAGTGATCGTTTTCTTTTGCTCTTTCATCTTCCATATCACTCCTTAAGTGTTTTGCTTGAAGTATTCATTGGCTTTAGGCCATGAAATACTTTTAAAGTGGCATTTATGAACGGAAATACCAGTGACGCATCAAAGAAACGTCATAATGTAGCTCGCAAATTATTGTAACTTTTTGTTTTATTTCTATGTGTAAAGTTTCCTAAGAAATTATTAAAAAAAATGTGTATATGGGGTATTACATATATAAGTAGTACGTAATCGGATGGCATTTGGCTTTTGCATCTCCGATTTTTTGAGACTTTTTATACCCAACACCCACGGTATATTCACTTTGTCCTTCCGTTTGTAGCGCAGAAGGAGGCGTGGCAGATATATAAGAGTATATTTATTCTTGATCAGCGTATGCGTGGAAATCGTCGTCAAAGTTAGCTTGTGGGATTGAAAACGAGCGAAATCGGTCAACGGACACGCCTACCGCCCATACAAAAAAATATATTCAAAATGCAACTTTAGAAGTATTTTTCACGAAATGCAACCGAAAAAAAAAAACTGGGCGAATTCGGACAAGAGGGCGTGGCACCTCCCATATTGACAAAAGCTTCAAAACGCTATACTGAAAGCGTTTTTTGAGATAATCGAACTAAATTTTACTTAGACAGTAAGAACTATAAATTCAAGCTCTGAGCAAAAACTGGGTGAAATCGGACAAGAGGGCGTGGCACCTCCTATATACGCCGCAGTTTCAAAATGCTATACTGAAAGAGTTTTTTGAGATAATTGAACTAAATTTTACTCAAATACTAAGAATAATATATGAACGCCCTAAGCTAAAACTAGACGGACTCGGACAAGAGGGCGTGGAACCTCCCATATAAGTAAAATTTTAAAAATACTGCAGTGTAGGGTCAAAGGTTACACCCTTACTAGTTTTGAAGTGAATTTGATAAGCCCAAAAGTCTAATAAGATCAATTCCTACATTCTTGATGACTTAGAGATAGTTGGGGACTTTAAACCAATAAATTTTTATTCCTCAAGTAATAATTTACCCTGACCCGCCGTTATTTCCGTTTTGGGCTATTTATAAGCCTCTTTTTGATAATTTGGAATGCAAACAATCCGGAAATCTATCATGATCTATTCGTAAAAAACATCTCCCATAGCAAATAGTTAGAGTCACTAAAGACATTTACCATATAGGGTGTACCAATTTAAAGAAATATGGTTAAAAATTCAAAACTGTGACTTAGGCAAAAAAAGTAGCATCACTAAAACATTCCAATGAATAAAAATTTAAATTTCGGGCTGAATAAGATCCTTATAATTTTTTTCTAGTAATTTGGACTCGCTGATTCCAAATCTGGTATCCGTTTTCATCTATCAGGCCTGAGGCAGCCGCAAATGGTGTGCCTTACAGTGAAGTTGATCAATTTGTGCCAATGTCAGACCTGATAGAAAAAAACGGATGCTAGCTTCAAAATTAGCGCTTAAAATTGCCCTTTTTAGGTTATCGAGATATCATGCAAAATTTTTTCCCCACTTTGTTTTCTATAAAATTTTCAAAAACTTAAGAAATGGCCAATTTGTTCAGTTATTCAAGTGCTAAATGTGTATCATGCGATTTTTCACAGTCTCATGATATATTTAGCAAATACATTTTTTTTTTAATTTTTAACGCTTTAAATAATTTATTTTAAAATAAAAAAAAAAAATTTATAAAAATTAAAAAAAATTTTAAAAAAATTTAAAAAAAAAATTATAAAAATTTATAAAAATTAAAAAAAAAAAAATTTTTAAAAATTAAAAATAAAAAAAATTAATTTGTTTTTATCTCACAAAAATGGTTTTACAAAATGGTTTTTGACGATTGTTTAATGTGATTTTTCAGATTCTTACAATGTTTCATAAGATACGTAGGGCACTACTTACATTTCGGGAATAGCAAATAATAACAAACATTTTAAATTGAAAATGGCTTAATTGTTTTTCAAAATATTCTCCTTGATGATCAATACACTTTTGCAGTCGTTCAAACCATTTGTCATAGCATTTTTTCTATTCCTCTTGAGACACGTCCAAAACATGGTTTTTGAACACTTCAACTGCTTCTTCGGCGCTCGTAAATCGTTGACCACGCAGTTTTCCTTTCATGTTCGGGAACAAGAAGGAGTCATTGGGTGCCAAATCAGGACTGTACGGAGGATGAGTCATCAATTCAATGTTTTGACTGCTCAAAAATTCACCTGTTTTACGAGATGTGTGAGAGCTCGCATTGTCATGATAGAGAATGATTCGTCTTCGGGGGTTGGTGTAACGAATTTCTCCGAAGACTTCCGGCAAACAATTGGTCGTGTACCACTCAGAATTGACCGTCCTACGTTGCTCAAGCGGAACAGTGGCCACATGACCCATTTGGCCGAAAAAACAGGCGACCATTTGCTTCGCTGTGCTTCTTCCACGAACAACATTTGTTGGATTTAGCATGTCTTGGAATACCCACACGGTCGATTGCTGTTTTGTTTCCGGCTCATACGCATATATCCATAATTTACCACCTGTCACGATCTTATACACGTCTTTTGAAGCACCACGGTCGAATCTTTTAATCATTTCCTTACACCAAACGATGCGAGCCTTTTTTGAGCGATTGATAAATTATGGGATTTCCAACCAGAACAAACGTTGCTTACAACTAAGTGTTCATGCAAAATCGAATGTATTGGAGTGGAACTAATGTGCAAGGATGCCTCTGTCTCACAATATGCCACATGACGATCTTTCATTATCAGTTCATGCACTGCATCGATGTTTTGTGGCATAACAACCGATTTTGGACGGCCTTCACGGAGTTCGTCGATGACCGAACTCCGACCACAATTGAATTCACTATACTAACCATATACTGTGGTTTTTGATGGTGCTTTACCGCCATACAAAGAACTGAGTTCATCGACACATTCTTGTTGACATAATCCACGTCGAAAGTTGTGAAAAATAATCCAACGAAAACCTTTTCTTGAAATTTCCATTTTTTGGCCAAATTGATTTTCTTAACCCACTGGAAACAAAACAAAACAAATAGCACTTGTACATCAAAACGTTGTGAGTACGTTTATGCTAAAAAATGTCAAACTTTATTATAGTGCTGCCAGATTTTAGCTATTGGCATTAGTGTTGCCAGTTCCCGAAATATAAGTAGTGCCCCTCGTATTTTTGAAGCGCGATTAAACTCTTCAAACAGTTTTCAGACTGTGTCAGAGACATTTATTAATCTCGACGATTTTTCAAGCCATACTAAAGTAATATTAGTAGATAAAATTATTTTTAAATTTCTTTATACATTTAGTCTTAGGATGCTTACTCTTAATTTTTTTATTTTTGCTATAAGTATGCCTACATACTATTTTATTTTAAGGGTAGCACGATGAGGTTGTACACCCGTTGTTTTTGCTTTCCTCGTAGTTGCAACTGTTGCTTCTTTATTCTTCTATAAATTGCGTGTATTTTTTTTAATCGCATTTGTAGAAGCTGTGCGATAAACTTAAAAAAAGTACTTCTTATTCTAAAAATAACTCGAAAACAATGTAAGAAGTTTTTCTTTTCATATTTTTGTATTTGTTATTTTGGTTCCACGCCTAAGCGCCTCACGACGCACTGAATCACCACTCATTATGGCGTCTGTCTGCTGCTGCTGGAAAAGTCATCATCGTTTCTTTAAGAAACTTGCGCACAAGATTTATTCTTAAAAGTAAAACGCTTGCTATGGAATTCCTGTATTTTGGTTAGAGGGGAATTGTTTTAATTGCGAGAAAAAATGTTAAATAAATATTCACACTAAGATTCCAACAAAATAACTAAAAGGATTTATGTGAATTTTTTATAAAACATGAACAAACATATGGACATAGCTGTGTGACAAATACTAGACTGAAAGATAAATGTGCCAAACCAAGATTGCAATGGTCTTTGAAGATATATCAAGGCGTTCGATCCAAACATGCATGCTTAGTTGAAATTCTTGCAGATAGTTGTTATTTTGGGTATTCTGAACACTAAGAAAAAGAAATTAAAATATTATGTCGGGCCGTTTTTGAGAAATCCTATTTTGAAAATTATAATGAAGTTTTCAAATTAAACGAAGAAACCTAAAAAAATAAAACCAACAAACAAAAACAAGAATAGTAATTTTTTATGTATTTTTTGATGCATATCCTTTTCCTCAGTGTTCAGTATACCCCAAAAAACAACTATCTGCAAGAATTTCAACTGAGCACTAACAGTGTCGGCCAAAACCTTAGCACCCCCCTAGTATACTTTTTTTTATCATAAATTTTTCTATGAAAACGACGTTATTAAGTTATGATATGATTTTATTTCATTTATTTATTCGTTTATTAATGATAAAAAAAAACATAAAAAATTCTGGCTTTTATAAAAAAAAAGTTAACATTAAAAAAAAATTTTGGTTCAGAAAATTTAACGGACAAAACTAAAGCACCCCTTCACAGTAAATTAAATAAAAATTATTTAAATTAATACTTGGTTGAAAATCCTTTGTTTTGGATGACGCTTGCACATCTCCTAGGCATAGATTATATTAAATTATCTATAATTTCCTGCGAAATTCTTTCCCAGGCTACTTTTAATGCTTGAAATAAATCTTCCTTATTTTTGCAGTTTTCCCTGTTGATTTTTGCGTTGACGATCTCCCATAGGTTCTCAATTGGGTTTAAATCTGGGGATTGGGCAGGCCAACTAAGAACTTCTATCCGATTGTTGCTAAACCAAGCTTTGCAAATTTTAGAGGTGTGCTTTGGATCGTTGTCCTGCTGGAACCTCCATATAAGTGGCATTTCTTCTTCAGCATAGGGTAGCATCACATCTTCAAGTATGTCAAGGTAGACGTAACGATCCATTATTCCTTTAATCCTGTGAATCGGTCCGGTCCCTTGACCAGAGAAGCAACCCCACACCATCACACTTCCACCTCCATGCTTTACAGTGCCTTTGCAATATTTTGGATTTAACCTTTGTCCATCTGGTCTGCGTACTCGCCTCATTCCATCTGAATGTTTGATATTATACTTGGATTCGTCAGAAAACAACACAGTCTTCCATTTTTGGACACTCCAGTTAAGGTGGGCCTTGGCAAATTTAAGTCTGGCTACCCTGTTTTTTAGTGTTATGAAAGGTTTTTTTGCTGGTCGTCGACTGAATAATCCGGCTTCTACCGCTCTTCTACGGATCGTTCTTTGACTAACTTCTAAACTCAAACGGTTTTTTACTTGAGCAGACGAGACTGCAGGATCATTTTGAACTGTCCTTTTGATCAAGGAGTCTTCATAACGCGAAGTTTTTCGCGGTCTTCCTCCAGAATGTGTAGGAGATATGCGACCTGTGGTCAGAAACTTTGCAATCAGTCTAGAAATAACTGATCTATTAATTGAATATTTTTTACTCAATTGATGTCGTGATAAACCATCTCTCCAATCATTGAGAATTTTAATTTTAAATTCACTTGAGTATTTAGTTCTTGCCATTGTTCTTATCTCACCGAAAACTTTAAAGAAATGACATTTTTTGTTAAATAAAACTTCTTCTTACTTCTGCAGTAGCTTCATACATGCGTTTCTGAAGAGTTCCGTTAAATGGTACCGTTAGTATAAATCATTGAAGTAAAATTTGTAAACATAAAATTAAGGGGTGCTTTAGTTTTGCCCGTTTAAATATGCGGTTTTCTTTGTTATTAAAATTTTTACTTTTTATTTGCGAAACTCCGTATTTTTTAAGCATTAGTTTTACAATACTAAAAGTATAAAGAAATTAAATAAATACAGAGTATATATACTCCAAGAACTTCATTTTCATAAAAAAATTTATGATAAAGAAAAATATGCTAAGGGGGTGCTTAGGTTTTGGCCGACACTGTATGTTTGGATCGAACGCGCTATTTCACCGCCATGATATATTACTATTTATACGAAAAACTGTTCAGGACCCTATTCTTATTGAATTGGTGAATCCAAGAAATTTCACATGCTACGTGGGAAATTATAATAATAAAAGTATTGTGTCCAATTCGAAATAATGTACTACTTAGTTATTCGAATCATATAATAACATACCTACTCGTATAATAATAAAAACCCTTGTCCAAGATAAGCAAGAACAAAGTTAATTGTATTTTATCTAAAATAAATCAAGCGGATTTCTAACAAGCAAACCCAACCAGCCACAATGAGCACAATGACTCCACCTTCAATTTTTCGTTGCCAGTATCTGACAATGAACTTAAGTGGAAATGAAAACATTCGAAATACGCGACGTACATTTTCTTCTGACTACGTCATTTTATTATTAAAGTATTCTCTTGTCGTGGTTACTGTCGCGTCGCCAGAGATTGTCACATTCTACATTCAATGTCTTGTCGACGGAAGTGCGAAAGTTTTGCTGTGTGTTCCATTCAACTATGCGTATGTTTCGGATAAGTTGCTTCTCTACAAGCAGCTAGTCATCAACAGCACCATCTCGCCATCATCATCTTCGGGTGTTGGAGAATGGAGAATGAAGAAACGCATAATTCTAAGTGTTAACGATCTATGCGTTGCTTGTTGTCATTGTCATCTCGCGTGCACGACGGGTTTAGCTTTATAATTAGATTTATAAAATTGCATCTCCAGCACTATCTCCTCACATCACGGCGAGATCACCAAGATGTTGAAGATAGACAACGATGTTGTTGAGACATTTGAGTATTTGCTGTTTGTCGTCTGGGCGATCAACAGAATTAATGCTAAAATAGGCATTCACATTTTATGACGCTACGTCAAATTTTAATGTGGTTTTTTTTTTCGCTTATAATACACTCTACGAACGGTCGATATGGTTGTAAAGAGTAAAACTTCTGCTTATATCAAACGCATTTCTTGAGTGTAAGCATAGAGGGTTAACCAAGGCTAAAAAGTTAAAAAGCTTGCGCCACTATCCGAAAATAAACACAACTTGTGAAGGTGCTATATTTGGCGTGGCCAAAAATTAAATATCCTACTCTTCACATTTCAAAAACTTTACTTGTGTCACGCTTTCTCGTCAGAATTCACATAGTTTCTGTACCGATCTTGCTTTGACTTTTTCCAGTGCCTGTAGAATATTTGGTTGCATTATCTCAAATAACGCATGAACTATGGGATTTTGAAAACTCTACTTGCAAGGGAAGTGCCACGCCCTTTTGTTCAAATTAACCTAGTTTTCACTGTAAGCTTGGTTCAACTATTTAAAATGTCTGTACGAAATTTGGTTGCATTATCTGAAATAACGCATGAGCTACGGCATTTTGGAAAATTTGCTTGTATGGGAGGTTTCACACCCTTTTGTCCGAATTCGCTAAATTGTTCTGATCTTGTCCTTACTGTTTCTAGTAATAAAGTGTATTTTGGTTGCATTCCCGTAAATACTGCTCTAAATATACCGTTTTAAATGATATGGGCAGTAGGCGTGTTCCGATTTCGCCCTTTTTCATTCCATGGGAATGGGGTATAAAAATACGGTGATGTTGCAAATATGTAAAACAAAGGATTTTCCATAATTTTTCTCATTTAGGATTGAAATGACTTAAAGAGCATTGCCATGTTGACATTTATTTGGTAAACTATATACACATTTATGTATATGGTTTATTTGAAACCAACTAATAACCTTTTTATTTGCAAACCAAGTTGGTCTGTGCATAACCAAGTACAAACCAACACAATCTATCTAATTAATCAAACAAGTGGAAATGGGTTAAAAGAGTCAATGATAAAACAATTTTGGAGCTGAAGCTATAGCCAAATTTCTATGTTACTTGTTTCTTTGTGAAGTTCTTGTGATCAATGTCAAATCAATGAATTCGGACCTTCAGGCACACTCTCTTCAACAGCGGGAATTTTCTTATCCGTACGAACTCTGCGCATTCTGATTGGTGGCTTTGAATTCAGAAGAGTAAATGCGGACCGTAATGTGTCAAAAGGGTTGTATAACTTGTCCGATCAAATGGAGCGTATTTTATGTAGTAAGTCGACTTGATCGAAAGTAGCGACATCATTGGCTTTCATTATGTATCAGTTTTTTTTTTCTTTCTCATGTCGAACGTAAATTGGGTGAAGTTCATTTTTATCGCTGGCATAGCATATCCCGAGATACTTTAGGAGACAACGACATGTCGACAGACAAGGCTTAACAGACTTAAGCCCATAAATACCTAAGTTTATTTTAATATGAAATTTTTTTAAGTTTTTATTAAGATGCAAATAAAAATATAGGAATTTATGTGATTTTCACACACAACAGTTGCACTGTTATTGATGGTATTAGGGAGCATGTGGCATTTCTTTTTCAAATCTTAAGTATCAAACTTTTATGAATGCAAATAATTTTTTTCAAAACTCAACATAGCACTTGTTTACATAAATCACATTGTTGATTAAATTAAAAACAAAAAATCATAAAATTAAGGCGTTTATTTTTAATTAAAAAAAAGTATAAAATACGATCCAATGATCAAATTTTCTTGCGAAGTTTTAAATTTATTAGGGTTATAATACAATGCAAAGTAAAATTGCAGTTTTAATTTTCAGTGAAATTAAAAAAAAAAAAACACCACAATCACTTCCAAAGAGGGGTTACCCTTGTCACAGCATCACAACATCTGTTGCATATGCTTTGTACAGCCTAAGGACACACCCTGTATGTACTTACAATAATGTGAATTAATGAAATGTCAAAAGTCCATAATGAAATCAGAATACATACGAAGTAGCAATCAATGTTAGAGAATGAGTCAAGCCCTGCCTTTAACCCGTACTCATTCAATTGATCTGATCGTATGTTATATGACGCGCGTTTTCAAGATCATTTGTGAAAGAAAAAATTAGACAAATAATGTGCCACTATAAAAGCGCATAAATATTTCAAACATATGCATATGAGTCAGTCATTTCCATTTATTTGTCATTTTATAAAAAACGTGTTAATCAATGCCATATGAAATTGATTAAATTTTGTACTCTGTTATGTATTAAAATTATATTGTTATATTGATTTTGGATTGATTTCCTATACTGAAAGCACATGCATAGAATGTGCACAATTGCATTTCTTCCAGACTATCATAAGTATGTTCTGATCAACAAGACCTTGGGTTCAAATCATAAAAAGTCATCTTAAAATTTCAAACATGACATCACATTTCAGACTGGCAATGATGCTATTGAAAATGTAGACTGCTTCACTTATCTAGAAAGCATCGGTTGTATTAGAGACCTGCATAAAAAATCTTGAAATATAGTGTACTTCATTTTACTACATTTTACACAGCACTGAAGTATATGAGCCAAAAAATTCAAGATTCAAATCTTCACTGTACATAATATTATGGATTCCACAATATAAGATCTATGATTTGACCACAATATCTGTTCGTTATGATATATAGCCTATAATCTATCCGGTCTTTGGTATATAATCTATGGTCAATAATATATGGTCTATGGTCCATGATGTGTCCTTTATAGTCTATGATCCATAAACTAAAATTGTTTGTAGAATAAAATTAAAAAAATTACATGTACATTAGATAAGGACGAAATTTAAATTCGTTCCGAAACCGACTCAAAACTTAGAACGACTCTTAAAAACGATATCTGCATCTTTTCTTTTTCATTCTGAGAAATACCAAGGGAGCACTTTTGATTCAACTGAAGGCCCATTTTGGCTATCAATTACGCTGTCGATTTTTTACTCAAAAACAACGAAAAAAGTGTATAAGGCAAAAAATGCTTGGAATTATTCAAAGGATACGTGTGCAAAAAAAAAAAAAAAATTCACGCCTATCCTCTGAAGCATTCTAGGATTCTATATGCCTTGCCATGGAGTAAACCTAGCATTTTGCTGACGAACTTGAGCTTAACAGCTGAAAACTCTCAATTTGATAAATTTTTGACAAACTATAAAAAATCTGAAAAAATTCACACGTATTCTTTGGACAATTCCAAGCATTTTTTGCCTTATACACTTTTTTCGTTAAATGCCTTGATTCCGAGTAAAAAATCGTTTTTTCGACCGCTTTATTGGACAATGTACAAAAATCGATTTTTGGACGCGAATATTATATACAGTAGGTCAAAGCCAAAGTCGTATACCAAACAAACTATTTTCAATGCCCGAAAACTAAGTACGCAAAAATAATTTAAGAAATTTGAAGCACATTTTTAAATAGCCTATTTAAACCTTCAATTTTAACAAAAAACCAAACTTGAAATTTTCCGTTATTTTCAAGCATATTCAATACCAAAGCCAAAGTCGTACATCTTAACAAAATTATAATTTTTACATGAGTTCAGTAGTTAGTGTACATTATTTTGTTTTTATTTGTCATGTTTAGTCTTTTTGGCATCCTTTGAATTAGTTTTTCACAATAGCTCGGATAAATTTTTTCCCATTTTCCATGAATACCCTTTTCAGTTCAGTTTTTGAAGAAATATTGAGCTGGCGAACTTTTGCGTCCAGATAATTCCACAAGATTTTAATAACATTTATATCTAGACCCTGCGCCAGTCTTACGAATATATTGGGACAGTTGTACTGAATCCATGATCTCATATTATAAGGAATATGTTTGAGATCGTTTTCTTGGTAAAAATATATATCACTACATTGACCAAGTTTATCCTTAAATTGCTGTAAATTTAGTCTTAAAATGTTCAAATAAATTTTATGATCCTTACTTCCATCAACAAAATGGAGTATACTAGGCCCATCTGCTGAAAAGAGCCCCAAACTATTAGTGAACCACCTTCATGTTTTACATTTGGTCTAACGTTTTTCTTTAATAAATAAGAAGCATCAAGAGGCTCGGTTGCTGTTTGCTAAAACTCACTGCCATAAGGATTTTTTCTTTTGGAAAAATGTCCTCTTCTTGAATGAAAGTAAGATTAATACTTTTGGATCAGACGGCAAACCATACATAAGTATATAGAAAACAAACTAAATCACCTTGTTCGAAAAACCTTAAACCATATGTAAAACATGACGGTGGTTCACTAATGGTTTGGGGCTCTTTTTCAGCAGCTGGGCCAGGAATACTCCATTTTGTTGATAGTAGTAAGGATCATAAGATGTATTTGAACATTTAGAGACTAAATTTATTGTAATATAAGGATAATCTTTGTCAATGTAGTCATAGGTACTTTTAATAAGATAACAATTTTAAACATATTTCTTATAATATGAGATCATGGATTCAATACAACTGACCCAATGTATTCGTAACTCTGGCGCAGGGTCCAGATATAAATACTATTAAAATCTTGTGGACTTATCTGGACGCAAATGTTCAAAAGCACAATATTTGTTCAAAAATTGAACTGAAAAGGGTATTCATGGAAAATGGGAAAAAATTTATCCGAGCTATTGTGAAAAACTTATTCAGAGGATGCCAAAAGGGCTAAACACCACAAATAAAAACAAAATAATGTACACAGATTACTGAACTCATGTAAAAATTATAATTTTTATAAGGTGTACGACTTTGGCTTTGGTACTGAATATGGTTAATATCTGTTACTTTTTATTTATTTTCAAAAATAACGAAAAAAATCAAGTTTGGTTTTTTGTTAAAATTGAAGGATTAAATAGGCTATTTAAAAATGTACTTCAAATTATTTAAATTATTTTTGCGTACTTAGTTTTGGGGCATTGAAAAATAGTTTGTTTGGTGTACGACTTTAGCTTTGACCTACTGTATACCCCAAAAAAAAAAAAAAAAAAAAAATTATAATCTCTAAGCGCCAAAATTTTTATTGAAACATACTATTTATTGCTAAAGCACCCTTGGGTATCCATTTTATAATAAAAAAAAAAGTTATGACCAAAACACATGTTTTTTTTAGCCAAAATGGGCCTTCAGTAGATTCAAAAGTGCTCCATTGGCACAGAATAAAAAAAAATTTCCAGATATCGTTTTTATGAGTCCTTCTAACTTTTGAGTCGGTTTTGGAATGGGTATCCATTTTATAATAAAAAAAAAGTTATGAGCAAAAAATATGTTTTTTTTATCCAAAATGGGCCTTCAGTAGAATCAAAAGTGCTCCATTGGCTCAGAACAAAAAAAAAGAAGAAAGATGCAGATATCGTTTTTAAGAGTCCTTCTAACTTTTGAGTCGGTTTTGGGATGATTTTTTTTTTTTGCTTCATATAAAATCGAGCCGGTCTAATGTACACTTTGCAGAATTATCGGCCACTTTTTTAAATAATAGAGCGCGTACCATATTGTATTTGATTCGCCGATGTTTTTGGAGTCTGACAGAATATTAGCAGCCTTTTAACGCTTACCACTAGTAAAGAAAATGCTACAGATTGCATAATAATCAAGCCAGTATTGAGGCAAATTTTCTCAACAAATGGGCTGATATGCCATCAGTCCTTCTGAGGCCTTCGTAATATTGAGGTTTGCTAGAACTCCTTTGATCACACTGGTTACAAAGCAAATGTTTAGCTAACGCAAATATTGCTCTCTACAAAGGGTGGTCTCATAAAACGAAGAGCGCCCTAATTGAATAATTTCCAGCCTAAGGCATTTATGCTCCTATGAACAAAAAACAATTTCCAATTGAAAAACGAAAAGCAAAACATTACCAAAAACGAAGTAATCGGAAATTGGCCTTAATTTCGTTACTCTTAAGGCAACTTAAGTCGTTTTTTTCTCTCTTCTTTCTGCCAAAGATACTTAAGTTTATACATAGACACAAAAATGTTTGATAGCATTTGGTACAAAAGTGGAATTCATAGAAGTTTCGTTCGAGTAGCATGTACAGAATTAATTTTAAGGCATGAAAACTTTTTATGTTTGGCTCATCGTAATTAGTGAGAAATCAAAAATCTCGTATTATTAAGGGCCACACATATTCGTAAGCATTGATGTTGTTAACTCTATTGATTGCATACAGCATTTAAGGTCGTTGCTTCGATTATCTGCTTAAGGGTACACAGATAGTAAGAGTAACACAATGAGGAAACATCTTTTGATAACGAATATATTTTACTTAAAGTGATTCTCGATTGCGTTGACAAGATTTGTAAACTAGCGAAAGAGTAGATAACCAAAATATGACGTTGGTGAGCGAGCCGCTGCCTCTTAGTCTATTAAGACCAGGATTCAACCAACAATATTATATTTTTAGTCATTAGTTAAACTTTTGTCACCAGTTTAGTTAACTAATTGGTTAACAAATGACTGTGAATCCGGGCCTAAGTGTTTTGAGTTAACTTTTTATTTGTTTTAATAAATTTGACATTGGAAGAAACAAAAGTTGAAGCCAACCTTACATTCCTTGTGTATCCCATAAAACCTTAAAAATACTCGTTCATGTCTAGGTCAAATACCGCTCTTATATAACAAATGAAGTATATTATTTTCTCAGCAGAAATATATTGCCTATAAATACACTGATAATGCCCCAAAGAAAAAATGTGGTTAACATAATTTGAAATATTTTGCCGTGCATTCTCTATTGCAGTTTAAGAAAATTCCCCGGGAATATTTATTCACGATAACCCCCAATATGTTTAGTGTTTTTATTTTTATAAAAATATTTTCATTTCACCCTACTAAACTAATGAAAGATATTTTTTATTATTCATATGGCATGTTATACGACTAAATGACTAGGTATGTAATAGGCTGCTTTTAACACCAAATGTCAAAATAATGCATTTTTAAAATTCATCATTAGTATATTTGACTTTGGAAATGTTTTTCATGTAGGTAGGTGATTGTTTTTTTTTTTAATAAGTAAAAATTTTGGTGCTTTGATCAGAAATTTAGTTATATCCCCCCGTTATTCAAGCAAATATTGCCATTGTTCCAATTTAATAAAATGTTTAATATTCAAAAACCATAGTTAGATTAAAACAAATATTTGTAGAATCAAGCAGTCAATTGTGCACTCAAACATATATTTGGTAATTATTAACAAATATACGATTAAACCAGTAAAACTGCTTAGATATGACGCAAATTAAATTATATCAAATATTTGATTCGCTTTCATCAAATACGGATATACATATCATTTTGCTATATACAGGGTGGCTGATTCGAACTGTTACCAACTTCAGATAGACTTATCTGACAGATGAAACCTGACAGCTGTCTAAAAATTGGCATGATGTTAGTTCATTCTATTGTCAACAAGTAACCAAAAGCATTTGCTCGTCAATTTATTGAAAATAAAAAATTTTCGAAATGGAATTCAAACGTAATAGTGTGATTGCTCTTTATTTGGCTGGAAAATCGCAACCAGCAATTGTTCGTGAGCTGAAACATTTAAAAGTGAATAAAATGTTTGTGTATCGGACCATAACACGTTACAATGGTACCGGCAGCGTTGCCAAACGACATGGTGGTGGTCGGAAAATAACTGCAACATCACCAGAAATGGTTCGAAAGGTGAAGGCCAGAATTGAGCGAAATCCGAGACGCAGTGGCAGACAAATGGCTGCCGAGCTGAAAATATCGCGTGAACGAATGCAACACATATTGTCAAACAAGCTCGGACTAAGGGCCCTCAAGTTCCAAAAGGCGCATGATCTCACTCCTGCTCAAAAAAAAGTTAGGCTCGATAGAGCCAAGGAGTTGTTGCGCTTGCACGCCGCCGGAAATCTGTCACAAATTGTCTTCTCTGATGAGAAAAATTACTGTATCCAGCAATATGTAAACAAACAAAATGATCGGGTTTACTTGACAGAGGTCCTACGAAAATTTGAATGTTCGTTTGGCCACCACGACGCAGGCACCACCGCATGTGATGGTTTGGGCTGCAGTGACTGCTGATGGGCGCTCACCACTCGTTTTTTTGACCGCTGGCGTCAAAGTAAACGCCCAGGTGTATCGTGAATCAGTGTTGGAGGGTGCTTTACTACCGTGGGCACGCAAACATTTCGGTCGCAAGCCATGGACATTCCAACAAGACTCGGCACCGTCACACAAAGCTCGTGTGAATCAAGAATGGTTAGAAAAAACGTTCCTAGCTTCATTTCTGCTCAACAATGGCTCTCAAATTCGCCTGATGCGAATCCGCTGGATTTCTCAATCTGGGGTATGTTGGACAGGAAGGTCTTGACTAAAAAATACCATAGCGTTGATGCGCTAAAAGTGGCCCTTCAACGAGAATGGCGCAAACTTCCACAAAATCAAATTCGTGCAGCATGCGACTCGTTCTTCGACCGTCTACGGGCCATAGTTAAGGCCAAAGATAGCCATATCGAAAATCTCAAGTAGATTCTTAAAATTTGAACATTTCCCAACAATTATAGCGTTTGATCAATAAAATCTGTGCATGGAAACTAAAAATATAGTATTTTGAATTGGTAACACTTCGAATCAGCCACCCTGTATAATTATATTGTTTTCGCGGTGTTCGAAAGAAAAAATTGTTTTTCAATTCTGAATAAGAAAAGCATTCATTATTTTCAAGGAAGATATTGATAAGCATATGAACATGAAAAAAAAAAATATTAAAAATTTCTTCCACACAACAACATGCGCTCTCTCGTTCAAAGCGCCCAATCCAATCGATGGTGCCCTATTTATTTTTCTGTAATCAACAACGAAGCATAACTTCATCATTATTTTGTTCGAACACACGAAATAAACTGTATGTATTGAGTATTTGTATCTCTACGATTATATCTGTGCGTGAACACAATTTCAATTTTGAAAATTACATTTCCTTGATACTCTAACTACTTGGAGTTGAAGCGACGTACGCGTCGTCTATTATTAGCTCACAGTAGTGCAGTGGAAACCAAATTCAAGAAGATAAGAAGCATAATTTGGAAATCATTATTGATAGCGAACGCCTACTGATCAAATAGAATCAAACAAAAATTAAAGGGTATTCATAATTGACTGTAGAAAAAAAAAAATATTTTTGAAGATTGATAGAAAATGGATTAATAGTATGAAAGTCTCTGTCTCATTATCTACCAGTAATTTTTAAGTCTACATTTATACCTTATTTTTTACATATACATAATCTTAAACTTTCTTGGTTAGGAACGGTATGTGAGAGAGAAAATTTTTTTTCAAAAGAAAAAAAAAATTTATGTATAACAGGCCATTCAATAAGTCCGTAGGATAAGTAAGAAAAAAACAAAATTTTGACAAAACTCGATTTTATTATTGAACATAGTTGCCTTCGAGGGCGATACAACGAGTATAGCGATTTTCCAACTTTTCGATACCACTTTTATATTACGATTTCTCTTTTTCGTCAAAATTGGCCTCAGCTGACTGTCTTTTGGATTCTGGTGTGTAAAAGTGAAGCCATGTTTCATCGATTGTCACATATCAACGTTAGAATTCGATTTTATTGCGATTTAACACTCCTCTGAAGCATCAATTCGTTTTTGTTTTGGCCGACTGTGAGCTCACGCGTCAGCCACTTTGCAAAGAGCTTTTGCAAACCCAAATGTTCGTGTAAAATGGTAAAAACACTACCATTTGATATCTTTTCAATGTCAGCTAGCTCGAGCTTCTTCAATTTGCAATCGTTCATAACCAATTTTTTATGTTTTCTTGAATAACAGCCCAATTTGGGAGTCCACAGCGCTCTGCATGATTTGTGCTGGTACGACCATGTTTGAATTTAGCAATCCATTTGTATCGATGGAGTAGAGTTCGGACAATGTTTATCAAGACATTGTTTGGTTTCCACTGTATTTTTTTCATCAAAAAGCAATGCTTTATCAAAACTCGAAGTTGCTTCACACTAAATGCTATAACTCACGAATCAATAGTCCGATTGCTGTCAAATTTATACACGTATCGTTTGAAGGTTAGTACTAAATAAAAATCATATGGAAAAAATTCTAGTAATGCCATCTATGTGTCATCCTACGGACTTATTGAATGACCTGTCACAATATTTTTTTTGGTTAACAACACTTTACCGCAGAAGTGGTGGCAAATTCAAATCTTGCGGGAATTATGGGACACTGAAACTAAAATCATGGAGAAATGACGATTAAACCAAAAGTAAAACTAGAAAATATCTCGAAAAACTCTAAACAAAAATCACACGTATTCCTTGAACATTTTGCGTGATAAATTTCCACACTCAAATTAATATAATATTGTAATAGTAAATAAAAATAAATAGAGAATAAACTCTGAAAAATCCAAACCCTTTACGTCAGTGTTAACGGTTTTATGGGCATGTTAATAGACCAGTTTCAAACATGTACTTAGTTTTGCTCGCCACTGTATGTTTATCTTGAGAAGATTTAGATTATTTTGCATTCGCTTAAAAAAGATTCTGCTTCATTGATGCACGCTCCCATTCATAATTGGAAGCCGCGCTAAGCTTTCTAATTAACAACGACTATGCAGTGGCACTGTCAGTTATGAAAAATGAAAGTTTTTGTTTCCAAATTTTTAAATTAACAAATTTCATAACAAGACACTGAGTCATCAATTAAAAAGGTGTTTTAGCGGTAATAAAAAGTTTTTATTTTTCCCCAAAAAATATGAAATTAACGCCTTTTTATTATATGCAAATAAACATTAAACAAAGAAAATAAAACTAACAAACAAAACAAAAAAAAAAAAAAAAAAAACTCCAAAAACTGAAATAGAAAAATCACTGACCGGAAATAATGCGGGTAACAACTTCAAAAATGAAGAAGAAAAAAAGACAGATAAACAAAGGGGTTACCGCTAGAGTGTACATACGTACGTGTGTGCTGGTTGTCACAGTGATGTTTTCCACAGTGGGCCCTAAATAAACGAGGCGACACTTCTTTACTTTTGTCATAACAAAAACAACAGCAACAACAACAATGCAAAATAATTAAATTGAATTTCTTTCTCTATGGGTTGTAATTTACAACTCGCGTAACAACAACGCAGCAGACGGTTTGTCAACTTAACAACCAGAGCCAAGTGTCTGCTGCTGCTGCTGCTGGTAACAACAACAAAAACAACAGACAAATCTACGACATTCTTTCAACAACAAGTTTTTAGATTTATTCCAACTTGTGTTGTCTTTGCTGGCATGCAACGCTTTTTAATTATTGCCAAGTAATTCTATGAAGTCTGCGACAAAAAACACAATAAACCAAAAAAATGTTTAAATAAAAAAGTGTCTTTTTGCTCTTTCTTTCTTTATTTATGTGAATTAAGCCTGCCTCTTGTCAGTTGTTGTCCTCGATGTCAGTTTGAATTATTTCCATTGCCGTCCGTCTTCGTTTCCATCTCCGCCAAAGTCCACTACTTCGACGCAAAGTGTGAACTGTGACTGTTTTGCGTGCTTATTAAGAGGGATATTTGCGCAAGAAATCAAATGGCGAAAATAAAGTAGTGACGCCAAGTTGAAAGCAATTCATTCAATTCCTTTAAACACTTGGAGAAAATATTTGTAAATGTGCATAATAGTCTAATTGCCAGCGCTTGAAAACAACTTTGCGTTTCTAAAAGCTGGTTTTGTTACAGTTGGTTATAGTAACTGTCGGTCAGTCAAGCGAACTGTAAAACAGGTGGCTGATATATGGTCTCAAACGTGTCATAATTTCGATGGTGATCAATTAATTTCTAAAGGCTGAAAATTGTTATTCAGATTGTATAATGCATATAAAAAACAATTTTGTCGGTCAGTCAGTTAAACGTTAGAAGAAGGCTGATCAGCAGCCCCGTGGAAGCCAAAAAGCTTCTTTTTACTCAAGAGGGAGGCATCTTACGAAATAAGTGTACATGGCATAGAATGCTTAGAATCGTCCAAGGAATACGTGCGAGTTTTTTTTTTTTTTCTGAAAAATTTTTAAAAAATTACTTTTTTACTTAAGAGCCGTTTCGTTACTCTCAACGTGACTTGGAACCCAAATGAGAGTAATTTCAGATTGACGTCCAAGTTCGCTTAAATTTTTCTAAGAAAGGTACAAAACGTAAATAAATCAAACAGAAACTCCAAAATCGTAATTTTCAATGTATTTATCGATGCTGATTCCGAATCCGATCTCAAAATGGTTTTCGAGGTATCCTAGCTTAAAAGTGCAAAAATACCGTTTTTCGCTATTTTTAAAGCAATGTAACAAAATAAGTTATATTTTAGCTATGAAGCGTGGTATGGAAATTGAAAGATATAGGTCTTTTCTTCAAAACTCGATTTAGACTAATGGGTGATTCATTTGGAACTTTTTTGTTTTTTTAACTTTAAATAAAACACCTTAAATATAATAGTGGCTGTCTTATTGACAAAGACTTTTGACTTCAAATTATCCTCAAAGAAAAAAATCCAGAAGTGTGATATCACCTGATCTAGGCGGCCAGTTGACAGGTTCAAAACGCGAAATTTGGTGCTCACCGAAACGATTTCTCAATAAAGCTACCGTTTCACGGGCTGCGTATGCTGTAGCATCGTCTTGCTAAAACCAAATGTCGCCGACATCACGGGCTTCAATTTCAGGCAACAAAAAGTCCGTTATCATAGTGCGGCAGTACTCGCCATTGATGGTTATGTTCTTTTCAGCCTCATTTCTAAAAAAATGTGGATCGATGATTTCACCAGCCACAACAAACATTGCATTTTTGTGTATTTAACGGTAGTTCCAGAATCTCTTCGGGTGGCTCATCAGCCCAAAAGCGGCAGTTTTGTTTATTGACGTATCCATTGAGCCAGAAATGTGCCTCATCACTGACCAAAATTAGGCACAACAACTGCGGATCTTCATTGAGCTGTTGTAGATCCCATTGACTGAAATTAAAGCGGCTACAATTTTTGAATGAGTTGGATTTTGCAAGCCCATAAACCAAGGTTTTTTTTTGGACACTGATAAAAGAAGACAGTGCACTTCAGTGTCAACATGAAATCAGTGTACAGTAAAGATTTGAATCTTGAATTTTATGGATCATACACTTGAGTTCGAGCCTATCCATTCTAACCATTTAACGATTTGCGATAGAAAAACTCTATTTACTTTCCACAGTGTACAGCTCAGTGCTCAGATTCGGTTTTTTATTTGCAAGCCGACTGACCAAACATATAGACGGACTGACAGATGTTCAGTCATTTTAGCGATATTCCTTTGGTTCGTTTTAAAATTCGTCACAGTTATGAGCTCGCATTTGTAATGTTGGTGATGATGATGGATTTGCCGGTTGCCATAAAGCAGCGCATGTTTGTCACAATTCGCTAATAAAAACAACTTAAAAAAATGTTTTTTTTTTTAAGGAGGAAGGGTCGCTCCATTGTGTGGCGTGCTTGAAAGCAAAACAACAACAAAACATAAAAAAAGAGTTATTTTTGCAACATATGAATATTCGCTATTGTATAGTTTCATTCTAGTTGTTTCATTGAAGTTCACAAAACTGCGCGTAACCCAGCTGGAGTTCAAAATGCTCATTAAAAAGGTAGAAAAAAAAATCCAGTGCCGGATTTAATTTACTTCAGTCCAATATTTTGACAGCACGTTCTAATCGAGCGAGTGTTTTTGGTCGCGTGTCCGACGGCGGGAGTAGATGACTTTTGCCATTTTTGCATTCATTCACTTCGGGTGGCGATGGCTCATTCATTCACATCACTTTTGGTGGGTTCAATGCCGCCCCCTTTAATTATTTTCTGCAGTTCAGTTATCAGTTGTAAGTTGAAAAGTCAATTTTAATGTGGCAGCATGTCGTTTGCAATACAATGTCGAAAACTTTGATGACTTTGTGGGTGTGAAAAACATTCCCTACTTTATTTACTTGAGGATTTTATTGCTGTGTTAAGTTTAGTTCACATCAGTTTTGGGGTTAACAAAAACCTTTTTTGGTCACAGTCATTTAGTTACGAACATACGTCTGAAATTTTACTTTAATTACTTTTACTTAAATGCTGGGTAAATAGAAAAATAAGAGAAAACCAATTTTTTTCTTATATTTGTCAAAATGTATAGTGTTTATAGTGATTCACTTTTCATAGCAGTTATTGCTTACGTCATTTCCGGTGGCAATGAGATTTTTGTTCTGCTATAAAAAGCGGTAGGTTTATTATACCCTACACCCAGGGTAAATTCACTTTGTCCTTTCGTTTGTAACGCAGAAAAGGAGGCGTGGCAGGTATGGAAAAGTATATATATTCTTGATCAGCGTCAACTCCTGAGTCGATATAGCCATGTCCGTCCGTCTGGCTGGCTGGCTGGGTGTGTGTGGAAATATATTTTTTGGGAAAACTGAGCAACATAATTCAATGAAATTTGGTATTCTGCCTCTGTCGTAAAAGTTATTTCGGGGGATTAAAAATGAGCGAAATCGGCCAACCGACACGCCTACCGCCCATACAAAAAGTATATTCAAAATGCAATAATAAGAGCATTATTTGCAATAACAGAAGCAAAATACGCATAAATACTAAGGAAAATACTCTGAGTAAAAACTAGGCAAATTCGAACTAGAGGGCGTGACACCTCCCATATAAACAAAAGTTTCAAAATGTTATACGAAAGCGTTTTTTGAGATAACCCAACCAAATTACACTCAAACACTCGGATCTATAAATGCAAGCTATACGCAAGATCTAGGTAAACTCGGACAAGAAGGCGTGGCACCTCCCATATAAGCAAATGTGGCAAAATTATATAATGAAAGTGTTTTTTGAGATAATCCAACCAAATTTCACCCAAACACGAAGGACATTAATTGTAAACTCTGATCTTAAAGTAGGCGAAGTAGGATTAGAGGGCGTGGCACCTCCCATATATGCGAAAGTTTCAAAATGCTATACTGAAAGATTTTTTTAAGAAACCTAACCGAACTTTACTCAAACACTCAGAACAGTGAATGCAAGCTCTACGCAAAATCAAGGTAAGCACGGAGGCGAGAGCGTGGCACTTCCCATATAAGCAATTTGTACTTATACTTTCCTAATAATATACTTGATATGCAGTGTAGGGTATTTAGTTTTTGGCCAGGCCAAAGATACCACCCTTACTAGTTTTTCCATTGAAATTGGTGATCGAAGTGTCAGTTGATGTTGAAAAATTGCATGGTGAAATGCATTTAATTGCTTTTTCAGCATTTCGCCAGTGAATCCAGCATAATCTGAAACACTTGACACTCTATTTAGTCACTGAGTTGGTCTAGAACGAGATTCTAATGCATCGATTCGTGCAACAATGGTGACCAATCGTCCATTGGTGTCATTTATCATTTTCCGGAGGAAATGAAACTATAGACTGGTCCAAACTTGTAACAAGATATTAAAATTTTGTAGTGTCTTGGGCATTCCTATACGAAAACTGGCTTCTACTTGAATGATCCAAACTTTGGGTTCATCTTTCCAGAAAGTCGCATTCCGCTGGAGGTATTGGTATGCGTATGTTGTACCGTCAGGAACAATTGGCATGTTCTTCTTAGGGGTCACCAATTGGGGGAAATAATTAAGTTGAAAATGTTTCTTGAAAATGTTAAATTTCTCCGATTTATTTTGCTGATATTTTTTGTAGTAGGTAAAATTATTCGGTTTTCAAAAATCTCAAATATCGAAGCGGATGTAAATCGCTTCACGACATAATACATCTTTTGTACAGTTTTAATAGTTTTAGACTCATCACTTTCGTTTGATTAATCTTATCTTAGTCATTGTGTTCTAGAATCCCGACACCAAAGTAGTTCTATAATTCTGTGTCTCAACGCGGCAGAACAAGTGGATCAACATGCTCTGCTGTTTCCAAATATGCTTGACGGAGTCTACAAGTATCGTCGTTTACCAGAGCCATCTTCTTTAGATGGTATTTTAATCTATGGCATCCTGACGTTATTTCAGTGTATGTTTTTATTTATTTTCTTCTGGCTTCCACCTTTACGCGTTTTTAATTCCATAGACTTTTTGCCTGCCGCATGCCCTATTGGGCTTTATAGTAGTTGATAAGGCTATTTTCCTACCATTCCTGAAATAAATTGCTTTTGAAGCTATTTTGAAGTATTAGTTTAATTATTGTATAATTAGAAAATTTAATTGTAAATTTATTTTCTGAATAATTACTTGAGTATGAAAGTGAAAACGCTGCAATTGAAATTTTTCTATGTTTTTGTGTTTTTTGTCTTCGTTGAGAAGAAATGAGGTTATTTGAGAGTATCCACTTGTATTCGAGTACCCACGTTGCCTCACGTTACGTTGTCACGATATTCACAGCGTAATGCAAAGTCTCACGCAGGGGCAAGCATGATTTGTTAATTAATTTAAATTAATTTTTTACACAGCTGCGTCTGTTTCAATAGATGTACCGTATATTATGTGTTAAAACGATATCTGTTGTTAACTTTTACTTAGATGAATTATTACACAAATGAAATGTAGCAAAAGTAAGTTCCATTTAATAACTTGACGCCATTCAATGCAATCTGCACAAGAGGTCTTGTTGGAGCTTCGTTTCGTTTCGTTTCGTTTCGTTTTGTTTCGTTTTGTTTCGTTTTGTTTCGTTTCGTTTCAAGATACGTTATGTCTTGTTCCTGCTTTTTATTTATCAAATACTTTGGTTATGAAAAAATAAAAGGCAAATACTGAACAGACCTGTCTTGTTTGATTTGCTTCAGTTCAGTTACAGTAGTTGTAGTGTATACTACAAAGTGCTACTTTAGTGAGAAAAGCAGTTTTTTGCTCTCTTCTTGTATCTCTTTTTGTTTACGCTTTTTCTCTCACGAAAATGTTTGAAAGCTATTACATTGGTAGGTAGAGTTTAACGACGAGCTATAAAATAAATTAAGGATCATCTCCTTTCTTGATTCTCTTGAGTACCAGTTTTATCATCTTGAAAAGACGGAATAAGAAATTTTTTTCTCCTCGTAAAGAGCTTTTTTTGAGATTGCCAAGTGGTCTAAGAATCAAAGTTAGCTAGCAAAATATAAATTTAAAGAAAAATTTTAGTACCAAGTAATGATCTAATACGAAAGAGTATTACATTTAGAATTAATGGAAAAATTTGACTTGAGTACTTAAACTGTTTTTTCCATTGGCTATTGCTATAGCCCGCCCGCGGCGAACTTTGTATGACCAAATATCCTTCAATGTAGTCATCTAATCATATACTTACGTTAATACAGATTTCATTAGCTCATTTTTCCGCTGCTTAAAATCCCATTCTGCTGTCCGGGGAGTTGGCCTCCTTCTGTCCCCCCCCCCATAAAGGTTTACACTGAATATATACATATATATTTTTTTATTCAGTTTTCATTGCTACTGTAAGAGGCATTAGTGGAGATTTTTATTTTTTGGTGCCAATACGATGAACCTTCGAACCTTTGGGCATTACGATGTCGCATTTTGTGTTACAACAAATGAACTCTACAAATAGTTCTGCTATTGTTGTTGTTGTTATTGTTGTTGCTTGCAATTGAATTTTGTGTCAATTGGTTTTTTGTTGTTTTTGTTTTATTGCTTTCCCCACAGTTGGATAGGTAGGTAGAGATACTCGTATGTAGGTACTTAGTAAGTTCTTTTATTTTTTTTTTGCGCTCGGTTCTTATGTTGCATGAAATTGTCAATTAGTCATTTTTTTAATGTTCACTATTGTTGTTGTTGTTGTATCACGTTAAGTATGTCACAGCAACAGCAACAACAACAACAATATGCAGCGTAAATGAGAAACGTCATTGACTGTGAGTTATTGTGCCAGTTCTAGCGTTTCCTCGTAATTGTTGCATACCATCTGAATTTTGTTTTTGTATTTTGAGTTTTTGCGTGTCTTAAAATCATTTTTCGATTTCCAAACCTCGACTTTGTTTCGTAACCGTAACCGTAGTAGTTGTTTTTGTTTGTTTTATTACAGCAATGTTTACGGTCTTAAATCTTTTTATATCGCTTGTTCTACCAACCCGATATGTTTGTTAATTTCAACATTTTTTTTTTTCTCTGCACTTTGTTCTTGAAAAAAAAAGTTTTGCAAGTTTGCTTTTTCCATCGCCAGTTTTTTTGTAACATAAGATCATATGCCATATAGTTAGTTAGTTAGGTAGGTAGGTAGGCAATTCCTCGTAATACACAAAGTTGAAACATTGTTTTCTTTTGATTTTTTAACACGTTTCTTTTTAATTTCTTTGTTTAAAGTATCTCATTACATAAGTAATTAGAATACATAGTTTTCTTAATATTTTAAGACGATTCTGTGGAACTTATTTCCATTGAGTTCTTTTTGCAAATACAATAAATGTTCTAATTTCCAACACTCAATGCTAAATGTTTACCTGCATAGTTGATTCATTCCATTTTTGAATGGCATTTTCAAAAGAATTGAAGATCTTCTTACAAAAACAACCAATGCCGAAAGTTTTCAAAAGTAATTTGAATTCATGAATCCTTAGAACTATCTGGTGGAGATCTATTCAACTACTAAACTTATAAAATCAGTGTAGAAGTTTCGATGAAATCATATACAACAATATTTTTTGAAGGCATATTTCTACTGTCTTACGGTACATTTTTCCAACCGAAATGTCTCTAAAATATCTCAGAAGTCTTAGCTTTAGTTTAGTGTTTTACTTTTACATATCTTTTAAGTGTTTCTGCTTCAGGTGACGAACGTGACCATCGTACACATTTAAAGTGCAAAAAGTGGAAGTAAAACATATTTTTATTTTAGTTTCTACTTTACATTATAGCACCTAGGTAGCACTATAATTAGTGCCAACTTTAATAGCAGACGAAGTCCTGGTTCCAAGATACGCGCAAAAAAAAAGACACAAAACGAACGTGACAAAAATAGAAGAAGTTTTTGTGCCTATTCAAATAAAGTCAGAATTCAGTGAAACAAGTCTGATTTTTAAAGTGCGACTAATGTTAGAATCTTATGCAATAATGTTACTTTATAATGAATTTTGTTTGATTCAAATATCTTCTGTACTTTTTTTTTTTGCTTCGATCATAATCTGAATCGATACGTGACAATATCAACGTGACATTTTTTCCACCATACAAATTTTAAATTGAAAATTTTTCAAAAAACCAGGATTTCCCAGTGAATGTTGGATCACCTTATCTTTTCAAGTTGACGTGGCATCTCCAATATTTCCAAAGGACGGCATTTGTCCTTATCCATTTTAAATGTGTACCAAATCTCATGAAAGACTTCTAAAATGTTATAAAATGTTGTAAAATGTTTAAAAATTTGAGAAAAGTTGAAAAGACAGAAAATGTTGATAATCTCGTAAAATCTCGAAAAATTTTGATAACCTTGAAATATGAATGGGTTTTTTTGAAAGTGGAATAAGTCCACTTTTTCGTAAACTGAGATATTAAAGGGTTTGCGTACGACTCAATTTAAAAATATTGGCAAGCGTTATTAAACCGGTGTTAAGTGTTTACCACTGTAAATTAATCAAATTTTGTTATGCTGTAAAAATTTTTACAAGTGTAATAGAAAATAGTTGAGTTTTTTTGGTCTGAATGGACTTATTCCACTTTCATTTATAATAAATTTAAAAATTTGTTATACTTTTGTATGACTTATTCCATTTTTACTCACAAAATATTTTGTAAATTAAAGCAAAGGAAAATTAAAACTTAGAAAAATTTTACTTTAAAAACTGTTGTTGTTTCTTTTCTTTTCTTTTTGCTCAAGTAGGGCTCTGAAAATTGGTTACAAAAACAACAAAAACAAAAAGTTCTTGTCGGCCCTACTTTCGGAGATATAGCCATCGGAAGATTGAGATATATCTTTTATAAAAGTTATTATAAGTTGGGAACCCCTGAAAGAATTTTAATAATATTAGTGTCATACGAAAGACATGTTAATTTGCTACGAAATTGATCCAACAAAAAATTTTAATCCGAGTCGTGGTTTTAGAGATATTGCAGATTTTCAGAAATTTTGACCATTTTTGTTTTTTTAAACCACTATTTTTCCAAAAACTGTATCATTAACGCATAGCTTTAGTAACATATTATAAAAGCCCAATTTATTTGCTTTCATTTGACATGTAACTTGTACCTGATTTCCTGCATTATCATAATTTTTTAAAGGAAAACAAAAAAGTGAACCAAAGAAATTTTCATGAAATTTAGGAAAACATTACAAGAACAACAATTTTACCAACTACAAAAATAACAATAACAGCAATAAAAACAACAATAACGATGTTTTTAGATAGTTTTCGATTAATTCCGATTCCTGTAGACTCTTTCGATGTTTTCCAATAACATACTTTTTTGTTTTCCTATAAAAAAAATACGTAATGCAAGAAATCAAGTACAAATTACATGTCAAATAAAAGTTAATGAATTGAGCTTTTATAATATGTTACTAAAACTATGCATTAATGATACAATTTTTGGAATAAAAGTGCTTTTTAAAAAAAAAATGGTCAAAATTTCTGAAAATTTGCAATATCTCTAAAACCACGACTCGGATTAAAATTTTTTGTTGGATCAATTTCGCAGCAAATTAACATGTCTTTCGTATGACACTAATATTATTAAAATTCTTTCAGGGGTTCCCAACTTACAATAACTTTTATAAAAGATATATCTCAATCTTCCGATGGCTATATCTCCGAAAGTAGGGCCGACAAGAACTTTTTGTTTTTGTTGTTTTTGTAACCAATTTTCAGAGCCCTACTTGAGCAAAAAGAAAAGAAAAGAAACAACAACAGTTTTTAAAGTAAAATTTTTCTAAGTTTTAATTTTCCTTTGCTTTAATTTACAAAATATTTTGTGAGTAAAAATGGAATAAGTCATACAAAAGTATAACAAATTTTTAAATTTATTATAAATGAAAGTGGAATAAGTCCATTCAGACCAAAAAAACTCAACTATTTTCTATTACACTTGTAAAAATTTTTACAGCATAACAAAATTTGATTAATTTACAGTGGTAAACACTTAACACCGGTTTAATAACGCTTGCCAATATTTTTAAATTGATTTAAAAGCAAAATCGTCTGTATAGCAGAAGATGAAAAAATGGACTTATTCCACTTTCAAAAAAATCATTTTTGTAAAAATGCTTTTCATGAAAAGTTCTTTTGAGTAATTTTTGATGAAATCATGGTCTAACGAGTTTGTAATTTTCAATATAAAAAGAGGACACATATAGCTAGCTATAACTACCATAAACTCAATTTTTCCGGAATTGGACTTATTCCACTTTCAAATAAACCCATTCATATGTTGATTAAGTTGTGAAATGTTAAAAAAGTGGAAAAATGTTGGAAAATTTGAGAAATGTTGAAAAAGACGAAAAATTTTGATAATCTAGAAAAATGTTTATAAGTATTGATAGAGACTTCTAAAATGTTGCAAAATATTGAAAAATTTGAGAAATCTTAAAAAGACGGAAAATGTTTACAATCTTGAAAAATTTTATGACAAAGTAATGAAATGTTAAAAAAGATGGAAAATGTTGGAAAATTTGAGAAATGTTGAAAAAAAAAAAAATGTTTATAATGTTGCCAAATACATAAAAATTTGAAAAACACGAAGAATGTTGATAATATCGGAAAATGCTGAAATGACTCCTAAAATGTTTTGAACTGTTGGTAAATTTGAGAAATATGAAAGAGACGGAAATTGTTTATTATCTCGAAAAAGGTTGATATTCTCGCAAAATGTTGATAGAAAAAAATGAAATGTTAAAAAAGTAGGAAAATGTTGAAAAATTTGAGAAATGTTGAAAAAGACGTAAAATGTTGATAGTCTCGGAAAATGTTGACAGTCATGAAAAATGTTGATAATCTTGAAAAATGTCGATAAATTTGATAAATGTTAAAATGTTGGAAAATGTTTAAAAATTTGAAAAATGATGAAAAACACAAAAAATTTTAATAATATCGGAAAATGTTGAAATGAATTGAAAGACTCCTAAAATGTTTTGAAATGTTGGTAAATTTGAGAAATATGAAAAAGACGGGAAATGTTTATAATCTCGAAAAATGTGGGTATTCTCGAAAAATGTTGATAGTTAAAAATGAAATGTTAAA
Organism: Calliopum simillimum; assembly: GCA_951812925.1. Taxonomy (NCBI): domain Eukaryota; kingdom Metazoa; phylum Arthropoda; class Insecta; order Diptera; family Lauxaniidae; genus Calliopum; species Calliopum simillimum. The sequence goes on from OX638370.1 coordinate 108,386,690, forward strand.
AAATTGGGAAAATGTTGAAAAATTTGAGAAATGTTGAAAAAGACGTAATATGTTGCTAGTCTCGGAAAATGTTGACAATCACGAAAAATGTTGATAAGCATTGAAAAATTCAAAAAAATGTTGTAAGTCTCGAAAAATGTTGATAAATTTGTGAAAAGCTGAAAAAAACGTCAAATGTTGCTAGTCTCGGAAAATGTTGACAATCACGAAAAATGTTGATAAGCACTGAAAAATGTTGATAAATTTGTGAAATGTTGAAAAAGTGGGAAAATGTTGAAAAATTTGAGTTATGTTGAAAAGACAGAAAATTTTGATAGAATCGAAAAATGTTGATTATAATTGAAAGACTAATAAAATGTTGTGAAATGCGATACTTACTTTTTTAACGAATTGAGTGTTGTTGCTCATATGTATACAATTTGACAAATGTTGATAAAGGCGATATATATTAAAGGCGTCGGATAATACTGAAAAAGCCAAATTGAATGCAAGGTTGAAATACCTCACTAAAAGAAGTTTCTTGCACACTACGAGAGTGTTACAAAGTTTTTTTACAAAATTTCCTCAAAATAAATTTCTTCATGCTGAGCTCAACAAGTACGCATATTTCATGAGATATTTTAAATCACAGTAATGGTCAAGTCTTTCTTTTATTGTCTTTTGTGAAGTACTCGTATGCTTTTCAATTGCTCTTTAAGTAAATTATTTTTGTTGTTTTTACTTGTTGTTTTTTGTTGTTGTTGTTTTAATTATTAATTGGATTACACGCAATTTAAGCAACATTTAATTGTATGTAGTCATCGTCGCCGCATTTGTTTTGTGTCCAAGTCAAGTTACACGCATGTCAGCAACATGCAATTGCGTCTGTCAGTCTGTCCGTCCCCGGTCCCATAGTCCGTTTGTGTCGGCATTGTTATAAAGTGCTTGTGATCTGGCTGCCGGATGACGCTTTTTCAAAGTTTTTACTCATTGTCGTGTGGTGGTAGCAGCACCACCGCGCTGGGCGCTGGGTGAGCGTTGATTTGTTTTGCATTTTAAAATGCCGCTTGCACTGGAGGATTGTGTTTTTTTAGATTCTACAATTTGAATTTTCCATGCGATTCAACACGGTTTTGTTTTGTGTATGTGGCAATATTTGCTCAATTGTTTCTGTTTATTGGGGTCACGCGTTGCACATAAAATAACAAAAACGCATGCCATTGGTGACCATTTAAGGTTGGTTTTAGAGTTTAATAACTTTTTTGCACTGCAGCTGGTAGAGTTTGCATTATTTGAGTGCAAATAAAAGGGACTCGAAATTATTGATTTTTTACTCTTCGGAGTTGCACCAAAAGCTTGGACTTTGCGACCGGATAATGGCGTTCTATGCAAAGTTTCCAACCGTTGCAACACGGTATATCATTTATGAAAATTCATTAAATTACGTCGGAAATCGTTCATATAAGATATGCATAAGAATCTAACGTTTACAGCATTTTACTTTTGTTGGTGATACCATCGTTATTTATCTGATTCCCCCCCAACTATCACTAGACATAACGTGAAGGAAGCAACATAATATCAGCCTAAAGCTTGGCAAGTTGTCAAATATCGGCATTTCCGCCAAAAGGCCCACCGTGAGTCAAAAAATTTAATCATCTTATCGCTGAAACTATTTAACGTACATGGATGAAATTTGGTACATTTGTAAAAAGCACCAAGACAGTTTTTTGAAAGATTTTCAATTTAAAATTTGTATGTTGGAAAAAATGTCACGTTCATATTGTCACGCATCGATTCAGGTTATGATCAAAACAAAGGAAAGTACAGAAGATATATATGAATTAAACAAAATACATGATAAAATAACATTATTGCATAAGATTCTAAGGTTAGTCGCAATAAAAAATTCTAAATTGTTTCGTTGAATTCTGACTTTCTTTCAATAGGCACGAAAACTGCTGCTATTTTTGTAACTTTCGTTCTGCGTCTTTTTTTGCGTGCATTTTAGAACCAGGAGTTCGCCTGCTATTAAGTTGGCACTAATTATAGTGCTACCTAAAAGCTGTAAAAAGTAAAAACTAAAATTAAAATATGTTTTACTTCCACTCTTTTGCACTTTAAATGTGTACGACGGTCACGTTCGTCATCTGGGAAATGCTGATATGCAGGATTTTTCTTCAGCCTTTTACTGTATGGTTAAAATTCTTTTCTCCTAAAATCCTAGCTTTAAATTTTAATACCCTACACCGTAATATTTTATAAACTTTGCTTGTAAAGGAGGTGCTACTCTCTTTTTTCCGAATTCCTGTACAAAATTTGAGTGCATTATCACAAATATCGCATGAACTATGGTATTTTTAAAAATTTGCTTTTATGGGAGGTGCCACGGCCTTTTGTACGAGCTTGCCAAGTTTTTGTTCAGAACTTGCCCTTACTGTTTCTGGTATAAGTGTGTATTTTGATTGCATTCCCGTAAATACTGCTCTAAAAATAGCGTTTCAAATAATTTTTTATGCAAAATCTCGGCTTGATGTGGTTTTTATAATATTTATAAAATCAAATCTTTCATCTTGAATCAAGGTTTATAAAAAAATAAAAATTGTAAAAGTCAACGACATATTGTTTTTTATTTTGGCTTAAATACCCTCAAAAAACGTTCATCCTAAGTACTGTGAAACTCTAAATCTTCATTTTCGGTAAAATTTGTTGTTCCAAAGTCATCATGAAATCAAGTAGAGAATAATTCTTTAGAACATCCTAGCCCATTATATATATCCTATTGTTATGAGTCTTTTTGGGCCCCCTATCAAAAAACTATGTTAAAATGTGTTAAAGTGTTCGACAAAAATATCCTACGAAAAATTTCAGTAAGGGGTCACATGATCTAGTTGGCCAACAGACCTTCCTTAAACTTCTTTGGCGCACGTACTCCCTTAAAAATTCACAAAATTGATTGTTTCTTGATATCTGGTGTCTTGTGATGAATACATGTTTGGTCCACGGTAAAGAAACTGCGCAAGAACTCATTAGGTTATTGCCAAACTCTCCTTTGAGCATTTATGGCATCCATCGTGCGAAGAGCTTTTTCATGGTAAACATGATTTGCCCGCTCAGTCAAGATGCCTACAGCTTCGGCCACCTCACGCACTTTCATTCTCTGATCGTCCAATAACATTTTGCCATGGATTTTAGCAACGATTTCTGGCGTGATAACTTATTTTGGGGGCGATCTAAGCGTTCAGCGTTACTTGTGCTGGAACGACCACAATGGAACTCAGTAAACCACTTCTTAATCATTGAAATTGATGATGCAGAGTTTCCAAAGTATTTGTCAAGCCTTTCTCTGATTTCGGTGTTGGTTTTTTACGAAAAAAATAATGTCGTATGACAAACAAAAAAAAAAAAAATTAACAAACAGGCATAAAAACAGTACTAAATTTTCGATGTATTCGTCAATCCTGACCACAAGTCTGGTCTCAGAATTTCTCAATCAGGTCTGGGTTTTGAGATAACCCAAAAATGCAGAAATACCATTTTTTAAGGTATTTTTGAAGCTATCTAATAAATCAGAGCAATATTCTGGCATAAAAACTGATACAGGAGTTGAAAGTACATACTAGTCTTTATCTTAAAAACCCTTTTTAAACTATATCGATATCTTTCTTTTTTTCTAAAATATCTTTATCTAAAAAGTTTTGAAGTTTTTAGGAGCCTTAACCCGCTCTGATCAGGTGATCAAACTGATCAGCTTCTGGACCTTAAACTCATTGATAGGTTTTTCCTGAAACTTGCTTTTCCGAAATCTGAAGACCTCTAAAATTTTGAGCAAATAGTTATTTTCTTTAAAAATAGGTTATGGCGGTACTGTTGGTTTTTGGAAGACAAAAATCCATATAATTCCGCAAAGAATTTAAAAACTACCAGTATAATAAATAATCAAAAAGATTATTAGTCATTTTAGAAGAAAAAAAAAGTACAAAAGTATGATCAAAACACTTGAGAATGTTACAAAAAGAATCTAATGGAATTAATTTTTATTTATTTCTTTAGTTCGAAATTCCATATGTTCTATAGCTTACTCAGATAAAGAGAGTCGGGAAGCAGTGGGTGGGTGGCTGGCATATTCCACAAAGCGACAAATAACTAATTATGGCAAATGACAAACGTAATTGAAAAACTCTAGACTCGACGACAACAACAAGAACAAAAACTAGATTTTCTAAAGAAAAAGCAACAACAACAGCACAGTCAATGCCCCAAGTATCTACGGCTACTGTTCAGAACAAAAGCATAAATAGCAAGAAAAAAGCTTGGATTACAATTTATGGAGAACGGCTGTGAAAATACAACAAAAAAAAGCACGACATAAACCAACAAAATGCGAGTCGGTACTAGTACGCATAGAAAACAACAACAACAACAACAACAACAACAAAATATGTAGAAAAATAGAAAATGCCAAATAAATGGAAAGCAAAAACGATCTATTTGCTGATTGTGGTTTTCAACTTTTCAGCAATAGAGATACGGCACAACACGTACTATGGGTATTGTGCGCGCGCACCACAAACACCCAACAGTCTTCACTCTGTGGTGGCAACTCTAGCTGTAACCGATCCGATATTGAGACCCACCGTTACCACACAATGGAGCAGCACGACACGTAATTATCGCAAAATAGAAAATTTTTCTATTACTCTCCTCGTCGCAGTCGTAGCGACTTCAATCGCGTCGTCGTCAGCGTTGTTCAATTTATCGCAGACGTCGCGCGTCGAATTGAATGGCGCGCCAATTGAAAGTTCATTTTATTTACGAGTAGTGCGAGGTACAATTTGGTGCACTCTATGCTTCACAATAGAGATGAGCAACATTGGTGCTTCAACGTGCGAAAAAAAAAATCATTAGAAACTGGAGGTTCAGTTCCTCAAATTGATTTTGTTCGTCTCGGACGGTAAGTATCCTCGTTAGGCCATTGCTTGCGACATTCAATAAAAAATGTGAAGTTTTTTGGTTTTGGAACAGATGATGATTTACATTATTAGCTACCAACAATGAAAATACATTGATGGTTGGAGCTTACTGTTCAGTGTTTTTGAGTAAAACAACAATAAAAACACAAAAAACAAGGCAAAAATACACATACATTTTTTTGCTTTTTTTATTTATGTGTATTTTTGCCTTGTTTTTTGTGTTTTTATTGTTGTTTTACTCAAAAACACTGAACAGTAAGCTCCAACCATCAATGTATTTTCATTGTTGGTAGCTAATAAAAAATGTGAAGATTCTGAGAAATTCATCCTTTGAAACGATAAAACAGGAGGACAAAAGAACGATGCCGAAAAAGTCTTTAATTCTCTCAATAAAGAAGTCAAGCGATCGTGCAGACAAGACGAAGAAGAATTTATAACGACCTCGCGAGCGAAGCGGAAAGCGCTACAAATGCTTAAATTTCAAGCAGCTTCTTCTTCGTGCAGACTATAGGGCAGAAAACTCCATCAAAATCGCCCTAACAGAGACAAACACGGATAAAGCTCTAAATAAGGCTAAAAGAGGTATCCGATCCAAACACTCAGCTATGCAAAGCAAGATTGAAGACCTTGTCTTGGAATCGCAATAGGCAGGCGTAACAATCAATGCATCTAAAGCTAAAAGCATGAAGCAAAAAGCTGGCAATGATGACATCGAAAACGTCAACAGCTTTACGTGGATGGTGGAACAACAGAGGATATCAACTCAAGAATATCAAAAGCAAAAGCCGCGTTTGCTCAACTGAATAAAATCATATTTCTTTCTCTCTACCAAAATGAAATTACGAATTTTTGATTCAAATATGAAATCGGTTTTAGAATGGAATGGTCGTAATCTCCGGAAACCATACAATCCTCCATGGTCTACTATATTATTCATTGCAAAAAGGACAAAACTATTTTTCATATGAATCCAAAACCTAGGTGGTATCTTAAGCGGATTGGGACAGGGCTTAAGACGATCTCGAAATGCTGAAAATTACCTTGGGAAGATCACAAAACAAAAAAAGAGATATAGACCTATGACCTATGACTTATATATTATATTGTTTAAAGATAGTGTTTAAAACTTTTTGATGATAATAACTTCCTTTGCATCCTAATTTCATCTTTTCCAATATCCAATATGAAGAAATACGAAAAATGTCATGTGAAAGCATAACAATTTTGTCAGGAAGTTGAAAAAATATTTATTTTTAAGATCCCAAATAATTTTTTCAACTAAGACTAAAAATTGTGTAGCTATATTTTAAAATGTTGTAAAATCATAACTCCTAAACCGTTAAATACATAATTTTGGACTTATATGAAAAGTAGTTTTATCTTTTTCTGTGAAAAATATTTAAGAATATCTAAAAGTAGGCCATGGGGCCCTCATCAAATATTACTTTTTACCAAATAGCAGAGAAATTACTTGTAACTTTATTTACAACATGAAAGTTGTTCAAGAAATGTAGAAGTTATGAACAATTACGTGCAGCAAGCAGTATCGGCTGATTTTGGTATTTTTACATCCACCTCTAAGTCCCCAAAAAAAAATGTTTTTTAATGGTTTTGACCAAAAACGAAAGCACGGACCAAATTTTCTTTAGAGGAGGAGATTGTGGGTTTTCTACCCTCGAAATCTGGTCATTGGCGTTGATCACATTGCATTTGCTCTAATAGAGTTTAAAGACTAAATAAATAAACGCCGTAGAGTATATATTTATATTGAGTAAGATTAACTCCCGAATTGGAGCTTATTAATGTTTGAAAATTCCTATACCGATTATAATTCAACGATAGTTTTCAATTATCGTTGGATAGTTTTCAAGTAACGTTGCTCATCCTTAGTCAAAACTTCTCAAACACACAGCACGCAGAGATAGCGAGTATCAGACAAATCAATATATTCGTCGTGCACACAAATGAAAAAACTGAACTGAGATACAGCACGCGGATAGCGCATAAAATACGATACCAAAACAACTGGAAATGTTTGTAGTTATCATTCGATTTGCTCCAGTTTTGAGTGCCATAAAACCGTTAAGTGGGTTTTTTTTTGTGGTTATGTTTCGTTGGTATTATAAGTTTTATGGGAAATCCAATTTTACTTATATCTACTAAATTCGTTGATATTTTTCTTTACTTAATTAAATTTATTTTGTATTACTAAATTTTGTGACATACACAGAAAAAAATAAAGCAGTAAATTCGACCAAAAACTAACAAGTCATTCAATAAGTCCGTAGGATAAGAAGGAGAAAAACAAAATTTTGACCAAACTCGATTTAATTATTCAACATAGGCTGACTTCCTAAACTAAAGTTGCAATGCAACCATGTTTTCTTATGCGCAACATTTACACGGCAACACTGTTACAAATGTTGCTTTGTCAAACTTTAACGTTGCATTTTTCAGTAATAAAGGAACATAAAAATTGCTCGAGGTGGTTGTTGTGTTGTTTAAATGAATAATGCTTAAAACATGCTTAAAATATTATAAAACTAACATAATTGCTAATTAAATTCACTACTTACTTTATTTCATCCATATTGCTTCGCGCCAAATTTTAAGCAACAATATTAAAATTGATGCGCTAGTTGCGCAGCTGTTGTGTAGTAAAAAGAGTTGTCGTTCAAAAAGGAACATATGACATTGTCAAAAATGTTGCTACTTTATTTAGGAACCGAATGCATTGCAGTGTTGCATTGCAACCTTAGTTTAGGAAGTCAGCCATAGTTGCCTTCGAGGGCGATACAACGAGTATAGCGATTTTCCAACATTTCGATTCCACTTTTATAGTACAATTTCTCTTTTTCGTCAAAATAGGCCTCAGCTGACTGTCTTTTGGATTCTGGTGTGTAATAGTGAAGCCATGTTTCATCCATTGTCACATATTAACGATAGAATTCGATTTTATTGCGGTTTAACAGCGCCAAACACTACTCTGAAGCATCAATTCGTTGTTGTTTTTAGTCGACTGTGAGCTCACGCGGCACCCATTTTGCACAGAGCTTTTGCATACCCAAATGTTCGTGTAAAATGGTAAAAATACTACCATCTGATATCTTTACAATGTCAGCTAGCTCGTGCACCTTCAATTTGCAATCGTTCATAACCAATTTGTGGATTTTTTTTTATGTTTTCTGGAATAACAGCCTAATTTGGGCGTCCACTGCGCTCTGCATCATTTGTGCTGGTACAACCATATTTAAATTCAGCAATTCATTTGTATCGATGGAGGAGAGTTCGGATATTGTTTATCAATCCATTGTTTGATTTCCACTGTATTTTTTTTTCATCAAAAAGCAATGCTTTATCAAAACTCGAAATTCACTTTTTTCCATTTTTTTTACTAACAAAAGTTGCTTAACACAAAATGCTATAACTCACGAATCAATAGTCCGATTGCTGTCAAATTTATACACGTATCGTTTGAATGATAGTTCTAAATAAAAATCATATGGAAAAAATTCTAGTAATGCCATCTAAGTGTCATCCTATCGACTTATTGAATGACCTGTTAATTCTTTTGTCTATAATAAATACCCCTTGGATTATAACTCAATCTACAAAACTAATGGAAAATGCACAGTGCACGTAAAACTTGTTCCCGCGATAGTGTCACAACCGGGTGAAAGCCTGAATTTTTGAAAAAGAGGATATATGTAGATTATTGCTGACTCTAGTCAGAAGAATTTTCTCTGTTAATAAAGGTGAGAATAGACGTTGATTACTTCCCTGGTGGAACGAAATATGACAAATGCTATACGTAAAGGGTGTAGGTGGATAGCACAGGCCTACAGCTTACTCATTCTCAGATTTTTTAGTCGATTTAGAGGATTTAGAATCTCTTATTTACGAAACTAAACTTGGTTTTTTTTTTACTTCTATCACGCCAATTTGTTCTTTCCAGCGTCCAAGTTTGTCATCTGCAGTCGTTAATAGGTTTCTATAGATTATACTGATAGTGCAGTGTAATTAAAACTATATACATACAGTTGTACCTATATCATATGAATCAATTTGAAATTCTCAGAAGATACTGCATTTAATAAAATTGCAATAATGTATTTATTTTTTTGCTTTTATTCTTTTTTGTATTGCATTCCCCAAGTTTCTATATTAATAATTATACGTAGTATCATTGATAATATATTTAGCAACAATACTATGTAGAAATATACGATGTTTACTTTATAAAAATAGACTGCTTTGCTCTGCAGCGTGTGAAAATTATCAACGCGAGTGTCTCATGATTGTTATTTGTTTTAATTCTTTTTTTTTGTTTATTTTTTTTTTCTTTTTTGCAAAATTTGCATTTTTTGATAAGAGAAACGAAATAATTTCAATAAAAGCTAATGAAGTAACCATAGGTGTACGTACATAAACTTGATTCCGAAAGCGCTTTCATATATTGTTTCCAAAGGTAAAATGAACTAATAAGTGTGTTACATTTGGCCTTGCCAAACACCCTACACTGCAGTATTTTGAAAATTATGCGTGTACGTGAGATGCCACGTCCTCTTGTCCGAATTCACAGAGCTTTTGCTTAGATCTTGCACTTACTGTTCTCAGTGTTTGAGTGAAATTTGGTTTGGTTACCTCATAAAACGTTTTGTATATGAAGCACTCCACGCCAAGTGTACCAGCTCAAAATTTTGTTTTCTCCGATTTCGCTCAAATTTGGCAATATGGTACATCCGGTGTGCAAGAACAACAATCCGGGAGGATTTGGTCCTAGTACCATTTATTGTTAAAATACAGGGTGTTGAAGTTGACGTTTTCAGTCATTTTCATTAAAAGGGTGTTTTTTTAAAAATTTATAGCAAATACTAAAGTTTGTAAATTGATAAATCTAAGTTACTGGCGCCATTCATTTTGAAGTGTTCTTTTTATAAAAAATATTTAATCAAAATTTTTTACACTTAAAAATACTTTTGCATTTTTTCTAAAAAACCCCCCTTAGTTTTTTTTTAAAAGTACTTTAATTTAAAGCATAACTTATAAGCATTAAAATGATGTATGATTCAAGATGGGATTTAGACGCTAAATGAGAGTTTTTGGCTTTTGAACGCCCGCGGAAGGCAAAAATCTTTTCTTACTCAAGAGGAAAGCATCTTACGAAAAAAGTGCACTAGGCATAAAATGCTTAGAATCATCAAGGAAATAAGTGTGAAATTTTTTCGAAATTTTTTGGAAAGTTAAAAAAAATTTTTCAAAAATTTCGTGGGCGTTCAAAAGCCAAAAACTCCCACTTAGCTTATAAATTATGCTATAATTAAAAGTACTTTTAAAAAAAATCTGAGGGGGTTTTTTAAAAAAAAATCAAAAGTATTTTTAAGTGAAAAAAATTTTGGTGACAAAAAATTTTTTTCACCAGGACATATTTTTTTATAAAAAGAACACTTCAAAATGAATGGGACCAGTAACTTAGATTTATCAATTTACAAACTTTAGTGTAAGTTATAAATTTTTGAAAAAAAAACACATTTTTCATGAAAATGACAAAAAAACGCGAACTTCGACACCCTGTATTTTAATAAAAAATGGTACTAGGATCAAATCCTCCTGGATTGTTGTTTTTGCATACAAGGTGTACCATATTGCCAAATTTGAGCGAAATCGGAGAAAAAAATTTAAACCTGGTACACTTGGCGTGGAGTGCTTCATATATAATTTTGAAGCTTTTGCTTACATTGGAGGTGACATGCCCTCTTGTCCGAAGTCGCCTAGTTTTTGCTCAGGGCTTGCCTTTACTGTTTTTGCTGCCGGGGTGAAATTTGGTTGGATTATCTCAAAAAATTTTTTCAGCATAGCATTTTGAAGCTTTTGCTTACATGGGTGGTCCCACGCCCTCCTGTCCGATTTCATCTAGTTTTTCCTCAGAGCGTGTACTTAAAGTTCTTAATGTCTGAGTGACATTTAGTTGGACTATCTCGAAAAACGCTTTCTGTATAGCATTTTAAAACTTTGGTTTATATAGAAGGTGCCACGAACACTGCCGTACATATGAAAAACCGCATTATCTCCATTTTTGCCAATTCGAGATAATAAGGCAAACGCTTATTCTGGTATTTCTTGAATGTTTTTAAATATTTATATATTTTAACAACTACCCTAAAGATGCTCTTTTTAATGGTGCAATTTTCAAAAATCAAAAATAACCCTTTCACAATTTTCACTGGAGATAATCAAAATTTTCACTACATCACTTAAGCGTACATATGAAAAACAACATTATGGACATTATCAAATAATCTGTGTATTCTTTTTAAAATTTCGATGGATATAATCAAATATCTTGTGTATTAGACGTTGAATTTATGAGAAGCGTACATGAAAAAAACGCATTATCTCCACAAAAATGGAGATAATCAAAATTTCTATGTGGGCTAGACAAACACGAAAATTGGTGGATAATCAAGCTTATCTCTTATAGTTTTTGCAGTTTTAAATAGAGAATTTTTTTACGAATCGGACATTTTAAAAAACTCAATTTTCGAAAAAATGGAGATAATGCGGTTTCCATATGTACGGCAGAACACTTGTCCGATTTCGTCTAGTTTTTCCTCAAAGCTTGCGCTTACCGTTTTTAGTATTTGTGCGTATTATGGTTGCATTGTCGTGAAAAATACTCTTAAAGTTGCATTTTGAATATATTTTTTGTAGGAGTGGTAGGCGTGTTCGTTGACCGATTTTGCTCAAGCGTTATTTTAGGTAATGTAACAAAATTTCGCAATGATACTATAAATAGTAAGTGGATGCTCTGAGTAAAAACTTGGCGAACTCATATAAGAGGGCCAGTTCAAAGGTAATCTAATCTTATTTTATCTACAATTTTGTGAATCAATAAAATTTAAGAAATTGCAATTTTTCAAGACCGAACCAACTTTATTTTTAGAAATATTTCCTACACATCTTTTTCATCATCTTTTTAAAAAAAATAACTCAATGATAGTTTTAAGGGTCATTCTATAGTATTGCTGTGCACATAAAACTATAATACGATATTTTATTAGATCAATTCTATAGACAGACAAATAATAATAAAAAAAAAAAACAAAATAAGCGCGGACAGACAAATAGACAGACATACGATACATATATACAAAGTGCTACAATTCCACTTAAAATCACTTTAATCGCATTTGGTTGTGTGTATGTTGCACAGTTTTTATGCTGGTATTTTGAGATTTATGTTATTTTGTGAATATCCCCTCAAAAAAATGCTTTTTTTTTTCTTTTTTGTACTGCCTTGCACTGATTTTGGCTACTTTAAATTTGTATGGGCAAACTTTCCAATCAAATGTAACAAAATGCAAAGTTGGAAAAAGAAAAAAAAAAAAAATCAACCACAGAGTCTTATGTTAATTAAATTATAAAAATTATGAGCTATGTAGGTTTTCTCAAATGATTTGGTTTCTTTTTAACTTGAGTCTGCCCTTTTTGTTTTTAATTGGTTCAATTATATGGAACTATACCAAGTTTTATTGTAATTTTGTTCGAATTTAAATGAAACTATAAAATCAAATTTCGTCCGCATTCGAAAGGGCCAATGAAGGGTTAATATTTTGTATAAGGCCTCTCTGTATAAACGTTACTTGTAACATGAGCTCAAATATTAATTTTTTTTTCTGTTTTTTTTTTTGTGATTTAAGCTGTAAGGCGATTATAATAAATTCAAATTTGGTTTGTGTATTTTTGTGACTCATGTTTCAGCGTACAATGGATTTCTATGAACAAAACTTCAATTTATTTGTCAGCATCAATTTGTTCATTTTTTTTTCTCTTCTTTTCGCTTCGTTAATAAAGAGTTTTGATTGATCACTAATTGGTTAAAGTTTATATATGTACATGTGTTATAGTAATAATCAAAATCTGCTGGTCGTAATTGTTTAGTAAACATTTTTACCCTTTTGGGTTTTTGTCTCAAATATATTATTCACACTAGAAAAAGTAGCAAAAAAAAAAAAAAAAAAACGCTAAGAAAAATTTCATAAGAAATTTTTGGTTCCAAAGCATTTCTGTTTATAGATTTGATTTTAATTGAAAGACTGTTTTTTTTTTAAATCGTTGTATCATCCCAAGAAGTAGCAGCAGATACTGTACTCTTCTTTCATAATTTTTGGACAGATCAAAACATTGCTGGTGTTTAATGCTGTTTACCTCTGATTTTATCTTCATATCTTGATCTGGTTCTTTCAAAGTCGTATAATTGATCTCAAAATAATGACGGAGGGGACATTTCATGAATAATTGAGCATTACGCACACAATCGCCAACTCTTGCTATCGGGTACAATCGACTAAGTTTGACAGACCCTTAATGCCACAATGATGATGCAGCAAAAAAAATCCTTTTCTCACCAATATTTGACCATGACGAAGGGGACTTCGACTTTTTTCCCATACTTTTGTCATTTTGCTTTGACCGCAGCAAGTACATGGGACAATTTGGAGAGAATTCCTATGTTGGGCTTGGTTTTTGTGTGGATGGATTTGAAAAAAACACGGCGCGGAAGCCCTCCAAGTCTAACGCGGCGGAATAACCACAGTAATTTAGAATTACTTAAGGAATATGAAAAATGCGTGGGACCATAGTGATAATGCCACCAGCGAGCATCGGAGTGTCAGAATTGGGCTTACTCTACGAAAAAATCATCTGTTCTTATGGAACTTAAATATGTCTACACGCAGAACAACAGTGGAATATTGTATTTGGCTAAATCGAGCGTTGAAAAGGCTTGATTGGCAAAAGACCATGACGAAGGGGACATTATCGGTAGTTTTTATGCGATTAAACTTTATCAGGACTTCTTTTTGATTCCAAGATGTATGTACATTACTAAAAATATCAATTTTGAAACAATATCATAGTGGGATGGTCGAAATTTTGCTTCAATCGCGCAATACACACATGGGACAGGTGTTTTTTAGAATTTCGATATTCTTGATCAGCGTCACCTTTTGAGTTATAAAGTCATGTCTGTCAAGCTGGCCGAAAACAAAACTCTTAACGGCTTATAGAAGCTAATAATAAGTATTTACTAAGAAACATGTTGGGATGGATCCAGATCAATGAAAGTAAAAATAAGTTATTTACCTGCTATTCTCCTGAATACTGAACGGTCAGTAACTTTAAAAGGATATACTGAAGACCCTGCTTACCAAAAGTTTTCTGAAATTTCTTCTTAGGCCAGCAAAAAAAGAACTGCGTTGCTGCTTCTATCATACAAAACACTGCTGAAATAAAATATCGCTCTATTGCGGTCTCTGGAGTCGAATAAATTCGCCCAGCGTCATATTTCTCGGATCTAGAGCTTTGTGATTATTTCCAAAATTTAAAAAAATATTAGGGGGTAGCAATGTGGAGATAATAAATGCAGAAATTGGGTAGTTTCAAAATCACGGTTATGAGGACTGTTCTCATAAGTGGATCTGCTGGCTAAGACAATGTGGATGGTGGTTGTGTAAAGCAGTTAAAAAATGTGAAGATAAAAAATAAATCAATAAAATTATTTTTCTTGCTTTTCTTCTAACTAAGCGAACTTTTAGTACAAAAAAAAAAAATAGTTCTAGCATGAAAAAGAAAAATAAATTTTAAAAAATACTAGAACAAAAGTTTTCCCTAAGGTAGTAGGTATCTTTTCTAATTCGCAATAACATTTAAATTTTTCAAAAGATCCCAATTTTGACACCTCACAAAATATATCATTAATTCAGAAATGACTTTCAGCCTTGGGCCTTGACTGAAAACCTTGCAGTTCTGTGTTATCGAAATGGTTGAGTTTGTTGAATAAATATGGTTGGATCCATTCGTTGTTTAAGTTATGATAACGTTTAATCTATGGAACGTAACTCTACTAATGAAATCGATACGAAAATCCGCATCATTTCAGTGTGAAATTTAAATTTTACATTGAAAAAATTACATTCGAAGCTTTTTTCCTAAACCTATGCTGCATTCAATCAGAAGTTAGTAAGATATTTAAAAGATCATCAAACTTAAGCATTAACTTGCAAACTGTTTTATATGTTAACAACTATTAAAAAAAAAAAAAATTAAAAGAATTTAATTATCATAAAAGAACTAAAAACAACAACGGCTAAATAAATAATAGAGATGCATTTGAGTTAAATGCAAATATTAAGAGGTAACTTTGGCATATCACAAATGACGGGAAACAACAAAATATGTTGGAAATAATGAAGGCGATTCCCCCTCTTGCATTTTCGAGCACAAGCATTAAATATGAATTAACACCAGAGAAAAGCGGTGAACTAAAAGGTTACCTAAAAATAATGACAACAACAACAACAATAACAACAACAAAATAATAATAACTCAAAAAAGGAAGCACCGAACTTTTGAGGAACAGGTTGATTTTGTATGACTAGAAGAATATAACAAAAATGAAAAAGAAAAAAACTATTTTTGTATCCCATTTACACATGTTCATAAGTATGAGTTCCAACTATACCAAACCAACCTTTGAAGTGAAGATCCCAAAGTTATATTTGGTTCCTCTGCGCAACACGATTCGTTCATATTTAGTAATCACTGAGGTGTGCAACGTCACTTGCTGTGTGTAATGTGTGAGGGACGATTATGGTAAAAGTGGGAAGGTCAAGCATTTCCAAACAAATTTTATTTTTATCGTTACGTAGGTACCTCATATGCAAGTTAGAAAAACTTGAAAAAAAAAAAAAAATAAATTGTGCCTTCACTCCAGTTGTAGCGCTTGAGTGCATTTGTGGGAAACAGAATATTCCAAAAAAAGTCACCATAGTAGCTAAAGGTTTTATCACACGTATGGCCATCTGCAATTTTACTTAATATGGGATGAGTAATGTATTTTTAGTTTGGAACTCTTTGTTGACAATTTAATTTTTTTTTTTAGGAAATAGTTAATTTTCATAATAGCAATTAGATAATGGGGAAGGGTAATGTTTTTCAATAAAAGTTTTGTGGTTTTTAAGGTTTTTTTTTTTTTTTGTCTGAGACCATCACTTCCATTAACAAACTTATTCACAGTGGAGCAATTGTTATGAAACGTTTTTTTTTTGCCTTAAACTAGAGCTTTTGTTGCTAGTATGTTTCAATATGCAGCCATTTCATGCCAAGCGTAATAAGAATTGACTTCAACCCCTTCAATTTTGCTGAAATTTAGTAAATGATTTCGTTTCATGCTAAAATCGATAAAAAATACAATCAAAAAATTTTGCGTTCTTTATTTTTGGATTTTGGAGGGGTGCCAAATGTGGAAAAATCGGTAAAGTATGACAAAAACTTTGTATGGGGCTGAAATACCCTCTATTCAAAGAATCATAACTCGGAAAGTAAGGTTCCTAATGGAAAAGTTTGAATGTATATTTTGATAAGGAAGAGTGTGGCTAATCGATGCCATTATAAAAAAGAATTTTATCTTTTTCTGTAACTACGCCATAAGCCTGAAAACAGTATTTCTTCAACTTCAAGCAAGAATATCGTGAAATCCTGCAGGTATATTGA
Source organism: Calliopum simillimum (assembly GCA_951812925.1). Classification (NCBI taxonomy): domain Eukaryota; kingdom Metazoa; phylum Arthropoda; class Insecta; order Diptera; family Lauxaniidae; genus Calliopum; species Calliopum simillimum. The sequence goes on from OX638370.1 coordinate 108,403,195, forward strand.
CAATTCTGAAAATGCAGTCCAATTCAGCGTCAAAAAGTTCATAAGACTGCATACAAAAAGTTTAGTGTTCATAGAACTTTTTTTTTGAGGACCTATGTTATCGATAATATTTCTTTACCAATTTTAAAGCTTAGAACATTTTCGTGAAGGTATTGAACCAGGCTATAAGCACAAGGTAAATTTTTTATCTTTGTCGGTCTTCCAGAACTCACAAAAATTTTTCATAACTTGGACATTTCTTAATCGCTTTTCATTGTCTGACCAATTTCAGAATGATAGTAAATGAGCCTAGCACAAAGTAAGTTTTTCTTTGACAAAAAATCCAATATTTACTCCATGGCCTACTTTTTTAGATCTTCTGAAATGCTTTTTGTGGTAAGAAGATAAAACTGAAGGTTTTATAGTTCAAATAAAGAACATCTAGGTATATTAGAGGGAAAACATCTGTGATGGACTATCAACTATGGCCGACTATTCATAAGCCTTTATTGAATGTTTTCTGGGACACCCAAAGGTTTCCGAAGTTCACCCGAAGGCTTCATAGTCAAAACGAAGAATATCTAGATATACTAGGGGAAAAACATCTATGGTGGCGTATCAACAACCCTTTTGTTTTTTAAATTTTTTAGCTATAAAAAAGTGGATGAAAAAAACTAAAAAAATTTTATTTGCCGGGAAAGGGAAAAATCTTCACCAAACATCATTATTTTTCTATCCCCAACATTCCTCTCGAACCTTTTCCACCCCATACCAATGCTCCCATACAAAATATTTATGAAAATAAAGGGTGAAAAAGTCCAAAAACTTCAACTACAAAAATACTCTTTTAATGCCACTGTTACTTTTTCTCGCTTGAATAGAGAAATTCGTTTAAATTTATGTTTAATTTATGTAAATTTGTCTTAGCAGTTGAATAATTTTAAACAAATAGTGAACAAATCAAATAAAAAAAATACAAGTTTTCCATTTTCTCACGATGGTACCATCATGGATATATCATTTGCATACAAATTCAAACCGATATTTTAAAGGCGCGTTGCCTAAGCATTTATCTCATTTGCATATGAAAGCTCACATCAGTCAATTCTGTTTGATTTTTTGACTCCATTTTTGGCAAAATTAATTTGAACCTTAAGAGCTCTTAACAATTGCGCCCATGTATTTACTATGAAGAATCACAGTGTACATTTCGATATATATCGTATACTATTAATTCTATAAAATCATTATAGTATTGTTTAAGTACCCAAGTATTATAATACAATGAAAATTTAATTTGTTTATTTCTGGCGGGGTTTTGAACATTTTCATTAAACAATTTGCAGCCATGACGATTAGACAAGGGTTCGACTTATTCAAAATATCACAGACCAAAAGTCCACATGAAAATCCGAAAAGAGAGCGAAAAAGCCATAACATACAAAGGAGATGTAAACAATTACGTACATTTTGTTACGTTACGCTTAAACCATGGGGTTCTTTGTTTACGTTTTTTTTTAATGTTTTATATTGTTGGTTCATTAAATTTTTCCAATGAAATTTTTGCCTAAATAATGGCTGTTTTTTCTTTTCTTTCTTCTTTCAATTCATAAGCATATGTATGTAAGCATCTGAATGTATGTGTGTGTGCTAGTTTTTATTTGTATTTGTATTTTTGTTTTTGTTTTTTTTTTTTTTCATTTTTCATAACTAAAAGTAGGCACTTTCATTTCTTTTATGTCTTGAAATTGTCCCCAACAATGTTGAAAAATTTGGTGCTTCATTGGGTTTTAATTTGTAAACAAATTTTTGTGTTTAAAATTCTCACCGTCACCGTGGCTCATTCTTCTGTCGTTTGTTTGTTGGTGGGTACTGCAGAGTGAGTGGTTTCAAATTTCAACCTAAATATCCGGTTCAATATTTTTTGTGATGAAGTTTGACCCTGCAATTTGTCTTCCTTAGAGAAATATTTGTTATGCAAAGAATTTTATTTGCATATAATGTAGATTGTGTATAGAGTTCTATGTGCGAAATTTGACGTATGTACGAAGGCTTACCGGAGAATTCCAAGTCAATGTATTTTTTCTACATTTGAAAGGAGGTTTTTGAAACTATAACTTTCTCGTGAAGAGATAAAGGTTTCCCATTCCAAGAATAAACTTTTTCCAAACCATATTAATCTTTTGCATAAAGAATTATTTGATTTGAGCAAGGTTTATTTAGATTTGAAAAGAGTTAATTTTGATTGTAGTGAAATTTACAGCCTGATTCTGTGATTTCTTGATAAAATTTTTGTCAAGAAATTTAATCAAGATTTTTAAACGGTCAAGTTGGCTAAATTTGAATTGTATACGTTTTTATAATAATAAAATTTAGAAAATCAATTTTCAACATAGCGCTTAGCTCAGATAGTAGGATCGTCAAAAAGCAACGCAGATGTCGTTGGTTCAATTCTCCAGCGAACTTGAAAATTTTTTTATTGTTGTTTCATGTTATTTCTTTTTTCTTGTTTTTTTCCTTGGTTTCTTTTTTTTTGAAATTTTTTCCAGTTCGGAAACTTTATTCCAGCAAATTTCACCTTATTAATGCTGTTCTACCGCATGCACGGAACGTGATACAGACGACTGGCTCATAGGAAGGTTGCTCTTATTTCCGAAACATTTTTGACAAGATACATGTCCAATTTAACGTTCCCAAAATTCGAGCGGACAATGGTTGCGACATTTTCTGAATATCATGCGGCTTTAAATCATCCACAAGACTACGACACAAGGTTGCAGGAAGTCTAAAATTTTGTATAAACTCCTTTTGTGGAAAGGAACATAGATCGCTATTAACGTGAAGGCATCGCATTTGATATATTGTTATTTTGTTTTCAGGGTTTTCTTCTTCGTCGTGTATCAAAATTGCAAACATCTACAGTTCTTCCATTTGTGCAGTTGTTAATTCAAATAAAAAGATGAAAATATAAAAATAAAATTTTTAATTTGTTAAAGGCAAAGCCGTATTGAATATTTGTCAACAAGCCCGCTGCGGAATTGAACTTACGACCTCTGCGTTGCTAGTTGACGATCCTATTATCTAAGCTAAGCGGAAAGTTGAAATTTGATTTTCTAAATTTTATTATTAAAAAAACGTATACTATTCAAATTTAGCCAACTTGGCCGTTTAGAAATCTTGATAAAATTACTTGACAAAAATTGTATCAAGAAATCACAGAATCAGGCTGTTAATTTGGGAAAACTTTAACTTGGAATGGAAATTACTTTCAAATGAATGTGTATTAAACTGGTATGATTTGTATGAAGCAAAAAGTCATCCCCTCACCGCGCAGTGGGAAAAACCACCAATCTAGCTGCGTTTATTTCAGTTTTTATAATTTAGAATTGCAGAAAATTGAATTTACGTACCGTTTTCTAATACCCCAATGAGCTTATTAGAAGGGGAAGAGTACCGGGTGTAGGCACCATTTTGTTTTCGACTCATAACTTTGACCAAATGTGTATTATGCAGACATGTAGTATCAATGGAAAGTTAGATACCTTAGCTAAGTACTGGTGAAGAAAGTAAATTGATTTCGTCAGTTGGAAAAATTGTATAAAAAAAATAGTGATTATTATTGAAAAAAAAAAATAAAAAATTTTGGGTTGGTTGTGGGCACCCTTAAATGGGAAAATATGATGTTAAAAATGGGAAAATATGATGTTAAACGCAATCAAATGGAGAAGAAAGCAAAATTAATTTATTTTGGAAACATTGACTCACACAAATTCAACAAATTTTGCTCAACGGCTTCAACAAAAACAGCGTCACTGAAAATGTCTGGATCGAATGGTATCATGCCTGTTGCCCTGCAATCAGACTTGGTTGTTTTCGGCGTCAATGCCAGATCAATTGTTTTGCAGACTAAGTCGGCAAGGTGACGTAATTTCTAGCCCTTGTTGACATTGTTCTTTTGCCAGGCATGATTTTTTGTACCAATCCATTTCCGCCATCTGCTCTTCGGTCCACTTGTCTGAAAACTCAATACCGAGATTTCTTGCAAAGTGATATGCTATCTTACCACCCACACTTAATGAAAACAACTTTTTTTCTGCGATATCTTTGGTTCTTTCATTTCCACTAAAAAAAAGCGTAAAAAGGGATAAGAACACCATATTAATTTGTCATGTTGTCATCCACGACGATATTTCAATAAATTACACGCATTAAACAAAAAAAAGAGGGGTGCCCACAAACGACCCTATTGGGTGCCCACAACCGACTTTGACAGATACTTTGAAAAGCAAGAAGCAAATTCTGTTGTGTAAACATTTTGGTTGCATTCGGTTTTGAATCACCAAACATAATAAATTTACTGCATAAATATAGATTACATTTAGATTTTTGATTGAATCATTTCGATTTATCGCACTTGGAAAACTATTGAAAAAAACTTTTGTGTTGACTTTCACTCATTCAAAAATTGTTTTCTGCTCAGCACGAAGCAAATGCGTCTGTTTGCTCCGGTATATGCATAAAAACTGGGTGCTATCATAACACGCGCTTAACATTTGTCAGAACAGCCGCATTTGTTTTCTGTCAAAAGTTACGGGGGGTGCACACACCTGACCCATGCCCTTAGGCGACATTTTTCCCCTATATATAATATTCGATTACAAAAATCGATTTTTTTACGTTTTTCAACTGAAATGCTTTTTTTTACTCAGACTTGCCTAGAAACTTCCAAGGCACATTTTTCAGAATTTTTGGAAATTTTTAAAATTTTTTTTGTTTTGACCAAGTTTTGAAGAATAATAAAATGTCTCAAAAAATACTAAAAAACTCCCACTTATTCTTTGCACGATTCCAAGCACCTTTAGCCTTATACACTTTTTTCATAGTCAGTAGCTCTGTAGCACAAACATTGGAAAAACAAGTCAATTGAATCTTGAGAACTCATATTGATTGCAGTTTTCTATTAAATCTAGGACGGCTAATGTTCAGTTGCTGTGGCGGATTTTTCACCGAGAAAATCTTAGATCTTTTTTTGCATACAAGTTCATACTTGACCATAAGCATGCTCTAAGCGAAGGCCTTTTAATTCGAAATCATGCAATGGGCGTTACAATTTAATTGCATTATAGACTAAACATAATCATCAGTATACCTTGACAATTAGCCATAGAATACATTTACTAATTGTTCTTCACTTCTCAAGGGATATTACGCCATTAGAACACTTTAGTTTTCATTAATTTTCCACTTTCACTGATAAGAGAGAGGTATGAGAGGAAACATTGCATGTTGCATAAATTACTAAAATACTTATTTCCCATTACCTTTATTGTTTAGTTGTAGCGGAAACTAATTATTTTCATACTTTAGGGGTTCAAAAGTTCATGAAAGCAATAATTAATTTTAAGTTGCTACTTATGCGACCCTTTTATAAAAATATTATACTTTTGCATAAGCAGTTGGGAGCACATTTGGCCCTCTTAAAATTTGTTTTTTTAGTGTTCAAGTACAGCTAAAGCTTTTAATTTAATTATCTACTTGAAAAACACAACTCATTTCATATTTTTTGTTGGAAAATTAATTAATGTCAAAATATTTTGAAAGGCTTTCTTAGATGTTGGCAAAGGAAAGCTCTTGAAATTGAAGTTTCAAGTTTTTCTTCAATCTCATACGTATGTAGAGTATGAAAGAAGCTTAGTAAATCAATCCCTTATGCCTTTGAATATAAGTATGTTTAGAATTTAATGAAAATATGTTTGATTAAATTGAAACACTTGAAATTCATTTATGTAAAAAAATTTCTTTTGAGTGGCCTATTTTTAAGTCATATAACTATAGGAGTTAGGCGATCATGCAGTTAAGATATGAAAAGTGAAATGATCTTCCAAGTAAAGTATATGTAGTTGTCCCAGAAACAAAAGAAATCAGTTGTGTACCTGGAAAAGGTCATAAAACCAAGAATCGAGAAAGCCGTCAATGTTAAAGTTCATCGGATAATATCGTATATGACGAAGAAAATGAGTCAAATCAATTTCAAAAGTTAATCAATATTTAAATATTCGGTCGCTCTCAATCCGTTATAATTCAAAAAAAAGGGTTCATATCTTCTGTTCCACCTCCATGCACTATTTGCTTTTTCCCAATATCTACTGTCTGTGAGACGTCAAATTTAGGGAAACTTAATTTCATGACGCACACGACAGATTTATTACAACAAATGAGGCCCAAACTGCATTCAAGATAAGAAAATACAGTAAAATAGTGAGTTTAGGACGGTATTTTATTGTACATTGTGACACTTTGTCTTCATAGAAGACATTTTAGGCGTATTTTGTAAATATACACTGCGGCGTACACAATATTTAAATCCTCATATACTTATGTGCATTATCATATTGGAGACTCCACTCTTTACTTAAAAAACAAAAATTAAAATAAAGAAATGCAGCGTTGCCATCTTCTTTAGATTTCAAAAAAAAAAAAACATTTTTATAGTTAGATATGCACAAAACATACTTTGATGACGAAATTAAAGATTATAAAAATGATGATCTTTATGAAATTTTTGGTAGTTTTTAAGTAAAAGTGAATTTAATATTGTTCTTAATGACTGAAAGAGCTTAAAAATTTAAACTTGACGTTATGTCATTAATACGAAAAAAGTGAAGGTAACAGATCTTTGTAGAATGTTCTTGAAGTATGCAACTAAAGTTAAAGATTTTTGTAGAAGAGTGTATACTTCTGTGAAGATAACTAACATTTCCCGGTGTGCGTCGCAACACCTTCTCTGGTACAGAGGCCGAGGTATTTCCAATTAAATTAAATCACAGAATGTAAATTTTGCTGATGCAATTTATTTACGTACCAAATATCATCTTTGTACGTTAAATAGTTTCAGAAATATGACTTTTTTAAGGACGTGGACCGCCCATTTTTCCCTTGGACATTATTTGTGCCGAAATTCTTAATATAAGTATTAGACTGATTCAAAAAAATCGAAGGTTTTCAAAACCTCGATTTTACAATCTAAATGTCTTCATTAAGCCGAAAAATGAAGCCCCAAAAAATTTCAGCTCGATCTAAGCATTTTAACTGGTCGCTCAACGAGCATTTTGATTGTATGTAAATATGATTTACGATTTTCGCAAAAACCACGTTTTTCGACACTAATTTGCTCTCAGCTCCCGAAATAAGCCACCAATCTTAATTCTGACGCCGGATTCTGAAAGGTAATAAAATTTTGCATAAAAACACGTAGTCTCATAACATTTAGATCTCTCTGTAGTGACCTACTCTAGTTAATAGGTAAAATCAATGAATTTTTCAATTTTATTCAAATGTAAAATCAAAATGCTCGTTGAGCGACCAGTTTAAATGCTTAGATCGAGCTGAAATTTTTTGGGGCTTCATTTTTCGGCTTAATGAAGACATTTTGAAAAACTTCGATTTTTTTGAATCAGTCTAATAAGTATATACTAAATCTCATCCATGTCCGTAAATATTTTCAGAGATATCAAATTTTTTATTTTTTTTTTCGAAACACGAAAAATACGAAAAAAAAAATTTTATATTTTTTTTCCGACATCCAAGATAGACCCTTGGTGAAAATTTGTTTTTCCTATAAAATGTCATAAACTGTCATGAAACGAAAAAAAAAATTTTTTGGCTCCGGCATCCTAGGGGGGACCCTTGGGTGAAAAAAAAACCGAATAAACTAATGATGCAGAAACACGCGCCAAACCCAAAAACCTGTTATTAAAACTTTTCACCGTGATCGGTCCAGCTGTTTGGGAGTCTATAAGGAAGAAACAGACATGATTACATACAAATATTCATTTTTATATACGGATACATATGTATATAAACGAGTATAGATAAAGAATTATAATCATCATCATCAATTTCTATCCCTTAATCTCAACAAATTCACATGATTTTTTTTTGAAATCAAAATTTTCATTATCTAAAAGTGAGAGGTACCACGCCCCTAGAAAAAAAAAAAAAACAAAAAAATCGCTGCAACGGCTGAACCACTTCATGAAATTTTATGAAATTTCGTATGAAGATAGGGTTAACACTAGTAGTAGCAAAAACGTTATTATGACCTTAAATTTTTAGAGGACAGTGCCACGCCCTTACATGACGTTTAAGGGGGTCTGGTTCACGCTTTGTCACTTAGGGTTGATATTAATGAACGATAATATGACCTTTTGTTTCCAACCAGGCGGTGTCATGCCCCTAATGAGACAATACGCTGTCAGTGCTTAACCGTTGCACCGATTTTTATGAGTTTTGGGTTTGAATCTCAGTGTGGATGAACATTTTTTTAATAATTTTTTATTATTTTATACCTTGGCTATGTTGGACACATGTTTCATTTTCAGCTCCGAAGACTCTTCCTAAAATTGTGTACAAAATAATAGAAATTTAAAAATTGGAATTGAAAATCACCGAGTGGAGTATTTGAACCCGGGTTTCTCCACGCAGCACAAGTCACTAGACCGATACACTATCGTTTGCTCTTATTTATAATCGACGAACTTTCAAACAGTACGTAGTCAGTAACGTTATAATTTCACTGACAAAATTGATATAGAATTTGACTACTTTTGGTACTAATGACGGATTATGCATTACATTTGGACCATTTTTGATACAATTGATAATTTAAGTGAATTTATTCTAGTTTTAGGTGTAGACTACTTAGAAAAACACTAGACCAAAGATTGGACTATTGAGACAATTGACTCCATCGGTCCTACAGGGTATCGTCGGCTTAGATGTAAAACTCATTAAGTGCATAGAAAAAGTTCAGCACTTAATGAGTCTTACCTCTCAGCCGGCTATATTGATATAAAATAATTTTTTTGGAATTTTTAAACCAATTTTTAAATATTTTTTGGCGGAATTTTTCCTGAAAAAAAAAAAAAAAAAATCATTAAAAATCAAAGTTATGAAACAAAAGGGTTGGCATCACTGCACCGATCATAGACACTGATATACAGGAAAACGGGGCACACGAGTTCATTATTGAAAAAAAACACCAAATGCACATCAGTGCAGCATCAGTAAAAAAGTAGCACATGATCAGAGTTGCTGCAAAAAAACATTTAACATCCGCTGGATGCTGTGGAAAAATTTCTTTAAAAGCCGAAGTGTTGTCTTCTCACCCATGAGACTGCGTGATTTTCACATATAACGAACGCAAAATAAGAGCCGTCTGGTGGAAGTGATGGAACAGTAGCATAAGTTGCGCACCAAAACAACTCATTGCCACCGCAAGTTCAGGAGCTACTCATCGTCGTACACTTGGACTTTGTTTGGCTGGCATCAATTCCAGTCAAAGAGTCGTAAATCAATTTAGACCTGTGTGCGAAATGCAAGTCGTCGTCGTCGTAACTCCAAGATGACACGCAAGCGAAAGGAAAGAAAAAAAAACGCTTTTGAGATTTTGAAGAAAAGTAAAAATTAAATATATGAATACATTAACGGAGTATGATGAAGCGAAGAAAAAATGTTACAGGGCGTTAAATTACGCCCAGAATGGGACGTCTTAATGTCGCCATTCACTGATTATAAATCGATTGTACATGATATTGCGTAGCATTTGTGGAAAATACAAAAACCTAATGCTGCATTTCGAATCAAAAAATTTGACAAAAATCCAATCACAGTTCATATTTTTCCAAAAATTTTATAAATATGATGCTACATGATCTTTATGAATTGCCTCAAAGAAATTTTTCCACTACCTATCAAAAATGGCCCGACACAAAAATGAAATTAATCTTCTTCATCATACACCACCAGCTAAGGAAGAACTTCTTGTCTTTTCACAAAAGAAAGAGAAAAAAGAAAGAAAGAGGCGTAAAAGAAGATTAACAGGCGGCATTAATTTAATCTTTTTATAAACTTGCATCTTACGTTTCAACTAACGTGGGCCAACAATTAATCACTAGAGGAGCCGATATCAAAACACGCACTTTTGCGCCTGAAGGGGGTGCTGGCTGCTGCGCGCTCAGAACACAGAGCACAATTCCGCAATTAAAAAACACAAAACTTAAGATCGACGGCAAATGCCAAGGGCGCTGCGCGTTTTCTTTCACTTAAATGCAATTGAGCATCCCCCAACAAACTAAATGCTCGTACTCTATCTCTGGAGAAGTGTGCTGCGTTTGCGCCACTGTGCGTGTATTATGTTGTGACTCGCATACCCAACAGGAACTTAAGTTGTACTTGACATTTTAAACAGTATTCAAATAAATAAAAAAAAGAATCTTTCATAGACTTAGGGGGCGATTTTCGTTTTTTAACATCCTGTTTTTCATATTTTGTACTGAAGCTTTAGATTCGCTATAACTTTTTCAATTTCAGCAATTTGAGGAAACTTCATAGAGATGAAATTTATGGCCTTCAATTTTATGAAGTGTCCTTCGCATCTTAGGGTGGTACATCTGAGATAATGAGTACAACTAGTCGAAAAAAACTTTTGAGATAAATTACTTCTATGAATGAAATACAGCCCTCATCGAGACATTTACAACGATTTACTATACTTGATGATCGGAGCAAGAGGAATAAATCAAATAGCATATTATTTAGAGGTCCAAAAAAAAAAAAAAATCAAAACCGAAAAGCTTTCAATATGGGGGGCTTACAGTGAACTTCATATACCCTACACCCAGGGTATTCACTTTGTCCTTCCATTTGAAATGGAGAGAAGGAGGAGTGACAGATATAGAAAAGTATATATATTCTTGATCAGCGTCACCTCTTGAGTCGATTAAGATATATCCGTCTGGTTGGCTGGCTGAGTGTGGAAATACATTTTTTGGGAAAACTAAGCAAGATAATTCAATGAAATTTGGTACATTGCTTTTATCGTCAAAGTTAGCTCGCAGGATTGAAAATGAGCAAAATCGGGCAACGGACACGCCTACCGCCCATGTAAAAAATGCATTCAAAATGCAATTTTAGGAATATTTTTCACGATAATGCAACCAAAATACAAATAAATACTACGAATTGTAAACGCAAGCTCTAAGCAAAATCTGGGTGAATTTGAACAAGAGGGCGTGGCACCTCTCATATAAGCAAAAGATTCAAAACGCTATGCTGAAAGCGAACTAAATTTAACTCAGACACTAAGACCTATAAATGCAAGCTTTAAGCAAAAACTGGATGAAATCGGACAAGATGGCGTGGCACCTCCCATATAAGCAAAATTATCAAAATACTGCTGTGTAGGGTATTTAATATTTGGCCACGCCAAAGGTAACACCCTTGCTAATTTTTTTTTTGTTTGAAGATCGATACTATCTAGTGATCACTCCGGAAATCATTGAAAAAATCCGAAAGCTTATATTGAAATATGCCCGACTAAAGAAGGCAAAGCTCGCAGAAATGGTTGGAGTACCAGATACAACCCTCTTTTTGGACCTCAGTAGTGAAGGCAGAGATGGAGTATTGTCGAATTTTGATTGAGGCAAAACTTGGGTTCATCGTTTTGATAGAGCTGAATTTTTTTGTGAGTGTTCTTCCAATAGTAGGTATGAACTTTTCTTCTAGTGAAATCCTGAGAGGTGGTGACTTCGTGAGATATCGGGTTCAAAAGGTCGAAAAAAACAGCTTTTTGTACATAACTCGCTTACGGTTATATCTACAACATCTACAAGAAAAACAGTTTTTTGAATGTTGATTTTCAAATTACTATTACTATACCTACGTCGCAATATCATGGCTGAATTTTTTTGTGAGTGTTTTCCCAATAGTGGGTATTAACTTTTGTTTTAGTCAAACCGTGAGAGGTGGTGCCTTCGCGTGATATCGGGTGCGAAAGGTCGAGAAAATCAGTTTTTTTAACTATCCAGTTACTATGCACCTTTCGCACCCGATATCCCACAAAGGCACCACCTCTCAGGATTTCCCTGGAACAAAAGTTCAAACCTACTATTGAAAGAACACCCACAAATAAATTCAGCTTTGATACTATAAGGAGGGTCAGCCAAGCGCTGGCTCTCCGTCTGTAAGAAAACACCCAGGGAAAAATTTTGGAAATCGTCAGTATTCCCATCACCGATTAGAACTTTTGAAAAAGGTCAAAGAAAAATTAAGGTTATTGTCAAATTAGTTCCCTTAGAGTTTTGAATCTATTTGATGGGGTCGGAGACTCCCTTGATAATTTGCAAAAATTAAAATCATTGTAAAAATTTTCGCCTACCTTTCTTTCCCTAACGATTGGTGCAATAAATTGTTTTTGAAAAAATCCGCCCAAAAGTACTAGGAAGGTGTCGTGGACATTTCTGAGAGTTCCCAAATTTTTTTTTGTTCTTCTGCTATCGATTTTTTTTTTTGAATGGGCCCAAAACTCGTAAACGGAGTTTGTGAAGTTTCCAAAATATCGATTGGTAGAGTATTGTTTTTTGAAAAAATACCTCCAAACACCTAACAGAGATCGGTGATCAAGATCTTTGCTTGAATCGTTACAACCATTTCGCATTGGGTTGTGCTTGTTATTGCTCGTACATAGAGGCCGCATTCGCTAAATGTGCGCACATCCATCATTTGTTGCATCGCATCATAAGTTCTGAGTTGACATCAAGTAACCCGGGCAACACGTACGTAGTTAAAAGATGCAAATGTTTTTCATCGTCTTTGTCGCTGTTGTCGGGTTGAGTCCGAATTCACTTAACTCCACTACTCAGTTACTCACAAAGAATTTATTGTGAGTTGTTGTTGTTTTTGTTGGAAACATAAATGCATTTCACAGACATAGAGCCCTCAACAGTTTGAAGTACATACAGATAGATATTGTTGAGATATAGAAAAAGAAAAAAAACGAAAAATTAGATGCTGAGCGACAAAAAGTATAGCAAAACTGCTAGCTACTCGTATGTATCTTTACATCTTTCTTTTTTATTTTTTAATTAAACCAAATCGAGATTGCTTCCTTTTTGCTCTTCGTCTTCACTGCATACGCTCAATTTATAAAACGTCAATCAAATCGATTCATTCATTCATTCATTCTTCAGACAACTTTTAATATTTGCTCGAGTAGAGATATCTGCCAAAGAAAATCTAGTAGTTTTAATTTGTAACTCTGGAACCCCTCAGTTGAAGTGTTGATATGCACTGGCTGGCAGCGCATCTGTTGTCATGATGAGAGCGATATTCGACATTCCCTTGCATTGTGGTGACAACTCGAAAGATGCGCATTCGTTCTGAATAATTGATTTTCATATGCTTAATAAAGATTTTCGAAATGACGGGGGGTTGATATGTAGTAGAATGCGTATCAGCTGGTATCAAAAAAGGGTAATCAAAAGTCCAAGTAAATTTAATATGCGGGTAAGAAGTTTTTACTAAGCACTGATTTAGTATGAAGATATCGAAATATTTTTATTTTGTCTTAAAATGTGAAAATTAGGAACTCATTTATAGATAAGAAAACAACATTGGAGGCATTTCTTAGATATCTGATTGCTCTTCAAAATCTTAATAAATAAATAAAATATATAAAACTGGGATTTAAACAATAAAACTTGACGCAGTTCAGCCAAATTCAATTAAAATAAAAAAAATTTTAATCTCAATAAAAAATGCCCAAATTAAAAAAAAAAACTTGAGACATCACGAAACTAACGAAAATGTCTATTTTAACTGGTGGCCATTTGCCCCCCTGCCAAAGAGCAAAGTGCACGTTGGTTCTTTTTTGATGTTTTTTATTTTATTTTTTTGAATACAATGTGCATGACGTGTACATTAGGGTCACTCTAAAGACAACAAATCCAAAAAAAAAAAAAAAAAAAACAAAAATTCAACAAACGAACATGCAAACGTGAGTTGCATGTTGGCCACAAACCAAATGCAGCCTAAAAATAACCGTAGGGTGACTTTATATACAAAGTTGACCCATAACAGCAACATAAATGACATCCACAAAGTATGGATGAATGAGTTATGCTCGTAAATTCATAAATACAGGCGAAAAAATTACAAAATGTGCTAAACAAAAGAACTCATTTCGAAGGTTTTTCACAGATGGGCCCATTTTTGACACTGTATTATTTTTCACAAAGTGCTTTTGGGTTTTGTTCCAACGCTCGTGTCTTTTCCGTTGGGGTATTAAATTATTTGAACTTTTTCTCGATACACAAAGTTGTGAAACATAGTTTAGATCTAGTTTTCGATATATTTGGGTTTGCAAAATCTCACTCAGAAAAATACAAAATCACGTCTTTTTTGGATATCTTCACCATTTATCCAACAGCTGCCTATTCATTTTGCTGTCAACATGACAACAAGCTTGTATCAGATGACATGTTGGGACGAGCTTACTGTGAATACCAACAAAATTACAAAAACAATTTTGATGTTTACAAAAACACTAAACAGGCATCTCGTCCTAACATTATCTGTTCCAAAAAACAATTAAAAGATACATATTCAGTAGAATCAAATTTCTTCGTTTCATGAAATATTTTTCTCTTTTTTTGACTTATTGAAAATTCATGCCCGCATATTGCCCAAAAAAGTGTCAATAAGAAAACTTATTTTGCCATGCTAATTAAATGTTACTCATACGACATGTGTTACGTGATACAATAGAATATAGCATTGAAATGTCTATGAATTTTTGAAAATATAGCGGTAAATCTCCATTTTTTCTTCATTTTAAAGATAAAGCCGTATAGACGATTCCATTCTGTAATTTTACGTCCCACTAATTTTAAATGTAAAAAAAATCAAATTTGACTTTTGATAAGTTTGAGACTTATTATACCCTACACCCAGGGTATATTCACTTTGTCCTTTCATTTGTAACGTGGAGAAGGAGGTGTGACAGATATAGAAAAGTATATATATTCTTGATCAGCGTCATTTCCTGAGTCAATATAGCCAAGTCCACCTGTCTGGCTCGCTGGCTGTGTGTGGAAATATTTTTTACGGAAAAACTAACCAACATAATTCAATGAAATTTGGTTAGTTGGCTTTATCGTAAAATTTAGCTGGAGGGATTGAAAATGAGCGAAATCGGTCATAGGACACGCCTACCACCCATACTAAAAATATACTCAAAATGCAATAATAAGAGCATTGGTTGCAATAGCTCACGCAAAATACACACAAATTGTAGAAATTGTGAATAAAAGCTCTGAGCAAAAACTTGGCGAACTAGAACTAGAGGGCGTGGCACCTCTCATATAAGTAAAAGCTTTAAAATGTTATATTGAAGGCGTTTTTAAAGATAGTCCAACCAAATTTCACTCAAACACTAAACACATTAAGTACAAGCCCTGAACAAAAACTTGGCGAACTCCGACAAGAGGACGCGGCACCTTCCATACAAGCAAAAGTTTCAAAAAGTTGTAGTGAAAGCGTTCTTTGAGATAACCCAACTAAATTATTTATTTTTATTATTATTAGATGTAACCCAACCATATTTCAGTCAAACACTAAGAATATTAATCGCAAGTCTTGAGCAAAAAGTTGTCAAAAACGGACGAGAGGGCTTGGCACCTCCCATATAAGCAAAAGTTTGAAAAAGCTGTACTAAAAGCGTTTTTTTATCATAATTAAACCAAATTTTGTGCATATACTAAGTGATTTTACTCAAAAAGACGTGGCACTTCCCGTACAAGCAAAATTTTCAAAATACTGCAGTGTAGGGTATATTATTTTTTGGCCAGTAACAAAGGTAACAAAAGTGATTTTCGCGAGTTTAAACATTATTTTTTCCCCAAAAAAACACCACCGAAACCAAGGAAAAGCTTGAAAAATACTATGGAGACACAGCAGCATCAATTTCAGTGGTTAAGAAGTGGTTAACTGAGTTCCGTTGTGATACCAGCACAAATGACGCCGAACGTTGAAGTCGTCCAAATGAAATTGGCACTCCAGAAATCGTCGATAAAATTCATAGAATGGTATTGGTCATCACGAAACATCAGTGACTAAGAAAGAACCAAGATAGCAAAGTTTTTCATCAGAACGTGCACCAAGAAAGGCTAATGTGGGTCCTTACTCAGAGCTTTTGAACAGATTGGATGTTGATTTGAAGCAGAAACGACCATATTTGGCGTAGAAAAAAGTGCACACGTGTGCAATCACCATGGCAAAAGTACATAAATTGTGCTATGAGCTACTATCCCATCCATCATATTCTACAGATTTAACCCTCTGCGACTATTTTCTGTTTCCAAAACTGATTTGGATCGAAGAAGAGGTCACTGCTGAAACTGACGCCTATTTTCAGGGCTTTGAGAAAATCTATTATTTGGAAGGAATACAGCAATCGGAAATTTAAAATGCATATGCTGTAATACCCTTTACACAGAAGATCCCCGTAGTGAGGTTTGGGTTGAATGTGTAATCTGGAGTTCTTGGAGTCATGAAGAATGCGCCGAATGTGGAAGTTACATTTTTATATGCAACTTCTGCACCAAATAAATATATGGGGCGATATGAACCAAGGGTGTCAGCGTAGAACAAAAGTGAGCCAATTTTGGCTCTACCAACAACATCAATATTTCTGTACAACAATCACAGAAATAATTTTTGTGGTTTTTTTTCACGCTCGTCAAAATTTCGCGTTTTTGTTGTTTTTTTTGCGTACACAAAAAATCGAACTCGAACCAACATAAAACAACAACAACGACTACGTCGCATCAAAAGAAAAAACAACAAACACCATGGGTATTAATGCGTTGAAGCGCAGTTGCGAAAATGCAAGTCTTTTACGCACTAACGCCTGAACATTCAATGTGAATATTTCCATCTTGAGAAATTGCAGAAGTAGTGTGAAATTTTCGGCAATGTCTTTGTTGTTTTACAAATATCAAACTTTCGCAAGCCGCACTTCCGCAACAACGCAAGAGCATTACCCCTACTTTTTGTGTGTGTCCTAGTCCTTAGAAATTTTTGAAAATTGTTGATATATTATTGTTGTTGTAAACAAGGCATGAAAAAACAACTAAAAATTGTTTTTGTGATTGTTGTAATTCGAACTTGAAGTTGTTGTAAAAGCGAAAATTTTGCGCTGCATGCGCTTGGCTCAGTGATTTGAAAACGCTGACACCCCTGATATGGACTATATGGGTCATATTACGCTACACTTTTTTCCACTTCATTTTGAATATTTTTAGTTTATTAATTTTGTTTCTATATTCTGATAAGATGTTTATCTAAAAGTGAATCAGAATAAAGGTGAATTGTTTCCTTTAATGAAGAAAATAAAATTGTTTTGTTTTATGTATTTATTTTGGGTTTTATTTAAAAAAGAAAGTTTGGTGGTCTTCAAACAAAAAGTTTAGAAATATTTTTCCGTGTCACTTCTTTACCGTGATTATTTGAGATATTTTGAAGTTTACTATGGAAATGAAATTATAATGGAAAATGAAATTATAATTTCCAGGTGATAACTTATAACTATGTATCTCTCTTATTTGCGGCCTAGGAAGAGTATTTTTCTTACGACTTTTTTGCAGAATCGCAAAAAATTGTGTTTTCCCTCAGTGTATAATTTATTTCAGCACTCTATCATCGGAAACCAATATTCCCAGTATTCACAATTGTAAAAAAAGAGTATGTGACTACCTTCCCTTGTTTATTGCGTGAAAAAAGGTTTCGAATCACGGAAATTCAGTCAAATGCAGAAAAATCTCTATCTGGATCTCTTTCGATTTATCTGTCATTCTATCATTTTCCTTTTTACACAATTCATTGTCAGCTGCTGCTAATTTTTTTTCTTTCTTGCTCGCTCTACTCAGTTTGGTTGCATTAGTGATTGTCGGCTGCACCCATTTTTGTTTGCTTTTTTGCAAAACTACGCGATACATCAAGGAACAAAAAAGGGCACGAGACACGTTTCTACATTATCGTTCTCGTTCTCGTCGATATCGTGACGTTTTGTTATTGGTGGTTAGCTGAAACGTTTGTCAAGCGATCTGTCTGTCCGTCTGTCTGTCCATTTAGCTAAATGACAGTCCGTTGATCCCGTTACCTTTCCATTCGTATTCATTCTTCCTTCACCAAAAATATTCAACAACCTCCCCGTTTATTTTGTATTGACGCTTTTGTTATTGTTTCGTCAAAGTACTCACTCGCATAGCTTTGATGTTGCATACGCTCTTCCGCTTTGTTCGAGTAAAATTTTAAGGAAGGAAGTTCACTGCGCACAGCTGTGTAGTATTCATATTTTTATGGTTTTCGATATTTCCTGCACTGATAGTAGATACGTATGGTATACGATAGGTAAACACTGTCCTCTATTCAAAAGGGGGTCGGGCGCACATATTAACTTCATCCGGCTGTTAACAAACACCTCATAGAAGGCATATGGTAAATCACAAAACTTAGAAGTTACAAGGTCAGTATAGCGTTACATTAGGGATATTCACGCGTTAATGGGCACTGACATTTCGTCGTGCGTTTAGAAAATTTTTACATTTTTCCATTAAAAATGTTCACGCATTAGCGTCAAAAAAGTCTCAAAGTCGTAGCGCTATTGCTATATCACAACTGCGCATTAACGCGTGAATACCCTGAATATACCATACAAAGTCTTGAACAACAAAACACTAAACGATTGGCATGAACACTAGATAGTATCGATCCGATCCCCATACAAAAAAATCCGCTGTAAGCCCCCAATTTTGAAAGCTAATCGGTTTTGATTTTTAAGGAAAGAAAACATTTTTTTTTTTTCGACTTCTAAATAAGTTTCATAATGAATTTTTCGTATAGCTCCGCCATTTGAGGTTCGATCATCAAGTATAGTATATTGTTGAAAATGTCTCAATGTGGACTATATTTCATTGATAGAAGTTATTTATCAAAAATGTTTTTTTCGACTAGTTGTACTCTTTAACTCAGTTTCTACCACCAAGGATACCTCATAAAATTGAAGCCCATAAAAATTCATTAAATTCATTTCTACAAAATTTCCCCAAATTGTTGAAATTGAAGAAGTTATAGCGAAATTAAAACTTCAGTACAAAATATGAAAAACCATGCAATATTCTGTTTTATTTAATTAATTGCATACTGTATGATATGTCAAATGTTTAAAAAAATAATTTTGCATAGTTTTAGGGGGCGATTTTTGATTTTGAAACATCCTGTTTTTCATATTTTGTACTGAGGTTTTAGATTCGCTATAACTTCTTCAATTTCAACAATTTGAGGAAACTTTGTAAATGATTCGGTATCCCTATTACTTATTCACTTGTTAATATGAATTTGGTTTATTTTACTTTATTATATTCTTTGATAAGTCTATACAGCTATTTTATAGCAAATATATCAAAAAATAATACTACCCGACTTTTAGTCAACAAAAGTTGCGAATAACGACACTATTTTAGGGAATGGACAGGGTGATTCACATTACCCGACACTTTTTTTTCAGTTATTTTTAGGTACTTTCAATTTGTATGGCCTCACGCTTGAAAATGTTAATATTTTAGTTTATGAATCAGCAAATAGTAAAAACAATAGAATAACTTGTACAAATTAATTGACCAAACTAACCTACTACCATTACTTTGATAGAAATTGGCGAAAAAGAAAAAAGGTGACCACATACCCGAACTTACTCTACTACTAAGTAAACTTACTGGATAGCCGCTGTTGCGGAAATACTTATAATGAGTGTTCGTTTACTAGTTCAGAATTAAGGTTTTAGTCTTTTACGCATAAAACGTACGTATACAAGAGCTTTTCGGACTAAAACCTTAATTTTGAACTAGTAAACGAACACTCATTATAAGTATTTCCGCAACAGCGGCTATCCAGTAAGTTTACTTAGTAGTAGAGTAAGTTCGGGTAATGTGGTCACCTTGGACTAGTAACCGAACACTCTGATTTGATATCAAACTTGATATGGGAGCTCTTCGTAAAATAGCTAAACTTGAACAAAAAGTTGTCATGTCAACTGCGAAGTATCTACCCTTTTTTGAAAGTTACCAGTAAAGGGATTTTTTTTTTCTTTTTTAAATGAAAAAGTCTACTGTTTACATTTTCAAAATGCCCTCGCTTGCATAATCAATGAAGTTAAAATATTTACCAGGAAGTACAAACAACAACATATCACCACGGGATATTCGGAGAACAACTGGAGCATCCATTTACTTTTTTAGTTGAACTGAGTAATTGAATTTGCACACGCGCTTACTTTTTTTTGTGTGTTCTTTAGAAATCCGATAAGAAATATGTTTTGTACTTTTCCACCACCCTTGACTTATTCCTTACCCCTTATGTTAACATTATTTATTTTTTTTTTGGTTTTTTTCGAGGGTTCAACAACAAACTCAATCTGAATAATGCAATTTTATGTTTCCCCAGATACCAGATATTTTGGGTTTGTTTTTATTGCCTAATGCACCGTTGTTGGGCGCTTTGATTTCAAGGCAGAGTGCTCGATTTTTGTTATGTGCGATTTACGCCGAAACGTTTCAAATTGTGTCCCTTTTTTCCTCTGATATCATTTAAAGGTTTTGTATAGTCGTCTTTTATCTTCTGTTAAGCTCTTGAGTAAACTTTCGTATGCCAAATATACAGAGGAAGGGGTTTAATTTGGCATAAAGGTCGTTAGTTTTAAGCGGAAATTGACAGGGATCATGGTATAAGAAATTTATAGCCTTTTGCAAAGTAAATACAAGCGCATTATCATTGCAAAACATGCACGAAATTCTTAATAATTTTTGCTCCGTTATTTATGATTTGTAAATATTTATAGACTGTGGAGTTAATCCTGGATATTTATGATATATGTATGTACAACATAAGCAACTTTTCATTTATTCCCAAATCATTGTGATTTTATTATTGTATAAAATCAAAAGTTTGCTTATAACGACATTTGGTTCTTTCTGAAATACCTATCTTCGTTAGAAAATCATAAACACCTCCATTGTTGTCATCTTTACCATAGCTGTTTGTTTTGTCCATTAATATACGAGTATGTACTTACTCATATTGTAGATAAATACTTACGTTATATTCTGAGTAGAATTTTTTAATTTAAAAGTTAAAAAAATTGCATTTTTTATCATCAGCCTTTTTTTCATATCTTATCTCAGTGCAATAGCAGATAAGATTTTATTTTTAATCATAAGATATGAAAAGCATGCAACATGATTGTTTTCTAAGAACATGAAAATAATTTCATTAAGTTGTCGCCGAAACGTTAAAAAAAAAACAAAAATGTGAATGGGACATTTCCGACATGAAGATTAAGAATAAGAATTATTGATTTTAATCCAACAGTTTGGCTATGCCATATGCCAAAAGATACTTAATACCAAAATTGCGACAGAAAAAAATAATAAGTTTAATAACAAACGCACATGTGCACACAAAATAAAAAAATTGGAATGAACTATTGACTAGACATATGGTAATGTCAATCGAGAAAGATCGCTTTTTTTAAATTTCTTTTTTATTACATTGTGGCAAAATTCCACTGTCTTAGCTTTAACGGAAAGACTGAAACCGGTCGTAAGAAAATATCCAATCCACAAAATATTTGAAAGTTTTCTTTCCGCACAAAATTTTTTGAAATTGATTTTATTGTTAAGACTTATGACCCCAATGGTTTTCAAAACTTATTTTCTACCTTCATCCATCATAGTCACTTTTGTCCTAAGCTTTTTGTAAGGTAAGTTCTTGTTTTCAGCCCGTCTTTCGAATCTTCTGAAACAAAAATTCATTGTAAACTATCCTATCTTTGCTCAAATTTTAAATGGTATATTTTGCACTTAAGTTTTTAGAAAAAAACCAAAAATTTTCATACATAAGACCTATCTTTCTTTTATTTCTTAAGTTAATAGTATTTGGCTATAAAACGGAATCAAACTTAAACTAGTAAGGGTGTAGCTTTTGGCCTGGCTAAAAAATAAATACCCTACACTGCAGTACTTTGAAAATGTTGCTTATATGGGAGGTGACACGCCCTCTTGTCCGAGTTCACCCAGTTTTTGTTCAGAGCTTGCATTTATAGTTTTTAGTGTCTGAGTGGAATGTGGTTGGATTATCTCAAAAATCATTTTGAGTATAGCGTTTTGAAGCTTTTGCGTATATAGGAGGTGCCACGCCCTCTTGTCCAAGTTCGTCTAGTTTTAGCTTAGAGCGTGCATTTATAGTCTTTAGTATTTGAGTGAAATTTGGTTGGACTACCTCAAAAAAATCTTTCAGTATAGCATTTTGAAACTTTTGGTTATATGGGAGGTGCCACGCCCCCTTGTCCGATTTCACTTAATTTTTGTCAAGAGCTTGCATTTATAATTTTTGTTGTCTGAGTCAAATTTAGTTCGAATATCTCAAAAAACGCTTTCAGTATAGCGTTTTGAAGCTTTTGCTTATATGGGAGGTGTCACGCCCTCTTAACCGAATTCGCTCAGTTTTTTTCTCAGGGATTGTGCTTATAATTTGTAGTATTTATGTGTATTTTGGTTACATTATTGTGAAAAATACTCCTAAAATTGCATTTTCAATATATTTTTTATATGGGCGGTAGGCGTTTCCGTTGACCGATTTCGTTCATTTTCCCTCCCCCAAGCTGACTTTAACGACGGAGGCAGTGTACCAAATTTCATTGAATTATCTTGCTCAGTTTTCCCAAAAAGTGTATTTCAACACACAGCCAGCCACCCAGCCAGCCAGACAGACAGACAGACGGACATGGCTATATCGACTCAGGAGGTGACGCTGATCAAGAATATATATACTTTTCTATATCTGCCACGCCTCCTTCTCTGCGTTACAAACGGAAGGACAAAGTGAATATACCCAGGGTGTAGGGTATAAAGGGTTCTAAATAGAAGCAAATTAGACACGAAGATATGTAACCTTATGTTCTATTCGAAGCTGAGTCCGCATTCGAGATCAGAATTTCTCATATACCTACATGGTTTTGAGATTTTCATGCATGAAAATAAAGCATGCTTTAAGTTGCAGAAAGGGTTGTATTCAGGCGTATGTCGCAGTTCCATTTGATGACATTGGACAGTCATAATTTTACATATCAAACTATATCTTCAAACGTTTCCAATTAGACCCTTACTTTTTGAGTTATCACGCCCATTCAAAGGGCTAAAATCTATTTGTAGCGGATAAAGTATTTATGGACAAAACGCTTAAAATGAGTTCAGATCTGTTGCAGAGTATGAAATGTTTTAGTATAAATCAGAGAAAAGTCCTTAACTAGAAATATGGGGAGTTATCGTAAATAAATATTCTCGGGGAACTTATCTCAGTCTGCAAAAGAGAATGCATGACAGTCTGAGAAAAATTACTCGGGAATATTTATTCACGATAACCCCAATAATTAAGTCCTTTGTCTGGGGGTTGAGATGCCTTTACTTCATAGTGTGACAGCTCGAAATGTAAGGTTCCAAATGGAAAAATTCGTAATCATAATTTATAAGGAAGGTTATGGCTATACGACGCTATAATATTTTCTGGGAATTGTGTCATACGCCTAAAAATTGCGCCTTCTTCAACTTCAAGCAAGGATATCTCGAAATCCTGCAGGTATATAAATTAGCAACTCTGACCTTGGATTCGGATTCAGCTTCGAAAAGTACATAAAACGTAAACAGAGTGTAATCGATAAGGTTACGAAGCTTCTAGGAGGTGTTAAAGGAGGCCAAGACTAACAAAAATTGCATCTGGTGGGGTTTTAAAATGTACCCCTGAGCAGTTATAAAAATTGATTTTCTGACTTATCTTACAAGTCACCCTAGCGTTTCAGAGAAAACTTTTCATAACAAACTTTTAGCTAATTATATGAGCTTTCTAAAAATGTATTTGGCTTATAGGTTTCGGAAAGTTCTTGCCCTTTAAAATCGATATTTTAAGTTTATTTTTTTTTTTTTATTATTTTGACTGGCGGCCATTTTAGTATGAAAATGGTCCAATTAACATTACTATTTATAATTGTTTTTGGACTCCTCGTTAAATTTTTGTTGATTCGGTAGTATATTTATTCATCCGATCAAAATTAGCAGAATTGGTCTGAAGATGTTTATGGAGGTAGACATTGGGGGTATTTGTTAATGAAGATTCCCGGGGAATTTTCTCAATCTGCAGTGCATTCTCTATTGCAGTTCAAGAAAATTCCCCGGAAATCTTGATTCACGATAATCCCCATTTTATTTTCTTCATTTCAAATTTACTGACTTATTAAGGACTCTGTGGCTTTATGAACATGAAATTACTTTTAAATTAAGCCATAAAGAAACTAATGTGAATAATTTTCATAGAGAAAAATTTACCCATTCACAACTACTTAATTATTATTATATGATAATTGTTAATCTCTACAAAATTGTTATATATATTATTGAATTTCAATGTCATAGGTAACATAAAATTTTATTTGATGACAAGATAATATACCGAACCCAACAAAGCTCTGCATAAATTTATATAAAATTTATTGGAAATTTAAAATACAAAATTTAGCGTAGGTGTTGAAGTTGAATATGCAAATGAGATGATATCTTTTGTAAATAGTACCCAGAGCTGTTTAAATTTGAAAACAATGACACAATCGAGCGAGAAAGAAGAAGAAATTTTTATCTATTTCATATAAATTGACTTCTCTTGGAAGAAATACACGGATAAAATAAACTGAACTATCAATTTTTGCATATTTATTTATTTTAAGTAAATATTACGAAAACAAATCCAACATATGTTGAAATACAAAAGTCAGTAGTTGCCAACGTCCAGCGGAAGTCTGTATCTCATTATGTCTCTGTTTACTTTTGTCAAGTCGGTAGGATTGGTGTTCCTTGACAGTTTGACAGTTGAAACTCATAATTTATGCAAACATGGCGCAGACCATACTCTCCATACCGTATCTACTAAGTGAAATAAAGTGAAGTGACTGACTGATTGTGTGTGTATGATGAGTGTGTGAAATATTTATGTTGCATCAATCAGTGTGATGGCACTTAAGTGGAGTTTGTACAAACATAAATCAATATATCAGTTTTTACGCCCAAACAATACGGCACCCCGCTTAATGAGAAAATGTCAAAATGTCGTAATTTATGTTTGGTAATTTAATAAAATTTATTGTAAACCACAATCAAAAATCATAACAAAAAAATATATTGCAACACATAAATAACTCGTTAATGTGAAAATGCTGCAGTGCTGCACGTGGTGTTGTGCATGGCATATCACTCCCCCTTTTCTGTCAATTTTTGTTTTATATCGAAATTCAATCATTTAATCAATTCGTAACGCACTCCTTGCAAACTTATGAAATATCGTCCAAATTTTCACTTGTGATAAAAGCCCATTACATAGAAATGTCAAAATAACATGCATTAAAAAGGGGTTTTAGCTTACAAAATTGAATAAGAGAGTCATTCTTAAATTGCATAACGCAAAATAGTAGAATTTACGATACCCCCCTCCCTCTTTTATCTCTCATCAAAGATAAGAACTCCACAAAACTCCTTTATTGTGCAAAAGTTCGAATGACCGCCCCCATTTTGAAAGCTAATATTGAAAGATTTTTAAGGGAAATAACATTTTTTTTTTCGGCCTCAAAATTCGATGCAGTTTTGTTTTATATATATCTCCGCCATTTGACGTCCGATAAACAAGTATAGTATATCGTTGTAAATGTGGGCTACATTTTATTCATAAGTCATTTATCTCGGATTTCTTTTTCGACTAGTTGTACTCAATATCTCAGTTGCCAAGGACACTACATAGAATTGAAGCCCATAAAAAATCATAAAATTAATTTCTACAAAGTTCACACAAATTGTTGAAATTGAAGAAGTTATAGCGAATCTAAAACCTCAATACAAAATGTGAAAAACAGGATGTTTCAGAAACGACAATCGCCCCCGAAGACTATGCAATATTTTTTTTTTAACATTGGACATTACAAACAGCATGCTAATAAATAAAAAAAGAGTTTTGCATAGTTTTAGGGGGCGATTTTTGTTCTTGAAACATCCTGTTTTTCATTTTTTGTACTGAGGTTTTAGATTCGCTATAACTTCTTCAATTTCAACAATTTGAGGAAACTTTATAGAGATGAATTTTGTGGTGTCCCTTACTTGATCATGGCAGATTGGCAACTTTCCCGGCTAGCTCTCCGAAATTTTTAGGGGTGGTCCTTAACCCAGCCAATCTACCCGAAGGGTCCGACAATAAGATTTTCTCTTCCTAACGAAGAGAAAACCTTTCTTATAATAAACAAAAAAAATCAAATCAAACTAAAAAAAAACTCAAACCAAATAAATTTTAGCAGCGAAGGGAAATATTTTCGCAGAGGGAAAAAAAAAAAAAAAAAATTATTACTCACATGTTCCGAACTTGGGGGAATAAAACCCCCTTATCCCCACTCCTACGTCATGGATCCACTCTTTTGGGAAACCTCCTCCCACTTAACTAAAACTTACTCCATTTCAAAATTTGGAACAAATGGCTTTTAACTTTTAAATTTCTTTTAATATAGAATTCGTATCTTTTTTTTTTTTTTAGCAACTAAATTATCAACTAATAATATTCAGTAATATTTCTTTTCTTTTTTTTTTTAAGAGGCCTCTGTTACAGAATTTCAAAAAAAAAACAATAATGGACTATTTCTTAAAAATACTATATAGATACTAAGTCGACTACTTTAAAGAATGATAAGAATAAAGAAATAATTATACCTAAGAAATACTGTTTATGTATATAAAAAGAAATATAATGCCTCACGCTAATTTCTGCTACCACCTGCGTTTAAATTTCTGCTTCTGTCTGGTTGCTGACACTGCCGAAGTTAGATGATCGTTGATGCCGCTCCGTTGCGTAGAATTTTAGTTACTGATGTTGTCCATATACTTAAATTGTCGTTGCTCTCGATCTTGTTTAATAGTACGTTGCTTCTGATGTTGTTGTGGTTGCTGATAAAATTGTTCGTCACTTTCTGCAGCAACTATTGCTATTGGCGAGAGTAGTTGCTGTTGCTCTGCCTGCAATTCTCTATGTACAATATGCGGTTTAATATCAATGACAGGATAAACAATTGTTGACGTTTGATTTTCCTGTCGCGTTTCTTGATATTGTTGCTGTTGTTGATTTGTTGAGAGAACAGTGAGCTCTTCGACTGTGGCGACTGCTAAAGTGAGCGAACTGCGACTGGCGACTTGGTGACTGTGGTGGTGGGTTAACGACGACAGACGACGACTGCGACAACGACGGCTGACTACGGCAAACTCGATTTACAACGGAAAAAACTTGATTCTCCAGCAACAAAGGCGGCGATGTCTTTCACAGAAATTTTTTCTTTAACTTTTTGCGATTTTTTCGTTTCAATTTTTTTCAAGTTAAGACGAAGAAAACTTGCTGCGTTGCTGCTGCTCGCTTATTAAACTGCAATTGTTATTATTTTGATGACAATTTGTTGGATTTATGGTGGACCATTCTGAAATTATTGTTGCCGTTGTAGTTGGCTTTCTTGGTTTTTGTTTTTCCAGTAGACACCTCAATTTGTAGCGGCGTTCGTTCAAAATTTCAGTCTTCTTTTTTTTTTTTTCAAGTTTCCTACTTATTAGCACTTTTTATTTACTCTATCTTTAACACTTGTTTTTCTTTTTAAGTATTATAGCATTTAATTTGTGGTTATTCATTTACGTAAAAAAAATATATATATAGGTAACCCTATTTACAATCTTGTGTCTTTAACTTTGTGTTTAAACTTAACTTTTTAAGTCGATTAAAAGAAATTTAAAAACTGCACACTGCACTTACAGTTTATGCTAATAGATTTCTTGTAGTTTTTCTACTACGCTACGATAAATTGAGTTAAGGAAAAATTAAATTTTCTGAACGCACGCCATTTTATTTTTTCTTTCACTAACCGCGAAACCGACCGACATGTCCAAAATCCAAAACGCAACTCCTCTCGGCCAATTAAATTCGTTGCCAACAGCCCAATTTTTCGGTATCTATTTACTAATACCAGTAAACAAAATCTTTCGTCAAATAGTTAACAACCTATTCTGGTCTCCCTCATTCCTATAGATTTCGGTGACGTTTCAAGATCGCGCCAAAAATTTTTGTCTCTTAATTTCAATGTCATTTAAAAGTGACATTCAATTGACCGATCTTTTTTTTTTGTTTCGTGTAATAGTATTAGTACATATTACGGGAAATATCGCATAGAACATAGGGTGTTTCCTAAAACGCAAAATTGACTTCGAATTTATTAATCCTGCAGTACACCTTTTATATATTTTTTTTTTAGGGCAGTCACACGCTACAAAACTCTAGAGTTTCAAGGCTACTAAGAAACGCTAGTGGGCTGTGACAGCTTTTAATCCTTATTGGTATTGTTTACTTTCTCCAATCATAATTGCTAAACAAAAACACACGCGCCCAACGTAGGTCACGCCCACACCCTGAGATATTGTGACTCATGCTCAGACTGATCAAGCCGGGCCTAAGCTATGACCACTTGGTTGTATTTCTCACTACATCTTAAGACCAAATATTAGTTCAGGATTTGCATGCGACTTTTCCCACAAATACATATCAGAAGTTAGATACAAATATGTATGTAAATGGCAACACTTGTAGAAAACTTGCCTGCAGAGCTACTGTCAATACTATACCCAACCTGGATCAAAATGAGTGAAAAGTTTTTTTTTTTTTTTTTTTTGAACATCCGATGTAATCGAAGCCTTGGCGCTTCTTTGGGCAGCGCTACCCTTTTCCAAGTTAACCCCTGCGGCTTCCAAATATTTCACAAAAACTTTTAATGGCATCCAAGAAAACCCTACTCACGTCCGAGAATTACTCATTTCCACCTCAGAAATCCCCACTTCAATCCAAGAAAACCCCATCCTAACCTCAGAAGGTACTTCTGCTTTAACACCAGAGGCATTGCACAACCAAATCATTTTGCCTATTTTAAAGTTATTAAAATAGATATATGCGATTGAAATCTGTTGTGTGTATCCTACCAGTAAGGTAATGAATATAAAAAAAAATTATTGGGCTTTTGTCGTACAAAACCTCCGAAACCAAAACAAAAAGAAACCCCTCCGAAATCAAAATGGACACCTCTTAGACTAAAATGAAAACCTCCAAAATACAAATGAACCACTCTCAAACATAAGGCTTCCGAAGTACAACCAAAAAAAAATTCCAGAAATACATCCGAAATCCCCGGAAAAATAAATGAAAATCTCCGAAATCAACCCAAAAAAAAAGGTATAGATGGTGTATTCAGTTACAACAGTTTTCTTCGTGGTAGGATCATCAGAAATGTGAGACAAAAGAAAAAGAAGTATGATTTCAAGTGCAACGCAATTGAACAGATTAAAGACTTATATAAAAAAAAATGTCCATGGGTCCAACATTGGCATAATGAAGACCCCCCGGTGAAACCTCCACCGTTTAGTCCAAAAGAGGACCTAGGGATGTAGACTGCGTCTGCCCTTGGTCGAACCTTTGGTGATTTTAACACACCAACGCAAGGCCAAGCGCAAAAGCAGTCATATCTTTATGGTTCTGTTGTCTGGAACGAATTTTTAAGCAAATATTAAAAAAAAAGTTAATTAATAGCCGAATGCCTTAACATGGCTGTATGCCGAGTGGTCTCAAGCATAGCTCAGTTACCCCAGGCTAAGATTACATTGGATACACCCTCGTACGTAAATCAAGTCGTACGAGAGAAAGAAAAAAAAAAAAACGCATGCTTCAATAAAATAAGTACGGTAGTCGTACGAAAGCGATGATTATCGAAAAATCAACCGCACGCTTCATCGGAACATGGTTTGGTCGTACGACCGAATTCCCGCACGAAGTCGCATCCAATGCAACCTCAGTCTCAGGGTTACCTACAAAAATACACAGCCGTCCAATGTGGAACTTACGCTGGCCAAAAAGCCGCCCAATCTGGGAACAGACGCTTTTTTGGACTTAGGGTGCACAGCCGCCCAATCTGGGAACAGACGCTGACCAATAAGCCGCCCACTGTGGATCAGACGCTTTTTGGATTCACTGGGGTACGCGGGGTCGTTACTCCCGTCATCTTTTACTCCTAAAAGATGCCCTTACGGGCTCAAAATGAACACTTAAACGATTTTAAGGTTTACACCAAGAAAAATAGTTTGTTGGGATCATTTTTGGCCTATGTTTAGGGGAATTAGGGGGATTAAAAATAATAAAACGTAAAACGATGTATACCTTTGTTGTTTATCCCTTATGAACAGTCCAAAACGTTGATTTTCAATTTATTACGGCAACCCCGAAGAAAGATGTTGAAAACTCGAAAATTATAAAATCCGTGGAATGTATATCCAATATTTATATCATGCGACGCTAAAACTTTGTATCCGATTTATCCCTTTTATCATTTTACACGCTGGTACCTGAAACCGTAAGAACGAATTTTATTAAATACGTGGTTCTGAGTAATTCTACTCTGTATACTCAGTTTAGTGAAATGTTTTACAGCTATGTCCCAAACTACGTTTTAAATCTAAGCTACATTAACTTATATACTTATATAAGTATTATGTAAAATAGGCTTAGTACAGACTAAGAACGTAGAATACTCCACGCAAATCATAAAAAGAGAGCGAAATAAACATTCAGCAGTACAGTTTTAGTTAAAATCAATTACCCATATATTTTAAGCATACAAGGAGAAAGCTAACATGGTAGCAAAAAAAATGAAAATGACTTGTAGAATTTTTATTTATTGTTTCAGGTCTTTAGCGTGGAAAATCCCAAGGGATTTCCCTTGGAGAGTTTCCAGCTCATACATGTTCCGACCAATGGGTTTTACTACCCTGCACTTTGAAAATTTTCTACAAAATTTAGCATTAATATTTTTGCTGAAATCGCTCAAGATGAAATTTCTCTTGTATATCTCTTGACCTGGCTTAAATAAAATGGTACGACTATGTTTATTGTACTGTCGAGCATAGCGTTCATAGCTCTTATGTATGTTTTCTTTAATGGTGTTTCTAAGGACACTAATTTTATCTTTTCGGTTTTGTGGATCGATTTCTGCTTCTTCCAAAATACCTAAACGTCTTGCCAGGGTATAATCTTCCCCGCAGGTAAACATGGACTGACCAAAAAGAGCGAAATAAGGTGTGAAACCGGTAGAAGAGTGAACAGCTGTTCGAATTGCACATTCTATATCCGGAAGATGGAGATCCCAATCTCGATGGTCGGATTCTAAATAAGCTCTTATCGCAGATAACACCGTTTGGTTTACCCTCTCAGAGGCATTCGCCTGAGGGGAATGGAAAGCATTTTTCATATGTTGGATTTTAAAAGTGTCCAACATATTTTTAAACTCTTTGGAAATGAATTGCTTTCCATTATCCGAATGGATCAATTCAGGGACACCAAAGGTGTTAAAGATATTGTTAACTAAAAATTTTGTGACGTTTGTCGCCGACGCTTCGCGCATAGCTTTAAGAAATATAAATTTCGAAAAGTGGTCTAACACAATGAATATGTAAGTATTACCAGTTTTGGAACGGGGATATTTACCCAAAAAATCTATATAAAGTTTCTGGAACGGTCTACACGTGACTACCTCATTAACCATTCTAGGCCTCAATTCACAATTTGGAGATTTAATTTCTTTACAAGTCACGCAATTGCGAACATAGTTGCGCACTTGTGCAGCCATCTGTGGCCAAAAATACTTTTGCCTGATTCGATAAAGAGTCTTGGCTACGCCCCCGTGTGAAACAGAAGGTGGTTCATGCTCTTTAGCAATTACTGTTGTAGTCAGTGCTTCTGGCACCCATATTTTCCAGGGATTTTCATCCAGTTCCTGCTGAGAAAATTCTGTTTTTCTATATACCACACCGTCCACGACTTTTAGATCTGGTAATTTACTTCCATTTTCGTTAACTGTTTCTATCAGCTGAAGGTATTCAGGCGAGCTAAATTCTGTAGTTTCGAAATCCAATCCTAATTCATCGACGCAATCTTCTGTGACTGTTCGTGACAGCATGTCCGCAACCACGTTGTCTGTACCTTTGCGGTGTTCTATCTCGAAGTTATATGACTGCAATTCTAATGACCATCGCGCTAAACGCCCACTGAGATCACGCAAGCTCATCAGCCATTTGAGACTGGCATGGTCCGTGACAACTGTAAATGGCATGAGCTCTACGTACGGTCGGAATCTTTTTATTGCCAGTACGGCCGCCAAACATTCTTTCTCAGTCACGCTGTAGTTTTTTTGAGCGCTATTGAGTTTCTGGGAATAGAATGCAATCGGTCTGTCATTGTTTTCTTCGTCTACTTGAAATAGAACAGCCCCTATTCCGAATTGTGAAGCATCACATTGTATGTAGAAACGGCGTTTAAAATCTGGATGTACCAGTACAGGAGCGGTCGTTAAGGCAGTTTTGAGTTGGGTGAAAGCTTCGATGGCCTGAGGAGTCATACAAAATTTTGGGCTTTTTCTCAGTGTATCACTTAACGGTGACGACAAAGTTGCAAAATCCTTTATAAAGCGCCTGTACCATCCGGCTGTCCCCAGGAAACTACGCACATCTCGAGGCGACTTCGGAATTGGGATATTGGAGACGGCAGTTACCTTTTCAGGGTCCGTCTTCAATACCCCTCCTCCGATGACAAACCCAAGATAGCGCAGTTCCTTCATACAAAACTTGGATTTTTTTAACCCGATGGTCAGGTTCGCTTTACTTAGGCATTGAGCAACTTCGCGCAACAGTTTCAAGTGAGTATCGAAATCTCGAGCAATCACCAGCAGGTCATCCAGGTACACAAATACGTTTTGCTTAAGGCGCTGGGGGATCACTTTATCCATCAGCCTGCATAACCGTTGGGCCGCGTTGCAGAGCCCAAACGGCATAACTGCAAATTGATAAAGTGGTCTCCCCGGAATCGTAAACGCGGTGCACTCCCTAGAGCCTTCCTCCAACTCAATTTGCCAAAAGGCGTATTTGAGATCCACGCTGCTAATGAACACTGTTTCATCTATACGGCTAAGTATGCCCTCAATGTTTTGCAAGGGATATGCATCCTTAATGGTGCGATCATTTAGCTTCCTTGCATCCAGACATAGCCGATTTTTACCTGGTTTCCTCACCAGCGTGGTTCTGTTGCTCCAAGGACTGTTGCTCACCTCGATAACTCCTAAGTTCAGCATATTATCGATTTCGGTATACAAAAGTTCCTGCACGGCCGGTGACACTGGATAGTGTCTATCCTTTACTGGTTCCGATCCCTCTTTCAGGATAATAGTGTGTTTTTCCAAACTTGTTTTTCCTAGACCGTTCTCCTCAAAACTTTTAAACTCCTTTACTGCCTCCTGTAACTGCTTCTCCTGATCTGACGTTAAATAGTGTTGCGACGGATCCTTTTCTTGTTTTTCCTCTTCCAATGATGCCACTCCAAAAATGTCGGGTGCTAAACCAAACCTTTTCCAAAAGTCGACGCCAAGGTATAGTGGTTGCTCTAATGTTGGACAGACAAACAATTCCATATCTATTGTTAGATTTTTGTACTGCACTGGTATTTTGATTTGACCATGAACCCAGTGAGTTTTGCCTCCGGCCGTTCTCACACGAGATATTGAACCTTTTGGTTCTAAACCTATAGTTTTGAGCAGTTCCCCACAACCTTTGCCTAACAGACTCACAGAAGCGCCGGTATCCAACAAACCCCGCACAGAGATCGAAGAAATAATTACATCCGCATATGGTCGAATATCATTGCTTTTGATTGCCGTCACACTACTTACGATTTCTTGTCTA
Organism: Calliopum simillimum; assembly: GCA_951812925.1. Lineage (NCBI taxonomy): Eukaryota > Metazoa > Arthropoda > Insecta > Diptera > Lauxaniidae > Calliopum > Calliopum simillimum. Next base: position 108,436,950 of record OX638370.1, read on the forward strand.
ATTTTTTTCCGCTGGTTATACCTATTTCTCGCTTTTAATATTTTTTTCGAAATCTCTCTTTTTCCCACTAGCTGACTTTCGCCAAAAATTTTATTTCTGACTTTCTGATAATTGCGTATCCTTTCCTCTAAGGATTTGTGCCTCAACAGAAACCTAGTCTTACTTAACTTTTTATCATAATTTTCAAATTTTTCTCCCACCTCGACTTCTTCAAAATTATCCGATTTTGAGTGGGTGGGACTTAAGTCACATTGAATCGCGGCGTTTCTGCGGGAGTTTGCGTCGAGCACGACACACCCGCTCTTGTCGCACCCCTCAAGTTTCCCCGTGAACAGGTTGGACAACGCGGAGTAATTACCCCTACTTTGCCGCACTTAAAACAAAAAAGCCGCCTTTCAGTCGAAGGACAGTCGATGTAAGTATGACCTTGTTGGCAACAATTCCAGCAAATCAAAGGTCTTCTTAAAGGCTCAGTTAAAATATTATGACTCATTTGCACAGCTTCTACACTAGGCTCCACTTCTTGATCCCAAAAATTCTGGTCTCCTGCTTGTTCACTTTCCACCACTTCGCTCACGTAAGCTCGAGGTTGTCTAAACCTTGCTATTGTTGGCTGGTTAGACCGCAAATCTTTACGCGCAAAAAGGGATTCATACTCGCGACATTGATCACGCAAGTGGTCTACAGTATATGAAGTCATCGGATAGACTGCTTTGGCCAAACTTTCTTTCAAATTTCTTTTAATAATTTTAACCGCCTCTAACTCATCTATATTTATCCCCAGGCAAGAACGTAATTTTTTTACTTGATGGAAAAATGCATCAATTGATTCATCAGGAAGCTGACGCCTCTCTGCGAATTCCCTTAATTTTTCAAATTGAGTTTTATTACTCTGAAATTGATGCCTTAGCTCACGGCTTAAAGTGTCCCAGTCAGGTGATGGATTAGATGTTAAGAAAAGCCAGTACCAGTCTGACGCCTCCCCTTTGACTAAACGATGAAATTCACGGATAACTTCAGGCCAAGAATGATTATATTGGGTCCTTAGACGCTCTAGCCTAAAAATAAAATCTTCCACCGTTAGTTTTCCAGAATCGCCATCAAACACTAAATCCCACTGATGGACTTTAACTGGATGAACATTTTCGTAAGCTCTTTCAGGAGCTTCATGGCCTACTGTACCTGCCCTTATACCTTGTTGAGTCGGAAAATTATTATGATTCACATTCGGCATTCCCCTATTGTTGTCGATGTTCGAGTGATTTGGCCTAGCCTCATTTTGGAACCAATTTGCATCAGCCCTATTCCAATCATTATACCAATTTGGATTTTGAGGAACCCTGGTTCCCGTATCACTATTCTGTCGAGAGACATTCACGTGATCCAAAACTTGTTTCATGAACGGTTTTATAAGTCCATCTATCTTTGCTTCTAGAGACTTTTCTATATTTTGTACGTTTTGAGAAACCGCTATATTTAAAGCCGATACTATCCCACTGTGCAAGACAGATTCGTATTGATTATCGGTATTTGCCTGTGAATTTACTCTGTTTGCATGCATGTTACTGCCCATAGAAAATTGTCCGGAATTTTGAGGCGGTGGTTTCGAAAGATCAGGTGGTAATGGTGTTAACCCTTCTAATAAGGAACGCTGCATAGGACGCTTAGGATATGTGCCAGTCCTTGACCTTAACTGATCTGTAAATTGTCCCTCTTGGGTCTTGGTACGAGCCTGAGTTCTCATACCCCCTTCTGAAAAAACTGTAGCTGGATTGTATATACGTCGCGCATTGGAAATTGGCCCACTGCCCGGTTGTGTGTAACCAGTGGCTAGGTTACCACCTCCAATCGTGGATGAAAAATCATAAAAATTACTTGGAATTGCTCCATCCTGTACCCCGACAGGTGTACGCAAGACATGTGACCTTGAATTAGAATCAGTCAATAACCTATTTCGCATCGGCATATTTGGGTTTTGACCTGTTGGCAACGAATTTAAATTGTTAACGATTTCAGTATTCGGTCCTGAAACCGGAGAATGCCCAACAAACGACATTGTTTTGGATTTGTCGAAGCCGTATCAAAATTAAAATCGTGTTACGAATGGTTTTAATTCGTATTTGGATTTCTTATTTGTTATAAAAAAAAGTATTATTTTATCTTTCTAAAAACGCGTTTTAGCAACAGGCAAACTAAATAAAATATTATTTACTCTACTATTCTTTAATTGTTTAATTAAATTGTGGTGGGAGGAGATTTCCAAAGATGAACCATGACATAACTAACTTCCTTTCTACCACTAACTTCCCTTCATCTGCTATGACAAACTGATTCAAAAAAAAATAAAAATTTTTAAATGCAAAAAGAAAAAATGTTTCGATTGTCGGTAAGAAACCCCAAAAAAAAAATATATTTTGGACTTAATCCCAGCAATCGAAATAATTTAGAAACGACAGCAAACTAATCGTATTAGTGCAAACGCAGATAGTATTTACTTCTACGGACACCCATAGCTTCCAATAAATTCAATGGCAGTGCTACGTAAATGGAACCATTGCCTCTACGGCCACTGGACCCTTGAATCAACTTGTCTGCCATCTTTCCCAATCTTTATTTCAAATTAATTTATTACCGCTACCAAAAAAAAACCTATTAATTGTTACTTGAAAATCTACGTTGAATAGTTTCCTGCTAAACCCATCACAAATGCAGTTAGGGTGGACATCTTAGCCTCCAAAGCCATTTGTAAAAAGTTGAACAGGAAAGACTCAAAGACACAATTCCTAAAATTTCGTTGAGTAGTCTCTTGAAAAACCCCAGCCAAATACATTTAGGGTGATCCCTATAGTCCCCTAAGCTACTTGACTGAAGTCCCCCAAGAAAGAATCAACGTACCTAACGCAAATTTCGATTGGGCGCCATATTGTGGCGCAAACTTGGGGTATTTGGTGTTATTACCCCTTTTTTAAATGTATTTAACTTTCAATTGGGCGCCATATTGTGGCGCATACTTGGGGTATTTGGTGTTATTACCCCTTTTTTAAATGTATTTAACTTTCAAATTGGGCGCCATATTGTGGTGTCCCTTACTTGATCATGGCAGATTGGCAACTTTCCCGGCTAGCTCTCCGAAATTTTTAGGGGTGGTCCTTAACCCAGCCAATCTACCCGAAGGGTCCGACAATAAGATTTTCTCTTCCTAACGAAGAGAAAACCTTTCTTATAATAAACAAAAAAAATCAAATCAAACTAAAAAAAAACTCAAACCAAATAAATTTTAGCAGCGAAGGGAAATATTTTCGCAGAGGGAAAAAAAAAAAAAAAAAATTATTACTCACATGTTCCGAACTTGGGGGAATAAAACCCCCTTATCCCCACTCCTACGTCATGGATCCACTCTTTTGGGAAACCTCCTCCCACTTAACTAAAACTTACTCCATTTCAAAATTTGGAACAAATGGCTTTTAACTTTTAAATTTCTTTTAATATAGAATTCGTATCTTTTTTTTTTTTTTAGCAACTAAATTATCAACTAATAATATTCAGTAATATTTCTTTTCTTTTTTTTTTTAAGAGGCCTCTGTTACAGAATTTCAAAAAAAAAACAATAATGGACTATTTCTTAAAAATACTATATAGATACTAAGTCGACTACTTTAAAGAATGATAAGAATAAAGAAATAATTATACCTAAGAAATACTGTTTATGTATATAAAAAGAAATATAATGCCTCACGCTAATTTCTGCTACCACCTGCGTTTAAATTTCTGCTTCTGTCTGGTTGCTGACACTGCCGAAGTTAGATGATCGTTGATGCCGCTCCGTTGCGTAGAATTTTAGTTACTGATGTTGTCCATATACTTAAATTGTCGTTGCTCTCGATCTTGTTTAATAGTACGTTGCTTCTGATGTTGTTGTGGTTGCTGATAAAATTGTTCGTCACTTTCTGCAGCAACTATTGCTATTGGCGAGAGTAGTTGCTGTTGCTCTGCCTGCAATTCTCTATGTACAATATGCGGTTTAATATCAATGACAGGATAAACAATTGTTGACGTTTGATTTTCCTGTCGCGTTTCTTGATATTGTTGCTGTTGTTGATTTGTTGAGAGAACAGTGAGCTCTTCGACTGTGGCGACTGCTAAAGTGAGCGAACTGCGACTGGCGACTTGGTGACTGTGGTGGTGGGTTAACGACGACAGACGACGACTGCGACAACGACGGCTGACTACGGCAAACTCGATTTACAACGGAAAAAACTTGATTCTCCAGCAACAAAGGCGGCGATGTCTTTCACAGAAATTTTTTCTTTAACTTTTTGCGATTTTTTCGTTTCAATTTTTTTCAAGTTAAGACGAAGAAAACTTGCTGCGTTGCTGCTGCTCGCTTATTAAACTGCAATTGTTATTATTTTGATGACAATTTGTTGGATTTATGGTGGACCATTCTGAAATTATTGTTGCCGTTGTAGTTGGCTTTCTTGGTTTTTGTTTTTCCAGTAGACACCTCAATTTGTAGCGGCGTTCGTTCAAAATTTCAGTCTTCTTTTTTTTTTTTTCAAGTTTCCTACTTATTAGCACTTTTTATTTACTCTATCTTTAACACTTGTTTTTCTTTTTAAGTATTATAGCATTTAATTTGTGGTTATTCATTTACGTAAAAAAAATATATATATAGGTAACCCTATTTACAATCTTGTGTCTTTAACTTTGTGTTTAAACTTAACTTTTTAAGTCGATTAAAAGAAATTTAAAAACTGCACACTGCACTTACAGTTTATGCTAATAGATTTCTTGTAGTTTTTCTACTACGCTACGATAAATTGAGTTAAGGAAAAATTAAATTTTCTGAACGCACGCCATTTTATTTTTTCTTTCACTAACCGCGAAACCGACCGACATGTCCAAAATCCAAAACGCAACTCCTCTCGGCCAATTAAATTCGTTGCCAACAGCCCAATTTTTCGGTATCTATTTACTAATACCAGTAAACAAAATCTTTCGTCAAATAGTTAACAACCTATTCTGGTCTCCCTCATTCCTATAGATTTCGGTGACGTTTCAAGATCGCGCCAAAAATTTTTGTCTCTTAATTTCAATGTCATTTAAAAGTGACATTCAATTGACCGATCTTTTTTTTTTGTTTCGTGTAATAGTATTAGTACATATTACGGGAAATATCGCATAGAACATAGGGTGTTTCCTAAAACGCAAAATTGACTTCGAATTTATTAATCCTGCCGTACACCTTTTATATATTTTTTTTTTAGGGCAGTCACACGCTACAATTTTATGATTCTGTACGGACTTTAATTTTATGATGTGCCATTGGCACCTTAGGGTGGTAGAAACTGAGATAATGAGTACAACTCTTCGAAAAAAACATTTGACATAAATGACTTCTATGTATGAAATGAAATGTAGAGAGAGAGAGATGTTGAGACATTTACATACAACGATATACTATATATATAAAAAACAAAACTGCATCGAATTTAGAGGCCGAAAAATAAATGTTTTTTTCCTTAAAAATCTTTCAATATTAGTTTTCAAACTGGGGGCGGTCATTCGAACTTTTTTTTCTATGGGGGTCGATACTATCCATTGTGCACTTTCTTATACAAACAATAGTTTTTTGTAGGTCTAGGCCTTGTTATAAAAATATGTTCTTTTCGGTTATTCTAGTCAGATGATCAGGAACGAATTCATGTGGTTTTTAGTTGTTGATTTTTTTTGTCCGAGCCAACCATTTTCGATATTTCGCTCATAGTTATGAGTCCAAAATAAAATAAATTTAAAAGTCTGTCTGAGTAAGTTCACAAAGGCCCGATTTCACAGTCATTAATTGAGCTGCTACTTATGTACCCGATGTTGAATGCTTAAGTTATTATTAAGATAGTTCATATTAACAAAGTTCATATTTTTCTATGGACTTCAGAATAGTCAAATTTCTGTACCCAAAATGACTCATATTTAGGAATATATGACTTTGAAAATACTCTTTCTTGATTTTTATAAAGAGCTCTTATTTGAGCATTAGTCGAGCGTCAGCGTAATTTAACCGTCTCTGTTTCTGTACACTCCATATAAATTTTATGGGCATGAAACAGACAGAGATGGTAAAATACGCCTGCAGCTGGACTAACGCTCCAATTTAGGTATGCCAGTAAGATTTTTAAGGTGTCACAGTAGGCTGGGGAAATCATGACGACAGTCTTTCGGAACTCAGAAGGGATCCTGTTGATCGATTACAAAGATTAAGGTGTCTTTCTGACCGGAGAATACTACGCTTCAATCTTAGAATGGTAAAAGAACGCCGTCTGGGAAAAAGAAGGGGAAAATTGACCAAAGGTGTTCTCCTTTAACAAGAGAACGCGTCTGTTGACCATAGCCGTGTTACGATGGCCGACCTGCAGAAATAAGGCTTCGAAATTTTGTCTCACCCACTTTACAATTCTAACCTGGCTCCAAGTAGTTATTATTTCTTCACAAACTTTAAAAAAAAACTTCGTGGAAAGATATTTTTTTTTAGTTTTTTTTAGACTAATATATGTAAAACATTTTTTTCCGAAGTTTAGTGAAAAATCAGAAAATTGTATATGGATAGCAGAAGAATATATTGAACAGGAAAAAAAATAATATTTTTATTTCCACTTTTTACCCCTCCATTCCGCGGACTTAAAAACGTACATATTGCATATATAAGAGAGTAAACTTGAAGTTGCTGGTTTAAAAACTACAAAGTATCGTTAACTAGTTAAAAAAAAAACAAAAGAAACCTTTATTTTGTAACTTTATGGCTTTCACATTAAATTCAAAGCAATTCTGCGAATGCCAACAGTTTAGTAAACAGCAATAAAATGCACAAATGCCTCAGGTTTGGGAAAAGTACTCAAGTAACAAATAGAACAAAAACCACAAAAAATATTTTCTTCAGTATACCCTACATTTGGTGCTTAGAATCTTTAAAAAGATATCACTTAATATCGAAGATTTCGAGATATTTCTCTTAAAAGCTATAAAAGCCAAGCTCAGTGTCATCTTCCATATTTTCACTTGCTTTTCCTGTAACTTTAAGAGGAATAATCAGGCACCGGAGAACCTCTAACTTCGTTCCTTGTCAATAAAAAAGTTATGAAATTAAAAATTCTTAGCTGATTATATGTACTATTCAATACTTCTCAGATTTTAATTATATTTTCGTAGCTTTCGAGTACACACAATGTTTCCACAATTACAATATGTTTGCATAGAAAATGTTTAATTAAAACCAATATAACCCAGCAGTAGGGTGCATAAGAAAACTGAAAAACTTCACACTTTTCAGAAAGGTGCAGTTGATAAAGTAAAAACTGCAATTACAGCATAAAATATAGGTTTTTAACTTGTAAACGGCCAGAAAGACAGACAGACATGCACACAGACGAATCCGTACTACGAAATATTTTGCTGTTTATTCGTTGGAATTCAAAATAATGCGCAACATCAGCAAAATTGCGACTCAGACCAACGACCGCATAATAAAATCCCTTGCATAAGGAAATTGTTAATGGGAGAGATTGCAAGAACTTATAACATTTTGTTTTTATTAACACAGATATTTGAATACTTTGCTCGTGCACACTAAATTTAAAAAACTGCAAACGTCGACACCTTCCATCGTCTAGAACAAATACGAAAGGAAACAACTTGTAGTATTTACCGATTAAAAATAAGTTTCTTTAAGTAAGAACTTTCCACAAAATCTTTCAAATAAGATACATTATTCAATTGTCGACAGATGTGCGTATAGCTGGATAATCTCAGAGTGTAGGGTTGAAAGCGTTATTATGTCAACTTACTTTAAACTGTAGCGTCAAGACACCATTAGCTACAGCTTCGGCCGCTTTGTAACAGTGAAAGTACAGAAACACCTTTCCAACGATATATGCTAACAAAATTACCCCTGGTGGGGTAGAATGTAAGACCAATCTCCATTGTTTTGTCCCCTCTATATTTCTTCTGAATTTACTTATCCTCTATTTCAACCAAGTAGGGGGGCTATCCTGCAAAAATCATTTTTTCTTATGAAATTGCCTTGCAATAATTACTTTTTTATGAAATAGTCTCCCTTCACTTTCAGGGTGGCCCTGGTGGGGTAGAAACTAAGACCAACCTCCATTATTTTAGAAAAATGTCCATTTATGACTCCGAACAGGCCTCGATATCTTAACTGCCTTGGTAATAAAATTTTGAAAACATTTTTCGAAACTATTCTTTTCGCTAAATTTCAACCTTTATCTCCTTGGACACTTTTGGACATTTGTTTATTCCAAACTTTTCGATTGCTCGTTCTCCGGTGATTATCAAAAATTTCCAAAAATGGGTTTTTTTTTGATAATTTTGAGTGGAATCTTTTGCTTCATACCTTAAAAATTTTCCCTAAAATGATGTATTACGAAGAATATCCAGCTGCAATTTGATAAACTAATAGAAACCAAGACACGACGTGTATGGGCATACTTTATTCATGGCGGTAAAAACTCTTTCAGCAGAAGCTGTTGAGCCCCACAAGCATAGAATTTATTCAATTATTCTACCCATTTCCTCGTAGTCGCAATTTTGGTTCAAATTGAAGAATACTTCGACGCATTGTTGAGATTTACTTTGTTTACAGTACTTTTTGATGATGGATAACTCCTTGTGTAATTGAGGCGAGTTTGCAGTTGCTTCGTACAATTTTTTGAATTTCGAAATGCTTAAAATTACGATAAAGAACATTTTCCATAGAAAAGAAGGATGATTGGAGGGCGAAAAAAGAGGTTCAGAGTTTTTTGAAATTCTTGGCTTAGACAGAAAGATAATCCTCCGAAGAGAAGGGTAGATGGGATGGTTATTCATACCACATATTTTGATATTTTGACTTAAGACTTGCTGCATGGGTTTTGAAACATGCTTATGTCACCATAATCTATTTGCTTATACATATGTATTTCTAAGTTATGCTTGTGTCCACTTCGGAAGTTCAAATTTCAGCGTTGCCATTGTGACACTTTCGGTGTCACATCTGACACTTATTTTTTTGCTGTGACACCGAAAAAATGTCAAATTTTTGTGACACCACGATTTTCCACAAGGTGTCACGGACTATTAGGCCATTTTATTTTTTTAGTAAGTGTGGCTAATTGAAAAAATACTTTCGATCTCCAAAAAGTACTTTCCAACATTGAAACTTAACGATGTCTGCCACATTTGATTTGTTTTCTGTTCGTCTAAAATCATATAAAATAAATTTCAACAGAACAATAATTGTACGGCCGATGTACAGCCCGTGTTCAGCCCATTGTGTACGGCCAAAATGTCCTGCAAAAACACCATGTTTGGCCCTTGTACAGCCCAAAAAAGTAATGAAATTTGGCCCTTGTACAGCCTTTGTGTAGTTGTAATTTAAAATTTTTTTTTTACTCGGGTAGCTAAAACTCCTATAGGATTAAATATAATACACAAAATTGAAGGGTGTTATATGACACTTTCTTAGAATCGCTATGACACTCCATCTTCTAAGTTGATGGCAATGCTGTCAAATTTTCGTCTTCGATTTCCTCGGAATAAAACTTTTGGTATATGGAGCAAACAATAACTAAGGCGACATAATGTGAACGGGCTTTTTCCACATGCTATGTGAAATTCAGTCATAGAAAAACAGAGGTTTACTGATGTTATTTGCATATGTTTCCATAGCAATATTTTAATTTTGGGCATCATTAATGAATATGCTCGAGAATTTGTTCTGAGACTGCAAGGCAGTTTATGTTTTTTCTCATAACACAGTGCAACATTTTTCAAGTCATTGACGGTGAACTAAAATCCATTATAAGGCGTCGAAAGTACTCGCCGAAACAAGTAATTCTGCCAGAGCGTTTTGCAAAGTTGGCTCATATAAAGATTTTATGGTCATTTTTGCGATTTTAGGGCACTAGATGAATTTTTTTCGGTTAAGTTTGTTCGGCATTTTTTTTCTTCTATTCAATAGCTACAACATTGCTGGAGTCATCAAAACAATATTTTCAGCTCGTTACCGAGATATAGCCATATGAAAAAATCGAAAAATTGCTCGTTGTTTTGATGACTTCAGCAATGTTGTAGCTATTGTATAGAAGAAAAAAAATGCCGAACAAACTTAACCGAAAAAAATTCATCTAGTGCCCCAAAATCGCAAAAATGACCATAAATCCTTATATGAGCCAACTTTGCGAAACGCTCTGGCAGAATTACTTGTTTCGGCGAGTACTTTCGACGCCTTATATCGGATTTTAGTTCATTTTTCATGTGTCGCACTGTGTAATAAGACCCATTGTTTTAAGAGAAAATAACAAACACCATTCGGCATTATGAAACTGGACTTTCGAGGGGATATTTTGAGATCCCACAGAGTATTTTATTAATATTAAAAATTATATGCGCTGCTTTGAGAAAGAATGTCCCATATATTTAGGTATATATTTTTTCGTCAAGAAACCAAAAGGTAGTCCAACGCACATACATAAATTAAGGTACTCTGAAACTACAATAAAACTTGTGCTTATCACATTTCTTTTATGTTTTTTTCTTCTTTTTTAATTTACTACCTGTGCTTGCAGCTGCAACTGTGCTCCTCGGCACTCGGCACACTCAGGTGTGTGTATTTATCCAATGGATTAGTCTGCCATTCTTCAACCGCTTTTTTCTTTTTCTCTGATGATCTTCAAAAAAACAAAAATGAAAATTATCTCGAGCCATCTGCTGTTTGTTCCCTCTTGGACCATGTACTTGTGTATTTTTATTTTATGCCTTACAACTTTAGCCATAGTTGGATTTTTTTTTTTCTTTTTGGCACTGAAAGGAAATCACTTTGCAGCAGCATGATCTTCCAGTTGAAGAGTTCATCCAACGCGCTGACGCTGGCAAAAAATGATGAAAAAAAACCAGTATTTTTTAGTTTCAAAATTTCTTTCTTTCTTAACTTTTATTTTGCAAGACTTTCGTCAGGTTCTTTTGGGTTTCGTTAAGTTACACTTGCACACATTTAGTTTGAATTTACTATTGGTGTATTTGTATCTTTTAGTATATGTATGTATGTTTGCATATACGGCTGTATCGCTGTAGTTTCGTTTCTGTATCTCGAAATTTGAGTTGCTTTTAGTTGAACGTGTCATGCACGCATACCGTGTAAATTTGTGCATTGAGCACGTTTTGTCGTTTTAACTACCTGTTGATGATGACGATGGCGATGATGATCAACACAATTGTGAAGATGTTGATGATGACGCTTATAATTTTGCTGATTGTGGTAGCACATCGGTCCTGTTTTTCATGCATGCTGAATTGCAAATTTCTCAATTATTTCAGATTGTAATTTTAGGGCTTTTTTTTATTATTCTTTAAAAGAATGGATTAAAATGTTTTAGATTTATTTTATTCTAGGTGAATTCACACTAAATACAAGCAAAAACTTCGAAACTGAAAAATCCGAATGAACTGACACAACATAGGGATCAGACTACATATGTATTTGCAAAACTTTTGTTCAGGCCCTTGGTTCCTAATGGGTTATGATGGCTAGCAAGGTGTCATTTTTCAAATTTTTTTCAACATTGGCATATTATTTAAAAACAATGCCTTTTTCAGTCATTGTTGTTCCCTCTTCCTTTTTATCAAATGCTTTGGTATTGGTGGTATTCGCTATAATAAGTCTTTTTAAAAAATATATATAAACATTTTTTGCATCGTTCAGATATTGGAATGTACCAACCCCTTTATCCACCCTTTATGGGGTTTCTCATACAAAATTGAATATTTCTATTTAAATTCTGTATGGAAGGCCCATTAAGGGGTGAAAAAAACAGAATAGTATGTTCAAAAAAAATGTTGTGTAGGAAAAATTAATGGGGGTCGGTGAACATTTTTTCACTCTCCCGGTAATGCAGAATTTTTTTTGATATTTTTATCAAAATATTGTATGGAAACCCCCTTAATTAGTGGTAGAAAAGGGCTAATATGTAAGAGAAAATTTTCTAGAACATCTTAACCCATTATATTCCGTTTTTATGAGACTTTTTGACCACTTTATCCAAAAACTTGGTTATAGTGGGTTAAAATACTCTACAAAAAATTCTATGAAAAATTTCACTGAAGAAAAAAATAACGACTCATGATAAACACAATATTATACAACTTCAAAAACTCATAACTTAATAACCGTAAAACGTACCACGATTTTGAGAACCGAAAAAACTTAAATTTAAAATTTACTTTTAAACATAGACATTTAAAAAAAATAAAAAGTTTACACCAAGCTCCAAAATGGATTTGAAAAAGAAAATAAGTTTTTTTTAAACGAAAATATTTTTTTTTTGCTTTTTAATTGTTTTTTTTTTTTTTTCAAAAACTATACTTTTTACAGAAACCCCGAAAATTTCATTAAAATCGGATAAAAAGCAGAGGAGCTATGAGTTTTCAAATATATGAGTATTCAAAGGTTGAATCGAACTTCCAATAGCCGCCATCTTGGAAATTTTCGGAATTTCGGAAAATAGTTTTATCATAGTTATACATCACGGTGCTTGTGGGAGAATTTAAATCAAATTTTGATGTACCTCGGATTTTTTTGTAAATTCTTATTATAGATGTCAATAGATGTTATTCTATGCAAAAAATAAAATTATAGAGGTGGCGCTTTTTTAAAGATAATCCCTTTTCCAATTGGGGCATTTTCCCATACAAAAAAATAAATTTTTTTTTTAACTACATTAAACAAAAATCAAAATAACCACATTCGATGTGTTTTGCGATGCTACATGCGAATCCGACCTCAGAATCGCTCTATCGTGTATAGTTTTTGAGATATTCTAATCTAAAAGCCGAAAAAAGTCGTTTTTTGCCATGTTTTGAAGCTATATAACTATGTAACATATCATTTATTCGTTAAATGTGGTTAAAATACTTGAAAGCCATGATCTTTTCCTTTAAAATCTAATTTAAATTATGCTGGTATCTTTTTTTTCGTCAAAGATATCCTAACCTAAAAAGACACAAAAGTGCAAAAAACCCGTTTAGCCAATATTTCGGTCTACGATATCTCTTAGAAGCATGAAGATATAAACATAATTTAAATTAGATTTTAAAGGAAAAGATCATGGCTTTCAAGTATTTTAACCACATTTAACGAATAAATGATATGTTACATAGTTATATAGCTTCAAAACATGGCAAAAAACGACTTTTTTTGGCTTTTAGATAAGAATATCTCAAAAACTATACACGATAGAGTGATTCTGAGGTCGGATTCACGTGTAGCATCGCAAAACACATCGAATGTGATTATTTTGATTTTTGTTTAATGTAGTTAAAAAAAAAATTTTATTTTTTTGTATGGGAAAATGCCCCAATTGGAAAAGGGATTATCTTTGAAAAAGCGCCACCTCTATAATTTTATTTTTTGCATAGAATAACTTCTATTGACATCTATAATAAGAATTTACAAAAAAATCCGAGGTACATCAAAATTTGATTTAAATTCTCCCACAAGCACCGTGACATATCTGTGGACTTTTGACAAAAAAAACCTAAGTCGAGATAAGACAATTCTCCAGGATTTTAGTCCTAAATATAAAATTTAAAAACGCTTCTATTGATATAATCGCCATGTCTCTATGATTTCTTGTTCCAGAGTTATAAGGGTGTCCCATAGTTCACGCAAGATTTGAATTTAGCGCCATTAGTGCGGTGAAGTGTTATGAACCAAAAGAAAAAAATAATTCAACAGCTGACACTGTAAGATTAGTAAAAATGTATGGAAAGAGGAGATTCAACGCTGCATCAACGAAATTGAGCCACATTATTGAAAAGTAGTTAATCAGTTTTAAGGCACTCCTGAAAAGTTGCCAATTTCGAGTTAGGTTGTTTTGTCAAAAGTCCACAGATATGTGTATCAAATACTAACTTTCTACCAATTTTCCTAAAAATCTCAAGTTGAATCTTGGTCGGTTAGGCAAAGAAAGACTCACAACATACTTGGGGCCTAAAGCAACAAGTAGTTTTAGTTTTGTTTATGTATGAACCCAAATAAGGCCAATTCTGACCAACGGAGTTCTTATCTAGTGGAAAGCAAGCAAACCTTTTTGGAAATCTTATCAAAAATTTAAAGAATGGCAGTTATAGTTAGCGGAGCTGTTAACATAGTGCCTTTTGCTGCTCTTAACGCTTTGCTTCATTCATTTAATATTTAAAAATCCCTTATTTGTCTTACAAATTTTCTTGTATGCCAAGACCAGTGCACTGAAAATTTATCTGGTGGGTTGTGTTCTGACGGTTTTTTTTTCTAAATCACAGAATTTCGCTTATTCGCTCAGTTTGACAGAGAAAATTTTTATAATGCATAGTTCCTACACATATTTATTTTTTACAAGCAAGAAAATGTATTTTGTTAAATAAAACTCGCAAACAAGAATTTTGCTGAAACGTTGCAACCAAAACAAAGATTTTGGTCTGGTTAACCTCAAAAAGCAGCTAATCAATAGGGGTATTCACTCTATACTGAATAATGATTTCGCACAGAAAATCGCTGCGGCGTGCTCTATTTGACAAAATTACTATTTTTATATGGGCAATTCTCAGGAACCTTTAACCTATATATGTCAAAAGTGTAAGTTGTAATTACTCAAAATAGTAATGATTTTTTGTGAATATTGGCCTTCGCTCATACATATTGTTCAAACATTGACAAATATGTGGATTACATTTTTTTGTAGAAATATATGGAATTCATGCTAATTTTGAGCTCGACGTGCTACCATGTACAGAGGTTACATTTGAATGTCAAATGTCCCTATAAACTCTGGAGACACATTTAATATGAAATTATATTTACGCAACAGAACTCAGTGTGTCTTATTTAAGGGAATAAAATCAAATGAATATCCCGTTACATCTGGAGTTCCCCAGGGCAGTCATATTGGTCCATTATTATTTATTTTGTTTATGAATGCTATGCCATCCGTCATAAATACTAGTTACGTGCGAATGTATGCCGACGACGTCAAACTATTTAAGCCTATCAAAAATGCATTTGACTCTTTCTGCCTACAACATGATATTGATAATTTTACAGCTTGGTGTAAAATTAATTGCATGACCTTAAATTTAAATAAATGCAAATTAATGTCATTTTCACGCAGGCCTTTAATTCTTTACAACTACAAAGTTGATGATTGCATTCTGGAACGTCTTATATCCTTTGAAGACCTAGGAGTAACCATGGATTCCAAACTAAGCTTTAATCTACATATTTCCAAAATTGTGTGCGTCATCATAGAACTAACTACATGCTTCAAGAGCCACTTCGACGCTCTTGTAGTGATTTTAACATGGTTTTTAATGTAATCGATTTTAATGAATCCTTTCATCAAATTAATAAAAAAATTATAGATTACTTGGAAAACATCATTCTGTAAGATTGCAGCGGCTTGTCACAGAGTGCTACTTTGCTATTTTCTTTAAGAACTAAGCGTCCATTGTGCACGCGTTCTTTTGAATTTCAGCATCCACAGTCCATAACTGTGCCAACTCTTTACATCGCTTAGCTGCGGTATCATTTTCAGCCGACAAGAAATACAACGATTATTATGACATGCATCGTTACATCATCCAAAATTTCATTTAGATGGCAATTCATCGTACCAGCTTCCACAAAGCGTTTCATCTAACGCTGTGGCCATACCGCTCCTTCCAGCGCTTTTCGTCGAGTTAGTGGTTGCAATGTATAGCGTCCATCCAGCGCTAGGGTGGTTCTTGAGCAACATTCTCTGCCGTGCCATAGCCCCTGGGCAAAGAGTTCAGAAAAGCGATTTAAGAAAACTCTTGCAGTATTCTTTCAAATTGCATATTTCAATAATGCTTTGTTCCGGTACTATTTGAACCACCTTGTTTGTAACCACTACTTTCGGATCCAGCCGGCTGTTACCTGGCTCTTATTTGTGAGCTGTTTTTATACGAAACTATAATTTTTAGTCTCGCTCATTTGTTTTAATGTTTATATTTTTCAATTGTATTATAAAAAAATCATTATTGTAATTTATAAGGGCATTCAGCTCAGTAAATGAAACTTAAATAAATAAATAAATAAAAATATATTAGACATAATAATGTATAATAATGTTATTTAAGATTAAGATTTTTAAACTTATTGTTAGTCTCCTAAGAAGAGAAGATTCAATTAACAAATGAAGTATTAAAAAAAAAAAAAAAATGTACATGTACGTCGAGCTCAAAATTGGCGCGAATTCCATATATTTCTACAAAAAAATGTAATCCACATACTTGTTAATGTTTGAACAATATGAGCGCGGGCCAATATTTACAAAAAACCATTACTATTTTGAGTAATTACAACTTACACTTTTGACATATATAGGTTAAAGGTTCGTGAGAATTGCCCATATGGCAAATACTTATATTTGTCCTTTATGGCAAATACTTATATTTGTCCTTATCTTTAAGTATAGAAATAGAAAATTAAGCAAGCCATACGGTATACTTCCGAATTTCTTATCCCTCTTTTTTATTCAAAATCATTTCTTACTGTCGAAATTTAAATATTATTTCCAACAAACTCTTAAGTCCCCTAATATCTGCTTGTTCCAAGTTCTATCCATTTTTAGTATTATTTTCCCAAAAGGGATAATTTTTTTTTTTTTCAACTCTTGCGCTACATTGCATTTTTACGATACTTTAGCTGTACTACTATACACTACAGAACGTACGAACGAATACCTAAATGTTGCTGTTGTTACAGTTTTTGTAAATGTTGCATTTTGTACTTTTTCTGTTATTATTGTTATTGTTGGCATTATTATTATTATTATTATTATGATTATTGTTGTTATTGTATTTCTTTTCTTCAGTTCAATTTGGTTCAACATACCAAACATTTGCCAGCTGCAATAAATGAAAAGCACTCGAGGCTGCTGCTTGCTAAATGCTGTTGATTTAGTTGCTTGAAATCTTTGGTCCACTTACTGGTTACTCGGCGGTACCAACGCTTATTTACTACACAATGTCCCGATGTATTTTGCACTTTTTTCATTCCTTTTGTAAAAAAACACGCTGCTACTTGAACGTTGTGTTTTTTATTTTTTATTTATAACTTGGGTATTTGATTTCACGTTGTGGGTGTGAGCCACTTTTCAACCGATTTATATGCAAAGTACTCGTATGCATAAGTAGGTATTTTTTTTATAAAGTGGTTGCTCGTCAATATTTTGCATTGTTTAAATAATAATTTTACAGTTTTTATTTTCTATATTATTATGGCGCAGTAGTTGTAATTATGATACTTGGATATATATCTTCTCTTATTAAACGAGCTAAAACTGTATACATATTTGTGGCTTAACTTTTTTAAAAACGGCTTCGATGATTTTGATAAAACTTGGGAGAATGATGCATATAAGCATGGAATGAAGAATGGGAATGGCATCAGCTTCGAATTTATAGATAATCATCAGGAAAACTCATAAAATTGCGTGGCAACGCCCACAAAACTTTAACAAGCAACAACAATAACAATAACATTTTACAACAGTCTAAAAACCCCTAGAGGTTTGAAAACACGAATATGCTATCCGTTTTATGGATTCAAGTCAGTTTTTCTGTAAACTCGGCTTAGAAATTATTAGGAAGCCGGTGATATTGCTTAAAATGCATAAGCACCTAAAAATAAAAATGTGCTCCAATTTTATGATAGTAAGCTTCTTTGAAATGTTTTATAAAGAAGATTAAATGTGAAAAAAAAATTATATTTCACTAGATGGCATTTGAAACCATTTACACAGGTGTTCAAAACATTTTTTAACCCTCAAGTTGCATCACTCGGGAAGTGTTTATATTTTCTTGTTCAGGGTACTTTTCTTATCATATACAAAAAAAATGAAGAAAATCCGTCGGGCGCTTTTTTTTTAAATCGAATTTTCCGTTTTTGGCAAAGTTGAGTTAAGTCAAAAATAACAAGCGAAAACTAAAATCAATAAAAAGGAACACGAATAGTCATTTCTAACTAACTTTTGGATGCTGAATTCAGATCCGTTAACAAAATCGCTCTAACGTTACAGAATTTTGAGATATACTTACCCAAAAACTACCAAAATATAAGATTTTTCGTGATTTTTTCCCACTTTTGTAACAAGACAGAGTAATATTTTGTCATAAATCCTGTTATGTTAGTTAAAAGTACATATCTTTGTCTACAAAATTTTTTTAAAATTATATGAATACGCTGTTTTTTCTAGGAGTTATCTTAACCTAAAAACTAAAAAAAAAAACAAAAACAAGATTTTTGACTATGTTGAAGGCTACATAGAGAACGCACGAAATTTTTCTGCTCTTTTATACTAACTGAATTACTTACTACAATCCCTCGTCTTCAAAATCAGCCATCGAGTGGTCACATACGAATTCTCACTTCTTCGTCACAACAATTTTAAGCAAACTAACTTTTTAGCTTCAGTGTATTACTTGTTTTGGCATAACGTTTTTGTGTTTCTTTATGACATATTAAAAAGCTCATAACTTTGTATAGAAAAATCGTAGATGACTATTTGATGGCTTATTTTGAAGACAATAAATTATTATAAGTGATGCAGTTTATATAAAAGACCAACAAAATTTCTTGCGTTCTCTATGTAGCCTCCAACGTAGTCGAAAATTTTGTTTTTGTTTCTTTTTAAATTTTTAGGTTAAGATAATTCCAAGAAAAAAAAAGATAATGATATAATTTAAAAAGAATTTCGTACGCAAAGATATTTGCTTTTGACTAACATAACAGGTTTTATGACAAAGTATTACACTGTCGAGTTACATAACCTCAAAAGTGGGAAAAAATCACGAAAAATCTTATATTTTGGTAATTTTTAGGCTAGGATATCTCAAAATTCTGTAGCGATAGATCGATTTTGTTAACGGATTTGAATTCAGCATCCAAAAGTTAGTTAGAAATGACTATTCGTGTTCCTTTTTATTGATTTTAGTTACTTGTTATTTTTGACTTAACTCAACTTTGCCAAAAACGGTAAATTCGATTTAAAAAAAAGCGCCCGACGGATTTTCTTAATTTTTTTTTTATACGATAAGGAAAGTACCCTGAACAAGAAAATATAAAAACTTTCCGAGTGATGCAAATTGAGGGTTAAAAAATGTTTTGAACACTCGTGTTTAATGCCTAAAGTTGGATTTTATTAGATGTTTTACGCATTTTTCTTAAGTTTTAAACATTAATCGTCTTTGGTAATATCTAGTGAAATTTTTTTTAGAACATTGTACTTTATACTTTTACCCATTATAGCCCAGATTTTGGAAGTGGGGGTCAATGAGACCTATAAAAACATGTTATAATAAGTTATGATGGTCTATAAAAATGTTCCTTGAGTGATTTTATTATGACCCTGGGAGAACAAGTTTTGCTTAAAAAAAGCAAAGCCCAATCATATTCCTCTTATTTTTCATCAAAGCTACAATATCAAGAAAAATTATATTTGCCGATATTACTTTCAACACTGATCAGCGATAAGAAGCTGCCAGTTTCGTCCTGCCAAACATAGATATTATTTCCATTGCAAGTATATGAGTTTCTTGAGTACCTTCATTTGGAGGTAGCTTGGCATTCTTTCAATTTTAATGGAAAACGTGCTTGTAAATAAAGAAGAATTGTCTTTTAAACCATCAAAAAGTCTTTCCAACTCTTCCCAAATATTTTTGGTATAAAATACCCGTAGTTTCCTCTTTGTATACTTTGCATGACTCAATATATACAAGCTTATAATATTGTAGATGTTTTCTATACAGAAATAACTTTAATCTAAAAGCTCTTATTTGATCATTCATTGTTGTTATAATTTGACTTTGTCCTCGTAGTCCCAAATCTAAGTATGCCAAGTCTTTCGTTATATCATTCGACTGTTTCTAATGTGAATCCTTTTCATCATATATTTATATCTTCTCGATGTTTTTCAATACTTTTCGACAATTTTTTATTTTTTTTTTAATAAACAGGAAATTTTTGCATAAAATTGCATCATTATTTTAAAGTGCTGAAAAAATACTTAGTTTTAACGTAGGTTTCAATATAAAATATGAATAATCTTGACATTGTATTCAGTAGAAAAAAGGTAAAAAAGAAAAGACGTTACAAGATACGTGAATCCAATGCAAATGCAAAAGCAACAGCAAAACCACTGAAAACTTAAAAACCACAGCATAATAAATGAAAAAGTTATTACGGATAAAAGTTGTAGTAAACTGTATTTTATTATTTCGAAGAGACCCCTTTTTCTGGTATATAATAATTCAATTTACCTATAAGCTTAAAGAAGTAAAAAATTCCATTTGCGGTTTTAATTTTCATGCATATGTATGTGTACAGAAAAAAAAAAACCTGGAATATAATCCCACTTGTGGGGAGCAGCTCCATGCAGAAAGTCAAAGTTCAATGGCATTTCCTGTCGCAGATAATAGCGAAATTAATTACATAAAATCAAAAAAGAAAATCAAATAAATGAAGTAAAATAAAATTAAATAAAACATAATGGGGGTTATGGCGAATAAATGTTCCCGGGCAATTTCTCTCAGGCTGCAATGGATAACCTCCAATAAAATAAAATAATATAAGATAAAATAAAGTTAAGTAAAATCAAATCAAAATGGGTTTTAGGATTTCTCTTTTAAGCAAAGTGGTTTTACATATATTGTATAATATCTACAACCAGTTTCTTTTAAATATAGAAATCTAATTGCTTATTATTTACATTTTTTTCTTCATAAACTGTATTTAATTAGCTTCATTCTCAAAGATTTGCTATTGCATTTTTTCGAAGGTCAAGATACATACATACATCTTATATGTATATTTTTAGGTAACTTTAAAGTATCATACCAACATTTAAAAGACAATAAAGCCAAAATACAAATGCGCTGTCAGAACCTTTTGTCTTTTAACGGGTAAAATATTATCACGAATAAAGAAAGGAATAAACAAAATAATCACCGGATAATGCTGTAATCAAAATTATGTGTTATTCATATTGAATTTTATTTAAGCTATCGTACGCCGCCATAGCTGTAGCATTCCAAACTAAATGAGTCACCATCAGGTGGTAGCATAAGTTGATTTTTAGAAATAAAAAATACCTTGGTGTCCAGCGCATTATTACACGCGCTCACTATCACTGGTGGTTTTTTCATACAGTCACATTTTCATTAACACGACCTACTCTCATCGCACGGTACTGGTGGCAATGACTGAGTGCTATTTATAATTTTTGAAAATCTTTAAAGTTGCATTGCACTGTTGTATTGGAGCCTGCTTTCTTGTAAGCCAGCTTTATTTGTATTTCATTTGTCATGTGTGTGTTATATGTAAATACACACGTTAACATTGATGATGATACCAGACTTATTTCAGATGGATGGAGACAAAATTTAACATCACGTACTATATAATATAAAGGCTGCTTTTGAGCAGGTTTAAGTTTTGTTCAGTTCGAAATGTCATTTCATCATGCGAATGTTTACCGAAGAAATTCTTGAATATTGTGGAAATTTATTACCAGCGCTATCAGTGCTCTGTGATAATGTAAATAGAACATTTAGTCTATTTGACGCTTCATTTAAGTGAGACGACCACACAAAAACTTGATAAACTTCGAATTGAAAATTTTTTATGGATGCCTAAATTTGTTGTTATTTGTTGCTTATTGCAGTTGTGTCCACAGCGCCATTTGATTTTTTTTATTCTTTTTTAAATCGTAAATGTTAAGCCGGTTCTTTTTTTTGGTCCATGATAGATTACTTTGTCACCAATTTTTTTTTTTTTTTTTTTTGTACCGTCTGATTTTTTAATATAAGCATGTAAATTGAAACGAAAAATATTGTCCATTATTGTCTGCAACTATGCATTAAGTCGTTAAAAGAAAACTGTGTACTTGGACCACACACTATAACTAGCAATGATAAGTAGAACTTTATATGAGGCTATCAGAGCAACAGTGGCCTAACCCTTACTTTGTTAAAAAAATCAAATGCACATAACTTAATAATAATAGAGTTAAGCTACTACAGCTATTAGCCTTCTTGGCTATTTAGCTTTAAGCTTTAAATCAAGTAAAGCTTATTAAATATTGTGGAAATGAAAAAATTATGAGTTTTACGGCCGATTTCACAATGTTCAGTTAAGCCTTAAGGGGACATTCGCTTTTGTAATTGAAAACAGAAATACACTTTTTAAAAATTTTATTATTATTTATTGACAAAATTTCTTTTGAACATTGTTAAGTATTGTCCAAAAAATATGAAAAAAATTTATTTATTTTTATTTTTAGTTTCCCTTGGCTGCTGTAGAGGGCGTCATCCAAAAGTTACTTTTCAAACTGGTAGGAAATTTTTCTCCGAATCTACTCGACGGATTTTAAAAAACCAAAAAGCATTCGATTACTCATAAAAAATATTAAACAATAAACCTCTGAAAATTTTAAAAAATACGCCCCCCTTTTTTTTAGGGGGCATTTTTTGAGGTTAAGTCCCTCATTTTTTTCGCATTTTTCATAAATATTCATACAAAAACTTCAAAATATAAAAATGTATGAATTTTAAAGGCTTATTGTATAGTTTTGGGTCTCAAGAATAAAATCCATTTTGAATTTTTCAAAAATCTGTTACAGGAGGTCTAAAATATTTCCTACCGTTTAAAAAGTAACTTTTGGATGGCGCCCTCTACAGCAGCTAAGGGAAACTAAAAAAAAAAAAAAAAAATTTTTCATATTTCTTAAACAGTGATTAACAATGTCCAAAAGAAATTTTGTCAATAAATATAATAGTTTTTTCATAATAAAATTTTTAAAAAGTGTTTTTCTTTTCAATTACAAAAGCGAATGTCCCCTTAACTAGAACTTTAACTGGAACTTTGACATTCAATTTCATACAAAATTTTTATTTATCTGGAACTTAAATTTTAACTGAACATTGTGAAAATGGCCCTTAATGTGTTATTTTTTTATTATTTTTTCTTAGCTTTTTCGCACTTTCTCAACATACCCACTCAGATCACGTGTATACATAACTATAAATGCATAAATGCAGTTGTATATATGTAATAACATAATCCAAGGAATGAATGTTAGAAAAAATTAACCCTGCAACACAAACATTAAATAAAAAACAACCAATAACCACGTATAACTTTGGCTTGTGTCGACACAGAATTCTATATGTAGATTGTTGTGGTTTATTTGCAAATATTTTCTGCTGGGTAATTCCTATGGCATTATTTCCAGGAACCTAAAATTGCAACAGGCATCTTCGGTAATACTGTGCAACATGAAATTTTAAATGAGATCTCGGTAACTTTCTTTTTGTTCCTATTCGATCGCTGAATTCGAATCTGGCAATGATTTTTCTTTATCAGGCCTCCGATCAGCATTTGAGTTATCCTTGTTCTAATGCATTATTGCAGTTCTGTTTTGCCAACAATTTCAAATAATCGTAACCTTCTTCATTACCATTTTACTTTTCCAAATGGAACTGAGCTTTCCTAGACATCACCCATTGAAATAAACGTATCGCAACTCCATATAAAGGACCAAATTAAATTTGTATGGAGTCGCGATACCTTTACTTCAATGGATGATATATCGAAAAGTAATCGGGAAGATTATTGCTATCCGATGACGTTGACAAAAGAGAATTACACTTACTTCCTAGATAAGCGACATGTATCTGAAACTGTTGCCAGGCCCAGACTCAACGACCATCTCTCATTTAAAATAATTTTATATACACTGTAGCACTGTGTAATTGTATTAATCATATTTTATATGAAAGATATGGTTGAAAAAGTGGAACCAGATTATTTGACATCAGATAAGTGGTGTGATACCTTAGATAATGGTTCCAACGTGTTAAAAATGCAATTGAACATACAGGAGAAGCAAAAAACTGAAGCTGCCGGATCTCATAAAAAAGGCGGTTCGCAGCATTCAACGAAGAATTGTGTTTAAATAACAAATCAGGTAAAAAAATTTCATTAAAAAAGTAAGGCTGTGTTTATGATCGAGCGTATTCGCATCGCGCGTTGCGACGAGAATCGTAAGTAGCGTTTTCGCCAGCGTAATCGCTAGTGACAGAGCATTTATGATCGCAAGCGACTGAATGCTTGTCATATATTCTAGATATTGGAAATTCCACGCTTACCCCAAAATTCTGAAAGAAGATGTCAAAAATCTGAGCTAAGAATTTTTTTTTTTTTAGAAATATCTCGGCTTGGTGCGATTTTTATCTTTTAAGACCTCAAAAATGCTCAGAATGAGTCGTGTGATATAAGAAATTTTTTCTTTTCAATAAACGTATATAATAAATAAGATCTCGAACATAAAAAATTTATTTATTGTTTTTTTAGAAAAAATGTCTACAAGAAACGTATTTTCGAAATATCATCCTTCTATAGAACTCTAAAACTACATTTTGGATAAAACTTTTTGTTCTAAGGTCACCATGAAATTATGCAAGGAACTATTTTGTAGAAAATTTTAGCCCATTATATCCTGTTTTTATGGGTCTTTTTGACCAGTTTTTCTAAAACCTGGGTTATAATGGGTTAAAGTTTTCTACAAAAATATTCTTTAGATAATTTCACTAGAGGTCACCAAAGACAAGAAATGCTCAAGACTTATATAGCATCGCGCGACGCGAATTCGCTCGACCACATAACCACCGCCTAAGGGTCATTTGCTTTTGCTTTTTTAATGAAAAAAGACTTGTAATGTTTTGTCAAACAGATATGTATGTACATACTTACATGTTTTTGTTTACAAATCGTTTATTCATGAAATTTTCAAATAAATCAATTTCAAATTATCTACTTGGTTGTTCTTACTTTCTGAATCTTGAATTAGATCTTTTAGTTTTTTTTTTTGTTGTTGTTTTTGTTTGGTTAGTTTACTAAATTTGGAATCTTCTTGAGTCTTGAATTAAATCTTACTGTTCGGTTGTTTTTTTTTTTTTTTTTTTGCTTTCGGTTGTTTTCATTATTTCATTTTATTGATTTTCTTCTTTTATAGCATTTTCATTTGATTCTTGAACATCATTTTCATTTGATTCTTGAACATTATTTTCATTTGATTCTTGCAAATCATTTTCAATTGGCTCTAAAGCATAACAAAATTTTAACTTTATTCTTAAATTTATCTATTAAAAGAATTATTTGCCTGTAGTCCAATTCTTTGGAGGATCCTTCATCAATGTATAATCATGTCCATTAAGAGAACTATATTCATGTGTTTTCAAATCGGGGAAAAATTCCCAACCTTCTTGCTTCGAAAGTTTCTTAACGGTAGCAGCGAGGCCTGTAAAACAGATTCAAATAGAAATTATTAACAAACAAACACAACACGTTAGACTCATTTTACTAACCAAGGAAAAGACCCACACAGAGACCAGATACTGTGCTACGTCGCCATGAACCGTATATGCCACCAGCAGCCATGCCACCAATAAAATAGTTGAGACTAAGAAAATTCAATAAATAAGGATATTTAAAATAGTACAACACCAAGATTACTCACCGATCATCTTTGCCACGCACATTTGTTGAAACATAAGTGGCCAATGTAAAGGCAGTAGCCATGCCCATCAATGGTCCAGTATTGTAGGCAAAACGCGCTAGTGTTGGCAAATAGCCTTGGGTTTTGGTGTACATCAAGACATCGATCGTTGACATAAACAAACCGGCACTAACCGCGTATTTGTTTGTTGCTACAATTTTACCAAAAGCATCCTTACCTTCAGGCTGATCGTAATATTTCGATTTTAAAATCGACATTGTAGTGTCCTGCAAGTTAAAGATAATGGAATGGGAATGTTAATTGTGTATCGAACGTCATTTGTGTCCAACTGCTCA
The DNA here is from genome assembly GCA_951812925.1 of Calliopum simillimum. NCBI lineage: Eukaryota > Metazoa > Arthropoda > Insecta > Diptera > Lauxaniidae > Calliopum > Calliopum simillimum. The sequence continues at coordinate 108,462,904 of OX638370.1, forward strand.
ATATGGATGTCGATAATACATCATACTCTCTAGCCGTTTCTTAAGAAAAAATGGTATTGCTACTTCGATCTTCCATGATTTATGGAATGCAAATTGATTACTAAGCTAGGAATAAAAATAAATTTATTGTATTCAATCTTACCTGTTATTCTTTACGTAATTAATTTGATCAAAACCAGCAGTCAATATGAATAGCTGTCAAAAATGACAACTGTCAAATGTCAGCTGTTTCAGAGTGCGTTCGAAATTTGGCAAAATAGTTACATTATCTATTCCATAACAGGGTGTTTTATTTAATGTTTGAACTTCATTTTAAAACCCTTTTACTTTTGAGTATTTCTAACGAGATACACAGATAATCTGTCGTCTAAAACATAGCTAATGATATCCCAAACTTGCTTGGCACTGGAACTTAATATTTTTCGGAGCCCCAAATTAAACAAAATCAAGTTTAATGATGTTTCACATCAATATTCAAAGTTGATTTGAAAATGGTGTCAAAATGGAGAGCTGAGATTTTTTTATAAATTTTTTGAAGGACATTTGGATGTTGCTCATAGCCATTTTATGCAAAGCTCGGCTTGATATGGATTTTATGCTATTGATTTCTAACAACATGTAACCTAAAACTCATATTATGACATTACTTTTGCCTCTTTATTGACTTGTTCCACCTTCAGAAAAACCGATTCATAAATTTTTTTTTTTACAATACCCACAAGAAACCTACGAAAGATCACCCTATTGTAAAGCTCTAAAACTACATTTTGTATTAATCTCGTCGCCCAAAGCTCATAATGAAATCACACTAGGAAAATTTTCCTAGAACTCTTAACCCATTGTATTCTGTTTATATGGAGCTTTTTGATTGTGTTTTTTTTTTTTCTAAAACTGGATATTATGCAGTTAAAGCATTCTACAAAACATTTTGCGGAAACCTTCACCAGATGAAATGCTAAAAAGTTATTAGAATTATGCCTTAAAAAAATTAATAAAAATACAAATTCAACCGAACGCTTGACAAATTTATGATTCAGAGCATTTGTTGTTCAACGGGTTGAATACTTTTTAAATGGGGCAAAACTCTTTAGATGAAACATTCATGGTCTTACAGGGAACACAATTTTGGTTTTGTATGGTATACGTATTCACATTTTCATTTGAACAAATCTAAATGCCATAGGTTCTTAAATTCTGTCGGTTTCAAGTCCATACAATTTATATGGAACATACCGAAACAGAGACGGTTAAATTACGCTGACGCTCGACTAACGCCCCAATTTTGGTATAGTTATAAGATTTTGTAAGAAATATTTTTTCTGAAATTTCATAAGCATATTTTATTAATTTTTATTTTTATACATATACTACATAAATAAATTAAAAACTACGGGTACTAGTTCTTAAAAATAGTGAAAGAGTATACAAAAGTTTCTGAAACTAAAAAAAAAAAATGTAACAATGCTAAGAAAATTACGATGATTGTATTTATTATATAGAATATATCAGATACAATGATGAAATTGACAACACTATTTAAATACAATTAAATATTAGTTAAGAAGGTTTTTATTTTTTAAACCGGAAACCACTTAAATTATCGCTTCTTTATGCACAAAGAATGTATAGTATGTCAAACAAACATGCATATATATTGCTGGTGATAACTCATAAATATAATATACCAATAGATTAGAAGAGCTTGTTTGACAAACGCTTTATTAATCGTACATAAAGAATGGTTATTGGCATACAAATCGTTTGAGCATACTTTTATCTAAGTATCTAGGAAATTCTTCGTTTGATGATTTCTCATATGTCGTTCAAATAAATTTTTATAATAACAAAAAAAAAGTGACAAAATGCATTTATGGGATGCTAAATAATTTTATCGTTAAAAAATAAAATAAACTTACTAAAAATTACTTAAAAAAACTAATAACAAAAACAATCTAATTTGGCGACGGATCCATTTTATGGAAGAACTTGTTTTTTTTTTTCGTTTCAAATATAAATCAGTCAAATCGAACATGGGTCACAAATTAAAAACTTATGCTTATTAATATTCATACACGAACATTTACAACACAAACTTTTCTCATTTTTGTTTTTTTTTTTTTTTTTGTCATATGATTAATGGTAAAATACAATACACAGTATAGCAAAATGTTTTTTTGTTACAGTTCTGCTAATTTTCGACATTCGATATTAACTGAATTGATCATAAGATTAGTAAGTATGTATCTTTTTTTATTTTTGTTTTTCTTTAATCAACCTCCAAATGTTTTCAAAATATTTTTGTAAAATTCTATTCTACTATCTTTTCATCATCGTGTCCAATTATTTCAATATCATCAGCCAAAGGACTCTCCAGTTCGTTTATGTTTTTATCGTTATCATTTCCTTGATTTGAATCCAAATTTATTAAAGATAACGTCATTTTACTGCTTAGGATAACCTGCAATATTAGAATTCGAACATGAAGATAAGATCTCATATTTCAAAGTAAGTAATAACAAAACTAACAGCAGGTTCTTCAGCAGATCCGTTGAGTTCTGCATCATAAACTTCTTCTGTTCTTGTCTCTGAATCCGCAACTAATATTTGTGATTCATGAGCCAACGATCCCTCTAAGTAAATCGATTGAGGTTCAGGCATTGTTTCAGCATCGTCATGGGACTGAAATTAAAAAAAAAAAACACAAAAAAAATAGTTTTAATCAAATTATTGATTCCATAACAACATTAGTTCGTTATATGTATGGAAGTTGTTACCAGTTTTGAAAAAATTTCTGAGCACGCCCTTACTTTGTATAGGAGGTAGGCGTGTCCATTGGCGGATTTTGATCATATTCACAGATATTTATTATTTTAATGTTAAAAAAATCTGTACCAAATTTCAGGCTCTATTATTACTATGTTAATATAACAGCCGTTCCATACACACCCTCCCCCTGTGCGCGGGTGAGGTCAATTCCAAAATTTTGAATGGGAATCAAAAATTTTTATTGCGGATTCATGGATCAGATGACATTGTTGGTCACGCGTGCTTTCTTTTTTTTTTTTTGTTTTTTGATTAAAAGCTTTTTTTAATCGCCATCTATGCCGAATAACAAAACATGTTACAGACAAAAGTTGCGTTTTTTTTTAACGTTTAGTCCGAATCCGCAATAAAAATTTGAGGTTAATGTATAAAATTTTGGAGTAGCCCCACGGGGGGTTACGTAGGGGGTCGAAACTGGTATCGTTGAATAGTTTTCTTAAAACTATTGGTCACGTATGTTTTTTGATTTGAACGTTTCCAGACTTTCCATGCATCCTGTATATGTATATCCAAATGAAGAAAAGCATATTTCAGCCTCAACGCTCATAGGTCGAATCGTGGAAAGAAAATTTAAAGATTTTTACAGAGAATAGCTTCGATCTCCTCCATTAAAAAATAAGCACACTATTTGGTTCTCCTATAGTTTTTTTATTGTTGACATTTTCGTCACGTTCAGAATAAGACTCTTTCTCTAATAATTTGGACAAAAAGATTTCTAGTCCATTCAAAATAACATTAAGGCACGGTGCTTGACAAAATGGATAACTCGTTTTGTAAATATAATTTTTCGCGACCAATACCGGTATTTTCGGAACTTAAAAAATGCCGGGAACCCGAAATGACATCCCTAACCCTAACAAGAAAAATAGCATAAGCCTTGCCTGGCTCCGATTGGGGGAGGGTGTCTGGGTAAGCCTCACGCTTTGTGTATTTTTTGGGGTTTTTTAGTTCACGCTTTACTCAAATAGAGGTGAGCTTTATCGTCGCGAGTATTATGGACTTATGCTATTTTGCTTTGTGATAATAGATCAAATTTTTTGTCGTTCGTTTTGATATATTTAGTGCTATTGGCATTGTAGCATGGTTTGAGACGTAAGTAATATTAATTAAATATAAAATAAATTAGGCGGTTCTGTTCTTGGAACTTTCAGCATTATTGTTATTTGTATTATGTATATTGACACATTTGTCATACGAGTCTTATAAACACTTACATGTTCGTTATATGAAAAGAAAATCGGAGTTGGAGGACGTTTTGACCATTTCTGGCCACCCTCACAACTTGCAGTTACTTCCATTCCAAGAACCTAAAGATAATTTTGTGATTTAAAATAAAAATTATAAATGTTAATGACATGATGAAATGAAAAATATGGTAAAACATAAATAAAAAAGATATTCAGGCATGTCGTGAAATCCGATTGATTTCAATCGGATTTCATTTGGGAGTCTTTTTAATGAAAACGGTGAGTCGAACGATAAAAAGTATAGAATCTCTTTTGTGGAGAATAACAGGTTCTACAAATAATATTGATTTGCATTAACGAAAAAATAACCGTTTAGGAAATATTCTTAAAAAACAGCAAAAGTCGAAAAATTTGATTTTATCGAATATTTTCTAAACGGTAATTTTTACATTAATGCAAATTAATACTTTTTGTAGAACCTGTCCACAAAATAGATTCTAATATTTTTTATCGTTGAACTCACCGTTTTCATCGAAAAGCCTCCCAAATGAAATCCGATTGAAATCAATCGGATTTCACGACATGCCTGATTTTTATTAACAAGTTTCCTCAAAACAAATAGTTCGGAAGTTATAGGGAATAAACAATTCAAATGTTTATGACAACTGATTGCGACAGAATTTTAGAAAATAACTATGATTTTGGTGTTCTAGTGTGTTTTTGAGTATCACATAAAAAATTTTATTCCTACAGAAATATTCTCATCCATACTATACTTTGATTTATGCCTAGTAAATTTTTAGAAAAAAATGCTTTAGTTTCAATTTTAGAGATATTCACCCTAATCCTCTTATTCGATTTTGATTGTAACAAAATCGAATCAAGACTTTTGTTATTGGGTGCTATTCTTGATTCCGTTACGCGCTGTCGGAAAGCACTTTCCGCGCGTAAGCAAATTTTTCTATTATTGATTCAGAGAAATCTGTCATGGCTTTTACGCAAAACAAATAAATTTGTTATTATTGTTTCCGCTTATAATTTGACAAATTTAACATCCCTGACACCGAAGTGATGTTAATTTTTAAGTATTCTTGATTCTGCCGTATAGATATTTCCAGTAGTTTGCTTCCGCGAAATTTTTGTGCAGAAAAGACAATAAAAAGTTAAAAATGTATTCTTTTTTGTTAATTTTGCTGTTGCTATTGATAGGGAAAGTCAGCTAAATATTTGATAACAATTTTAAACACTTTTAACGACTACACAATAGTCGGTTTTGTTAAAAATTACAAAATTTCTTTTTGAAATAAAACTCAAAATTCATAGAACAAACTAATTCATTTTACTGAATTCAATAAAGGAAACAATTCATCTTTATTCTGGGCAACGTTAACGTTAGCATAGGACTCCATCTCCATGAAAATATATTTAAATGCCATTTATTTTGGCGAAAATTTCGTTGAAAGCTGTAAATTAAGAAAATTCTTTCAAATAAGGAAGCGCATGTACCACTCTGTGTCCCTCAGCTGAAACATGTCCCCGGAACTAAGCCGCAATATTTTTCTGAGGTCCACGCAATTGTCGCTATTGGTATCACTATCGAAAAATGCTAATGTATCCATTTATACTTGTTTATATTTGCACAAAATTATTTTATTCTTTGTCATCTGTCAAAAACGTAGGGATGTGTTTTTACCAGGGCTTTCAATATTGTTTTGCGATATTCTCACACCGCTAGAATCAAGAATAGTAATTTTCATATCGAACGATATATATTTACGCGAAAATTTCCTTATCGAACGGAAATCGAATAAGATGATAAGTATTACACGCAAACTTACCGCCACCGAACGCTCGGTACTTCCTTCTCTGCGTTTTCGTTGTAGTAAATCTTTATGTTCCGTTTTCTTTTGCAGGATTTTTTCAGCGTTTTGAGTTTCATCTGTTGTTACTTTCTGTTCACTTTTGTTTTCTACATGCTCAGTAGTATGCCCATTGGATATGTTGCCATTTGTCGAATTCGTATTTTCGTTTGGTTCCTATTTTTGTTAAAAAAAAACAGACCACAGATTTCAAAATTATTCTTAAATTTGGTACACTTTCAAAAATCAAAACAACAAAATAAGTTAACTTCAGATCAAACTGGCAAAATTATATTAGTTCAGCATTTATTGATTAAGCATAGGAAATTAAAAAAAAAAAACAAACAAAACTTAAAATTACAGTTCAGAGCATAAAATAGTAAAATTTTTAAAAAAGAGTTTTTGTTATTAAATATTAAAAAAAAAAAAAAAAATTGCAGCGCTTTGCTTCTAGGGCGACAACACACACGAAACTATATATTAGAGATATTATTCTTTATGTTATTAAGCTTAAAAATAATAATACAACATTTGAACCATAGTGAAGAGGTTAACGTTAGATTTGAAAACTGTTAAGATATCATATTATGTAAGTAATAGAACAGAGAAGTAGATATCATAAAAAATATATGTAAATATGTAAATTTTCCTAATAACAAAACCCACTTCTTTTCTAACCTTTGATAATTCGGAATCGTTTAGATTTTTCTCTCGTATTTTTAATTGCTCATCGGCAGCATCAATTAAACCTTGAATAGCTGTTACAACTATTAACGTTGGTGCAACAAGGCATAAGAATATACAAAAATAAATTATACTTTTTAATTAAAAATTGTTAAACTTCGTATATGTACAAACATAGAGTATAGGACCTAATATTTGAGTGAAATAAATAATAAATTGATTTTATGAGATGAACACAAAGAACACAATGAAATTGAAATGAATTGGAATTTTATTTGTAAAAAATTATTATTATATATATTTTTTTTAAAAAAAACGTAAGTTCTGCTCACAAAAACCATAATATTAGAAAGAACGAAATTCCTTTACAGATTTAAAATATGTCCTCTTCTTTAGTATAATTTGTACTGGTATGGTAGGTAGTATGGGTTGGTTAATTAATGCATTCCTTATAAAGTGCCTTCACAGTAACGTGCTTCATAAGTAGAGTTAATTTATTTTTACATGCTTTGCGAATTATTTCTAAATAATTCTCTATATTGTGCAATTTTAAACGATGTCTGGTTGCTTTGCATAAAACTGTTGCATATAATACATGCCATTTCAATGGGATTTGCGTGGAATTTATCAGTTCTTAGGTTCAATTTAAAGCTATAAAGATTTATTAAAAAAAAATTGAATACCGTTTTAATTGAATAGATTATGTACTTATATTGATAAAGAATTTGTTTTGTCGTTTAATTATGTGGTTGCCGCTTTAGAAATTGCATGGCGATCATCTTTAAAGTAAATATATATATTAAGTATTAAGTTAAACTGTAAATCTAAGTAAAAACAAATTAAAACTTGAAAATTAATTAAAAGTTTTATAAATGAACAAATAATGCTTTCTAAAAATAAAATATCTAAGAAATCATTTATTTCCTATCCACTGCAAGGTTGTACTTTTCGGGTACGTAATTGAATGAGACTAACCCTTTCATTTTCAAAAAATTACCGAAAAAATCTACTTTCGGTAATCGTTTATTTTTGAACTAAAATATATTTAATACATTAATCAGGGCACAATTTATTTTGTTTAACATCGATATTTGTCATTGCTATACCGGACGTATGAGTAACATTCAAATAAATGCTGTTATGAAAATATAGCTAAGTTATAGCCTTATCATGTACGACTAACCATCCTATCTGTCCTCCTTTTGGGAGGATCGTCCTCCTTTTTAAGCCAAAAATTGTAAAAACCTCCTTACCTCCTATTTCGCTTTAATTCCTTTTTTCACCCCCTAATCATCCTCTTTTCCATTCATCATATGCGTTGGCAACAATTAGCGAAAACAAATGTACAAAACAAACAGTGATGCCACTAAAAAACTTTTAAAATCCTCAAAAATCGAGAAAAAATCCTCAATTTTGAGTGAAATTCCTCAAATCTGAAAAAATGCGAAATATAATACGTCCAATTTTAAAGATTTTCAAAAAACGGAATTTAAACTTTAATTTGATGGGAAAATTCATAAAATTTGTTTTATCATATTCTGCTAATGGACAATTGTTCAGTTTATACACAAATGTACATGAAATAAAATTATTTCATAAATATTATTAAGAAAAATACAGTACGAGTAATAATCGTACAACTTTAAATTTGGACATTTTGGTGATTCCACCAACGACGTATATGAATAAGATACTCAAATTTTATTCGTTTGACTTACTCGCCGGTCTGTGCAATTTGGTTAGACACAAATAAAGCTGTTCAAAGAGGAATAAAATGTTGCTATGCCAACGCTGCGTTTGATTTACTGAAAATTTTATATTAAACAGACGCAAAATTCGAAAAACAAACGTATTTAGACATTTCGTTTGTCCGCTTTCAGCAACATTTTATCAATTTCAACAAATTCCACAGACCACAGTAGCGAACTGTGTATCTTGATAAAAATATACGTCGTTGATTCCACAATGTGTTTTTCTTTAAAAATCTCATTTCAACTGCACTCTGGAAGAAATTTTGTGATCTAACAATGCGTGTCAATAAATTCAAACCACTTCTTAAATGAATTTAAAGTTTTGAATGTATTTCCAATGTATTTAAAAATCAGTCTTAGTCTATAGACAAATCACGTGTACGAGATACTCAGTGGTTTTTGACGGACCCTGAAAAGGGTAAGTTTGATTTCAGAATTTCATATTGTTCTTATAAACATAAGTTTTAATAGAAAGCCACTGCGTCGAAACAGAAAAAAGAATTAAGTGGATTCGTACTGAAAAATATTGCCGAAAATCCTTAAATCATTCCTAACCCGCATTAATTACAGTACAAAAAAGAAAGCCATTAATAAATGGTTAATATCTGAATTCTGAATTCCTCCGATTTTGAGGAATTCCCCACATTTTGGCAACACTGAAAACAAAGCAAAATATACCGCCCTGTTCCCAATTCCACTTTCACGTGAAAGTGGATAAAAAGTGGAATGCAAAACTTTTTCAAAAGTCGGCATTATGCTACGACTTTTCAATTAATTTTGCTTTTTTAAAGCTATTTTACCAATCAAATTTAACAAAAAAATACACACGTACAAGCTCCAAAGTTTTTCCCTTTTTTAGCGAGTAATTCTAATTTTTATTGCAAATGTAATATTGTAAATATTGCTGGAATAAAAAACTCTAACTAAAAAATATTTTTTCCAATGACAAGTAAAAAGTCGGCAAATTGGCATTTTCGAAGTCAGTGTTTGTGTGAATTATTTGACATTTCATTATATCATGGTGTTAGTAAGAATAGTTCGAAAATAGGATGCCACCTGATTTTATTTCTTAAATTGCAATAGAACATCTAATTAACCCAATAAAATGCACTGAGCATGAAAAGAAACTTTCTGAAATTCCCTCAAATCAGAGGAAACCCCATAATTGGGCATCTCGCCTAATACATTATTTTGACAGACAAAATTGCGAGCAGTTATAATTTCAAGTGCATTGCAGCAGCCGTTGTTAACGTGAAACTCAATTAAAGTTTATAAATTTAATAAAAAGCATTTTGATTCATAAATCTTGTTTACTTGTGTGTATTTTTTAACTGACAGCTAAAAAGTTTGCGTTTCTACTGTGAAAAGTTAAACGTCTTGAACAGTCGTTGAATAGGCTTCACATCCACATCGAAAATAAAAAGTAATCAACAAGTCTTCGAAATTAAAAGTAATTGAAATTACACGAATTACGGAACAGGCCCGATAATGACATTTGCTCTTTATTTTTATATTTTATTTTCAATTACGAAAATTGAGTCAAAGAAAAAGTGGCGTTCCATGAAAAGAGATATATGACAGCTATCTCTTTTCATGGAACGCCGCTTTTTCTTTGACTCAATTTTCGTAAATAGTTTTTCGATTTTTTTTCGGAAAATTAAAGTTTTTCGCTTTTTTTTTGGTTTTGCTTGCATTTCTTTTTATTTAGATTAATTAGTTAATAAGTTTTAATTTGCATTAATTAAAGAAACAATCTAACACTCTTTTATTCGAAAAAAAAAATCGAAAAACTATTTACGAAAATTGAGTCAAAGAAAAAGTGGCGTTCCATGAAAAGAGATACATGACAGCTATCTCTTTTCATGGAACGCCACTTTTTCTTTGACTCAATTTTCGTAAATAGTTTTTCGATTTTTTTTTTCGAATAAAAGAGTGTCAGATTTTTTCTTTAATTAATGCAAATTATTAAATAAATTAAATTGAAAATTGCGAAAAAATATAAGACAATTGGAACAACAACAATAAATATTTTTAAACAAAAAGAAAAGAGAATAGCGAAAAAACAAGTAGCTACATTTTTGCATTTCTTTAATAGAACAGAAGCAAATTAAATTTAAAAGTTTCGATTTTGGAACAATCCGAAATTCAGAGACGGAGCTGGACAACAAACGTCCGATTTCATTAGATCCAAAAAAGGTCCCGGACCACTTGAAACACCAGATTTACAAAATACGAAAACCACTTTAAACACACCAGATTTGGAAAAATTTTGCTCTCTAGCAATTTATTGCAGACACCACAACCTGGGCTGGTTTTTCCAACAAAAGTTGGACCGGTAAGTGCTCCATTTATGAACGTTATTAATGACAAAAATTACTCTTCTTTAAAGGGAACAGGTCACATACAAATGTGGCCAATGTTAATACAGCAACAACAACAAATGACACCAATTTACTTACGCCAATTTAGGTAAAAGTCTGAACATTTTGTAAATTTATAGTTTTTTAACAATTTCATACTTTCCCACATAAACAGATAATGCTGATTATTGGCCTAGCTGCGTTTTTGTTTTTTTTTTTAACACAAAAATGCCGAAAAATAAGTGAATATTAAATTCAAATCTGAAGAAAAAGTATCCGTTACATGAAATGACAAAAATCAAAAGTGATGTGTGATGCAAGAACTGCAGAAGCAATTTTTCTATCGTTTCGGGCAGCGATGCAGTCAGTGGTCAAATGCCATGTCAACACAGCCAAACACTTGCCATGCAAGCAGCATCAAGCAGCAAACCAAACATTGTTCTCGGGGGACGCCCACCACCCTTTGCAGAGGAAGAGAGGACGCTGCCCAGAGGCACTAGGTGTATACTTGCACAACTAAGATCTGGTTGGAGCCGCAAGCTTAGCCACTATCTTGCGCGCATCGACGAAATGATCATAGACGAGTGTCCTGACTGCGGTCAAAGTCCACATAACACGCCTCTTCAACGGCCCGGCGAAGCCAACCACCCTCACGACACGACACTTATGGACGCAGCCTAGAGAAGTCGCACTCTTCCTAGGCCTTGATCTACAAGAATCCATTTAACATTCGATACTTACTGGACAATTTTTGTTCGAAGTTGCTACAACAACAACAACAAGCAGCAAACCAATCGATTCGCATTTCCTATCGGAATTTGACTACAAAATGGCTGCAATTGAGGATACGTGAGCGCACTTTGTCATTGATGCAAATCAAAGCTTCTAGTCGTCAAACTGTGCGACAAAAATTTTCCGCACTTGTTTCAATTTAGAAAAATTTTTGTGTTCGCAAACGAAATGTCAAAGCATCTTGAAGAACGTGTTTGCGCCGAAAGTTAGTGAAATTCTTCAAGATGACCTGGAAATCATGGAAATAATATATCCAGCGGTGATCAAACAGTTGACGAAGATGAAGGACAAATGGAATTAGAATAAAGGATATGATATTAAATCTCGTTAAAATAATAAAATGAAAAAATTAATTTACAAACTTTTCTCGTTCAATAAATTGACCCTCCTTTTACCCTCCGTTTGAAAAAAAACCTCATTTTCGATAAAATTTGGAAGGAAAATCCTCCTTTTTTGGAAAATTGAGATGGGACGCTTAATCATACATGATAAGGCTATTAATTTTTGTGTGCAGTTATTCAGTTTAGCATATAAATCCGGATTAAAAGTGTGCTGCTTTCAAGAAATAAAATATCCATTTTATTTTATTACTAGCTAGTACCCGGTGAGCATTTCTTTACCTTTGTTTCTGTGCCTTTTAGAGATGTACCAAATCCTATTCATCTTGGTCGAATAGTTTCAGAGATATGACGAATTACTTTATATATATATGGAGAGTGACTCCGGGCTTTTTCAGTAGCTGACATCTTTCTCAATGCCCCTATCTACAAACTAGATGACAAATTATGTTTTTGAAGGGCTTCCTTTTCGGTGAGTGTTATTTATCTCATTCGTATGCGTCAAACGATTTTAGAGATGTATTGACTTTTGTTTTTGAGGGGCGTTACACCGCCCATATGTCTAGCCTCTAACCTTTCCTCGGTCTATTCTAACTAACTATCATCAAAATCTGTCTATTTTACAAAAAAAATTTCTTGAATTAAGAGTGTATTTGGTTTATAGGGTTTTAAAGAATTTTGCAAAGTTTTGGACCCTTAAACTTGATATTTTCCATTTTTTTCCTACTTTTTGTCTTTTGCGGCCATTTTAGTATGAAAAATATCCTAATAACATACCTCTTTTTAATTTTTTTTGTAATCGTTGTTAAATTTTCTTCAATTCGGCAATACATTTATCACACCAGTTTTTTGATTTGAGATCAAAAAAAAAAAAAAATACTTTTCCGGAATGGATTGTTCATGAAAAGTATTTTCTGACCTCATATAACAAAAATGGTATGGCAAAAGTACTACTTAATTAAAGAAAATTTAACGAGAATTTAAAAAAAAAAAAAAATTACAAAGAGTGTTATATAATAATAGGACCTTTTTCATACTAAAATGGCCGCAAAAGTCAAAAAGTTGGAAAAAAATTTAAAATATCAACTTTAAAGGGCCAGAACTTTACAAAATCCTTTTAAGCCTTATAAACCAAACACATTCTTAAAATTCTTGTGCAATTAGCTAAAAGTTTTCTTTAAAATGTTAGGGTGATCTAAGAAAATTTTTTTGTAAAACAAGTCTGAAAATCAGTTTTATTTCTATAATTCCACAGGTTTACATTTTAGACCCTCCTCACGCACAATTTTTTTGTTAGTCTATGCGTCCTCTATCACCTCCAAGAATCAATGACATATCAGTGATACTTTCCAAGAGATTAGAATGAAAATTTGTACTAGGTCATAAAGTGGCAAAAAATTAGTGTGGATGGAAAAATTTGTCTAATACCGAAAATTATCTGTCAAAAGAGGTGTATAAAATTGAGAGCAATTCTCAATATCTCTATGGACAACTTGATATAAGTAGTAATACACATGTAAGTTTAGAAAGGCGTTATAATTAAGATATGCATGTACTATGTGGCTGCTTTCACAGAGAGAAAAATAATTATGAGTTAATCAAAATAATGGGGATGACTAACCATTAATTTTTTTTTAAATACATAATTTTCGATTTAATGTATTGATGTATCTATCCAAAAGAAAAGATGTTTCTACGAGTAGTTTTTAAAATATTGTTTTTTTTTTTTTTTTCGTTTTTGTTTGTTAATCTAACCTTAGCTTCATATTGATCTGAATTCATTTCAGCGATTAACTTTGCCATAGCTTTTTCAGTATCCTCAAGTTTTTTCCTCAATTTTTCAATTTCCATCAATTGTTCTGTTTCCTTATTGAATAATTTTCCCGTAGCCACCAGCTTATTTTGGGCTGGCTGAAGTGCTATAATTTGCTGTTGCGGCGGATGCTGTTGATGGTGCTGTTTTAGTGACGACGAGAGATTAGTAGCTGCTGAAGCTGCTGATAAGCTTGCGTTGTATAGTTCACTACCACTTGTTCTTTGCTCTGGCTGCAGCAGGTTAGATCCTAAAAATTTGGTATTGGTACGGATTTGAGTGGGGTTTTTACGTTACAACATCAATAAGTACTTAAAATACTTAGGCATATTCGCATATATGTGTGTAATTGGTTGCTTGAGTAGGTACATACATACATACAATGTGATTTAAAAAATTAAAGAAGTACAATTGCATTACTGGAGTGTTAAGACACCAATTTTAGTTTTAGGTTAATACGACAACTAATTACTTAAAGCGATTTTTTATTTTAAAAAATACGTGTATTAAGATGCTCACGAGATGTATGAAATGTGCGATGTTGTGATTTGGTTTGCTTCCCACCATTTTCGTAAAATAGAGTTCAATAAAATAAGATTTATTTTTAGACCAAAACTTTCTTGGAAGATTACGAAAATGGACGCGGAGCAAACATAATCAAAACTTTGTACATTTCATAAATCTCGTGGACATAGTGTATATAGATGTATAAAAGTATATTGAAGTATTTTTTTTTTTCGAGTTTCGATCTCAATAATTATGCATAAAATATGTCTGTACTAAAAGGTTAATAAAATAAAAATCAAAAATTTTATTTGCCTTTAAATAAACTTGGTAAATTTTAGGAAGATTTCATAATTTTCTGTAAGGGTGGTAGGTAACCAACACGGAATTGACATTATATATAAAAACAAAATTATTGTTTCAATTTTCCAAAAATATAATAAAAAAGTAGGACATATTTTAAAAGTATTAGATTATTTCTGATGAAAACCTACAATAGCTTAAATAACATTACAAAAAAAAAAAAAATCTTTTATCACTTGAGTTATGAAGTAATTCGCTTACTTGTTTGATGTTCTCTCCACCCTGTGCACAAATTTAAGTTTTTTTTTTTTTTAAAAAAAACATAGTTTACATAAGTACTATACAAATGGATCATATCAACAAAATTTACTTGTTTATCAAACGGAAAAAATTGGGATCCTTACACTCATTTCTTATTGATCTATATAAGTAGTAAATATATTGTTGAAATGTTGAAGATCTTCAAAATTCAATGTACAAAAATTATTTTTATTTATCCCTTAAACTTTCAAGATCTTCAAGGAAAAGTGATAGCAAGGATCCCTTGTTTTTATACTTTTGCGACAAAAAAAAAAAAAAAAGTTCATACAAAACATTGTAACTTAGCTCTGGCTATAATTTCTAGCTACTTTTTAAGTTAAACAGAAAACTACCCTAGGTATTAAAGTCAACTCACCCAATTTAGAGCCATTAACTTCTTCGACATGTCTACCATTTTCCTGTCCGAAAACTTCTTTTCGAAAGTTCGCATCTGTCGGCGCTGGCCCATAAGGCGCATTCGGTAAAGGTTTTTTAAAAACTATCTGTTTGATTAAATATAAATTTAATTATTAATTAATAAATATTTATTTTAATTAAAAGTATTTTTACCTTCATAATAGTGTAAACAAAGAATACTATTATTCCAATTGTATATAATGGCATAACGAAGCCCATACTGCTACTTTTTGTTTGTGGCTGGTGTACAGAACCAGCACCCATAGGTGGACGCATACCGGGTATTGGCCCAGGCTGTAATAAAGTTTCAATTATAAATATAAATTACGAGTATTAATATTCGTTGATAGGCTGTAAAAGTTTGTCAAACGATTGCTTAAAGCTAATACAACTAAGACCAAAAGCATGAACCAGTACCTATTCAAACTCTATCTCCAAAGAGGACATTAACTGAGGAGTGCTTTTTCAAAAGGGCTTATAACCAAAACGAGGCAAAAGTAATGTCATATACATTATTTGCATAATAATCGATTAGTGGATAAATCTGATTTTTTTAACTAAATGTAATTAATTTCAAGCCATCGGGTAAATTTTTCTTGAAAAAAGAATCCAATTTTATTTTTTTATAACAAAGTATCAGGCAATTAATATTATGATACTACTTTTGCCTCGTTTTGGTTATAAGCCCTTTTGAAAAAAAAGTCCTCAACTGTTGAAACTCAAATCAATATTCTCAGACCATTAAATCGATAGTAAAACAAACGCGTATATATCCGTATGTAAACTATACATATGTACATTGTATACTCAAGTTAAAAGTTTAAAATTGTTATTTTAATAGTAAAAACTGATTAGCCTAAATGTGAATTAGGGCTTTCTTGTCGAAGTTTTAAGATATTTCGTTTTAAGATACGTTATTTCTTGCACCCACTCTTTATTTATCAAATACTTCAGTTAATTGTCTTGAGAGTTATTAGATATGAAAGAAGAAAAACCAAATACTGCGTATACCCGTCTTGTTTGATTTGCTTCAGTTCAGTGCATAAGCTACGAATGTGAGAAATAAGTAGTTTTTCGCTTTCTTCTTGTGCCACTTTTTTGTTTACGCTCTCTCTCTCTCTCTCTCTCTTGCAAAATGTATGACACTACTACATTGCAAGTGTTACCATATCATAAATATTACTGTAGTTTTTCTATTTGTACGTTTTATACTGATCTGAAGTAATTATTTGTATAAAATACATTACGCTGAAGTACTTGTTGGAATCAGGTTTTTTTTTTTTTGACACTGAGAAAACTAGAAAGTGAAGATTTGAATCTTGTATTTTTGGGATAAAATATTTTAGTGTAAAATGTACAAATAAAACAAAGTACCGTAAGCAGGGGTGACTTTAACATCCGGGGGTGACTTTAACCGACAAGAAAAAAAAAGATAAAAATCGTAATATTATCATCTCAAAGGCTAGTTATCGATTTGTATTGGGTAAATCAGTATCCTTGAAGTATTGGCTTTTAGGGTCTGTTTTCAGTATATGATTTCAGCGCGAACTTTCAGATATATTGTTGCATTTTCTAAAAGTTGTCTTATGTCGCATTTTTTAATGCTCAGAAAATTACTACTTATTAACTAGAAGGAAAATTGCTGGCGTTAGGTGTTAGGCGTCACTATAACTATTATTTAATTTTCTTCCTTAATTAATTGATGGATATATTTGCCTCTAAGTATTTCTAATGCATCTTTATATGGGAGTATGTTAGAAAACAAAGTTTCAAGGGTGACTTCCAACAGGTTAGAAGTCACCCCCAAAGCTCGAAAGAAGCCAAAATTCAGATTAAATTGACTTTGTTTTGGTCAGATACAATCAAAACAACCATCCTGGTGTGATTACCAACATCGATAATGAAGAATCAAATGTCGAATGTATGAACAGTTCAAGTCAAAACTGGAAATGACCACCTAAAAAAAATATTTGCCATTATTCATTTAGCGGAATTTTGTAAAAAATTAAGCCTCCGAAACCTTTCAACAAAAAAGTCATTTTTAAAATTACCTACTAAGTTTTTCTTTCGTTTTTTAAAAGTTTTGAATTAAGTATTTTCTGTTTTCTAATTTTCAATGGATTTTTAACTTGTTTTTGCGGATTTTTTAAGTTTTGCTTATCTTTTAATATCAGTTTTGTTATTTGATGTAACATATATAGAAATAAGTAAAACATACCAAAGGCTTAAACCGAATTTATCAAAAAAAATTTTTTTTTTTTTAATCTTGTCCTTGAAAACATCTCACAACCTTGGCCGATTGCCTACACAAATATGCCAAAATATTGAGAGAACTTAAGTTAACAAAACCTGATGCTCTGATTTTGCATCGTTAAATATATAGCATGTAAAATCAATGATTTTTTCGGTTAAAGTCACCCCACCCTTGAGGTGACTTTAACCCACTTACAAAAATATTACTTTAAAATAACTGTAATTACTTCGTAAAAATTTTATTACATGACATTAAAGCTGAAACCCCCACAAAAAATTTAGAGCAAAGTTGAAATTATAAGCTCCTAAACTTGAAAATTATGTTTTTTGTATCAAAGTCACCCCTGCTTACGGTATACTACATTTAAAGATGTCTTGCGTAAGCCCCTAAGGAGAATCCTATTATTGCTATAGTTTTTCTTCTAAATGTGGTTAATTGAGTATCTATTACTTTTCCCTAATAACTTCAGGTCCATATAATTTTTATCCAAGTGCGCCAAGCCACTGGGCGCACCAAAAGTTTTATTAAAGAGAAGACTTTCTTTTGCTCATCAATTTCAATAGCACGGTGAGAACAAAATCAGATATTCGCACTTGTGCAGTTATTTATGGGAAAAACCGATACATACATACATACATATATGAAAATATTTTTATGACAGATATTCCAAATAAATCACAGAAAATTACGTCTTTCCTTATGTTTTCTAATGTATTTTTTAAGATATTTGATTTTAAAACAAAAAAATCTAAAATATTTCTGTCAAAAATTCTATTTATTAGAGAAATTAATCGTAATCTGGTGAATATCAATATTATTCATAAATGAAAACTGATAAATTGAATTTACAAAGTTTTGAAAACATCAATATAAAAGTAGATTTAGATAGGTATAAATTTATGAAACTATTTTTTTTAGCTTTACATAGAAATTGTTTGAATAAAATAAGTGTTTAAAGCTGATAAATCACTATTTATTAGTCAATTTGTTTAAATTTAAATTTTTTATTATTTTGCAAAAAGAAAAAGACACCTACACATATTATTATCCATACATAAAGAGCATGCAAAAATCACAAATTACCAAAAAATTGGCACAAGTTCAATATTATTATTTGATTTCTTATTTGCAATGTCATAAACTTAAAAATTATCTATTTTTAAAAAGGTTAGCACCATCGCTAAATATTTATAAAATATGTACTTTAAAAATTTGCAAATTTTTACCATCGGAGAACTTGTAGATGCGATCATACTAAGTAACAACCTAACTATGTACTCGTATTATGTCCCATAATAATCGGTTATTTGACTGATATAATTTTTCAATATCAAATAAACTGATCGTGAAAATAGATTGCAATTTTATTTAATTTCTAACAAAATGTCAGCCAAATCATATTATGAGATTAGTTTTGCCTCATTGTGGACTAAGCCCACTACCAAAATCAACGGCACATTTATTGAAAATTAAAACACGAAAAAAACCGTATTTCAGTCGATCATTATACCCGCACTTGATACATACCCTTCCTTCAACTATTCGCGGCGGTGGATTACTCGGTGATGCCTTCCTTTCGACAATTGGTACAGTAGGCGTGGATGGTATGGCTCTACCTCTTTCACGCATTGCCTGATATATTGATTCAGGATGCAGGTGAGCTGGACGCTCTTGACGTAAGCCTGTATGATAGTCTAGTTTTAATACATAAGTAATAATAATTTTATTAGTAATTAGTTTTTTAGTGATTAAATTGTTTTTTGATACTTAAGCAAATCAAAGTGAAACATCAAATTAAATTAAATACTTTCATTAGATTTTAATTAAGACATGCAACCGGTGTTAGTTTATTGATAAACATCAACGTAAAGAAATATTTCATTGTTGTATTTTAGTATTAAAGTTATTACAGCGTAACGTGGCTATCACGTAACACCAACAAAATAAGAAAATACCGTCAAACTTCGATAACTCAAATAACCATTACTAACCAAAAAAAAAAAAAAAAACTAGTAAGGGTTTAAAATTTGGCCTGTGGCCAAACATTAAATACCCTACACTACATTATTTTTAAAATTTTGCTCATATGGGTGGTGCTACGCCCTCTTGTCCGAGTTCACCCAGTTTTTGTTCAGAGCTTGCATTTATAGGTTTTAGTGTCTGAGTGAAAAACGTTTCAAGTATAGCGTTTTGAAGCTTTTGCTTATATAGGAGGTGCCACGCCCTCTTATCCGAGCTCGTCTAGTTTAAGCTTAAAGCGTGCATTTATAGTCTTTAGTATTTGAGTGAAGTTTGGATGGATTATCTCAAAAAACTCTTTCAGTATAGCATTTTGAAACTTTTGCTTATATGGGAGGTGCCACGCCCTCTTGTCAGATTTCACCCAATTTTTGTTGAGAGCTTTCATTTATGATTCTTAGTGTCTGAGTCGAATTTGGTTCGAATATCTCAAAAAACGCTTTCAGAATAGCGTTTTGAAGCTTTTGCTTATGTGAGAGGTGCCACGCCCTCTTTTTCGAATTCGTTCAGTTTTTTCTCAGAGCTTGCGCTTACAATTTTTAGTATTTATGCGTATTTTGGTTGCATTGTCGTGAAAATACTCCTAAAATTGCATTTTGAATATATTTTTTGTATGGGCGGTAGGCGTGTCCGTTGACCGATTTCGCTCATTTTCAATCCCCCGAGCTATCTTTGACGACGGAGGCAGTGTACCAAATTTCATTGAATTATCTTGCTTAGTTTTCCCAAAAAGTGTATTTCAACACACAGCCAGCCAGCCACCCAGCCAGCCAGACAGACGGACATGGCTATATCGACTCAGGAGGTGATGCTGATCAAGAATATATATACTTTTCTATATATGCCACGCCTCCTTCTCTGCGTTACAAACGGAAGGACAAATATACCCTGGGTGTAGGGTATAAAAATGAACTCGTAAAGACTATTTATGCTATTTACAAATTTATATCAAATTGCTTAATTGACAAACCTATGTAACGTTTTGGCGCAAAATACCGAACGGATTTTAATAATATTTTTTCAAAACATTCTGTTTGTGCTAAGGAACAAACTGGCATACTTTTTTTAGTATGAATTTGTTAACACGTTGAGTGCCATGTGCACCGCCGGCGGTACACACTTTACTTGTAGCGCTGTGCCACCATACAAATTCAATATGTATGAAAAAATGTCGACTTGTAATAACTGTTGAATATTGATCTATAGGGGTATATTATGAGTTTGTGGAAAGAGATTTGTGCTTATAAGTGTTATTTGTCCTATAAAATGGCGTGACAGCCGGCGGTACACGTGGCATATGAGTGAAACCAAATTATCTAAGTACCTTGTTCACCACAGGTTTGTTGAAAATATTTGACCACAGTGCCACCATACAAATAAAATATACATCTTGAGGTGAAGAAGCAATAAAAACAACCGAAAAGTTCGCAACATTTTGAAATAGGTGTAAAAATAATTATTATAATTATTATGGATTATAATCCAAATTTTTGCCTGGAATGTTTCAACATAACACATTAGTCATTTATAACCTTTGATTAAATGTAATTTTTACTTTTGTTAGTTTTTGTTCCAATAAACAATTTTTTTTTGTTCCTCTTTTTTGTATTGTAACTTTTGTAATTCTTCTAAAATAAAAGGTATCAAAAAAATTTCAAAACTCTAACCAAAAATACCTTTTCTTCTGTGATAAAACACAAAAATTATTTGCCTTACTGCAGTGCTTCAGAATATATATTGCATTGAGTTCAAATGTGACTGTGCACCGCCGGCGGTACACACGGCACACTAGGGAAGTTTAAGTGTGTACCGTCGGTGGTTCACGTGGCACCTGACGGAGGACATTTTACTTGTATGGTGGCACTCAACGTGTTAAAAAAAAATTCAATGCTTGCATAAAGAAGTTTCGTTTGCATTTGCGACGTTAATGCTATGCCCTCTCTTTCATTTATAGATTTTTTTCTTTATTCTTGAAGGGAGAATATAGAATTTAATGTTATGAGAGTGATTTTATCAGTGATGCCAAATCGGTGCTTTTCGCAAAAAAAATTGGTTCTTTTGCAATTTTACCGATATTTTAGATGTTTTTCGATACTTTTGGAATTTTACCGATATTTTGAATGTGACCATTTTATGGAATTAAATAAAATAAATAACTGGAGAATCTACCCAATTAAACTTTTGAATAAATTTGTAGCCCCTTATACGATAATTGATGCCATAACGCCTTACTTGAATGATAGAACATTTTATATATAATATGTAATGCGATGAATTATAAATTACTGTTTCAATTACATGTTATGCAATGGGTAATCGAAAGAAAAATTTTTTGTCGATTACTCGATCGATTACGGCTCTCGGAAATTAAGCCAGAACATTTTTTGGAAATAGCGCCAGAAAAATCTCCATACAAAATTCTGGCGTTATTTCCATTTTGTTTTGGAAATAAAGCCAAAAAATTTTCTAGCGTTATTTCCAAAAATTATGGCTTTATTTCCAAAAATAACGCCAAAACATTTTTTGGAAATCACGCCAGAAAAATCTACATATAAAATCCTGGTGTTATTTCCATTTCGTTTTGGAAATAAGGCCAACAACTTTTATGGCGTTATTTGCTTGTTTTTTGCTTTATTTCCAAAACAAAATGGAAACAACACCAGAATTTTATATGCAGATTTTTCTGGCGTTATTTCCAAAAAATTTCTGGCTTTATTTCCTATGGCATTATTTCCAAAAACTCTGGCATTATTTCCTAATTAGTTTTTGGCTTTATTTCCAAAAATTAATGCCAGAAAATTTCTGGCGTTATTTCCAAAAAATTTTCTGCCGTTATTTCCTATGGCGTTGTTTCTGAGAGTCATTGATTAAAAATTTTACTTGGGTAATCGATTACGCCCAATGACATGCATTTGCTAAAATAATGCCTTATGTAACCCAAAATCGATACAAAAATTTTTTTCGATTACTCGACTGATTACATGTAAACGAAGTTTTTGCTGGGTATTTGTGCCACATTATTTAAGAAAAATAGTTTTCCTTATCAACTTTTTTTAGCGCTTTCTTGCTTAAAAACGGATTTTTACTATTCATTTTAGTGTAATAAGTGATATAAGGCAATTTTTTTTTTTTTTTTGTTTGTTTTTTCTGCGAATAATCCACCATAAAAAATTAAACAAAACCCGAGCAACGCCGGGTAAAACAGCTAGTCTTTAATAAAAAATTTCAAGTAATCACAGTTTGAGTTATCCAAGCTTAACTGTATAATGGAAAAGCTTAAGACATTCACTTTTATTTCGTAAATGCATTAAAATATCACAGCAAGAATTGGTGTTTGACCAGATATTTGATATTCGTTTTTGCTACCATATTTGTAACTTTTCATGAATAGAGAAGGTAACTTTTAACTTTTGATAGTAATTGAATACTTATCTATAGAATGAATTAGTAAATGAATATTAATGGGGTAAATTAGATTTCCTTTCAGATTATTAGTTTTGCATTGTTAGTGTGACTAATTAAAACAGTATTTCAAGCACGTACTTATCTCGCCAGTATATAAATTTAATTGTTTGTGATATAATTGTGGTCCAATTTCTGGAGAAAGTGTGGCATTAAAATATTTTTCTCTATCAAGCACGACATCACAACATCCTTACGAGTGTTTTTAATTGTTGTTTATTACGACACATTTTTACAACATTATCACATAAAAATATGAAGAGTTGAAAAAAATAAATAGACACGATATGAAATAAAATAATAAATAAATTATTTATAAATTTTAAACACTACTAATGATATTACTCACCTCCTGGTGCACGTTGGTCTTTAACGTTTGTTTTTGGCGCAGTTCCGCCAAACATCATTGGATAAAACACCTTTGGCCATAATATCGCAATGCAACCGATTACTGTCACAATAATAAAGGCCGTTTTTTTAGGGCTGAGTCCATCGTTTAAGTACAGTGGATGACTCGGTGCACGACGTGTATTTGGTGCAGTTTGTGTTGCAGTTTTCATTTTGTTTTATTTTTTTTATTATCGTTTATTAATTCGAATTATTTATATTATGCGTTAATATTTCTTCTTTCTTTCTTTTTTTTTTATTATAAATATATGAAGTTTTTTATTTCTAACCTAACTCACAATAACTTATGCCAAAATACGTTTTATATTTTGATTTTTAATATAAAAATCGAATGTAGTTCTTCATAATCTGTAAGAGGAAAAATTTTATGGGTACATAAGTACATTGATGGCATTTCAGAAATCTGCTTAATGTTTCTCTGGAGCCTAGTCCTCTTATATGTACATTAGGATGGGCCAAATTGTATGAAAGAAATTTTACCGATCTCGGCTACAGGTTTTCCAATGCAAATTTAATCTTTCCCATACCATATTGATATTTTTTCAAATGAAATTATACTTTTTCCAAATCAAAATAAAACTTTTCCAAATCAAGTTAATTTTTTTTCCAAATTGCTTGGAGGGTGTTGGCTCCACATTTTGAAAGGTGCTTGGTCAACACAATATTCATCCATATATCATACCAAGCTTCATAACTGTAGGTACAGAGAGTTATACTATTTTAAGTGTAGGCATCCTTTGGAAAGTTTAATTTGTTATGGGAAAAAGGTAATTTAAATGGAAAGAGGTTACTAATGGAAAAAGTTGAATTTGATTTAAAAAAGTTAAATTAAAATTGAAAACTTTTATTTTGATTTGGAAAAAGTTTAATTTAATTTGTAAAGTTATAATTTATTTGGTCCGGAAAATGTTAACGGGATTGAAACAAGCGTCAGAAAATCATGAAAATTTTAGTTGAATTCGAACTTTGGTTCTCTACAGATTTGCTATTTTGTATTCGATCGCAACAAATAGCCCACCGCTAGAAAGGTAATTTATTTGTCTTTTGTCACTGCATGAGCGAAAAACAATTCAAAATTATTTTTACTAACCACGTTCCATTTGACCCAAATAAAAATAAATCGTTCGAATAACAAGAAAATTTTTAAAATTTGTAGACTCAAGCAATGGAAAATACAAAAATTGAGTAAAATTTGAGTTTCGGTAGCTTCATTTAATCGGTTATAACTCCGATATTTATCCAAAGATTTTCTGCAAACATACGTTGGGATCTTGCCAAAGGTAGGATTTATGTGCTTCAGATTTGAAAAAAATTTTTCTTCAATTTTTTTTCTATTTTTGCGTATGTATTGTGTGAATTTTCATTTTTTCTTTTGACAAAATGTATCAACTTTTCTCATATATTTTGACCCATTACACTTAAGCCACTAATCTGTTTGGAAAATTATGTAAGAAGCATTTAAAGACGATTAAATACCTTTAGTTTAAAATTTAGCACGACCAAATCAGATGCTAACGACTTGAGATGTAGCTTAGAAAGTGAACCCACCTTCGAAAAAAACAACCAAAAATCTCAAAAATTCATATCTCGAAAACCTATCCAATATTTTTTTTTTTTTTTTGTGATTTTCAAGTTAATGGGACCAAAGTATATCAGAAAAAAAAAATAGTGTCATTTCTGGTACATTTCGGCTGTAAACTAGTCTTATCAATGTGATGTGGAAAAGGTTTAACTTGGAGTGGAAGAACTGTATGCGTAGCTAGTGGTCTTATTGTAACTAATTTTTATCACACCAGATACTTCTCACTCTCACACAGAATATGATGGGTGAATCTTATTAGCAGGGGAACTTGATCGGCAGTTCATAGCTCTATTGAGCTCTCTATTTTCTATCTATCTCTGTCTATCTTTTTCTATCTCATATCTATCTTCTCTCACAATTAAAAGTGTCAGCGTTTCAAAATCAATGAGCCAAGCGCCGACAGCGTCGAATTATAGCTCGTCTACAACAAACACAATGGGGGTTATCGTAAATCAATATCAATATTTTGCTCAAACTGTTATAGAGAATATACGGCAGTCTGAGTAAAATTCCCCGGGAATATTGTTCACGATAACCCCCAACATTTCAGTGTTTTGGAAATTTCTTGGAACTAAAACAAACATGATAAATTATTTTTGTTGTTTTTTTTAGCTCATCCACAACAAACACAATAATTCAATATTTTCCAAATTTCTCGGAATCGCAACACCAATGAGAAATTATTTTTGTTTGTTGTTCAAATATTGTGTTTGTTGTAGAAAAGCCAAAAAAAAAACACAAAGACAATTTGTCATGGGTGTGGTAATTCCGAAAATTTTGGAAAATATTGAAATATTGTGTTTGTTGTCGCGAGCCAAAACTTTCTCACTTTTTTTCCACGCTGACACCCTTTGTATTAAGACCAGATAACAAGAGATCTTTTGATAAAATCATGAAAAACCGTAATAAATAGAACGTTAGTTAAATCAAAAACAGTCCGGCAACAACATAATGCATTAAAACTGATAGTATCACATTTTTTAAATTTTTCAAATGACCGTTACAGTGGATTCTTTTTTTTTTTATTTTTAAGTTTGCAAATTGTATCTTTGTATCTTTTTTTTTTGTGCTCAATATCAGCAATGATATTCTTTGAAACAGCTGTTGTAATTATTCACAATTTAATAAGATCATTAAAAGACACAACACACAACATCACAAATTATTAAATATTTTTGGCAATAACACATGTATGTACGTCGTGTATTTGGGTTTTGTACTCGCATTTTAATTAGTTAAAAATGCTTTTGCGTATGATTATTTTTTTGCACAAATTATGTTTTTTAAGGAACAACAATTCCTGTACATTTAAAGTTGAAATATTTTATTGTTTTTATTTATCTTCTTTAAACATTTTAAAATCACTGGGACGTTTTCGTATCCGTTACGCGTACCCGCACATAATTTATACTTTTTAGAATAAAATAAATTTTAATTTTATATATGTATTACATAAAACAAGACCCGTAAATTTTATTTTTAGAGCTCAACTGAATTATTCGCCGTAAAAAAGTTTAATAATTTTTGAATAAATATTTTTTCGCACTGTCTAGTCTGTTATTTTTTATTTTAAATATATTTTTATTATTTAAAAAACTTTTTTTTTCGAAATCTTTAATTTTCTTATTTTATTTAAAGAGAAAGAAAAAATGAAGTCTTAACGAAATCTTACGCAAAGTTCGACGAATATTTCGTTCGAACTGGTCAAGCAAATTTCTGAAACTAGGGAATAAACCAAATCGAATAATTTATTAAACTATCCATAGTCTTCTACACATAGTCCTCGCATCATCATCGTTGCTTTATTGTTGTCGTCGTCGTCGTCGTTGGTGTTGTCTTTTTTGTACTCTTCTTCGGTGATCTTTGTCGTGGTCGTTGTCAGCATATGTACACAATCGCAACAAGAAAAATTTCGTTGGTACACATCCCATTAGTATCATCAGCCAGCTTCCATAGACGCGCGTACTGCCATCATATTCATAGTAAAAGATTTCGTTTCTGACAATAACATTCGTAATATCTGAATGATTTTTTTTCTATTTCGCGAATCTTTACTTTTTTGTTTTTCTTTAAAATTTATTGCATACATATATGAATGTATAGATATTTATGTATATTTTTAGTTTTTATTTTATTTTTATTTATAATGCTCGAATGCCGAAAGCTATCTTAGCCGGCTGATTGTGAGTCAACTACTGCTGGTGCAAATGTATGGAAAATGTGGAAAAACTCGCAAAAAGTCAAGCATTTGGGCAGCGAAAGTTGTGTTTTCTTTTTTGTTTATTTTCTTTGTATAAGGTATTTAAGAAAGTTTTTATTGCCTTGTGCAAGAAAACATATAAAAATATATATGTTTCGTAAGTAAGTGATCATCGTAGCATAGTGGAAAAATGCAACCAAAAGCCATTGCTTCAAATACACCCTAAAAACTAATGCTTCAACTTTAAAGGATCGGCTAAAATAATTAAGATACCGAAATAATTATTCAGTCAGTATACCAATATATCGAACCAGGTTTCCACTCCAAGCAAAACATTTTCCACGTTTTTTTTTTTTTTTTGTTTTTCTTAAGTCAAATAAAATTTTTTCCAAATCAAAATCAACTTATCCCAAAAATTACTCTTTTTCAAATCAAAATAAAAGGATTTATCGCCGAAGCTTGGTATAGCGATGAATATTATGTCTGTAAAACACCTTCCACAATGTGAAGGGTGTTTCCAAGCTATTCGGAAAAAGGTTAATTGATTGGTTGGATAAATTGCAGATTAATTTGATTTGGAAAAGATCAATATGATGTGAAAAAGATTTAACTTGGAATGGAAAACCTATATACCGTTTTAATTTATATGGACTATGACAGTCCTCTGCTTACAATTTAGTACGTGCAAATGTAGGGGAATAGTGTCGGGTGTGGGCACCATTTTGTTTTCGACTCATAACTTTTGACCAAATGTACAATATATTATGCTGACATATAAGTATCTATGTAAAGCTAGAGATCTTAGCTAACTGCTGGTGAAGAAAGTAAATTGATTTCGTCAGTTAGACAGATTCTATCATAAAAATTGTGATCATTTTTGACAAAAAAAAATTTTGGGTCGGTTGTGGGCACCCTTAAAAAATCGGCTGAAAATGGGAAAATAAACGCATCAAATAAAGAAGAAAGTAAAATTAATTTATTTTGGAAACATTGACTCATACATATTCAACAAATTCTGCTTAACGGCTTTAACAAAATCAGCGTGACTGAAAACGTCTGGATCGAATGGCATCATGCCATTGATTGTCATGACTTGATTGTCGTCGGCGTAAATGCCAGATCAATTGTTTTGCAGACTAAGCCGGCTAGGTGTCGTAATTTTAGCCCTTGTTGACATTGCTCTTTTGCCAAGCATGCATTTTTTTGTGCCAATCCATGCCCGCCATCTGCTCCTCGGTCCTCTTGTCTGGAAACTCAATACCGAAATTTTTTTGCAAAGTGGTATGCCACCTTACCACCCACACTTAATGAAAAGACCTTATTTTCTACGATATCTTCTTTCCTAACCACTAAAAAAGCGTAAAAAAGCATAAGAACACCATTTCAATTAGTAAGCAATTATTTTGTCCAAATTATAGGTTGAAATCTATATATATAAAAATGAAATGGTGTCCGTATGTAGCTTATGGACGCGGAAAATACACCGTCAATTAACACGAATTTTTTTAAAAATTATTTCTTATGGTCTGTAGAAGGTTCTTAAGGGGGTGAGATGCTACTGGGGGGACGGGGGTTGCACCCCCAATACAAAAAAAAATACAAAAAACGTTATATCTCTGCACTTATACAAGCTATGATTATGAAAGTTGGTGAAGTTATGCATAATGTATCTACCATTCACAATGCAAAACTTGGGGGATATAAGGGTTGGGAAAATTGCATCCTCTTTACAAAAAATATACAAAATGTTATATTTCTTCACATATGTCAGATATCGTTATAAAACTTGGTACACACATGGTTGTATATTCTATCTACCATTCACCTTGAACAGTTTGGGGGGGGGGGGGGGTGAAAAATATATAAAATAATATTGTATCTCTGTACATATGGGAACTATAATTATAAAAGTTGATACATGGATCTTAAAATCCTTGGCGATTGGAAGAGAGGGACGATGGAGATGGATGGGACTTCATACGTAAAGGGCATCGGGAACGGGCGAACGAAGTCGCAACCAGGCCAGCTAGTATTTAATATTTCTGAAAATTTATCTGCTATAGTAACATAGTAACAGTGATTTAATAGTAGAAAAACCTTTATTTCGTCTAAAAATTACAGAAGTCAAAATTTGATTTTCTTCTTTTAATGAAAACAAGACAAAAATTATCATAACTCAAAACTACGATTTTCGAGTTACCCACTTTTACATTGAACGTATCGATTGTATATCGTTTTAAACTACATACAGTGGTTCAAACGACTAACCGGATAGAGCGTATAGCTTCTTTTGAGTGCTTTGTACAAATAAGTAGGAGATTTTAGTTGGAAAAAAATGATGCAGTTAATTTTATTTATTTTTCTAGTTTTGGTTGGTACCAACAAAACAAAAAAAAATGTTGTTCTAAATGCATACTGTTAGCGATAATTTAAAAAACTCACTTTTTATGCTCAAACGTCTAACCGGACACTAAAAAATAATATTAAAATTTGGCTCTTCCATAATATGTTGATATTCCATTAGCATTTATAACAGCTTGCGAACGATTTTTCAACATCCGGTTGAATGTCATGCCATTCTTTGTCCAATTCATCCTTGAGCTGAGTTATGTTTCGGGTAGTCCTCCTTCAGAGCTTCTTGCTCCGTTCAGTCCATAAATTTCATATCACGTTGATGCCAGGTGATTGAGGAGGCGTTCACAATAGCTTGGAAAAGTTTTGTATCAGCCATAATTGCGCTACATGGAAAGAATGCTTCGGGTCTTTAAATGTTAAATTGCGAAATTCTCTTCAATACCATGTTTTTTAGCGTGTTGCTTAGCATTATTTTTCGAAATGTTAAGGTTACCAAACTCGTCCATTTTACCATCGATAAACACTAAAATCGCGACACCTGCAATGGACTTATAGCCCCAATGCACTACAAAACTGCCCTATATATCACTGTAGAAAATAAATTTAGTGTTTGGCTGTCGCCATACATAAGCTTTACCATTTAAAAAAATGAGAATATTTGAAAGAACATGTGCTATTTAAGGTCTTATTTAGCGACGAAAGAAATGTGTTTTCTGTGATTCCAATGGCAAAGCTTATGAAGACAACTAAATACTCAATTTAATATTAAAAGTATTCGTTCTACTGTGATATATGGGGCGGATTTATAGTGCGTTGGGGCTATAAGTCCATTGCAGGTGTCGCAATTTTAGTGTTTATCGATGGTAAAATGGATGAGTTTGGTTACCTTAACATTTTGAAAGATAATGTTTAGCAAAACGCTAAAAAACATGGTATTGAAGAGAATTTTGCATTTTACCATGTAGCGCAATTATGGCTAATACAAAACTGTCGCAAGCTATTGTAAACGCCTCCTCAACGTGATATAAAGTTTATGGACTGAATGGAGCAAGAAGCTATGCAGCAGGACTTAACCGTAACACAACTCAGCTTAAGGAAGAATTGGTCAAAGAATGGCATGACATTCAACTGGATGTTTGCTCAAACTTAATAAAATCCATGAAAAATCATTGGCAAGCTGTTGTTAATGCTAATGGACTATCAACATATTATGGAAGAGACAAATTTTAATATTATTTTTTAGTGTCCGGTTAGATGTTTGAGCTTAAAAAGTGAGTTTTTTTAAATTATCGCTAACAGTATGCATTTAGAACAACATTTTTTTTTTTGTTTTTTTGGTACCAACTAAAACTAGAAAAATAAATAAAATTAGCTGCATCATTTTTTTCCAACTAAAATCTCCTATTTCTTTATACTAAGCACTCAAAAGAAGCTATTCGCTCTGTCCGGTTAGTCGTTTGAACCACTTTATACACAAAAAAAAAGTCGTAATGCCAACAATTTTATACTTAATCCCAACAATGGTAATTTCATGCCCAACAGTTTTGCGCTTTTGAAGCAAGAGCGATAAAACTGTTGATTTCACAAATACTAAACTCTTCATTCAACAACTTTCGTATTTGCCCCAAAATGCAAAAATGTTAATAATCAAAAGTAAAGATTGTCGGCGGAAATACTTAACTTTTAAACTAACTATTAAAAGTTCTTGTGATGAAGGTGATTCCATTTGAACCAAGAGTGAAATCTTTGAATCCTTAAGAACGGAAATACTTGGCCGAAAAGTGAAACACTCTTGTTTTAAAAGCGAAAGTACTTGAGAATTCAACAGTAAAAGTTGTTGACACATAATTTTTTTTTTTTTTGCCTTATTATTCAAATAAAAACACCAAATTATTTAAAATTTTATTTTATTCTATTTTTACATCCTTAAAACACTTATGTGGTATTCAAAATAAACTTGTCTGATGGAAAAGAAACATTTTCAATAGTTTTAATATAATATGAATCGCAAGTTCCTAAAACAATATGTGATTGATATTTGATAGAAAATTTTGTGTGCATTTCTTGACGAATTATGTAAATTTCGTTAATAGTTTGGTAAAATATTTTCAAAATAATTATAATTACATTTTTCCATTTGATGTAACTGTTTTTTTTATAAATAATCCCTCTGGAAGTCAAGGAATCTACTCCTTTGCCGGTTGTAAAATTTGTACAGAGGTTCGAATAGTAAGAAAGTTGAGCCAAATTGACATCCATAATATTTTTTAGTTGTGAACAATCAGTTTGAAAAAAATTATTTTCAATACAATTGAAATACTAAATACTTATACACATAGCCCAGGAAAATAAGAATTTTTCTGCAAAATAATTCCAAGTGAATTTTTTTCACCGGAATTATCTTTATTTATGCATGATAACTTTGTAAAACGCTCTGGCAGAATTACTTGTTTCGGCGAGTACTTTCGACGCCTTATAACGGATTTTAGTTCACCGTCAATGACTTGAAAAATGTTTCACTGTGTAATATATCCAACACCTAGTTTGCTAGCCACGGTAATTTTACATAAGAGTAAGGGTAAGCTCAGGATTTAATACTCCCAAAAATCCAACGCCGGCTTCGCGGCGGCCTTCGGCCGCGGATCAGTCAATAACATCCAACACCATACCATATACATTTTTTAAATGGATTGTTACAAAAATTTTGTTCAATCTTAATTTCAATTTAATTTTTCGGACATAACCCCTATTGGGATTATGTCCGAAAAATTTGCACACATAACCCCCATGACCAAAATGGGGATTATGACCGAAAAATTTTCGGACATAATCCCCATTTACGAAGTGGGGACTATGTCCGTTGGGATTATGTCCGGTAACCCTACAAAAAGTAAGCGATATGTGTACACATAGAAGTAACCGTTTAGAAGTTATTCCAAAAAAAACCCTTGAAATGCCAAAAAACCGGTTTCTATTGAATATCTTCAATACGGTTACTTCTATGTGTGCACATATTGCTTATTTTTTGTAGATCTTGTAATTCTCTACAAAATTAGTCCCTTTACTTTTTATCGTAGTACTTACCAATTCGGAAATATCCTTAAAAAACCAGTAATTTCGAAGCCTTAACGGTTATTCAAGAATATTTTTAAGGTCATGAGACATTCGAAAAAAAATTAAATTATCTTTCAAATGGCATTTTAATTTTGTTTGTACAACTTCTCATTGAAGAGTTATTGCAATTTAAAAAGTAAGATATTTTAATATGAACTCATAGGTAGTATTTTATATCATAACTGTTAACAACTTTTTAAATTGGGTGATCTTCTAAACTGGAAGTTGTACGCAAATACTTTTAACGTACTTTTGTAGGAAATTTCCTGTGCTACAAAATTGGAGACCAATATTGTTCTGTAAAAGTTAGCATTGGCGAGATATTTGCAAAAAACTGATTTTAGCGACCTTCGAGCCTTAATAACTTTTTATGCGCACACGACTTTGCAATGGACTTTTCACACTTTGTTTATCATGCATTAATAAAGGTAATTCCGGTGAAAAAAATCCACTTGGAATTATTTCGCACAGCAGCTCTTTTTTCGTCTTATTTTCCTGGGCTAACAACAGAAACTTTATGATCATCTTTAAGATGTTTTAATAGATTTTCCGACAGAGCAAATACGGTTTCGCAAAATGAGCAAATATGTGAGTTATTTTTTACAAAGATTTCTTTAATTGACATTTAATTTGCTTAATATATTCTGTATTTTTGGAATTTTTTCATTGGATGGTATTTCATAAAATAATTCTTGTAAAAAAATCCACACATATTTGCTTTTTGGTGAAAATTCTAAATTAAAAACAAAGCATGTTTTGATAACTAAGTCCACAGCACGTAGTAGTGAAGGAACTTTATAGAGTAAGCCATCAAAATAAACATAAAATTCAGTTAAGAGTGCAATTGACTCTCCAATAACAAAGACTTTTGGTTGTATTTTCAAACCTTCTTTGAGCGCAATTCCCTTTAATTCGTCCTCTTTTTGTTTGAAGTTATTCAAGTGCACTAAGTGGACTATCATGTCGTTTTGAGCGTCTGATATTGATGGCTTACAGCTTCTAGAGATGCGAGGCGGCAATATAACTGCATGCAATAAATTAAAAAAATAAAAATGTCTTGAATCTGAAAAAAATAAAATTCACAATTTAAAAAAGTAACCTAAAATACGAAATCATAAATAGGTAAATAAGGTTTTTAATTATTTACCTTTACACAGTTCTGCAGATTGCATAGCTTCGAAGTATTGCAAATTTAATTTGTCTTTTAAATATAATTTAAAAAAATTTTCGTTGAATTTTCCTTCAATATCGTGAATTTTTTGAAACATACTGCCTTTTCCTGGATAGAGGGTTTCGAAATCAATGTCAATTAATTCTGGTCCATTTGGATCCTTAGGGGAACTGATGCTATTGTGGTATAGTTTTTCAATGTGGTATGGTCGCATATCACCGAATTGGGAAAGAACCTGTGAACGTCACTGCTTTTATCCTATCAGAAAACATGAAAAACCAGGGATGTGTTACTGTCATGCACCAAACAAAATTTTTCCGGTGTCAGTTGAACGAAACTTAAGTCGCGTGTGGTTGATTTTTTTTTCGGATTTTTTGCAAAAAAATTTTGTTAAGAAAAAGTTGCTTTTTGGTGAAGTTTTATTTATATTCAATAAAGGTAAGTGCTAAGTATTGCGAAATAAGAGTTTAGCTGTGTAAATTCACAAAGTTTCCCATTTTATTTTAGAATTTTGTAATTTCTAAAAATTGGCCAATGTGGTATAGTCAGGGTTTGCTAATGTGGTATATGAATATTTCTCGTTATTCTTAACATAATTTGATTGCTGTTTATTTTTTTATAAAAACTATGAGTTAGAGAACCAATGTAAATGTTATTATGAACTTATTTCATACCTTTCAAACTTTATATTTGGTTGTATGGTTAAGTATACCACATTACCCTACTTATATGTACCACATTACCAGTCCACTTTACAAGTACTGATCAGTGTATATACCACATTGTGCCACCATATATACCACATTACCTCCCAACTTTTTGAAAACAGCTGTTTTGATTTTTTTCAGATTTTGCTCAATAACTGTTTTTAATGAAATTGCACACATTTTATTGAAATATATTCTGTAGCCAATACTTCAATAAGTAGCATAAAAAAATTTGGCTGAAATTGATTTAACGGTTTCCTTTAAAATTCCACCCAAGCATTAGCTATACCACAATAGCATCAGTTCCCCTATATCTCGGCCAGTCTAACAGCTGTTCACTCACACACTTTGTTTCTTTCATCCTCAAAACTGATGTTTCCTTCCATGGTATAGAGATGTCTTTGGGAATGATATGAGCAAGCCAATTCTTTTGAGATTCATACTCGCTAAAATTTTCTATATTTGTTTCACTTGAAATTTTAGGTACTTTAGATGATGAGCTCGCAGAACCTTCGGCAAAATCATGTGTATTCTTTTCGATGGAAATTTTTGTCTGTGTAGATGAGGAGCTTGCAGAACCTTTACGCTTGTACACCATATTAAAATATCGATCGTAGATTTTCCCTGACGGGTTCTTTTTATTTTCTCGTGGAATATAGTATGTGAACACATTTTCTGTTGGAAACAAATGAACAATTTCTTCAGATACTTTTGACATCATTTTTGGGTTCATTTTAATATTTTTGAGGAAAAAGTGGTCTATAAGTATTCTAACAATATTTGTTTGATCGATCTCTTCAAGCGTGTTTTTAGTTTTATACTTTCCCGTCACGGTTTTTTCTAAAATTTCCTCTATATTAAAATCTGATACCGATGATTGTGACTCTTGGGCCTTCAACCAATCAGAGACAGTATTTGTCAAAGTTCTGTCACTTCCACAGCAAGACAATAATGTGTACTAAAATTTGTAATTTTGATATGTGTGACTGTCAGGGTATTTGAATTACTTACATGATTTTCAGTTCTCCATTTTTGTAGATTATATCTAAATTTAATTTTTTCGGCGATCAATTCCCGTTTGTTAAAAATATCGTCAATATCGTGAGTGTGCATCATTTTCAGTATGTCCACTGAATTTATCCCACATTCTGTCAATACATTTATAGATGACGCTAATAAGCCCCATTCAATAAATAAATTTATTAACTTGTTATCGATTTCAAATATTGAAATTTCATTTAGAACTTCACTTGAACTATTTTATGAATTCATTTCAGCACTACATTTACTTAAAACTTCAAGCACTTTAGGAGACTGTCAAAAAATGACGCGTAGCTTTATCGCGATGAATACTTTCGCTCTTGTCACAAAATGTAAAAAGTGTTAAATTGACTGTGTCGCTTTTGATTTTACCGTTATTTTTCTGAAGAATGACAGTTTTTCGTTGTTGGCGTAAAGATAAACTCTTAAATTGAAAGCGAGACTCTCAAAACCAAGTTTTAAGAGTAAATATTCTTGGGGTAACAACTTTTTATTTGTCTTGAGAACAAAGTACTTGTTTTTAAATCAACAGTTTTTTAACTCTTGACTTAAGAGTGCAACATTTGAGTTTGAAAACGAAAAGTATTTGAACTAAAGTTTAAATTGTTAGCTTGAAGATTTTATTCTTGCGACAAATACTTTTTTGTTACAGTTTTTTAAATGCGAAAAGTACTTGATTTAACTACGTTTGTTTTTTTGTGTGTAGTTGACTTTATTTTTATATGTGTGAAATTTCATCACTTAAACAATTCTTTCAATTAAGCATTTTGAATTTTCTACTTGTAAGTTGGATGCCACGCCCTCTCGT
Source organism: Calliopum simillimum (assembly GCA_951812925.1). Taxonomy (NCBI): domain Eukaryota; kingdom Metazoa; phylum Arthropoda; class Insecta; order Diptera; family Lauxaniidae; genus Calliopum; species Calliopum simillimum. The sequence continues at coordinate 108,499,156 of OX638370.1, forward strand.
CAAAATACACATTGTTTCTATCTAGAGTTTTCTGAAGACATTTCAAGTATTTATGTGAAATATGGAAATTTGGAAATTTGGTTGCATTCCTTTAAATTATTCGTTCATTAAAACATTTTTAAAATTTTGTTTGTCTAAATGATTTCCTCAATATGGCGTTCTGAGTTTTTACTTATTAGAGTGGTGTTATTCAAATTGCTTAAATTTTTGCCAAAACTTTTTTTTATACCTGCCACGACCAACTTCTATACGTTATGAATGAAAGAGGAAAGTGAATATACACTATATGTAGGGTATACAAAATCTTTGTCTATTCAGGTAGATAAATGAGATTTATTTTTTTTCTACATATTAGTATAGTATAAAAGATATCACATGAATTCTCGCCCGTGCACAGTGTTGTACATAGATTTACCGCCCACAGCGACTATTAAGTACAACAACAATATATAGTTTGTGTCACCGGATGTAGGGTAATTGTGTAGTAGCACAAATACAATAATAAAAATTTTGAGTTATCTTCTGCAGTTAAAAATTTATTTTCTTGTTTATACGTCGATTAATGGTGATGTTTTTTATTTATACCAAATTTTATGTTCAATTTCATTTATTTGTTTATTGTTTTTATTTCTTTCTGGCTGATGTACAATACAATACACAATTTTTTTATTTTTGAAATATAGCTTCCCATCAAAAGAATTCCTTCAAAATGATTGACACTACCTCCATTTCCACGCACCATTATCTATACTAATATTTTTATTATAAACCACGTCAAAAAGACGGCGTATTTATAGACATTTTTCATGTCTACCAAAATAAACTTAATGGAATTAAGTTCATGGTCGAATATTTTATTGCATTACACGCACATTACTATTTGTTTCTCACAATCCTTTGTAATATTTCATATTTTATTTATTAATATTTTATATATTGTTGGATTTAAAATGGAACTTTACCAGTTCATTTCACGTTTTTTGACCGGGCAGAAATTATTGAATTTTAAAAGTAAAAAATACAAAATAATGAATTCAAAAAGTTCCGTAAATTCTTTTAGTTTATATTGTTCGAGTCAATTGAAAAAGGCGAAATTGTGGCGGAAAATCAATATAAGAATTTTCTCTGAAAAAACAAATTCGCAAGGAGCGTTAAATATGCACTTGCATCTCAAACTGTACATGCGCTCTAGGCATATACTACGGCACAAACCCATATGCTAAAAATTTGGCACATCCTGTCAGAATACTTTTCAAATTTCCTTATCTCTTAAATACTTTTGTTAAAATAAATATATGGTTCAACCCATAGATATTTACCACCAAAATTGTGTTACTCATGAAATATTTTATTTTGTGCGTTTCGGGGTAAAATAATGTCTTGGCTGAAATTTTGTTACAAATGAATAAAATTGGGCTCTGTTTTTACAAAAAGTTTTATTAAGTTTGAAAATTGATATTGGTCAAAAATCCGATTATTATGGCACTTAATGTGTATGACATCACTTTTGCCTCATACTTGTGCTTAGGCCCTTTGGTACTTCCACTCATCAATGGTAAGCTGTTGAGTAATTGCAGTATTTGGATTCTCAAATAGTGCAAGCTAAAGGTGATACGATTTGTCATATAAAGGCAATGACAAATTTTCGGGTGATACTCAAACCGTGCAAATGTGCCTCATATACCGGGTACATTAGGACGGGTCGGTCTCCAAACAAAAAAAAAAATTATGTTTTGAAAATCTGCCTAATTAAGCCTTTTACAACGATATAAGTATAATTTTTAAACATAGAACAACATCTAAAAAAAATTTTGTTTTTTGTTTACTAAATACTCTCAAAGTAAGCTTACAAATAAAGGGCGGTATTTCCAATTACTTTTTCATGTACCCGGCGTATTTTTTTCTGACCTCAATCAAAAAAATTGCTAGTACTATCGGATTAAAGGAAATTTAATGAGGTTTTCAAAAAAAAAAAACATAAAAGGGTATGTTAATAAGACCTTTTTCATATTAAAATGGCCGCCAAAGTCAAGAAATGGGGAAAAAAAAATTAAAATATCAACTTTAAAGGTCCATCACTTTGTGAAATCCTTTTAAACCCTATAAATCATATAGACTAGCTGAAAGCTCTTACAATTAGCTAAACCATAGAAATGTTTTCTCTAAAACGTTAGGGTGATCCAAGAAAATTTTTTGTTAGTATAGGCCTCCTCTTTCACCTCCCAGAAGCTTCGCAACCTTATGCAATATACCCTGCATGCGCTTCTTTCTGAATTTTAATATAGATACTAAAAGTGGGCAAGATATCGCGAATGGGAGTGGCATATATGTTACAAGTAAAATACGTACGTATTTTGATGAAACTCGTTAAATGATTTCTGGACAAGGATGCGATGTAAATATTTGACGAAATCCGTTATCAAAAACTGACTGTTCCAATGATTTTGATGAAAATATGGGAATTTTAAGTTTTTTCCCGCTCAACGTGTTGAAAGGACACCTTCTCGATGTAAAATAAATTTGTTCAGCTCAAAGGTCTCCAACTTATACCGGTTACTCTAAAAGTTATATCCGGATTTTCCGATGGCTATGTCTCCGAAACTAGGTACAATGGTGCGTTTATATAACCATTCACTCTACTTTTTTTCAATTGGTTGAGATTGTAAAGCAGTGGCCGGCATTCTATAGTATAATTGTGCACTAAAAAATCTACCTAGCTCTCTCTATCCTTTTCTTGCTTCTATCTATCTCCTTTCAAACATAAATTCTCACTCATTACAATTCGACAGCGTTACCATATTGAAATAGTTAATTTCAGTACTAATCTCCTTTAATTTTATGCATTTATGTTGGGGTGGTGTAGCATGACGTAACGACCAGCAGAGAATTTCTCAACTGAGTTATAGCTTAGACAGACGACGGCTCAAATGCGCATTAACAGTCTAATTGCGAATTTCGCTGGGTATAATACCCAACAAAAACTAACACTTCAACATAAATGCATGAAATTAAAGGAGACTAGTACTGAAATTCCCTATTTCAATATAGCAACTCTTGTCGAATTGTAATAGATTGTAACAATTTGACAGAATAAACATCCGGTTGTCTCACTCTATTAAATTTAGAAATGTCACTTCAATTAAGAAATATTTTTAACAAGTAAAAAGAAAGGAAAATGTAGTGAGCAAAAGGGGGTTTTAAAATAAATAAAAAATATGTATAAATAAAAACCAATGAAATTTTTTCATTTTAAGACCAGAATAAAAAAACAAAGCACCAACTGGTTCGAAGACTATCAGCAAGTGAGCAGTAAACAAACAAATCGGCTGTTTACTAAATGCAGAAGCTATCAGAAGCAGTCGTCTGGCAGGTTAAAATTTTCATTTGCATATTTACGTCTCAATTGCAAATTTAAGCTGCCGTCTGCCTACGACATTACATAAATGCACCACAACTTGGAATTTGGGAGCAAAAGTATAGGAACGCAACTAAACTTCGTTCTTTTTCAACGAAAAATGAGATAGAAATAAAAAATCTATAGCCATCGTTATTAATGTGAATGTCAATATGAGGATGGCGATAATGCAGTGTTGCCAACTATCGACTTTGTCGCCAGAACTGGCGACTTTTTGATCTCTTGCGATTTTTTTTTTTTCGAACTTAGCAACATAAAAATCTAGAGAATTTTTATGGCGACTTTTCAAGCATTCGAAAAATACATATCATATATACTTATGAAAACAATGTTTGAAATAATAAATCATTTTTAAAATTTTAACAGTATTTTGCTATTTTTTCGGGACTGCAAAAAGGCTCAAATCCCGGGACCCCGGGACTGAAATCCCTAATATGTATATTGTTAAAATTTAGTCATGCTCCAATTTTTTTAATTATATTTTTGATTTTCAAATCACTTTATGCTATGTATAAATACATAAGTAAACGCATATTACTACCTCCGAAAGTCTACATATGAATTTTAAAAGTTAAAAATTGATTCTGTTAAAGAGAATTTCAGATTAAATAATCAAGCGTATGTTTTTTTACTTCATCTAGCGACTTCTGGCAACTTTTCTGTTGCCAAAGCGGATTTGTTAAACAAGGAATTGGCATCACTGCGATAATGCCAAATTTCGCAAAGCGGAGTAAAAACGTAGAAATCTTGCTTTCACTTTAGTTTTTTGGTCGTTGAAGCTGGTGTATTTTCTTAATTAAATTGACACATCATGTAAGTAAAACATATGAATTAAATTGAATTCTTAAGCTGTAGAATTTCAATTTTGAAACAAATTAGAGTCAAGTTGGTATTTCTTAATTGTTGATGTTATGGACGGAAAAACATAAAACTAAAAAAGAAGTGTATAAATAATAAAGAATATCGCACTTAACGTAAGAAAATTCTTAAGGGATAAATATTTTTGGGAAAAAAGAAAATCGAGTTAAATATAGTCAACATTTTTTACAACCAGTATTATTTCTTGCGAGGAAATTTTGGGAAACGCATTTTGTTGGCAACTTTTCACACGTCACACATTAAAGGTACATGAAGTGTTCCATTTTGAAGACTTATTTACAGCACCACAAACATTTTTTAATGATCAAACAAAATAAAGACGAGAGTAGATTTGGAGCATGGTTCTATTACGGATAAGCTCGAAATTTTTATGAATAATTTTTAATTTTTGTTATGATTTTTAATACAAATTCCTAAATTTTCTAATGATAAGTAAGGTTAATCTGAGCAGAAACAGTGTTATTTTTGCTGTTGTATATGTCGTTGTAATATTTGCAAAATATCATGAAATTTTCAAAAAATCGTCATATCTCGAAAACATCTGATTAAAAATTTATAAGTTAATAAAATACCTTTCGCATGGTACTAATATTTTCCAAATCCATGCAGGGGTTCACAACTTATAGGGGTTTTCATAGAAGATCTGGTTTTCGGAAATAAAGCCAGAATTTTTCCGTAAAGATTCTTGAATCAATACGCAAATATTATTTTTCAAAAAATTGCGAGCCTATTTTTTGATGTAAGCCCGGTCCTAAAACTGGCCCAGCCATAAAGAGTTGAATCAGCGGTTATGCTACAACATGAGGGTGAAACTGATGAGGCGCGTGATATTTTAAGCGGCCCGATGCAAATTTTAAAATTTGGAAATTAAGAATATATGTAAATAGAATAGGTAGAAACTTTTCTTCATAATCAAGCCGAAATAAATCTTTATATATGTATACATAGTCTGCCATATAGTCTAAGAAAAAATTCGCGAGGATGTTTATTATGTAAACCCAAAGTGTTAAGAAAAAATTTGTCGTTTACCTGGTTAATTTCGCATTCAAAATTTTACTTACAAAATTTAAACTAAAATTTTCGTACATCATTATGTGTCCCAAAAAAAATTAACATTTTAATCTTATTCTGTGAAACAGCTTGAAATCACACAATGCTCCTTATTTCAATTCATACACAAAGGTTGTTTTATATAAGCATATAAGCACTTTATTGCAGTAAGAAGATGGCATTGACATGTGTGTTGAATCAGGTAGAACATGGTGCAAAATAAACATAAAGTCCTATATAAATAACCAGCTAAATTCTTTGTTTGGCTATTTATTTATTTAAAATTAATTACCAATATTTCGAGCAAAATCTTTTACCCAAAGAAGTCTCAATTTTAATATATAACAAAAATCGAAGAAATTTCTCAAATGTATATAATTATTTTATTTCAAGAATAGTGTCTATATCTATTTTACTTGTAAACTATAAACTATTTAAAACCGAGTTTTTCTATTCTTTCATTATTTATTAATTTTATCTTTTCCTTAGAAACACTACGTAGATAACAACAAAATGAAAAATAACATTGATTTGCTATCCCTGCAAAAAAGAGTCGATTCAGGTATCGCACCACAAAATAACGTTGATTTGCTGTCACTGCAAAAAAGAGTCGATGCAAATCTTGCACAAAAGATAAAACAAACAGATTATAGGTAAGTTTTTTGGGAATCTTTAGAATAATAATAGAAGTATGTACTTGAGCTGCTAGATTTTAAGGGAATTGTTGTATGTATTTCAATGAGAAGTTCGACCTTTATTTCCATCTGGTTAATCTTATGCAGATACTAACTTTTATTTTCAACTTTTTTTAAGCCTTCCATTGAGAAAGATTTAATATATACTGTAAAAATATTTTGTATCTGAATCGAGGACATATATAGGAATAACAATCAAATATTACTTAAATCGGAAACATCTAAATTTTGTGCCTGTGGGCTTCACATGGAAAACCTCAATTTACATAATTTCCCGGATTTTGATATGTAGGGCAGAGAAAAATTCTCTTATCGGTTGGTATAGGTTTTATTTACCTTGGAATTATCGGAAGTATAACATATGTATATAGCCAGTCTCTAATTAGACTGAACTAAAAGAGCTGATTAAGTTACCAGAGGTTTGTTTGGCGTCAAACAAAGAATTTCAGAAAAATGAAATCAAAATAAAAAAAATAAAAATAGTTTCACAAAAAATTGGAATACTTGAAATATTTTAAATTCTAATGAATTAATTGTTATCTTTTGTACAGCAATATTTAGCTCATTGAATTATCTTCCAAAGGTTATGTATTTCGTTCAAATTGAACTAAAGATTCGCTGAAAAAATAGGACAAGTAGAATGGGGCGGCCGCCTTAAGGGGGGTAATAAAGGGTAGTTATTATATAAATATATAAATGTATTAAATAATTTTGGTACTTTTTAGACAGTTTTAGTACTTTTTTTGCTATTTGGTACAAAATAAAAAAGCTCATTTATCATCCCTGGTACAATGACAAATGTGAATCGAAAAGAAAACAAAAAACATGAAGTCAGTGTCAGTCAGCTTTTTGACTTTCTCTTTGTGCTGTATCCTCTTTTCAGCTCTGTGTGACTGCGTGACAACGATAAAGTTAAAATTGAAAATTTTGAATTTACCTAGATTAATGGCAAAATATAAAAGTAATTTTAACGTTGTGCACATTTACACAAAAATACCTTTCTAATGGTTTATAATTCAAAGTCGTGCTCCATTTCTTTCATAGTAAAAAAGGTAGGACAAATTTTTGTCTCGCGTATTAATATATAAATTTAATGATAGTGATAAACATTCCACTATCATTTAATGCATTTTTTAAAAGTGAAAAATTTTTCATTACCATTAAATGCAGTTTTTGATAGTGGAAAAATTTGCACTGTCACTAAATTTAATAGAGAAATTTATCACTATCTCTAGTTACATTAAGTGTTAGTGGAAAAATGTTCATTATCAAAATATTTACTTTGTGGTTAGCTCAATGAACTATTTAAAAATTTAGTGCATTACACCAAAGCCTGGTAAAAAACATAAAATAAAAGCATAATATAAAACTTATTTTTTCTTTAAATTATGTAACAGAAAAATTGATAAAACTGGCATCGTACCGCGCTTTCTATTTGAATGCGCCATTAAACTACAAATTAAACCCTTGACCTCAGCTAGTGCAGCTATAATTTTTCATAGATTTTTCCGAGAAGTCGCAAATTCTGATTATGATGAATATGTAAGAAAATGTTTTATTTTTTTATTATTATTAATAAAGTAATTAATTTTAATGTTTTTTTTTTTTTTTTTTTTTTTTGTCAATTAAAAGCTAATTGCTGCTTCATCACTCTATCTCGCTGGCAAGATTAAAGATGATCCAGTTAAAATACGCGATGTTATCAATGTTGCGCATAGTACACTCAACCGTGGCGCAGCACCTTTGGAATTGGGTGATGAGTATTGGTCAATGCGTGATGCTATCGTACAAGCGGAATTGCTGATAGCGCGCACGTTGAAATTCGATTTGAATATTGAACATCCACATAAGGTTTGTTGATAACAAAAAATTCAGAAGATAGGGGAGGGGGGACCGTTTGTTTGCAAACAATTAACATTTAATCACGTTTTTCTTGTTGAATTGCAGTATTTACTTTATTATATGAAAACATTGCGCGACTGGCTGGGTGCAAACATATGGAGTTCAGTGCCAATTGCAAAAACTGCAGCATCATTTTTACAAGTAAGTTAATTAAAAATTTAATGTTGTAAGTATGGGTTTGTTCTGCATTAGCAAACTGCGTTCTTACTTTTCCGCACTGCCTATACAAACACTAACTAGCCCTCAGAGGCATTTGTTATAAATTTTGTTATTATTTTCTTCTTTTTCAAGGATTTCCATCACAGTCCAAAAATTTTAAATCACAAATCTTCACACACCGCTGTCTGCTGCTTGTCTTTAGCTCTGCAAACATATGGCGTGCAAGTTCCTTTAACTGATGAATCGGATGATGCTTCCATGTGGTATAATGTAAGAATCATTAACTTAATTACCACTTCACTTTAAAATATATAAATATATAACTTTTATATTATTATAGGGTTTTGTTCAGGACTTGAGTAAAGAAAATCATTGGGAAATAATGGAAGACATTATGGAGGTTTACAAACAAGAGGCCGAAATCGATGCTTATTGATGTTTGCATTATTACTTAATTTCCATTATGTTATACTTTTACTTGTGATATAAACTCGTTTGTAAAAAAATATTTTTACCAATTACAATAGTTGCTTTCATAATTTCATTCTTTTTGCAACGCAAAAGTTTGATTAATGTGTTTTTCATAAAAGTTTACCATTAAATTGTCTACATTTATGTATATCTTTAAGCATTTTTTTTATTTTCTCTTACTTTACTATAATAATAAAATGTTTTTACTAAAAATTTTTGCATTGACTTTTTACTATTTTTTGTACCCTAAAAGGTCGTTAGAAAAGGAAATCCAAGAATCGGGAAAATCGTGGCAAGAGATCAAAGTCATCGCAAGGGATCGTGACAAATGGAGAGATTTCATATTGGCCCTATGCTCCTCCTAGGAGTTAAAGGAGAATACATACATCCAGGGTATATTCACTTTATTCTTCCGTTTGCAACGCAGAAAAGGAGGCGTGGCAGATATAGAAATGTATATATATTCTTGATCAACGTCACCTCCTAAGTCGATATAGCCATGTCCTATTCCTATACCGCCGGAATAGTAATTTTCTGTCAATCAAGAATTTCAACTAAGACTAATCGCACATCGGTAGAATTTAGTACAATATTACTTGATATACCTTTATACTTTATTTAAGTTATAGTGTAAATACATTATTGAGAAAAGTACAAAATAGCATATTTATTTTGGAATTTAGTGCCTATGCTTGTGTTTATGTTTGTCACTGCGATGACGACTCGGCGATGCACGACTTGCTGCATACAAATCACGTTCTTCCAGACGTTTAGATTTATGCGAATAACCAGGCGAAGGTGATCTGTAAATAAATTTGAAAAATATACACTGCATAGCATAGATATCGGAGTAGGGGGAACAAAAGCTGTAATGATTAGGAGAACATAAGGGCTCTGTGGGTATAAAGGTCAGTTCTGGGTCCAATTAAGGGTCAGTATTCGGTCATTTATTTAGACTGTTAAACTGACCAGCTACGACCCTAGCTAAAAGGCACTATGGTAAAATAGCGTAATATGCCAAAACGAGCTTAAAGTAATGTCATACTCATTATGTGCCATTATAATCAGTTACTCGTTTCAAACCATCATGTAAACTTTTCGTGAACAGAGACCAATTTTTTTCATTTATAACATGTCAGAAAATTCATATTACGACATTACTTTTGCTAATGTATCAAAATACTAATAAACGCACCTGCGTGATCTGGATGACTGCGACAAGATTGGACTGTCGTATTTTGATGAACGAGAAACATATGGTGAACGTTCCGCATATCGTTTTGGTGAATCCGAAAGACTGCGGGATCGGGCAGAGCGTTTGCTGTGTTTATTGCTACTACGGCTACTTAATGTGGGCGAGAGATCTTTGCTGCGACTGCTAGAATATGGTGAACGAGATCGTTTGTGGCTACCTCGCGGTACTGGACTAGATCTGGAGCTGCCGCTATACACTTGTGATGCGGATGGTGAACGTTTAGATCGGCGTAATTTTTTCGCACTATAAAAAGTTAATTTTATTAATTATTAAAGCATCTAAACAATCTTGTCTTAAGCAAGAATATCTCATTAAGTACGTTATGGGTAAAAATGAATTATCAACATAGTTTTTCTTTACCTTTCCATTGGACTTTCACTTCTGTGCTGTTCTTTTGCAAGCATGTAGCTTAACGGTGAATCAGTATGTTCATGATGTCTTTTTCTTAGCAATTTTTTACGATGATTTTCAACTTGTTGTGACATAGTTAGGCCTGGTTTTAAACCGCGTTTACCCGATTCTATTTCATCTTGGTATTGCATTGTTTTAACCTCAATTTCACGCAATTTGGAACGTTTTGCATCGTTATAGTCATTCGAATTGCCTGCTTCATCGTCGTCATCATCATCATCATCATCATCATCACTAGAGACATTGCTATCATAGAATTTTGGTGGTTCTGGTGGATCAAGTGTATCCCATTTACTTGTCGTTATAGCCTGTGCTTCAACTTGTTCGGGATCTACGGTTTCCCATTTGGAAGGTATAAATGCACCAGCTTTATTATTGCCACCTGTAGCCCTTAACATGACATCTTGTGCATCGCAAAATTCTTTTTCTAAAGGAATACCATCAATATCATCATCCACTGAAATTTAACAATTAAAAGGAGTTATAGAGGAGTAAGCCCCGGTTAATTAGATCCCGCTTTGCGAGAATTTTCGAAGCACATGAACGTTATGTGGAATACCTTAATTATTTCTCCATAAGGGATCTGAACAAGACGTCATGTTGGAGTTATAAGACATTTCGTTTCAAAATACGTGCTGCCTGGTACCTGCTTTTTATTTATCAAATACTTCAGTTCAGTGTAGTGTGCAATTGTCTTGGATACCAAAAAAATAAAAAATACTGCACGGACCTGTACGTTTACTTGCAAGTGTTACCATGTCAAAAATTTTACTGGTCTGAAGTAGTTGTTTGTATTTGTTAGAATCAGGTTTTTTTTATTGATACTGATAAAATAAGACAGTATACTTCAGTGTCAAAATGAAATCAGTGTACAGTGAAGATTTGAATCTTGATTTTTTAAATACATATATCAATTCAGTGTAAAATGTGCGACTATAGAATAATACACTTTATTTCAAGATGCCTTGTTCAGTCCCCTAATCTCTATTACGTCTAACTTACATGGCACACCATCAATATCATCGTTATAATCTGCATCTTGACTACTTTCTTGGTGTTTATGCGTTGGCGTGTCTTTTTTTAACGGTACGGCTTCTGGCAAACCCCGCAATAGTGCACCTTTAATTAAAGCAGCACCATCTAATGGTACACCATCCAAATCTTCATCATCTTTTTCATCGCCCGACATTGGAGCACCGTCTATATCTTCAACATCTTCCTCCTCTTCCTCTTTTTTCTCTTCAGGCGGCGGCGATAAGGGTTGAAACTGAAATTTTTTTATATAGATAGTAGCTTACGAAAAAGTAGCGTATTTAACTTTTACCTGTTTGCCCAAAAATATGCTTTTTAATTTAAGAAAGAATTCCTTAGGATATACAGCCCAATCCTCCCAAGCGCATACGACTTTTAGTACACGTGATTTTAAGCCTTCTGCTTTTAAGCGGCTCTCCATCGATGTAAAAAATGTATGAAAGTTTTCAAAAACATCCAAAAGATGCTTTTCGATGCTGAATTTAAAATTTATAGGCAAAGTTCCATATAATAATTTAATAATCATGCTTACGATTTTCTGAAAAAACTTGCATTGGCTACTTTAACAGTACAGTTGTGCAATATATCCGACAACAAATACAAACGAGCTATTTTCTTTGAAGCTAAAGTATCTGGACTTGCTAAAGATTCCGCAATGCATTCACAAATCTCATCTGCTGCATCAGCATGTTCAATACAGAAGATCATAGCATCTCCAATACGTTGACGTTCCGGTGTCAAATGTCTGATAAGATCTTCTAATCGATCACGTTGGCTGTTTTTAAAACAAAATAATTAATAAGAACAAATAAATCAATAAATTCCAGGCTAAGCATTTAACTTACGCTGTCGATAGGGCACCCTTATGGACTTCTGGAGCCTCAGGATCTATTACTAAATCATCGGACATACCTTGCGTGTAAAAATTAGCAATAGGTGGTTTCCAAATAGGGCCACCTTTAAACATACGAAATTCTTTTTCATTCCATTCGGTTGGTGTGTCACCTTGCAACAGCGAAAAAAGTTTCCAACGATAATAAATATGTGCGGGACTCTCATTGTCAAAAAGAAATGAAAATAAAGGATTATCAATTTCTCGGCTCATTACAAGCGCCTCAAACATTGGGCCTTCACGCACAACAAACTCAATAGTACGATGGATTAGATTTAAAACAGATCTGTAAAAATCAATTATTTTTTACAAATTTCATAAGTTCTTTAAATAATTTGTAAATTTTACTTTTCTGTAGGAATGAAAACCTTGACAATTGACATATATAGGATCTGTTTAAGAAACGAATAACGCATTAATTTGTATGAAGATTACATTTTCTTTTCCAATTGTTACCTTTTCCATATTTTCTTTTTCTTCTTCAGTTGTGTACTCTTTATAATTTATTTTAGGCAACTTATTTGCATCACTTGCTAGTGGCTGTGCATTAAATGGTAAGCCAGATGGTGGTGGCGGTAAAGTTAACTCTAAGAGCGGTGGCGGAACGAAAATAGGCTGATTCATTATCGGCACTGATTTTCCCCAACCCAAACGCATTTCGTAGCCCATAATATAACGCCCATTAAGAGTCTTTAATGCCCGTTCCGCATCCTTGCGACTCATGTATGCAACAAAACCACAATTTCGTCCACGTGATTTTTCTTCTTCCGAGCGTGGCCACATAATTTTTATGCTTGCCAAAGGTCCGTAACGTCCAAAAAGCTCCATAAGCTGTTGCTCAGATATCTATGGGAAATTTATGGAAAACTTTATATTGCAACCGAAATTAGATGGTACTCAGCACTAAGCATTGGTGATATGTGCCAAAAAAAATGTTTACAAACCTTAGGGCTTAAATTTCCTAGATAAAGATTTGTTGTATTTGGATCACCGGTATCAAAGGAACCGGTTTCACGCGTCTCGGGTATAATTTCTGTTACATGTTGCTGCTGTGTTTGAGTTTGTTGCTGCTGTGCTTGCTGCTGTTGCGGAGTAGTTTGCGATTGTGCTATATGCTTGTATTTATGACGCTCTTCTCGCTCTTCTTGTATTCTACAATTTATATTTTAACAAACATAACTATATTATAAAACAAAAAACCACATACTGTCTTAATTCTTCCTTGAATAACTCCAAATTACTTTTTTTCTTTTCCTGATTTTTCTTTTTCAAAGGTAGCAAATCTTTTTTAGAATCGGATGCAAGTATTTTAGCATACTCTTGTGCCTTTTCCGCAGCACTTTTTTCCTCGAGCTTGGAACTGGGTTTGTACAGTTTGCCTTTTTCACGATTATCTTCACCTAAATAGATGGAGTAATTTTAAATTTATATATTGTCATATTATAACTATGGTTTATTTGTGTAATAAAATGTTGCAAATACGTACGTCGTGATCCTGCATCATATGTTCCAGCTTTTATCCAAACCTTGGAAGATGGTGTTGGTGTAACTTGAAATGTTTCTACAAACTCTTTAAAAGCCTTTTGAAGATAAAATTTAAAAAAAAAGTTGTATATAAGTTTTTTAGTTCTAATAGCAGCATAGGCCCAATAATTTTCGGTAGAAAAAACATCGTTTATAAACAAAAATGCAGGTACAATAAAACAAAAAAATATTGATCACGTCACGTTTGTGTCAAACAGTGGTTGTTTAAGAAGCAAATGGATGGTTCCGTTGGAAAGTTTTATTTCGCTTATAAATTTATATTTTTTTCATAGATAGCTTACATGCGCCGCAGCTTCTTCCTCATCCTTTTTCTTTTGCTCCTCCAGTTCTTTGCGGGACAGCGTTCTTTTTCCCATGGCACCCACAGTGAACGCCTCCAACTTTTTTTCACTTATTTTCTGCAATTCAAATGGAAATAATAATTTAGCTTCAACATCTTAATTATAATCACGAATTGCTTACTTTCATTTTGTGTACTTTTTTATGGAGTATAATTCATAATTTTTCAGAAATTTTCACTAATTTTCCACCAAATGTGAAAAGATATGCGGTTGTCACTTTGCTGTCACTACCTACTAGGGCTGAAATTAAGAATTTTGAACACAGAATTAATCGATAAATTTGTAAAACCGTTGGTCCCAAGGGGAAAATTTTGAAGCGCTTCATGAAAAAGCCCGAAAAGAGCTTGTTCGCACAGAATATTGCAACCGATTACAAAATGAGGTTACTGCTCAAAACGTATTCATGCCTCAAAACTCGTTATAATTGTCAAAATAAATACAAAATTTGTTAGTTTTACGAGCTTACGAGGTTTTCAAGGCTTTTACATTTTTTGATGAATACCCTTAGTGATTTTTTGTAATGCACAAGTAAGCATTAATTTAAGAGACATTAATTTTAAAATTTGAAGAATTCTTGTTGTCACAAAACAAAAGAAGGAGAAGAAAGTTCAAAAAAAAATATATTTATTAGCTACCAACAATGAAAATACATTGATGGTCGGAGCTTACTGTTCAGTGTTTTTGAGTAAAACAACAATAAAAACACAAAAAACAAGGCAAAAACACACATAAATAAAAAAAGCAAAAATATGTATCGGAAGGCTGTCTTGCGTTACTAGTTTCGGGGCCCACCACAGGTCAAAATTGACTATAATAAGTCAATTCCTCATCAGACGCTTTGCCGACATCTTATAGAATTCTGCAAGCATACTTTATTTAACTTTTAGCATAGATTAGACGAGAATCACAGCTACAAGAAAAACACAGCACATGCAAAAATTCCAATTTCTTTGTTTTTTCCCTTTATATGTATTGTCCTGGCGTTGTGAGTCATCGATATTATACTATTTTTGCATAGCGCTTCATTTGCAAGGTTTTTTTGCCGAGACAAAACGAAGTAGCAAGCGCATTCGTATGTTTATCAGTTGGCTCTCTGAGATTTTCTAATGTTTTAGTTTTTGAAACGGATGATGATTTACATTATAAGCTACCAACAATGAAAATACATTGATGGTCGGAGCTTACTGCTCAGTGCTTTTGAGTAAAACAACTAACGTCTAATCTATGCTAAAAGTTAAATAAAGTATGCTTGCAGAATTCTATAAGCGTCTGATGAGGAATTGACTTATTATAGTCAATTTTGACCTGTGGTGGGTCCCGAAACTAGTAACGCAAACCAGCCTTCCGATACATTTTTTTGCTTTTTTTATTTATGTGTATTTTTGCCTTGTTTTTTGTGTTTTTATTGTTGTTTTACTCAAAAACACTGAACAGTAAGCTCCGACCATCAATGTATTTTCATTGTTGGTAGCTAATAATGTAAATCGTCATCTGTTCCAAAAACTAAAAAATTAAAAATATATTTAAATTCGAAATATAGTAGAGGTGGTTCGAATCTCTGAAAGATTCAAATTTTATAAAGTTTTCTTTTCGAATATAAATATTACAAAATTCTAATTTCTAGAAGATTCGATTTTGTGAGAGTTCTAACGTGTGAGCGTCTACTGTACAAGTTTTACACATGAATGCCAGAAGGTTGTGTATCTAACGATTGTCTATGAGCAATTTGTTTGGAGTTCGACTCCCGACGAGGATACCATTTTTTTATAATTTTATTTTGCTAAGAGAACGCTTATGGCTTAAACACAATTGGAGCGTACGACGAATCTCGCCCGACGAATATTCGCTGTCAAAATTAAAACACACAAGAGTATATGAAGTTGAACACAACTGCACCGAACGACGAAATTCGCCCGACGAATAGGTAGAATAGGTAGAATTTGTGCAGAAATTGGTGTAATGATGCCTCGACCATTATCGCCAAGACCAGTGCCGTGTATGTAGCCCATTTGCGCCATTAGTTTTGAACCTATACCCTATGAATGTAATCAAAGTAAATGCCAATTAATATGTAATTGAGGTAATAATCAAAGCTAAGCTTACTCCTCGCGTATGTTTCTCCCATTCGCCTAGCGGCTAGTTGAACAAAGTTTATTTACATTTCCAGCTATTAGCTCAACTAGACGAGCAGGTCTTGCAGCTTCCAGTTCATCTATCTCCTCAGAAGACTCAGAATCTGTGTCTTAATTTGAAAAGCTACCGCTGGAAAGATCTTCATCTGTAAGCAAAAGAAGTATGCATTTCAAATGAAGTACTGCTTAAAAAGTATTCTTATTCGCTGACCATGATAAATGGGAAATAAAATCCAATTCCTTCACTTTATGTTGATTGCCATCCAAACAGTTTTAATTTTGTCGCCGGCGGCAACGATTTTTGGAAATGTCAAACTGAAAAAATACGTTTTAAATCAAAAATTTTCAGATTTCTTAGTAGAAATTCAAAGAATATAAGATTTTGTTCAATACTTATTTATTAAAACTGTCATAAGAAAACATAAACAACAATTTAAAATAAAAAAAACTTTTGCCGTCGTCACTCTAATTGTGTTTAACAGAGCGAACTACGTCGACGATTTTTTTTGACAGCGAATATTTGTCGGGCGAAATTCGTCGTAAGCTCCAATTGTGTTTAAGCTATTACCCGTGCATAACAAGAAAGCTTCGAAGCTCTTCTTTGCAACTCAGAGGTAAGCGCTTACGCCCTAAGTAAATATCTTAGGGCGTAAGCGTAAAACTATTCTTCTTATGGAGTGAAAGCGTATGCTGCTGATAAATAAATGCCTGTAGATGCTTTTTGAATCGCTATTTTCCTCCTTGTGGTAATACAGACGGAAATTTAAAACACACGAAAATAAGATGTTTGAAACTAATATCAAGAGAATCAAAGAGAATATGGCAAAACTAGTTTGTGCTATTTGAATTGTTCGACTTACTGAATTAGGCTTACACCAGTAGCGAATCCAGGGAATGGGCTATAGGGACTAAAGCCCTCTCCCCCCATAAGCTCTAAATTGTGACTGAATACTAAAGGAAAATTAACAATTACATATCAAAATCGTCCTATCGTCCGAATTTAGCCCCCTCCATGATGAATTAATCATCAACTAAATCTGGAAACAGCCGTAAGTAAATCAGGCCATAAATCTGCAGTTGAAACGCGTAAATGGTAATGCTTCAAGCATCGCATCGCTCATAGCGCTCACTCTGACATCGGCCGTGTATGCCCGCTATCACGATAGAGTACTTATTGATAGTTTGTTTGACATCTAATTTGACATTTCATTAATAATTTTTTTTTGTGTTTTAGAAGGGATGCAAAACTTGTATTTATTGAATTATTTTTGAATTAAATAAACAAATACAATCTAAGAAATGATTTGTCGCCTGTGCTTAAAGGATTGCACAGAAGTGATACAAATTTTTGATGTTGTTGGAATAGAGTTGAACGTTGCATGTGTGATAGAAAAATACTTTTGGTTTCAGGTAAGTGATTGCAAAAAAAAAAAACGTTTGGAATATGGACAAATAAAAATATTTCATTAAATAGCCAAAAAATGATGATCCAATCTCTACCTCGGTATGCAATTCATGTTGGGTTAAAGTTTCCGACTTCCATGAATTCTATATGACTGTGGAAGAGGCGCATCGTCTGCTCGCTGAACGTTTTTCCATTAAAAGGGAAGTGAAAGTGCAACAACAGGACAGTGAGACATTCGAAGAAGACTCAAAAACCCAATGGTTGATGACACGAGAAAATGTTAAAAATAATGATATTGTCGCTGAGCCCGACAGTAATGATGACGAAATGGGCATGCAGTTAAGTGTTCTACTGAGCGATGATGGAAATGTTGATGGAAGCGAGAATGACACTGAAGAAGAAAAGAAAATCCCATTAAGTACGGAAGTTACTGACGAATTGGATGCCGGTACTGATATCGATGAAATATCTTTAGATGAACAATATTTTGTAGAAGAGATACTCAATAAAGCGCATCCTTTGAGCGATGAAAATGGTATGTGACTTATTTCTTTTTCGCTTGAAATTTGGTGGTTATCGTGAATCAGAAGTTTGAGAAAATTCCCCAGGAATATTTATTCACGATAACCCCCATTTTTAGTTGAAGACTAACATTTTATTGATGCATATATTATGTAGACGATTTATTTGTCAAAGAAGAACCATTTGATAAAAGTGATTTACGACGTTCCACGAGACGCATAAAAACCAAAAAGATTGCTACAGAAAAATCAACCGACAGTCGCAGCAATGCACGACAAAAAACTTATGTATATAGTTTGAACTCCAGTGAAAATTACGATGCTGATTCGAAAAAAGTACAACTTCTGGCGGCTCAAACGAAACGTAGAGGACGACCGCGCAAGTCAGATGTCGAGAATAAGCAACACACAACTGCAAGAAAATCAGTGAGTGAAACGCGAATAGCTATGGAACGTAAATCACAAGAATTTGATGAAAAAATTGCTGGCTATATGCGGCTACTCTGTCAAATATGCTCTGAGGAATTACCCACATTCGCCAAATTACGCATTCACTTTGCTCGTGAGCATCAAAAACCAGCGTATGTTATTTGCTGTAATAAGAAATTCTACAAACGTGTTTTGCTTGTTGAACATATTGACAAGCACCTGGATCCCGAGTGCTATAAGTGAGTGATGATGAGATGAATAGTTCTTTATTAAAAACAATGATTTTTTAGATGTACTGCCTGTAACAAAGTATTTGCTGATAAACAGTGTGTGCGTAATCATATGTTGCTCAAACATCAGCCAGATGAAATGAAGACTTTTGAATGTGAACATTGTCCGAAAAAATTTGCAAAGCCCTATTTGTTGGAGCAACATTTGATAGTACACGCAGAACGTACACATATTTGTAATATGTGTGAGAAAAGGTAAGATAAATACAGATATCTGAGTTTCCTTCTACATAAAATTATGTACATATATTACAGATTCCCAAGTGCTCCTCAACTTACATCACACATTAAAGCAATACACTCGAATACATACGGTACAATGTGCCATATTTGTGCGAAAGTTATTCGTGGGCGAGCTGCTTTCGAAAGGCATCAATTAGAACATGCCGGCGTAAAATTACCTAAAGTACAATGTCAAAAATGTGGCTCTTGGCATAAGGACAAGTATTCGCTGCAGAAACATATACAACGCCATAATGAAGCTGGTGCCGTACATCAGTGCGATATCTGTAAAAAGATAGCCCCGAATCGTAGTGCGCTTATGGCTCATTGTCGATATGTACATGCCGCAGAGCGAACATATGAATGCAGTGTATGTAAAAAAGCTTTCAAAAAACCGATTAATTTACGTGTAAGTATTTGAAAGATAACAGAGTTGAATCAGTTGAAATTGGGGTAAAATATAAAATTGCTTTAAGAAGAATTTATAAATTGAAGTCGGCGTTAAGAAATAACGTCCAAGGAAATAATGCCCAAATTATTTTCATATCAATATGGGCGTTAATCATTTTGGAAATAAGGCCCAAAATTTATTTATATGAAAATAATTTGGGTGCCCAAAAACAAAGCCCAAATTTTGGGCGTTATTCGCAATATGATTATTGCCGAAATTTGTATAAAAATATTTTTGGCGTAATAACGTAATATCTTTTTTGTTTTAACGCATTATTTCGTATTGTTTGAGCATTAGTTTGTTTTTATTTTGGGCGTTATTTTCTTAACGCCATTTAAGTGATCTTATTAGTAGTTAAAAACCAAGTAATAATATTGAAAAAAAAAAAAAAAAAAACAAAAATAAATTTTAAAAATAAAATTTAGGCTGGGTGCTTGGCTTCTGCTAATTTGAAAATCTTCTAATCCTGTCGTCTTAAGCCATATCTAAAAAGTGGTTGCTTGTTTTAACTCTAGTGATGATTATTCGTGAGATAAAGCAGTTAAAAAAAATTCCTAGTTTTTTACCTTTAAGGTAAACCGGTGAATCGAAAATTCCTTGACATTTCCAAAAAGCTGAAAGTCTGTTATACTTGCCACTTAGACGCTTTATATCGTTTATGTAACAGTATTCGACATAAAATCTACTGAAATTGGTTAAAAAAAACCATTTTTTGGATTTGGGATCATCCTGTGAGGTCCTGAAGATATAAAGCTCAATTTTTCTGACACACTTGAATATCTATATCTATTCTCTATCGACGAAGACCTGTCTCGCTCTAATCTCGCAAAGAAAATGTGGGTTTGACATTGAAAAATTCAATTGGGAAAAAAATAAGAACCACCAACTATTTAAAAATATAGCAAAATGCTCGAGTAAATGACGATTTTTAATATGCTTTTTGTTAACTTAATAGAACCAAATTCTTGTTTACAGGAACATATGACAACTCACACCGGTGAGGTGCTCTACTCTTGCCAATACTGCCCAAAAACATTTAATTCCAATGCAAATATGCATTCGCATCGCAAGAAAATGCATCCAATTGAATTCGAAGAACAGCGAAAATTAAGACGGGGTAAAAATGCTGACGATATAGCGGAAAAATCAACAATTATGGAAGAAGATGTGCCGCAAACTATTGTGGCTAGCATAAAAGATGAGGATGCCGATAATATTAGCATAATATTAACAACAAGCTAGTATTAATGTTATATTTAATGAACTAAATATTACACATAA
Organism: Calliopum simillimum; assembly: GCA_951812925.1. Taxonomy (NCBI): domain Eukaryota; kingdom Metazoa; phylum Arthropoda; class Insecta; order Diptera; family Lauxaniidae; genus Calliopum; species Calliopum simillimum. The sequence goes on from OX638370.1 coordinate 108,519,934, forward strand.
TTTAGTAAAATTTAATTTTTTATTAAATTTATATTTTTAAAATCCATGTTTAAGCTAGCATTAAAAACAGAATAAAAGTTATATAAATAACAATGTAAATAAGTGGAATGTATGTACATTCACAACAACTTAAAAGTTGTTATTATGTACTCATCTACTAACCACGTTCACAAATTATCTCTACAGCATTTGGTTCCATTAGTATCGATTCTAAACAGCGATGCACTGCAGAGCCGAGAATTTCATCCAACAAGTAATTGACAATGCTAAAATAAAACAATTGTGCAGTAATTGGAGTATATTTATATTGGTTTTAAAAATTAATACTTCTCATCTGTAACAAAACGCCACAAATTCATTTGCAAGTAATGTGCATCAACTTGTATTTGTTGTAAACCAAATTTACTAAATGTGCGCAAGCGCACGCATTCCAAAAGTGTCTAAAATAAGTAAACGTTGTTTAAATATTGTTCCAGTATCTTTAAAATCGCGTCTAAAACGAAACGAAATAATTTTATTATTATTTTTGCTCAACTTTACCTTCAATCCGATTTTAATAATTCCAGTGACTATGGAAACTTTTGAGAACTCAACTGAAGTAAAAATATCAATGCGTTCAGAAAATAAACGATGTATATTCGAGACATAGCTAGATTCGAGTTGTGAAGGCGCATAGTTTGACCAATTTGAACGATATTGCTGTTTGGATGCTGTTAAATTGCTGAAGTGTGTTTTTCGGCTAGAGTCACTACTCGCAGCAGTGTGTACACCAGCTTCATACAAATTAGATACAACTATCTCAATTGATGCTAATTCTTCAACGACACGTTTCATTACAGCGCGCACTGAACGCGGTTCAAGGCAATTAAGCCAATCGCGTGTTTCGACACTTTTTCGCAGCATCTGTTATAACAGTTTACATATTGTTATATTCTTGTATTAATTCTTAACTTTTATTACCTGGGATATATTGCTACCTTGCAGACGAACGTACGCATCTAGCAGAGTATGCGCCGTTTCGCGCATATCAGCGCATATTTCAGTTTCGTGCGTTAAAGTTGCACTATTCTCTGAATCAATTTCGTATAAATCATCGACAAGTGCAATCTAAATATGTATTATTAAAAAAATAACAATAATGCCAAAAACTTTTAATTCAACTAACCAAAATATGCACTCCATTATGTTCCATTTCAAGACATGTTTTAGAAAGTACTAAAAGTAGGTTAGGTGGACTGGATGAGAAAGCATCAGCAAAACCGCTAATTAACTTTGAAATGTGCCGCAGAAACCCTGCAATATGGCAATTTAAATGTTATTTTGTTAAATAGCTAATACTATTCATACTAACCTATAAGTAAATTCTCCCGTATCCCTTCAACACAAAGTGTACCTTTATATTCGGCCTTGATATTAAACGACCAATCCGTTTGTAAAAATACCAACAAATCTTGTAATACGCCCTTCACTTTTTCAACAGTTGAAACATATAGATTGGTTATTAAATCATTTAAATTTGGACCGCCAGCAGTATCACTTTTCGCTGAAACCAAAGATAAACGCACCGAACTTAAACTATCGGCAAAATGATTTTTTAAACTTTTCGTATGAGCATCGCATAGTTGATGAGCTGCAGCAATTATAATATCGACGGTGTTGCGTTGAATTTCAATGCCACGACAAATGTTGCGCATAGCAAGTAGTCGCCGATGTAGACGATCTAGACCGCGTAACATCACTTGTGTATCACCATATCCAATATCTGATTCAACTCGATCTTGTATTAAAGACAAATATTTGTCGATGTTATGATTTAGAAAAATGTTGAGTTCACGTAATACTGTTTCCTGGAAGTCATCGCTAAAAACAAAATTTTAATGGTAATTTGTTTTTTGAAATTAAAAAATGTCAATAATTTCGAAACGCAACAACATATTTAAAATTTCAATCGGTGGAATAAACTTCACGTAAAAAACGTAGGGAATTTTGCTCAGAAATAGAAAAAAACTTTGGATTTTTTCTTTTTTCTGTTAATTACGTAATTTAGTGCTACTCTTATTCCTCCAAAATGAGGTATCATACAAAGACCTACGATTTTTCCTTGAAAAGTTATAGGTCTTTTAAGAAGACACCATGAAATACATGAATTGAGGCTGAGGGTTGTAACGGTGCAGGATTGGATTTCATGTTGTCTTCTGAAAATAGTTATAACTTTTTAAGGAAAAGCCGTAGGACTTCGTATGATACCTCATTTTTAAAGAGTAAAACTAAATAATGTAATTACAGAAAAAAGACATAATGTCGGCGTCTTACATGTACGTAACCACAAAATTAAAAATAGGTATATAAATATCCTTTAATCCAACATAATTTTTCTTATCTATATATTAATACGCAAGATAAAAATTTGTCCTACCTTTTTAACTATGCTAGAAATGGAGCACGACTTTGAATTATATACCATTAGCAAGGTATTTTTGTGTAAATGTGCACAAAATTTAAATTATTTTAATATTTTGCCATTAAGCCAGGTAAAATTATATGCAAATTTTTCAATATTAACAACGACAAAATGCTGAAAAGCACAGCACAAAGCGAAAGACAAGAAGCTGACTTCATGTTTTTTGTTTCCTCTTCGTTTCACATTTGAGGGGTATAGAAGCAAAGGCAGCAATCTCCATTTTATTTACGAACTTATTTGATAGTGTTTGATCACAAGCTACCATCAAATGCAACTAGATGTCAATATTAGACATGTCCATGATTAAAGAAGAAACTGTCGTCTTTGATTCTGTACTTTTTTGATCGTGCCATCTTTTTGCATTTGATGATACCTTGTGGTCAAACACTAACAGACACGCTCAGATAAAAAAAAGGGGGTTTGCTGCCTTTGCTTCTATACCCCTCATTTGTCATTGTGCCAGGGATGATAAATGAGCTTTTCTAATTTGTACCAAATAGCAAAAAAAGTACTAAAACTATCCAAAAAGTACCAAAATTATTTAATACATTTGTGGTCCAATTTTGACCATTGGGCGATTCTAGTAAGTATAAATACGCAAACGAAATCGATTCCGTCCCTGTTTCTATACCTAAATCTCAAGGTTGTGTGGGGAGGAGCAGTGCCACTAAATAGAAAAAAAAAACGCTCTCACGGCTAAACCACTGTATCGAGTCCTGAGGTAATTTATGAAGGACTTATAACGTATGAAAAATTTATGTTTTTTTTTTCCTTCATTGCTTGAAAGTAAATATATTCTGCACATTTCATAATTTAACACACAAGTTGCAGAGAAAAATATAAGGGAAGGTCGAAAACCGAATTTTACATTTACAAACAGTTATTTTACTCTTGAATGGAATCCACAAGGCAGTAGAGGACGTGGTAGACCCAAAACCAACTGGAAAAGGTCGCTGGAAAAGGAAATCCAAGAATCGGGAAAGTCGTGGCAAGAGATTAAAGTCATCGCAAGGGATCGTGACAAATGGAGAGATTTCATATTGGCCCTATGCTCCTCCTAGGAGTTAAAGGAGAATACATACATACATACATTTTACTAAAAAATGCCAAAAAAGTCAAAAATCCGCCCCAAAAATCACTGTTGAGCGAGCTCTAAATTATATTTTTATGAGCTAATATTTTGAACAGCGTATTATTTTTGCAAAAAGAAACTTTAAAAGGGGCTACAAGCAATATTGTTTTGGACGACCCTACTTACCGTTCTTCTTCATGATGTTTAGCTACAAACATATCAAAATATGATGTAACAACCAGAGTGAGATCATTAAGAAATCCTTCAATACCCATATCAACAAATTCAATCATGTCCCGCTCGGTTTGATCCTACAATTTAATAAGCAATTATTTTGGTAGTAATGACGATATGGAAAGTAATAAAATCAACTCTGTTCCGTAATCCACGTGGTTTCAATTACTTTTCACTTAGGATACTTTTTGATGAAAATGGTGAGTCACACGATAAAAAGTATCAGAGTCTTTTTTGTGGAAAATTACAGGTTCTACAAAATACATTAATTTGTATTAACGAAAAAGTAACTATTTCGGAAGCATTTCATAAAGTCGAATTTTTCGACTTTTTGCAGTTTTTAAGAATATTTCATTAACAGTTGCTTTTTCGTTAATGCAAATCAATACATTTTGCAGAACCTGGAATTCCCCACGAAAAAGATCAGAATACTTTTTAATGTGTGACTCACCATTTTCATCAAAAAGCCTCCTAAATGAAAAGTAATTGAAACCACGCAGATTACAGAACAAGCCTGAATAATTAATTTATCTAACGTACTTGCAGCATGACAATTTGCTCATGCAGTCGCTTCGATGCACAACTTAACAATTCATTCGCCAAATCTGCTGCCTTCTCGTCTAATTGCAGCAGTAATTCACCTATCTCTGTTAATGATTGTGCCGTATTGCCAGCCATTTGAAAATCATGTCGCAACTTCTCCTTCAAATCATTCATAATCGTTTCACAATCACGCTGTATACCATCAAACGATGGCTGATTTCCATACTGGGCAAATACTTTTTTTGCGTGCGTATAGTCCTGTACTGCTTGTGCGTAGTTTTGTTCTTCAATTAATGCTTTAAGTTTGGCCGGTAGCGACGAAAGAAACTGAAGACGTTTAAGCAAAGAATGCTTTTCCGATAACTTACAAAGCTGATAACGCGTACCCTGTAATGTGCCTGTAATTTGCTCACTAAATGAGGTAATTGACTGCATTTTAGTTTTGAGCAAATTCATATCAGTTTCCATTTGTTTGAAATCTGTCTTCATCTTTCGTATCGTGTCCGTGGCAGATATGAATTTATTGTAGTTTTCATAGACGAGCGTTTGCATATCGGAGTGCAGTGTTTGTGTATCCTTGATGACATTCGCCTCGGTGTCCATGATTTGCTTCAATGTGCAGTCCTGTAATGTTACATATTTTATATATGTAAATACACGTATACTCATGATCAATGGGAAAAATGTACCTTTAAGAGCTTTTCCAAATATTTTTCTGATTCGAACGATGTACTGTCCATATCGTATGGATTGCTATTTTTCTCCGACATTTTCCAATTTATTATTATTTATTTGAAAGTATTTACTTGTTTTAAAAAACTTATAATGGCAAAGACTTCGGTCAAGTGAGTTGGAATGATTGATAAAGTAATGGTGAAATGAATCTAAGCTCCTTTATAGAGCGTATGACGTGTGGCTTTCGATGCCAAGAGTGCACTTTTTTTATGATTTTTAGTGAAACTTTATATCTAAGTATTTTATTTAATGTTTTTTTATTAGATGAGTTTTTTTTAATGTTTTTAATTTATTTTTTTGACAGTAAATGACAAACCGTCAAGAAATAAGCCAGTTTTCGGAACACTTCCATCCAATTTTGTTTTAAAATCTCATTGACAATTGATGTACTTTTTTGACAATTCAAAGTGTCAAAAAAGTACATCAATTGTCAATGAGGTCATAACAAAACAGGAGAAAGCAAATCCCTGAACCTTTTTTGGCAAAAATTAACGGGTAAAGTACAAACGGCATCACTGAACTTTACCCGTTAATTTTTGCCAAAAAAGGTTCAGGGATTTGCTTTCTCCTGTTTTGTTATGACCTCATTGACAATTGATGTACTTTTTTGACACTTTGAATTGTCAAAAAAGTACATCAATTGTCAATGAGATTTTAAAACAAAAATGAGATTGATGACGAAGTTACTATGTAAGCCAGCCTTGTTTAAGCCAAACAAACAGGTGTCCAAAACGCCAATAGAAACTTTACCATGGAAACGAGTTTTTCTTTTACAAGCGTAAACAAATGCCGCAATGTAAAGAAATTTTCTTGTTGCAAGAATCAAAATAAGTGAAATAGTGAAAGCCAAGATATGTTTGTTTATTTAAGCAAAAAGGTACAAAATATATAAATTTGAACACTTTTCAAAATTTTAATTCGTAATTATCTATTTTTTAAGATTGCGATACCCAATAATGTTAAATTAAATTGTATAGCTTGGAATAAGGAACATGGCTATATCGCCGTTGCTGGCACGGAGGGCCTACTAAAGGTGCTTAAATTGGAACAGGGTAAAATAAATTTCAGCACAATAATATTTACAAAAAAATTTGTGAATTCTTATGTATGTAGCTTCCAATGGTCAAAATAAAGGCGCTTTAGCCGCTGTCAGTAATTTGTCAATGAATCAAACACTGGACGGTCATAAAGATGCCGTCAAAGTAGTTACTTGGAATGACACACAACAAAAGCTAACGTCCTCAGATGTGGACGGCGTTATTATGGTTTGGATGCTGTATAAGGGTTCGTGGTATGAGGAAATGACTAATGATCGTAAAAAATCAACAGTAAATGGAATGCACTGGACATCAGATGGTAGTAAAATTTGCATTGTATATGAGGATGGTGCTATAATTGTGGGTAAATATAAGAAACAAAACAACATTTGGCAAACTTCAAAGTGTGCCATAATAAGGCTAACTATTTATACCAGTATTTCATGTCCACTGATTGTTTTTTAAAATCAAATAGTCTATTGATAGCAATAAGGAACTAAGACATTCAAGGGTTTTTATTACAGAAATCGGTCAATATGCCATTTAAGAAGAAATAAACCGCAGAGTGCTATTAATTTGAAGAATGAAAATCGGAGGTAGGGTTCACCCCTTTCACCCTTTTCAGTTTTTTCAATATATCTAGCGAACAAAGCAAAATTTCGATGTACTTTACAAGAAAATTTTTGTAGAGAATTAAATTTTTGTAGAGAATTAAATTTTCTGTCGAAAAAGATTATAAAAAAAATTTTTAAAAAAAATTTTTTTAGAAAAGCAAAAATTTCGAATTTTATTTTTTATTTTTTTTTGCATATAGCTTTTTCTGGGTCAAGCTGTCAACTTTTGCCATTCGTTTCTTTCAAACGGATTCTTTTTAAAGATATCATAATTTTTTAAAGATTATATCATTTTAGTAGTTAAATACTGCTCAACTTCATCAAACGGTCTAGCTTTAAGTGAAGGTTTAATAACCACATATAGACCAAAACGGTCCATAGTGGTCTATATTTTATTTATTTTCCCATCATATCATTTTTATTCAACGTGAGATATCTCGGAAAAATGGACATGAAGAGGTCTTGATTTTATTTTTTTTTTTTTTTTTATTTTCTTAGTGTATTTTCCATTTTTCTCCTGACCAACACATTCTTCTCCACAATCTTTAGTTCTCGAGATGTTTGAAAATTACAAATTATAGACTTAGCATGGAAGACAAAATGAATCGTGTGATTGTTATTCAACTGCTTATATATTGAAAGTTAAGACCAGAAATTGAATTGAAATTGTTTACAAACTTTATTTTTTGAGCTAAAATGAACGCTTAAGTCAAAGCAAGTTCTTAATGAAAAGTTTCAATCGGTCGATATTATCGATTGACTTTCAGTCACTTGATTCGTTTCGTCTTCCATGCTAAGGATGATAATTTGATAATTTAACTATATTTTTCATACTTTCTAGGTTCGGTTGATGGAAATCGAATATGGGGTAAGGAGTTGAAAAATACACACCTTACTGGCGTACAATGGAATCCTGATAATCGTTTAATTTTATTTGGTTTGGCCAATGGTGAATGTCACTTATACGATAATCAAGGAAATTTTGCGGTTAGATTATTTAAAATTATTTTAAAAGAAAACAGATAAGAACCTATCTCATTTTTACAATTACAGATGAAGTTAAACATACAATGCGTTAGTATAACATCCAATCGTTCCTTTCATATATCCGCTCTCTGCTGGTACAGCGGTCGTGCTCCTGCCAATCGTCCCATATTAGCCATTTGCTATGAGTTGAGCAAAATACAAATAATGCGCAATGAAAATGATCAAAGTAAAAAAATGCATATCATAAACATTTTTTATCACTTTTTTGTATGAAAGCGGTGCAAGTCAAACGAGGCAAAAGTAATGTCATACACATTATGTGCCATAATGATAGGTTATTTGATCGATGTAATTTTTTCAACTTAATGCCATCAATTCCACATCATCATTACTTAAGTAAACTTTTCGGGAAAACAGAGATCAATTTATTAATTTTTAACAAAATATCACGCAATTTATATTATGACATTACTTTTGCTTTGTTTTGGGCTTGTCCCACTTACATAATAAACGGCTCACATACATTTCAAACACTTCATTTCAACTTTAAGCTCCTATAATTTTCGATACCAATATGCGGAATATTGATGCTAAATGGAATCATGATGGTACCGTATTGGCTATTTGTGGAATTCTTGTGGATGGCTCGCATTCAAAGGACTGCAATCAAGTTGTTTTCTACTCACCATTTGGACAAATATATAGAACGCTGAAAGTGCCTGGTAGTGAGATTACTTCGCTTTCTTGGGAGGGAAAATCTTTACGCATAGCCATGGCAGTAGATTCGTTCATCTACTTTGCGAATATACGACCTGATTACGTTTGGTGTTATTTTGAGAAAACTGTAGTGTTTCTTAATAATAATCCGCGTGATTCAGCTATGAATGTCATTACTTTTTGGAATACTATTTCGAACCAAGTGAGTGTGTTTGGAATAAACAATTGAATTTTATTAAAAATGCATAATTTCTTTAGAGTTTTCTAAAAGAAGTTGAACCTGGACTTTGTATGGCAGCTTGTAATGAGCATTGCGTTATCGGTGTGGAATGTCTTAATGCAAATATAAAGGATGTTGCACTGAGTTCACTAGAACGCAAGGGAAACGGTGATGACAAATGTTACCAACTTCTGCTGTGCAATTCAATTGGTACCACTGTCGATTGTAAGTTCGGTTTTCGGGAATGCAATAATTATGTGAATGATATAAAATATTTTATTTCATCAACTGTTTAACAAAATGATTTGTTAAATCGTTTGCCACGAAAATTAATCGAAAATGAATAAGGTTTTTATATTTATGGAATAAGAACCAATAAAATTGCTCTAGTAATTTTTGAGATATTTATTTAGCAATTTTTTCTGTTTTAAATCTCAGCTAAATACACAGAAGTGAAACCTAACTTCATCGGCATCAACTCTTATAACGTAGCATTAGCATCTAGCGATGAGATTGTGATTTGGCATTATCATACTCCGAAGGTTTTACATATAAACAAAATTTGACTATTGAAAAGTATTGTATTATTTTGATTTATTGCTTTTTTAGAGTGCTTCAACTTTACATGGAGTTAAGGCGCGTAAGGAAAAACGTTTTCATATAGACGACACACCTACTGGTGTAGAAATGTCTAAAGATCTAACAACAGCTAATAAAGGGAATCAACCAAACCATAAGAATTCAGATCCTATTTGCTGTTTAGCTATATCCGAGAAGATATTGCTTGTAGCACGTGAATCAGGTGTAGTTAATGAATACAGCGTTCAGAACGTGGCTTTAAGAAATCGTCATAAAAGTGGCTCCAAGCCGTATAAAATGTCTATAAACTGCAATTCAACGTAAGCAATTTTGCCATTAAAATGAAACGTATTTGATTATAAAAACCTAATAAATTCTTATTGGATACGGATCTGGTTATTGAACATATCCACATCAAATCTTATTCGATTAGAAACTAACATTTAGATTATCAGACCTGTTCCGTAATCTGTGTGTTTTCAATTACTTTTCATTTAAGAGTGTTTTTGATGAAAATGGTGAGTCACACTATAAAAAGTATTAGGGTCTTTTTGTAGAGAATTACAGGTTCTACAAATAATATTGATTTGTATTTTCGAAAATAAAGGAAATATTCGATAAAATCGAATTTTTCGACTTTTTGCGGTATTTTAAGAATTTTTCATAAACGGTTACTTTTTTGGTAATGAAAATAAATATTTGTTGTAGATCCTGTAATTCTACACAAAAAAGATTCTAATACTTTTCATCATACGACTCACCGTTTTCATTAAAAAGCCTCCTAAATGAAATGTAATTGATATCATACGGATTTCGGAACAGGCATGATAGATTACGAGACCTGTTCCATAATCCGTGAGTTTTCAATTACTTTTCATTTCGGAAGCTTTTTGAAGAAAATGGTGAGTCACACGATAAAAAGTATATCTCTTTTGTGGAGAATTACAGGTTCTACATATAATATTGATTTGTAATTACGAAAAAGCAGCCGTTTAGAAAATATTCGATAAAATCGAATTTTTCGACTTTTTGGGGTTTTCTAAGGATATTTCCTTAACGGTTACTTTTTCGTCAATGCAAATCAATATTATTTGTAGAACGTGTAATTCTCCACAAAAGAGATTCATATAAATACTTCGGATTTCGGATCAGGCCTGTATAGAAATGATTGTCTTCTCTTAATATTATGATTATGCCAACCATTTTACATATAGAGTGGAATAATAGATTTTGTTCAAGATTCTCGTATATAAAAATATATGTGGCACAAGGAAAAAATAGCTTAAGTCGACTTAAACAAAATAGGTTTGAACTCAATTTTCTAATAGTTCTGGGTAAAATTAATCTTTCGTTTTTGGACACCATTAATATATAAATAAGTATAAATAAGCACTAAAGAAACGGCCAAAAACGAAAGTATAATTTTACTTAAGCTGGTTTTCCTGTTTGCCACAGATGTAAAATAATAGTAAACGATCTAGTGAATTTTGTTCATTAAAGAAACTAATTGTTTTATCCAATACTTTTAACAAAATAGCCGTGCTGCCATTATCGATCAATCTGGAGTTATGACACTATTGGAACTTGATGAGCATCGTGAAACACAATTGAATTTTAGTCGAGTGGAACGTAAAGATGTTTGGGCTATCTGCTGGGCTAAAGATAACCCATTACTTTTAGCACTAATGGAGAAGACACGCATGTATGTTTTTCGTGGAAACGATCCAGAAGAACCCATTTCTACATCAGGCTATATTTGTACCTTTGAGGACTTGGAAATAACTAGTGTTTTGCTCGACGATATCATAAGTGGCGATGAAACACAAAATTCTCTTAGTCACATAATACAGTTGCGCGTCAAATCATTGCGGGACACTGATGATTTATTGCAGCATGTTGGCTTAGAAGATGCTAAGCAATTTATTGAAGATAATCCACATCCTCGCTTGTGGCGCTTGTTAGCTGAGGCTGCTTTAAAAAAATTGGAATTAGAAATGGCTGAAAATGCTTTTGTGCGTTGCGCCAATTATCAGGGCATACAATTAATAAAACGTTTGAAAAATATACCCGCAGAAATGTTGCAAAAGGCAGAAATTTGCGCTTTTTATGGTGAATTTGAAGAGGCAGAAAAGTTGTATATTGACGCAGATCGGAGGTAAATTAACCAAGCAATAAAGATGCGAAACACGCTTTGTGTAGTTTTGTTCAAAACTTAGTTAAGTAGAAAATTTTGAGTTATTTTTTTTTAAACAAACAAGGCGATTTTCTCGTTATTATGCTTTAGTTTTAAATAATATTAGCTACCAAACAAGCATGAATTAGATGGCATTGTTGGATTGAGCTTACTGTTGAATGTGTTTAAGTAAAAACAACAGAAAATTAAAAAACAAGACAAACCGCATAGAGGAAAACATAAAACTTTTTGGTAGGCTGGTTTTCGTTACGTTTCAATGATCACCACAATCATATCATTAGACGAATTTGCCGACATCCGGAAGAACTTGCCAAGCATTCTTTATTTAACCTTTTGCATAGATTTGTTGCGAATCACAGCACATGCAAAAATTCTAATTCTTTTGTTTTTCCCTTGTTAGGCATCGCCCTGCTGTTATAACTAGTTGATTTTATACTCTTCTTGTATAATAAATGCTTATTTTAGGGATCTTGCTATAAACTTGCGTATAACATTGTGTGACTGGTTTCGCGTTGTGCAACTTTATCGTATGGGTGCGGCGGTTTCAGATCAACAAATGGAAATCGCTTGGAGAGAAATTGGCCACCATTTTGCTAATTTGCGGTCGTGGTAAATCAAAATTAACTTTTAAGAGTACAATATAGAATTTATGTTAAATCAATTGTAACAGGGAAAGTGCCAAAGAGTATTATGAAAAAGCACATCATATTGAAGGACTAATGGATGCCTTATATCATCTGGAACAGTTTGATGAATTAGAGCAATGCATTAATAAGCTTCCTGAAAAAAGTCCTTTACTTGCAAAAATTGGTGAAATGCTAGCATCAGTTGGTAAGCATATGGCTTCACTTAAAATAATATTTAAGACAGCAAAACTTAAAACTCTTAAAGAAGGCGAATTTACTAACCAATTTGCACCTATTTTCTCACTTGTTTTCAGGTATGTGCACAGAAGCTGTTACAGCATATCTTAAGCAGGGCGATTACAAATCTGCAGTCAATAATTGCGTGAATTTACGTCAATGGGGTGAAGCAGTTAATTTGGCACAAAAATATCAAATGCCACAAATTGGTGTATTACTTAGTAAACATGCTGCACAATTACTTAAAGAAGGGCGTCTACCGGAAGCAGTGGAATTGCAACGAAAAGCCGGAAGACAATTGGATGCGGCGCGTTTGCTTAGTAAACTTGCAGAGCGTGAAGTTACGAAACGTTCACCATTATTACGTATTAAAAAACTCTATATACTTGCTGGACTTCTGGCTGAAGAGCATATAAAAACTTTAAGCAACAGTAACAGTAGCATTGGACAACAGAGTACTGGTATTTTTAGTATTGATCGAGTGGCAATATTAGATGCAATGTCAACAGAGGATGTCCGTACAATTGAGCATATTTGGCATTGTGCAGAAGCCTATCATTTTATGCTCTTAGCACAGAGACAACTGCGCTTTGGTATTGTTCATAGTGCAGTGATTACAGCTCTACGTTTGCGTGACTATGAGGATGTGCTAGATATTGAAGATATTTATAGTTTATTGGCGTTAGCGAGTTGTGCAGATCGTTCTTTTGGTTTGTAAACAAATATCAGTTTATATTTTTCATTTTATTCAAATTTGTAATTACTACGCCTTTTTGCGATTTTTAAAGTTCAAAATTTACCATCAAAGTTTTGTTGTATTGTCGTATTATGGTGGAGGCGTTAGTAAATAACGCCCAATGAAATAACGTCAAAAAAAAAAAAAAAACTATAAGCGCCCAAAAAAAAAAAAAAAAAAAATCGAAACGCCCAAAAACAAAACAACCCCCAAATTATTTTCATATAAATTTGGGCGATAATCATTTTGGAATAACGCCAAAAATTTGAGCTTTGTTTCGTTTTTTTTTTTTTGACGTTATTTCGTAAATGATTAACGTCCAAATTTATATGAAAATAATTTGGGGGTTTTTGTTTGTATTTTTAGGCGATTTTTTTATATTTTATGGTAGTTATTTCGTTTTTATTTTGGGCGTTATTAGGTTTTTTTATTTTTTGGGCGTTAATCCGTTTTTTTTTTTTTTGATTATTTCGTTTGTGCATTATTTTCAAAATTATTATCGCCCAAATTTATATGAAAGTAGCTTGGGCGTTCGTTTTTGTTTTTGGGCGTTGTTTCCTAACGCCTAAGTTCGATATGTACAAACATTTACTCCTAAGGAAATATTCATATTAGTAGTATATAACACTCAAAGGACAAAAGAAAAAAAATTGGACTTATATGGATTAAAACTTAATACAAACTTTTTTCATCATTTGTTTTCTAAGGCACTTGTTCCAAAGCATTTATCAAACTGGAGTCACTCGATTTTCTGCCCGAAAAAAATCAACGCGATTATGAAGAGTTGGCTGTCAGCATCTTCGCAAAGAATGAACCTATAGATAATAAAGTAGATGTAGTTCATTGTTATTCATGCGAAGCAGAAGCGCCAGATTGGTTTGTTTTATATTTTTTTTCATTCATATATATTAATGTCAACATTTTTTTTTAAACAGCTTGCCATCATGTTCCAACTGTGGTGCACGCTTTCCACCTTGTATTTCATCAGGTAAACCCATAACTCAACCCACCACCAATATCTGGATATGCGGTACGTGTCATCACTGTGCATCACCAATGGAAATAACAAGACATCGGACATGTCCACTTTGTCACAGTGTAATTGTGTCAATTGGTTTAGACAGTTCAGAACGAAGTTGGTAGTACTACAGCAAATATGTTTACACATAACATATTTACAAAAATATAACTTTTATTCTTACAATCCATTAACATTACTAAATCGAATTAGGTTACACCATTGGGTCATTAAATGCACTTCTAACTCGAACCCAATTGTTTATATACTATAGTGTTAACACCTTCAGTAATTGGTCGTTGGGAGCTACCCTTCTTCGTTTTTCGCCAAATATCCCATTCAACAGGGTGCATTTTTTTCTTGTGCGAATGCATGTTTGCGTTCGAGTTAAATGTTCTCGTACAGAAAGGACATTTGTACAATCTCTCGCCAGTATGCTGAGCCATGTGTTCCTTTTATTAAAAATAAAGTTAACATCAATAAGAGAAATTATAGATACAAAATGGTAACATACCCGCAATGTTATAGCTTTTTTAAACGTTTTATTGCACTCTTCGCAAGAAAATGTTTCATTGCCATGCACATAGTTAATGTGACTTGTTAAAGATCTACTATTTTTACACGATCTATTACAATGCTTACATATAAAGCTTTTTCCTGCGTCATTGTGCCTCCTCAAATGCTGTTTCAAGTTATCCTTATCCTTAAGCCAGGAATCACAATCTGGATGTGGGCATTTAATACGCGGACCACTATCCTCGAAATGCAATCGTACATGTTTTTCGAAAGCCTGTTTATCTCTTATTTCTTTAGCACAAACGTGACAAACGTTGGTTGCTCTTGTGTGACGCATGCTCGTATGTATTTGAAGCAAATGATCGCTGGCAAAACTAGTAAGTACAAATAATAGATTACAATTATGTAAACGTTAATGTAAGCTTTGATGAAATAAATTACAATTTAGGCTGCGGGCATTTATTACACTGAAATTTGAATTCTTCAGGTGGTATATGTGATGGTTTGTGTAGCTTTAGAAAATAAAGACGTGAAAATCTCTTGGGACACAGATCACAAGCATATTGAAGTTCTTCATCGGGAGCATGATTTGCAAGCATATGGGATCGTAATACGTATCCATCCGAGAAAACTTTGTTACATTCTTTGCATCTATAAAAAATGGATTTAAAACAAAATTTAAGTTAACTTACTGCACGGTAGAAATGCAAGATTCCTAACAGCAACATATAGCAATACCAAAGTTAAGTACATTTTAATTTTCGAAAGTATGTAGTTTGTGTAACCAAAGGTCGCAGTTAGCAAACTTACATTTTTCTAAAGAAATTTAGCTTACTTATAATATTCGGGATCTTCATGCTTATATGCGTGGTGTACAACTAGAAAACGTTTATTCAATTTACGACCACAGCACATTACATATGGTTTTAAAATATTATGTTCAATCCTAAAATGGTCTGTTAATTCAGTAAAGTCTTCGCCTACATAGGGACATAATTCGCAGCCCATGGTGATATACTTTTTAACAAGTTCTTCATCACGTGCCGTTATTCGTTGTCGCTGTTGTTTTGATTTCTTAGAAATTGGTTTTTCATCTTTTGAGGCTGATAAATCTTCATCTTCATCAGCAACCGCTTTCTTTTTACAACGTTTAGAAAACTTGGTAGGCTTTTGGGTTGAAGTAGTTGAGCGTTTTTTGTATTTTCTTCGTGGTCTTTGTTTATCTTAAATTGTAAAAGAAACTTTTATCAAATGCAAAAACATCAACAAAATAGGTAACATATTGAAGAAAAAGGACCACCACAAGTTGCTTTCATAATAGTAGGTGAAAATTTCGTTACCTTCATTATCTGTTTGCTCTGACTCCGATGTTTCTACTTTAAATTCAGCGTCCCTTTCTTCAACTTCTTCTTCACTATCATTTAATTTTTTGTCTTGTTTCGCTTCGTCAACTTCCACTTCCAAAGGATTTAGTTCGGCCTTTGTAGAGCTTGTCGCATCATCGTCCAGATAGTTTATAGTTTCCTGCCAAACGTTGTCTATAAGCTCTTCCTTTATATCAGGTTCCGATTGTGCAGTGTCTGATGTCGATTTAAATCTTTCCAAAAAGTTGTCCTTCATGTTGTCTTCCGAAATGTTTGTAAATTTTGTAGCTGTTTGTTGAGCGTGTGCATTTTCCACTTCTGTGTAGAACTGATGGAAGTCATACACTTTCTGCCAGCAATTGTAGCAAATAACGTTTGATATGGAATCCTCAATGCAAGGCTAATGGAAATAATTTTAAATCACTTTCTTTATTATATATTTTTTGTTTACCTCAAACCAAAAATGTTTGGCCAAAACTTTTGCAAGATTAAGGCTTTCACCATTTTCATCGAAAATATTTAGAACACTTGAATTTTCCTGTAGACAAACGCGACAGATCATTGTTCAAATTAATTAATTAAATCGTATTTAAAGAACTATTAAGGAAGGCAGGAATCTATTAAAAGAATGAAATGAATGAATGACAGCTGCTTTGTTTTTGATGTGTTGTTTACAGTGGTAGTGTCACGGTAAAATTTCATTTAAGCCGAGATCACACTAAAGTGCATTGAATGGGACATTCAGAGATTTCTTGTAGTTTCCATAGAAAAATAAGAACTAGAGGTGCCACGCCCACTCGTCCAAATTCACTTAGTTTTTGCTCAGATCTTGTGTTCGATTATCTGAAAGAGCGCTTTCTGTAAAGCATGTTGAAACTTTTGCTTATATGGGAGATGCCACGTCCTAATGTCCAAATTCACATTGTTTTTGCTCTGAGCTTTCACCTACCGTCCCTAGTATTTATGTGTTTAATGTTTTTTTTTTTTTGGTATAGGCGGCAGGCGTTTCCGTTTTACACCAATTTTCATCAAATTATCGTGCTACCCAAAAATATTAATATTATCTCGGAGCGTCACGAGGCTTATGGATAGCCTTCACGTTCTAATTTAATCAGTATGATTTATAATTAGGGTGTTCCTTAAAACGTGTTAAAGCCTCAAAAACCTCGTAAATTCGTAAAACTGAAAGTTCGTATTGATTTTGACAACTATTACGAGTTTACCAGGATTTCGAGGCGTTTACACGTTTTAAGAAATACTCTCAATACTAATTAATAGCTCATGGATTAGGATGATTATTAAGCGTTTCAAGAAGCCTTGCACTTAAAATTTTTATTTCTGTTTGTAATTTAGTAAATGATGAGGGTTCCATGCAATTCCAAGTTAATTATTAGCAAAAATGATATGACTTAATGCTTTTGATTAAAACGTGGAAATCTGTACATGAGTTTTTTGTTGTACCATAAAGTTACTGTATAACAAAGAAACAAAAAGTATCTTCCTTTTAATTAAGATTGAAGAGTGAGGATGGATATCGCTTATGTGAGGCGTGTATTCAAAAAACAAAAGCATAATAAAACAGCTTATTTCGAATATGTGAAACTGTCCACTTTTTATTGTCCTTTGGAAAGAAAAGTTTTGAGATTTTTCATTTTGACAACACATAAAATAATTAAATAAAGTTTTTTATGTTAACAATATAAAGTAATTAAATTGCTCTGTAATATACTTCGAATAACACTGGAGCTCATGTTTGTTGGTTGTTTTTTGAGATTTCATCTATAAAACAGCTTTATAAAAGCAAAACGCATTGAAAGGCCTTAGCGTAGTTTTGTCGAATTTTATAAATGTTCAGTTATGTTAGGAACAATGCATACTAATACATTTTATGCCCAATTTTGATTAAGCAATTGGGATCTTCAATTGAATATGCCGGGTTAATTTGCGACCACAGCACATAATAAATGGTTTTAAAACATTGTGCTTTATCTTAAAATGATCTGATAATTCACCAAAGTCATCGCAAACAAAGGGACAATATTCGCACCACATTGTAATATGCTTTTTAACAAACTCTTCATCACGTTCCGATACCTAGTACTTTTGTTGTTCTGATTTTTTAGAATTTGCATCATTTGATTTATCATCTTTTGAAGCTGATAATTCTTCATCTTCATCCGCAAAGAGTTCCATTTTACAACGTTTACATTTTAAGGGCTTTTGGGTTGAAGACGGTGAGCGTTTTGTTGCTTTTCTTTGTGGCATTTGTTTATCTTAAATGGAAAAAAGGAGCAAGTTTATGTTAGCTATACCGAACGGATTATTTTAAGGGATAGCAGGGTTTAAGGGCAAAAAATTTACTATAAGCTTGAATAAATTCATAAGGGCCAATTTGCAGGAAAGCTACAGAAAGAAGGGTGATTCAAATAAAGGAATTTTGAACTTTTTTAAATTTTAAAAAGTCAAAGTTGTTTTTGCGTTCAAACTAGAAAATGAAAATTCTTTACTTTAAAATTTTAGCACCGATATGACATACCTTCATTA
Source organism: Calliopum simillimum (assembly GCA_951812925.1). Classification (NCBI taxonomy): domain Eukaryota; kingdom Metazoa; phylum Arthropoda; class Insecta; order Diptera; family Lauxaniidae; genus Calliopum; species Calliopum simillimum. The sequence continues at coordinate 108,538,368 of OX638370.1, forward strand.
TCTGTATGCTCCGACTCCGATGTTTCTCCTTCTGCTGGTGTTGATTTAAACTTTTAAGAAGTCTTTGTTTTAATGTTGCCTTCCGGAATTGTTGCAAATCTTGTGCGTTTAAGTTTAGCATGTGCCTGCTCTACTTCTGTGTAGAATTGATGAAAAGCATTCACTTTCTGCCAGCAATTATAGCAAACAGAGGTTGATATGGAATCCTCAACGCAAGGCTAATGAAAATAATGCATTTTAATCACTTGTATTGGTTATTATATATTTTTGTTTACCTTAAACCAAAAATGTTTTTCCATAATTCCTGAAATATTCAGGCTTGTGTAGAGGCTTTATGAATCAAACTATTTCAAAATTCGGTGTATTTATTTTTGTGATGAACAATATCGAAAAAAAGTGTTAAAAAATTAGTAATTGAGTTTTTACTTTAAATTGATGCAAGTTTTGATTTTTGTATTTTTACTCAGGGTTCAGCTGTGCAGAATATGAAAAAAAGGAACAGATACAGTTTAGCCTCCAATCGAAATTGATTATAAACCAAATATTTTCTTATGTGCTTTTAAAATCTAAGGATAAACATGGAATCTAAAAGTGTCGCTCGGATCTGGTTTCGGAGATATAGACATCGGAAGTTCGGGATATAGCTTTTCTAAAAATCTATATAAGTTGAAAACGGCTGCATTGATTTCCAAAATATGGGTGTCATATGAAAGGTAATTTAATAAACTACAATATTGATTCAGAAATTTTTGAAATCTGGATCGTAGTTTTCGAGATATTACGCATTTTCTGAATTTTAGTCCGATTTAAAAAAAAAAAACGGTTTTTTTCCAAAAAATCCGTTATTAACCTACAGTTTTATTAACATATTTATAAAGCGTAATTCATCCCCTTCAAAATGATATAAAATTTAAACAAAAATTTTTGATATTAATCCATTATAACCGAAAAAGTTAAAAATCATTTTAATGAATTTTGGGAAGTTTTTGAAATTTTTTTGATATGATGTGTTCTCTTTGACAATATGAACATTAAAATGAATTTTAATCGATTATATCTCATAGTATATCGAACACGGGCTTCGCTAGCCACAGTAATTTTACATAAGAGTAGGGGTAAGTGGGCGGCCTGCGGCCGCAACTCAGGATTTAAAACTCCCAAAAATCTAACACCGGCTTCGCGGCGGCCTTCGGCCGCGGATCAGTCTATAATATATCCAACACCTAGCTTGCTAGCCACAGTAATTTTACATAAGAGTAGGGGTAGGTGGGCGGCCTGCGGCCGCAACTCAGGATTTAAAACTCCCAAAAATCCAACACCGGCTTCGCGGCGGCCTTCGGCCGCGGATCAGTCTATAATATATTTAACACCTAGTTTGCTAGCCACAGTAATTTTAAATAAGAGTAGAGGTTTATCAATAAAACGCTTTTGCTTTATTTTAATTTTTTTATTTATATGTCCAATGGTCCAAATTTGTAAACCAATGCTTGATATAGTATAAATATAAACATTTAAAATATGTTTTAATGCTCATATTGTCAAAGAGAACATATCATATCAAAAAAATGTAAAATACTTCTCAAAATTCATCAAAATGATTTTTAATTTTTTCGGTTATAAGGGGTTAATATCAAAAATTTTTATTAAAATGTTATATCATTTTAAAGGAGATGAATTGAGCTTTATATATATGTTAATAAAATTGTACAGTAATAACGGATTTTTTGGAGAAATAACGATTTTTTTTTAAAAAATCAGTCCAAATTTCAGAAAAGTCGTAATATCTCGAAAACTACGAGCCAGATTCCGAAAATTTCTGAACCAATATTGTAGCTTATTAAATTACCTTTCATATGACACCCATATTTTGGAAATCAATGCAGCCGTTTTCAACTTATATAGATTTTTAGAAAGCTATATCCCGAACTTCCGATGTCTATATCTCCAAAACCAGATCCGAGCGACACTTTTAGATTCCATATTTATCCTTAGATTTTAAAAGCACATAAGAAAATATTTGGTTTATAATTAATTTCGATTGGAGGCTAAACTGTATTTAAGCCGAAAAAAAAGTGTAAAATTTGAGCCTTTGTGCTTGTTGTTGGAAAATTTTCATATTATGGCATTTCGGATTTTTTCATGGTCGCCGTTGTTGTAGGCCAAATGTCAAACAAATCTGAATGAATGGAGAAATGAAAATCACTTAACTGTTTACTCGCAAGTGTAAACAGGATCCAACATACAACAAGTAAATGTCAAAAAAGATTTTTTGAAAACACTAATTTGTTTTATTTTAGCCAGTTTTAGTAACAATTTAAATTAAAAGATGGTTTGCTGCCTTTGCCTGGAAGATGTAAAGGGTGTCATAAACATATTTGCCGAAAAAGGAAAACGTTTCGATATTGCACGGATATTAGGAAAATACTTTTGGTTTGAAGTAGGGTAAAAAAAATAACTCCTCTCTCTGTCTCAATTTACTCAATTAGCGTACGCGAAATCCAGTGAAGTTTTTTCCCCCTGGACGCATCTTCGTTACAACAGTAATTTTACATAAAAGTAGGGGTAAGTGGGCGGCCTGTGGCCGCAGCTCAGGATTTAAACCCGTCAGACATCCAACACCGGCTTCGCGGCGGCCTTCGGCCGCGGATAATTACATAAATTTATGTAATTATCCGCGGGGAAAAAACTTCACTGGATTTCGGGCACGCTAATTGAGTTTCGCGTACGCTAATTGAGTAAATTGAGAGAGGAGTTTTCGCGTACGCGGGTCGCCCCGTATAGACATTTCCAAAAAAATATCACCTACGATCTTTGTCTATAATATGTATTTGTATATTTTATAGCCAACTATGGAAGATCCCATATCCACTTTCATCTGCTATGATTGTTTGCATAAGCTGATGGAGTTTCATCAATTCTATCTTAAAGTTCAGCAAGCTCATTGCCAATATTCACAACAACACGTCCCCGACACGACTATGGAAAAAGAACTCAGTAGTGAAGAAAAACCAGAGAAACCAAAAAAGACATTGGATTATTTTTGGCACGAAAATGTGTTAAGTTATGTTGACGATGAAGGGAAATCCAAAACGGGAGGCAACTCAATCCCTTTCGAAAATATAGAAATAGAAGTTTGCGAATCTCAGCAACATGAAAATGAAACTACTGACACATTATCAAGAAGTCAAGAAGCCGAAGATAATCCAGAATCAGATGAGGCTGTCAACGACAGCGAGAACTGTACGCGCTTGTTATGTCCACATCCAAATTGTGATCGTTGGCTGAAGGACGAAAATAATTTGAAAACACACATAAGACAGCAACATTCTAATGAAAACAAATATAAGTCATATATTTGCTATATTTGTGATCGGTTTTGCAAAAATCGAAATTCCTACACAAATCACGTAAGATATGCACATAGCAATAAAACCTTTACATGTGAAGAATGCAATAAAACTTTTAAAAAGGCCATCACTTTACGGGTTAGTTATTGATATTTAAGTTGAACTAATTTGTTATTTCTTACTTTAAATGCATACATATTTCTTTTTAGGAACATATGGCTCGACATACTGGTATTAAACTTTACAAATGCCCGTTTTGTACTCGAACTTTTAATTCAAATGCGAACATGCATTCACATAAGAAAAAAAAGCATCCCGAGGAATGGGATATTTGGCGTAAAACAAAACAAGAAAGTTCTCAGAAATTAATTAAGTCAGAGCTTGACGGAACAAATCAAGATTCACATGATTAGAACCTGACATGAAAATAAAGGTTTGAGCTGCACATTACAAATAGAGTTACCAGCGTTAGCCGATCAAGTAGCCATGATGAACAGTATGCGGCTGCCTACTCCAATGGCAAATAATTTCCTTCATTTTCTGTTTAAGCTAAGAGCTAAATATTCAATTACAGTATTAACCCTTTCAGACCCAGATACACGATTGTGTTATCTGAATTTTCCAGAGTTAAACCATTTTTATTTATTACAATAAAATCGGTCAAGTACATACATTTTTCGCTATACCAAAAATAGTAGTACTTTTACAAAAATTTTAATTTTTTTGATACAGGCAATAATACATTGGCCCAAGTACAATATATTAGCACCAGCATTAACATCACGATTCCAACAAGTATTGCAATTTGGACAAAATTGATACCTGTGTGGTGATCGTGATGTTTTATTTTCAAAATAACAATTTGCACATAGCTTAGTGGTTCTATATTCATTAACTAACATAACGTCGACATTTTTATGTTCTCGCAATGCCCGTACAAATTTCCGATGTGGTGTCCGTATATAGCCGCGCACTGGTGACCCTGATGAGATTTCACTTGAGCCGATACAAATTAGAGTCGATCCATTATTACCAGGTTCAACAAGTTCTTTAGCCAGCTTATGACAAGTCTTCTCTACACAAATGTATTTTTGTAATTTTAATCTGGTTACTTTACGTTGACTGAAAATCATTTGTTTTTCAAGAAATATCTCCAATTCGTATTGCGTATAGTTCTCCAGATCCCCAATTGAATTGGCCGAATATTTTGTATTTTCTGGGCACATTGAAGTGAATCTTTTTAATTTACATTTGCGCGAATAGAATCCGCTCATATGATGATATGTAGAATTTTTCAATTTAATTGGCTTTCCATTACGAACTCCACCATATATCAAACGTAATCCCGGATCAAGACCAATTTTGTTGGCATATTCTGTTGAGCATATTTTCTCCAAATTAATATTTGTATAGTATTCAATTTCTTTGCTTTCGCCTCGAATTGCTGAAGTTCTTTTTCGTTTTACAGAATTCTTTGCAGTATTTAACTTTACAATTGAATCGGTCATTTTAAAAGGGGATATGTGACGCTCGGTAGAGAATTATTCTTTTGCTTTTTTGCCACTGTGGCGATGGCACTGGTTGGTTTATCTATTTTCCAAGTACGCAGATTACTGCTTACTATTATTGTTAGTTAAATCCCATCACTAAAAACGCACTAAAATAAGGTTTACCAAACTTATGAGGGTTTTTCTTAAATTTGCCATAAGATTTAATTTCGTCACATATCCCCTTTTAAAAATGACAGATTTAATTGGTTTTCGCATTAGAAACGATACAGCTACACCGTCAGTCTGTAAGGAATAATCAAATTGAAATATTTTTGCCAATATTCTGCACGATCGAAAGTTTTCCATGGACCCCTGTACAACTTTAACGAACACAACAGCGAATGGAAGGCAAACGAATCATAGCGAATATGATGTGCTCCGTGTTTGAATCATTGAGAAATTGCGATAATTGTTTCTTTCGTTGAATCTTTGTAGATTGAAAAATAGTTTAATGCCTGTTGACCAATATAGTTTTTTATTTTTCAAGTTGGATAACTTTTCACCATTCCATTGTAATTCGTCGATCAAATGAATCAATAGATCAAAATCTGGCTCTTTGTTTTTATTGTCATCTTGGTCGCAGAATAAATAGTTTAATGTATTGTAGATTTTTGTATTTATTATCTTCAGTGAATTTCTTGAAAAACCTTCGTAGTCTACTATACGCATGCATCCATATGTGGAACAGTCCTTGAAAATTCCCAATCCATCCAAGGTACAATATACGTGCACAAATTCGATGTGGTTCACAATCTGAACTTGTTTTTTTTTATTTGTTATCGCTGCAACCAGGGTAATTCAACCATGGCAGCAACCTATTTTTGTTGCCAAAACTGACAGTTGGATTGTTTTTGACAGATGTAATATCTTTGACACTTACATTGCATTTTGTTATTTTCTGTGTTCAAGGAAAATGAATTGCCGAGTTTGTCTTGAAGATTCCTATAGTGTTTTAAATATATTTGACGAAAATGGAAAACTTCACAACATAGCAAGCATACTAAGGAAACATCTATGGTTTGAGGTAAAGATAAATGGTCATTCTTAACTTAGCTCATTATCAATAAATATTTAGCCTTTCCCTGAAGATTCCATATCGACAGCTGTGTGTTGCAGTTGTTGGCAAAGTGTTAATGATTTTCATCAGTTCTATGTTAAAGTGGAGCAAGCTCATATTGCATTATCAAGAGCTAATATAACCACAATTCCTGAAATTGAAATTGATAGTGATTTCTTGGTCGGCCCAGAAGCAACCGATACGATTGATGTTAAGGAAGAGTTGATGGAAACAGTTCCAGAAAATTTGAATCATGAAGGTGATAGAGTAGAAGCGTTAGAAACAAAAGTTGAAATTAATCCATTAGATTTTATTGACACAAACTGTGCAAAAGAAGATGATACACATTTGATGAAATTAAGTACTACTTCAGGTATGTACTGACATTAAAGGTATATATGCTATATATGTATACATTTTAATACTTTATGCATTTTGATGTTCCTGAAGGAAAGCGAATACTGCGAAAAAAGCCATCAACACGTTTCACATCATTAGCCATTTTAGATGAAAAGCCACTTAAACGTCGCAAACTGGCGAGAAATAAAACTACATTTAACGACGACATTGAGGAACCAAAAAGATTAAAGCAAAATGAACAAGCAGTAACAAAACGTCAGCAGAGTATCACGGAGCGCGAATTAAATCTGATTGCCAAGCATATTCCTATGCAATGTGAACTGTGCTACTTTATAACTAAAAAGTACAATGATTTTGTGGATCATTTCAGACAGGAACATGAAGGAGTGAAACCGAACGTCAAGTGCTGCGGTCGCAGATTAAATAGGCGTTTTTTATTTATACAACATGCGCTTAAACATGAAGATCCTGAACATTTTAAGTAAGTTTTCTATTTTGGGCCAGGATACAATTCAACAAAATATATGTTTGTATTGTTCTTATTAAATACACTGTGTTATCTGGTGTGTTGAATTCATCTCCTAGTAATTAAATTAAAAAACCAATTACTATTTTTTTGTCGTAAGGTGTAACGAGTGCAAAAAAGTTTTCAATGTATCTGATAGTTTGCATTCTCACATGCTTGAAAATCATGCGCCCAAAGAGAAGCTCAAATATGCTTGTGATGCTTGTCCAAAACGATTTTCAAAACAGCATTATCTCAACCTTCATAAAACAACTCATATACCGCCAGATGAATGGAAATATTTCTGTGAAATTTGTCCACAGCCTAAATAGTAAGAACTTTTTAATATTTGATTGTAACAAACTTTTCTGTAACTTTATTTTTTTTTTAATATTTCCAGTTTTGCCAGCAATAATTTGCTGCAAGTGCATCGAAATTATTGTCATTTGAAAGCAGCAAACGTATGCCACGTTTGTGCGAAAGAAATACGCGATAATGCGTGTTTTGAAAAACATGTTCGAACTCATTTTGAAGATAATAGTCCGCGTGTAAAGTGTCCCCATCCAGGTTGTGATAGATATCTTAAAGATAAAGATAATTTAAGAATACATATGAGACGTCACAAAGAAGAAGGTCAACAATTTGCCTGTAAAAGTTGTAATAAACTGTGCAAAAGTCGTAATGCCTTAACGAGTCACTTTCACTATGTGCATAATAATAAATCTTACAGTTGTGATCTTTGCAAGAAATCGTTCAAAAAAGCCATAACACTAAAGGTTCGACATTTTGGTTTTAAATTTAAGAAGTTTAATTCAATGCTGATATATTATTTTGCAGGAGCATATGGTTCAACATACTGGAGGTGTGCTATACCAATGTCCATTTTGTACGCGAACTTTTAATTCGAATGCAAATATGCACTCACACAAGAAAAAGATGCATCCTGTTGAGTGGGAAAGTACGCATAGATTAAAAAATAAGTAGCTGACGTGAATGAAATACACTAAATGATGTCGATTGACGATAAACCTACGGGATAAGATCAACAAAGCCGCTTTATTTTACTTTGATACTTGTTACAAATTAAAATCGAGAATTAATGCAGGCAGGCGTTTAGTCCGTCCTCTATATAACCTCAAAAATCTTGTTTTTTGAACTTTTAGATTGGGATATCTCAAAAGCCATGCTTGATAGACAAATTCTGAGGCCGGGTTCGTATTGAGCATCGACAAATACATCAAAAATCACTATTTTTGTTTTGAATTATTTCTACTTTTTTCAAGAAACCTTTTTCGACCTTTTTCAAAAACTGCATAAATGACTGATCGAATTTGGTGCTTGTTCAACAAAATTTGATAATTTTACCTAATTTGCCTGCACTATATAAGGCTTTCTCATGAATAATGTTCTCGATGACTTTTCTAAGGCAGTCTGTTTTTTCATGATAGAACCCATGCAATTTTATCAATCGTTAATTTTGTTCCCCCTGTAAATAAAATTCCTAATTTTACGATGCAAAATATATGTATATTCTTGTATCACGAATGTAATAACCCAGTGTGCCAAACGGACTCGTTTCGGATCAGTAACGGGTTCATATTTTCGTTCTTTTTATCCGTTACGGAATCCGTTACGTATCCGTTACTGATCCGTTTGCTTTTAATAATGTTAATGCTGCTTATAAAAAAAAGAAAACAGGGTGAAGCGCTTATTTTTAATTAAAAAAAAAACAAAATAACAAAAAAAAAAAATAAAAAAAAAAAAATTACTAGTCCGGCCGGGAGTCGAACTCAGGCTTCCGGGGTATTACTCTTTCATACACGAGACGTTAGACAACTAGGCTATTGGCCGATATGATGTTTAATTAACTGATGTAGACTTATTTGAAGTTGAGATTTAAAGTTTGTATATTAAACAAATTTCTGTTGTTTTTTTATAAGTATTCTGTGTTGTTTTTCTTCCCTTCTTTTGATAAAAAATTTTATATACTCAAATTTGGAATCAAAAACATTTTTTCAAACAGAGTTTGAAAAGTTTACAAAAAATCAAACGCAATAAAATAAATAGAAAAAAAAAAAAACAACCCAGTGTGCCAAACGGACTCGTTTCGGATCCGTAACGGGTTCATATTTTCGTTCTTTTTATCCGTTACGGAATCCGTTACGTATCCGTTACTGATCCGTTTGCGGGAAGGATTCCTAAAAAAAAAACTAATTGTTTTTTCTTCTTTTATGGATCCGTTTCGAACCTGTAACGTACATCAAAAACGAATTCAAAACGGATTCGCTTTTAATAATGTTAATGCTGCTTATAAAGAAAAAAGAAAACAGGGTGAAGCGCTTATTTTTAATTAAAAAAAAAACAAAATAAAAAAAAAAAAAAATTACTAGCCCGGCCGGGAGTCGAACTCAAGCTCCCGGGGTATTCCTCTTTCATACACGAGACGTTAGACAACTAGGCTACTAAACGATATGATGTTTACTTAACTGATGTAGACTTATTTGATGTTGAGATTTAAAGTTTGTATATTAAACAAATTTCTGTTGTTTTTTTATAAGTATTCTGTGTTGTTTTTCTTCCCTTCTTTTGATAAAAAATGTTATATACTCAAATTTGGAATCAAAAACATTTTTTCAAACAGAGTTTGAAAAGTTTACAAAAAATCATACGCAATAAAATAAAAAGAAAAAAAAAACAAATCAAAAATATTTTTTTTATCATAAAAATTAAATAAAGCAAATCCGTTTTGAATTCGTTTTTGATTTATGTTAAGGGTTCGAAATGGATCCGTTACCGCGGATTACGTTTTTTATACCTTTATGAACTCGTAATGGATTCGAAACGGATCCTCATCCGTTTTTGTGCACATTGGGAAATCAAAAATATTTTTTTTATCATAAAAATTAAATAAAGCAAATCCGTTTTGAGTTCGTATTTGAAGTATTTACGGAATCGAAACGGATTTGCCCAGGTTCGAATCCTACCAGAGGTGGATTTTTACCCTTTATTTTTCTTCCTTTTTTTCTTTTTATTATTTTTTAATTGCTAATAGGCTCATCAAAACGGTTTTTTTCTGTAAATATACAGCATTAACATATTTAAAAGCAAATCCGTTTTGAATTCGTTTTAACATAAGTTTCGGATTCGAAACGGGCCCGCACTGCGGAATTTAATTTTTTTTTATTCGCTAATAAGCGCTTTAAAATGTTTTTTTTTTCTATCTAAACAAAGCGTTTTGAATTCGTTTTTGATGTACGTTACGGGTTCGAAATGGATGCGTTACCGCGGATTACGTTTTTTATACCTTTATGAACTCGAAATGGATTCGAAACGGATCCTCATCCGTTTTTGTGCACATTGGGTAATCTTTATATACATACATTAGGCCGGGTCAAATTTTTTTGCGGCAAAGAGTATAGCAACAAATCAATCTACGAAAAATTCTAATAAACTTTGCCCAAGAAACCATGGGACAAAAAACAATATCGAGCCGCCGAAAATTGCATTTAAGTTCTGATGTAGTACTTTAAAATTCAATAAAAAATAACAAAAAATTCAAATACTTTGAATAATTTTATATGAAACAAATAAAAAAATTTTATGTTTTTTTTTCTTATTGTATTTTAAAGTAGTACATCAAAACTACAACGCAATTTAAGGCAGCTCGATATTGATTTTAGACCCATGGTTTCTTGGGCAAAGTTTTTTAGATTATTCCATAGATTTTTTTGTTGCTTTACTCTTTGCAAAGTTTTTGCCTCCCGAACAAATTGACCCGGGCTAACATACATATATATATTTACTTATTGTCAGAATCCTGCAAGGTCAATGTGCAACAGTCCTTAAAAATTCCCAATTCATCCAAGGTACAATATACGTCCACAGATTCGATGTGGTTCACACTCTGAAACTTGTTGTATTTTTGGCTTGTTCACAATTTGACATTTAGAACAGTAATGAGCTGTATTTTTTTTTTTTGAGTTGCCAAAACTGACTGTTGGATTGTTTTTGACAGATGTAATATCTTTTGTCTTGACACTTACATTGCATTTTGTTTTTTTCTGTGTTCAAGGAAAATGATTTGCCGAGTTTGTCTTGAAGATTCCTATAGTGTTTTAAATATATTTGAAGAAAGTGGAAAACTTTATGATATAGCAAACGTTTTAGAAAAATACCTTTGGTTCAAAGTAAGAAGTTGAAAAGCTCGAATTTTTAAGCCATATCCATGAAGTTTGTCTTTAAAATTTAGCCTTGCAAAGACGACCCAATTTCTACTGTCATTTGCTGTGATTGTTGGCAAAGTGTCCAGGAGTTCCACCAGTTTTATATTAAAGTTAAGCAGGCTCATACTGTTTTGACCAAAAGTACCCATAATGTCTCCATCTCTGAAGTTAACGTTGAAAGCAAAATTTTCACTGAATATGAACCAGATGCAGAGCAACTTGAGCCCACCATTACCATTAAAGAAGAGTTAGTGGAAAATATTTTTCCAGAGAATGATGTCGATACCACGGAAGATGAAGTAAAAGATGAATTAAATCCCTTGGAAGATTTTGAAACACAAAATTGCAGCACAGAAATAGAGTCTTACGTGCATGAGGACTCAGATGATGATTCCGAAGAAGGTAAAGCAAATTGTTTATTTAAATATATTAACAAAAGGAATGTGTACATGTGTTTTCCACACCAATTTAAACCATTTCCACATCATATTGTTATTTTTTCAAATCAAGATAAACCTTTTTCAAATAAAATTAAACTTTTTGCAAATCAAATTAAGCTTTTTCCAAATCAAATTGACAAAAAAAAAAAAAAAAAACCGTTAAAATTATGTATATATAACTGCACCTAAAGCAACTATCGTTATATTATTGGAAAAAGTTTTTTTTTTGACTTGGAAAGAGTTTAATTTGATTTGGAGTTCAATATGATTTGAAAAGGTTTATTTTGTTTTGAAAAAGTTTAATTTGATATGAGAAAAGATCAATATGATATGTAAAAGATTAAACTTGGAGTTAAACACCTGTATAAAGCCCATTGAAAGTGCTTAAAAGATTTTTGTTTTATGCAAAAAACAATTGAAAGCAATGTAAATTGCACAGGTAGACCCAATAAAATATGGAACATTCTTATACAAACCGTACACCTCTACGGATTTCACATTTTGTTTGGATATGTTCGATAATTTTTTCAAAGCTCCAATGAGTGATCTTTGTACATTGCGCGTCTGGATTTGTTTAAAGTGCAGTTTCGATGGTTTTTTCTATTTCTACTTTTGAGGTTCTTTTTTGGTTCTTAGTTTTATTAAAAAAAAAAAAATTAAATAAAAGAGTTTTCGTGTGCCACCTCTTGCTCCTACATAGTCAGTCCATGTTATCTGATCACATAGTTTACATGCCGCTTTAAAAAGTAATCGCTTTTTCTTTTTGCAGCAGTTAAATTTACAAATAGAACCCAAAAATGGCGACAAAGACTAAGAGAAGATGAAATCAGACATAAAAAGTACCTCCAAAATGAAAGGGAAAGAGATAAAAAAAGAAGAGAAACTTTAAAACTAACAATGAATGAAGAGTCTTTGGCAATAAAAAGGCAAAAAGATAGAGAAAGAAAAAAAAGGTGTCGACAAAGAAAAAAAATGTTAAAAGAAAGCCTTGATCAAATATTTATTTCAAAGTCATTTCATGAAATATAATATCCAGAAATAATTTATCCAAAAAGTATTACACGAAACATACATATTTTTATAGTATGTTGTATTATTATTTTTTTTTTTAAATGAATATATATAATTGTGTGGAGTAAATGTTGGAAAAATTTCCGAATCATTTCTAATGCTATGCTAGAATATAATGTATCCACAAAGTTAGCTTTATGTAAAAATTCTTAATTTAAAAAATAAACAAATTAAAACAAAAAAGTTTATGTGATTTGATTTTGGAGGACAGGATTTGAGATTGCAAAGCCTCTTGTTTATAGCAAAAAGTTTAAGACATAATCGATCATTGGACGCTTTATTTTTTTCTCTTAATTAAATTAAGCATTTGCAGCAAAATGTGCTACATTCACATAAGTTTTTTATTTCTAATCTTTTTTAAGGAAAATCAAATTTACGGAAAAAGTCACCAAAACGTCTAACATCACCGACGACAGTAAATGATGGTTCTACTAAACGTTCTAAACGTTACAATAAAAAAAGAAAAATCCATGAAGATGATAAGGAAAAGAAGCGGTCAAAAGCACCAAAACGCAGAATGTGTCTTGAAAATGTAACGCCGGATGAGTTGGAACTTATTAGAAAACACATTCCGATGCAATGTGAATTGTGTTTCTTTATAGCCGATAGTTATATTGTATTTGCCGATCATTTTAAAGCCGAGCATGCAGGTGTGAAAGCGTATGTTAAATGCTGTAATCGAAGATTGAATAGACCATTTTCGTTTGTTCAGCATGCACTTAAACATGAGAATCCAGAAAATAACAAGTAAATGTAACATATTTAAGATATTGGGGGTTATCGTGAATAAATATTCTCAGACTGCCATGCATTCTCCATTGCAGCCTGAGAAAAATTCCCCGGGAACATTTATTCACGATAACCCCCATTTATTAAGTGTGGGAGATGTTGAAACGGTTCTCCGAAATGGGGTTTACTTAATAGTTAACGGAAACACCGATTTTCTTTTTTTATACACTACCTTCGACCTATTTTGAGGACAGGGCACCTACTTGCGATATTAAAAATTACACTAGTTTACAAATGATTAAAAATTTTTGTCCCATTGAATGCCATTACTCATTTTATATGGAAAATGGGCTGCTGATTCCGAAAATCGCATTATTTTTTTTTCTTTCGTGTCGTTTTCGAGATATCAGTCATTATCATTATCTTAAATACAAATATCTCAAGAACCAATGTTTGTGTTTAAACGTATTGTATGTCATATTAAAAATAATTAAATTATCTTCACATCACTTTTTGGCTGGTTTGTTAGTTTCGGAGAAATAAATTGATTTCTGAAAAAAAAATTATATTTTTCCTAAAAAATAAAAAAAAAGTCAAAATCAATTGCAGATTTATAGTCCAAGAACCATCGCCTAAAAACAACTTTGCGTTTCTAAAAGCTGAATTTTTTACAGTTGGTTATAGTAATTGTGTACATCAATAATCTGTCGGTCAGTCAAGCGAACTGTAGAACAGGCGGCTGCTATATGGCCTCAAACATGTAAAATTTCGATTTTTCTGCAATCAATTTCTAAAAGCTGAAACTTCTTATACACGTTATATAATGCATACAAATAATATTTTTGTCGGTCAGTCAGTTGAACGTTAGAACGGGGCTAGTCAGCACGCCCCAATATATGTGCAATAAATGAATCAAGTCAAAATTATTTCTGAAAGCTGAAAATTTTTTTAGGGGTACTTGATTGTATATTAACCACAAATAATTCAGTCAGTCAACTATAATGTAGAACAATCTCCGTCAGCAAGCTCAACGAAACAAAAAACAATGGTTTTTAAAAGCTGAAATTGTTTTTTGTTTTGTTGAGCTTGCTGACAAATATTGTTCTACATTATAGTTGACTGACTGATTTATTTGTGGTTAATATACAATCAAGTACCCCTAAAAAAATGTTCAGCTTTTAAAAACCATTTTCGTTTGTTTTGTTGAGCTTGCTGACGGAGATTGTTCTACATTATAGTTGACTGACTGATTTATTTGTGGTTAATATACAATCAAGTACCCCTAAAATAAATTTCAGCTTTTAAAAACCATTGTTTTTTGTTTTGTTGAGCTTGCTGACGGAGATTGTTCTACATTATAGTTGACTGACTGATTTATTTGTGGTTAATATACAATAAAGTACCCCTAAAAAAAATTTCAGCTTTTAGAAATAATTTTGACTTGATTCATTTATTGCACATATATTGGGGCGTGCTGACTAGCCCCGTTCTAACGTTCAACTGACTGACCGACAAAAATGTTATTTGTATGCAAATTTTACATGTTTGAGGCCATATAGCAGCCGCCTGTTCTACAGTTCGCTTGACTGACCGACAGATTATCGATGTACACAATTACTATAACCAACTGTAAAAAATTCAGCTTTTAGAAACGCAAAGTTGTTTTTAGGCGCTGGCTCTCCGGCTATTATGCAAGAAAACAAAATTTAAAAAATCATTTTGTTTTCTTATATCATAGTCTATATATTTGTTAAGCAAATAAGAAATTATTTAAGAAAATTGATGGAAAAATATAAAAGTTTTATACAATTCATTGATAAATTTCTAAAATGCGTTTTTGCCTATTTTTTTCGTTTTTTGTAATAAACTGTTCGATAATTTGAAACTTTTTGTACAACACATGAAAAAATCCAAAAAATTCTTAAAGTAGCCGTTAAAACAAAATAACCGTGACTCGTCATATTTTTCGTCAAATTTTTTTTTAATCGATTTTTTAAGTTTTTTAATCCACGGTACATGAAAAAAACAAAAATAACGCATTCTAGTGTTAAATCGATTAATCTAACTATATGATCCTTACATCTGAGGTGTATCATGTGTTCAGTAAACTTATGCAGGATATTACGAGGAATATTTTTGTAGACAATTTTAACCCTCTAAAACCCCCACATGTAGGTCATTTTGACCTAAATGTGAGGGGGTCAAAATGACCCACATGTAAGGGTCTTAGAGGGTTAAAATTTTCTACAAAAATATTCCTCGTAATATTTTGCATAAGTTCACAAAACACATGATACACCTCAGATGTAAGGATCATATAGTTAGATTCATCGATTTAACACAAGAATGCGCTATTTTTGTTTTTTTCATGTACAGTGGATTAAAGAAATTCAAAAATCGATTAAAAAAAATTTGACGTGGTGGAGAAAAACGACGAGACACGAGTATTTTTTTTTAACGCCTACTATAAGAATTTTTTGAATTTTCTCATGTGTTTTACAAAAAATTTCAAATTATTGAACAGTTAATTACAAAAAACGAAAAAAATAGGCAAAAACGCATTTTAGTAATTTATCAATGAATTGTATACAACTTTTGCATTTCGCCATCGATTTTCTTAAGTAGTATTTTATTTCCTTCATAAATATATAGTCTATGATACAAAAAAACAAAATATTATAAAGAAGTTATTTTTTCTTGTATAAATTTGAAGTTGATTTTGATTTTTTCTTAATTTTTTCGGAAAAAAAAAAATGTTTTTTTTAGAAATCAATGTATTTCGCCAAAACTCACAAACCAAGCAAAAAGTGATGTGAGTTTTATTTGTAGGTAATTTAATTAACATTAATATGACATACAATACGTTTAAAGACAAACATTGGTTCTTGAGATATTTGTATTCAAATGGAACTATCTTTTTTTTTTGGTCCAAAAACCGAAAATGACCGATAACTCGAAAACGACACGAAAGAAAAAAAAAAAAAAAAAAAAATAATAAAATTTTCGGAATCAGCAGCCCATTTGCCATTTAAAATGAATAATGGCATTCACTGGGAATTTTGGCTGTAAACTCGTGTTATTGAATCGAAAATCGAAGTTTCCGCTAACCAACCACTTATTGAATTTAGAATTTCACATTCGTATTTGTTGTAAAATCTTAAATAATTTACCATCAAATTTTCCTTTTAGGTGTCATGTATGTAACAAAAGTTTCTCCGAACCTAATGTTTTACATACTCAT
This sequence comes from Calliopum simillimum, assembly GCA_951812925.1. Lineage (NCBI taxonomy): Eukaryota > Metazoa > Arthropoda > Insecta > Diptera > Lauxaniidae > Calliopum > Calliopum simillimum. The sequence goes on from OX638370.1 coordinate 108,554,891, forward strand.
ACACTTAAGTTTCACGCGCCTAAGGAGCAACTTAAATACGCATGCGATCAATGTCCAAAAAGATTTTTAAATAGATATAATTTAAATCTTCATCTGCCACTACATATCCCTCAAGATGAATGGAAATTTATGTGTGAACTATGCCCGCAACCTAAAATGTAAATCATAAATATTTGCCAAATTGAATATATTTTAAACGTATGCTCTAAATTACAGTTTCCCAAGTGATCATTTACTGCAAACTCACAAAAATGCCTGCCATGACAAACCAGTCAGTGTGTGCCACGTATGTGGCAAAGAGTTTCGCTATGGTCCATCATTTGATAAACATGTGCGCTCACATTTTGCAACTGCAGGTCCACGTTTAAAATGCACAATTCCCGGTTGTGATACTTGGCTAAAAGATGAGGATAACTTAAAAATACATTTGAGACGTCACGGAGAAAATGATCAAATACATACTTGCATACATTGCAAGAAGGAATTTAAAAATCGGAATGCCTTATGGGGTCATATGCGTTATAATCATAGCAATATATCGTTTAATTGCACATTTTGTAATAAAATTTTTAGAAAATCGAGAAATTTAAAGGTATATATTAGGATATATTAAAAATTTGCTTTATATTAATTTTTATTACTTTCAATAGGAACACATGGCAGCGCAGCATACGGGGAAATTTCTCTATCAATGTAACTTTTGTGATCGCAGCTTTAGGGCAAATTCGAATTTGTGTACTCATAGAAAAAAAGTGCATCCCATTGAATATGATTTATGGAAACAAACAAAAATTTCTGGTTCGACGCCAAACATTGAACCAATATAAAAGCTGTATGTAATTGTATGCGTTTTAACGACATAAATCAAATATTATTATAAACTGTTAATAAAAGTAATTAAACTATAAAAATTGTGGAAACATTTTACAAAATTTAACTTTGCATAATTCATAAACTGTACTTATTTTTTTTAGTATAAAAACGATTTTCATATATCTTACAAACATCAAAAATGTAGATATTGGGCCTTATTCCATTCTAGAGAATTTTTTCTCGGACACCCTAAAACCCCAGCCATTTAAATGGGGCACCAATAAGAATGTGATTACCGCATCCTAAAAAAAAAAATTAACTACATATCTTATTTTTTAAAAACTAGCTAATCTTTTCCATACAAATCGAAAAGCTTTTAATGGCAAACTATTCCGGTTGGTGCTTAATACGCTGAAATCGCTTAATTGAGAATGGGGTACATTGCAACTATTTAGTAATTTTTCGGGTGGTGCGAATGTATATGGGACGTTTCACGTCAACTATGCCACCTCGCTGCCCAAAATCTGGTACATCTAAATAGGTCATATGATAGCTAATTTTTTTCTATTGAAGTGTCTGCTTTCGAATGCCGAGTGCTGTTTTTGAAAAAAAAAAAAAAAAAAAAACAGTATGGTGGAACAATATAGCGACAAGAAAGATGAGTAGTTGGAAAAAATCATCAAGTTGATTCAGATTATTTGATAATTTGTTGAAATTTTGCAACTCGAGATCTAGTAAAACTACTTCGCTACGAGCCAAAATGGGCGAAATTAAGTAAGTGACACGCACACTTTTTAACATTTTGTGAATTGAGTTCAATATATGAAGTAAAACACGCCAAGTGTACCAGCTGAAAATTTTTCGTCTCCGATTTCGCTCAAATTTGGCAATATGGTAGTTCAGGTGTGCAAGAACTATAATACGGGAGAATTTGGTCCTTGTACCATTAATTGTTGAAGCTGGCGTGTTTAGTCAATTTCACGAAAAGGGTGTTTTTTCAAAAATTTGTAGCTTACACCAAAGTTTGTAAATTGATATATCTAAGTAACTGGTCCCATTGATTTTTAAGTGAGGAGTGATTTTTCAAAAGGGCGTAAAACCACTTCCAACCTCGAACAAACCTAAGAATGCCATCGTCATTACCATGCTAAAATGCATCCTCTAGTTCAAAATTCATCACAAAAAATGCATTTTGCCAAGGTAAAATCGTGATCAAAAGTCGCATTTCCGAACAAAAGGGCTTATTTCCATATAATTTCATAGAAAGACGTATTTCGAATAGTGGCCAAAAAAACTTTTAATTTTTTTATATGCCCCAGGCTATATAGGTGCTTACATACCATGCCTATAGACATCAAAATAAACTTCCAAATGGTGAAATAAGAGTGATTTCGAAACAAAAGGGCTTATTTCCAAACGTTTCAGAACAAAAGGTCTTATTTCCAAATATTTTTTTACTTTTAGAATTAGAATCTTTGGTCAACTCACTATAACACTGGAGACATTAAAAAAAAAAGTTATTGTAAACAGCCCATTAAAGTTTTTTCTCATTACTGAAAATTTGTTTAACATGGTTTTACGCCATTTTGAAAAATTACTCCTCAAGTGTTCTTTCTATAAAAAAATATTACTTTTGAAATACTTTTGATTTTTTTTTAAAAAACCCCCCTTAGATTTTTTTTAAAGTACTTAAAGTTAAAGCATAATTTATAAGCTTTAAAATGATGTATGACTCAAGATGGGATTCGGTTGCTAGATGAGAGTTTTTGGCTTTAGAAAGCCCGCGACAGGCAAAACTCTTTGTTTACCCAAGAGGAAGGCATCTTACGAAAAAAGTGTACTAGGCATGAAATGCTTAGAATCGTCCAAGAAATACATGCGAAGTTTTTGAGAATTACTTGGAAAGTTAAAATAATTTTTTTTTTTCACAAACATTTTTTTCAAAAATTATTCAAAAAAAAAAAGTTTAAAAAAATTTTAAAAAAATTCACACGAATTTCTTGAACGATTCTAAGCATTTTTTCGTAAGATGCCTTCCTTTTGAGAAAACAAAGATTTCTCCCTGCAGCAGGCGTTCAAAAGCCACAAACTCTCATCTAGCAACCGAATCCCATCTTGAGTCATACATCATTTTAAAGCTTATAAATTATGCTTTGGTTTAAAATACTTTCAAATTTTTCGGTCCATTTTTGATACAAATGATCGACTTTACATTACATTTGGACCATTTTTGTCATAATTCATCATTTAAGTGATTTTATTCTAGTGTAGTCCGTTTCGGTCTACTTACAAAATAACTAGACCAAAGAGGGACTATTGAGACAATTTTCTCCGCCGGTTCTACAGGGGTCATTCAAAACATAAATGCAGTCATACTTACATATTTCTACTGTAACACGTTATTTTTTAAAGTGTTTATGTACTCTTACCGTTGTAGCGCAGTTTAATTGAATTTCATTTTACGATGCTTTTAAGGTTTAAAACATAACTACAGATAATTATTAGAGATTTTGAATTATAATTTTATTAAAGACATTTATTTAAAGTTTTATAATTTTTTTTTTTGTGTATTTTTATATATTTTAAATCACAGCAGTCTTTATAATTTTACATTTTCTTCTGGTTTACTATGTACTATATATCATTAATATTACATGTCTATTGAACTGTAGTTGTTTTTCTTGTTGTTGTTAATGTTTTTATTTATAAATTTCATTTGGGAGTTTCTTGTAATGTATGTAAATATTTATAAATTGTTTGTTTTGTTATGTCAAGAAATTAAACAAATTGAAAATGGAAAAACATTGCAATCATTAAAATTAAAATCTTGTAACTATAGGAATAATAAAATTGAAAACATAAAATAATATTTGAATTAGAAATTTTTACACAAGCCTAAAGAACATATAAACTAAGGACAACATTTACACAAGTTTAACATAATATAAAGGAATTTTCATTAATTAAGCAATACTGTACTTCAAAAAGAAATCTATGCTTTGCTTCTTTTTTTTAAGCCAAACTTATTAACATTTGATTATACACTAATTGACAATATTATGTGTACATTTACTTAAGATTATATTAAACTAAATTTCATCGTAATAGATATTTAATAAAGAATTATATTGCAAGTTAAAATAATGAAAAATTAAAAATTTCTGCTATTGGAATGTTTTGTAATGCATACTGTATTTTCAGTTTTAGTCAATTTATTATAACAAATGGATTGGTTTTTTATTTGCTTTTTCCTTTTATTATTTTTACTACATTTACTACCTTGGTTTTTCATAATTGAAGCTGTCCATTCTAATGCAAATTTGATTTACTTGACGTATGTTATTACACTTACATATGCCACAAAGTACCTATGCAACTCGATTCTAAAGGGTGTAAATGATAAAGTACCGAAGCGTCTTGAGGGTGGTAGAGGAGGCCAAGACTAAAAACAAAATTGCACCTGGGTGGATCTAAAATGTACTCCTAAGGGGTTGTTATAGGAAAAACAGATTTTCTACCTTGTTTTACAAAAAATATTTTCTGGGTCATCCTAACGTTTTAGAGAAAACTAACGTTTTTATGGAAAACTTTTAGCTATTTGTATGAGCTTTCTAAAGGTGGATTTGTTTTACAGGGCTTAAAAGAATTTCGCAAAGTTGTGGACTTTTAAAGTTGATATTTATATTTTTTTTACTACTTTTTGACTTTGGCGGCGATATTAGTAAATATAACAAAGGTCCTATTAACATACCTTTTCTTTATGCGAACACGCATAGTCGCCATTTTTTATTCGTTTAAAAACTACTTTTGAAACAGCATGGGCTGCATAAAATTATAAGTTTAATTCTCATACTGAATAAAGTTTAATTGTAAAATCAAAAAATTAAAATTAAAGTCTAATACTCAATAAAGAGTACACCAAAACAGTTTTCTTTTGTATGTGCGCTACTCAGTGTGGGTTTTTTTCCTTTTTTATATCACGTGGCTTAGCAGTATCGAAGTCTTCGGAACACCAACGATTCTTAGTGGAGGAATTAGTACGACGTGCAGGCGATTTATCTCGAACAACATACCGGCAAGGTATTAATCTGGAAAGAGGCATACACAGCAACTCCTAATAAGTAGATTTTTGGTCAAGGACAAGTTTAAGGTAACCTTTCACGTTTCTGCCACATTTCTACTACATTTCCAAAAAAAAAAAAAAGAATTCTCTTGCTCCTGGTTTAATAATAATTTTTTTTTTGAGTTAAACGGACTGTTCTTGAAAATAATTTTTTTCTGACCTCATACAAAAAAACTGGTATGACAAATGCACTACCGAATTAAAGAAAACTTAACGAGAGTTCCAAAAAATTATAAAAGGGTATAAAAAGACCTTTTACATGCTAAAAATGCCGCCAAAGTCAAAAAAATAGGAAAAAAATTTAAAATATCAACTTTAAAGGTTCACAACTTTGCGAAATCCTTTCAAACCTTATAAATCAAATACAATATCAGAAAGCTCATACAACTAGCTAAAAGTTTCTCATAAAAAAATTTTCACTAAAACGTCAGAGTGACCCAAAAAAATTTGTCCTTTTGCAAAACAAGTTAGAAAATCAGTTTTTTCCCTACAACTCTCCAGGAGTACATTGTAGACCCACCCAGGTGCAATTTTTCTTAGTCTAGGTCTACTCTATCTCCTCCCAGAAGTCTTGTAATCTTATCGTTTACAACCTGTATAGTATTTTTATATATTTAAGTAGCATGTGTCATGACATTAAATAACACATATTTTATATGACTTTAATCGGTTCATTCAGGAGCGTAAAGGCGACTACTTTATTCTTATTTCAACCATTATTTTTTTACATATTCCTTTATTTAGCATAAATATGCTGTGTATTGTTTATAACAATTAAATTGCACATATGTATGTATGTATGTATATTATTTTAAAGACCTTTATTTGTTGCGTATGAAGTTTATGAAAGAATTTGAGATTAAAACTTACAAACTATTGAATTCCTTCGTATGCCTATTATATTAAATATTAATTTATATTAAATACATAATTTTAGTAGTAAAATTAATTTTTACTAAAATATTACTTCAAGTAAGTGTGTATGTTTATTATATCAATTATTTAGTCAAGTTTAAAAAATTGTGCATTTATCGGTATTTAAAGTGTAATTCTTAAATGTATTCGGTGTTTTAAACGCTAATGCAGGACACGTGTATGTACTTTGGTTTATCAAAGATATTGAATGTTTTTCAATTGTAATAATTTTGATTTAATTTTAAAGGCTTTTGCAATAGTATATGCTGTATGAAGTAAAAAAAACTCAAGTATGTTTTTTTTAATTCACATACAAAAATCAGCAATGGGCAATATTCTTAATTCTTCAGCCAAATCAACTCGCCATTATTTTTCAATATCAATAAATAAGTATCTAAATATTTGCATGCGTGAAGTCGTATTTTAAGTCATAACTACTTATGTTACTTCTTGAAAAGTAAAAAAAAATCACACGTAGTTTTATTATGAATTTGTCTGGAAATTCCCTCTGAAGAATATATTTCTCTAATTAAGAGGGAGTATTTGCAATCAAAAATATTTTGAGAATGGAAATTCCATTTTCAGCAGGCACGCATTTGCCTATCAGCCCTGGTATTTACTAAAAATATTTTGACAGCTAAGGTTAAAAACAGATAAACAAAATATAAACGTCTAAATTTCATCAACAATAATCAAAACAAAGTAAAATTACAAAGTCTGTGATGATCTACGAGTTCGGCTAAATAGATCTCCAAACATTTACACTTTGTGAGAAGCTCACGGATTAGCGTTTATTAAAAAAAAAGTGTCGAACGTAGTTTATTTTATGAAGCTTTTAGTTCTGAGAAAGAATATGTAATCAAAAAGTGTAGCTCGGATCTAGTTTCGAGAATAAAACCATCGGAAGATCCGGATATAGCTTTTAGAAAACCGATACAAGTTGGAATCCCTTTTATGGATATCAAAAAGATTCGTGTCATATGAAAGGTATCTTAATAAGCTTTAGAATTATTATACAAAAGTTTTTATTTTGTAAAACATTTTTTTTTTTTGCGCTTTGAACTTCCTGCTAATAAATTGTAGAAAGAATTCTAATCAATGTCAAAATATTTTCTCTCAAATTATTGCCGATAACCTTATTTTCCAGTGAATTTCGCCCATACAGAAAAATTATTTTTGCTATTGCATGCTAGAAGAAAGTCTGAGAAAAAATTATCGAGAAAGTTTATTCATGATAAGTTCCATTGAAGTCTTCAAGGTTTTATTGGGTGCTTTTATAGATTCCGTTCAATAAGGAAATTTTCGCGGCAAGAAATATCGTTTCATATGAAAATTACTATGTTTGATTCCGGCGGTATGAGAATTTCGCAAAACTATATTGAAAGCCCTGGTAAAAGCACATCCTTACGATTTTGACAGATCACAAAGAATTAAAAAAAAAATAAAGTGACAACAGTGCAAATTTCTGAAAATTTTATAATTTTGTGCAAACATAAATCAGTATAAATGGATACATTAGCATTTAGTGTAACGACGATTGCGTCGACCTCAGGATAGAAAGAAAAATATTGCGGCTTAGTTCCGGAGACATGTCTCAGCTGAGGGACACAAAGTGCGTTGGAACATGTAAATTTGATACATGCGCTTCCTTAATTGAAAGAATTTTCTTAATTCAACGAAATTTTCACCTAAATAAAATGGCATTTAAATATATTTTAATGGATATGGAGTGAACATCAACATTAACGTTGCCCAGAATAAAGATGAATTGTTTCCTTTATTGAATTCAATAAAATTAGGTGGTTTGTTCTATGAATTTTGAGTTTTATGTTAAAAGGTAATTTTGTAATTTTTACTAAACCGACTATTGAGTAGTCGTTAAAAGTGTTTAAAATTGTTATCAAATATTTCGTTTACTTTCCCTATCAATAGCAACAGCAAAATTCACAAAAAAGCATACATTTCAACTTTTTATTGTCTTCCCGGCACAAAAATTTTGCGGAAGCAAACTACTGAAAAATATCTATACGGCGGAATCCTGAATCCATAAAAACGAACGTCACTTCGATGTCAGAGATGTTGAATCTGTCAAATTATACGGGGAAACAATAATAACAAATTTATCTGATTTGCGTAAAAGAGATGACAGATATATCGAATTTTCTTAATTGAAAAAATTGCTTTCGCGAGTAAAATGCTTTCCGACAGCGCGTAATGGAATCAAGAATGGCACCCATTAATTCTAAGCCAAATTGCTGAAATATTGTGAATTTAACCAGTAAGCAAATTTTTTCGTATGATCCCCTAAGTTTTAAGCAAAACTTGCAAATGATGGAGTAGGGATTTTTCAAAATGAAACATTGCTTAAGAATCAAACTATATGTGGACAACATGTGAAGGTCTTTATTGCACTTTTTTAACTTTCCTATTGAAGCTAAGAAATTTACTTGTTTTTTGCGTTTTGTTTAAGCAAATATAATCGGACAATATATGTATATGTAATTTCAATGAGATTGCGTTTCGTTTTGACAAGTACATCTGTGTAATTTTAAAATACTACTACATATTTGAATACATAATTTTTAAAACAGACGCAAATAAGTTAAAGAAGAAAGAACTATTAGGACTTATTTAAACACTTTTATCTTAATTATTTTAATATGATATATTTTTTTTAAGATAAGCTTATAATTATAATTTAACAACTGCAATTATTTGATACATGCATTACATGCAATTATCAAGTTGTATGTTTTTTTTGTTTGTTGTTTTTTTAATGGAAACTTGCAGTTGCATCAGTTCAAGTAACATATGAATACTACGTTAGTTTTAAAAATTTAGCTTGAATGAAATAAAATATTGATATCGGTATATTGGTAATTGGTATATTAACGGTTAGATACGATATTTAAAATATTTACAAAAGCCAATATGGATTAAAGAGACTTCTTAAGCACATACATACATGAATGTTGTATTAAGTTTCCTTTCTGTTTAAATTTTGCACAATTTGCAACTTTCTATTGATTTAAATTTTTTTAAATTTAATAAGCTATGCATAATGACTAAATTTATAGCTAAAAAGTAACTCTATCTACAAAAAAGTCCGTTAAATTTCGATTGTTAAAATGTTTTTTTTTTTGTTTCTTGTTTTTGTTTCTCTACTTACATATTATATCTAATACTTATTGCTACTACACACTACTATTTTGGGTTCGTATTATGTGTTTATTTTAAGAATAAATTTATTTATGTCATTAACAATAATAATGCGAATTTGGAGTTATCGTTTGATTTTTTTAGGTTTAAAATTAGAGTAAATTAACTTTTAATTTCCTTATCTATAAGTATTTGTTCATTACAAATCATGTCTTTTATATTTATGTATATTTTGTGTACAGCTTGATGTTCATTTTATAAAAAAAAGTGTTTCTCTACACAAAAAATAAAAGAAATGATTTTTTTTTTTCATCTAAGATTTTAATGCCGAAAAAATATACCACAAGAAATACATTTGATAGAGCTTTAAATATGCGAGCGATGAACCATAAGCCATTATATGAATAACATTCAATTTAGGAGTCTGCACAAGACGTCTTTTTGGTGTTTTGAGACATTTCACTTCAAGGTACGTTATGTCTTGTACCCGTTTTTTATTAATAAAATACTTCGGTTCAGTGTCGCGTGCAAACGTCTTAACAGTAATTGGATACGAAAGAAGAAAAAATAAATACCGCACATACCGATATCTTGGAAATTAAAATTATCTTCCAATTTTCGCCAAAAAACTACTATGTAGCCCTGATATTTTCCATTTGATTTTGACAGCTAAGGTTACAAAAAAGAAAAAGGAAGTACAAACATCTAAATTTGATTAGTAACAATCAAAATTTCAAAATTGGTTATGGTCTACGAGTTCGGCCTTTCCGCATTATGAGAAGCTGACGGAGAAACGTTCTTGTTTCTTTTAAAGTGCTAATGCTTCTTTTTGAGATTGCTATCTTCAACATATGTAAATCTTGGATGAGTCCTCTTCTACAAATGCATCGACCTCTACTCTACATCTAGGGTTTGAGCAACCGTAACACAATGCTATTCTCACCCATAAATTTGAGTCAGATGCACCTTAGATAAACCGGCATAAGTTAGAAACCCTTGGATGGATTTTAAAAAATATTGGTGCCATATGAAAGGTATATTAATTAGATTTATAACCGTTGTACAAATGTTTTCATTCTGTCAACAAATGTCAAAATATTCTCTTCCAAATTATAGCCAATAATCTTATTTTCCCTTCACGGGAATTTTTTTTGCGATTAAATAGCAAGTTGTCTGAGGAAAAATTCTCGAGAACATTTATTCATGATAAGGCCCATTTAGTATATGTGGCATATTCTTTGTTCCATTACACTTTTATGTACATATAAGACTTATAAGTAAGCAACCGAGATTTTGTCTTTTAGACACTTCAAAGATCATGTATTTATGCATATTTTCTTGTGGCAATTTAATTTATATTTAGGTTTATGAATACTGTACTAAAACATACCAATTTTAATTTGACCATCCCAAAACATATCGCTATTACTCTCGACCATCAACAGCTGCTACTTTGACCCATCTAGCCAGCAACTTGCTGCATTGTCAATGTACTTATCAGTTGTTGGCATAGCTTACCATATTCAAACTGATCACCTGATATACGACGCAATTTGATACCTTTGCCCGCACCATTATCTCGACTACGTCCTTCACAAACTTGCAGTTCAATTTGCAAGCCACCTGAATACTCAAGACTTAGATTTGTTGCCACTGTGCCTGTTGTATGATAAGCGCTATCCATTAGCATTGATGAAGATGAAGTAGAGTATACGGAATCACTTGTAGTCGTAGATGAATTACTCCAACGTCCAGCTGTTGCCGAATCTGCACTTCTGGAATTTCCGCTATAGCCACCACTTTCATCCGATGATGATGATATACTGCCTTTGTGCAGCACAAATCCTTTTGGTGGCATTGTGGAATCAATCGTTTGTTTCACTATTTCGAGTATGCGTGTTGAATCTAAATTTGAGCACTCATGCGGTAGCAGCACCTCATAGCACATTTCATCAGACATGCGTCTGGAGTCACACAATGAATCTGGTGTTAGATGTCCACCTTCAGTGTGATCGCCAATTTCGGAATGTGAATCGGATTTAAAACCTGAGCTAGCAGATGGTTCTTGACAGGGCGATAGATTGTTGGAATCATTGCTGAGTGAGTCATCTGAGAAGCCAAGCGATTTGTCGCTGCCACGACGATTGGAATCAGAATTCGCTGCGGCGACAACGTTTGCGTTGACAATGGAAATGCCACTGTTGCCGCCGCCAATTGTTGTTGTAGCGGAAGTACCATGTTCTGTTGTATCGTGACGTGAACCGTTTTCACTCTCAAGGCTTGTTTTGCGTCCAATGCCTAGTGTTATAGAGGGCATATCGCTTGAGGGTTCAGTAATGATGAGACCCTGTGTAGAGTAATTTTAAAAAGGAAACTTTTTCATAAAAAAATAAGCATAGTTTTTGATTTTAGTGGTTGGAAAATAAAATTGACTCTCATACAGGTTCTTCTCTCCAAATTAAACCTTTTCCACATCATTCAGATCCTTTATCAAATCAAATAAAATTTTGCAAGAACATACACTAAAAAAAGTTTAATTGGAAAAAGTTTAGTTGGATTTGGAAAAAGGTTTTACTTTGATTTGGATAAAAGTTTAATTTGATTTCGAAAAAGTTTTAGTTGATTTGGAAAAGGTTTAGTTTGATTCGGAAAAAGTTTAATTTGATTTAGAAAAGGTTTATTTTGATTTCGAAAAAGTTTAATTTGATTCGGATAGTTTAATTTAATTTGGAAAACGCTTAATTTGATTTCGGAAAAGTTTTATTTGATTTGGAAAAGGTTTAATTTGATTTCGAAAAAGTTTGATTTGATCTGGAAAAGTTTAATTTGATTTAAAAGAGGTTTGAATTGGAACAAATTTTATTTGATTTGGGAACAGTTAAATTTTATTTGGAAAAAGTTTGATTTGAAAAAAGGTTTATTTTGATATGGAAAAAGTTTAATTCGGTTTGGAAAAAGTTTAATTTTACTTGGAAAAAATTTAATTTGATTTGGTAAAAGTTTATTTTGATTTAGACAAAGTTTAATTTGTTTTGGAAAAGGTTAATTTGATTTGAAAAACGTTAAAAACGTAATTCAAAATTAAACGATTTCACTTTTGAATGAAAAACCGTTGAGGCTCCTGAATAAATGAACTTCTAATTACCTGCAATGACATTATCGGCGTATGTGGTTCCAGTGAATCACAATCACTGTCCCGACTGTTATCTGACGACAGTGCTACTAGCGTAATTTCACTACCCTGCACATCTGTCAGACAAATTTGTGGATGCGAAGGCTGACACGGAGAAGGCAATTCATCACCGACACCCGAGTTAACACCGCCAGTACAGCCTGCATAGGGTGTACCGGTGGTGATTGTATGATACATTTGTCCATTTGCATTCTCTTCCTGTATGATACATAAATTTGGCGAAGCAGGTGGTGTTGGTACAATGCGAACAGGTTGCGCTGGCGATAAATTTAATGGTTTTAAATCATAATATGAAGCGGATGGCATAAACCAATTTGCGGCACCTCCAACACCATAGCAAGATGCTGCTACTGAATCTGAATCGTTAGCGCAAACATCCATAGAAAGGTCTAAAGGTTGAACAGCTGATGTAGAAGCAATTTCACAGGCTGCTGAAGTTCCTCTGGTTATTGAACCACCGCCGCCAGTCGTAAGAACTGAAATACCTTTGGTAATTTGATGTAAAGGTGAGGAGCAACCACCTGCAGCAACAGCAGAGCTGCCAACACCGCCGGCACTAGCACATGGATTAAAAGCACCAATGCCAGGCATATATGGATTGGGCGATGATGAGCCACTAAAACTGCTACTATAAACAGGTGACTGACATCCACTGCTGTTATTTGAACCGCCAGTACTGAAAATACCACTACCACCAACACCAGCACTGCTGCCATTACCGCCAGCGGTCAAGTTGATGTTGCTGAACGGTCCAACAAGTATTCCTGCCGCCGGTTGATGCAGTTGCAGCAATTGTTGCGCTGCTGCTGGTGTTACAAAATTGACGCCTCCTAGCATATGTTTAGAATGTAGACCCATTCCAATGGCAGTTTGCTGCTGCTGCTGTGCATTTATTAGTGGGCCACTAGTGGCACCAATAACAGAACTTCCAGCGCCACTGCTTCCTCCGCTATGTGGTAGTGATAGTGGTGAAACACTGTGACTATATATTTGTTGTTGCTGCATTTGACCTGTATAGTCTAAATGTCCACCACTAACAGAGCCACCACCACCTGCGCCGCCGCCACCACCAGAATGTGCAGCTAAACCGAGATGTGGCGCTAAATCTAATGGTACCAATCCAGTTGAGATAATTTTATTGGCAACATCAACACCCAAAAGCTGATCTTTACAAAGACGATCTAATGCGGGCATTAAATGTCGAATGGCCTCATGTGGTATCTCAATATCTTGGCCACGACGGAATAAATGATGAGGTGCAACCTTGCCGTGAATAGGTGAGCCTATTTGTGTAGGAGGAGAGAAATAAAATCACTCAGTATTTAGTAAGTAAAACAAAGATATTGGAAAATAAAAGAGAAAAATAAAAAGAGTTTTGTGAATATTGATCTTTGGTGTTTGGAGGTGCATTTGCGCTGCATTTTTTGAACCAACAGTGCAATCAAACACAAACAAGGTGAGGTTGGACATGTACATTTTAGTATAAGCTGCTCAGCAACATTAAATTAATTTTTGAAGTGAAACTTTTTGGCGGCGCTGTAAAATTTCAAGGTTTCGGCACATTTCGTTACATATAGGTTTGTATGCGAGAGAGAGAGAGAGAGATATAGAAATGCAACGATAAGCGAACCATTAACGCTAATTTTTTTGATATTGCTGCACTGTATCTATGTATACTATTTATATATGTATTTAAAATGTAACGCTTTCGCGCAAAATATACCAAACCGATTTTAATAATTTTTTTTTTAAACCGTTCTATTTGTGCTAAGGAACAAACAAGCATACTTATTGCTTTTAATTATAAAAATCTTAACATTTTTTTTTTAATTTTAAATTATTGCAAAAAAAATTCAATGCTAGCATAAAAATTTTCGTTTGCATTTGAGTCGCTAATGATATGTTGCTTCTTGAATTAGCATTTATTGTTTTTTTTTTTATTCTTGCGGAGAGAATATAGCATTTGATTCTATTACCCTTTTCACACTGGCATCGAAAACGGCTTGTTTTTCATATCAATCGTTTTTGAGGCAAAAACCAGTCAAAAACGGCTAGTTTTCCATACAAATTAAATGTCAAACGAAAACATCTCAGAAGCTGTTTTCTACAAAAACGAGCCAAACTGTCATTGAAAACAGCTGCAATTGTGAATAAATGTAGTAAATTGTGAATAAATGTAGTAAACTGTGAATTTTCACATGTCACATTTGACATTATTTATTTCAATTTAAAAAAAAAATCAAAGCGAAATTGAAATAAATAAATAATAATATAATAAATAAAGCAACTAAAACTTTAGCTAAAATATCCATTTTTTGTGATTTTTTTACTAGCTGTTTTCGCAATTTTCAGATTGTTTTTGTAATGTAAAGCCGACATCAGCTTTTCAGCTGTCATCAAAAACGAGAAGTACAAGTGTGAATGTAATTTTTAAGTATCTCGTTTTCAAAACCAATGACGCGAAAACGAGCCGTTTTCGATGCCAGTGTGAAAAGGGTATATGAGAGTGATTTTATCAGTGATGCCAAATTAGTGCTTTTCACACAAGTTTGCTTTTGTACGTTTACCGATTTCTTCGATGTGTTTCAATTTTGTTTGATACTTTTGGAATTTTACCGACATTTTGAACGTTTTTCGATACTTTTGAACTCTTGTTTTAGATGTTTCTCGATATTTTTGGACTTTTACCGATTTCTTCAGTGTATTTCAATATTATTCGATACTTTCAGAGTTTTTCGAAACTTTTGGACTTTTTTTTGTTAGCTTTTTTAGTGCATTCTTGCCTAAAAACTAAATTTTTTTTATTCATTTTAGTGTAATAAGTGAAATAAAGCTCTTGCATAGGGGAAGAAATACATTTGAGTGTTTTTTATTGCCAAAAAAGTTTCACTTCTTTTAAATTTTATAAAATAGGCGAAATCAAACCCATAATTTTCCTAAAAAATTTGCAATTTTGGACAAAACAATTATCTTACCAGGTAAACTGATTGAATTTTCTAAAAGCGGTGGACTTGGTGCAACCAAAAAATTACGTTGAGCAATACCTTTTTGTAAATATTGACATTCCTGTAAAGGACCTTGAAATTGGGCTTTAGAACCTTCTGATGCGCGTCGCACTGGACTATAGCGACCTGTTTTTTTTTTATTTTTTTAAAGACAGAAAAGACAAAAGAAAAGAACGATAAATTATTAGATTTTGGGCAAAGTTTAAATGAAATAAAAAATTTTATACATTGGGGGTTATCGTGAATAAATATTCTTGGGGAATTTTCTCAGACTGCCGTGCATTCTCTATTGCAGCTTTAGAAAATTCCCCGGGAATCTTGATTCACGATAACGCCCATTATATTTCACAGAACTTTTAAGGTGCAGCTTAGTGACACATAAATATACAAACAAGAAAGACAAGAAAGCTATAGAGAAACGATATTTTTATGACAATTCCAGCCACAGATTTAGTATTACAACTACCTACTTATACTCTAAATAAAACTGTATGAAAATTAACACAAGCTGTGTGAACATTTCAATCAGAGTCTGAGTAAAATTAACCTGCACTGAATAGAGTCATCGATATGTAAGAGTAAAATTTCATACATTCTGAGAGAATTTTACCTGCTGAGTGACATTTTTTTTGTGGCACAGTTTTATTTAGAGTAAGTAACATTGTAATTAATGACACGAAAAAAATACAAATTTTTCTATAACTGATTCAGAGAAACCGATATATCTGTCATCTCTTTTACGCAAAACAGATAAATTTGTTATTATTGTTTCCCCGTATAATTTGACAGATTCAACATCCCTGACATCGAAATGACGTTCTTTGTTATGGATTCTGGATTCCGCCGTATAGATATTTTTCAGTAGTTTGCTTGCGCGGGAAGACAATAAAAAGTTGAAAACGTATGCTTTTTTGTGAATTTTGCTATTGTTATTGTTCGAGAAAGTAAGCTAACAATTCAATAACAATTTTAAACACTTTTTACGTCTGCACAATAGTCGATTTTGTTAAAAATTACAAAATTTCTTTTTAAAATAAAACTCAAAATTCATAGAACAAACCACTTAATTTTATTGAATTCAATAAAGGAAACAATTCATCTTTATTCTGGGCAACGTTAACAAGCATAGGACTCCATTTCCATTAAAATATATTTAAACGCCATTTTATTTAGGCGAAAATTTTGTTGAAAGCTGTAAATTAAGAAAATTCTTTCCATTAAGGAAGCACATGCATTAAATTTACATGTTCCAACGCACTCTGTGTCCCTCAGCTGAGATATGTCCCCGAAACTAAGCCGTAATATTTTTCTTTCTATCCTGAGGTCCACGCAATCGTCGTTATCAAAAATGCTTATGTATCCTTTTATACTGATTTATGTTTGCACAAAATTATAAAAATTTTTACAATCTTGCACTGTTGTCACTTTATTTTTATACCCTACACCCAGGGTATATTCACTTTGTCCTTCCGTTTGTAACGCAGAGAAGGAGGCGTGGCAGATATGGAAAAGTATATATATTCTTGATCAGCGTCACCTCCTGAGTCGATATAGCCATATCCGTCTGTCTGGCTGGCTGGCTGGGTGGCTGGCTGTGTGTGGAAATACATTTTTTGGGAAAACTAAGCAAGATAATTCAATGAAATTTGGTACACAGCCTCCGTCGTCAAAGTTAGCTCGGGGGGTTGAAAATGAGTGAAATAGGTCAACGGACACACCTACCATCCATACAAAAAATATCTTCAAAATGCAAATTTTGGAGTATTTTTCACAACAATGCAACCAAAATACACATAAATACTACGAATTATCAGCCTAAGCTCTGAGCAAAAACTGGTCGAATTCGGACAAGAGGGCGTGGCACCTCTCATATAAGCAAAAGGTTCAAAACGCTGTACTGAAAGCGTTTTTTGAGATAATCAAACTAGTTTTGACTCAGACACTAAAAACTATAAATGTAAGCTTTAAACAAAAACTGGATAAAAGACAAGAGGGCGTGGCTCCTCCCATATAAGCAAAACCTTCAAAACGCTATTCTGAAAACATTGAATTCGGAGGGCGTGGCACCTCCCATATTAGCAAAATTTTCAAAATACTGCTGTGTAGGGTATTTAATGTTTGGCCAGGCCAAAGGTAACACTCTTACTAGTTTTTTTTTATTCTTTTTCATCTGTCAAAATCGTAGGGATGTGCTTTTACCAAGGCTTTCAATATTGTTTCGCCATATTCTCATACCGCCGGAATCAAGAATAGTAATTTTCATATCGAACGACATTTTTTTTCGCGAAACTTTCCTTATCGAACGGAATCAATAATAGCACCCAATATTCCCAATTTCCCCCATGTTTTTTCTCATAAATTTTGTTTCCTCAAAAATTTTTTTTTCTCCAATAATGCGAAAGAAACCCCCAATCTGAGAAAACTGTCTCAAAAATCTACAGAAATTTAAACAGTTAAAAGGGATCCACAAGTTAAGGGTACAAAATTACATACAGAATGAAATGAATCCAATAAGAAACTATTTCAGTATTTAAAAATATGTCAGTACATTTTTTACACAGTACTGTGTGAAATTTCACACAGTTTTACTTAGAGTATGAGTTTGTAAGACATAAATAGATGAAATTATTCTAAAGGCACTTAAAAAAGCAACAAAGTAGCTACAAAATAAATTATAACACAGAACAAAAAAAAAAATAATCTTCACAAATACGTAATAAAAATGTTAAAACCAAAAATTACAATAAATCAAGCTCAAAAAACGATGAAAGAATACATACTGTAAAAAATAAAACAAAAAAATCATTTAACTAAAAAAGAAAAAAAATAACTTACCAACTTCCTGCACAGTGGGCAATTTACATGCTCTGCCATAGACACGACGGCTATTAGCAGCAGCATTTTGATTAATTAATGGGACTGATGATGTTCCCAGCGGCTGTTGTGTTGCCAATATATTTGCACAATTGGGATTTGAGAGATGCGCTGCAAATGTAGAAGTAGGCGGACTTTGGCTTAAGCCACTGGCGCCGCCACTGCAGCCAACAGAATTTTGTTGCATTTTTAATGCAGGTGGCAGATAATTGCGATTCATACGTGATTCAACTTCACGTATTAATTCAGGACTAATAACTGCGATTTGTTAGAGAGTGGATAAACACAAACATACAAAGTAGGGGCAGGCGGGCGGGCGTAGGCGTGGTCATCGTTTTTATATTTGCAGAATTAGCAGTTATTAGACAATTGGCGCATTATTACATCCAAGCAAAATCATAACAAAGTTATATATAAAACGAAAAACGAAAAAAGTAAAATGAAAACAAAAATCAAAAAATAAGAAAACGAGGTGTAAAATTATGTAGAATATGTAATCTAAAACAAATTAAAGCAAATTATAAAGAAATATATTTATACGTAATATATATCTTTAAATACACACTATAGAGCTCTATAAAAGTTATGTTGTACTATAAATGTATGTAAACGTACGTGCGGCTTATCGTGCAGGCATTTAATTTTTTTTTTTAAATTTAAAAGCTTAAAAATTATTTTCTATTACCTGGTGGTCTTTCGGTCACAGTTAAAAGACCAGTGCGTCTAGTGCGCATACCACCAACAGCACCAGGGCCGACACTCGGTTGTTGTCCGTGTCCACTTGTCACTGGGGAATGTGCTAATTGTTGTTGTTGCTGTTGATCGACTGTATGATGTGTTACAGAGAGATCATCAGTACAGCCTACAGTGTGACGTTTGACACAGCCACGCATTTGCATGTACCTGTATGGGAAAAATAGAGTATTATATTTTTTGAAAAAAAAAAAATCAAAAAATCAAAAAAAAAAAAAAGAAACAAAAAAAGCGTATTAAGTTGTACTAAATTCAGTAAACTAAGTAGAATTAACATCAAGCGCTTCTTACACCATCTTCTATAAGCAGTAACCTACCATAGCAGAACATCATATTTCACCACAGTAATACTACGTTCCCACCGGAGATTTATGAGGTGATTTAAGGCTGTATCGAGATTTACCACTAAATATATACGTAAATCAAATGATATACCACACGAAAATAATAGCCTGTGTCCACCGGAGATTTGTCTTCCATTTGCTTTGTGTTTAATGACATTTGATGTCAATTGTCTAAGTAAAGTGGTGCTAAAATCGGTAGCCCTGTTATGCTATTTGGCATTTAATACATGATGAATGAGACGTAAAGAGGTGCGACATGGCCGAAAAGAGCAAAAATCGATAGCCCTGCTGTGCTATTTGACATATAATACATTATGAATGAGGTGGTATACGTTTACTGTTTTAAACTATTTTCGACCCAGTGGCATCTCTTTACTTTGACAATTGGCATTAAATGCCATTAAACACAAAGCAAATGAAAGATAAATATTAAGAAGAAAAGGAAAAACAACATTAACTTTACTGCTTATGCATTAACTGTCAAATATAAATTTCTTTCGGCCGGTGGAAACAAATCTCAGTACAGCTATATGTCCGGTGGAAACATTGCATAATATTGAGAAAAGTTAAGAATATTGCGCTGTTATCTACTCGGTTGTCTTGAAGATTTAATAGGAGTGATGAAAATGTGAAAAAAATCGGCTTTCCTGGTTTGATTTGTACTCAAAAAATAAAAAAGCAATCGCGGAAATCGTTGCTGATCGTCTACGCGATATTATCCATATTAAAAAATTCAAAAATAAAATTACGAAGCTACTGATCAGCAACTGTTTATGCGAACACGCATAAGTAGGGATAAATTCCCCGTACTAGGCAACGCAATTCTATTGCTTAATCAAACAATGCCCCACTGCTCTAAGCTGTCAAATTCTTTTCATTTCTTCTTTAATTTTTTCTTTCATTTATTAACCACCTTGAAACAGCATTGGCTGCAGCATTAAAAGTTATAAGTTTAATTCTCATAATGAATAAAGTTTAATTGTAAAATCAATAAATTAAAATTAAAGTCTAATACTCAATAAAGACTTCATCATCACCTTTGTACACTAAAACAGTTTTGTTTTCTTTCGTGTGTGCACTACACACTTTGGGTTTTTTCCTGTTTTACATCCAGTGGCTAAGCAGTGCAGAAGCCTTTCGGACAGCAGCGATTCTCCTTATAAGCAGATTTTTGGTCAGGGACAAGTGCAATGTAATCTTTAATGTTTCTGGCAGGTGTCCCTTAAAAAAGAATACTCTGGCTCCTGGTTTATAGCTCAAGCCAGCGGTCTGAACAACTACGATTTTGGTGTTTGCACTTTCCTGAACTTAAAACGAGTACAAATTAAACCCTGAAAGCCGATTTTCTCCACACTTACATCACACATACTCTTTAAGACAACCGTGGATAATAGAGAAATAAACAAAACAAGAAGATAGCTCAAGTACGAACACATTTCCAGCACATAAAGCTGTCGCATCGTATAAAGAATTACGAGACTTATCGAAAAGATACGAACAATGCAGATGGCGCTTTCTGTGCGAATAAATTTTTTACTTGGAGCATTTTCTCCTATGGCGGGAGATTGGCCTATTGAACTACATACTTTAATTTAATACAAAGATTCTCCAGACGATGTTCTTGAACAATGCATCTTTTTTAAATTTTTTGACCATTTGCATATCTTATGGGATGTACTTCTGTAGTCAGTATTATATATTTCCACAAATTATTTTAATACCTTTGTATTTCATCGCTGCTCTCTTCACCAGTACAACCAACATCCGGAGACATTAAGATGCCGCCACCACCAGCACCACCGCCACTTAATTGTTGCATTTGTTGTTGATGCTGATGCTGCTGATGTTCATTTAGATGCGCCGCTACAACTTGTGTTCCTGCACTATACATATTTACATTGGGATTTGCATTCATATAGTAGGCAGCAGCTTCATATTGCTGATGTTGTTGCTGCTGCTGCTGATGTGGATGAAGTGTTGGCGCCTGCGCTTGTTGTATGTTATTCGTAGAAGAAGGATAATAAATATGAAGATTGGCACCACCATCTGAGGCACGCCGACCAAATGAACCTGCTAAAAAAGAATAATGACATGAATAATCATAAAAACTTAAGTGCAAAAAGAAAAAACTTACTAGCTCCCATAACAGTTGGCGGCTTCAGTAAATGCTGATCTTTAATTGTTAAATGATGCAATGGTTGATTTTGTAACATTGGCAAATTTATAGGTAAATATGGACCATTAATATCTTGGCCATCTGGTGTGCATTTGAAATTTATGGGCGGCACATTAGGATTGGCCAATGCTTGTTCATGTGCAACATCACCAGGTCCAACTGTATGACGACGTGTGTTAGCACCACCGTTGCCTGACGATGAGTTGGCGCTTAAGTGATTTTGATTATGATGTTGAAGCTGTAGTGATTTAATAATAATAGTGATTTGGACTTTGAATAAACATATGCATGAAAACATACCTCATTTGGACGAGCTAAACATTCCAATTCTAAATCACCAAATTTCTCCAAGTCTACGGCAACGTCCGCCCAAGTAAAACCTAAGCCTGTATTGGAGGAGGAATTGGTGTTGGTAAGTGGGCTTAAACGATCGACAGATTCCTGTTTAATAGGTTCGGAACGATCGACAACACCAGTTGTGATGCTAGTTTTGCGTAATCTGCAAGTAAAGATTGTACTAAATAAACTTTTACAATTTAATGATAAATCTAAATTTAACTATATCCTCTGGAAACATTGAAAATAATCAAAATGAGGTAAAAAATAAAATGCAAATATTCCGAAATAATGCCTTGTTCTCACTATATTGGGTAGCCAAACCAAAATCAAAAACAGTACTGTGCAACACAAAAATCTGACTTTGTTCTCGATAACTTGACCAATTTGCGTTCGATGATTCCAAATTTGGCAATCTTTTTTTCTTATCGGGCCTGATATCGCCGCAAATGGGGTGTCTTACCCATTTTTTTTGAGTGAATTTGATATGCCCAAAAGTCTGTTAAAATCAATTCCTACATTCTTGATGACTTAGAAAAGGTTGGGCACATTAAATCAACAAATTGTTTTTCCTCAAGTACGAACTACCCCTAACCCCCCGTTATTGGTTTTATATGGTATTTAATAAGCCCCTCTTTGAGAATTTATTTATAGCATGTTCAGAAAAATGTGCCACTTAAAAAAATATTAAAAATAACTGAAGACTTCAATCATATAGGCTGTAACAATTTTCAGATATATGGTTTAAAACTCTATTTTTGACTAGTCATAGTTTTATATTTGGGGCCCTTTATCATAAAATCAGTACATCTTATATGCTTGACATCATTCAGTGACCCAAACTATTTATTTTCTTATGGGGCACATTTTTTTCGAAAAGAATATAGTAGTTTTCTGAACCGTTCACATGATTTAAACAAATTCTCAAAGAGGGGCTTATTAAATATTCCAAAAATGTAACAACAGCGAATTGCGGGAAATTATTACTTGTGGGAAAAAAATTTATGTGTATTTTGGTTGCATTGTCGTGAAAAATACTCCTAAAGTTACATTTTGAATACATTTTTTGTATGGGAGGTAGGCGTGTCCGTTGACCGGATTCGCTCATTTCCAATAAGTCCAGCTAACTTTGACGACGGAGGCAGTGTACCAAATTTCATTGAATTATCTTGTCCAGTTTTCCCAAAGAATTTGTTTCCACGAACAGCCATATAGACAGACAGACATGGCTATATCGACTCAGGAGGTGACGCTGACGCTATATCTGCCGCTCCTCCTTTTCTGCGATACAAACGGAAGGACAAATAGTGATGAGCAAACCAAGACCAAGACCAAGACCATAACAGTCTTGGTCTTGGTCTTGTTCTTGTACATTGAGTCTTGGTCTTGATCTTGCTCATTAAGTCTTGGTCTCGGTCTTGGTCTTGAAAAAATTTTCAGAGATATTGAGTATTCAAAACCATATTTTTCCATAGCAGTTGGTTGGGTTTTTAAGATGCCGAAATTCAAATCGATAGATGATTTTATCTTCAAAACGGGCGTGAAACAACTTTTTACTATAAATTAGCAAGACTAAAATGCAGTCTTGGTCTTGACAATTATCGTGAGCAAGACCAAGACCAAGACCATAGCAGTCTTGGTCTTGCAAAAATATCTGCATCTTGGTCTTGTTCTTGGTCTCGCAAAATTAGCAAGACCAAGAACAATACGCAAGACCAAGACTAATTTTGCTCATCACTAAGGACAAAGTGAATATACCCTGCGTGTAGTGTACTTAAAAGGGGTGAGACACCCCATTTGCTGCGATGTCAGACCTGATTTAAAAAAAAGGGTGGCCAGACAAAACAAATTATCGAGAACAAATTCAGATTATATTCCCCTCAATTCTCGTTCACATTATGAATATTAGGCCCGTATTGCGAATGGAAACGAATAAGTAATAGTAATATAGTTGTCTCTTTTTAACTAATATTAATTGCGCACATTAAAATAGAGAAAAGTTTTTCCTTTTCATTCGCGTTTCTATTCGCAATAGTGGCTTTGGCTCAAATAATTTGTTGTGTATGATAAACTAACCTAGTTTATGCATAACAAGACATAAACTAACTTAAACGCCTTAACCAGGCAAGTGAGAATAGGTATTAACTACTATTTTCTGCTTTAACCAAGTCAACCCTTCAGTATTCAGAAATTTCATAAAGAACACGGCTTCTTGGATAGTTCAGCAATAAGAATTTTCGATTTGGATTTGGATGATTGACAATGAAATTCATGGTTGATTTAAACATTGTTAATCAATGATTGGATGTGGTTATATCAACCAAGATGTTTTATTTTAGTGTTTTACATTAGTTCACTTTCTACGTTTCTAGGCAGCAGAGGGCGTTTTAACAACATATGGAAATAAAATATTTTCCAAAGAAAAAATTAACAGTTCTTATTACACAATTAAGAAAAATATTCAAATGTCTTTTTCTTCCGATTTTGTCATGTCATGTTGAACTCTGACCCTTTCTATTCTATTGAAGGTTTCCATTGTAATAGTGTCCACCTTGGAAAGTTCATCAAATTCCATATTTTGAACGAAAGCATTGTAAACATTTTTGCATTTAAATTTTGTTTTGTTTATCTCCTTAGATATGGCATAATACGCATAGTGTACGACGACGAGTATGTCACTAAACATACAAATGCAGAAATAGGACACACACACATACGCGAAAAGTACAAGTATATAATACACCAAATATTGGCATTGTGAAAATGTCTCCATTGTCGCTTTTCGCTGTCAACAGTAAAAACAATAACAACAACAACAATGACAACAATAACAACAATGCATTAAGAACAATACGAACAATTTTTATCGGTTGTCAGAGTGCAAAAAAATAACAAAAAATATGGCGTACACCACCACACAGTAGCAGTGGCCCTCAACAACACTAACGACAGCGAAAAACAGTAGCAACAACAACAACCACAATGACGATTGTATGTGACGGAACAATAGCATTTGGTGTACCGGAAGGTAGCCGCCATTGTTTTGTTGTCGAATAGAAGAGAACAAAAACAATGAATAAGTAAACTACCTACGTAAAGAAGGGGAAAGGGGGAAAAGAAGAGGTGGAGGCTTTGCTCTGGCTTAAAATATTTAGATTTGTATGTCACGTTTGTGGTTCATATGAAAATGTTGCACTATTCTGATGTTTCTTAACCAGGTTAAATGGAAATTATTGAATTGTCTCTATTGTAAAAGATTTGTATTTGAAAAGGAAGTTCCTGTAAAAAATATTTTTCAACAAACGGGACATTGACTATTCTTCCATATTTCAGGTTAGTGACTATAGCAGTCTACGCCTTGGTCTTGATCTTGGTTTTGAAAACACAAGAGCGGCTGCAAATTATATTTTTCTCGTTAAAACTTTGTAATTAGTAAAAGTTTAATCATTTTATACTCTATTCTCTATAGTTTAATCATTTTATACTCAATAAAGACTTTCGCTTTGTTCAAACTTAAGACAAAAGCTTTCATTTCTGTAGGCGGAATCAAGTAGTGCTGTCGTGGCTTCACAGTGGAAAACTTTTCTGATTTTGCCGTCTATTCTCAGTGGAGGATCTTTCTATCGCCTAGCCGCAATCAAGCAGCTGTTCTAGCGCAGGAAGTCGCTTTCTTTTCCAGGTTCAAAAATCGCTCTACAGCTACTTGTCACCAGCAGGTTTAAGTCAACGTCGCGTAAATACTAGATAACCTTTTGAATTTTACCACATTTCCCCCACATAAAAAAGAGCTCTGGTTCGTGGTTACTGTTGATTCAGGCAAACGACTACAACAAAACTGTTTTGGTGTAAAAATGTTATGGTGAACTCTTTATTGAGTATTAGAATTCAGATTTAACATTTATAATTATAAACTTTATTCAGTATGATAATTAAAACTTATAATTTTATGCTGCAGCCAATGCTGGTTAATAAACGAATGCAAAAGTGAAAGAGAAGTACAAAAGAATTTGACAGCTATGAGCAGTGGGGCATTGGAGTTACGTTGACAACTACGGGGAATTTATTCCTAATTTTAGAAATTATGCGTGTTCGCATAAACACCAAAGCTATGGCGTTTTCAAATTTTGGGCTATATGGGAGGTAGGCGAGTCCTTGATCCGATCACGTCGATGACTAGATGCTACCGATACTATTTTAGATATCGAATTTGATTGCTGTACCTCAAATAGTTTGGCTTTTATTGGTTTAACAAAACTGGGGTGCCTGATAATTGCACAGAAACTTGAGAGGACCTTATAAAAAAACACTTAAAGGATCCAGCCATTGTAGCTCCATAAAGCTTTTAAGTTATAATCGACAGAGTGTAAAATTCATATGTTAGGGCAATAAAACTTGGATTTTTTTGATGTTCCAGATGTCCTTTTTTTTTTTTTATAAAAAAAAAGAATCTATTCATATTTTCAGTAAATAGACCCAATAAAACTTTCTTGCACAGATCACTGTGCTTTTGAAACGCAAAGTAATTGAAATCACACGAATTTTGGAACAACCCTGATATGAAATGTTACTCATACGACATGTTGTTCTATGTTTGAATATGAAAATCCTTAATGTGACGTGTGTATGACATTTAATTAACCTTTCCGTAGCAAACTGTTTTTTTCTTTCTCAAATTTATGTTACTTTGAGCCTATCAACAAGTATTGGAGTAGCACTAAACGGGTAGCAAAGCCTGAGAAAATCCTTAAAATTTTTGGTAACCTTGCTGGATTCTTCCATATAACTACATATAGTATAAGTGCATACATTTGTTTTAAAAAACTTTGAACGGGTTTTGTTAATTACATTATTTTCATGTAAAATTTTCGCAAACCCCCCATTATTCTGTTTTCCACCCCACTTACCTAGAATAAGCCAAATTGGCGTGATGCTGCAGTCTTTGTTGCTCTCGTCGTTTTTGTTGTAACTTATCATAAAGTAAATTGTAAATTGCATAAATATTATCAAAGCGATTTTCGTGCACCGATTGAGCAATCATATCCGCTGTCAGTCCAGGCAGTTGTAACATATGTGTCATTACCACTGTATCCAAATTGGGAACAGCAGCAGCAGTCGTAGTAGCAGCTATATCTATAGTACCACTGGAATTGCCACTACTACTGCTATTGCTGCTATCGGAATGATGATGTGCTGATGTTATTGAGGCTGAAAATGGATATTCATCTAATTCTGTTGCCCATTCACTAAGCCATCGATGTTTGATAATTTGTTTTAATGTATAACGACGATCAGGTTCAACGACAAGCATATTGCGTATTAAATGTTCGCAATCTATAGGCGTGAGAAAGTAGAGACAGTGGGGTTATAAAAATACGAAAGCACAATGGAATAAAATAGGACTTACCTTGTGACATAAAGTATGGTATACGAAATTTACCGGTGACTACACGACTTTTCAGTTCTAGCAGTGTCTTACCATCAAAAGGCAACGCACCACAGACAAGCGCATATAAGACGACACCCAAACTCCATATATCAGCTTTGGGACCATCGTATTCGAGACCCTGGAAAACTTCTGGTGCTGCGTATGGTGGTGAACCACACCACGTTGTCAACGGGCTACCGTCTTCATAGCGATTGCTAAAACCGAAATCGGCAAGCTGCAAATAAATAAGAGAAAGTACTATAATGTCTAGTTTTTATTATAATACTAAGTAATAACTGGTGGAGTTTGGTGAGTTTGTTTATTAATTTCGTCGACATTATCCGAAAATATCAGCTTGTATTCTGTAAAATACATTAAGTCTCTTTCTTTTGACGTGTATATATAGTGTAAGCGATAAGGTTACGAAACTTCTGTGAGGTGATAGAGGAGGCTTACACTAGACACCTGGGGGTCTAAAATGTATAAGATATCACGGCGGTGAAATGGAAGTGCGTGCTCAATTGAAAAAAAATCTCATTTTGAAAACTGTACTAAAATTTTCAATATATAAATCGAAGAAATAAAACCAACAAATATAAATCAAAATAGTCATTTTAGATGTATGTTTTGATGATGAATTCGAATCCAGCACCGAAAGTACGCTAACTTGTCTGGATTTTGAGATATACTAACTGTATACGCGGGGAAACGCTTAAATATTAACTACCAAACTCCAGTGGGATTCTTCGATGAACGGCAACACTGTCCGACCGCACGATCCGTAACTACTCGTTACAATCTGCTGTCGAAACTTTGAATAAGTACTTATGTATTGTACTTTTTAACCCCAACGAGTGTTGCCGTCTCGCTTACTCTTATGCAAAATAAACGGCTGGAAACAGCTGAATGCCAATTCTCAACTTGACAAGTCCAAGTTGAAAATATCAAGACTCGTTGAAAATTAACCAAGCAGCAAGCAACTTCAGCTTAGAGTTGTACATTTTCTTCTTAATTTGTAATTTTATAAAGTTTATATTTCAATAAAAGTAAAATTAACTTAAACAAAAGTACTTTGGGTTATCCTTTTTTATGAAAAATTCTTAATTGCTCACGTATAAGCAAATGCTATTAATTCATCGCTTTCCTTCGCTTTGTCATCGTCGCTGACAGCTACGATTCCAGCTCATAAAAGGCGACTGCATGCCTTTAAAGGTGACTCTAGGTCTTGCACAGCGACTCTTGGTCCGATGAGGTTACTCACGGTCATCGCTAGAGGCTTTCTATCGCCATCATATGTTTGCCCAGCGCGCTAAGAGCGTCTCTACAATCATCGTAGCAGCAGAAGCCGAAGCGGAGTCTTATTAAAGGTATGCCCATGAAATTTTATACATAGTGAAAACTATAAATTAGGTCCCCGACCAAAAACTAACCTAAAATTGAAAAAAAAAAACAGCGTTTTTGGCTATTTTTAACAAGTTAGCTTGTAACCAGACAATGAATTCAATTCCAGCGACATTGAACCAATACTAAAGTTTCTCTCGAAGATTAGACTTGAAGCACTAATGGATTTCATTATGAATAAACATTGCAGTCTGAGAAAAAATGCTCGAGAATATTTAATGATAAGACCAAATAGGTAAATATTCTTGAAACAGATTTATTGTTTTACTAACCCATAACATATTGTATAAACAAACAAACAAACTCACAGCCACTCTTTGCACATATTTAGTACTAAATATTACAGTATACATAATACATTTTACAGGAACCTACCTTTATGTTCATATCCTTATCGAGTAGTACATTTTCTGCTTTAAGATCACGATGTACCACACCGCGGGCATGACAATATTGCACTGCCGACACCAGTTGTGTAAATACACGCGCCGCTTCCGGTTCTTTCATACGTCCATTATCAACCAAATGATCGAAGATCTCACCATTTGGAGCATATTCAGTGACCAAATAGATCATTGTTTGTGATTCCATGACCTCGTATAAACGTGTAATGTGTGAATGACGCAGACTTTTGAGAATCGAAATCTCGCGAAAGGTCTTTGCAAGATACTCTTCGTTGAGGCATGTTTTATCGATAATTTTTATGGCGACCTTAAAAGAAATAAAATAAGATTTAAATTAATTATAGTATACAAATCAGTAAAAAAGTATGCAAGGCATTTTAAATTTGTTGCAAATGACTAAATGACTCCATTAAGAGCTATGGAGCAGAGCGCTGAGCAAAAGCTGTAATCGGGTGAATGTACCACAAGAAAAAAAAAAAAAAAAAAAATCTGTCAAAGAAACTGACGACAACGTTGTTGTTGTTGTTAATGTGGAACAAAAAAATTAAATAAATTGTTCTGATATTCAACACAACAACAACAACAACAACATAATGTTCTTCAACAAAAGAAATGTCGAAAAATATTTTAACAAATTATTAAATAAATTAAAAAAAAAAACAAAAACAAACAAAACAATTTTGCGAATGTGAAATTTTTTGTTTTGTTTTTGCGTACGCGATGGCATTGAATGATTTTCATTTACGATTGGTACAATGCGATGCAGTCTGGTCGGATGACTAAGGACTTTGAACTTAATGTTGAAATGAATTATCTTTTCTTCAAATCAAACAAAATATTTTACCTTGCAAAAATTAAGTGTAAAAAATAAATTTTAGAAAATTGTTAACTACAAAATTTCAGAGTTCAAGTAAAATTTATTCCTAGGAAATTTTTAGGGGAACTGTTATATTTGTTAAGACACGGTGCTTGTGGGAGAATTTAAATAAAATTTTGATGTACCTCGGATTTTTTTGTAAATTCTTATTATAGATGTCAATAGAAGTTATTCTATGCAAAAAATAAAATTATAGAGGTGGAGCTTTTTTAAAGATAATCCCTTTTCCAATTGGGGCATTTTCCCATACAAAAAAATAAATTTTTTTTTTTTAACTTTATTAAACAAAAATCAAAATAATCACATTCGATGTGTTTTGCAATGCTTCACGCGAATCTGACCTCAGAATCGCTCTATCATGTATAGTTTTAGAGATATTCTAATCTAAAAGCCGAAAAAAGTCGTTTTTTGCCATGTTTTGAAGCTATATAACTATGTAACATATCATTTATTCGTTAAATGTGGTTAAAATACTTGAAAGTCATGATCTTTTCCTTTAAAATCTAATTTAAATTATGATTATATCTTCATGCTTCTAAGAGATATCGTAGACCGAAATATTGGCTAAACGGGTTTTTTGCACTTTTGTGTCTTTTTAGGTTAGGATATCTTTGACGAAAAAAAAGATATCAACATAATTTAAATTAGGTTTTAAAGGCAAAGATTAGGACTTTAAAGTTGTTTACCAGATTTGACGAAACTAAAATTTCTTTCACATTTTAAGCATGTTTAACGAACCGACCATTTTAAAATTAAGCCGTATGGCATACACGTAACAACACTCGGGGTGTCAAACGGCTGAATTTACAAGTAGTCGGTTCGTTGAACATGTTTAAAATGTGAAAGAAATTTTAATTTCGTTAAATCTGATAAACAACTTTAAAGTCCTAATCTTTGCCTTTAGAACCTAATTTAAATTATGTTGATATCTTTTTTTTCGTCAAAGATATCCTAACCTAAAAAGACACAAAAGTGCAAAAAACCCGTTTAGCCAATATTTCGGTCTACGATATCTCTTAGAAGCATGAAGATATAAACATAATTTAAATTAGATTTTAAAGGAAAATATCATGACTTTCAAGTATTTTAACCACATTTAACGAATAAATGATATGTTACATAGTTATATAGCTTCAAAACATGGCAAAATACGCCTTTTTTTGGCTTTTAGATTAGAATATCTCAAAAACTATACATGATAGAGCGATTCTGAGGTCAGATTCGCGTGAAGCATTGCAAAACACATCGAATGTGATTATTTTGATTTTTGTTTAATAAAGTTAAAAAAAAAAATTTTATTTTTTTGTATGGGAAAATGCCCCAATTGGAAAAGGGATTATCTTAAAAAGCGCCACCTCTATAATTTTATTTTTTGCATAGAATAACTTCTATTGACATCTATAATAAGAATTTACAAAAAAATCCGAGGTACATCAAAATTTTATTTAAATTCTCCCACAAGCACCGTGAAGAGGATAAGTGCTTTCAAAATACCCGCATATGAAAATGAACGTTTTCCATTTAATGCCAATACCGTGTGAACATTTTAAATGGAATTAACCAATCAATGGCGCACCGGAATTTCCACACTTTCGGTTCGATTTCCATAGAATTTATAATGCCAATACATTTTTCATGTTGCTTTTTTAAAAATGAGGGGATTCCTGAAAACGTGTAAAAGCCTCGAAAACCTCGTAAACTCGTAAATGTTGTCAAAATCAATACGAAATTTGACAGTTTATATGTAACTAAGCTATTTTAAGTCTGCAAAAAGTAAAAATTGTCTTGATATATATATCGATACGTCCAACTTAAAAGTAACTCGAAAATCGTAGTTTTTAGTTATGAGCATTTTTGTATTTTAACTTTTTTTTTTTTTTCTATTAAAACCTAAGTATATAAAATAAATGTAGATTGTGACTTCAAAAATAGCTCCCAGGCCTTCAAATTTTAAGCTAGGGGTACCAAAATTTGACACAAGATGGAACCAAATTTCGAAAAATGCTATCCCGTAATAAATAAATAAATGGGATATGCCACGCACTTAAAATATTTCGTCTATTATATGGTGGCTAATACATATATCTAATTTTCAAAGGATCATAACTCGGAAAGTAAGAGACCTATGGAAAAAATCCCATATTTGATAAGGAAGAGTACGGCTATCCAATGCAATTAATGAAAAAGAATTTTACTTTTCATGTAGCTACGCTGTAAGAATGAACACAGCGTTTTGTTCAACTTTAAGAAAGGAAATTTCAAAATCCTGCAGGTATAATGACAGTTCTGCTGATGAAGACGGATTTAGCGTCAAAAAGTACATAAGACTGCATATAAGAATTAAACAGTTCATTCCATTTTTTTTGTGCCTAAATAACTACCCAAAATTTTTATTTTGGTAAAAAGTAGGCATTGCAATAGTTGAACAACGCCCACTTTTTCGTTATGCTTTAGATACTCATGACCCAGACCCGCATAACAAATTTCATCAAAATATGTTGTACCATTTGCGAGTAATAACATTTAACGTGTTTTCGTTGTATGGGAGGTTCCACGCAGCCCCGCAATATTTCGCCCACTTTCAAGTTCAGAGGTTTCAAATAGCAAGTAGACTTCCTACAGTTAAATTCAGAAAGATTGCTTTAGTAGTTTTCTTTTTATAGCGTATTATGGTTTTGTGGGCGGTGTCACGCTTTTCACCGAGAGTTCCCAATATAACGGCATATCATATATTAATCCTTGTCTCCAGGTCACATCTAATAAATTCTCATTAAAATTGTTGGAGCCGTTTTCGAGTAATATTGAATCAAAATTTTTCATGGTTAAAAAGTGGGGCGTGGCACTTCATCGATATCGCCCACTTTCCGTTTGTTAAAAGGCATTGATAAGCAGTACCCACCTATCAAATTTCATCAAAGTAGCTTGAGTAGCTTGCGAGATATGACCAGATTAAATTTAGGGCACTGCCACCTGGTGAGCATTTACAAAGTCAAGGCCAAGCTCATTCTTCATTTCATGCTAATATCTATCATTATCTCAAGTTTCATTAAAATCGTTTTACCCCTTTTCGAGAAAAAGAGCCTCCCATACAAAATTGATATTTCTATCAAAATTTTGTATGAGAGCTCCCTTAAGGGGTGGAAAAAAGAGAATAGTATGCTGGAGAAAAATGTTAAGGAGGGAAAATTAATGGGTGTTTGTGAACATTTTTTCCTCTCCCGGCAATGAGGATTTTTTTTATGATGGTTTTATCAACATTTTCTATAGGAGCCCCCTTAAAGGGTGAAAAAAAGGAGTTAGTATGTTTGAGAGAAATATTGGAGAGGTAAACCTAGTGGTGCTCGTTGGTGCTCGTTCACTCATTTTTTTGTTAATTAAAATTAAATTTTTTGCCTAACTATCGTTATTATTGACCAATTCTGCAAAAATTGGCTCTGTGGTAATAAATTTTTTTATTTCATAACTTTGACATATTCGGCGTGTCCGACTCGTCAAAACGCCCCAAAATTTTTGCCCTACAGCATTTTTTTATACTTTTGACATATTAAAAACTTTTGATTCGAATGAAAACCAGGAAGTTTGAAGTCACGAATTTTCACTTTTCTTAAAATATAAAATCTATACGTTTTTGAGTGCTACCTGTACTGCGCGAGAATCACCTTTTCTAATTTTCCGGGTTTTTCATTTGTAAAATATTTTTCTTATAATTTTTAAAATAACTTTAATTTGGTTAAAAAACTTTATGAAAGTGAAAGCTAAAATTAAATACAAAGTTTTTTTAAAAAAAAAAAAAAATTTAGCTAATTTTCCAAATAAGTATGTATGTTTATACCTTGAAGGTAATAGTATAGTATATTGATTTAACTGTCTACTTTATAACAAATTTCGAATGCCATAACAAAAAAAAAAATAAACATTTTAAATACGACCAGGTAATTGCAGCGGCAAGAGATATTTTTGTTTTTAAACAAAAACAACAGGATTAATTTAGCGCATTGGTATGACATTTGAGTACCTGTGTATTTACATACGTAGCATAGTTAACCTTTAAAAATAAACCGCATAGATTGTCAACAAGGACTAACTTTAGACGTTTTACTACAAAAATGCAAATCGGTTCGGCATTAATAGCAGTGTACATATACAAATCTATATGCATACATATACTAATATATTATTGTGCAAAAAAACAACAACCAGCATACAAATTCATATACATACATATATAAGTACATATGTATGTATGTGTAAAAGTAATCATATTAGCGTAAAATTGAAAAGGACACAATTGGGGTGATATACCTACTGTTGTTGTAATACTATGTGCGTAAAGATGGCCGCCAAAAGTGGGGGCTGGAGCGGAAATAACCCGCTGCATTGGACGAAGAATGTACATATCTTTTCGTATTGTTATTGTTTGTTTACCTGTATATTTGAAAATATCTTGAATCTAATTGAATGTTAACTCCTTAAAATGTCAAAAAATTATTAGAATTGACTTCACTACCCTCGATTTTTCCGAAATTTCATAACAAAGTCTATAAAAAGCATTTTTTCCTCACCAAAAATCTTTTTAACTCTAAAAGGATACCCTGCAAAGGTCTCTGTTTCCAAACGAAAACTTTAAAACAATGGTAAAAATTGTTGCGTGGTTCTTAAAAGTATCAATGATGTTCGGAACGCCTTGATTATCTTCACAAAACTTCTGCATTGCGTATGAATAATCGTCCCACCTCAATTTTCTGAAAAAAGAGCGTTTTTCCTTCGAAATTTTACCAAAAACGAGGTTTTTTTCATTGTTTTATTGTTGGAGGGTTTTTCCTTCGATATTTTACCAAAAAGGAGGTTTTTTTTTTTTATTTAAAAGAAGGGTGAAAGGAGGATCAGCATATTTAACGAGAAACATTTTTAGTTGAATGATATACATTCTCTTAAATCTGATTTCTTATTTTAATTACATTTCCTCAACTGTTTCGTCGCCCCTTGACACATTGGGATTGTTCTGGCAGCTGGCTTGAGTTATAAACCAGGAGCCAGAGAATTCCGTTTTGGTGTAAATGCGGCAGAATTGTCAAAGGTTACCTTGCAAATCTGCTTATTAGGAGTTGATGTGTATGTTTCTCTCCGGGTCAACACCTTGCTGGTACATTGCTTGAGATAAATCGCAAGTTGAACTCATTTCTCCACTGAGGATCGTTGGTGTTCCGAAGACTTTGGCACTCGTTAGCAACGTGATATAAAACAGGAAAAACCCACCCACGAAAGAAAACAAAACTGTTTTGGTGTACAAATGTTATGATGGAACTCTTTATTTAGTATTAGAATTTAAATTAAACATTTATAATTATACTTCATTCAATATGAGAATTAAACTTTTGATTTTTATGCTGCAGCCAAAGCTGTTTCAAAGGTGGTTTTTAAACGAATGAAAAAATGAAAGAGAAGAACAAAAGAATTTGACAGCTTTTAGCAGTGGGGCGTTGTTTTATTTAGCAATAGAGTTGCGTTGCCAACTACGGGGAATCCATCGCTACTTTTGGGGAGAAAATTTTTGTTCGATGATATTTGACGCAGCATATTAGGCTGCGATTTGATAAACGAATTGAAGCCCAGGCACGACATATTCCAGTTCACTTTAATGGTCGGAATGGCCTTTAATGTGCTGAATAGTAGTTGTTTTTTCTCTGTCGTCCACGGCTTTTTATCCCTTCACTACGGGAATCTTGTGCCAGATTCACATACTGCTTGTTCCAGCGATCATTTGCCTTTGACGTCTCCGAACGGCCGCATTTCTAAACAACTTGAGGGTTCAACTCCAACTGTCGACGTCAGATTTTGGTGATGTGATCTATCTATTTTATATTCGCTGTCTGATTTTTATGGAGAAAATATCTTTTCGGCATCTGATTAACAAGAGATGGTCTTGCGTCTTAAAATTTTTTGGAACTCGCCGAAGATGATAGTTAATTGTTGTTCAATACCTGCTAATTTGTTTTGGGTGGAGCATTACGCCTCCCGTAGTTTTGGCATAAGGAACCCGTGCAATTTAAGCAGTTTTGATAGCTTTTTCAGACCTTGGAAACGGAAGGTTCATTTAAGAACGTTTGTTTATTTCATCGCATAAGGGTTAAATATTTTCATTTTCGCCAGATTATTCGCTCTACATTAGAACGATTTTAATATTGCGTTTGGTTGTAATATTTGGGATAGTAACATCAGTATTTTTGCAATGATATTACTAAGGTCTTTTGTAGCTCCCTTACTTTTTCGAAAACAAAACTTGTCTTATATAGTAATAGTTATATGGGAAGTGGTAAGTAGATATATTACGAATATGCTCGAAAGGTAAGCACTCAGTAACATATCAGTGAAGGAAAAAGCAACAATATTAAAACAAATAAAGTGAGAGAGAGAGAGAAAGGAGAGAGGAAGAGAAAACAAAACATAACGTCGATGACATTTTAAAAGTACGAGGACATTTTATGACCGTGTGGTGGCATATGGTGATATTACGATAACGTTTGTAAGTATGTATGGATGTAACATTGAATATTGTGAGTGTATGTATGCATCGGAAGAAATGTTTTCATTTAATTAAACATAAAGTTGTAGCAAATAACATTGAAAACAGTGTTTACATGAGTCATGGGGCAAAATTTTTGGAAACACAAGTTTATTTTGTTTTAACCAGAAATCCAATTATGTAGTTTCGAAAGATTGATTCACATGTACTTATTGTGAAAAGCATAATTTTTTGTTATTGAGCCATTGACCACAAACATGATGGAAATTTTCATTACAATTGTCAACCCTGCCGGACATTTCAAACAGTATGCAAGTAAATAAAAAAAAGAATATTGCATAGTTTTAGGGGGCGATTTTCGTTTTTGAAACATCCAATTTTTCATATTTTGTACTGAGGTTTTAGATTCGCTGCAACTTCTTCAATTTCAACAATTTGAGGAAACTTTGCATAGATGAATTTTATGATTTTTTATGGGCTGAAATTCTATGAAGTGCCCTTGGCACCTTAGGTTGGTAGAAACTGAGATAATGAGTACAAAGAACTTTTTTGAATGGGGATCGAACTATCTATTGTACACTTTAAAAGCGCAAACGGCTATTCAAGAATTAAATTCTGTTTCTCTTTAAATAATGAAATTTATTTTACATTCAAATACAGATAGATATAGAGATATAAATTAGTGGAATAAATTTATTTTATTAATAATTTTGTCTCGCTATGCATGCGTTCGTAATCCCTACGAAGATCACTTAGCTCTTTTGCATTTTTCGCATTCAAGCGATCAAGCTGCTTATTTATGCTGAGAATACGTTCACGTATTGCACCCACATTGGACCTTTGAAGACGTGCCGGTTGAAAAACATCATTCTTAATGGAATTCACAAAAAACCATAAATCCTGTACTTCACGTTTCGCCGTAATGCGATATTCCTCGAGATCATTGTTCAATACCAATTGTAATTGTTCAATATCAGCAATGAATTGTTTAATCGATAATTTCGTTATGCATTGGGCAGCGGTAGTAGAAGAGGCAACCTTATTAGGAACAGCAACATTATTATCATCAGCGACGACGACAACGGCAGGAGCACCAGCAGGTGCGGGTGCAACAA
This sequence comes from Calliopum simillimum, assembly GCA_951812925.1. Classification (NCBI taxonomy): domain Eukaryota; kingdom Metazoa; phylum Arthropoda; class Insecta; order Diptera; family Lauxaniidae; genus Calliopum; species Calliopum simillimum. The sequence continues at coordinate 108,592,327 of OX638370.1, forward strand.
CAATCGCACCATCAGCATCATCTTGATCTTCAAAATTCGATGGATTCAATTTGAATTGACTGCATTCTAAATATTTCTGTTGTGTTTTTAGACGAGTCAATTCACAAAGAAATGCCGTACAGGATTTTTTTGCTTTTAATGGTGTTGTTGTTGTTGGTATTGCTGCCGCTACTGCTGCCGATGTTATCGTTGTTGATGATTTTGTTTGTAATGTTGTCTGTGATGTTTGTATTGAATTGATGCTGCATTTCCTATTGGGTATATTGTTATTACACAATTTAGGTTTGTTCTCTTTTTGTTGTTGTTGTTGCTGCTGCCGTTGTTTCACCTCGGTTTTCATTTCAATTTGTTGTTATTGTTGGTGTTGTTGTGATGCAAACGTGTCCTGCACACCTGACTTGTGTCTACTGCTTTGCGACTGTTACTCACGTTTTGTTCGGATTTGACCTCTTGGAGTATTTTTTGTTGCTGTTGTTGTCCTCTTATTGTTTTTGTTATGTGATGGCAATTGTGTTGTTGTTGCTGTTGCTGCCTCTGTTGTTTACACCGAGTAATCAAAACTGCATCAACAGCAGTGTTGCCATACAAACCGCAATATTAAGACGCCTCCGCCGCTACCACCTCCTCCTTTTTTCTACTGCTACTACTTCTACTATTACAGCTGTGTATGTTTGTATGTATTTTGATGGCAACAACTTTTATTGTTGTTGTTGTTTCTATTGTTATTGTTGGTGGTGGTGGTATCCTGTGCAGCACGCTACAGCCTTCGTATGGAGGAAAAATGTTATTGTACTCCAATGTTTTACGTAGTTTAATCAATAATTGTTGTTGTTTTTGTTGTTGTGGTTGCTATTGTTTTCTGTTGCCACCTACAATTGTTATTTCGTTATTGTTGAAATGCAATTTTCATTAATTTGGTGATGTCTCAGTCTGCTCAGTCTTTTTTGTTATTCCAAAATCTTCGATTTATTCTGCTGTGCTGTGCAAAATTTCCTTTCAATTAATCGTGTCCTTTTCAAATTTGTTTCAATTTGAATTTCAGTTGATGTTCATTCGTTCGTTCTCGCTCGTTTTGAGTTGTTTGGTTATTTGAAAATCATGCCAAAGGTTACTAAACTTTTTCTAGGTTTCCTTCCCTTTTCCCTGTACTCTTTTCCCCTGTTACAATAATTTGTTTAGATGGCAGAAGGCTCGACTTCGATTGACTGAATATTTGATTGACATGTTGTTATTGAACTAATCCTTATGTTTGGAATACGTGGCGTGTACTTCTATGGAGTATGGTGGTGGTGGTTATTTCTGTATGATATAAACATCTATTGTCGTTATCCTTTGGTCAAGCGCTTTGTGTTTCAGAGTTAAAAATTTGAATGTTGTTCTGATTGGTTTGGTTTGAAGAAAATTTCAATTTCGGGAACAAAAAATTTATAGCTCAAATGAAAATATGAAGTCAAATTTGTTTTTCTTTTTTCTTTTTGAAAGCTTCAAAATGACAAAAAATTCTTTCTACGCCACTTCCAGTGCCATCTCTTTTTTATTTCATATTTTTTGGGCGTTATAACGTCATTTCATTTTTTGGACGTTATTTGGTTTTTTTTGGGCGTTATTTCATTTTTTAAAAATAAAACGAAACAAAAAATTTTAGCCCAAATTGTTGGGTGTTATCATGATACAATTAACAAGGTAACATCAGTAACTCACACATTTCTTGTTCTTCTTTTTAGATAGCAAGTACCGTCAAAATTAACTAGCAAAACAACAACAATTTTACAGTTTTCTGATTTTGACATTTGTCTTTGAGCGATTTGATTGGTTGATTTTGTTCTCCGCTTTGCTCTTATTGACAGAACTTGCTACCAATTTTGTCTCCGCTTTGTTTGTTTTGACAATTTGGCGCTACCTCTATAATTGTACCATGGGTGTTATTTCCAAAATGATTATCGTCTAGATTTATATGAATTTCGTTTTTGTTTTTGGGCTTTATTTCTTTGGGCATTATTTCCTAACGCTCTACTTAAGTGGCAGTTTACACTAGGAAAATTTTCGAAGAAATTCTTTTAGTTTGCGAGCGATTTCCTCCGCTTTCTTGGAAAAACTTCTCAGTGTTAACTGTCACTTAAAAAAAACACCTATTCGATAGATGGCTTCCTTTTGGACACCTTGTATAATTTATCTGCTCGATTGTAACGCATAAAAAAAGGAATGAACATGCTAAGATATGACTAGGTCAAAATTCGGGTTTTTTGAACCAAATATTACCTACATATCTTGGGATAAACTAGGAAGTGGTTTTAAGTAGTAGATGCTTAAAGCGGTACATAGCATAAAAACATATTTTATTCCGAATCTTAAGTGGCAGCTTACAGTAGGAAGTTTTTCGATCAAATTCTATGAGGTTGTGGGGATTGCCTACAAACTCAAACGACGAACGGCGTAACCCTCCATCAGCACAGTGCCGATGGCTGGTTTCCATTTTTAGAATCATGCGATCAGACACAATTTTTTTCAATGGTGTAAAAATTAGGACTATCTAAACCTCTGCCATTCTTTGGTTCATTGCACCCGGTTGAGAATTTAACTCCACACCGAGCTTCCAAACTCTTCCTGCGATTTAAGTTCAAACCACAGCGACCACGAAACTCTCCGAGGGGCCATCCCAATAGTCAGTTGGAATATCCAGCGAACCGGATACTCCAAAGGGCTACTGTTAGTATGTCTCTGATCCGCCTGGGACTGATCACCCATTTCGATTTATCATGGATTGTGGGAACACATTTCTTGGTGCATCCCTCCCTTCAGAAAAGCTTAAGACTTTCTTGGGATAAGTAGTTCTACCCAAGGTTGCCACTATCACCCCATGCTTCACCATCTTTCGACAACCTGGGTGGGGAGGACCTAGATCCATGCGTCACCATCTTTGATTCCCCTTATAACCAGCCGTGCACAGCACAAGGTTGGAAAGGCTGGACCAGAACAATCCATTGCTTCTCTTCTGAGTTGTGGAAGAGACAATCTTCTCCTCAACCCTAACTACTACAAAACAAGAGAGACTGCTAACTGATACTATCTTCTTCCGGGTTACTCCAACCCCCTCATAAGTCCAAGAATTCAATATGTCGTAACTTTGTTCAATTCTAATATAATTGCGCGGTTTTGAAGTCATACGCTTTAGAACAAAAGAACTTAATTTTTACCTCTGGAAAGTTAAGAGTAAATCGCTGCCTAAAATAAGTTACATTCAAATATATCATGCCGGGAGGGCTAAAGTATAATTTCAACGATGTTCACTCGTATAATGTTAACAGACTATGATGAATATAAATCCGAAATGGCGACTCCCATTTAATGTAATAAATCCAGTAAAAATTTACATGAAAACAGTCACAATTGAGTATAATGAGATTTCAGCCGCCATGTTGGATCTCACCAACCTATCCTGCTGACTTTTCGAGGACATCAATTACCAACAATTTAAACCCAAAACTAATCGATTCGGACGTGTAGTTTTTTTTCAGAAGATTTTTAATCTTAGCTCTCGATTTTCATTTAGTTTCTATCCGTCATTTTGGAAATTTCCGAAAGGGCACAATGGCGCATAAAAAGATATGAATAACGAATATTTTATGCCCAAGATCATTAAAATCCATTAAGATGAATTTTTTGCAGAACTTTGTTTGGTAATTTGGTAATCAATGTACGTGGTATTTTTCTACAGAAAAGCAAGCAATATGATAGAATTTTAGCCTTATGTTTTCATATGTCATAAGTGTTGATAAAAAAAAAGTTACATAAACAAATTTTTGTTTATCTTTATAAATGTTTTGTTTTGGTATCAGCAGTACAAATACAAAACTAAGCCTCATTGAAAAGAATTTCACGTGATAACAATTTCACCGCTGCCCTCAGTTCCTCCGCAAGATGTCACTCACTTAGCGATATGTTACAAAAAATTATAAACAAACAGAGCTAATACTTTATAAAAGGGGTGGGCAGAGATTAGCTCAATCGGAGCCTCATACAGATTCCAAGCACAAGTAAAGCCGAGTGCTCGACAATGTAATCACTTACTAGCGTTACGAAGACCAAGTTAACAATATATTCTTGTTCGACATGAAATTTTGTGACTTGATTTCGCTGATTTTGGGACTCTACGTTAAACTTTTCAAGGAGGCAATATTTCATTTGATCGACGATTTTTTGATGTTTTGAATACTTTTTGAATGTTTGCACAATTTATAGAAAATTCACGCCATAAAATAGCGCATCGAACAGCATGTTATAGACATATATGAATAGCATATACATTACAACAATAACAATCACAATTTTCTGCTGTTAATTCTCACTAACTATTCATAATCGATGTTGCAGACGCAGTAATAAAAAATTTCAATATTGCGTGTATAAATATTTGTGTAAATATCATTTAAAGGAAAAGTCAGTTTTGCAAGGAAGGGGGCGATAAATAAATAGATAACTACAATTCGTAGGTAGGTGTGCTTAGGTGACGGAAAAAAAAATCAAGTACTTTATAAACCCATATAAGTATCCATTATAAAGTTATACTTAGGTTACGAGTATAAGAGAGAGTACCATATGAGTATATTTTTATTGGAAATGTAGATGAAAAAGAAAAAAAAAATGGTTCGTAATTTTAAAAAATTAGCAATGGTCGTGCGCTACTTTTCAAAGTGTAATGTCGGCGGTAACCAAAGAGAAACAAGCAATAGATGAAGAAATGATTCATGTACTCCGACTAAAAATTTAATACACCAAATATACGAAACCGAATAACCGAGAGGTTGTCGGCACTACCAAGTCATCATATTTGACCACTTCTACGAAAGAACGGACTTACGTTCAGGTTGAAACTCACCGATCACGACACTGAAGTTTCTTGGCATGGCACTTTACTCGATTTGACTAAATACGAATTTTTGTATTTTTCCTGAAACCGGTTTTCTTGACGTGGGGAAAATATGACAAAAATTATAGGATTTTTGTGTTTTCGAGCGTAAAGAAAAAAGACTGGTTCAGCAAAATGCTCAGAATTTCGGTTCTAGTGGGCCAACATTTAATTAATTTAAATTAAATTTTCTACAAATTTTAACGGTAGTCCTCATTGTCCTGTTAAGCATATTGAAATTTGAAGGAAAAAAAATCATCCAAGACCAACTGATATCTTATTTTGAAGACGAATAATTGTATCAAGCGTTGCACTTAGTAGGAAAGATAAAAAAATTCGTGCGTCCTTTATATAACCTCAAAAATTGTGTTTTTCAACTTTTGGCTTAGAATATCTCAAAAACCATACGTGTTAGAGCAATTGGGACTGGATTAAGATGAAACACCGGCACGCAAATCGAAAATGCCTATTCTTGTTTTGGTTTGTTGTGCTTTCTTACAAAAATACAGTTTTTCGATCTATTTGAGAGCGGGGCACATATTTCCGATTTTAAAAATATTTGAATTTTGTTGTTAACATCATTAAATATTGTATAAAAAAAAAAAATCAGGTGTTCTGTAAACTTATAATTAAAATCCGTTCCGGAGGACTATGGCAGAGGAGTGAAATCTTTTTGTCAGTAAATCATTAAACACCTTCTACATTTTACGGATTCAAGAACTTACAACTAAGTATTTGCAATCAATGTACACTTTACAGTTTTTGCAAAATATCTAGCGAACGAAGCAAAACTTCGATATTTTTTTTAGAAAACTTTTTGTAGAAAATTAAATTTGCCATTGAAAAAGCTTATTCAAAAAATTTTAGAAAAATTTCTTATACCAAAAATTTTGAAACAAAAAAGAAAAAAAGAAAAAATTAAGGAATTCTTGTGTTTTTTTACTCTTTTGCATATAACTTTATTAGGGTCAGATTTAGGTAAGGATTTCGCACAATATAAAAAGAGGAAATAAAATTTCCTTTAAAATGATTGGTTTAAAAATTTTTTGTGTCAAAAATTCACCGAAATATGGGCACTCAAACATAGCAATTTTGTTTATGCGATCGGAAAAACAATTTTTATTCAAAACCAAGGTGTCTTACGAAAAAAATGTATACGACATAAAATGCTTAGAATTGTTCAAGAAAAAAAAAAAATTAAAAAAGTTACAAAAAATTCTGAAAAAATTCCCACGTATTTTTTGGATGATTCTAATCATTTTTTGTCGTATACTTTTTTTTCGTAAGATGCCTTGGTTTTGAGTTAAAACCGTTTTTCCGACCGCATAAATAAAATTTTCATGTTTTATTGGCTATATTTCGGTTAATTTTTAACCTAAGAAATTTTTTAATAAGTCATTTTAAAGGAAATTCTACTTACTTTCTTCTGTACTGCGCAATGTCCTTACCTTTTCCTAACCCTAAAAAAATATAGGCAAAAGAGTAAAAAACACAAGAATTTCTTTTTTTTTGCATTTTTTTTCTTTTTTGTTTTAAAATTTTTGGCATAAGAAATTTTCTTTAAATTTTTTGAATAAGCTATTTCGGTGGCAAATTTAATTCTCTACAAAAAGTTTTCTAAAAAATATCAAAGTTTTGTTTCGTTCGCTAGATATTTTGAAAAAACTGTAAAGGGTGCTTTGGCCCCCTCCACACGATTTCCAACCTCTATTTTAATAGCACTCCGCGGTTTTTTCATATTTAATGACCAAATGACCGATTTCTGTAATAAAAACCCGTGAACATCTTACTTCCTTTTTAACATGTTTTTGACGACCTTATCAATAGACTAGAACGGGAGTTGCGAGATTTATCGAAAAAATTCCAATTTACGCCGGCCGATGGAAAAGCAAGCAAAGACGATACAATGACAAGATGCAAGTTTGTTTTTACTTTAGTGCTGCATTCTAGAGGTTAAGTGTTTTAAGTATTATAAAAGTAATATGTTTAATAGGTTCTAAAGGCTTAATTTTATAACACTTTATCATAGTGCTATGCTGGCGACTGCGTTTACCAACTGTTTTCCAACTACTTATTGCGTGAGTCAAAAAATAATAATTTAGATAAGTAGAACATTTATTTTGTGAATAAGCATCAGAGATTCTTAGATAGAAGTACATTTCCATTTATTTGTACGTAATATTTACAAGATGAATAAATTTAAACAAACTTTGAAAAGAATTTTCATTACCTTCAGCATTTTATTGTAGCTTTTGAGGAAGAAGATGAAAATATGTTGATTGACGAAAAGTAAATACATTAAACAGATGCAGTATAACAGTTAACAATTAAACAGACAGACAGACAACAATTAAAAAGATATAATTACAAGCGTGTAGATATTTTAACATTTCAATGCAACAATTATTTACGAATATGTTGGTACACTAAAAAAAAAAAAAACATTATTAATAGGCCTGTAATAGAATATGTACGTGCGATTTCAATTACTTTTCGTTTTGAAACCTTTTTGTTGAAACCTACCGTTTTCTTATTATAAAAAGTATTTACATCTTTTTAATTGAAAATCTTATGCTTTAGGAGTATTCTAATAAAAACGAATTTTTTGTCCATTTTAGGGTTTTTTAAAAATATTTCCTAAACGGTGACTTTTTCTTTAACACATATTATTTATTGATCATGTAATACTCCACAAAAGAGATGCTTATACTTTTTATCGTGCGAATCACCGTTTTCATTAACAAGTGCTCGAAACGAAAAGTAATTGAAATCGCACGGCCTGTCAAATACATTTCTGTTGATTTCAAATCATTTTTGTGATATTATTTACTTTAACAACGTTGATTGAGTATTTAATGTATTTTTCTTATGTCATCGATTCCGGCAATACAGGTCGTATGAGTGATAAATTTGGCGAGGAGCTTAAAGTTTATAATTTGAAAGTTTTGTATTCCTCAAATCACGGCTCTACTGCACCTTTTCATTTACTTAAGAAGTTTCCCTCTAAAAAAATGTATTTTTTTTTCAGTGAACATATATGATATATTTCTTGTACTCTATCTCTATATTAATATTAGTTTACGTTTATATTAAATTCTTATTCATATATATATATGGTACTACATTTACGATTCTATTGCTTGTGTATGCATATGGGTATCTGTGTAAAACGTGTTTGGTGCGAATTGTTTACCGCCGCTACTGTTGTTTGTACGTTTGTATGTCAACCGCAATGTGTTAATTTAATCAACGTTTTTGCCGATTATTTGTTTAATTTATTATTATTGACACTACCTACATACTAAGACAGGCATAACTATAATACGCGTATATGTATATAGAATATGTTCAATTATTTGTTATACATATGTATATGTACGAATATGTTTTTGAATTAATTTTCAATATTTAGCGATATCTGTCTGTCAAATTCATATGTATATTGATGATTATTAAGCTAATATTTTGGTATATTTTTTATTGGCATAAACATATATATGTATACATATGTAACTTACAATAACAATAAACAATATTACAGTATACTAAGTTATCATACTTTATCAAAGTAAAGCACTCAGCTAAAACTGCGTATTGTGTGTCTACAGACAGATCTACAAAACCCCAAGCTATCAAGAACACTCTACAAAAATCGAACACTTCTCATTTAAAATAACGATAGCAACACAGCAAAAAGTTTAGGGATAAAGTGTAAACTTATTTATATTATTTGTTTTTATAAACTTGTGTATTCCAATTTTCTTCTATAAAGTTATTCTAAACTAAAACCGTTTAACTTTTAAACCAAAATTGTTATGAACTATAAATTTTATGCCAAAATAGTATAAAAACTTTTGACAAAATGTCAAAATTTAAATAATTTAAAATACTTTCATATGAACTTCTATATAAAATTTGTACAAAAATAGTATAAAAATGTAAAGCAAAAAAAATTTCCAAAAAAAAGAAATAACTTTAACCGCGAACTAATGAAAATTTGTAGTCGACTTCAACTTCGACTGTTTTTCCTTGTTGGTGCGAAACTAATATTCTTAGTTGTAAAAGAATGTGCCTACGGTTGGACAACGCGTTGTGGCAGAGCGTAGCAAGATGACATTGGCTTGTATATATAAGTCCCCATATTTAGATTTCGAAAACTCTCATAATTCAAAAAATCCACATATGAAACATTTGCATAGACACAAAAGACACATTCTGATTTGGAAAAATGTGTTAAAAAAAATAAAATTAAAAAAAAAAACTTTCTAACAAAAATTTCACATAACCCATTAACATGAGTTTTGAACGACATGTACACTGATAACAGACAGTCAGTACCGGTACATACATATTTACCCTCTCTCACAAGCAAAGCATGTGCCCCAATACACACGTACATACTCACAATCTGACACTGATTGTTAGTTATACTGGCGCAAATGAAAGAATAAATGAAAAAAAAAAAAAAAAACCCTAATAATTCCAACACTAACAAGTTCGCAAGTTACTTAGATAACTTTTTTGTTTTTTCGTGGATTACGTTTTAGGCGGTACGATATTTTGTTTATCTCGTATGCAGAGCGATTCCATTCCTTATCAACAACGCGACTACGTTATCTGCGATATTACAACGAATGAATTTGAAAGCAAAAACAACAACATCAAACTAACAACAATCTTCTTCTACATACATACATACACACATACACATATGTAGTGTGCGTACAAGAACATGCAATAAAGTTCAATCATAATAAACAATAATTAATATTTTGTTTGGTTTTGTTTAATCGAAATTTTTGTATTTACTCTCATGCATTTTCATAATATGTTGGCGATCAGAAGCGGTTGTATAGAGATTTTGTGTTAACGCCTTCTGAACGCAAGCAAGCCAAGTTTTTACGTTTCATAACATTTATTTAATGCTTATATTTAACAGTTCATAAGCGTTCGTTCATTCTTAATTTTCGCAGATTCTAACAAAAAAAAAAGCAATTGGAAATATTTTGGACAATTTGATTTGACCTTCTGAATGCAACAAGGAAATATTAAACGGTAGCTTTAAGTAGGAGTAGGCATTGGGTAAAGTGGCACTCCAGATTAGGCCAGGTTGATGAAAAAATAATTTGAAAAACCGCCCCCTATTTAGTAGCTTACTTCGAGAGTATGTACACAGATAGCTATTAGTTTGGCTGTAAAATTCAAACCAAATTGGAATGACTTCAAATTCACACCAAATTTGGTATAATATCTATGCTACAGCTTGGTATACAAACCGTTTATACTTGTTCGTATAAAATTTATACATATAAAGTATTAATACAATTTACACTATTTGGTTTTAAATTTAATAGTATCACCATACAAAAATCTTTTATACTAGTTTTGTATAAATTTTATATAGAAGTTCATATGGAAGTATTTTAAACCATTTTATTATTTACTCAAATGCAAGGTATCTCATGAAAAAAGTGTGTAGGGCAAAAAATTAAATTATCCAAAAAATACGTGTGAATTTATTCAGAATTTTTTGAGATATTTTAAAATTTTTCAAAACTGTCTAAAAATAAATATTAAAAATTAGCAAAAATTCTGAGAAATTTCACACCTTTTCTTTGAAGGATTCTAAGCATTTTACGTCTCGTGAAATTTTTTCGTAGATGCCTTGGTTTTGAGTAAACCTAACATTTTGCTAATGACCGTGAGCTTAACAGCTGAAAACTCTCAATTTGATAAATTTTTGAAAAACTATAAAACATCTGAAAAAATTTTGAAAAAAATCACACGTATTTTTTGGACAATTCTAAGCATTTTTTTGCCATATAATACACTTATTTCGTTGGATGCCTTGCTTTTGTGTAAAAAATCGTTTATTCCACCGCGTACTTGAAAAACGTAAAAAAAAAACGATTTTTGGATGCGAATATTATCTATATCCCAAAAAAAAAAAAAAAATATGTAATTTTTAAAAGCCAAAATTTTTGCAAGAAAAAAAAGTCTTTATTCATCAAGCGCCCTTGGATATCCATTTTGTAATGCAAAAAAATGACCAAAACATATGTTTTTTAAAGCCAAAATGAGCCTTCAGTAGAAACAAAAGTGTTCCATTGGGTTTTCTAGGAATGGAAAAAAAAAGTGATGCAGATATTATTTTTAAGAGTTCTTCTAATATTGTAAGTCGGTTTGCGTATGATATTTTTTTTTGCTTCATACAAATTCGAACCGGGTCTACTGTCTGATTCGGGCAAGACAGCATGGCACCGCCTATACACTCAAAGTCTTCAAAATGCTGCAGTATAAGCGTTATTTGAGGTAATTTGATAAAATTTCGCTCTGAGCAAAAACTATGTGAATTCAGACAATATCGCGTGGCACTTACCGTACAAGCAACATTTGTATAATGCTTGCCTTAACCAGGACAATGCTACTGGCAAAAATTGCAAACAATTTGTGTCTCCACTTGACATTTGCAAGAAAAATTAATCGAGACGGCACGCGGCATGTTATCAGTGCTACTATATCACTGCTTAGTTTAGCACTTACATACATATATATTTAATAAAATGTTCAGATCATAATTGAGTCAAAACTTTGAAATGTTCTTCTTAATCATTGCAAATATAAATAAGAAATGTAAAACTGATTAGAAACATAAGCCAAAAGAACAACAAGTGTGTGGATATAAGACTTTATTGATCAAACTAATAAAAAAAATAAATATTTTTCGTATGACAATGTCAAAATAATTTGTTGACTTGATTAAAATAATAGCTGATTTTTGTTGCCAAAAAATGTGATTTTTTTAAGCACTGAGAAAAAAAAAATTATTTCAGTTAAAGAAGTTAATTCAGGGAATCGAATTCACGATCTTATTTTATAAGGCGAAGAGGCTAAGCTGTTTTGCCTTAGTTATGACTTGGCCTTTAACCGTCCATATAATGATGTTTTTTGTAAAATAATGTTTGTGACAAGTTATTATTTGTTTCAATCTAAAGATGATACGATTTTATTATGTAAATCCAATGAAATGCATCATGTTCAATAATACTCGTATCGAATTTTGGTATATATAATCAAACTATTTTCTCTGTGTAGTTTTAAATAACTTTTTCTTTTGAATTCTTTTTGTTTGTTTCGTTCTTCAGCTATCATCAATAATTAGTGAATTTCTTCTAGCGTTCTAGTATTCTTAACAACAAGTCATGGTCACATCACTCAAAATCAACCGGCAAATGAATAAACTACGGCGACATCTTACCCATATGTGGCATCATCTTTCGTTACGTCTTCACGTTTAATTGACGATAGCTTTTGAAATCAGTGTATGATATTTGAATATATATAATACATATCTACGTGTGTATATACATACATATGCTTACACTCATTTAAATATGTATATTCGATGCTGGATACACAAGTCTATCAGTGGTACTGACGTACATACTTACGAGAACTTAGATGCATATGTTAGTAAGTATTTCATATATACAATAGACAAAAGTTAATGTTTTACGTAGCATCGCCATTATCAACACGAATTCCAGAATAGGCCACACGTCAATCTATTAGTCAGAGTCTCTTAAGGCAAACGGCAATTCAGTGTGACCTTTAGCACACGGTATCTCATTTGAAATTAAAAACAAAAAAAAAAAAAAACAACAAAAAAAAAAGCCATAACGTTTTCAAATGTTAAGGTGGTCGTCGACATCATCACTTATCTTTGCCAGTGTCTAATGACATCTCTGGATAGATTTACCTTTAGTCTGTAATGTAATGATTTTCAAACTGGTTTTTGTGGTACCCAGATAAAGGTTTGGTATTTTATTCTGCATGTATACACTCAGTGGCGTATCTAGTGATCATATTTGCAGCTCGTAGAAATTTTTTAGAAACTATAGACCCATAAAAACTCCATTGGTTTTGTTGTGATGAACGAAACATGAATGGCCCCCAAAATCGTTTTCAAGCACTGCAATCCTCTAGTTCCTCAAAGTATTCTTTGAAGTTCCACAGAACTTGTCTTTTCGCTTTATTCAGGGCTTTATTCAATTTAACGTCATCGAAAAAAGAGCTGTCTATAAATTTAGTGGCATTCCGACACTTTTAGTACTTTTTAGTTGTTGGTTGCCACCTTAATGTGGTCAATTTTTATATTCCATTCGGCAAAGCTCGATTGTTACACCAGCTCAACGCCAATTTTCTCATCCGTTTTGGAGCCGTCTGTGTACCACAGATCGTAATCACCAACGAATTGAGGTCGTTTCTTTTCGCAGGCACTTCTGCTGGGGAATGTAACTTGGAAGTTAAGCAAAAAGTTGTATTTGGGTATGCAGTCGTCACTGAAAGTGATAGTAAGGTTTCTGTTGGTGTTCAACTCCTTCCCCTGGGCGAAATATTTGATAGTTCCAGCCCTACTTCCATCCAGTAATTAGTGATGCGCAAGCCGTGACCACGACCATAGCAGTCTTAGATATTGAATCCTGGCTTTGATATTGAGTCTTGGTCTTGGGCGTTAAGCCTTGTTCTCTGACTTGAAAATTTTTCTGCGGATTGTTGAGAATTCAAAATTTCCAAACCTTATTTTTTCAAGTAGTAAGGTTTTTAATGCGCTAAATTCCGAATCTAGGAATGATTTTATACTCCAAAGGGGCGTAACAGAACACAAAGCAGTCCTGCTCTTGATGATCATCGTCACTACCAGCAATATAAGTATCGCTACGAACCTCAGCGCTATACGGTGTAACTGACTGGGTAGATTAGGTAAGGTTAGATCCAGGAGATGACCTTATTGTCATCATTAACTAAGGCCTCGAAGGTGGGCCCATTGTATACCCGATATTAGGAGCTTAAGCAAAAAAAGTCTAGGGGAACCACTTGGATGTACAAATATACTTCCAAATTAATTTAAGATACACAGATAGTGAGTTAAGTGATTCAAAATTGAAATGACCAAAGTTCCTTCTACTTCTAAGCGCAAGTGCTGGATACTCGCAAAAGAAATGAAAAACTGTTTCTTTCATATCAGGGTTTTAACAGTTTCTACAAAGGTTCCCAATGTTTTGACTTGAATATGGTAGTTCTGCTGAAAATGCTGCTTCACTTTCATTGGAATAATATTCGACAGTAATCGCTTTAACTAGCTACCAACAAATCACGTGTCAAGTGGTATTGTAGTGTGAGCTTACTGTTCCATGTTTTTGAGTAAAAAACACCAACATTACAAAAAAAAAAGGCAAAAATGCATAGTCAAAAAAAACGAAAAAATTTGGTAGGTTGGTTTCCGATACGTTTCATCCATAACCATATGGAATCTTCAGTCGAATTTATCTTTAGTTTATGACAATCTTGAGAAAAGTTTTCTTTCCAAAATTTTAAAAAGATTTCTTGTGTCTTATTGAGATTTTAGATAAAGTGCTACAGTTTGAAAAGCTCTGAATTAATAGCATGAGAACCTTAAGCTAAAACAGTTGTGCAACCGTCATTACAAATGATTTATTTCCATAATAAACTGAATTAAAACATACGTATATGAGTTGGTTTTTGAACTCACCTTAGTTTTGGTAACAATATTCGATGCCAATTTAACCACGGCAAAGTTGCCTTTCCCAATGGTTTTCTCCAGCTCATAGTAACCAACGCGCAGCAGTTTGTCTACGGAAATTTTGCTCGTCGATGGTACTTTGTAGTTCTGAGCATTCGATGCGGCGGCGGTAACGGCAGCCATCTTTGTAGCAACAAAAGTTATTGTTGTTGTTGTTAAGAAGAAGCGTTTCGAAATGGAATGATCAGTACGCAGCAAACATACACACACACCACGCACGCAAAATATACGTGTGTGTGTGTAATGTAATAATGAGGTCTTTTATTTTGTCTCAGCCTCTCAGACGGCCGCAATCCACAAGCACAGATTCACAATCCGTCGAGACGCGATGCGATAGTTAAGCTGATTTAAATGAAGGAAATGTTGATTTATTGTATCGTTCGCTTTTTTTGCACGAGAGTTTAATTCATTAATAAAATAAATTTTATTAAATTGTTGCAATTGTTGGCAAAATGCCGCGACAATCGCGACGACGACGACACACGCTGTCTGTCAAGGCGAGAAGACGACAACACAATCGAGGTGTAGACGGGGTAGCGGCAAGACGTGAGTTGCTGAAACTGTTGAATTCGTCGGCGGACACAGTTATGCCGCGGCTACGGAAATCGTACGTTCAATTGGTACGTTGTTCAGCTCAGCTGTTTATTTACACTTGGATGTTCTTCTCCATTCGTGCGTAAGTCAAATTGCTTGGATCGCTGCGCTCTCAGCCGCGTAGTGTTGGCAAATTACGAACGAATTTAAACAAAAGACAAACAGAGAGAGAACGATTTTCTCTTGTTAATGATGCTGATGATGGGGGCGAAACAAAAACAAAAAAGTTTTGAAGATTCGCCAAGAACGCCTGAACGGGGACGCCACGGAAGATACGCTGAATCTGAGGACGTCGTTTACGGCTTACAAGTACGTTGTTGATTGCTTTGGCTTCTGTCTGGCAGCAGCTCAACGAACTTGAAGATGATGACAACTTGCTGCAGCAACATATTGAAGTGCAATGCAGAGCGAGAGAGAGAGGGTGGAGAAAAAGACGCAATCACGATGAAGATCACGAAATGTTCTTTTTCGTTTGTTTAGCTCTCAAGAGATTTAAATTTTTTTCGCAAAAACACGGAAAACGAAAAAAAAAAATTTAATTAACGTAATGCAATAACGACGCGAAATTGCATTTTACGTGGTTTGGTTTTTTGTACGTGGCTCCGCGAAAGATCGTATTGCTGATGATCATGTCGTAATCCCGTTTGCTTTTAAGCGCGCTTAAAAGCTTCACTCATGTACCGAGCACATACATACACATGTATAGATACAACGAGGCGAGACGAGACTACCGCTGCGCGCGTATAACAGTCGTTCTTTGCACTCGCGGACTCGCAGGGCAAATCGCGTTCACCGATCGCAGTGGCCGGTTGGCTGGCCACACGATCGCTTGCTTGAGTCACACTCACGTACGATAACTTTGTACGTGTTGTTGTGGAAACAACTTGTTTTTTTGTTTTTATAATTTGTTGTTGTTGCTGTGTTTATTGTTGTAACTTTTACTTTTTCTTCTGGTACAATTATTTGTTGTTGTAACTGTTTGTCGTTGTTGTTTTCTTGTTTTTATTTCTCATTTTTTTTTGTAATTAAATTTCTTGTGATATGTTGTTCCTATGTATGCATTGCTGATCGGATCGTCTATGTGTGTGTGTATCTGTGAGTAATAAAACGTATTCCACGCGCTGCTGCAACACTTTGTATTTCACGGTTTTTTGCTGCTGCTGCTTTTAATTTTATTTATTTTATCATTTTTTTCTTTGTTTATTTTTCACTTGTTCCTCTTTTTGTTTTTTGTTGTTGTTGAAAAACACAATATTGCTTTTATCACTTTTTACTTGGTTGATAGTTGTTGTTGTTCTTTTTTCTGCCGAAACAATGTTGAATTTCTGATTTTTTTGCCATTTTTTTTTCAATTTTTTGTTGACGGTAACTTATAGGTAATACCTATTGCGAAAAGGAAAGGAGATAATCAATTTTTTTTTTTTTTTTTAATTTTCATAAGTGTTGAAATTTAATCTCTATACAATATGAACGCGCTGCTTCAAAAGCAATGACCTTGACGTGTTCATATACGTACGCCACACTGCAGTGGGCAGTTCAAGGCGAGTGTGGAGGACGTATCGAAAACCAGCTGTTTCCGATGTGGTTTCTCGCCAACAAAAAGAATTAACTTTCAAGACGCGTCACAAATTTCTAGTTTTGTCTGGTAATGAGGTAGGTAATAGGCGGTAGGTATTAGGTATAGTAAATACATAGTAAAATAAAAATTAATAAAGCGAGTTTGTAAAATGATAAAGAGTTTAATTTGATTAGCACACCACTGCCAACAAAGTACTATGTACATAGAATGTTGATATTGGTGTGGATTTTAAAGTTATTATGCGCACTTTCATTTGGTTGTGAATTCGCTAAAATTTGTTATCTCATATTTATCTTCTTCGCGTTATCAAGGCATAAAAATGCACACCCTTTTCTTCAGTGTGAGATGCGAATCTCATCGATAGTATACTTAATTACGGGAGAAAAGGTAAATTGGGCTATATACCGATAGACATATGATGACAATTTTTACCCCTCTAGCTAACGAGGTATAGTGGTTTGGAACTTGCCAACTTTTACTCCTCAAGGTTTCCAAGCTTATGGGGAAAAACGTTTTAAAATTTGTCATCTTTTTTCTCGGATCATAGTGTTTGTGTCACATATCTGAGTACACACAATTTTGTCTTTTTTATAGACACAGTCTCAAGGATTGAGAAAAGTTCTTTTTTGATGATTAAGGAACTAACCTAAAGGTCGTTTATAAGGATCTATCGATCTTTCGGGATGTACTTTCATTATAGATTAAGCCAACGAATCACAAAATATTGAGTTATAGCGTCATTAGCTCGAGGAACTTTTCAATCATGAAATGAGGAACACCTCAATAAGAAAAACCATATCTCTTTAAATTTGTGCGTTCTGAAGTGTGAAAGTGTGGACAACGAAGAAGCATCTGAGTGTAAATACGAAGGCTGTTTGATAAGCCCGAGAATTTTTTCAATTCCCGCACAGTAACTTTAAATCCAACGGGGCTACCGTCAGTTGCCATCTGCTGACAGACCACTGCGAAATTTTAAGCTCCCTGGGTCATTTGTTTTGTTTTTAACTGATATTCAAAGCAGAAATCCTTAAAATAAGCGTTTCTTTTGTAATGACCTCTTCATTTGACCCGAATCTCTTACCGCCCAGACATTTCTTCAAGCTCGAAAACAGTAAATAGTCATAGGGGGCTGAATCTGGAGAATATGCTGCTTGGCGTAGCAGTACGTAGCTCAATTTAGGGGCCATGGTGATTACACACGTTTGCAACCTTTTATTGTCCTGATAGAGCAGTGCTTTTATCTTTGCCAAATGCGATCGTTTCTATTTCAAATCAATATTGTATTTATCCAAAAGCTAAGAATAACATTTGATGACAATTGTGTTACTCTTTTAAAAGTAATTGATCTTGATGGTAGTAGCAAATAATCGAATGAGACCTTGGTGGACTAAAGTGGAGAAGGGTTTCATGAGAACAGTGGTTGATCACGAGTTAGACGGTTCTAAGATCAAGGCGAAAGTCGAAAATATTCAAGTTATAATATTTTATTATATGTATGTAGTAATTAAACACTGATTTTTTTTTTAACGAAAGGGAATACAGTTCCAATTTCGTAAACTGTTGAGTATCCATTTGTTATTAAAAATGGGCCTTATGCTCATCCTGGTGAGCAGGAACGACCATAAAGAAGCCGTCGAGAGATATCGGAAGAGTTTTCTTTTCTATTTTATAGTCGTATGATACTGCATGGAGCCCAAAAACAGTGGCCATGATCTTGTTGGCCGATTAACCCACCTTGGACTTCTTTGTATTTCGTAAATGATAATGAAATGAAGCAAACACTCGTTCGGATTATGCCAAACTCTTCTTTGAAGTAGTCACATTGTTGCGTTTATGGTCGAGTATGAACAATTGTGGCAGACATCGCACAAATAGCTTTTTTATGTCCAAACATTCATGTATAATGTGATGTACCCATTCAGTTGAAATGCCTACAGCCTTAGCTACCATGGATTTTATCGAAGATCTCTGGCCCGACGACTTTATTTGGCCGAACTAAATGTTTGACGTCACTTGTTCTCTGCTTTCAATGGCTGTCAAAGGCAAACTAAATGACCCACTTGGTTCAAAAAAACCAAACAATCTGAAGGCAATCAAGCTCATAGGGACGCAATGCATCAAAACGAAGTTTGAAAGATCTATCTCGGTGGCAAAGCTGATTTGGGCATTGTAGCAAATATACTATTAGAACGATGTGCCTTCAAATGGACGTGATCGACTCTATAAAATGGTCGAGAATCTTTCATTGTTCTAAATTTAATTAGCTTAAAAGTTCTGTTTAGTTCCACGAATCTACTGTGGGAGCTGCGGTAATGGAATTGGTTTGTGGAGGCATTGGCGCCTTTAGCACTTGTTGAAGAATAGTTGCAGCTTGGTCATTAGCTGTTCGGTAACAAGCCACGTTTTGCACCCATTTAACAAAACCGAGTTCACTGTTGAATCAAGAATGCGCACTTTCGTTTTGGTGAAGATAAAGGAAGATGACCACATTTCGTTCAGTTAAGCAAACGTGCTTCTCGCTTTCGATATTCTTGTTGTCAACGTTTTCAATACCATCATTGGCAGTTTTCAAAATGATGCCATTTCGAGATCGGTTCAGATTCATGCTTTTAATCTTGATGAGTTGATTTTTAGGCCGGCGTTTTTCTATTCTAAGACAAGGTCTTCAATCTTGCTTTTGCACTTTTTAACTGTCTGGACGATAGTAAAAAGATGTCGTGAGCGTAGTCGAATCTTCTAGCAGTTCTGTAAAGTTCCATCATGATGGCCTTTGCGGCAATAGCTCTTCACTTCAGTGAAAGTCATATGCTTTATGAATACATACGTCTCTGACACACACAGAAAAAAAATATCGGTCAATCTAACTGATTTCAGCGATAGAAATCGCACCGACTCGTAGTAAAGGTTAAATTGTAGGAAAGAACTTCTACGGCGGCACCATTTCAAATGGCAAAATATCAATACAACTCTAGGAAACTTATGTTGATTTATTCTCAAGCAATGTGAGAATTTTTCGAACCTTTTAAAAACTCAACTCAAACTTTTATGTTTTCTTCAGCTAATACTGCAAGACAGCCAGCTTTTCACTTACGTCTTATTTCCATTTCCTAGAAACAAATGCTGAAGGCTGATACGATCTCATGAATAGATTTGGTTTCTTTTCAGTCGTCGAAGAAATCTTACGCCTAAAGAAACGTCGTATTTGAAGCTACAGTAATAACAACAAAACCATAAGATTTCAGACAGAAGAAGTTCTTTGGAGTGCGACCGATTAGCGCTAGTCTTACCAGCATAGAGTTTGGAACGTTATGTTTCAACGTTAACTAGCGATATATGTAAAAACTCCAAAGAGAAACTACGTAACGAAATAAGACGTAATTTCAGCTATATAAGAGGCAGCGCAGCAACGGAATGAACAGCACACAAATCTGGTATAGAGTAAAAGGTAGTCAGAGCAGAATACGATAAAATCTGGTTAAAACGTGATTTTTATGTAAAAAATCAGAATAGTATGAAACAAATTAGCAAATAAGAGACAAAGAAAATTGAAGGCAAAAGAAAACGAGAAATAAGAGGCGATAAAAAAACTCGATAACATTTTAATTAAGGAATGAGTGAAAATCGTCATAAGCGGCATTTTGGCAAGTCATAAAACTACTGAATGAATTTTCCAGCACACACACGCACGCACGCACACATGTCGGAAAATGGTGTAATTATGTTGCAGCTTTTCATTTCTCTATTGCATTTTGTTGCATTTTCATTATGTATTTTTTTTTTGTTCGCTCACTTTGTTTATGTTGTGTGTGGCAACACAAAAAGTGGCAGCAAAAACTAAAACTCCAAAAGACGTCATTACTATCAATTTTTCACTTGTGTTTTGTTGTTGTTGCGACTATGAAGCAGCAGCAGCGACGAAGACAACAACAAGTACGTTGTGTGCGTTTACAGCAGCAGCGCTATCGCAGAGGGAAGCGCCAACAACAAAAAAACAATAAAAAAATAGTATGAATATGTACTCGTAGTTACCGCAGAAAAGTGTGAGAAAGAGAGAGGGTGGTAAGGCGACTGGAGATTAATAAAGGCTGGTTTAACGGGCAGTGACAACAAAAATGAACAACAAAAACAAGCGGGAGTAAGCTTTTTGATTGTGTATGTGAGTGAGACTCGATTTGCAGTGTTGCCAAATTTTTATTGTAATAGAGTATTGATTTGAAAAGTTGTTATGTTTCAGAAACATGGAGGCAATGCTCAAAATATTGACGAGAATTTGTTTGGTATGAACAGCCCTATGATATTGTTCAAGGTACAGTTAAAAAGCTCAGTGATATCTTTCGAAATTTGTGATGAAGAAAAATTTCTGGAGTTAGTCAAATTGCCAAAACAGGTGCTATCAAAAGTTTGTATATGTGTTCCTCAACAGATTGAAGGAGCTTTCAAGTATTATGTAAGCATATTAAGTAAGCATATTAGAAGGAGAGATGCATGTTCTAAATTCTACGAATGATATTGATTCGTTTTCCTTCAAGCATGAGGCAGAATATCCGCTTAATCGATCATATGTGGATCAAATTAACATCCGAAGAATAGTTGTGGATATCAGTTTGAAGGGTAGCAATGAAAATATTAACAACGTCATTGGCTTCATACATCCTAGAAATATAACTTCCAAGAACGATGGGATTAAAGAAAATTGCCAAAGTATAATGCAAGAAGTATACAAAAAGACTTGTTATTTTTATTTTTTTTTTTATTTATTTGCATACTGTTTGAAATGTCAAATGTTAAAAAAAAGAATATTGCATAGTTTTAGCGGGCAATTTTCGTTTTTAAACATTATGTTTTTCATATTTTGTACTGAAATTTTAGATCCGCTATAACATCTTCAATTTCAAGAATTTGAGGAAACTTTGTAGAAATGCATTTTATAATTTTTTATGGGCTTCAATTTTATGAAGTGTCCTTGGCACGTTAGGGTGGTAGAAACTGAGATAATTAGTATAATTAGTATAACTAGTCAAAAAAAAAACATTTGAGATAAATTACATCAATGAATGAAATATAGCCTACATCGAGACATTAACAACGATATACTAATCGAATATACTATATTCTTTCCACGACTTTCCCGATTCTTGGAGTTCCCTCTCCGATGACCTTTTCCAAGTGGCCTATCAAATAGCTGGCGATTTTTCCAAATTTTTTTATTTTGTACGGAAACCGACATAGCCTAATATCAAGCAAAGCAAGTGAGCATCGATGGGTCATACCCTCCGAAAACCATACAGCGTCAGGTCTTGAGTGGAAAAGAGGACGTGATAGACCAAGAAACACATAGCAAAAATCGTTGGATAAGAAAATCCAAGAATCAGATTTCGTAAATGCGCAGCAAACCTAACGCTCCGATTTCACCACGAAACTGTTAGGATGCTTCACCAAATTTTTCTGATTTCAATACCAAATTTGTTACGTGATCTTTACAAATTTTGGATGAGAAGGTTGACGCGAAGCGTCAGAACAAATTTGTCTTTGCTTTTGCGTATTTATAACGTCGTGTCTGTACGAAATCGTTTCGAATTTTCGGAGCAAAATCGTTACTTTAGGTGACATTTTCATCATTTTAATTTTTTGGCTGATTTTGTAAGAAGACTTCTTTAAAAAAGTTCTTGAGTGGGTGTGACTGAGCTCGGGCCCAAACGTGAGTTGCAATGTATTCCAACAGCATTTTCAAAAAATAAATACTGCATAATTTTAGGAAGCTTTGTTTATTTTTGAATTAAAAGATAATCCAATTTAAACTGGCTCCTAAAATTATGCAACATCTTGCAACTGACGTTTAGGAAGTCGTGTACTGTCTCAAACTTTTTGGAAGTTACGGCGAAGTATTTCGTACTTCACACTTTGAAATTATATAGTCAAAGCCCATCGTATTTGGTAACACTGTTCAACGAATGTTATACACAGAGAGAGCGACGAATTGCGACGCAAAAGTTCTGGCTGGTTGTTGTTTTTGTAACGAAACAAAACGAAATGGAAGGGAATTGCAAACCCCACAACAAAATATGGTGGAGCACAGACAATACCAACAACAACAACAACAAGCAACTGATTGCCGTATTGTTGAATGACTGCGACGAGGGTGAAACTGGAGGTCATACGACAGTGTAAGAGGGTGGTGGTCGTGATGACGATGGTGGCAACGACAAATCGAGGGACAATATAGAAAACGGCTAAATGAGACATGTACATAGGTTGGAGATGAAGAAGTGTGGCAGGCAGGCAAGAGTCGCAACGGTGTAGTTCGTATTGTAAGCCAAGGCGAAACGAAGCAGGTTTTTGTTTTGTTGGTGTTTAATTGTATGTGTGTTTGTGTGCGTATGTTGCTCTATTGATGTTGATTGGGCTGGCGAAATTGTTGCGACCCAAAGATGCCGTCAGACAATGCGGGAAATCCTCGTAGTCGTCGCTGTTGCTGTTGTTGCAAATGCACAACAGCAACAACAACAAAAACAGTTTAAACTCAAAATTTGCGACTGCTACTGCACTTGGCAGCAAAAAGCAGCCAGCTCTTACGAGAAAATTGCTAATTGTTGGCGTCGGCGCACATACACATATACACAAAAACGCACACACAAAAGACACACACGTACGCACATTTTTGTCATTCACAAAATGCTGGTTTTTTTTTCATGTTTTAAGAAAATTAAATTTTTCATCAATTGTTGTTTCAGTAATTTTTTCTTTGTTATACAATTCAATGTTTTTACTTTGCAGCACTGTTGAATATTTTTAGTTTAACTAAAGCAAATTATTGCATTTAATTGAAAAACTTGCAATCAATTGGATTTTTATTTTATTTTTTTAATTAAAGAGAAAAACTTAATGGTACAGTGGAAACAACAGCAGCACCAACCTTATTTTTTTTCTTCTATTTTTCTAGGTATTTCGCTCACTCACTCGCACTTCGTTCAATTTATCGACGGAGAATTAATTTTTTTTTTCTTTCATTTCTTTTGCTCCCTATAACTATTTTTTTTTTTTTCAATTTTTCCTTTCACGCCTTTTATTTTACACCACTTTAACTTATTCTTTCTTATTGGAATAATTAACTAATTGATTTTGTTTACTTTTTTCTCTTATTGCCTTTCTTATTAGCATAGATTTATTAATTTTTTTCTTCTCCCGTCACCTTCTTTAATTTTTCATATTTTTTTTTTTTTGTTACCTCAACACTTCAGCGACAAACGGCTACAACGACCACGACGACGACGACGATACGAATACCAGAGATAACTAAATATTTAGTTGACTCTGACGAAACGAAGACGACCGTAGCGTAGACACTTGTGTGAGATGACGGTGACTGCGACGCGACGTTAAAATATGACAGTCGTCAACTGCGGCGGCTTTCTACGTACCCGTCACAATTAAATTGCGTTGCGTTACGCGTTGCTTACGTTGTATCGTTACATATATTCGTATGTTTTTATTGTTTTTTCTACTTCTCTTTAATATGTAAAAAAAAACACTTTGATGTTGTTCCACCGCAGCTGCTTAAAATTCCGTCAGTTCACTGCTACGTTCGTATATCGAATGTGAGCATTGAAATTTGGTTCATGTTGGGGCGCTTGTATGTCGTTGTTGTAGAGTGCTCTCTTCGGATGTGTTTAATTTGTTTTTGTATGCTGTTACGTTTTTTTGTTAAACAGGAACACAGCTAAAAGTGGAGCAAGTGTCAAATTAATGCTGTGTTTAATGTGCATTGTTGCTTATGTGGAGTTGTCAGTGGGAAATTTTGGCATCGTAGGGTAAAATTACAGTTCTTTTGGCGCTCTGCGATCAGTTAAGAACAATTTTACTGGGGGTATAGGGGGGGGGGGGGCAAACAGCACTTTGAAGTTTTCATATAAGATTTATTTAAGCATTTTCAGTTCAGTTTATTTTCAACTATTATTTTATTATATCGAGCCCTAACCGCAACTGTGCGTATGCGACAAAAAGCAAATTTTACAGGAGAGAGTTTTTTTAATTTTCGAACATGCATGGCGGATTTTTTGAAAACGTTGAATGTTGTCTTTATTAGACCTCATATAAATAAAAGACGCGTTTTTAAATTGATTTTGTGCCTATTTCACTCATTTACGGCGCATACGATATTTTCACTCTAGGCTAAGATTGAAATTAAAATGTTGCGCTTACTTTATTTGGAATTACATTGTTTTATCTTTAAAGAATACAATTGTTTCATTTATTTAATAGACAGAAATAAATTTGTAACAACTTGAACGATTGATATTGTACCAAACCACAACAACGGTCAAATTGACTGTAATATTGTTAATTTACAATACTATTTAGTATTAGAAACTATTATGATAGAAAATATCACACACACTCGGTTTTACTTCGATGTCGTCCCACTCCAGGTTTTTTTATGCAAAAATGTTCACAGGGGTCGATTTTCCGGGTTGAATTTTTTAGTTACCAAATCGTCTTTACATTGTTTCTTTATCAAACAAAAAGTTTGACAAAAACTAGCTAAAACCTGGACCGAAATTTAGATTCTTCCCCAAAACCGACTCAAAAGTCAGCGGAACTCTTAAAAACAATATCTGCATCATTTATTGTTTCATACTGAGAAAAACCATTGGAGCACTTTTGATTCTACTGAAGGCCTATTTTGGCTAAAAAAAAAACGGGTTTCTTGGTCATGGTGTAGTGTTATATGGACTATATAGTCCATATTGCCCCACATGTTTATTTGGTACAGAAGATGCATATAAAATGTCACTTCCACATCCGGCACATTTTTCATGACTCCAAGAACGTAAGATTACACATTCAACTCAAAATTCGCCACGGCGAACTTCTGAGTAAAGGGTATTATATTATATGCATTTTTCATCTTTTTTTTCTTTGTAGTTAACGAATCACAAATAATGACCATCAGAATCGTCATGAAATCTGCAGCTTTGAAGCACGTGTTGGTGAAATATGTTGTTTTTTATCAAAAAGTCTTGTGGTTAATGAACTAATTTGTGCTCATAAATAATAAATAGTATTCACTGACTTTATATAATTAACCATTTATTTAAAAACGCGATGTCTTTAAAGTGAAATAATGAAATATACTCACTAGAAAAAAATGATCACTAATCTTTTTTTTTAGAAAAATCAACTTTACAGAAACATGCGACTTCACCGATCGCTAAAATCGCCTTATTATAAGCTTTAGGTATTAGCGTTAAGTTTGAACATGAATAACGGTTAATCCTATGTACGCAGTGGAAAATGACCGTGTGGTCCATATTACCCACGTAGTCCATATTTCCCTCCCTTACCCTATTGATAATATTCGGTTCCAAAAATCGATTATTTAACGTTTTTCAATGACGAGGTGGGAAAAACGATTTTTTACTCAAAAGCAAGGGAACTTGAGAAAAAAGTGCAAATGAAAAAAAAAAAGCTTGGAATTCTCCAAACGATACATGTGAATTTTTCATAATTTTTTGAGATATTTTATAACTTTTCAAAACTTGGTCAAAAAAAATCCAAAAATTCTGAAAAAACTCACATCAACTTGAAGGATTCTAAGCATTTTACGTCACATGAAATTTTTTTGTAGGTGCCTTGGTTTTAAGTAAATCTAGCATTTTGCTGACAAACGTGAGCTTAACAGCTGAAAACTTAGTTTGATAAATTTTTGGAAAAAATAAAAATCCAAAAATTCTGAAAAAATTTTTGGACAATTCTAAGCACGTTTTGCCTCATACAGTTTTTTCGTTAGATGCCTTGTTTTTGCGTAAAAAATAGTTTTTTTGACCTCGTAACTGAATTTGGGATCCCAAAAATAAATATATAATTTTTAAACGCCAAAATTTATGTTAGAGCATAGTCTTTATTTCTAAAGCACCCTTGGGTATCCTTTTTGTAATGAAAGAAAAAAAAGTTATGTTTTTTTTAGCCAAAATGTTGTTAAGAGTCCCTTTAACTTTTGAGTTGGTTTGGGATGGTTTTATTTTTTTTCATACAAAATCGACCCGGTCTACTGCGCAGACATTGTCTTGTATGATTTGCTTCAGTTCAGTGCATATACTGTCATTGTACTGTATACAACAAAATGGCTTTTTTTTTTGAGACAAAAGTAGTTTTTCGCCATCTTTTTTGTGACACTCTTTTATTTATGCTCTCTTTCTCACTTACGAAAGTGTATAAAAGCTACTATAATTCTTGTTTACCAATGCGTTGCAACTTGCAATCTACTTACACATTTTACACCGAACTGAAGCATTTCTTTGTATAAAATACAGTATCCCTAAAGTAGGCTACAAAGGGAATATTCGATTGGCAGCATTGTTACTTTCTCCACGGTTACAAAAAAATTTCTCTTTTGTATTACGTCACGTAACATTAAATTGACATTTGCTGCGTATACTCTCATGATTGAAATGCATTCCGTCGTCCTAGTTTCAAAATATTGGAAATCCTCACAGCTTTCCCACCTGAAACAATCCCAAACTAACAGTGACAAGCAATCTCCTTGCTGCGCTGTGCTCCACTCTGATGCTTGTGAATGAGCGGTGTTGTATCAGTGATTGTTGCTCGTGAGAGGTGTGCACGGGGGGAGGGAGCAGCTACTCAACTTTAACAAAATTATAATTTGTATCTGTTTGTGCGTCCATACAATGCGCGTACGTGAATTGAGAGTTTTGGAAAAATTGGATGCCAGCAAAGTGCAACAACATTGGCAACTATGTAGCGAAAGCAACAACAACAACACCAACAACAATAAAGAACGGAAGTCATTCATTTCTTTGGTTTGACGTCATTTGAATGAAATCGTTTATTTTGCAATCACACACTTTTCCCAGCGCTCTCTCTCTCACTCATACTCTCTCGTCGTTTAAATTATGTATGTATGTTGTGCGGGTCCGTTGCATGGCTTCGTTTTTACTGCTATTTACCATTGCGACAACCGCCGTTCGTTCGTTTTTTCGTTAAAAGCGCCAAAAAACTGTTAATTGTGCGGTTACTTTGGTAATGTAACGGTAACGATATTTGTGGTGGTGTGAGTATTGAGAGTGGTTGGGTAATTTGTATAGAAGTGTTGTGGGAGTGCATTGGTAGCAGCAGTCATACAATTCAAGAAAAAGCATTGATTTCGAAGAATTTTTATTATAAAGCGGAAATAAACAACGGTTTCCGGTTTCCTCAGCAACTCACAGTACTCAGTTGCATGTAATTTATAGAGAAAAAAAATGTTGCAGACTTTTAGGATAAATGAAAAATGCTGTCGCGGATATGCAATACATTTATGGTTACAACTTTTTGCTGCATATTTTTGTGCGACAAGAAGGAAATGTGTGTGGTGGGTTACAGTAGATCACAAAATCACCACTAAATCTGAAAATTTTCAGTGCTAATCAAGATTCTTTTTTTATTTATTTGCATACACATACTGTTTGAAATGTCAAATTATCAATGCATACCATTCAATACATTGATATTTAATTTGATATTTCATTGTAATGCCTGTCGGCATGCCGTCATGACAATTCTGTAATTGAACAAAATAACAATTTTAAAAAGAATACTCACTCTACATTTCTTAATTCCGCAGAAACTAGGTGCCATCGCACTGAAGACTGACGTCTTTGCCAAAAAAAAAAGACACAAATCTACCACCACGTGGAAATAATTCGGTTTCTGGGCATCAGCATGCCGTTTTCGTACAAATCTTTGGTATGAGTTAAGTGAAGATTTCCCAAAAAATATTGCGTCACTGGCTCTAGGGAGTGATTTCTTATTCCCCGGCAGAAATACATAGTTTTCAATACGAAAAGCTTCTTTATAGCTCTTTAAATGTGTACACTTCTCTCTCTCTCGTGCGCTCTCGTTTTTTAATAAACAAAAAAAAAAATTTCGCTGCTGACGTATGTGAAGTACTTGAAGCTTCATTAATATCTTCATTCACATGAGGCCAGCACAGCGCTGCCCTCCTTTACATCACGGGAGTATTTTTCTCACACTGCCTTTCTAATACACACACACACACGCAGTCTGCTGCTTCCTTTCTCTCTTACCAACCGTTTTCTGTTGCTGAAAGTTTTGACCCCCAGAATACATAAAAAACGGTGCTGTTCGTTAGTCTGGCTGCTTCGTGCGTAGGTGATACGATGTTGCTGTCGCTGTTCTTGACGCAGCATCCACAGCTGTTAATTTTTAGTGTGAGTTTGGTGGAGTTTGGTTTGTTTATGTTTGTGTACATATATTTATATGATGGTGTTAGTACAAAGGTGGCTCAATAATATTTTGTAATCGTTGGTATTGTAATTTTTTCATAAAGTCCATATGGCGCAAAAACTAAAGCTACTGAGAATGTTAACACCAAATCAGAAATATTGGAATTTTCTGCTTTCATCTACTGGGTGCACTTTAGATAAAACTGTGTGAATTTTCATACCTTCTGTGTAAAAAGCCAGCCAAATAGTACTGTGTAAAATATTTCACTCAAAAGTGTCTCAAAGATGTATAAATGAGCATAGTGTGAGAGAACTTGACACATTGCTGAGTGAAATTTTTACGCAGTACTAAATGGCTCCCTTTAAATGCCCAGATAGTTATGAAATTCATCTTTATACAGTGTGTCTCAAAATAAAGTTTATACTTGGTGGACCAAATAAAAAAAAAGGAAGCGATGAAACCAAACTGAGTTTATTATGTATTGAAGTACACGAGTTGGAAATTAATTTTTTAAAAATAATATCGTCCAAATGCTATCCCTTGCGGTCACGGCACTTATTTATTCAAGCGCTGAAAGTTACTAATGACGCCTCGGCAGGTAAACTCTGTGGTCGTTGCCATTTTGTGATGGATATTTTCTCTTAAATGCGCCAGAGAAGTTGGTCTATTGGCGTAAATTTTAGATTTAAGGCAACTCCATAAGTGAAAGCCCGTAGGGGTCAGGTCGGGATTGCGTGAAGGCCAATTTATATTGAAAAGTGCTCAATTACGTTGTTTGCGAAGTCAAGCTTTCGACTGGTATTTTACAGCTTTAATTCTTGTACTATTTGAATTTTATAATGGTGCAGCTTTAAGCGTTTTTGCAAGTTACAGTATAATAAAGATCTAGACACATTTAAAGCACTTGCACGCTTCCAAATTGAAAGGTTGGATAGTTATGAACAGACTGCTTAACAAACACTCTCTACATTTTCTGCCGTTCTTGATAATCTTGGTATTTCCAATGTTGTACTGGTCATTCAAACTTCTACACCCATTTTCGAATGAGAAGTATTCTTGGCGCCTCATTTAAGATGCAAAAGCCACGAATATTAAGGGCTGAAGTTGACAAAGCAGCGTTTTGCACACAAAACGCGAGGTCCGCACCCGAGAAACGTTGCATAGCGACTAAATTTCCAAGAGTCAGGCCACCGATTAGGACCCCCCCGCATCCCTCGGATGAGTTGCGTGCATGAAGCTAAAAAAATATAAACTTTCTTTTGGTACATCCTGCAGAAAGTTTGATAGATTAATTTTAAGCTCGCAGTGATTTAAATGAGGAGAAATTTTTCAAAAGAGGCTTATTTTTTTGTTAAACACAATTGCAGTAATGAAAAAAAATATTTAAGGGCTATTTACATTTCAACCTTTTCAATACGGATTTTTTTTTATAGAAACAAATTATTTTTTGATGTGAATTGGTTGATTATGGCTCATATAATGTACCAAAGGGTGGATTTAGGAAAAGAATCACTTGGATAGAAAAATGTCATGGGACACGAGTTCAAGAAATATTGAAAATAACACATGCGTAAATTGTCACATTGCATGTTAAAAACTAATGGGATGCAAACATTTAGTGTTAGTAAAATGAGAACACTAAATGGGACAGATATGTTCCGTCAGTATTAAAAGGGTTAAGAAAAAATTATTCTTTTTGTATGAAACTTTGTTATGTCATCTTTGTTATGTATTTTGAACTAGGTATATCCTAAGCATGATAACGACGATCGCATTGAACAAACAAAGTCGTAAGTGGAAATAAGTTCTTTTGAAAAATCACCCCTCCAATCTTCTCAGGAAGACAGATAAAGAAACTCAATTTTTGGGCAAGACCATAGGTGTTAAGTAACCTTTTAATGTCTTGCTGTTTGATTAGCATCCTAGTTGTCAAACTAAAAAAAACTTTCTTGCTATAAATTGAATTTATTATTTATTCCTAATTTCTCGACCCCTCCTAATGAGTACCAATGCATGTATAGCAATCCAACAATGTTGGTAGTGTATGCGTAGGTACTACGGGCTGTTATTGTTTAACGCATTGCTCTTTGCTCTTTACTTTTTAAGACATTTTCAAGTTTCATTTGGTTTTTTGTTTTTGTTTTGGTTATTTTTTTCCGGGGGCTGACTTGTATTTATTAAAGGTTTCCCCCACCCTCATTTGAAATGGCATTTCTTCTTCAACAAATACCCAATATCCCAACAACATCCTTTGTTGTTTTTGCTGCTGCTGCGGCTGCTGTCGTTGCTATTGATATTTGATATGAAGTTAACTTTTTAACATTTTATGAATGAAAATATTTCTGTTGTCATTTCCAGCTCTTTTGTTACATTTGTTGCTGTATTTAGAGGATACGACACTTATACATATGAATGCAAATAATACTTACCGATACATACATACATTTGCACAGAAAAAAAAAAGTTATCAACTTTACCACCACATTTAAACAGTTGTGTCGAGAAAATTTCGGAAGTGCAAACATTTTTTTTATGGCAGTGATTTCGGTTTTTATCATTTCTCAGTTACTTGTAGTCCGATTATATAGTTTTATATATCGTTGAAAAAGTCTCGATGGGAAAACTGTAAAGGTTTGGAACTGCGACGTCTTCTTCCATCCGTACTCAATGTGTCTTTGTGAAATGTCCTTAAAAAAAATTTCACTTTTATTAATAAATAAAAAATTTAAATTGGTTTAAAGTTTGAGCACAAATAAGCACATTACTCACTTGGCTTTATTAGTTCGCGACCCCATATAAAAGTTTCCCATGATAGTTTCTCTGAAAAGGTGCTGATAATGATGATTTCTCATTCAAAAATATTTTGACTATGTACCTAGAATACATTAATTAGGATTAGAAAAGATTGTATTGATTATTTTTTGCGTTGTCTACTTATTATTGATTCATGGAAAACAGGTCGTATGAGTGACGTTTGATTGAATGTTTGAAAATTAATTTTAATAAGTTTTTTTCTGGATAATTCGACAAAATCGCTAATTAATTTCTAATAAATCGATGATTTCCCATCAAACATTGCTAACATATCAGTGATTCGTTTTGTATACACATAATGTATGTACGCTGAGAAAACAACATTGTCAAAAGTGGCAGAAATGTAGTTACTTTAACAACGTTGCGACCCAAATTTTGAGCATGACTCATTCGCAGCAGTCTCAACAACGCACGTTGCTAAATGAGTTTCAACTACGTTCGTGAGTGATTTAACAACGCGCGCTGCTAAAAAAAATACAAAAAATACATACATATTTTTTAATATTTTTTTAATTCTAATTTTATCCTATCAATAAGAATGAAACTGATATTATTCTCTTTTTTAATTTTTGCTTTAAATAAATATTTTTTGTTTGGTTTTGGGGAGATTTGAACCTAAAACCTGTCATATGATAGATGCGAACGTTCACGAACCCAGCCACTGCCGTCATTATTGTGAGGTTGACTGAAAGTCTATTTGTTTTGAAATGAGCTTCTACCACGTTCGTGAGTGTTTTGACTACGTTTTATTGCTGATTTGGATTTAACTACGTTTCGTGTAATTTTGACCACGTTTCGTTGCTGATTTGGATTTAGTGTATACATTAGGGGTGTTTTAGTGCACGAATTTTGGATTTTGATACTTGACACCCCTCAATTTTGTGAGGTTGGAAAACAAATGAGTTTGCAAAAAAAATTTTGGGGGTGGGGTGAGCGTAAGGGTTGGCGCATCGAGGTCAAAAATGAGAGAAAAGGAGAAACAATATTCTTACAGTCCTACAAAAGGGGCCACCTCTAGAGGGTTCAAATGTATGACCGACCCACATTATTTTTCTCCCCCAACATTTTTACCGAACATGCCTACCTCTTACCTCTAACCCCTAAGGGTGCTTCCATACAAAATTGAGATTTTTAGGAAATCGACCCCCACCACTCCCAGGGTGCCCCTAGAAGGGTCAAATGTATGACCGGCCCCTAATATTTTTTCCTCCTCAACATTTTTTCGCCCAATACTTACCCTCTAGCTCTTAAGGGGGCCCCCATACAAAATTGACGTCATA
Organism: Calliopum simillimum; assembly: GCA_951812925.1. NCBI lineage: Eukaryota > Metazoa > Arthropoda > Insecta > Diptera > Lauxaniidae > Calliopum > Calliopum simillimum. The sequence continues at coordinate 108,625,347 of OX638370.1, forward strand.
GACATAAAAAATATGGAAAGGAAATCGTCAAATAGGCCAATAATGGCCCAGAAGTCTCTCCTAGAGGAATCAAATATATGACCGACCCCCATTATCCCCCCTCCAAAGTTTCACTGCTTACCTACCGCCTATTTCCAATCCTTAAGGGGGCTCCCATACAAAGTTACGGTTTTTTTTTAAAACTGCTACCACTGCCCTAACCCTCATTATTTCTAGGAAAATTTATAAAAAAAAATTTCAGGGTTGAAAATAGGGGGCAGGTATGTGGGAGAAAAATATATGTTGCAAAAAAATAATGGGGGTTGGTCATACATTTGACCCTTCTAGGGGTACCCGTGGGCCAGTTAGGGCAGTGGGGGCATTTTATATAAAAGCAGTAACTTTGTATGGGAGCCCCCTTAAAGATTAACTAGTATACGGGAGGTGCCACGCCCCCTTGTCCGATTGCACCCAATTTTTGTTGAGAGCTTTCATTTATGATAATTAGTGTCTGAGTCGAACTTGGTTCAAATATCTCAAAAAACTCTTTCAGTATAGCGTTTTGAAGCTTTTGCTTTTATGGGAGGTGCCACGCCCTCTTGTCTGAATTCGTTATATTTTTTTTCAGAGCTTGCTCTTACAATTCTTAGTATTTGTGCGTGTTTTGGTTGCATTGTCGTGAAAAATACTTCTAAAATTGCATTTTGAATACATTTTTTGTATGGGCGGTAGGCGTGTCCGTTGACCGATTTCGCTCATTTTCAATCCCCCGAGCTATCTTTGGCGACGGAGGTAGTGTACCAAATTTCATTGAAATATCTTGCTCAGTTTTCCCAAAAAGTGTATTTCAACACACAGCCAGCCACCCAGCCAGCCACCCAGCCAGCCACCCAGCCAGCCAGCCAGCCAGCCAGACAGACGGACATGGCTATATCGACTCAGGAGGTGACGCTGATCAAGAATATATATACTTTTCTATATCTGCCACGCCTCCTTCTCTGCGTTACAAACGGAAGGACAAAGTGAATATACCCTGGGTGTAGGGTATAAAAATAGGGGGTACGTATGCTGAGAAAAAACTTTGGAGGTTGGCCAATGGGGGTCGGTCATATATTTGACTCTTCTAGGAGTGACTTCTGGGCCTATTTGACGATTTTCTTTCCATATTTTTCATGTCTATGACATCTATTTTGTATGGGAGTCCCCTAAAGAGTCAGAGATACAGGGTAAGTATGTTAGGAAAAAATGTTGGGGAGGTAAAAATATTAGGGACCAGTCATACATTTGGTCCTTCTAGGGGCACCCACGGAGTAGTGGGGGTTGATTTCCTAAAAATGTCAATTTTGTACGGGAGCCCCCTTAGGGGTTAGAGATAGGGGGTTATTATGCGTGGTAAAAATGTTGGAGTAGGAAAAATAATGTGGGTCAGTCATACATTCGACCCCTCTAGAGGGGACCCCTAAACATTTGTATTGCTGTATGTAAATTTTTTCTCTTTTTCTCTCACCTTTGACCTCGATGCGCCAACCTTTACCCTCACCCCACCGCCAAAATTTTTTTTGCACATCAATTTTTTTTTCCAACCTCACAAAATTGAGGGGTGTCAAGTATCAAAATGTTGTTACTAAGGAAATCCATACATTCTTAAAACACCTCTAGTATACATTTTAAGTACAAAAAACTCTTGCTCTTAATATCCTCCCATCTAGTGTGCAAACATTAAACGAGTGCTTGATTCAAATTGAAGAAAGTGTAAGTCGGAAGTAGTAAAACGGAAATCAAAAGGCGTTATCGATAGTTTTTAGGATTTTTCTTTCTTTGATTTTGTTGTTGAAAAAGAAATAGACTAATATAATACGATTAAGATGTATTATTATAGGTACATTATATCACTATGGACGGTTTTTTGGTCTTGTTTGAAGCTAATAAGCCGCCACTCAAACGTAGTATGCGTACATACATATGTATGACCAAAGCGGAAATTAACACAAAAACAATCAAAACATATACATTAGACTGCTTCATATTTTTTATTTTCATTTTGCTTCCGATTTGCTTTCCTACAAGTTTAATACGTTAAAAGGATAAAAAGTCAAAATCCTGGTGCAAGGATAGCCCATAATATTAATATTTACTGGTGGCGCATCGTATTTCTTTGTTGTAAGTATTATATGGAATTGAAATTTATGGTAAAAAATACTATTTTAAACACTTTTGTAAATATATCGTGAAAGAGAAAACTTAGATAAATGGCACTGCTACCATTAGGAAGAACATAAAATTTTTCATAAGAAAGTTTATAATAATTTTTTTCGTGAAGATTTAGCTTTTTAGCTAAAAAAAAATAAACAACTAATCAAACGAAACAAAATTTTATTTTCTTTTCAATGGTAGCAGTCCAATTCGTCAAAATTTTTTCTTTCACGAGATGTACAGGGTTAGGCATATGAACTGTTACCTAATCAAATGATCTTAACTTTTTGTGTCAAATTATTTTTTATTGATTCAAATGTCAAAAATGTGTGGAAATAATCAAAAAAACTAGAATCTTGCTACTTTAGCTGGATATGTCAACCTTTTGACTATGGCCTTCAAACGGTCAAAAAACGAGTTGCATGTTGCACGAATGTGATCTTCCGATATTTTGGCCCATTCCCGTAAAATGGCTTTCTGCAGCGCATCCATACTGGCATATTTTTTAGTCCTCACCTTGTTTTCTAAGGTGGCCCAGATGGAATAGTTCATCGGATTTGCGTCTGGCGAATTTGAGAGCCATTGTGTGGACAAAATGAAGTGTGAAAAGTGTTTTTTTTTTAACCATTCTTGGTACACACGAGCTTTATGAGATGGTGCTGAGTCTTGTTGGAACGTCCATGATCTGCGATTGAAATGTTTACATGCCCACGGCTTTAAAGCAGCTTCAACACATTTTCCCGCTAATATGTTGCATTGACTTTGACACCAGACTCGATAAAAATGATTGCACAGCGTTCATCGGCGGTCACAGCTGCCCATACCATTACTTGAGATGGGAAATTACTTCGGGTGGCTGTTCGTAGGTTCAAATTCTTGTAAGAGCGTTCGGTCAAGTTAACACGATCATTTTGAGAGTTTATGAACTGCTCAATCGGGAAATTTTTCTCATCAGAGAACACAATGTTAGGAAAATGGCCACGTTCGTGCAAGCGTAACAACTCCTTTGCTCTTTCGAGTCTAACTTTTTTTGCTTCGGTGTAAGATCGTATGCCTTTTGTAAGGCTTTACCTTTAGCTCACGTCGCAATATGCGTCTGATGCTTCGCTGGGATATTTTCAGTTCTTAGGCCATTTGATAGTGGTAATCATTCAAGTCGAGCCATTACTTTCCGCACCATTTCAGGCTATGTAGCATTTTTTTTTTGGTCCACCACCATAGCGTTTGGCAACGCTACCAGTACCATTATAATGAGTTATGGTACGATAAACAAACATTTTATTCACTTTGAGCTCACGAACAATAGCTGGTTGTGATTTTCCAGCCAAATACTTATAATGCAATTACACTATTACGTTTGAAATCCATTTCGGAAAACTTTTGTTTTTTAAAACTTAGACGCAAATGCTTTTGGCTGTTTGTAAACAATATAATGAGCTATTACTGGTATGAACTTGACTGCCGTCTTTATCGGTTTGCTAGATATATCGGTCTGAAGATGGTAACAGTTCATGCGCCTAACCCTGTATACAAAAGTGTTAAAAGAGTATTTTTTACCATAAAATTCAATTCCATACAATACTTACAACAAAGTAATACGATGCACCACCTGTAAAAACTAATATTATGGGATATCTTTGCACCAGAATTTTAACTTTTTATACTTTTAACAAAAAAACTTGTTGTAAAGCAAATCGGAAGAAAAAAAAAAAAATTATGAAGCAGTCTAATGACATACTTAAGAGAATTTTTATATGAACGCGCCGATACTTTGGCGCAAGATACTTAAATCGATTTGACTCGATACGCATTTCGATACCATTAAAAAATTTGGGACTTTCATGTTTCCGAATTTAAAAAAAAAGACGCTTTCAGAAAAATGCTTTTTAAGTATGTGCAAAATTTGATTAGGTTTCAAGTGACGTAGCTTAAGATTTTTGAGAAAAAATGACTAAAAATAAAATTAATTTTTAAAAAAGGGTAGGTAGTCTAATTTCAGCTAAGATATGGAATTTTATTTCTCTACCTCAATTTCTGCTACAATTTTATGCTCGAATTTCTCATAGTGCGCTGACCCGAACATTTCAGACCTACACGGTATTTTATCACTTGGATAATAGTGCACACAGTATCGATATATATACGTTTCATTTGGTATATATAGACGTTATTTTATAAAGAAAATATGTATCTAAGTGTGACGTTGTTTGTTTGTTTGTTTTCATCATCATCATCTATAATCGCATAAAAGCGATAAAGAAAATTTTCGGTGATTGCAGTATGGGGTGGAAGAGAAAAAGTAAAAACGATTCGAAAGAAAATCTTCTTATGGGCTGTTAACCTGCTGTTGATGGATCGGTTGTTGTGGCTGTGGCTGCTGGTTGATGGGTTTTGCTGTGGCTTTCCATTCATCTATCGTACCGTACCGTTGGATTCTTTTTAAATTTAATGCCCGATTTTTACGCCCGCGTTAAATGACAGATATTTTTTTATGTTTTTGGTATTTAACTGTAACTTGCTGTTTGCAAGTGTGTGTGTGTGTGCGTGTATGTGTTAATGAAGGTGTTAAGAGCGCTGCTTAGGTATTTTTAAATTGTCATGTTTTATTGCTTTAAGTTGTTTATTATGTTTGTAAAATTTTTTTAGTGTTTTTATGATAGAAAGTTGCTCGAAAGCTTAAGTCATAATTATATGTTAAGTCAGCAGCGTCAATTGAAACTTCAGCTAAACAAAATTCAAAAATTTTGTTTTTTATGGTTTCAACCTAAAAGTAATATTAAGCAGAATGAAATAAAATTGTAAAAATAGATAAATTGAAAAAAAAAAAAATTATGACAAACTTTAAATCGTTATAACTCCTAAAATAGAAGGACTACACAGCAAATGGTTTGGGTGTAAAATTCATACCAAGTTGGAATGAATACAGATCCAAACCAAACTTGGTATAAAATCTATGCTTCAATTTGATATACAAACCTTTTATGCTTGTTCGTATAAAAAGTATACATATAAAGTGTTAACACACAAATCTTTTATACTTTTTTTGTATAAAATTTATATAGAAGTTCATATGAAAGTTTTTGAAATCATTTTATATAAAATTCATAATTCAAAAAAAAAATATTTTTCCACAAATGCTAAATTTTGTGTGTATTCGATGACGGAACGTTTTGTCAAAAGTTTTTATACAATTTTGGTATAAAATTTATTTGGTTTAGAATAACTTTTTGAAAAATAATTTAATAAATTATATACAAAAATTGGAATACATAAGTTTATAAAAACAAATACTTAGTATGAATAAAGTTTTTGCTGTGTAGAGGAGTCAAAGTGGACAAGTTTTAAAACGCTCCATTTCGTAAATTAGAAGAGCTAGAGGAATGAAAGTTGGCACTAAGGTACAAAAAACTGATATACTCAGATATGGGGCACAACCACTATGAACGAAGAAATGGGATGAAAAATTTTAAATCGTCATAGTTCCTAAAACAAGTAGTTCTATTCATTTTTATTCTAAATATTCGAAATCAACTGCAAACGTTAGTAAAAACAAAAGAAAATATGAATTTTTTATAATTTCCTGCTTTACAAGGATTTGCTATAAAATTTATATTGTGCGTATTACTGGAAGAGACAACAGCATTTCCGTTTACAGCAACAGCAACAACAACAATAACAAAAATAAGACACACATCCTGTGAAACCTTCAATTTGTTATTGCTGCTGTTATAGAGTGCAGGGCCAAATTACAATAAAAGCAACAACAACAACAATATGTACAAAATAATTGATCAGCTGTTACAGGCAGTCTACAACAACAAAATCAACAATAAACATAAAAGACGCATGCGCATGTGCAAAGCGAATAAACTCACAATGCAACGCGCCAAATAAACCAACGACGACGGCCGACCGACCACATGACGACGAAAAATACGTCAAGCCAAAGGGAGCAGCGCACAGGAAATTTAGCAGCAACAACAACAACAATAACAAAAAAAAAAAAAGAAAAAAGGATGTTGTCATCCTGCATGGCAATCGAATAATAGAAAGAATGAAAGGCGTTAGATTTGTGAAAATGAAGAAAAGAAAGAAATGTTGGCCTAGGCGTGCAGGACATGCCAGGACTTAATCAGTACAATGCACAAACATGCATTGATGATTAGAAAAGGAAAACAAATTTCTGCTAGGATTTTTTTTCAAATTTTGCAGGTTGACAGGAAACTAGCAAAAGGAAACATTCAGCTATTTATTATGAAAAGAAATTAACCTCTTAAGTTACCGAACATATAGAGTGTATTGCATAAGGTTACGAAGCTTATAGAAAGTGATAGAGGAGGCTTGGATAAAAAAAATTGCACCTGAGGGGAAAGGTCTAAAATGTAGCCCTGAGTCGTTTAAGCGTTTTAGAGAAAACTGTTTTCAGGAAACTTTTAGCCAATTGTACGAACTTTCTAAGAATGTATGTATTTGGTTTATAGGGTTTAAAAGAATTTCGCAAAGTTCTGGACCTTAAAAGTTGATATTCTAATTTTTTTTTTATTTTTTCTGACTTTGGCAGCCATTTTAGTATTAAAAAGGTCTTATTAACTCGAACTTTCAAAATTTTTTTTCGAGTTCTCGTTAAATTTCCTTTAATTCGGTAGTACATTTGTTGTACCAATTTTTTAATTTGTGGTCGGAAAAAAATACTTTTCTATGTAACTCAGAGGTTACTCGCTAGCGTTGCGCTGCATATCTACTAGGGCCTTAGAACGCATTGTTTTTGAAAAGTATTTTTTTCAGACCTCAAATTAAAAAATTGAAATTAAATCAAAATTAACAAGAACTCCAAAAAAAATTATAAAAGTTTGTGTTAATAAGACCTTTTTCATGCTAAAATGTCCACCAAAGTCAAAAAATGGGAAAAAGAAAAACTGAAAATATTAACGTTAAAGGTACAGAACTTTGCGAAATCCTTTTAAGCCCAATAAACCAAATACACTTTAAGAAAGCTCATGCAATCAACTAAAAGTTTTTTATTGAAAAGTTTTTTCTTAAACGCTAGGGTGATCCAAGAATTTTTTTTTTCTTTGAGACAACTCAGAAAAGCAACGCCAAAGGGCTACATTTTGAGCCTTCCCAGGTGCAATTTTTTTTTAACTTTTCTTTGTGAATTATAAAGATATATCAGGAACGATTAATCAATACTAGAATCGTACACTGGTTAAAATTTACCCACAAATGTAATAAATATATTTGGTACTTTTTGGACAGTTTTAGTACTTTTTTGCTATTCGGTACAAAATAAAAAAACTCATTTATCATCCCTAGTACAATGACAAATGTGAAACGAAAAGAAAAGAAAAACATGAAGTCAGTGTCAGCCAGCTTTTTGTCTTTCTTTTGTGCTGTATCCTCTTTTCAGCTCTGTGTGACCGCGTATTTTGTCGTTAATAATATTTAAAAATTTTCATTTAACTTTACCTGACTTAATGGCAAAATATTAAAATAATTTTAACTTTGTGTACATTAACACACAATAACCTTTCTAATAGTGTATAATTTAAGATTGTGCTCCATATCTAGCATAGTAAAGAAGGTGCTTATTATTATATAAATATTGAGTTTTGACACTTATACACTTCCTTTATTTGGGGCGATAATGTTATGTTGTAGTGGTCGGGTCCAAACAAATCCTACTGAATCATCGTTTTCATTGATTATTCAGGCAAGACCAGAAGAATAGACAGTTGAATGACCAAATATATCCATCCTGTCGAGTTGCGGTATTCTTAACAATAATACTAAAGATAATTTTTGCAGTGTAAACAATTTTCAGCGTGTTTTCCCGAGTATATAGAAGAGGTTAAAGAAAACGAGAATATACATATGTACAGATTCTTTTTTTGAGAAAATCCACAAAAATACAAGTAAAACGCACAGCAGGAGCTATAGCAATTAAATGTTCATCATCATTAACAACGTCAGGACGATAACAACAATTCGAAAGATCAAAACTAAGTAATTCCTTTCGTTCCTGTTAACGATGTGTGACTTTTCGTACAGTCGAAAGATTTGTACTTTTCTATTGAGAATGTTCTTACTAAAGTTAGCAACAACAAGTTGAAGTAAGAACATTACAACAAACATGTTGTTTACAAGTTATTGTATTAAGTCGTCTTTGTCTATGCGTAGCGTATGATCTGATACGCAAGGATATCCTGTGTATATCCTTGCAAATCGTTTGTGTTTTTTGATTTGAGCCGCAACTAATTGTTTTTGTATTGCCTGCTCTTGGGGTTTGTTTAGATTTTTCCATTTAATTGATTGTATTGTACACGTATTGTATAGTTTGTTTGTTATTCTAAAAAGAATGAAAATCCTTTAAGTTAGCAACGGAAATACTGCACTGTGTTTACTTCCGTTTTGAGCAGAATTTAAACGGCAAAGATTTCCGGTATGTAGAACGTTACTTTTCGTTCATACAAATGTAACAAAAAAGATGCAGTGCATAATCATTTCGATTGCAATCTTCAATAACGTTCATTACGCTTGACGATAAGAGATATGAAAAATCAGTGATCACATATTCTTATCACCACCTGGTAAATAGACCGCGGCACTATCTAAAGCTACACTTTAATATCTATTCAAAATTTTCAAACTTAGATAGAAAAGCGAAGAACTAAGATTTTCGAAAAGAAATGGACCATTCTAGAAAACCACGCATAGCCCATACGGTCGAAAATATTCTCCGCGTACTGAAGTCTCAATCAGAAAGCGTGTGATTCAAGAAATATCGGTCAATGTTGCAATATGATTGGAGCTTTGCAAAACTATGCTTCCATCAGGATGAAATCAAACTGCAAAAGATACCATAACTCTGTTAGAGAGATATCTTTGATGAGCGCATTATCTTGAAGGGAAGGACGAGAATACCTCAATAAGACATCCAGTGTTACTAATACTAGAATGGCCCAATGGTCAAAATTTGACCACAAATGTATTAAATTATTTAGGTACTTTTTGGACAGTTTTAGTACTTTTTTGCTATTTGGTGCAAAATAGAAAACCTCATTTATCACCCTTGGTACATTGACAAATCTCAAAACAATGTCAGATAGCTTTTTGTCTTTCCCTTTGTGCTGTATTCTCTTTTCAACTTTGTTTGACCGTGTATTTTGTTGTTGATATTGAAAAATTAATTTTAACTGGCTTAAAGTCAAAATATTAACATAGTTTTAAATTTGTGCACATCTGCACATAAATACCTTTCTAATGGTCTATAATTTAAAGTCGTATTCCAGTTTTAACATAGTAAAAATAGATGGACAAGTTTTTGTCTTGAATATTTATATATAGATAATGATGGTTGGAACTTCAAAAAAATATGACAATCGCTTTAAGTTTTTCAGGGTGGGTAAAAATCAGTAGAACACCGAAACATGTAAGATTCCTGAGAATGTTCTGGTTAACTTTTCCTTTGCCTTTTTTTGAAATTCGCAAAATTCAAAAAATGCTGAGGAAAGGGAAGAAAAACCGCTATTGGTTTACTTCAAAATCGAATTACTCCGTTGGTTTTGCGAATTTCGAAAAATGGAAAACGAAAAAGTTGTCCAGAAGAGTTCTAGGAATCTTAAATTTTTCGGTGTCCTACTGATTTTTACCTACCCTGTACTCGCTGAAACAAACAGCTAGATGACGTAGAAATTTTCTACCATTTCATAGGTGGAATTTTCTCGATGATTCTCGCAACAGCTTCATAACATGTTGACAAACTTGAGCTGTCTATACTCAGATGACCCACCCTGAGATTACTCACTTTGTCCTTCCGTTTGTAACGCAGAGAAGGAGGTGTGACAGATATAGAAAAGGACATATATTATTGATCATGAGTCTACCTGGCTGGCTGGCAGGCTGGGTGTCTGTGCATGGAAATACATATTTTGGGAAAACTGAGCAAGACAATTCAATGAAATTTGGTACACTGCCTCCATCGTCAAAGTAAGCTCGTGGGATTGAAAATGAGCAAAATCGGTCAACGGACACGCCTACCACCCATACAAAAAATATTTTCAAAATGTAACTGTAGGAGTATTTTGCACGACAATGCAACCAAAATACACATTAATTCTATGAATTGTAAGCGCAAGTTTTAAAAAAAAATTGGGAAAGTTCGGACAAGAGGGCGTGGCACCTCCCATATAGAAAAAAGCTTCAAAACACTATACTGAAAACGTTGTTTGAGATAATCCACCACATTTCACTCAGACACTAAGAATTGTAAATGCAAGCTCTGAGCAAAAACTGGGTGAAATCGGACAAAAGGTGTTTTGTTTGTGTCAAAAAAAATTCTGATACTGGCAAATATTTCAGTGTACTGTATTTTATACGAATAAATACCTCAGGTCAGCGTAAAGCGTGAGATTAGAAAACTACAGTTAAGTATATGATATGGTAACACATGCATGTTACACTGCATGGCTAACCCAGGACTGTAGTATCTTTCATGCATTTTCGCGAAAGAGAGGGAGAGCGTAAACAAAAAAGAGTCAACTAAAGAGAGCAAAAAATTACTTCTTGCTACTAAAGCACAAAGCACACTACAGCTGCAGTATATGCACTGAACTTAACTGAAGCAAACCAAAGAAGACAGGTCTGTGTAGTATTTGTTTTTTCTTCTTTCATATTCAAGTTCTGTCAAGAACTTTGCATGCGACACTGAACTGAAGTAGTTAATAAACAAAAAGGCGGGTACAAGACATAACGTATCTTGAAACGAATTGTCTTAAGATTTTAAGAAGACGTCTTGTGCAGACTCTTGGTACGATATCAATTTGTTTAATAACATAACAGTGCGACTTTTTATTTGTACCATTTACACTATTCATACATTTTCCTTACATCTATGAATGCATTACAAATGGAAAAACACCCTATATTAAGGGGTATAGAAAATCAGCTGCCAATTTCTTGTTTTTTCAAACAAATGCGACGGAATATGTTGCATATAAATGGATTTACTCAGTTGTTTCTGAATTGAACTCTAGCACCAACATATGTGAAGATTATTGTAGATAGTAAAGCCATTATAAACCCTTTCCAAAAGAACATATTCAATGATAAGCATTAAAAGTATTTAAGATACCAATAAAAATCTATAAAGCAATAATGTTATATTTTTAGATGCATTTTGCTGCTGGTACAAATTCCACAGGGAGCATTTAACGAAAGTGTGCTATGGTGGATACCAGAGTAAAAGCAGCAGCCTGCATCATTGATATTGAGTGTTGATAATACTTATTCGAGATGAGGGTGCGCGTGTGCCATAATGCCAGAAATATCAAATAACAACAAACATCACGTACGGGATGGCTGCATTTATATATTAATACACAGCCAACATGGATATTAACTGCACTTTAATATGAAGAAATGTAAAAAGAAAGAAAGAGATCATTTTAATTCAGTTTTAACAAAAAAGTATTTTCATTCATATTATTGACATAGTTTTCGTTAAAGGGAAAAATCCCCCAAAATCCCAAAATACTCACACAATTTATGTTTTACTTGGCGTATGCACTGAACCGTGCATTGTTCTGTTTCTATAGCTAAACATATAACAACTAAAATATGAATCGAAGAGGGGTACTTCCCTCTCTTCAGCAGCAAAATTTAATAAACTGCATTTTGTTTTTTTTTTTATTTTTGGGGCGTCGTTTATGGCTCCATCATAATTTCAGCTGAAGAAGAAGAAACAAAACCAAAATCTGGTTTTAATGTTTAATTGGCACTTTGGTAGCTAATAAATCAATAAACAAACGCTGTCATTGTCTCCCAAGGAACGCACGTTAACTTTTCAACGTTGTGCTTTATTTTATTACCCCGAAAATTCTCATTTTGAAAACATTTAAGTGACGCGTTTTTTTTTGGGAAATTCGGTATAATAAAATTTTACTGCGAACATATGGCGATTTAATGGAAATTCCAAGCATTTCTGGATTCAGATTTGTGAAAGTATGTACAATATATACATACGTAAGTATTTATATCATATATGTCAGAGCGGATCTCAAATTCTTCAAGTGAGTAAACAGCCAACAAATGGTACATAGAATCTACGAAAACAATGGATCATAAATACACTTAGTAGTTGGCATAATTATTTTACCAAATTTATTTGTTGCTTTAAATCTATCAAAGCCAGTTTTTTACGAAGTTATCGAAGTAAATTTTAATCATTCGCACCACAATTTTTTCTGTGACTGCGATGTTGATGTCAAAATACTTATGCCACAACAAAATTCTTATCAGCAGAAAAAGAATGCAAACGGTAAACGACAAAATATATGATATGCTGTAAATATGGTCTTTCTTTTAAGCATCATTTTCGCACCATAATTTGACAGTTGTAGACAAAGCAGCGTTCGATTGTCATAAAGAGATTTTGTCAAAATAATTATGCCAACGACTAGTGCAGTGCGTGTTTTGTTACGTTAAAGTATTTTTTTCTGATCTCTGATCGAAAAATTGTTATGACAAATACACCACTGATTCCAAAAAAATTATAAAAGCGTATGTTAATAGGATCTTTTTCATACAAACATGGCCGCCATAGTCAAGAAATAGGAAAAAACGATCAACTTTAAAGTTTCCGAACTTTGCAAAATTCTCTTAAGCTCTATAAGCCAAATAAGTCCATAAAAAAGAATTCTCTCAAACGTTAGGGTGATTGAAAACATTTTTTTTTGTTAAAACAAGTTACAAAATCAGTTTTTTAGATCCCCCAGGTACAATTTTTTGTTAGCCTAGGCCTTGTCTATCACCTCTCAGAAGCTTTGTAACCTTATCGTTTACATCCTGTATATGAACTTCCCTAACAACTTGAAAATGTGAAAAAATCCGATTAAAAAACAACATTTATCTCAGGTAAAGGGATTACTTAAGAACCAAACTGCACACATCCGAATGAAATCTTTTAAATATGCAAACATCCACATATCCTTGTTGATAAGAAAGATAACAGCAAAAACATTGCAAACAATCAAAGCAACGAAAAATTAAATCATGCGTAGAAAATGCTAAAAAGAAGAGGATAAAAAACATGACAATTTAAATGCGAAGACACATCTGCGATAAACAAGAGAAACAAGCAAAAAACAGAAATAAAGAAATCCTTAATTATACAAATGTAAATTATTTCGTATCCTTGCTTTTGTTGGTGTGTAGCAAATTGTAAATTTGAAAATTCAACGATACGCATCTAAAGCAGGAAATACCGCAGCATGTGTGTATGGGTAGGTATGCGTGCAATATGCGCACTACTCGTACCAAAGGTTCTTGCTGTATACATAGGCGGATTTACCCAATTATTGGCTTAAAGTTTCCAACTTGGTACGTACGTGTAGCATAAAGAGAAAATTCATGAAGGACATTTCCGGATTTATTATGCCCTCCTATACAATCTATAGGTGTTGTTGTTCTTGTAGCGTAGTGTCAGCAACAATTTACGTATTTTTGAAATTTGAAATTATCATTTCGTAGATTTTCCGTGCGTCATGTGCGTAAAACGTGATGCGTTCAATGGAAAACCAAAAGAATGCGGTGGTAAAAACTTACACAAAACATGTTTATATGACACTTTTATTTTGTGTTTATCTTAAATTAAATTGTGGAGATATGTATACCGCAGTGAAGAATATTTTCTTAAAAAAATTCAATATTTTTATTAGAGATTTCATTTCCAATTTCCGTTTGTACCGATGATTTCAATTGTGTTTGTTGGTTTTATGTTGTTGCATAAATTATGCTTACTGCTTACTCAGTGGTACTAGCGATCATGGTGGCAAATATTAATTTTGGAATTATGACTATAAATATATAAACAAAAATCTCACGTTTTTATGATTATTCATGAAATAATGCTTGTGGACCACACATTAAGGTTTAATTTCTCTCTTTGCTTTTCGAATATATTGAGCGTTTTTTGATGTGTGAACATCTTCAAAGGTTTTTGAGACATTTATTTTGATAATGGCCAAAGTCCGCACCGGTGACGGGACCCTTGCCTTACCTGTTAGTCAGATTTTTCGTTAACCTCCCTATAGTATAAAACCCAAACGAGAGCAACTAAGCCAATGCCCAAGTCTTACTAATTAGGACTTTAGTATTTTAGAGTTCATTGCTTTGATAGCGGTTTATTAGAGATAATTGCCACTATTCCGAATATTCCCTATAGCAAAAACTTCTGCCTGAAAACGTTGGTTGAAACTGTCAAGCGAAAAGATTGAGATAATTTCAAGTCTTCTAAATAGAGTCCCGTGCCAGCACCGCACTCCATCTTTGAGCTTTCGGTGTAAATCAATGATAACCAAGCACAGTACTAGCGCATTTTGTCAATGTATAAATGCTCATTGGAAGCTTATATAGTTTGCATATCAGTGGCCCCATTATACGATCTTTTGCATCCTTTCTAGTTTGGCCTGATTGTAGCCCTCGCTAATAGCTGACCACCAAAGTCATAAGAGAAGATTGAACGTACTGCGGCTGTTTACATCAAAAGTACCATTCTTGGTTGAAGTCTCTATTTTTCAATGAAAGTTTATTTGTAGGCATAGAAGACTATAAAAGTCTTCTTGCACCTCAGTTCGATGTTGTCTTTCCATTTCAGTTTGGATCCAGTATGATTCCCTAATATGTAGATACTTGACTGTCTTGGCAAGTGGCAGTTGTGTGCACGACTTCATGAAAAGCTGTTTCGGTGAATCTTCTCATGAGGTATGCAGTGAGGGGAAAAAAAATGCAGCCTAGCGATTCCCTTATGTAGGTATCTAGTATTTTGTCTAGTATTTTAAGGACAAAGGAAGGCAGGCTTATTAATCTAAAATCTATAATTGGTTTATGGCCTCTGTTTAGCTTATGAATTAAGATTACTCTAACTTTCCTTCATCTTAAGGGAATGTCTTAAAGCGTTATACTAGCAATAAAAACTTTAGCGAGCCATGGGCTCACTATATCTTGTAGTTTTTATAACATAATTGGTAGAATGTCGTCTAGTTCAGGTGATTTATAGAGTGAGAAGCTGTTTAACGAACAGAAAGTTCTCTCTTTGATTTGAAAATAACTAAAAGAGGATTATGAATTAGATTAGAACGGCGTTTTAGTCTTCCTGATAACTTTTTATTCCACTAAGCCGAAAGTTTTTTCCTGCTGGCTGCGGGTTATAGAGCAAGAGGCTCTATGAGCTATAGATATGGCGTTTTCTAAGGAGCTAGCATTACTCTCTAGTTACTCAACGGTATTTGAAACGGTGTGTGGAAGTTTTTAAGCTTGAACCTTACTATGCTGTCAAATGCGGTCCAATGTTTGGTGGCGGATTTTCTGTCTTGAATTTTGTGTAGAAATGAATCCATTCATGAACGAAAAGACTCGAGCCAAAAAGTTTCTTGAATAATACATCAAGCCAAACAAATAAAGATAATAATAATACTTGAATGATCGCAAACATATTCCTGTTATTACAACCACTTATCAATTCATTTCAAAGAAATCAACAATTTTTCAATGTCACAAGCGGAAACGGAAACAATTTCACTTTTAAAATTTAAACAGAAAAAAACAACACAAAAATTAAAACAAAATTAATCATAAAGAAAGAACAAATTCACTGATCGGCGGCAGCAGCCAGATATGGGCATAAGAATGGTGACAAATTTCCAACCAACTTTGACGACGTCGTCGACTAAGACGTTGGATAAACTTAAAATTAATGACTAATGTAAATAATTTACATCATTAATATCCACAGCACGTTAGACTTTAAAGAACGTTGACTAATTAGGGTATCTGTGGAATTTAATGTTTAGTTGGTGCTTATTAGAAAGTGATGAATTTTCAAGCAGGAAGAAAAATTTCAATAAATTGAAAAGGGAAACTTAAACGGAAGTGAAAGTTTTATTGTTTATAATGAATAATGAATATGAAATGGTTGAGAAGATCAAAACACATGATTTCTAAAGTATCCTTTAAAAGCAAACTTCTATGCATTTGCATATCATATAACGAGTTTTCTTTTTAATCGATTGTCTTAGTTTTTTCTGTTAAACTCGCACATTTATGTAAATAAATACGAGAAATCCTTTTTATTTCATCCTACTGCATTCATAGCAAAGTGCGGCTGACATGCGTGAAGTCGTGTCAAATTACTGGCACCAAGTTACATGACCAGAACCAATTCAACGATGAAATGATGATCTACAAACTGCGCAAGCAGGACACCACACACATCAGATCAAGAAACAAAAACTGAGGACAACATATTTGTAATTTCTGTGAATTTTTTCCAGCATTAACATCCTGTTTGGTGTCATAGCCACGCGTAGCATGCAACAAAAATCTCAAATTGCAGTAGCAGCAGCGGCGGCATTAAGGATTACGATTAAGAGCAGCTGTTTGATTGCTGGCAGTGTTTGAAGTGTTTCATTCGTTGAATTCAACAGCAATTATGAGTTAACAGGAGCAACAGCAACTGCAGCAGCAGTGATGCTTAACTCAAGTGCTGCATTTTTTGGTGTAGTAAGTAAATGAAAAAAAATCTTACAGCAAAGTTATCCCTTTACGGATGCATTTAAATCTAAATTTATTTGTTTTGATTTTGAGTCTATAATTTGTATATATACAGAGTGTTTCAGTAAGAGCGAATGTAGTTTCACGATTTAGTATGAACATTTTCTTCATGAACAGAAACAAGCATATTTTTAAAAAATGCAAATCTTTCAGAAAACAATAAGCCACAGCCTTACTACGAGATTAAGTTTCAAAGTGGAGCAATACCAAATGAAAATAACCGTCCAATATTTTGGTGTAAGACATACTTTACACCTGTTGATTTTCGTACCATCTATTTCCCTTCTAACAGTAGTTACGCTTTTTGTTGGAACACCCTGTAAGCAAACATGTATTCATAATTTAATACAAGCACCTTGCTGATCCATTCCATTTTGCACTTGAAATTTTGAGTGAGTGGGTTAAATTACCCAATGGCACGAAAGTCTTTCTAATAATAACCTAAGTATTTGAATTCATTTAATTGGAGCACTTTGAATTATTACACTTTTAATTAGTTCCAGAAGATGCTCTTAATGAACTATAGGTAGTTCTGTGAGAGAGCGGTACTACCGGCTCGTAATAAGTCTTAAAATTTATGTCCCGTAGGGCGGTTTCGGTGACTTGATGATCTTGGTCACCCTGTATTTGGTATCTCCAAAGTTGTTTTGGTATCTTCAAAGTTCTACATCCATTTTCGAATGAGAGGCATGGCGGTCACCAAAATCAGAGTTTTTGTAAGACTCTCGTCTTGGTTGTGATATTGAGTCTTGGTCTTCTGCATTTAATCTTAGCCTCAAGATTTTGAAAAAATTTCTAAAGATTTTTTTTTTTAAGATTTCAAAATTTCCAAACTTTTTTTTCCGAATCAGTTGGGTTCCTAAGATGCCAACAATTGAGGGATAATTTTACGCTTGAAAGACTCAAGACCAAAACTCTGATATAATTTCAATACTATGGACCAAGGCTGCCTCTTTCAAGCGTAAAATCGTCTCTCAATTTGAAAGTTGGCATCTTAGGAACCCAATTGCTTCGAAAAAATAAAGTTTTGAATACTCAAAAATCATTAGAAATTTTTTCAAAACCTTGACCAAAACGGAGACGTAGATTTAATGCCCAAGACCATAGCTAGAATTAGCGACCCCAAAAAATACCAGCCGATACTTTTGTATACCCTACACCCAGGGTATATTCAATAACGCAGCCATAATACACATAAATACTAAGGATGGTAGGTGCAAGCTCTGAGCAAAAACTAGATGAACCCGGACAAGTGAGCGTGGTACCCACCATGTAGGCAAAAGTTTCAAAATGCTATACTAAAAGGGTTTTTTGAGATAATCTAACCAAATTTCACTTAGAAACAAAAGATAGTAAATGCAAGCTCTGATCAGAAATTTGGTTGATTCGAACAAGAGGGTATTGTACCTCTCATGCACTCAAATTTTTCAAAATGCTCTAGTGCAGGCGTTATTTCAAGTAAAGTAACAAAATTTCAAATTGATATTGAGATAAAACTGTTCCCGGTCACTTTCCCGAATGCAATATCACGACAGACCATTTTCCCGACAACCTTTTTCCCGACAAACAATTTTCCCGACAACCTTTTTCCCGACAACCAATATCCCGACAAACAATTATCCCGACAACCTTTTTCCCGACAACCAATATCCCGACAAACAATTTTCCCGACAACCTTTTTCCCGACAGCTCTTTTCCCGAGTGACTATGTTCACGACAAAATTGCTATTAATTATTGTGCTTTATTTTTGTTTCACTACATTCCGGTTCAAAGAACAATAGTATGGGCGATATTCGTGAAGTATTGAAGTATGTTTCCACGTTCTTTTTGCATTTGGTACTCTGACACAAGAATTTGTACTCGAGTTTGGAGAGCTAACCATTTCTTCTTGGGCGCAGCTTTAGTAGCTCGGCTAAGACTCAATTCTGCCAGGATGATTTCAGTGTCTGCCTGTTCCTTTTGGAATTTTGTAAGTGCTGAGTACAAGTCGGGGTGGTGTTTCCCAACGACGATCCGAAATCTGTTGTGCCACCCTTCGCTGACATTGTTGGTTTTGTGCGATCCATCAAGAGCTGCAGTGTAGTGATTTCATATGTAAGGCGCATAGCGCGGTGCAACAGAGCTGTCGGGAAAAAGGTTGTCGGGAAAATTGTTTGTCGGGATATTGGTTGTCGGGAAAATGGTCTGTCGGGAAAATGGTCTGTCGGGATGATGTATTCAGGAAAATGGACGGTAATCAGATAAAACAACCACATTTACTTGGAATAGTTAGCTCAAGCTCTGAGCGAAAACTTAGTGAATTCGAACAAGGAAGCATGACACCTCCTATACAAACAAAAATTTCAAAATGATGCAGTTATTTGTACTTAATTTTTGGCCACGCCAAAAGTAACGCTCTTACTAGTTTCGTTTCATGACGTATTTTCCACTTTTTGTAACTAATTGAGTGTTCACAATCGCACAAAGTGGGGAAAATTGTTAATGAAAATTTCTATTTTTCAATGTTAGTTAACTGTTACTCATACGACATGTTGAATGTAATTAAATAGGAAATAGTTTTGAAATTCCTATATCTTTTTCAAATATTACGATAAAATCTCCATTTTTTCAAAATTTTTGAGTTAAAATCTTGTATTTTTAAGAAAATTTAAGTATTTTAAGAACAGAATTCTTTAATGGCCGTCACGGGTTTTCAGAGAATTTTTTGAAGTGTCACAAATGGTCATATTTTCATTGTTGCGGTTAATAACGTCAATAGCGTGTGGTAAATAAATAGCCGTAAAAACAAATAGATTTCGTAGCCATTAAAAGAAACATTTCAAAACATAAATCTGCTGAATTTATCGGAATAGTTTCCGATTCTCCGTTGTCCTCTTTTTCCTTCGAAATACCTGTTGAAATCCTCATCATCCAGTGAAATCACTTGATCGTCGGTTAAGATTGCTAACCATTCTCTTTGACGCTTTGCTGCTACTCTGATGCGTCGAGTTTTCGGCAATACATTATTCGGCAAAATGAATAGTATAGAATAGCTAAGTTTTCGGTTGGAAAGTTACTAAACTGGAATTATTATTCCGGGCGTCACTTTTCATAACCCCCCTCCCTGTCGAAAATGGTCACATTTTGCTAGGCCTCCCTCCACCTCAAGCCGTGACATCCTTTATGGACGGCCCCTTATGAGGAACGGGTCAAATTTGCTTACAACTGATTTTTAAACATGAAAATTTCGAACACCGGAGCTTAGCGGTAAAAATAATAATGATCACTGCATTCAGCCTACTTAAATTGTGTTTGCTACCAAGAACTGTCAATTTCTGAAATTTTTATTCAGCACACAACACCGTCCAACACCGCTTGGTCACTTGTTTGATTATACACTCCCTCACCGACTCATCCGAACGATCCCTTATTTATTTTTTTTTTTTGCAATAAAAATTCTTAATCAAACCACTGTGCACAGTTGATCACGAACATGTTGCATCGAACATCAAACACAAACAACGAGCGAGAAGAGCAACGCAAAACTGCACTGAGCATTTGAGAGAGCGCCGCAGTATGGCAACGAACCGAACCGAAATGTTTCAAGTGAAAGAAAGATTTCGACAACAAAACTCGAAGTCAACATGTGATCGACAATTAGTTGAGTATGTAAGCTGCGCGGTTTAACTACAAGATACTTTTTGTTGAATTTAATTTTGAAGATACAAATTGCTGTGCGCATAAAAAGAGCAAGACGTTAAAAGTGAAGGCACAGAGAGCGAAAATTGCAAACAAAATAAATAAATAAAAATTTTAAATTAATTTTCGTTTTTAGCTACTTATGAACTGGTATTGTGACTACAACAATTAAAATAAAAAAATTTAAAAAATAATAACGAAATACTTGCGCTGTCGCAATTGAGCACAAGAGCAACAACAAAAAAAAAACAACAACAACTGCAGCACGATTTTGGAATAAAGAAAAACAACAACAAATAAAACTAAAAACTTTCGAAATTTATGACTACAACGGCAAGATAAAATAAAAATAAAAACAAAAACAAAAATAAAGTTATGGAAAGCAAAAAAATTTGGCTTAAAAGTAGCGCACAGCATAGATAGATTTTGTATAAAAAGATACAAAAACAACAACAACAAAACAATAACAAGAAAAGCATCTTACAGTGCGCGCGTTGTACGAGCGAGCAATTAAATGAATCAGAGCAAAACGATCGCGAATTAAATTGCGAAAATTTCAAAGAAAAATTTTGCAAAGGTAAAATTAACAAAAAAAAAAAAAAATACGATTAAAAAAAATCTATAAAAAAATAATATTTAAAAAGAAAATTGAAAAAAAAAAAAAAATTTTTTATAGAAAAATTTTTTTTGTTATTGCATCAAAGTGAAATTTTTTAAGTGGAAAGCACTTAAAACTATAAAAAATTGCAATCGCAAAAAAGACATAAAATTAAGGGAAAAAAATTTTTGAAAGTAAAAAAATAAAACATTAAAAAAATAATAATCATAAAAAGAAATATTAAATCAAACAGCAGGAAGCTCAACAATAAAAATAAATGGAATCATCATAAGCAAAAAAAAAAAAAAAAAAACAACAGACATACAGTTACAGACGTATGTACATATCTGCATTTGTATTATAGCGAAAAAGTCAACGGAAATCCATTCACCCGCAAAGTCGCGCCCGCCTTCCGCTTTCTCCGTTCGCACGTATCGCAAAATAAAAATATATTTTTTTTCAACTTCATTGCTGTGATATCAGCAATTGACGCCGGGCTACCGGGAAAACAAAAAACGCACGTCACTCGAAATCATCGTCGTCCGTCGGAAATAACGCGGTCACTGCCACCACCCGTCGTCGTCGCCAAACCCCATTGATTGTGATTTTAATTGTTGTGTTGGGTTTTTTGCCTTTTGGATTTGTCTACGACATTCAACATCAATAGTTTGCTGATAAAACTCACTGATTCGACATAATTTTTGGATTAACAATAACAACAACAACAGCACCAACAACAACAGCACCAACAACAACAGCAACTAAGCAAGATATTCCTGAACTGCTGAATTTGCTTTTATTTAAACGGTAGGTTTGCAATTTCAACAAATTTATTTTTTGATAATTTTCATTAAAAACTTGCAATTACCCAGTTTCGATGCCTTTTCATCAGCTATGATGCATTTTTTTTTCCTGGGTGTGGTGTCGTCAATTTTTCTAGTTAATACTATTTTTTTTGGTGCTTTTACATATATAAAAAATTTCATCAATATTGCGAGAACCTTTTCAGAGATGTGTCAAATTTTGTTTTTTAATGACATGGCTCCGTCCATTTTTCTAGCCTATAACCTTTCCCTGATCTATTGTGCATATATTGTGAAAATTTTATCGAAATCGGTCAAGTGGTTTTCGAGTACACAAAAAACTAAACACACAAAATTTGACCACAAATGTATTAAATAATTTCGATACTTTTTGGACAATTTTAGTACTTTTTTTGCTATTTGGTACAAATTAGAATAGCTCATTTATCATCCCTGGTACAATGACAAATGTGAAACGAAAAGAAAAAAAATAACATGAAGTCAGTGTCAGCCAGCTTTTTGTCTTTCTTTTTGTGCTGTATCCTCTTTTTAGCTCTTTGTGACCGCGTATTTTGTCGTTGTTAATATTGAAAAATTTGCATTTAATTTTAGCTGGCTTAATGCTAAAATATTAAAATAATTTTAACCTTGTGCACATTTACACACAAATACCTTTCTAATGGTGTAGAATTCAAAGTCGTGCTCCATTTTTAACAAAGTAAAAAAGGTAAGACAAATTTTTGTCTTGCATATTAATATATACAATAGATATACTAGATTTTCATAATTTTGTAACTCCACTAACTTGGTGAAGTTTCTGCTTCTAAAACAGACCATTCATTGTCCATTTTCATTCTTAGTGCAGCCCGAGAGCCCGAAGTTTGAGTAATATATATACAAAAAGTTATTTCCAACTTCTTTACTATTCCTTGGCCTTCTAAACTCTTTTCGACATTTGGCGACGACTTTTTCATAAACTTTGCAAAATTGTCACCATTTTAGATGTTCTTTGAAAGTTTTTATAGCTTTTTTAGCATTTACGAACTTTTGCAAGTAATTTTCGATGTTTTACAAGCCTTTTCAACTTTCCCAATATCTTAGAACATTATAAAACTTCTCTTGAGTTTTTGGACACTTTTCAGAATTTTTGAAAATTTTTATGGTTTTTTTTAAATTTATTTTGTTAGTGTTCATAAAATGGATATTTTTCATTATTATATAACTATCAAACAAGCATGTATCAGATGACATTGTTGGTCTGAGCTTATTGTTCAATGTGTTTTAGTGAAAATAACAACAAATCTACAAAAAATAAGGCAAAATTCATAAAGAAAAACAAAAACAATTTATTGAAATGCTAGTTTTCGTAACGTTTCAATGTTCAGCACAATCATATCATCAGAAGAACTTGACAAGTATACTATATTTAACCTTTTGCATAGATTTGTTGAGAATCACAGCAAAAAGTAAATGCAGTGTATGCAAAAGTTTTGACTTTTTTTTAGTTTTTCCCTTGTTATCCATTATCCTGCTGTTGTCACTCTTTGATATTATACTTTTCTTGTTTTTCTTGTTTATTTGGACTTTGTTGAACTTTGTTGATAGCGCACCATTTCAATCCTTTTCGTTTTATTACAGTAACTTTTCTTAAGAATATAGTGCCTAATGATTGATTTGTGATGCCGACGATTTCCCTCTAATGCATTTCCGACACTTATATTTCTATCGATAAAAAACCTTTCTCAAGGCAGTTTTTGGAGATTCTGTCTGAGCCATTCACCTGCATTTGCAACAATACCAAATAAAAATTCTCGATACCATCCATGACTTCTTGGTACTTAAATTTCTAAATCCAACAACCTTTTCATGGACAGTTTTTGGAGAGTGCATCTGAGCTATTCGTACATTCATAACCATTTGCGGAAATCATGGGCCTTATCATGAATAAAAATTCTCGTTTCCATTTAGGACATTCTCGACATTTGAATTTCTATCTGCAACAGCCTTTTTTTAAAGTTTTTGAAAGTGGAAATCATGGGCCTTACCATAAAAAAAAATTCTCGAGAAATTTTTGTCCACGATAAAGCCCCATTATGCCGTAATAACATTCTTTTGCAGTAGTACCTACCTATAGTAGACCGGGTCGAAATTTAGATTCATCCCAAAACCGACTTGAAAGTTTGAGGGACTCTTAAAAACCATATCTTCATCCTTTTTTTTTTTTGTTATTATGAATCAACTGAAGGCGTATTTTGGCTAAAAACATGTTTTTTCATTAGCAAATGGATACCCAAGTGTGCTTTAAAAATAAAGATTATGTTCTTACAAAAATTTTTGCATGTAAAAATTATTTTTTTTTTTTTGGGTATAGATAATATTCGGCTCAAAAAATCGATTTTTACGTTTTTCAATGACGAGGTCGTAAAAACGATTTTTTTACTCAAAAGCAAGAGAACTTACGAAAAAAGTTTATAAGGCAAAAAATGCTTGGAATTGTCCAGAGAATACGTGTGAATATTTTGAGCTATTTTATATTTTTTCAAAACTAGGTCAAAAAAATAAAACAAAAAAAAAATTCCAAAAATTCTGAAAAAATTCACCCTAACTTTTTAAACAATTCCAAGCATTTTTTGTCATATTAAGCTTTTTCGTAAGATGCCTCGCTTTTGAGTAAAAAATCGTTTTTCTGACCGCGTAATTGAAAAACGTGATAAAATCGATTTTGAGATGCGAATATTATCTATATCACCGAAAAAAACTAATGTCATAATGTGAATTGACTGCCATTTTGTTAGAAATGAAAAAAATGGCACTCTATTTTCATAGAAAGTTAACATGAAGATATTAAATCGATAACGTTAAGTTTAAAAACTGATATCGGTAAGATGACCACCTACAGAGTTGATATGCATCGGTGCTCGTTTTTTTTGAGATTTTGAATTGTTACTTGCAAAACATTTGACTCCAAGTTGCTTGGCTTTTATTGTCAACTTATTCTCTGACCGCAACATAATAATCAAAACACATTCACTTTATGATAATACTTAAATTTCTGATAATTAACAGATTAAGGCAAATCTCTATCAATCTGCAACACTAAAGTCAAAGCACAATAACATTTGACGTCAGTTGCAAAAATTATGACACATTAACATAATGATATTACTTTTGGCTCACCTTATAATTAAACATATTTTTTTAACCAAATCAAATGAATCATTATCAGCACAACTTTACAATACTTAAATCCTAAAACAAACTAATTAACCTTAAAGGGCCTCAAAACTTAATGCCACACAAAAACAATCTCACATTAACATAAACAACCCAATTTAACACAAAATAAAAATATACATTTACCTGCTATAAAAGCTGTGACCTTCGTGTTAATTTATATATGTGGCTTTTTGTTTTTTTTTTGTTATTTTTAATTTTAAAAGAGCATTAAAAACATTTAAAAATCATCACATCGAAGGCCATTTTATGACACACTACTCTTTTCTTTTCATTTTTGATTAAGCGTATTTTAAATATTTTGGCTTTTCGTTTTTAAAAGTATTTTCGTATAAATTGTAAGACCCTAAAATGAAGGTAAAAACATCAAAAGCATTTGAGGCGCACTCTGGCAGCAGCATTATTGTGTAAATAAAACGTCAATAAAAAGCAAAAGCCCTTAAGCGCTATGGCATATGAAAAAAGTACTGACTGATAGTGGAATCCACGAAATAAAGACATAAAGCCTAAATATAATGGGAGTAATAACTTGTATTAAATTACGCACTTTTCATGTCATGCAGTTTTGTTTTTTGGCTTAAATATATACATACATATGCACATATATGTATGTGTATGAGTTTATGACTTTTTTGATATTCTTATCAATGCTCAAATTACGTTATCATTTATTTGCATTGTAAGAAATTTGATAAGTTTAAAAATTACTATTTGATATTTACACTGCAATTGACCTACTAATGTTTTTTGATTAGTTTTCGCTTTTCATAATAATTTTCACTTCGTGTACACTATATAGCATGGTTTCTCAAACTGAGGGTCGCAACTACATCTGATTTTAGTATGGAAAAGCAATGAATCCTTGCTTCGCACAGTATCAAAAGCAATAGAGTCTTCAAGAGCCTTCTTTTATTAAAATTAAAATTTTTACAGCTTCGAATGGAACATTTTTCGAATGAGCTGATTTCTGATGGTTATGGAAACGATCATTTGAGTAATAATTATGTGAATCAGAAAAATGTTAGAGATATTTGTCATGGAGGAATTTCGTTTTGAATGGAGATAAAGAATGAAGATAAACATAACTTACAGAAGTCAGAATATGAGTCAAAATTGCATGTGAGTCACAGGAAATACTTATCACAATTTTATTTAAAATGAAAAACTCCACTCAAAAAGATTGATTCTTTTTCTAATCGATTGTATTCAAGCAAAGATAACAAGACACGTGAATGTAAAGCAAAATTTTGTTTATAAAACACATTGATAATGCATATCAGATTAAAAAAACCAAAAAATATTTTAACCTTCAAAATGAATGCAGAAATTTGATATGGTGTAGTGATTAATGTAATGTTTAGCATAGCTCAGAGTTGAATTCAAAACAATCGCAGACGTGGTGGTACAAATTGGTAGTACAAATAAGGGAGAGTATAAAGTCTGAAACGGCAATATTGAATCTTTTACAGCCGCTCCATACCTAGCGTAACAGGAGCTGACCTCACCATCTCGGATTTTGCTGAAATTGAGTAGATGGTTTCATTTCATGCCAAAACCGATTAAAATTTTACATGGCAAGTTTTTGGAGAGTATGTCTGAGCCATTCATCCCCATTTGCGGAAATAATATGCCTCATCATGAATAAAAATTCTTGATTCCGCTCCATGACTTCCCGAAACTGAATTTTCTATCTGCAACAACCTTTTGCATGCTCAGTTTTTGGAGATTATGTCTGAGCCATTCATCTTCATTTGCGGATATTTAGTACATGATTTCGTTTCATGCTAAAACCGATAAAAATTTATAGACGGAGAGCCTCCTCATAGTATCAAAGCTGCATTTTTTTGTGGGTGTTCTTCCAATAGTAGGTATGAACTTTTGTTCTAGTCAAATCTTGAGAGGTGGTGACTTCGTGAGTTATCGGGTGCAAAAGGTCGAGAAAAACAGTTTTTTGCAAATACCTCGCTAGCGGATATATCTACTGTGGCAACACTGAAATTAGCAACAAATATGCTACAACGGTTGCAACGCTGCAAACTGACGTTCAACTGATAATGACACTTGAATGTTGTTGTAAATTAAAAATATTTTTGAAAAAGAAAGTATTTTTGTTAAATTAAAGTATTCATTATCCTTAATAAACATATTTTGTGAATTGAATCACGGGTTATTACATCTACAAAAAAAATGTCTGTCAAAATTTTGTAGCTCAAAAGATTTCCTATTGAAAGTGGTGGAACTTGTTTTCGTACGACCTACAATTTAGGAGACACGATACAGTGAATTTGGACTTCCGATCCAACATATTTATAAACGTCATATTTTTTTCCTTTGTATGTATATAACTCCTAGGAGGTGTATAGGGCTAATATGAAGCGTCTCCATTTGTTGCGATCCCTTGCGATGACTTTAATCTCTTGCCACGACTTTCCCGATTCTTGTATTTCCTTTTCCAGCAACCTTTTCCAGTTGGTTTTGTGTCTTCTTTTAGTCAGGCTAAAATTAGTAAAAGTAAATATGTAGTATTTTCTACAAAAAAATGGTGTTCCACAATTTCATATCGAAAAGTAGTGCGAATTGTTTTCGTACGACTCACAGTTTAGGAAATATCCCATTTTAAAATATTTTTCTCATACAAATGTTCATAGTAATATGAATGTTGATTATTAAATAACTATAACTTTTCCTACGTCATAGTATCATGGCTGAATTTTTTTTTTTTCTTCTAACCAATTTTCAATAACCATGTTGTGCATAAGTGTTAGATAGCATCGAATTTTTGTAAGGGTTTCCAGGACAACATGTTCGTATATTTAATTGAAATTTGTTAAATTCACATTGTATGTTGACTTAAAAATCGTTTTCTAATAGTTTTAAAGCAAAATAAACAATTTTTTATAAAGAAAACAAGGATTTTATTTCTGCCGTAATTAGGTGCATAATTTTGTACGATTGAACGCTATTCCGTGACTATCACTTAATTATAAAAAAAAAAGTTTAAATTTTCGAAAATAAACTATTGATAGATTGCAAATGTACTCAAATTTTTTTTTTCTCACATAATAAGTAAACATTTCTGAATAGAGATATGATTTTCTCTTTCGAAACTATAAATAATTGTATACAATGTGAACAATTCTCTAACGAATTTCATAAATGCTATAATTTTTTACTGCCGGAATAACGTACATAAATTTGTGCAAGTGAGCCTAATTAAGTGACTATTTTTATTTAGTTGATAAATATAATCGACTCTGGATAAATCAATCTTTATGAAAAAATATACGTACGATCTTAAAATTGAGTTGTAAGATTGGAATCGTTCAAGAAGTAGAGAGTACCTTAACATGCCGTAATTCGGTACATTTACCTTGACTAACAAATGTAATAAGTGTTTGGCTCCCGTCAGGCTTGAGCTTAAAGCCTTTGGAAGCCATTGCGCAGTTTTTGAGTTGTCTATGACCAGGTTCTGAAGGTTCTTCAAGATTGTTAAAAAACATTTATCCAAGGATATTAAATCTAGTTCTACCAAAGGCTAGATAATGGTATAGTAGATGTTGGGAATTCTTCTCTTCATCCAACAACAACTACTGTCAGCTCAAATGTCCATTCTATGAGCATGATAACACATAAGACAGCGACCAGAGATAGCTCCTACAACTGTTCTACATGCTTTACGAGGTAAAGAGATAAAAGGTAATCTGTTTTATCTCCAAAGAAAGTTGGCCAAGAATGTTAGTATTTGAGTTAATACATTTTAAATCAGCGATTTCTGATATACATATAACATTATAGCACTGTAAAGGAAATAACACGCTTAAGGGTTCTCCTCAGGGGTGGATATCCGCTTTTGCCTGTTCATCAGCAATATTATTACCCTCTACACCTCTGTCATTTCCTTGGAAGTGATCACACCTTAAGCGCAATGAATATAACTAAGAAATACTAAGAATGTTTTCTTTTAATAAACACAAAAACTTCATATGTGCAACAACCATGACCCGGTACAACATTTAAATAATTAAAAAAAAATAATAAAAGAAAAAGTTTGGAATGAATTGAACCCGCGACCGCAGTATTAAATTAAGACAAGATGGCAGCGGCAATAACAAGCAACAACAAAGATGCGGATACTCCGTACAGATACATTTTAACAATGGGATTTTTTTTACCTTTTCAATGAAATGCATAAAAACTCACGATGAAACAACAACAAAAGACGACAGCTGCAAAAAGGTTCATTCAAAGCAGTAAGAATCCACTATGAAATTGGGCGAATAAACTTTAATTTTACGAAAGCGAAAGACGCAAGAAGGCAATAACATGAAGAGCATGAAAACATTTATTTTAAATGCGCGCGCATGCGTACAAAAGTTAAAAGGGAGATATGAAATAACAGTAGCAGCAGCAAAGGATGTGTACTAATATTTAACAAAATTGGCAAGAGCAGCTGCTGCTTCTGCGCATTGACAACGATAATATGCAGTAGCAATAATCTACTTGACATGAGTGATATATGACGTACTTTTGCAAAATGATTCACTTGTTGGCTTTCGGCCTTGTACACATTCTTTACAAATGATTGAAAGCTAAAAACCAACAGTATGACTATTTACATACATTTATTGCTATCTGGCAATGATAACATTAAGTGCTTGTTAAGCGCATATTCTACTTGAATCAACTTATGCTACCAAAATGTAAAAGCCATATGGCTTCAATGTCATTGTTGTTTATATGCGGCCACACATTTTGGCAATGCCTCATTGCAAAACGGAAGTGTGAAAATAGCAAAAGTAAATGTGTAATCAGCTTAGACAACGATGATGTAAATATTTATATTACATGTGTCAGAACGACACAAAAATGTCAAAAAAAAAAAAAAATATTAGCGTTCTGTTGCTAATTTTCATTTGATTTTTTTGGCTATCAAAAAAACAATTGGCTGCCATTTTGTAAGAAATTAAAAAAAAAATTGTGGCGGAAAGTTTACTTTAAAGTCATCTTGGTCATCTTCTAAATTAACGCTTTACGGGATTTTGAACTGTTGTTCGCAAAACATTAGGCTCCAAAATGATTGGCTTAACTTGTTTTCAATAAATTCTCTATCTGTCTATAACCAAAAATTTAAAATCAAAAAGACATTTGACGCCATTTACATAAACTATGGCACAAACTTTACACAAATTATGATAATACTTTTGCTCCACCTCTTAATAAAAAATTTTATTTCAAAAGTGTAGTAATAAGGTTTGTACACGAAAAAAAGTAGTCGCAGTAAACAAAGAGTGTCGCGTTAAATATTACAGATGTAATTGTCTAAGAATTCTTTTTTACATTTCTTCATCATTGGTTTTTTAGAATTTTGAATAGTTTTCAAAATGAGTTCATCGAAAGAAAATGTGCTGGATTTAATTGTGCGAAAAAAACACGATTTTCCACATTTGTCTCACAAAGACATTGCAAAATCTACGGTAGCGTCAAAAAATGTATTACTTTCATTTTTTTGGCCAAAAAATAAACATTTTACACCCATTTTTTGTCGACTACTTTTTTTCGAGTACACACCTTACTACGTTTCCACCGGAGATTTATGTGGTGATTTACGGCTGTTTCGAGATTTAGCTCTAAGTCTCGTTGTAAATACCGTGATTTACCATACAAAGGCTTTCGATTTTGGCTATTTTCCAATAAGTGGCACCGCTTGACTTTGACATTTGACATTAAATGCTATTAAAAAAAAGCAAATGAAAGACAATACTATATACAACTTTCATTGTCCCACTTATAACGTTTGCTGTCAAAAATAAATCTCTTTCGGCCGCAGGAAACGGTTAGGATTTAACACCAAGATTTATTAATCTCGTGATAGCTAAATATTCAGTGGAAATGTACTATAAGTGATAATCACAATTAAACTTAAGTTTCCCCAATAAACATCATCATGAAAAATCAAGTGAAGAATGACTGAGGAGCTCAAGCATGATAAGTGATGATCAATTTGGAATTTGAAAGAAGTGGAGATAGGTCGGTATTACCTAATGCGGCAGTTATAAGGAACACAGTAGAACAAGAACCGTTTTGTGAGCTTGGACTTTGAATATGTTAAACCTTTTCCTGTTAAACTCTTTTTATGAAAAAAAAAAAAGACAACTTCAAGACAGCCAAACGTCAAATACTCAATGTCTAAAATTCTGAAAGTTTAATGGCTCAGCATCATCTCCAATATCGAATCGTTAACCAGTTGCGGACAATATACTATCTCCGTAAAAATCAAATGTCGGAAATTGAAATGAATAGACCACATATTCGCTGTAGCAAGAAAACTATAAACTTGGGAAATATCAGAGAGAATTATAGTTATGAAGAAACTATGCTGAAGACAGCAGTGATAAGAAGAAAAAGGAAAAACTAGTAAGGTTGTTACCTTTGGCCTGGCCAAACATTAAATACCCTACACAGCAGTATTTTGCTTATATTGGTGGTGCCACGCCCTCCGAATTCACACAGTTTTTTCTCAGAGTTTGCATTTATAGTTTTTAGTATTTGAGTGAAATTTGGTTGGATTATCTGAAAAAATGTTTTCAAGCTTTTGCTTATATGTCCGATTTTATCCAGTTTTTGCTTAAAGCTTGCATTTATAGTTTTTACTGTCTGAGTCAAATTTAGTTCGATTATCTCAAAAAACGCTTTCAGTACATCGTTTTGAAGCTTTTGCTTATATGAGAGGTGCCACGCCCTCTTGTCTAAATTCGACCAGTTTTTGCTCAGAGCTTGCGCTTACAATTCGTAGTATTTATGTATATTTTGGTTGCATCATCGTGAAAAATACTCCAAAATTTGCATTTTGAAGATATTTTTTGTATGGGCGGTAGGCGTGTCCGTTGACCGATTTCACTCATTTTCAATCCCTTTTAACTTTGACGACGGAGGTTGTGTACCAAATTTCATTGAATTATCTTGCTTCGTTTTCCCAAAAAAATGTATTTCCACACACAGCCAGCCAGCCAGCCACCCAGCCAGCCACCCAGCCAGCCACCCAGCCAGCCACCCAGCCAGCCACCCAGCCAGCAAGCCAGACAGACGGACATGGCTATATCGACTCAGGAGGTGACGCTGAACAAGAATATATATACTTTTCCATATCTGTCACGCCTCCTTCTCTGCGTTACAAACGGAAGGACAAAGTGAATATACCCTGGGTTTAGGGTATAATTATAAATATCAAAAACTTGAAAAATTATTTCCTGTTTTCCGCTAACATACATGTTCTTGATAGCTAATTTCTGCATCTATATTTGATAATAGCGCATCAAAAGCCACAAAAAAGACATATAATTAAAAATGAAGTATTCCTCATTTTAAACACACTCAGTAACTGCGTCTTTTTGCGGTTTCCTGCCAAACATACGCACTTAATTCCTTATTTAATTTATTTATTATGTTCTTCCCTCATCACTCATTGACACGTCGTCTATCAGCAGTCATTATGTGAATGTAGAAAAAAAAAATATAAAATAAAACACAGAAAGGAAGTCCTACTTCCTTAAACGCCCGCGCCATTGCACACAGAAAAATCCACAAGCAGACAGACGAACAAACAGCACAAGCATAAAACATTGCGCATGCGCCACCGTCAATGAAATGTAGAGGAAACCTGAGCAAAAAAGAAAATACAGCACTTAAGCTATTTAGGTATATTACCTACATGCATTTGTATGAGTATTGGTTTTATGATAAACAGCAACAAAAGAAAAACAAATAAAGAAAAATGTTCAATGTTTATTTATCTTTTTTTGTTTTTGTTTTTATTATCCCACTGTTCCCGCATTTGATTCTGATTTTTGCCGCTAAATTTAAATTTAAACCGCACGCTTTATTTTAACACCACGACGACCAACCACGATAAGGCGGTGATTTCTACTTAAAAACATGAAAAACGAAGAAGAAGAAAAAACACATTCGAAAACAAACGCAAAACGGAAAGGCACCAGACAAATGAAGAATGAATGGCGTTGAATTTAGGAATTATGCTATGTCTACGAGAGACTTTGCACTATTTGTTTTTTATTGGAACGTTTAAATCGGGAATATCAAAAACATAAAAAATTAACATGATTTTCTCGCAAGGCATCGAAATGTCCTAGTTTTTGTCCTGAATCAACGACAACCTAGTTTTCGTAGAACAAATGAATCATCTTACTTTTCGTCTCAGGCATCGATTGTATTATTGTTTTCAATGTACACAATGTACTATTGTTTTACCACTTGTTCGTAGATCTATCCTTTGAAGTTTAGAAAAAATAAAACTTCTTAACCAAATATTATACGAAATAAAGGCATTTGTATGTAAACAATGTTCTCTGGTATACCAGTATATCTGCCACTTTGAATGTCATGCAAATATGTAGCACACTTTTGACAGATATTTTGTGGTTGAAATTTTTCTCTTAAACTGCGAAAAAAAATTCCACACAAAACTTACTAAAATAAACACATAATATACACAAGCACCAAAAAAAAAAAAATTTAATTACCACGACATGTACTTGGACTTGTAAATTTTCTCAAATAAAAGTTTTTAGTGTCTTTCAAATATTTTGCTCTTGAAAGTCGTCAGAATTATGAAAAAAAAAATCATAAAAATAAAAATAAAAGGCAGGCAAAATTTTCAAATGATGCGTTTCCTGTTTTGATGTTCTTTTTGTTGTTGTTGTTGTTGTTGTTGTTGTTATTAGCGTTGGTGTTTGTTACTGCTGCTGATGACAGCTTCCGCTCGTTTGTCGCGTATTTATAAGTTTTTAGTACTTTTTTCTAGCAATTTCGACAATTTTTGCGTTGTTTATGACTTCGTTACACAAGAAAATAGGTTTTTCGCACGCAATCTCAATCACTCCCATGTGACTATCAAAAGTAAATATATCATTAATATCAGTAATGAAGGTTGCCTCAATTTTTTTGTGCACACACATACTTATTTGCTTAATCAAAACAATTTCGATATTTGTCGATTATTTCGGCAAAAGCTATACAAGTGCAAAACTTTAGATTGGCAAGTCTGAAAATTATTGTCATCTTAATGTATTTTGTTTTATTATTCGAAAAAACACACTTTTTTCTTAGAAAAAATTACGCATGGTGGAATATCCAAGTCAAATCTTAGCGCAAAACATCACACTCGATGAAGTGAGTATCGTGAATATTTCTCCTAATTGTACATATTAAGTAATTTTTGAAGTTTTTGAATAACTACATTGTTGTTCAAATAATTTTTTCATCATTTAAATCCAATAAAAATTATTTTACAATTAAGTAGCTACAAATAAATATTTAAACGATTTAAAAGAAGAAAAAAAAAATAATAATTTAAAATTAATTTCATACACCGGATGAGGTTGTAAAATAAATATTGCAATTATCTGCTTATAAAATTTTGCTCATGTTACTTTTGTCGTTGTTTTGTTGTTTATTTGATTTTATTTATATGTTAGTTTTCTTCGGAATTAACCCATTAAATGCCGCTGGTTCTACCATAAAAATTTTTTCAATTTAAAAATTTTTAAGTGCATTCACTTATTGAGTATTAATTATGAATATTATTTTTAATTTGTCATATGAAGTTGATAGAAAAATGCTTTGAAAGATTTGCATGAAAATTAATGACTGAAGCCTTTGGTTTTATATCTAGTTTGTTTGAAACTTATTAAGATTATCCTTTATATTGCAAACTATATTGGTTTGTGCTTAACTAAGCATAAACTAACAAAATTACCTTGACCAAGCATGTTGAAACGGGCTATAAGAATAATTTTTATATTATATTGTTTATAAATACGTGAACGATTTTCTTTGCCCCCATTTTATCAGCAACGTACTTATTTAACCAATTATCGATTTCTTTTTGTTATATGAAATGTTTTGTGATATAGAATGCACAAAATACAAAAATGTTCCTCATAAGTTGACAATAAGGCATTTAAAAACAGGACCAAAGTTTCACTTATATGTAAATACAACATCACATATGTATAAAGTTCAATTTACGTTTTACATTGTTTGTTATTGGGCGTAACCAATTGTCTCCTTATGCATTACAATCGGATCAGAAAAAGATCAATTGTCTCATTATGCATTACATTCGGACCAGAAAAAGTCCAATTTTTTTTTTTTTAATTTATTTATGAATTTCAACAAATTTAATTTGAAAAATTTGAAAATCATAGCATAATATGCCAAAGAGTTTGTTATATATTTCTGAGCAATGTGTTCCGGGTTCGATTCTCAGTGTAGATGAACGTTTTTTTAATATTTTTTATTATTTTATACCTCGGCTATGTTGGAAATATGTTTCATTTTCTGCTCCGAAGACTCTTCAGACAAATTGTGTACAAATTAATAGAAATTTAAAAGTTGGAATTGAAAATCACCGAGTGGAGGATTTGAACCCAGGCCTTGCCACGCAGCGCAAGCCACTAGACCGATACACTATCGTTTGCTCTTCTTCACAATCGACGAACAGTCTAACCGCTATTCAATTGGACCACTTTTGGTACTAAGGACGGATTATGCATCACATTTGGACCATTTTTGATACAATTGAACAACTTTGCATTACATTTGGACCATTTTTGATACAATTGATAATTTGAGTGAATTAATTCTAGTTTTAGGTGTAGTTCATTATGGACTACTTACAAAAGATTGGACTATTGAGACAATTGACTCCGTCGGTCCAAGAGGGTAAGAAAGTGGATAAGACAATGGAGAGGGAGAAATTTTTGTGTTGTGGTTTTTCGATGCCTTTGGATTTTTATCAATATATAAGATATTTTTCAAAACTTTTGGAGTTTTACAGATAATTAATATATTTTAACAACATTTGGAATTTAATCTATATTTTAGATAAGTATCAATACTTTTCGACTTTTACCGATATTTTACATGTTTTTCGAAGTTTTTGGGCTCTCGTCTTTATTTTTTTATCTCGTCTATATATCAATGTTATCCGATACTATTGGACTTTTTTCAATATTTTATATGTTTTTCGATACTATCAGACTTTTATCGATATTTTAGATGTTTTTCGATACTTTTTTTTCGATATTTTTCGACAGCTTTGGAAATTTACCGAGATTGAAAATGTTATCCGACGCATTTGGAATTTAATCGATACTTTAGAAGTGTCTCGACACTTTTGAAATGATATTTAAGATATTGATCGATATTTTTCGACTTTTACCGATATTTTAGATGTTATTCGATACTTTTGGACTTTATTTTTCGTCAGCTTTGGATTCTTACCGATATTGAAGATGTTATCTGATACATTTGGAATTTAATCGATACTTTAGATGTGTCTCGATACTTATGGACTTCTACCGACATATTTGATATTAATCGATACTTTTCGATTTTTACCGATATTTTAAATATTTTTCCATACTTTTCGAATTGTACCGATATTTCAGATGCTTTTCGATGTTTTGGTCTTTCATCTTTATTTCAGATGTTTTGTCGATACTTTTGGACATTTACTGATATTTTCGATGTTATCCGTTAAATTTCGATATTTTAGATGTTTTTCGATACATTCGGATTTATATCGATGTATTAAATGTTTTTCGGTGCTTTTGGACTTTTGTCGATATTTTAAATGTTTTTCAATACTTTTGTACTTTTGCCGATAATTTTGATGTTAACCCGTATATATGGACTTTTTTCGACATTTTAGATGTTTTTCGATACATTTGGATTTTGATCGATATTTTACATGTTTTTCGATGCTTTCGAACTTTTTTCGATATCTTAGTTGTTTTTGAACTTTTGTCGGTATTTTAGAAATTTTTCGATACTTTTGGACTTTTATTGGTATTTTAGATGATTTTCGATTTTTA
This sequence comes from Calliopum simillimum, assembly GCA_951812925.1. Lineage (NCBI taxonomy): Eukaryota > Metazoa > Arthropoda > Insecta > Diptera > Lauxaniidae > Calliopum > Calliopum simillimum. The sequence continues at coordinate 108,662,334 of OX638370.1, forward strand.
CCGATATGTTAGAGAAAAATTTAAGCATTTTATTTGATAATTCTTCTGCATCCAAAAAAGTGGACTATAAGTTTTGAATTCGGTCAATACTAAATTTCAAAATTTGGCCACCGACGATACAAGCATTAGTCATTGTGCAAAACTTAAAAATAAAATTAATAGGAGCATCCTGCAAAATGGGTCTGAACATTTTTAATAAAAATATTTTCAAAATTTGAATTACCATTTGCAATTGGTATGTGTGCGAATGAAAAATGTTTGTTTGTGATGATCCTACAATACAGTTTTCTATTTGTAATGCCATCGTTTATTTTTTATTTGATTTTTTTTTTTTTTAAATTCATACGTTTCAAGTAACTGTGCCTCAGAGTTAAGTGTGTTTCCTTAATTAATATTCTTTATTTGTGCTAATTCATTGTAATAAATAAAAAGTTAATAAATTAATTGAGCGCACAATGAACACTTAATGCATTTCTTATTGAATTGTAAAGTGTTTTTTATATCGTGTTTTAATCGAGTTAATTCTATTAAATAATTAACGTTTGTAATTTATGTTGAGCTACGTATTTTTGCTGAATTAATTCAAAGTCTAGGTCACGTTTTACACTTTACAATGTCAAGTACACGTTATATACAAATGTATGAAAATATATCTAATGCATATGATAAGCTATCTAGATTTCAAAGTGGGTTAAGTAGTTGAGTATACAGAAACATTAAGAAAAAAAATGATCTACATATGTATGTTCCAATCTACTTAGTTGGTTTTTTGAATAACATAAGTACCAACTAAATTTGTTTCTTTTTTTTCAAATATCAAAAATACATGTAGATATCTAGTTGTTATACCTAGTAACCTTAAGATATATAGAAGCATTTTAAAAATATATTTTATATATTTAAAAAAAACTTTTTTATAACACTGTAAACCTTTATAAAAATGAAATTTCCACTGGAAAATCATACACTTTTTCATTTCAACTTTAACTTTTAGTTTTGAGATGGGTAGTTTTTCAAGTTTCTTAAGAAATTTTCGAAAAAAAGCCTAGAAAATGTATTGAAATAGTAAAATTAATCAAAATCATGAGAACAGAAAATGTGGCATATTACAAAATATTGTTGTCAAGTGGCGCTGTAATCATAATCACACTTTCTTCTTTACTCCAGCAGCAATTGTATGTACGTAAATTGTACACCCGGCCTTACATATAACGCTATTATTCCCATCAATGTCAACATTTATCAGTCTGCATTTTTGCTTGTACAACCAGAAACAACAAAAACAACAACAAAGTTCAACAAATTCCAACATCAGCGAAATTACACTGTCTGCGTCTAGTTGTGGTTGCAGCATATGTGCCAAGATCGCGATATGCTTGGTGGTGATCCATCCATCCGTCGGATGTGTTATTTTTGTCACCACTTTTTTTTTAAAGCAACCAAGCATTTTTGCACGCATTTATATCAATTTGTTGTTTTTGTTGTTGTTGTTCTTGCATGATGTTTGCATTTGGTGTTTCCGCAGAAACAGTGAAACAACAACCGTAATGTCACCCATAAATGGATGACTAATCCACATTTAAGTATCCAGCCAACAACCAGCTAAAGTCATCATATAAAATGCATATTTATCACAAGGGGTGCGTGGGGAAGTGGGCGTTTGGCGGGGAAAGTGACTGCTTAATTTTTTAGCTTTTCCTGTTTAATGTTTATTTTTGTCGTTGTCGTCGCTGTTGTTTTTACTCTGCAACAAATGGCGCCAACTGTCTCGCTGTTAATAATCCAAACCAAAATGTTTCTCTAAATTGTTGAAGAAAACACCTTCGGGGCAACAACAGCATGCGGCTGTGCATTGCATTTTCCCAATAAACACATTTGATTTGTTGTTTTTCAGCGCCCGATTTTCTTCTTAATTTGTTTTGATTTTCTTTGTTTTTCTTTTTTTTGGTTTTTTTTTAATTTTTCCTCATGTTGAATTTTCTTTGATTGATGTTTAGCTGCATGTCGCCGCCGCAACATTTCACGGCCTCTTTTATGCTGCTTTGGCCGCTCTGTTTGATTTATGCCGTTTTCACTCCCTCAAGGTATATTGTGCGGCTCCATATTGACGTGCAGCAGACGCCATGACACACGTCATTAAATAGGCTAACCCTGTTTAGTATACAGCAAATAGTTTGGGTGTAAAAATAAAACCAAATTGGAATGAATACAAATCTACACCAAATTTGGTATAAAATCTATGCTACAACTTGGTATACAAACCGTTTATACTTGTTCGTATAAAATTTATACAAATAAAGTATTAATACAATTTACACAATTTTGGTTTAAATTTAATAGTATAACCATAAAAAAATCTTTTATACTATTTTTGTATAAATTTTATATAGAAGTTCATATGAAAGTATTTTTTAAGCCATTTTGTATAAAATTCATATTGTGCTAATTATCCAATTTTACATAATTTTCGTATAAATAATTCGGAATTAAAAAGTGACATTGACACTTATGCGGAGTAAATTCCATAATAAAAAAATATTTTACAATAATTACATGATTTTAAGAGATAAATGAAGAGCAAAGTCACGAAAAATTACCAAGACGCTGATGTATGTAATTTCAAGATAAAGGTCAAGCCTTAGTGTGCAAGACCAATACTGCTATAGATGGAAACCCTGACAAAGGCTGCTACTCGGCCTTGGTCATTTATAGTTAATAGGAGTGATATGCCTTCTCGAGCATAAAATCACCCCAGAATACGGAATTCAGTATTAAATTCAATTTTCAGTCTTGGTATTGGTTTGCTCGTCACTAAATTTGACGCACCAATAGATTTTTCACATTCAGCAACTTAAGGTATGTACTCGAAAAAAGTAGTCGACAAAAAATGGATATAAAACGTTTATTTTTTGACCAAAAAAAAAAGAAAGTAATACATTTTTTGAAGCTCAAGGGTATTTCTTCAAGAAAATGGAAAGGTTTGCTCATTTGGTTAAGATATTTGTAAAATATCGTAACTAGATTCTGCACATCACTTTATGAGACCTGGTATGATACCTTGATCCATTTTTGTTTTAAATTCTTTTCATTTTTGAAAACTTTCTTCGTTTTTAGCAATTTTCTCTTCATTATAGCCCAGTATTTTCCAATCGGGCGAAGCTCAGGGCAATTGACTCCATTCTCTTCATACTAATTCATGACCAATTTGCCATAGTGACACCGCGCCAAATCTGGCCAAAAGAACACTGGGTTTTTGTGAAGGCGTATCATATGCAACCAAATATTTTTTTGCAGAATTGTCCACTTTTTTTGCTTTAAATTTGACGCAACATCACCTTTCTTCTTTGCGATGTAAAAAAGTTGACCCGGAAGCTGTTAAAGTCAGCTTAGACGTTAGTTGCGTCGTCCATTAAAATGAATTCAAAATTGTGTACAAAAGGGTCGTAGAGCTTTGGTGAGCGAGTTTTAACAGCTGTGTTTTGCTTATCGTTCCTATTTGGTGCCATTAGTATTTTATATGATTGAAAACTTTTCTCTTTGCAAACTTTTTGTACGTTTCCGGGCGACATATGGAATTTTTTAGCCACATCTCTATTGGAGAGTCCATTATTTTTTTTATAGGCACGTAACACTTCTTTTGCTTTCCTCTGTCTTTGTCAGACAAAAGTGGAAAAATCATGTTTTTTGCGCACAATTAAATCGAGCACATTTTCTTTCTTTCATTTTGAAAACTATTCACATTCTAAAAAACCAATGATGAAGAAATGTAAGACAAAGAATTCTAAGACGATTACAGGTTTTACATTCGCTTTTAATGTAATATTTAACACGATACTTTTTGTTTACTGCGACTACTTTTTTTCGTGTACATGCCTTATTTAAGCCTTTTTCAATATTTTACGACTTTTCAAAAAATTTTCGGCTTCATTAAAAATATTTCAATGAGCTGTATTTGATTACACAGTCCTGCATGGGTTTTCCTCTCTAAGTTTTAAAAAACGATTTCTATAGATTTAAGTGTGCACGTCATAATTTTCAGTGATTTAAGTTATATTTAAGTGCCTGTTTTGTATATACAAAACTACCACGCCTATACTACTGAACGTATCAAAACCATATTTGCACCTGATGTTTTTTTTTGGTGCTCCATCACATTTATAAGAAATATGGGATCGATAATACAAGGGCGTGTTGTACCCCTCATATAAAAAAAACTCAAAATATTTGAAAATTTTATTTGAGTCACTCCTACGCCTATACCAGTAAGTATATTGAAACCATATTAAAAGCATATGTCCGCCTGATATTCCGACAGATTTGTCTTGACAATAGGGGTAATCGAATAAAAGTACGGTGCGCTCGGTATGAAAAGAAAACACACCATAAACAAAAAAAAAAAACGCATATCTACTTACTTGACCTGCATTATAAAACTTAATATCTGGATGAATACTATGCATAACATTTATTTTAATCATACGGGGAGCACCAAAAAAATATATGGTGCAAGATTGGTTTAAATATGTTGAGTATTTTAGGCGTGATATTGAAGAGTACGCAAGCACAAACGATTGAATGAATAAGTTTTCAAATGCTGCACAGACGAACAAGGGTACCCCTCTTAAAATCACGAGAGTGTTTTTTAATGTATTTTTTGATGCTGAGCCCAAATCCGTTTACAGAATTGCTCTATCACGTCCGAATTTTGAGAAAATTTAAAATAACAGTGAAAAACACACGATTTTCCATTATTTTTGAAGTTATCAAAACTGGAATATCTCAAATTTCTGACGTGATGGAAAGGAACCAAGTTCAGATTCGTGATTAGGAGGTCCCAAACCACCATAATTAGCTTAAAAAATCAGGAGAGGAAAAAAAGTGTTGATTTTGCAGGCCTGTGTTATTTTTAATTTGAAAAACTTTGTTACAGTTTTTTTTTCTACGAAAAAAATTAAATTTCCAGAGATGATTTGAAAAAAACTTCTGTAATTTTCCTTCCAAAGAAAATATTTTCTTTTTGTCTTTATTTTTCATACTTATTTATAAGTCAGCAAAAATTCCCACAACATCAACATACTAAATACCCGCAGAGTCCAATGACCTAACAATGAAAGACAATGAAAGCCAAACAAATTCAACCGAAACCCCATTCATTCACACTTGGGTGGATTTCTTACTTCGTTACCACCATTTCTTGCATTTTTTACTTTGCCTAGAATTTTAATTCTTAACTTTTGTTGTAATTGTTGCTGCTAAAATTTGCTATGAACTCCATCTAGTGTTTTCACTGTAACTCAGTTTCTTGTTGCGCACTCTTTTAGCTACTTACTACCATTGTGTTTTTCTTTTTCTTATGATGTTGCTTCCATTTTCTTTATCTTAAGATTATTTCCCATAGGAAAATTTAAAAACCGTGGGAGTTCTTCGTTATACTGTCAGTTTCGAATACTTGAAAGTTTTTTTTTTTTTTTATTTCATTAAACTCTGTGGCTGCTTTTAATTTAATGGGTTCGCCTCTACAACATGTGTGACCCCTTTGCTTTGAAAAAGTGGAAACAACTCGACTAATCCGTTCTATTGTCTACAAGTAAGCGCTGAGTTCCCAGCAGCATTTGCGCTGAGTATAAGTTTAATTTATTTGATTTATATATAGTGTACATACTTCAAGTTAAAAAGTTTAGTTAATGCATAATTTTGTATATTTCAAAGAAAATATGACCCAAGCCATCTATATAACATATAAATGTAGTAAATTATCGAAACATTTAAAAATGCGCCATGCTGTTTCAAGTTCATTGAAGAAATTTTACGCCACTGATATTAGTAGATAGATCGATAGATAGATATTTTGAAAGTTTTTCATATCTCTAGGACCACCAACTGTTTTCTAAATCAAATTAATGTTTATCTACGCGCACTACTAACAATAGAAATTTATAAATTTCTTTTAAATCGGCTTTTAAAATCACAATCCAACAGCGCGCGTGAATGAAGTAGTTTTTTCTAATTTAATATCTCTAATGTTTCAATATGGTTTTATTTCTCATAAAGTTGATGATTTCAATTCAAAAGTGTTGTTTATATGGCTTAAAATGGTTTATAGCATCCGGTTGTTTTTAAATGCGTTATTTATATTTTTCTACATTTTCTAAATGCAACGTGACTCATGTCACTGATGTCCAAGACGTGGTTAATAAAACCCGCATAATTTAACGCCTTCGGCTTGTGTGTGTTAATCTTTAGACAGTTTTTTTAGTTGGACAAGATGTGCTTTTTAGTATTTAAGAAGTCGTATGAAATGAGCGTGAAATTTATTGTTAAATTTGGTTTGATTTTATTAGAGATTAATTCGCTCTATATATCACTCATGTTTTATTTTGGAAAAATGTCGCAGTTTTTTACAGATTTCCAAACAAAACTTGCATTGAAATTCTCTTTATTCAAATACAACCACAATGAAATTTTAGTGTAATTTTGCTTATTTGTCATGCGGGTTTACAGTAAAAAGATTAGGTTTTGGTTAAAAAAAATTTGTTGCACAACCTTGTTTCTTTGAATATGAAACACCATCATAAAATTTAACATAACACATAAAGAAGTTCTTGAAATCTTGATTTTTTTACAAGCAAGTGACATAACTAAATGTTAACTCAACATTTTGAGCTTGTTAAATTAACATTTTGAAAATGTTAAATTAACAATTTTAGCATGACTCTTAAAAATAATCGTTTTGCTTTGGTTTTCGAGATATTTGAGCTTAACAATTAATTACGTGCAAATTTGACACATTTCACAGAAAATATCATATATGGGCATTTTCCAGGTGACGAACGTGACCGTAGTACACATTTAAAGTGCAAAAAAAGTGGAAGTAAAACATGGTTTTATTTTTTTTTTTTAATTTATATTATAGCTCTTAGATAGCAATATAGTTAGTGCCAACTTCAATAGCAGGCGAAGTCCTGGTTCCAAGATACACGCAAAAAAAGACACAAAACGAACGTGACAAAAATAAAAGTAGTTTTCGTGTCTATTCAAAGAATTCAGCGAAACAAGTCAGGATTTTAAAGTGCGACTAGCTTTAGAATCTTATGCAATATCAAAAATCAAGTATTTTCTGTACTTTTCTTTGTTTTGATCATAGTCTAAATCGATACGTGTCAATATGAACGTGACATTTTTTCCACTATACAAATTTTAAATTGAAAATCTGTCAAAAAACTAGGATTTCCCAGTGAATGTTGGATCACCTTATCTTGTTAAGTTGAGGTGGCATCACCAATTTTTCCAAAGGATGGCATTTGTCCCTATCCATTTTACATTTGTACCAAATCTTATAAATTATGAATTTCTTTATTAAGGGGCGTGACATCGCCCTTTTTCCCAGGAAACATTTTTTGTCCTGGCGCTCTGTATACAAATCTCATTCATGTGCGATAAATGTTTTCGGAGATATGATGAAGTGATTTTTGTGGGGCGTGATACCCCTATTTTTTCCAGTAAACATTATTTGTCTCGGTGCTTTTGACATATGTATGTACCAAATTTCATCCATGTACGTTAAATAGTTTCAGACATAAGATTTTTTGGCTCACTGTGGATCTTTTGGTGGAAAAGCCGATATTTAAGTACCCTGAAATGATTTAAGTAATTGAATACTTATATATTTTTGTCACGTTAATTTTGTGTCTTTTTTTACGTGTATCTTGGAACCAGGAATTCGCCTGCTATTAAAGTTGTCACTAATTATAGTGGTACCTAGGAGCTATAATGTAAAGTAAAAACTAAAATAAAAATATGTTTTACTTCCAATTTTTTTGCACTTTAAATGTATGCGACAGTCACATTCGCATATGGGAAATTCTCATATATATATTTTCTTCGATATGGTATTATATTCAAATATTTCTATAAACATTTAATGCAGAAGCTGGCACCCTGTAAATTACCTAAAATTTTCATTGTTTAACATTTTCTTTGGACAAGTGTATTTCAACAAAGAGTCTTTCAATTTACAATGCTTACACAGACGTTTTTCTCATGTTAATTAATCTTGTGAAAAACATTTTCATTCATTTGACTGAGTAAATGAACCCCAAACTCAAATGGACATATGTATTTACTTACTTATGTACGAACATATATCAAGCCTTTATGTTGCAACACTTAAGACATGCCACTTATCGCTTGAATTTTCAAACTGTGTGTGTTTTTTCCATAAAGATTGTAAGCTCTTTTCTAATACAGCTGATACTATATATATGGGACATATAGAAAAGAGCTAAGAACTTGAAAAGCCGTGTCATTCGACTTACTGATGAGAATTGTGGGAATTGATTATGTAATTAAAAATATTTACATAAGCAAATATACAAAAAAAAAAAAATGATGTGTAATTGAAACTGCATGAAATCATTAAGTTTTCGTGGAAAGACGCCGCATACCGCTAAACTAATTAAATCAAAATTCTTAAAAATTTCATAATTTCTCACAATTTTAACGCGTCACTTAACCCTTTGAGTTGTGTTTGTTACGCGTTGTACGAGAAAACACTTGAAATTTGTGGTTTCCTATAAAAATTGTTTTTTGTGTAAAGTCATTTCCTATTCATATTCTTCAAAACCCTTTTTTTGAGTCAGCATTTTACAGGAAAAGCTGATCTACTTTTCGTTGACGGTTTTCAATTAAATAATTGCAATACCATCATCCGTTTCGGAAGAAATGAACTCTTTTGTGTGCGCCTCTGTTTAACACGGGAAAGGGAAACATAAAATTTATAAGTCGTACACATATGTGGACAGTTCTAATAGTTTAAAAGGAAATAAGCAATATAAAAGAAGAAAGAGTTGTGTTGTAGAAGAAAGACCGCGAAAGTCTGACAAAAACAAAGAACGCATTTGTCATATCCGCCACTGTACGGCGCGTCGCGTCGTCTCTCACGTGGTATATTTATCTAGCAATATTTTTTTTTTTTTCAATTTATTTGCGGATGCAGCAGGTTTTGTTTTTGTTTTGAGTAGGGTTTTTTTTTTTTTTTTTTTTTTTTTGTATGAAATATACATATTTATATTTCAATTTGTTTCAATACCTTTTTGAGTGCGCATAGCTACCGCACTTCCGTCTATTTTGCCGGAAATCACAATTTACAAATACCCGGTAGGAATATTAGCATTACTTTTTTTCACATTAGAATTGTTTTTTTCGGGTATCTTAGTGATTTATGCCGAAATTTGCCAATTTTGTAAAAAATAATTTTTTTCTTTTATAACAGTTTGATTTATGTTGAAGAAATGCCATACCCACTTGTATTCAAGTCTTGAATCTAGACCAAATTTCAGCCCGCTTGAATGTATTTGCAAGGCTTCATAGGATTTGTTACTTTCCATGATTTCTTTTTTTTTACATGTACACTTTTAGCAGCTTCATTCGATATTTTTGAACGTTCGTAGCTTATTTTGTTGTTTGTTTAAGTATTAAGATGAATTATTTTGTTGCTTATTGATTTTGCAAACGATAAGGGACTATGTTGACGACACATTTTTGAATATTTTTGGCGAAACATTTTTTCTACACTTTTGGCGACACTTTTTGGGCTAAATTTTTTTCACATTTTTTGGCGATATTTTTTTGCGACACATTTTTCGTTACTTTTTTAGTGCCACTTTTTAGTTATCTACTCTTTTTGGCAACATATTTTCATCATGCACATATTTGGAAAATTTTTTTGTGTGTCGCATTTTTCGATACTTTTTGGCAACACATTTTGTGATACTTTATGTAGTAACATATTTTCAACATGTTTTTGACGGCACTTTTCCGACAATTTTTTTTGCGACGCATTTTTCGACACTTTTTGGCGACACTTTTTTTGTAATTTTTTTAGTGTCACTTTTTTTGGCGATACATTTTTCGATATTTTATTTAGTAACATATTTTCATCATGTTTTTGACAGCACATATTTCGACAATTTTTTTTGCGACGCATTTTTCGTTTCTTTCTTAGTGGCACATATTTTGACAAATTTTTTGGCAGTTTTTTGGTGACACATTTTTTGACACGTTTTTGGTGATATATTTTTGGAAAATTTTTTCCGACACATTTTTGACACTTTTTGGTGAAAAATTTTTTGGAACTTTTTTTTGCAACACATTTTATGATGATACCTTATTTAGTGACACATTTTTAAAACTTTTTTTACCAACACATTTTCCGACACTTTTATGGTGACAAATTTTTGGAAAGGATACATTATAAAACTTTACTAGAAAACATATTTATCCACCAAAAAAAATTTACCCAAATCGGTTCAATGTTTTTCGAGTTATTAAGATTTTTAATAACCCGGACGAAGCCGAAGGAATTTTGAAAAAATAAATTTTACAATACCTTACCGGGCAACGTGTTTAACCATTAACAAAAAAATCACCCGAATCAGTTCAGTGTTTCCCGAGTTATTAGAATTTTTAATATCCCGGACGTTGCCGAAAAACTTTTGAAAATATTTTCTAACAGGACTTTATCAGGCAACATACCTATCCACAAAAAAAAAATCACTCAAATCGAAACAATAGTTCTCGCGTTATTAAGGTTTTTAATATACCGGACGAAGCCGAAAAAATTTTGAAAATTTAAGTTTTTAAAAACATCAACGGGCAAGATATCTACCTATTAAAAAATAAATCATAAAAATCGGATGATTGGTTTTCGAATGCTAGAATTCTGAAAATTTTCGGTTTTCGATTTTTTGACTTTGAGCCCACAGAAAAGAGGTCGAACCGATTTTTTTTCCAAAAACCGGCGGCTTATTTTTTTCCTTGTTTAATTACCTATAAGCGCTCATCATTGAAATCTTTCTACAGTGCGTCCCCAAGCGGGCAAAAAATTTTGATATAAAAAACACACTTTGGGACCACTGTGCGGCATAGAGTGTATATAGGTGGTCAATTATATACTAAGTTTTCACCGCAGTTTTATGAGGTGGTTTATGGCTACCTCGAGATTTAGCTCTACATCTCTCATAATTTGCCATACAAAAATAAATCTATTTCTGAGGAGATTTATGTTAAACGTCATTAAAAACAAAGCAAATGGAAGATAAATATTAAGAAAAAAAAGGAAAAACAACTTTCATTTTCTCGATAATGACATTTACTGTCAAAAATAAATATTTTTCGGCCAGTAGAAATGAGAGATTTAAGGATTTCGTCACAGCTAAATCTCCAGTGTAAAAAAAGGTTGAATAAAAAGTATTTTAACAAAAAAAAAATAAAGCAAAAACAAATAAAAAAAAATAAAAAAAAATCACCCGGGCTGGGTTCGAACTCACGTTGTTCTTACTGCAGCCTTATAAAAAATCATTGTGAAAGTGCTTCTAAATTTCTATGGGGACAAGCACTTTTGAAGTGCTTGGATCAGAAGCGCTAGAAATTTTTCCTCTTGGGTACATACATATATATAAAAATACATGCATACCTTCTCACATTAAAGAATGATATGAAGCGGATATTTACATAAATCTGAATACTTTCCTTTTTTGTTTTGTTCGCAATTTTCGTTGTGCGCGCGCATGTAGTAAAATCGCATTGTTATGATTGTCAGTTGTCAATTGTCAAAGTTGTCATATGTACGTATGTGAGAATTGTTATTGTCGATCGTGTTAGATTTTTCAATGGGTCAACATATCGATCGTGTTGATGAACATGGTTTGAGCACACGCTATAATAAATACATAATAGGTTCCGGTCGTAATTGTGTCAATGAAATAATTGTGATGGAATAAAAAGAAAATTTAGAACATTGTTATATGCATGTACTTTTAAAAAGAAACTTCACCATACAAAAATATACGTAATACAATTAACCGATACTAATAACGTAATTATCTTACTCGTAATAGTAAACATTGGTTTGGTTTCGTGTTTGCATTTCCTTTATAAAGGGGAATACAATGCTAAAAATAATAACATTTCCGTTGTATTGCTAAATAAACAAAGCAAAATGTTCTATATAATTTCATACATACATACTTATATGGCATTGTCTGCTGAATCACTTCCCGATTTAAGTAAATAACTGTATGACTACATGGTTACTTTGCAATTTTACCTTCATATATACATGAGCATTGCAGAATTAATATTTTTTCCTTTTTTTCTTTTTCATTACAGTTTCGAATCACAATCAAAAATTCCCAACATGCAGGTGGAATCAAGTTATCCAAAATACGCTGGACGCGTACCGCCCTTAGACCTATCACAGGTGAATGCCACTTGTCGTAATGAAAATGATCTACAACATTTGTGGTCCAGTAAAACAGATGTTGTTAATACAGCGGCGGCTATGAAACGTACAGCGATGCCACATCCATATCAACAACATCATCATCAGCAGCATCATCACCATCAAACTCATCAACATACCGCGCTGCAAATTCAACAGTTTACCAGCAATACAGATCTACAGCTTGGCTATGATGGTCTACCATTGGATCCACGTGATTGGACACGCGCTGATGTCTGGAAATGGCTCTTCAATATGGCTGTCTCCGAGCGTCTTGAGGTGACACCGGAATTAGCGCAAAAATTTCCCATGAATGGTAAAGCTTTATGTTTAATGAGTCTCGATATGTATCTATCACGTGTTCCAGTTGGCGGTAAAATGTTGTATCGTGATTTTCGTGTACGGCTTGCGCGAGCAATGGCAATGCACTCTTAAGGGGCGGGGGGATAGGGGTATATTATTATATGTATTACTTTATATGAATTTGTATATAGCAGTAATTTCGGTTAATGTTTAGTTAGTTGTTACTTAGTAAGTTAGATTAAAGATCTTTATCTTTTTTTTATTTTCCTTCAAATGTAATAAGAGTGAAATTTTTCATAATGTTTAATTATTGTACCTTAGAATTTGAAGAAACAGAAATATGAAATTATTTGCATTTTTTCCATTCAGAGCTTTTGGTGGGAAAATGTATTTTTCAATGTCCTATTAGTTTACTAAGAAATGTATTAATTATAATTTTTATTTTGTTTATATTTTTATTTGTTATTTTAATTTTAAACCAATTTATGTGAAAAAATAAATAAAAGTTAACATACTTTTATGGATATAAATATAAAATAAATATGAAATTTTAAAAGTAATACATATTGCGAATGAATTTTATTTTTAAAGAAATTAAGTATAAATATTCAAAAAATAAGCAGTGCCTTTTTGCTCCAAATATTATACAGGGACTTATCGATCATATTTGCCGCCCGGAACAGTTTCAGCAAACCACAAACCCAAAACAAAATGAGAAAAGAACTAATTTTCAAAATCAATAAGCCAAGGCCAGTCAGCGCAGACGAGTCACTACAACAAACACAATATTTCAATAGTTTTCAAAATTTCTCGGAATTACAACACCCATGAAAAATTGTATTTGTTGCTTTTTATACACGCTATACCCATGATATATTCACTTTTTCTTTCCATTTGTAACGCAGAGAAGGACGCGTGGCAGGTATGAAAAAGTATATATATTTTTGATCAGCATCATCTCCTGAGTCGATATACCCATGACCGTCTGTCAGTCCGTCTGGCTGGCCGTCTGTTTATTTGACTGGGGAAATAGATTTCACGGCGAAACTAAGCAAGATAATTCAATGAAATTTTGTACACTGCCTCCGTCGTAAAAGTTCGAAACCCAACTTTATGTGCATTGCTCACGATAACGCAACCAAAATGCATACTAATAAATACCACGAATGCACACTAAAAAATGATAGTTTACTTTTTTTACTTTTCATTCGCTTTAGTATTGATTTTCAACTTTTTTGGTATTAAATTCCGATTTTTGAAATTTATTCAAAAAAAGTATAAAATTTATTCCAAAATAGTATAAAATTAATACTTCTTTTTTGGCATTGTTCTGTATAAATACTTTTTGATTTTAAAATTACACTAATATTTTTACTGTGCGAAAAAAACTATGTGAATTCGGACAAGAGGGCGTGGTTCCTCCCATATAAGCAAAACTTTCAGAATGCTATACGTTTATTTAGATAATCGAACTAAATTTCACTCAGATACTTAAGATGGTAAATGCAAGCTTTGAACAAAAATCTGGCTGATTCAGACAAGACGGCGCTGCATCTCCTTTCATTCAAAATTTTCAAAGTGCTGTATTGTATGCGTTATTTGAGGTTAATACAAAGGGTAACATCCGATACCTTATACCTTAAACTTTGATCAGAAACTTGTTTGATTCGGACAAGAGAACGTAGCATCTCCCATTCACATATTGGTAAAAGGGTGCTTTTAAGCAGTTTTTTGACAATATCTCGCTTACGGTTACTTCTAGAGAAAAACGCTGGTCGACAATTTTGTAGCTTATATTTCCTTTAAAAATGGGCTTGGAATTGTTTTAATTTTTTCAAAAACTTTTATATAAAAACTTCTAAGAATGTAAGTTTTAAAAGTTTTTTTTTTTTAACAAACATATCATTGGGGAAAAAAAAAATACCTTAAAAAAAAGACCCGCTGACTGAAGTAAGTATGTACATATAGGTAAGACCGTTTTGGGCCCATTTTTGTAAAAAAATTTTACTGCACCAATCGATGGGGAAAGGTCGAAAATAGATTTTGGACATGACCAGAGGAGTCCCCGAACCCTCCAAGTGACCGTTTTGGGACAATTTTTGAAAAAAAATGTATTGCACCAATAGATAGGGAAAGTTTAAAAATAGATTTTGGATATGGCCAGGGGTGTATCCGATCCCTCTAAGTGACTGATTTTGGACCATTTTTGTAAAAAATTTTGGTACCAATTGATGGGGAAAGGTCGAAAATAGATTTTGAACATGACCAGGGAGTCCTCCATCCCTCTAAGTGACCGATTTGGGCCCATTTTGGTAAAAAAATGTTATTGCACCACTCGGTGGGGAAAGGTTGAAAATAGATTTTGGACATGACCAGGGGTGTCCCCGATTGTATGTGTACGTATATGACTCATCATATGTAAACCATGCAATTCCCTATAAGCAGGTGGTTTTGTTTTTTTCGTGAGACTCACCGTCCATGAGTTATCACAATTCCACATATTTGTATGAAAATTTACATATATGTATTTATAACGCATGTATACCACGCTTTGTCACTTTTTTATTCAGGATATCTCTTACGCTATAAGTTGTTTGAAAACAATTCTGAGGCTATTTTTGTAGTTAATTTTATTAGCTACAAAATTGTGCAAATTTGGAACTAACAGTTATCGAAATATTGTCAAAAAACTGCTTTTAGGTGCCATTTTTCCATTTTCTATTGCGAGCGGCACAGATACGAGAGCGGAAAACTACCAAATGACTGAACTACTTTGCCAAGATTTTAATTTTACAAAATTCAAAGAAGAAAAATTGCAAATTTATGCCAATTTATTGTACCTATACCCTAGATTTTGGTTTTAATTTATAGACACATACAGGAAATGGAAATTTTCATTCTAAGCACACAAACACACAATACGGCACTATTCTTAGAGAGCACTTATTGGAAATCGCCGCAATTGCGCAAAAGTTTTTTTTATTACGTTCGACTTCTACAAATTGCAAATTCCAAATGCAAAGCTTCAAAGAGACCTCAACACAGTAGTAGGTAGGTATGCACCCGAACGATCTTTGAATTTATTTAAAGATCACTCAACCACACCATATCGATGATTGTTGGCCAACAACCAACAGCACAAGATATTACGAAATTTGATTTCCGGCATAGGAATTTGATTGATTTCTTCAACTTTTCAAGGTACGCGCGATAGATGCCATTAACAAATGTAAGCGATGCGATGTGCTGCGCTGAATGGATGGCTAATGGCCACGATGAAAAGTGAAGCGAAACGCAATTGATTTTACTGTGTACGAACGTGCCGCTGCCTGCCTGCTGGATCTGACGACCACCATCATCAATTCGAAGATGTTAGAAAGGCCCGATAACATCATCATGGATGGGCAAGAAAGTGTGAAATCTTACACACATTGCGTGCATTTAAACAACAGAGTTTATTCCACACTCGATATAAAATGCATTAATTTATTTTCATTTCATTTCAGCCTCATTAATGAGCTGTTAATGCACTACAGATTGATGCAGCTAATTTGTTCCTATTATAAGACTATATAATTATTTGGAAAAAAAACGGTAACGAAACGTTTAAGTTCATTAATTTTATGATCGAGTACCATATAAATGAGAGGTTATTTTTTGGTGCTTCGTAATATATCACATATGCGGTATATCACATCATCACCGTATGAGATATGTGTATGCAGAAGATACATTTGTAAATATTTAGTGGAATTTATGGCATGCGTTGTCTTGTTTAATGTAAACACAAAGTCTTGCAAAGTAATGCTCTGGTTTTTCGTTATATCAATAATGAGAAGAAAAATAAAACTTTTTTTCACAGTGAAAGAAATGATAAACGAGTACTACTGGCTGCATAAATTGCGTATTTCACAATTACATACATATGGGCAAAAATTTCTCAAGTAGGCCACCTCAGGATTGAAATGTAAAAATGCTTTAAAAAAATGATTTTTTGTAGCAACTATTAATAGGCGAGGAGCCGGCAATACTAAAAGTGCCGTCATCGCGGATTCTGAAATTTTTAATGCAAAATGGTAGTTTACACTAAGACGAATAAGAAAAGCTTGGTCAGCATGGTTATAGCCTAGCAGAAATATTTTTAAATGCTTTTTGAATTATTAAATTTTCGGAATGTTTTGCCGTCATCGCGGATTTTGATCAATCTTAATATTAATCGATGGTAAATTTCATAACCATTCAGAAAAAATCCGGCCGACCAAATTTTTTTTGCCGAAAATGACCGGCAGACCTATTTTAATGGTGTGACAGTGGGTACTTCCGGCAGTTTCTAAGCTCGCATACCAAGATATTTTTAAATTTGACATTAAAACACGTAAATTAAAAAAAAAAAAACAAATTTCCGTGATAACAGAGATATTGTACCCACCATTAAAATAGGTCTGCCGGTCATTTTCGGCAAAAAAAATTTGGTCGGCCGGATTTTTTCTGAATGGTTATGAAATTTACCATCGATTAATATTAAGATTGATCAAAATCCGCGATGACGGCAAAACATTCCTAAAATTTAATAATTCAAAAACCATTTAAAAATATCTCTGCCAGGCTACAACCATGCTGACCAAGCTTTTCTTATTCGTCTTACTGTAAACTACCATTTTGCATTAAAAATTTCAGAATCCGCGATGACGGCACTTTTAGTATTGCCGGCTCCCGGACTATAAAGATTTTTGAAAATATATTTTTTTCTCTAAAATATTTAGCAACGGAAATAAATATTTTTTTTTTTTTGGAACCAAAGTTTGCATTTATTATTGAAAATCCCTATATCAAATAAATAAACAGAAATTTCAGAAACCGTTCTTCTCTGAAAAAAGTGTAACAATATGTGCGCATTCTCCACATATCTAGAAACTACTACATATCACAAGAAACAAATTGGGGTAATCGACATTGTTTCAAAAATGATTAACAATAAAGTGACGCCATGCAAGTCTTTTCTAAATAGTAGAGAAAGGCAAGGTATTTTACGAAGAAATTGCATAAAATGCTGAGGATCGGCCAAAGAATTCTAGTTTTGGGTTTTTAAATCCACATATGTACATACGAGGGGTGATCCAAAAGTAATGATAATCAATATAAAATAAGGGACTTTTAGTTAAAAAAAAATGTATTTCTCTACATAGTCTCCTAGCAAGTCAATACATTTAGTACATCTTTTTTCTGAACCCATAACTCCCTTTGAAAAAATTATTTGCCTTGACTCTCCAAAAACACCTATACAGCAGTCATCACCTCGCTATCGTCGTCACATTTTCGGTCTCGGAGGTGTTCCTTGAGCCGAGGAAACAGGTAAAAGTCACTGGGAGCCAGGTCTGGCAAATAGGGTGGGTGTTCGAGCAATTTGAATACCGTTTCTTGAATGGCGGCAAGCGCGACGGCGGCTTTGTGAGCCGGTGCGTTGTCTTGGTGAAACAACACTCCAGCTCGCAGTTGCCTCGTCTTTTTTCCTTGATGACCTTCCCCAGTCTTCTTATTTGGTCTGCGCAGTAAGAGTTCGTAATAGTGGCTCCCTTTTTCAAGTATTTCAGCATAATAATTTCATCAGCGTCCCAAAAAAAGGACGCCATAGCCTTTCCTGCCAAACTTGACATCTTAAATTTCTTCGGCGTGGGGGAGAGGCTCGTTTCCAAGTAATTGATTGCTGTTTGGTTTCCGGATTAAAATAGTGGATCCAAATCTCATCCATGAACGAGACAAAAAATTTTCCTGATCCACTTGGAACTTTTCGATATTCACCCTCGAAATGTCGACTCGTTTTTTCTTTTGCTCGTCGGTTAACATTCTCGGCACCCTACGCGCAGATACCTTTTTCATATGCAGTTCGTTTGTAAAGATTCTTTGAACACTGCCATATGAGATTCCTGTGACCTCAGCTACATGCCTTATAGTTACTCTTCGATCTGCCAACACGACATCTTCGACTTTTGTCACGTTGTCTGCAGTGAAGGACGTGAATGGGCGTCTCCCGCGATGTTCATCTTCTGTGGATGTTCTACCCAGCCTGAACTCCTTGCCCAGCGCGCAACTGTGGAATATGGAGGAACAGAGCCCCCCAATGTTTCCACTGGGTCGCTGTGTATGTCTTTGGTACACATTTTATTTAAACAGAGGTACTTGATGACAGCTCTGATTTCGGTTTTCTTCATTTTGATGTTTTCTCTCCGACTGTTCGTATTCATATGAATGTACCTCCCGGGAATCGTGCCTTATTTATATGATTTATGCTGACCTAGTAGATATGTGAGGAAGCAAAACAAAATTTTTCATATTTTTTTGGATCACCCCTCGTACAGTCAGGAAGCTTTATTTGAGCCGTTCAAAATGACAATAGTGCAACTCCAAAACGAACGCAAAAGTAATGTCATATAAATTATATACCATAATGATCGGTTATTTGGTCGATATCATTTTTTCAACTTAATCTTAACAATTCCATATTATCACGTAAATTGTTCGTGAAAACAGAAATGAATTTTATTCATCCCTAACAAAATGTTAGTCAATTACTTTTGCCTCATTTTAGAGTTGCACCATTATCATTTTGAACGGCTCATTTATTATTATTTTTTTTTAGGTTCACGAAAACTGTGAATTATCAAAAAGCACTAGTCTTTTAAGATATTGATCATATAATTATGTGGACATAAGGGGCCTGCACAAGACATCTTGAAATATAGCATATGTTCTTACTCGCACATTTTACATTGAACAGAAGTATTTGATCCAAAACATTCAAAAATCAAATCTTCACTGAGTTGCTTCCAGCACGGTGTCTCTTATCTGCCATCCCTCATTCCCAAAGTATTAAAATGAATTTCTTTGGGAAACCCCAATTTTTAAAATTTGTATTTTTGAAAAAAAGTAAACGCATTTTTTTAAGAAAAAAAACTTAGAAATGATGATTTGTTTTTTTTGGGAAATGCCGCATCTGCATACATTTTCAGTATACGAATTCCCACAGAGCCACAAACAATAATTTGAATGTTACAATTTATAATGCGGATATTAAAGAGAATAATAGACAAACATGCGTATGTACATTAAGGTGGGTCGCCAAAAAAAAATTTCTATTTACAACTGAAACGAGAAATGGTATATTTTTAGACCTTTCATAAAATAGTTTGACTCTGGTAAAAGCCTTACGTGGGGCTTAAACTTTTATCGGGCGTAAGCCAGAAGTTTTGTATGGAAAACCTGTTTGTCTTTTCCTATTTACGAGTAACACGGAAAAAAATTCATGAAAATACTACGTTAAAAATGTTAAGCTAGGCTGTTGTTTTATTTTTATATTTTCTATCACTTTACTCCGCTTGAGATGCCGATAGAATTCAAAGTGTACACGTAGCTACGCCACATTTTGTTTGTGTTGTTTCAAATTTTAAAAATAAAATAGCATACTTTCAAGGTATATGATAAAAGTTTTCCTCGCAAATATTTTATTTTTTACCTGAATAAATTTCAAGCCCACATCAAGTTTCCACCAAGTCGAAAATTATTTTTCTTTAAGGCTAACAATAGGCCAAGGAACATATTTCAATTATAAATAGAAAACAATTTTTGTTTAAGGTTTCAACCCACCTTAGTGTACATGTGCACTTATGTATGTAGAAATAAAGTTCTTCTTTATAATCTAATATGCGACTTTCTTTCAATGCAAATTTTGCGTCTAATTTGCCTACATTTAAAATGCCATCAAATTTTTCTACGTCTACGTCTACACACACAGTCGTTTTATCCAACCATCCATCCAACCATCCAAACACTCATTTAGCAGTCATCCATAGCCACTCTAAATAAACGATCCGTCCGCCCGTGCATCCGCCAAAGCATCACAAACGATGAACAAACGTCTGTCACTTCCTTTTTGGGAACTTTGCGCATTAAATTAAAACACATTTTTTTGAGAGCATCCGGGATGTTGATATTGTGCAAGTACAACGAAGTACAAAAAAGTACCTTTGTATTTATTTGACAGCATCAGAGAGACAGTTAGTCGTCGGCAGCAAACAGCGCAGCGGCAGCAACAGAAATAGCGCAAGTGAAAGAGAAGCGTTTTTGGATAGAAGGAGGAGAGTTGTTGAAATTGGAAGAGAATCATGTGACTTGGTATTTCTTATGAACTGTAACTGATTAGAAATGAAATTGAAAAATAAGTTTTGATGGTTTTCGAGTTATATATGAAATCTCGAAATTTTAAGAAACTTATAGCCTGTTACCACAGGAGATTTTTGCAGTCATTTAACGGTAACTCACCTCATTCATGATGTATTAATCGTCAAATAAGTAAATCTGGAAACAGCCGTAAATCACTGCATAGATTCATTTTGAAACATTGTTCTGAGATAGCTCTCCTCGACAGTGGAGCACATATACCCTGCAGGACCATGGACTATTCCAAAACTAGTTTGCACACTTCTCCATGGGAGAAACCGACTAGTCCAAATTCTGGTCACATCACATATAAAGTTCTATTTACGTCATACATTGTTTGTCATTGGGCGTAACCAATTGTCCTTATGCATTACAATCGGACCAGAAAAAGGACAATTGTCTCCTTATGCATTACATTTGGACCAGAAAAAGGCAAATTTTTTTTATTTTATTTATAAATTTAAACAAATTTAATTTTAAATTCAAATTTTACACAAAAAGTTCAAAAAGTTTCATAGCCGAATGTGCTAAGAGTTTGTTATATATTACTGAGCAATGTGTTCCGGTTTCGAATCTCAGTGTGGATGTACATTTTTTTATTAATTTTTTTTTTTTTGTTATTTCAAACCTCGGCTATGTTGGATATATTTTTCATTTTCTGCTCCGAAGACTCTTCAGACAAATTGTGTACAAATTAATAGAAATTTAAAAATTGTATTTGAAAATCACCGAGTGCATGATTTGAACCTAAGTCTCTCTACGAAGCGCAAGTCACTAGACCGATCCACTATCGTTTGCTCTTCTTCACAATCGACGAACTATCAAACAGTACGTAGTCAGTAATGTAATGAGTATAATGGATACACAATCGGACCA
Source organism: Calliopum simillimum (assembly GCA_951812925.1). Classification (NCBI taxonomy): domain Eukaryota; kingdom Metazoa; phylum Arthropoda; class Insecta; order Diptera; family Lauxaniidae; genus Calliopum; species Calliopum simillimum. Next base: position 108,684,007 of record OX638370.1, read on the forward strand.
CTTTTGGAACTAATGACGGATTATTCATTGCATTTCGACCATTTTTGGTACAATTGATAATTTAAGGGAATTTATTCCAGTTTTTGGTGTAGTTCATTATGGACTACTTAAAAAAAAAACTAGACCAAAGATTGGACTACTGAGACAATTGACTCCATCGGTCCTACAGGGTACTTATAGATGGGCACACATTCGAAGGTTGTACTTTAGCCTATAAAAACAAAAATTATGGGTCAGACTTCTTTCCAAGAACAATCTACAAGTTAGGGACTTTCTAATTTGACTTTTAAATCATTCAGATTATCCATAATGTTCAGGATATTTTTCTTATGGGAGAGGTTTCTATTAAAGTAATCAGAAAAAATTATTTTTTTGTGTGGAAAAAGGATTTTAATTATTTTCCAGACATACTTTTTCTTTATTTTTTTTTGCTCATCAACAATAATAACTCTCATTTCAATATATTTTCCTTCTTCTACAAACATTTTCTTCTTCCGTCAACTCTATAATTTTAATTTCTTAAAATTTTGTCTAAAAAAAAAATTTATTCGTAGGCTTTATTTTTTATTGTATTTTATTTGTTTACGAATTTGATGTTAAAAAGGAACTGCATGCAATGTCCGCGAAAACAAGGTAAGTCAGCACACAAACTAAGCACGACAAAACCGGGAATATCCCCATACTTATGAACACATAAAGTTCTTATAGAAAAACTGCTGGAAGTTTTGTCAGCGATTCCAATGCTGGCATCATACAACAAAGTCCACGCTTGGACTTAAAGGAAATTTTTGAAAGAAATCCATATACGATGGCGTCACATGGTTCCAAAACAAATTTCATTGTTGATTCGTAAGTGATGTGATCACGATGAATATGGAAAGTAAAATGCTAATTTGAAACTTCTTGCTTTTTCTAGTGTTCTACCAGAAGGTCCACGTGCTGTTGCTGTCTCACAAACTGGCGAGAAACATTCGCTGCATTTGGACGAAAGTGTTTTCAATGTCAATAATACAAATCCTTTCTCTATTACTTCTGGATCGACAAATGTGGCGACGTCTGCGGCTGTGGCAAATACAGCTAAGGCGTCAAATACTACAAATGCAACAAACACGTCGGCAACTAATGCCTCAACACAAGAGTCCTATCTGCAAATGTCAAATACAGGGTCTGTAACAAAAATACCAAGTATAACGATAGAACGTCCACGTCTGAATAGTGCAAAAAGATCAAAGGTTTGTGGAAATTGCATGAATTAACGCTCTTTTAGAGAAAAACTTTCTCAGATCACTTTCCAAAAATTTTAAAAATTATTTTCAGCATATGAAAGACATTCTTAGTTACTTAGTTTCCTAAATATTAAATTTAATAATCACCCCTATTCCCAACTGTCGTTCGTATTTCGTTTTTAAGGCGTTTTAGTTTCTTAATTTGGAGTCTGGAAATATATTGCATCAATGCGGAGTGTTTATCGAGGAATTAGAAACACTTCGTTTTCCTAACCCTTCTATAAAATCATCTCGTCGTTCTTATATATCATCCAATATATATGAAAAATATTGAAATATATTGGAACGACAAGAGATGGTTATTGCGGGGTCAGTAAAACGATGATAGGTTTGATTGCTTCGTTTTACTAACCCCCCTATAAACACTCCTCAGTGATCCAATATATTTGCAGACTCCAAATTTAGAATCGGGACGACGATTAAAACTAAAATGCAGAAACGAAATAGAAAACACAATTGGAAATAGGGGTGATTGTGTTTTTAATATTCAACTATTTCCACAGGGCTCTCGTCGTTACATTAATCAAAAACCACGTCCTGTTTTTACACCACGAAATCTGGAAAAAATCCTTACGCCACGTATAAGCGAGGAACGTTCTAGAAAACCGCCACCAACGCAAAATTTCAATGCACAAACACAAACAGATATTTTGCCCTTGCCGACATCTCATGTCTATCATCATGGGTCTGGAAAAATTTCAGCAGTCAGCATTCCACCACCTTTGCAAAAGAAATATTTACGTGAAAATGTTGGTGATATGATAAAGACAGATCCTTCACGTAACATTGGACCGTTGCGAGTAATACCGCCTAGGAAACAATCGAAAAGAGATTTTTCAGGTAAGTCTGTATTAGGGATCTGCACAAGACGTCTTGTTTGAGTTCTAAGACAATTTGTTTCAAAATGCGTTGTTTTGACAGTACTTGGATATGAAAGTAGAAAAAACTAATATGTACTGCACAGACCTGTTTTGTTTGATTTGCTTCAGTTCAGTTCAGTGCATATACTGTAGTTGAAGTGTACACTACAAAATGCTACTTTAGTGACGAAATGTAGTTTTTAGCTCTCTTCTTGTGCCTCTTTTTTGTTTACGCTCTCACTCCTTCTCGAAAATCAATGAATGATACTACATATAATCCTGAGTTTTCAATACGTTGCAACTTGCAAGTGTTACCATATCATAAATTTTGATGGAGTTTTCTACTTGCACGTTTTACAGTGACCTGAAGTATTTGTTTGTATAAAATGCAGTACACTGAAGTATTTGTTGAAATCAGGTTTTTTTACACTCATAAAACAAAGCAGTGTACTTCAGTGTCAAATTGAAATCAGTGAACGCTGTACAGTGAAGATTTGTAACTTGAATTCTTTAGATCATACACTTCAGGTTAGTGTAAAATTTTTATTTCAAGATGTCTTGTGCAGACTTCTAGCAACAGTGTTCATCAATTATTAAAACTTAAATTTTTTGTTTTCTTCAACAGAGCTGCGCAATATTGCATCTGCGTTAACATTGATAACCGTAGTTTCTTGGCTTTTCTCAACTTTCTTTGAATTGGATGGCATTAATGAATTATTCGCGAGTTTGGCTGAGCTAATCCAAAGTTGGTTTGCCAAAAAAGAACAACCGATGACCAAAGCTGAGATGTTTGTACAGTTTTTAAGGAGTTGGTGGTGATGAATGGATGGTTGGTGTACTTAGAAGAAAAATGCACGAGTTTTATTTATTTATTTTTACTCATATGACTAATTCTTTTTTGAAATCGGAAGCGAAAAACAAATTAAAAAGATCTTTCTCAAATTCATATATACATTTATTTATTCATTCAATTTAAGTGACGTAAATAACCAAACTATGCAATTATTCAAAAATTTTTGGGTTGTATTGTCCCAACCGGTTCGAAAGGGTTAAGGTAACTCTTTAGCAATGCCCTCAAGATTTTGCACACTAACGATGAAATGCTCGATAATTCTGTCTTTAAGAGTCATGGATGATTCTACTCACGAGGGAATGTTCTGCGGCTCACTTTATTTTACATATTTTTCGTAAAAATATTATCTTTGACTTATAGTCAAAACTTAACATCCGAATTGCTTCTAGTACGACATTGAAAATTTCCTCGATTCCATAAATATTTAATGAAAAAAGTGTGCTTTAAAGCTCCAAATCCTCAGTCTCCTGGCATGTCTCTTCCGAAATTATAGCCTTAATCTTATATACTATATAAAAATTAAAGTTTGTGTGTTCGTATTTCATAGACTCGGAAACCACTTGACCGATTTGGATGAAATTTTCACAGTATGTTAGTATAGATGCTGAAAGGTTATAGGGTAGAAAAATTCGCGGTGCCACGCCCCTAAAAAACAAAATTCTTTATACCTCTGAAACTGTTTGACGCATAAATGAAATTTGGCACGTATGTAAAGGGCACTAAGCCAAATACCACACATTAGAAAATGGGCGGTGTCACTTCCCTAAAAAAAAAAATTCGACAGATCTCAGAAACTGTTTGACGCTATGGAATGGTATTTGGCATATATGTAAAGGGCACTAAGCCAAATAACATTCATTAGAAAAATGGGCGGTGCCATGCACCTCTCGGATATGTGTGGTGGGACCTCAGTAATTGTTCGGAACACAAAAAAAAGCCACGGGTTGAAGGTGTTACAACGCTCACGGGCAATAGCTTGTGCTAAATAAAACTCTATTTTGAGTGTTCATTAGGGGTGTTTTAGTGCACGAATTTTGGATTTTGATACTTGACACCCCTCAATTTTGTGAGGTTGGAAAAAAATGAGCTTGCAAAAAAAATTTTGGGGGTGGGGTTAAGGTAAGGGTTGACGTATCGAGGTCAAAGATGAGAGAAAAGGAGAAACAATTTATTTACAGCCCTACAAGAGAGGCTACCGCTAGAGGGTTCAAATGTATGACCGACCCACATTATTTTTCTTCCCCAACATTTTTAACAAGCATACCTACCTCTATCTCTAACCCCTAAAGGGGCTTCCATACAAAATTGACATTTTTAGGAAATCGACCCCCAGCACTTCCAGGGTGCCTCTAGAAGGGTCAAATGTATGACTGGCCCCTAATATTTTTTTCTCCGCAACATTTTTTCCCACCATACTTACCCTTTATCTCTAGCTCTTTAGGGGGCTCCTATACAAAATTGACGTCATAGACATAAAAAATATGGAAAGGAAATCGTCAAATAGGCCCATAACTGCCCATAAGTCTCTCCTAGAAGATTCAAATATATGACCGACCCGCATTATCTCACATGCAAAGTTTCACAGCTTACCTACCCCATATTTCCAATCCTTAAGGGGGCTCCCAAACAAAGTTACTGTTTTTATATAAAATGCCCCCACTGCCTTAACTGGCCCACGGGTACTCCTAGGGTCAAAGGGCTTCAGCCACACTGGGACAGTACTTTCCTGTATATTAAATTGCGAATTTTCAGTACTTGGGATAGTTTTGGGTCATAATTCTAGTCAAAAATTCATTGCTTGCTTTTAGGTCTACTTTAAAAATAATGCACAATGGATGTCATCAGAATTATTAGTTTTGATTGTGGTTTTATCTTCGCTTTGACTCATTTAACAAAGAGCTTTATATGTGGGGGCTAACTTCTCAATCGCCATGTGAAATTATTTTGTTTGCTAAAACAACTGGTTGGAATCTTGTTCGAAATTATCTAGAATTTTTGATATGAGAGAAATGATAGAGTTGACATCTTTTCAGTTTTCTATTGTAGAAATGACATAACGCTAAAATACTAATATTGTACATGCATATATACAATAGGTTATCATAGCTAATCGAATCTTTTCCCAAATATGGTGCATGAGTAAGCCGACATTTTTAATGACTTAATTTAAAATCGAACACAATTTCCAACAGACAAACGATTATGTTTGTTGTTGAACGTCAACGTTTCCAATCAATCGATGTTGACCTATTTAGAAAGATCGCGGCACCGCGAGTGATCGGAACAATTCAAGTTGATAATTGATGATGAATTACAACAAAACGATCAACATAGAACAGTCAGTGAGTGAATGGCACACATACTCGTCGTACTCGCAAAGGGTATAACGAATAATGCGAACAAAACAAAATCAGAAGAACGCCATATTTAAATGAAATCAAATATCCGCTACAGAGTACTCTACCTACCATATGACAATAGAAGTACGTAAGAGTACGTATGTAGGTACATATGTAAAGTTACGCGTTTCCTGCAAAACAAACGGAAGTGCAACAGTAGTCGTTTGAACAAAACAAGCAGTGGACAACGAACAAACGGAAAAGTTATAGCAGAGTCATAACGAAACATGGTGCATTCACAAAACACAATTGTAAATATATGAGAAAAGAGTTGATTTACAAGAATTTTAAACTTTTCATGGAATAATTAAAAAAGGCGTTTTCTTTATGTATTAAGAAGAACTAGCATATCCTGGTGTACTGTGCTTTATTTATTTTTATATGCTGAGGGTGGAATCGTCCATTTTACCAAAAAATTATTCCCGATGCATCAAATCAACTGAATCAAATCTCATTTATGTGAGTTTAATAGTTTCATTGATATCATGCATTATTTTTTGGTGGGCATGGCTTATGAATCACAGTGGACAAAGCGTGTGTATTAATATCAACATTTTTTTCCCGCTTGGGAACGCATTGTAGAAAGATTTTCAAAGATAGGGGTTTATAGGTGACTGAACAAGAAAAAAAATAAGCCACCTTTTTTTTAAAAAAATCTTCGTTTTGACTACCGTTTCGCGGGCTTAAATCTGAAAAATCGTAGCGAGAAAGTTTACGAAACCCCATAACTTATAAGCCATTTACAACATTTTTATGATTTGGTTTTTAATCGCTACATTACTTAGAGAGGTTTTGTGATATTTATTCTTTCAAAATTTCCTCGGCTTTATTCGGGAAACCCAAAATTTTATTAACTCTGGAACCATTAACTCGGTTTGAATTATTTTATTTTTTTGGGTAGATATGTTGCCCGGTGAAATTTTGTGAAATTTTTTTTTTTTAATTCTCTTGGCCTTGCCTGAGAAATCTTAATAGCTCGGAAACCATTAGTCCGATTTGATTGATTGTTTTTAATGTTGTCTGGTGAGGCTGTGTAGCATCTGTGTGGATATTAAAAAAATTTAGATTTTTCGGGCAAAGCCGAGGGAATTTTGAGAAATAAATTTCATGAAATCTCGCCGAGCAACATCTATATGGGGGTTATCGTGAATCAATATTCCCGGCGAATTTTTCTCAGACTGTCTTGCATCCTCTATTGCTGTTTGAGAAAAATTCCCCGGTAATATTGATTCACGATAACCCCCTAAATACATATAAAAATGAATGTTTGTGTGTCTGTATATTCCTTATAGAATCCCAAACGGCTGGACCGATCACCGTAAAAATTTATATTTATAGGTTTTTGGGTATGTCGCGTGCATCATTAGTTTTTTCGGTTTTTTTTTCCCCTAAGGGTCTCCCCTAGGATGCCGGAACCAACAATTTTTTTTTGCGTTTTTTCGTGTTTTCTATGCGTTTCATGACTTTTTACGACATTTTAGGTACAAACCATTTCAAAACGATCAAAATTTTTTTTATGGCATCCGATTTAGCTGAAAATTGGCATAAGTAATAGTAGCATAGTGAGAAAAATTACTACTAAATATTTTTCCAAAATTTAAAAAAATGGCAGAGATATGGGACTTTGAAATTTTGAGGTCAGCTTTTTTTGAGAAGCTATAACTTTAGTTGCATTTATTCAATTCTCGATTTGATGGTGTCAAATGATTCGGCTTGAAACAGGCTTTAAAATAAAAACTAGCAAACATTTTTTTTAATTTTTTTTATATTGTTTACACTGAAAAAAAAAATTCAAATTGAGTTTCCCAGAATACGTCCTTTTTAATATTTTTTATTTTTCTTACAAAAAAAGCTACAGGTGTAACTTACCAGTTTTCCAAAAATTGGAGTGGGCCTGCCAGTGGTTCTCCAGAAAAACAACAAAATGTAGCATCTTCCCCAATTTTTCAGTACATTTTTTTAATTTAAAATTTTTATAAAATAAAATTTTCAAATGCTGAAAATAGTTTATTGACTGTTTTTTTGCTTGTATAGTACTAATATAAGTACCAACGCACTTTTTTCAAATTCAAATTAACTTTTAATTAAAAATTTCAAATTCAAAAAAATTGTACTGAAAAATTGCGGCAAAAGTCACATTTTATTGTTTTTCTGGAGAACCACTGGGAGGCCCACTCCAATTTTTGGAGGACTGGTATGTTACACCTGTAGCTTTTTTTGTAAGAAAAATAAAAAATATTAAAAAGGACGTATTCTGGGAAACTCAATTTGAATTTTTTTTTTCAGTGTAAACAATATAAAAAAAATTTGAAAAAATTTTTGCTAATTTTTATTTTAAAGCCTGTTTTAAGCCAAATCATTTGACACCATCAAATTGAGAATTGGATAAATGCAACTAAAGTTATAGCTTCTCAAAAAAAACTAACCTAAAAATTTCAAAGTCCCATATCTCCGCCATTTTTTCAAATTATGAACAAATATTTGGTAGTAATTATTCTCACTATGCTACTATTACTTATGCCAATTTTCAGCCAAATCGGATTCCATGAACAAATTTCTTGATCGTTTACACGTGGTTTGTACCTTTAGTGGAAAAAAATTTTTTTCACCAAACGGTCCCTCCTAAGATGTCAGAACCAAAAATTAAAAATTTTTTTATTATCGTTTTTTCTACGCGTTCCATGACATTTTAGAGAAAACAAATTTTTTGAACCAAGGATCTATTTTGGATGTCGGAAACAAAAATTTATAAATTTTTTTTTTCGTATTTTATGTGTTTCCAAAAAAAAATAATTTATCATATGAGCCGTTCAAAATGACAATGGTGCAACTCCAAAACGAGGCAAAAGTAATGTCATATAAATTATGTGCCATAATGAGCAGTTATTTGGTCGATATCATTTTTTCAACTTAATCTTAACAATTCCATATCATCAAGTAAATTTTTCGTGGGAACAAAAATCAATTTTATTCATCCCTAACAAAATGTCAGCCAATTAATATTATGACATTACTTTTGATTCGTTTTGGAGTTGCACCATTGTCATTTTGAACGGCTCATATCTCCGAAAATATATGATGGACATGGATGAGATTTGGTATATGTATTAAGACTATCGGGACAAATAATGTTCAAGCGAAAAATGGGCGCTCCACGTCCTTAAAAAATGTCATATCTCTGAAACTATTTAACGCACAAATACTGCGAAAATAACATTCTTTGATTTAATTTAATTGGAAATGCCACGGCCTCTGTGTAGCGGCGCACACCGGGAAATGCTAGCATACGTATTTCATAATTGCCAGATCGCAATAGGTTAAAATTTCACTAGCATTTGTTTCATTTAATTTTAATTAATTTATGTGCCGAAAAAGTGTTATGATATTTAGACTTCGTATTACACCTTTTAAGAGTTCGACCTCTGAGCTGTGATGCATATTTTAATCCTCACAAAAAATCACTTTTCTTTACAATTAATAATCACTTATGAATTTTCACACATTGTTATTAACATTCACTTTTATAACGCCTTGAACAAACAAGAAATAACTTTTACGCACTGTAATCAAACCAGCACCGAACTGGAACTTCTTATACCATTTAGTTCTAGTAACAAAACGAACCTTCTTTGTCATAATTTTGCAATAATTTCCGCTCGTGCTTGTTCCAAAAATTATTTGCATGCTTTTAGGCTTTCATTATTTTGCATTAACGAATCCTTAAGAGTGAAGAACTCATAATGAATGGCTTATAAAACCAACGAAGATTAAAAACATTCTAAAGGAAAAACCAAATCATTTGCGATATGGCATTCTACGCTTATTCTCATTTTATATTATTTACTTCCTTTAAAATTAATTAGAATTGTTCACATACTGTACTGTGCATTTAGAAGAATTTAATGTTTCCCCTTTCCGTTAAAGAGATTTATTTAAAAACGGATGGTATTGCAGTTATTTTATTTAAAAACTCAACATCATAAATAGGCAAAAAAATCGGTAAAACTTTTATTTATATACCTTAATCATAACATAATATAGGAGCAGTTTGCAAAATTTTCCTTTTTTTAAAGTGGGCGGTGCCACGCCTCTAAACGAAAAAAACGCTCATACAGCTTAACCGCTGCATCGATTTTTATAAAATTCGGTATGGATATAGGGTTAACACTAAGCCTGCTTTTCTGTATAGCGCTGACTAAAAAGGCATCATTTTCTGATATAGAAAAAGATTTTACAAAAATTATGTGAAATAAAAACTTTCAAGTGGTTTTTTTTTATAAAGAAACACAAACACAGTTTCTATTTTTAAATACGACAAAGTCATTGAAAAATATTTTACAATACCCTCTAGAGTCTAGTAGATACTTTTTCATTTTAATTAGGCTTGTAATTTCCGATATATATATGCACATAAGTGTTTGATTTCCCACGAAATTGTTAAATTTTAATGCATTTTCATATATGCAGTGTGAAGAAATAGAAGAAGTAGAAAAATAAGACGAAGAGCTAAAGTAAACAATTTCATTTCATAATCAATTTATTCATTTCCCATGAGTCAAGTCAATGACAACACTTTTCAGCTGAAGTCTCATGGCATGGTCCCTCACCCTATATAAAATATACATAGCCTATAGAAAAGCATAAGTGTTTAAAAAGGCTTAAGCGGTTTATGTTAAACCACCAACCACACACATGCAGTACAAGAATTCAGACAGAAGACCAGAAGACAACGCGGCTTAAGATGCTGCGGGTCATTAAAAGTTTTTTCTGCGTTTTTGTGTATTTGGGTTTTATTTACAACGCGTCAAATGAATGAAAATGTTTTACAAGATTAATTAACATAAGAAAGAGGCTGTGTAAGCATAGAAAATTGAAAGAAGTCTGGGAGAAAAGAAAAAAAGGGACACTTGCTGAAGCCTATGTTGACGTGAAAGTTACAACTTATGAAATTTTGTTATGGTGGGGCTTGACTTTTAATGGCTAATGATAAGAAAGGATTTTATTTGGAAACACAAAAAAAAAAAATTTATGTTATTGATAGAAGGAGTGTTTCTTCTAACTAAAACCAAAACCTATACGACTTTAGTTTTGTATTTTTAAAGGTGTTAATATATATTTAGTTGTATAAAGGTATATTCAATTTGACTAACAGCTGCATCTTTATAGTATGCGGATGTCATAAACAATTTAACGCTTTTATATGTACAGCGCTGCCATTTTTATGACTGATAAAACCAAGAACATCTCAAAAAGTCATAAAACTTTCTCGGTGTATAATACGAGAGTACATTTTAAATCCAGCTGTTATGTTTTGATTTGCCACTTAAAATAAAACTTAGGAATACCATTAATTAGTATTTAAAAACAGCTGGTGGTCTATGTTGTGAAATTGATTGTTCAATTTATTTGACTCAGGAATTTAACTATGATTTTAATGAGTTTTTTTTTAATACAGTGAATGTGAGACATGTACGGGGTAAGGTGACCAAATTCTCAAGTAAGCAAATATTTGTTAAACGTATATAGGGTGTATCGCATAAGGTTCTAAGAGGTGATAGTGGAGGCCTAAACTCATAAAAAATTGTACATGGGGGGTCTAAAATGTACCCCTGACGAGTTATAGTGCTAAAACTGATTTTTTGACTTGTTTCAGTAAAAAAATTTTGTTGGGTCACCCCAATGTTTTAGAGAATACTCTGCTATCAAAATCTTTTAGCTAACTGTATGAGCTTTCTAGTAATGCATTTAGTTTATAGGGATTTAAGAGATTTAAAGTTGATATTTTTAAATTTTTTTCCTATTTTTTGACTTTGGTGGCCATTTTAGTATGAAAAAGGTCATATTCAACATACTCTTTTAAAATTTTTTTTTTTTTTTGAATTTTTGTTAAATTTCCTTTAATTTGGTAATGCATTTGTCATACCAACTTTTTAATGTGAGGTCGGAAAAAATACTTTTCTATGTAACACACGAGTAGCTCGCATGCGTTGCGCTGCAAATGATGTGCGCGCTACTGCCCCATATCTACTGGGGCCTTCAAACGGATTGTTCTTGAAAAGTATTTTTTTTTTTTTCTGATCTCACATTAAAAAGTTGGTACAACAAATGTACTACCGAATTAAAGGAAATTTAACAAGAATTCCAAAAAAAATTATAAAAGGGTACCTATATTAATAAGACTTTTTCATACTAAAATGGTCGCCAAAGTCAAAAATGAGGAAAAAAAATTTAAAATATTTACTTTAAAGCTCCAGAACTTTGCTAAATTTCTTGAAACCCAATAAACCAAATGCATTATTAAAGAGCAAAAACAATTAGCTAAAAGTTACCCGTAACAGAGAATTCTCTAAAACGTTAGGGTGACCCAAGAAAATTTATTTTTTCTGAAATAAGTCAGAAAATCAGTTTTAAACCTATAACTCCTCAGGGATACATTTTATCCCCCCCCCCCCTTAGGTGAAATTTTTTGCAAGTTAAGGCCTCCTCCATCACCTTCCATAAGGAAGCTTTGTAACCTTATGCAATTCACCCTATATAAATGAAAATCGGTTAAGAAATGTCTATGGACCATTTTTGTGAGTTTTGTGAAGAAGTTTCAATTAATTTTATGTTTTGAAAAGTTCAAAAAATCATAAATTCTCGACCGCGATACTTTACAATAAAATATAGGGAAATATCGTAATTAAGTAATATTTGCTCCAAATTTCCTACATTTTACGTTGAGTAAATTATACTTTCAGCCCAAAAAATTGTATAACCATTTTTACTTTATAATTCTAGTAAATTTTTTTTTTTCACTAACTCACTCTCTTATGAGTGTCATAATTTTTACTCTACTCGAGTAGTAAAAAAATTAAAGTTATCAACACTAAATTTCAAACATAAATTACCTCACCTTATATTTATATCCATTTTGTCTTCATAATTTTAGTTAAAATATTAATGTTTCGACAGACATTTGCTTAATATACAAAATTTAATATCTCTTCATTATGTACTACATGGGTCAGTGGTGTAGATTACTAACAAGTTTGTAATTATATTCGAATCCTAGTGCGGTCAGTTCGTTTTTTTGTTTTTTGAACTTTACAATTAGGTTAATATCACTTTTTTTTCAAAAAAATTACTGTACTGTAAGGTTATTCGAAAATTCTGAATTTACTAAAACAGTAAGGTAAAATATACTTTTTTGGGGAGTTGTCACTAAATTGTCTTGAAATCCTATTAAAATTTTTTAAAAATAAAGTAGTAAGTACGGAATAATTTATTTCAGGAGAGTTTATCACAATTTACCAGTTTTTCTACATTTTGCACTCCTCTACAAGCCGTAAAAAAATCGCTTTTTTTTGCCATTTCTATCAGATAAGGTATGAAACGAAACCATGCACTATGTTCAACTATTCGACTATTTCGACTATTCAAAATGCTTGCAGACTTTTTATTTAGATCTATAAGGTTGTCAACTTATGGCAAAAAGTTGAACTGGGATTAATTCTCTCAAACTCTTTTATAATTAAGTCATATTAAACGAAAAAAACCAACATTAAACATTTGACTACAACGGAAGCTGTCATCAAAAAAAAAAAAAACCAAAACAACAAAACAGGAAGCGCCTCATTTGAAGTTTGCTGCCATTTTTATTATGACTTCCAAGAGCAAATTGCTACTGCAAATAAACCCAAAAAATCATATGAGTAAAATCACAACTTCACTAAACAAATAATGAAGATATACTGCGTCAGGCAGCAATGATCTTGTCGTGTGTTTATGTCTCATGTGTTATGTGTGAAATTTCCTCTACAATTTTATGACCACGATATTAATTTTTTTTTTTGTAAAATCGTGCTGTATGCTCTTGACATTTTAAACAAAATATTGCAGTGACACAAAAGAAGAAAAAAAGGATGATCTCTTTTGCGTCGCGACTTCCTGTGTTGTGTTTTCTTAACACTTAAATTGGAATTAATTCGTTTTGAGGATTTGACTTTCAACTTTCAGCGCATCCTTCCAGCTGTCAGTAAATCTGTTGCAGTTATGCAAAATGATTATGATTATATCGATTACAATTTCGATTGCACTGTGGTCGTTTCTTAAAAGGCTTACTCAAGAAAATGTGCGAAAGGTTTCTTTTTTGAAAGAGTGAATGCTTTTTACTATGTGGTATGTACGGTTGCTTAATATTCTTTACTGAGTAGGTACGGGCCATAGCTATTTTTGTACACATACGAACCAAAACAATGTTTTCTTTTATTTCATTACACATCATCATCACCACTCATTAGCACGTCGTCTGACACTCATTATAGCGAATGCACAAAAAGGAAGTCTATTTCCTTGCGCCTACACACAACAGCCACAGGCAATTGAGCCCTACCATCACACGTTCATGTGTCACAGCGCATGCGTCACTACTGCAGGAAATTCGAAGAGTGATATATATACTTTAGCTACATTTAGCTATATTCATTTATTTTTAGAGTTTTTTCGATCAGAGCGTTTATTTGTATTGTATTTATTTCGGCATCAAGTCCGAATTGCATGAAACAAACACAACCTTCAAGTCAAAGTATTTTAAACCACATATTTAGCTTCACTTTTTTTGGTTTGTGATGGATGGTTTTATTGTTAAATGTTAGATTGTGTCATCCATCCCTTCAGCAATTTTAATCGAAAATTTAGAAAATTTTTAGAGCACTAAGAAATTCTTCGCTATCTACGTTTTTCCATGGAACAATTATTGAACAATACACGACGAGAAAAACTAATTTGTACTACTTTATTTCTGGAAAATTTTACAAGAATTTCAATTTAATATAGTGACAATTCCCCAATAAAATAAATTTTTTTGTAACAATTAAGGAGATATTTACCTTATTGTAAAGTTCAAATAAAAAAAAAAACAAACAAAAACAACGAACTGACCGCACTAGGATTCGAACCGGGATTCGTCCATCTGATTGATAGAAACATATTATTTTTACTTACAAATACAAACTTGTTAGATCTCTACACCACTGACCTATAAGATGAAGAGGTATAAAATTTGAATATTAATCTATCCAAATCTAAATATTTTAACTAGAATTATAAAGTAAAAATGGTAATAAATTTTTCTGGCGGAAAGCATAATGTACACGCAAAAAACGAAACCGTAAAAATTCATTGAAAATGTTAGTAATTTTTACTGATTTTCAGTAACTATGCGAATGTAAAGAAAACCCAGAATTTTACTGATTATACACAGTAAATTTTTAAAAAAATATAAAAATAAAAAACAATTTTGTTGATGGTGTCAAACTTAAGACCTTTGTGTTTGTATGCAATTCTCTAACCACTGAGCTACTGTGGCACTTTCGTTTCTATAGCTTTTTATTTTATTTAAATTATATTTCAATAAAATCTTTTACAATGTCAATCAGTAATAATTGATAATAATTCTAGGCAAATATTGCAGAGCTGAGTGGTGTTTTTTCATGTTCCCACTTTTTACTTTTCTATTCAACATTTTTTACTGTTTATCTCTGTACTATCTTAAGCTTATTTTACTTTCGTAACATTACTTTTTGATGAGATTTCAATAAAATAATTGAATCACTGGAACAAACCGTAATTTTTCATGAGATTGCGTGTACTCTATTTATAGGAAAATAATTTAGGCAATTAAGAGTAAATATTACTTTATTACTTTACTATATTTTATTTATAAATATTACTTTACGGAACCATCAAATAGTTCATAAGTACGTATGTTTATTTATATTTGAAATTTAGTTTTAATTACTTTACTTGACACTCATTTTTCTCCGTGCATTCATGCAGAGAGCAGAATCTTTAAATATTATCCTAAACATGCTTCCTGTCGACCCACAAGTTGAGGGATTCAGCTTCCAATAATTCTGGCATAGTAAATAAAGCAGTGTTTGTAAATAGTCTTTCTCGAAGGGAAATTATTAAGCGTATCACTTCCTCCTATACAGCACCATAATGTTACATATCAGAAATCACTTTACTATGAGGCTAACTTCAAATGAACTAACGCACAAACTAGCAAAATAAGCAAAATGTTTGCCCAACCTTCTGTTAAAACAAAACTGACTGCCTTCTCTCTTTGTCCCGTAAAACTTTTAGAACTACTGTAGGAGTCATCACTGGTCACTATCTTATCACTTAAGCCGAACCTAACCTGAGTAATAGAATTATGAATTGTTTTCCAGATAAAACATCATTCATATCTCGATGACATACTAAATATCCAACAATCTGGGTATGGTAACAAATGAGCTATGAAACGAATTTGCATTGTACATTCGGTTAGCAGAGAACATCCACAAATATTATATCAGCATGCCTTAAAGTTTTGAATGGTGCTATTTGGTGTGTTGGAAGTTATGAGGAGTAAAAACAAAGATTTTCTCTCTTAGAGAAGAGAGTATAAACAAAGAATGTCTCTAGCAGCCATACCCAAATCGAGTGTCAGCGTTATTTAACCATCACTGTCTTTACAATTTATATGGAGCATATCGAAACAGAGACGATTGAAAAATGGTAACGCTCGAAAAACGCTCCAATTTAGGTATGGCTGTTTCGAAAAATAAATTAGGTTGTTCGTTTTGAATGTGTAAAAGTGTGTCTTTGAATGTAGCGCAATCTAGTGGTCAAATTTACTTTCAAAAAAGTATTAAAAATTAAGCCACATATGCGATAAAATCCTCTAATGTTCGATTAATGGCAACTTGATTTACGATGATTTTTTATTTTGGTAAAGAAATAAATGATTAATAATATCGCAGGTTTTTAAAAGCTTTTTGCAAAACATTGCAAACTCCATTAAAATTGCAATTAATTTGAGACTTTATGGCATTTTCGCAAAATATAGCAAAATAACAAAAATATTTGCAGACATTTAACACGTTATCATTTATCGTGCAATTTATAAACATTCATCTTATTTTTTTCTTTTATTTATTATGTTTGTTTAACATTTTATACAATTAAAATTCCATTACAAAACAAACAACAAAAAAAAAATAATAATAATAATCGCCGTATGTAAACTTTGGCGATTGTTGCTCAAATAAACTAAAAATAAAATAAACAAAAATGACTAAAAAGACTCACAACTTGAAAAACTCGTTTAAAGCAGCGGCGGCGCATGCGCACATGTCAATACAGTAACAACAGCAGCAGCAACATGAAACCAAGTGAAACTTTTGCAATGCAAGCAAAAAAAAAAAAAGAAAACAAAAACAAATATTGTAGCAACATTGCGATTGTAACTAGCTAGCAATTGTTGCCAAGTTAGGTCACACACAGAGTGCATCTGAGCAAGACACGTGACATTTTCGGTTGCACAGCTTCGACAATATTGCACTCTGAGCGTGGTCGTAAATAAAGTGATCGCCAACATGGCATTGGCATCTGTGGCTGGATGGCTGCAGCAATTGAGTCATGACTTGAAAATATTTCTAGTGCAAACTTGGCCATATCTTTTGATTTTTCGCTTTTTATTTTTTGTTGCAACACAACAGAAACTGCAAAAGTGCAATGGAGAAATTTGTTAGGCATAGAAAGGCAACATCTACCTACCACCTACCGAAGAATTTCAAAAAGTTGCTTTTGCTGACAACAAAACTGGTTGCTGAATGCTATGCTGCTGATGATGTTGATTGTGTGGAATGTGTGGCATTAGACGCGCTGTGCGCTGCCTAGTCATCGGCACACGATGCAATTTTAATGAAAGTCAAGGCTGCACAATAAAAAAAATTAATTTTGTATGCAAAATAAGTAGCAGTAGCGGTAGCAGGCAGTAGTTATTGGTAGTTAGAGTCGTTAAATTATGTAGCATTTGAATTAATTGAGTGATTAATGACACATTTGAAAAAAAACTTGCGCAAGTGACACCTAAACGAAGAAGACGATAAAATGAAAAAAAAATGTATGGCACTTAATAATTGGCCATGAGACCATGTGTAAACAATTTTTCGTTTGCCAATTATTTTTCTTTAGTGCGTTTCTACATAATCAGTAGACACTTTTTACTTATAAGAATATAATGTTGCTAAAAACAAAATGTCATTCGTAGTTCCCTCAGGGAACGTCTTAAAACAACTAATGCCCGGATACACAGTCATTAGTTAACCAATGACAAGGGCTTAACCAACAACATTTTATTTTCAGTCATTAGCTCACCATTAGTTAAGCCCCCAAATTTCATTGGTTAACCATTAGTCACCAACAGCTGATGCTGAAGAAATAGAATTCACATAAGTTTTGTGAAAGTTCTCACTCAGGGAAAAATTGCATTGTAAAATCAACTACTTTACTTTTGAGTCAATGTCAAAAATTAGTTGTAAAGTTCAAACAAAATACGACAACGTGACGTACATGGTTAGATCTTGTTCTTCTTTTCATGCCTTCTTACCATGTAATACGTCACGAAAAAATGTAAATAAGAACAAGAGTGTCGCAATATTTGGAAAGTTCAACGAAAACATGTGCGTGTGTGGTGCCGAAAAAAAAAGTAAAATGGATAATACCGACGAGTATGAGAAAGCTAAATGCCTAAATATAACAATAGAAGAAAAGTCGATCCGGACGATGAACTTCAGGAACTTTTAAAAGAAATAAAAAAAAAACAAATAAAACATGTAATAAAACATGTAATAAAACAAATAAAAATGCATTTGAACCTGCAGCGAATGTTTTTTAAATCAAAAGAAAATTTTCTTTGAATCAAACTCAAATGTTTGTTAAATCAAAAGAAAATTTTATTTGATTTGAATACTAATTGCATTCAATTTAATAACTTTAAATCAATAGGTTTTCACAGTCAATTCAAATAATTTCACCTTCGGCGCTAAATCGTTTATGATATCTATTGAATCAACAGTGAAAGTTGTCGTTTTTCCCCTGAATGCTGAAAATGGCAGAATAAGTTTTCGCGAGGGTTAGAGGCACTATCGAAACAGGAAAGTAGTTTATGTCAAAACATCAGTTGTTAATGCTTTGACACTCCCTGTTATCTGTTCTACCTCTAACGCAATTTTCGGTAAAGTGTTTGCTAAAAATAACGTAAGGAGTGAAAAGGATAAGAGGGGTTTGTCGACAGATTATTGCTTGATTGAAAAATATGCTTTGCAATAGTGATAGTCACACTCTCCCCAGCCAGAGATTATATTAAAGTAACTGCATTTAGAGTTGCCCAAGGCAATGTTTCTCTTATATAATAATTCCACCACCGCACAGTGCGAAATTTTCAGAGTCTAGCGGAACTTAATTCATATCTCAGCACATATAGCAGTTATAGTTATGAAACTTAATACTTGGATATATATTTAATTGGCAAAACACCATGCAAAAATTAAGGGGGATCAGACAAGGGGTTATTATACCCCCCATATACGGAAATCCTTAAAACGTTGTATTTCTGCTCCCATACCAGATATCGCTATGAAACTTGATAGATATAACCATTTTCTTATCAAAACACCATTAAAAATGAAGGGGGTAACCAAAGGGGTATTTGCTGTTTCTTGCATTTTTATTCAGAAATGCTTCTAAATTTCGAGAGGATTCCCTCTATCCATTTTGTATATTATAAACTAGCGTACGAATAGTTACCTTAAAACTATAGAGAGTGTCAGATGTTAGTGTTGGTGAGCCTATTTTTTCCAAAACAAAACCAACGATGGCGTCCGATGTCGGTTTTTCATGAAATTTCGGTGTTATATGAAATTTCCAAAGACATTCTGGAAAAGTTTAAAAGAGGATCGCAAAATATCGCAGAAGATGTTTTGTGTTTCGAGTAAAGGATAAACCTACCTTTAAAATTTTGTAAGTTTCAAAATGGCAATTTGTGGTAACACCTTTTAAAGTTGAAAATGTAAATCTTATGAACTTCTTAAAAAGCACAATTTTCATAAACAAATCACACACGAGTAAGAAAAGATTCTGCAATTATTTGAATGCCAGTAAGTGACAATTTTATTAAAAAATAAATGAAAAAATTTTCGCGTCCTACCGACTTACCGTTTTTATGTACCAATCTATAAACTAAAACAAATCGAAAAGCTTTCTATAGTCAAAAAGTATGAATGAATAAGTAATGCAAGTTTCAGGTGCATTTTGCAGTTGTTTCGTAGGGTTATTTACCAAACTGAGTATGAGGTTTTTGAGGTCTGATATTAAGCTACCGAAATTACTAATAATCTGATGCGTTTTATGTATTTCAAAAATTGAATAAAGTTCCGCTAAACCTCCCAAATTTCTTACTGTGCACCGCCTGCTAACTATCAACATGAATATGCAATCGTCACACAGTACCGGATTCATAACCAAACAAAATCTGAGCTAAATGATCGTGTTTTCATTTCAGAACTACAATTTTTTTTTTTTGCAACAATTTAATTTTAATTTTTATTTTAATTTCTCTCTAATGGTTCACTGTACGCTCGAACTGCATGGAGGTGCCCCATGGATGTTATGTAATGTAATATAGACGAGTGCCTACTAATGGTTTTGGTACGGCAGTGAATGAGTTCTTTTCGTGCTGGTTTGGTGAAAATGGTTTTGTCTGTTTATCTCATGTTGCTGGTAAACAAAAAGGTTGTTGCCCTTTTTGCTACAACAACGCTATGAAAGGAACTGGGAACAACGATTGTTCGTTCGCACATCGGAATACTGGTGGCTTTCGCTTTGAGTTCTTGTTTGTTTATTACCTACTGCATTGCAAATATTTCAACAAATAATTAACACTTTTTAGCTACGAGTACTTAAAAATATAATTACGCTTTAAGCTAGAGCCTAAGATTATAACGAATGCTAAAGATATTTTTGTATGCCAATCAATAGCATACGCTAGATGATAGAAAAAAGATGAAAATCAGTTCTACAAATGGTACCCACTAAATGTAGAAAATCCTTCCTTAACATTGGACTGGAAGATGTAGGAAACATGCACTGTATAAGAACAATTCTCCTTTAATCGTTACCAATATGATTCGTCAAAATTAAATGAAAAACGATAGTTTCCGGGAAATTAAGGAAATGAGAATGAAATATTTTTGAATAAATGAAAATTAGTTAATATCGAAAGTGTATTACAATGCTAGAACCAGGGGTCGAACCCCAGACCTCTGGATTGTAAGCACAATACACTACCATAAGGGTGTATTGTGGAACAATCAATGCATTTAATTGATCAGATTCATTTTAGCTGTTGGAAATGTATATTTCAGGAATCCTGTTTAATGAGTCACTTATTTTAACTTGAAAATATACAAAAAAAAAAATGTAAAGCTAACTGAAATGATTAATAAAGACAGGATGTAAAACCACTTGAGTGCTCAATTTTCAGGAATTTTATTTCAAATTAAATTTAACTAACCAAAAACACAAGAATCACTCAAGATTAATCGTATCGTATAAAATTATGCGTGCGCATGCGCAAACGTGGACAATTACTTGTAAAACATCTGCCGTCGGCGCAAAAGAGAGATACCGATATTTTAAATGACGATCACCTGCAGATAAGTACAGTACAATGATAACAAAGACGACAACGGCAAAAACACACAGTAGAAATTGAAAACCACGCAAGATCAAATCCAAGATACCAAAAGTAAGGCGAGAGAATGCACTCGAAAAAGGATATGTGCCACACAAAAAATGCGTAAATGGGAGCTGATCGATGTTGCAACATAAAGTGGCTGCCTAAAATTATGGATAGCATAATTATTCAATTAGAAAGGTTTGATGAAACTATGCGATAACGGAAGATCAGAGATAAACCGAAAATAAGTAGTTTAATTTTAGCAGCTGCCATCTTAGAAAATTCTCTATACTTCCAAGGTGAAATCGCACAATATTTTGAAAGGTTGAGGATCAACGTATGTGGTAAGAATTTAAGGTTACCTGAAATAGTGTGATTGCATAACCAGACAGAAAAAGCAAAAAGGAAGCAATTTAAAACAGTGCTCTGTATCATAAAAACATACCCTTTAGCTATAATCTTGAAGCAAATTTGTATGCACATACTCGTATGCGAGTGTAGAAAGGATGTACAACAGATGACGTTTAATTTGAGGTAAACAAAATTATGTTGCGTGCCACAGGCAAAAAGATCATGCATCCACACTACACATATTAACATGTTCCTTTTGTAAAACATAGAAGGCAGAAATAAACGAAAATAAGTAGAAAGAAACCAAATCTCCTTGTGCCAAATATTAATCTTTTTGATTTTTAACACACCATGAAGATATACGAGTACATACTTAATTGTTCCCCTCAATTTTGGCATCTTTTTGAATTTATGCGTAGTTTTCGGCAAAGTTCTGTTCCACTTTTGCTATGTAGGTCATGTATTTTAATTTACAAAACTTATACATCCGAATAAATCAACTTAAGGCATGAATTTCCTGTTCCATTGCATAATTGTAGTGAACTAAACTGTTTTAAACTTTAGAATTGTTTTCAATTCATACGCTAGAGATAACAATAAGAAAATCCTTATTTTAGCGAATTTAAATAAATGAAAAGTGGGCGTAGCTGAATAAGTGCCACGCCTACTTTTTCAAGATTATATTATTCATAACATTATGTCTCCCAAATTTAATAAAGCTATTTTGAAGAAATTTGATAGGTACACGCCGAACATTAGTATCATACGCTGATAAAGTGGGCGTTATCAGATAAGTGTTACGCCCACTTTTCAAATGTTAGTTTTTTCTTCCTCTACTTGTACTGAGTTGTACGCATATATTTTTTTACTGTAGCAATAAAACTGAAAATTTCAGATAAAAAGTTTCTGTACACGCCGACTCGACAAGCAATAAATAAATACTTCAGGTCTTAAAAGCAAAATATCTAGTTGAGATACAAAATGTCATTAAATCATGAGTTTCGCCAAAAACTCTTTTTCGCAGACTTCACTGTGTGGTTTCGAGAGTATGACCTATCCAGCGCCAAGTAAAGTTCTTTTATTTGCATCTCAGAAGTGCAACCAGGAAATTTTAAAGTTTTTTGCCATTGCGCTTTAAAAATATTGGAAAATGATCAGTTCCATCTTAGCGGGTGCCCCGGAGCTTTGAGCACTGCAGGATTTTGCATTCGGTAGTTGGCATTTCTTGTCGTCAAAGTTAGGAATGTTGATTTGCTAACACAAAATGTATGCATTCACCACATCTAGGTCAAGTAAATGAGTAAACAACCCTTATGCCGCGTCTAGATTCTAATGGATTAATATGGATAAAGAAAGTGTCCATTTGAATCTATTTGGATCCATACTACCTAGAACGCGAAACCTCTGGGTTGAATACCAATCCATTTTAATCGATTTCAATCTAATGGATTGAAATGGATTTGAAAAATAAAAAATTAACTTGTTATTCCAGCAATGTTTTCACTTTAAAAATGGCATTTACTTGATGTTTATAAAGTGCAGTAACAAAACAGGTTTACATAAACTTAAATACTTAATTGCAGCTGGATTAAAACGGATTAGACTGGATTGACATTGATCGCGCTTTTTCTCTAAGTTCATTCTTGGATTGAAAAAGACTCAAATTGCGTATATGGTACACAATTTTGAATCAAAATCTGGATCCAGAAAGATTGATGGACTACGTCTATTTGAAACCATTCCAATCTTTCGCAACAATCCATATTCAACGGATTTAAATGAATTGATCCGATTCTGAATCCAAATCTTTCCGAGAAATCTGGTTCACAATTCTGGATCAGAATATGAATTCAGATAGATAAATAGATTGCGTCTTATTTCATCCATTTCAATCCTTTGTAACAATCAATATTCCCTGGATTTAAATGGATTGATCCGATTATAAATCTAAATCTATCCGAGAAATCTGGATCAGAATGGATTGTTAAAATTTAATCTATTTTAATCCAGACGCAGCACAAGGGAAGCGATTGGTAAGTTTGATAGACTTCATCCGAATTTCTGCCACCTGGTTCTATATATACTTCAGAATTGTTACAAAAGCCAATAGAATCGCTCAAAACGATGGAGATGCAATTCAAACAATGACGCAGTCCTTCCACTTGGACTTAAACCAATCTCTGCAACAAATCAGATTCTGGCGTTCCTATTTCTATCAGATTCTGACATTCCTATTGTTTGATCAATCGCCATATTCACTTCCTAGTTCAGTAGGAGGTCTGGATCACCAACATTTTCATCGTCATCTTTATCTACCGTTCCATCACCGTTTTGTAACCAAAGTCCACCGTTTCTAACATTGGCCGTGTTTTTTTTTTTTTTTTTTTTTTGACGCGTATTTACAATTGTGCTAATTTTTAAATTGCAATAACTTATGAACGGTGAGTCGTACGATAAAAAGTCCAAGGGTCTTTTTCAGGGAGAACCACATACTCTACAAATAATTTAAATCTTTTGTAAAAAAAAAAATAATTATTTTGTAGTTATTCAAAAAAAAGTGATTTTTGGCCGTTTAGGGGCTGCCCATAAACTCCGTGACGCTTCTAGGGGGGGAGGGGGTTCGAGCAAGCGTCACTTTTTGTCACGGGGGAGGGGGGAGGTCCAGCAAGCGTCACGAGACGGAGTTTAAAATAACCCATTTTTCAGAAGAAAAAATTAAAAATTAAACTTAAGTTATTCAATGGTATAAGAACATCTAATTTTCTTAATTTTTTACGATTTGGTTGTCAGAGAAGTGTTGTTATTTGATTTAAAATGCCGTTTTGACTCTACGAACTTCGAATCAACAATCGCAATCTTTTAAATTCAATAATAGTACTTTCGTA
This sequence comes from Calliopum simillimum, assembly GCA_951812925.1. Lineage (NCBI taxonomy): Eukaryota > Metazoa > Arthropoda > Insecta > Diptera > Lauxaniidae > Calliopum > Calliopum simillimum. The sequence continues at coordinate 108,708,191 of OX638370.1, forward strand.
GTTCTTACGACTATCGAATCTACAGTGTATTCAGTGTTCGGCCTGATTATAAAAATAAATGTACAAAATATACAAACAAGAATGTTAGTGTATATGTATAAAGAGAAATTCGAATCTGTGTTTAATGTAACTCAATCATTTCAATTCTCTAAATTTTTATAAAAGCACTGAGTTTGTCACAGTTTTGAGAAATTTAAAACAAAAGTAAACTTTAAATTTTGGTGAAGAAATTGGCTTAAGGGGTCATTCAGAATTAATTTGTAAGTTTGGCAAAATTTAGCTTCATTGGTTAAGGTTATACCTTCATCCCTTGCCCGAACATTTAAGTTTTTTTATTGAAAAATTTGTAAAAAAAAATGTAATGCTTTCCTTTTTAATTTACGTTAGTTATTGGGTGTTGGAATTAATTTTAAAGGTTTTTTTTCGGTTTTTGAGCATTTATTTAGAAACAACGGTACAATGTATATTATTCAAAGTATTGTCCATCGTTAGCTACAACATTTTCCCATCTTTCTGGCAGCATATGGATTCCGCGCCGGAAGAACGACTCGTCTTTTGAGGCAATCCACGAATCGACCCATTTTTTGGTATCCTCGTAAAAAGTGAAGCGCTGTTCAGCCAAGTCATGCGTCATCGATCTGAATAGGTGGTAGTCGGAAGGGGCTATGTCTGGGCTATAAGGCGGGTGGGGTAGCACATCCCAATTCAGCGCCTCCAACGTTTTCTTGACGGTTCTTGCAACATGTGGCCGTGCGTTGTCATGTTGAAAAACCTCTTTGTCATGTCTTTTGGCATATTCCGGCCGTTTAACCTTTAATGCTCGGCTCAATTGTTGTTGGTAGCGTTCCCCAGTGATGATTTCGTTAGGTTTTAGCAGCTCATAGTACACGACACCCTTCTGATCCCACCAAATACACAGCATAAACTTGGCGCCATGAATATTCGGCTTGGCCGTCGATGTTGATGCATGGCCGGGTGGTCCCCACGATTTTATTCGCTTAAGATTATCGTAACGGATCCACTTTTCATCGCCAGTGCTTCATCGTTGTGCTTCAACCGCTTTTTTCTTCAAATGGAAGCACAAAAGTAAACCTTCCCGCAAATTGCGTTTTGTTGGAACGAAAGTCGACATGTTCACAGAGAAAAAAATATACTTATGTTGTTTACACTTCAGTGGAATGACACATACTGAAAAATGAAGCTTAGACAATGTGCTTTGAAATGAATATAGTCACAGGTGTGCCCGATGCGATCTATTGATAGTAACGCCATCTCTTAGAAAACCTTTAAAACTAATTCCAACACCCATTATTAGAAAGTGAACGAATGATATCTTTTTAAAGTGTTTTTAACTTAATTTTGTGAGCTTTTTAATTGTTAAGTTTAATTTCATGGAACTTCATATAATATAATTGAAAACGAGGTCTAAAAATAAGAACGCTACATGAGTTCCGCGTGAAGTTTTCATAAATTTCGGTGCAACTGAAAGGACTTTTTTATATATGATTCTTAATTGCTACATCTACATTCTGCGTACTCTTCCACAGTATAATTCAATTTGATGCAACTTCATCAATTTAGTCGGAATAGAGGCTTTATCAATAAGGTTGAATTAAAGTACGGAAATAAACACTAACTTTAATGATTGATTACCCACTGACTTTAAATTACAATTTTAAAAATATTAGTTCTGTAATTTTTATATACAAAAATAATACGAGGGTTGCCTTTTATGTTTCGGGATTGGACAACACTAATGTCAATAGCTAAAATCTGGCAACACCATAATAAAGTTTGACATTTTTTAGCATAAACGTACTCACAACGTTTTGATGTACAAGTGCTGTTTGTTTTGTTTACAGTGAGCTAAGAAAATCAATTTTTCCATTGAAAATTTAAGCAATGGATAAATTATGGGGTTTCCAACGAGAACAAACCTTTTTTACGGCCAGGTGTTCATGCAATATTGAAAGTATGCTGGTCCCACTAATGCCTAAGGTTGTCTCGATCTCACATGACGATCTTGCAATATCAGTTGGCGCACAGCATCAATGGTTTCCGGAACAACAACTGATTTTGGACGATCTTCACGAAATTCGTCTTGGAGTGAGCGACGGCCACGATTGAATTCATTAAACCAGTTTTTCACAGTGCTATAAGATGGTGCTTCATCGCCATACAAAGGTTTAAGTTCATCGATGCACTCTTATCGTGATAATCCACGTCGAAAGTAGTGAAAATGATCGCACGAAAACGTTCACGAGTTAATTCCATTTTTTTGCCAAATTGATTTTTTCAAGTCACTGTAAGCAACACAAATGATGGTCGTACGTCAAAACGTTCTGAGTACGTTTATGCTAAAAAATGTCAAACTTTATTATGGTGTTGCCAGATTTTAGCTATTGACATTAGTGTTGCCCAATCCCGAAATATAAAAGGCAACCTACGTATAACAAAAAAACCGTCAGAAAGAAATTTTACCAGAAAAGAGGTCATTATCATAATAATATAACCAAGTTCAAAATTCAATACCCGTCTAAAAGAAATGACAAAACTAGTGCAACTATATCGAGCCTTAACCGCCAAAATGGCTTAACCGACAAAAAACAAATTTAACAGCAGAACTTTTTCATTGTTGTGCAAAAGTCAAAATTGCTTTCGCTATAACTTCGTAATGGTACTTTTACAGTCATGAAATTTGAAAGAAACGGGAATCTGAAATCGTGTCGGTTAAGCCTTTTTGGCGGTTAGGGCTCGATACATTAATATGAATATAAATAGAATCTTATGGGAATTTATTTTTTTCTGATATTTAGCATTGTACGTGAAAATACGTGCATATCAGTGTACTCATAAGGCAATTTAAGCAACTTTTGCACTGGTATATGCATAAAAAAAAATGTGGACCCGGGGGGGGCTTAGTTACCGTCACATGACGCTAGGGGGGGTCTGGTCCAGCGTCACTTTTAGTCGTTCTTTCTACAGATTAGTTGAAGTAAGGTCATATTTGGAAAAACCGCTTTTACTGCGGTGAAAGGGTGGGGTGGTGCACTTGACAAAGAATGTCACGTATGTATACTTTTCCATACCTGCTGCACCTTCATAATTCAATGACAATGTTTATGGCAATCTGTCAAAATAAAAAAAAAAATGGAATCCTGACCTTGCTGTGCTATCTGTCAAAAAACTAGAAAATTTTAAGAAGTAGCAGAATTTGTTATCGCTGCAACCGGGGTAATTCAACCATGCTGCACCTTATTCTCCGCGTTACAAGCGGTGGGGAAATGTAGGTTATAAACATATATTTGAACACCCTGTCTATGCACTTCCACTCTAAATAACAAAACAAACAGGTCTACAACAAAATTTTGACAACTTCGACGTTGCGATGAAAATTTTCTGAATCAGCAATTAATCAGCTGCTGACAAAACGAAAATTTGGCGAGAAATTTAATTATACTATTTAAAAAATATATATAGCAAACAAAAACAAACAGCTAATTAAACAACTAAACAGCAAAGTCACGTTTAACTAATACAAACACACGTGACCGGTGACCAATGAATGTGAACTCATTCCAACAATCGCTGAACGAGACGCTACAAGGATTTGCAATTTACTTGGAACAATTTGTAAGTGTTGGCATTAAAACTGCGCACGAAATACGCCACGAATTTGCTAAGGCAACAGAATCTTGGCGCAGTCCCATCGAATTCACTGAGCTGCAAGTGACGCTATTGAATGTGCTGCTCTGTCTGCTGGTGGGTACTTTGTTGTTGATTGCATATTCGTGGCGGGTGTACGGAAAGGTGATAACCGACAAATTTGTACGTCCAAGTAAGTAAAAAATAGACATGGAGGATAATATTTTTATTTTTAATATTAAAGGGGTTTGGGTTATACTTTTGATTACATTTTAGTTTTTTACACCTAAATGGAAAAAAAAAATCTGCCCATTATAAGTTGGACTTGCTCCCGAGGTTCATTTGACGAATTTAGATCAGTGTAAAACAAAAAAAAAAAGAGCAGTTATTGAAATATGTCAAATCACTTTTAGAGCAGATAACGTCAAATTTTTCAAAGAACGAGTTGAAGCAAATCGAAATTGATTTTACGCTAAATTTCATTGTAAATTAAACAAATTTCAACTCTAGGTTTATCGTAAGAATTATAGTATAGACAGACGATAGCGTTAAAAATGTACTAATGCAAAGAAAGTAAGTAAACAGCTGATTTGTTTCTTTACTTTGTTCACTTTGATTTCATGCATTAACGCCACAGTCGATGCGTATTGAGATGAGGATAATGCACACATTCGGATTAAGACTGCTGATGCGCATCAACGCTGTCGTCTATCAATGCTATTAGTAGCTTAGCTTTAAATCTTTCATATAAAACTGATGAAGTATTTTCTAAAATTCCCTAAGGTACTCTCAAAGAAATCGAGGAACTTAAGCTATCTGTGGCAAAACTAAAATTACCCAAGGAACATTCACCAAGAATTTAAACCGTATATAACATCAACAAGCAGCAGTTGCAACCAATAAGTTAAAATGTCCAAGATAAAGAAGTTTTTTACACGTAAGAAGGAGGAAGCTGCATTTAAATTAAAACTAGGTGGAAGCATGGGCCAGGGACATGCATTAAATGCTCCCAAACCAGAAGCTACAACATCACAGCGAAAACCCGCATATGATGCCTATGTAGCACCAAAACGCAGTGAACTTAGCGCAGAAGCGCGTGCTGCTGCAGCTGCCGCTTTGTCACGTATTGATAAAAAGGATTCGAGAGACTTCAATACATCACTTGCAGCCGTTAAGGCTCAAGCAAAACGTGAACTCGAAGCAGAACGCAAACTCAGAGAAGAGAGGCAAACTGCTGGCACTTCCACTGAATCAACAACATCAGTTGATAATAGAAATTTAGCATGTCAAGGTGTATTTTTCCGATGTCCATTGATCAGTGATGAAGTGCTGCCAAAAAAAGATTGGAAAGTCAAAATAAAAGAATTTCTGTATCAGCAATTGGAAAATGAACGTGCGCTCACAGCTTGTTTAATTATACATAACTGTAATGTTAAAGATAAGGTTTGTCAAATTTATTACGTTTATTTTAACATTACTCTTATTTTATTTTATTTTATTTTAAAATGCGCTCTTGCAGGCTGAAGATTGCATACAAACATTATCGAAATATCTCGAAAATATCATCAATCACCCCGATGAAGAAAAATACTTTAAAATACGCATGTCCAATAGAATTTTCTCAGAAAAAGTGCGTTACATTGAGGGTGCCTTAGATTTTCTTCTAGCAGCTGGTTTTCGTGAAGTGGAAATAGATGGCGAACCATTTATGTTATTTTCAGCTGATCAAATCGAAAGCGATTTTGATTTGCCTACTTTAATCGAGGCACTCAAAAATGCTGAAGTAATACAATTGGAATTAGACCGCAATATTAAAGTTCTATTACCATCACAAGCAAGGCGCGTTGTACTACCAGATGATTTTTATCGTATATCTCCAGAGGAAATAAAACGTGAACAACAGCTGCGTTCGGAGGCAATAGAAAGTGCGCAAATATTAAAAACAAAAGCTATGCGTGAGCGTGAAGAACAACGTAATTTGCGAATGTATCGTTATGCTTTGGTACGTGTTAAGTTTCCCAATGGACTCTACATACAGGTGAGTTTGCTGAAAATATTAAAAATATGAAAATTACTTAATTTTCTTTGTAATAATTTAGGGTACATTTAATGTCTATGAAAAAATCAGTGATATATATGAATTCGTGCAATCTTGCTTGATTGATGAGACGTTAGAATTCAATTTATTTGCTTCTAGTGAAGGGAAATTTAGCGAAGAAGATATGGACAAGTCTTTATATGATATGCGGTGCGTAAATTCAAAATCACTTTTTAGTAATTTTATTAAACAAAAGATTATATTTCTTTTCCCTTTAGACTCATTCCAAATGTACTTTTACACTTTATTGTTCCTGGCGAAACGGCAGCGGATACAAATTTTCTCAAAGAAGAACTTTTGATGTTGGTACAATCCATGTAGACTTTTGTTGGTAAAACGCAGTATAATGCGTGTAATTGCACTTTTCAGAAAACTGCTTATGTAAACACTATTAGTAGTAGGAGTATTTTCTTATTTATTTTGGAAACCATTTATTGCTCGTTACTATTTTCTATCTTTTTTAAGCATAAATATTATAAATTTCTGTAATTGTAACAAAAAAAAAAAAGTTTTTTCTCACAGATTGCTTTCATATGATGCATTCAAATCGATACATAAATGGTTTATAATTGCATATATTAAATAAATTATTATTGGAATTAAAATAAAAATATAACATATACGTAGCGCAACTCATGAAATATTGAGTTACAGTATTATTTAAGAAAAGGTCCTTAATGATGAAATTGGATAAAAGTCCAGAATAGTAGTAAAGTGAATCAAGCAGAATGAGAACATTCAGGCCTGTTCCGTAATACGTGTGTTTTCAATTTATTTTCATTTAGGAGGCTTTTTGATGAAAACGTTGAGTCGAAACTAGCCCGGTTTTTGCTAAACTAGATATAAACAGCCTAATTCGCCTCAACTAGGAAATTGAGAATAGGTTTTTAACCAGGCGACTAGGAATGCGCTCTAAGAAGCTGTTCTAAAAATGTCAAATCTCGCGGTCACCGACATCGTAGTACACCCAGTTATACGCAAAACTACTGCATTTTTGTGGGCCTCATTGCAAATAAATATTCTCGTAATTTATTCTCTTACTCCTTAGTTTGCAATTGCAAAAAAAAAAAAAATTACTGAAAGAGGAAAATTCACTGAAAAAATAAGTCAATCGGCAATAATTTGGGAGGGAATTTTTTCAGGTTTATTTGTTAAATTTAATCCCCAACTTTTTGCTAGGGAATGCTAATGTATAAATGAATAATTATAAATACCATTTAACAAATTAAAAACTTTAGTACGACAATTTTATAGCTTATTGGAATGAATGAAGTAGTGTATTCTCGAGAATGTAAACTCCCTTCAGATTTACGATAAGGCCCAAATTCGTTCAACAGAAACTGATAGTGTTAAAACTACTTCAATGGTTTACTGGGATAAGCTTACAGTAAAACAAAATCAAACAAACCCATTTCCATGAAACGTCAAAAAATGTAAACAAAGCAAGATTTGTTTTGGAATTTGTTAAAAATCATGGATGCAAAAATAAAAATGTAAGTAAAATTAATATAAATTAACTTAGATTGTGACGTGAAATTATGTGCAATTCCTATATTCTAGCCTTGTTAGTGGCGATGTGCGTGGAAACTTTAAGCAACTTTTTCAGCGCGTAGATGCAATAAACAAAAAAGCGGGACCCTTTGAAATTCTACTCTGCGTTGGCGAATTCTTTGGAACTGAGGCAAAAAATGATGAATTGATAGCGTATAAAAATAACTGCAAGCATAGTAATTTAACAATAATTTAATTAACTATAAAACTTTCAATAATTCAACCTTCTTCACCAGTACCAGTGCCAACTTACATACTTGGCCCAAATACGTCGGACAAAGTAAAGTACTATGATAACATTGATGATGGTGAAATATGCAGTAATTTGACATATTTGGGAAAACGTGGACTCTATACACTTAGCTCTGGTGTTAAAATTGTTTATTTAAGCGGTATCGAGGCCTCGTCTTCCGCAGCAGAAGAGCATACGTTCGATAAAAATGATATTGCCGCAATTCGTAATTCTTGCCTGGTCAATAAAAACTCTGCCAGTGATTACAAGGGCGTTGACATTTTGCTTACCTCTCAGTGGCCCTATGGAATTTTAGATGATAATGTAAGTTTCTTTCTGAAAACTAAGCTAATTGAAATTTTGTTAACATTGAACCAGGTTTATTTGATTGTCTCATAGAGTTATTATAAAATCCACATTACTCGAATATTTAAAATTTACTTTTTATCTTCTTTTAGGCCAATGCTTCTAAATTGATTTCGTTTCTAAGTAAAGAAATAAAACCGCGTTATCATTTTTGTGGCCTCAATGGAAAACATCATGAGCCGCCACCTTACAGGTATATATTTTGAACTGAAATCTAGCGTATCTGACTTATTAAAGCAGTCTTTCACCAAAATTAGAATAAAAACCATACATTTATTCTTCATTTATATTGTCAATAGAACACCAGCCGATCAGATAACACAACTAGAGCTCTGCACACGTTTTATATCATTAGCCGATGTGGGCAATACTGCTAAGGAAAAGTACATTTATGCACTGAGTCTGACACCTGTGGAAAAGATGCGTGTACTAGAGCTGATACAAAAGACAACGAATGAGACCAAGTGTCCATTTGAAGGTATGGACTTCAGTGAATGCGTAGTGCGCGGCGAAAGTGTAAGTTTTTTCTCATAAAATAAACAGCGTACATCAAACAAATTCTCTTTTTTAATTTTAGTCTGAAAACAAGCAATACTTCTTTGATATACACAATCGTGGAGATGGTAGCCAACGCATGCGTGGTAATCGTCGTGGTTTTGGTGCTGACGGTGGACAAAATAAGCGACCGCGTATAATGAATATAGATCAAGGTTTAAACGCGGCACCACATTTGAAAACAATTTTGTATGTTTTTTATTTTTTACTTTTAATTTGTAGAAAAATGTTGGTTTTGTCTTTCTTCACCGGATGTGGAAAAGCATCTTGTTATATCAATCGGCGAAAATTTCTACTTGGCTTTAGCTAAGGGTCCTATTAATGAATTTCATGTTTTAATCATGTCAATTACACATATATCAGCATCGGCGCTACTTACTGAAGACGATTGGCAAGAGTTGTCCAAGTTCAAAAAAGCTTTGCGTGATTTCTTCAAAGAGCACGAGCAAGTTGTATGCTTTACGGAACGTCATTATAAATCATCGCATTTGCAAATAAATGTTTTGGGCATCGATGAGGGTTATGCGTGGAAAATACAACATGCTTTTGAGGTTTGCTATTAATAGATTGTTTTAAAAGTGTAGTTATTAATTCGTATTAATCAATAACTTATACTGGAACCATATTGAGACCTTTACGGAATTATTTCATTTATTCATTTAACAGGATAAAGCTGAGGAGCATAATTTACAATTTGAAACTTTACCCGCTTTAGAAGCTTCAACAATGTTGCCACAACAGGGTCCATACTTTGTGGCAGAATTACCCGATGATACTACATTGATAACGAGACAAATGAAACATTTTCCATTGCACTTTGCAAGGTAAATTGCTGATTTTATTTTTAGGCTATGAAATCATAAAATGTTTTTTCTTTATAGAGATGTCTTTTGCTCCGAAAACTTGTTGAATTGTGATGAAAAAGTCGACTGGAAAGATTGCAAATTAGATAAAGATGAAGAAATCGAAATGGTTAAAAATTTCCGCTCAAAGTTTGCTAAATATGATTTTACGCTCTAAGTACAAATAAATAAATGCACAGAATAAAAGTTAACTTATTTTATTACCTACCAAACAAGCGTGCATTAGATGCATTGTTGGTTTGAGCTTACTGTTCGTGGTGTTTATGTAAAACATCCGTCTCACCAAACATTTGCAGCTCCAAATAAGCTTTCAAACGAAGCGAATTGCAAAAATGGTATAATATAGATGACTAACAGAAGAGCGATGAATAATAGGGGAAAACATGTGCCGTATTTTTCTTTTTGCTGTGATTCTCATCAAATCTATGCTCAAACGGTAAGCTCAAATCAATAATAAATCTGATACATGATTGTTTGGTAGCTAATAATGTAAATCATTATCTGTTCAAAAAACAAATATAAAAGTTTACTTATTACTTTTAATAATTTTTTATTCAAATAATTTTTTTGGATCACAATTTATAACATTGAATTCATTATTTATACATTGAGTAGTATACATACTTGACCCCCCCATAAAATTTAATTTAACTGCCATTATATAGAACAATATAATATCAAAAAAAAGTTAAAACTTAACTTTCAAATTGTACCCCTATTAAAATAAAAACCAGACTAATAGCTAATAGGACTATATGTGTATATGCAAATTTTCACAATTTCTGTGTGTAATTACGTTGGCGAATATAAATATCTTTATAAGTTTAACATATTTGTATAGCTAATATTCGCATTTACAAAATGCTTTATTGTATATAATTGATCTTTTACGAATCCCGCTGATAAATTTTATTTAAAATTTGTAGAAAAACTTCATGCGGTACACCACGGGAGGTTTGTTGTATGTGCGTTTTAATCATATTATATGATTCCTCCTCGTAGGTAGCATAAGTATTTGGTAAGCCCAATTCTTTATAAAGTTGCTTGACGCGTGCAACTTTTTCAGGATCTATGAAAAGACAAAAAAACACAAGTTAAGCACAATATTAAACTATTATTTATTTATCTAACCTGTCTGTCCATAACACTCAGCCATAATAGCCTTTTGTTCTTCGCTGGCACGTTGCATGCAAACCACAGCCAACCATGAACACTTATTATCCTGTATATCTGTGCCAATTTTTCCCGTAATTTCTGGATTACCAAAACAATCGAGAAAATCATCTTGCACTTGGAAGAAATGTCCCATTTCTAATAAAATAGTTTTCGATTGACGGAAAGCTTCGGCGTCTTTAAAACTGCAAAAAAATGTAAATGTGCATATAATATTTTTTCAAATATTTTGATATTTTGCACAGTACTTACCCAGCTAAATGCATTGCCAATGCAAATGGCAAATAGAACGTGTAATAGGCAGTCTTATTCGAAACAATGGATTTGTATTTATCCATTGAAAATGAGTAAACATTCTTATTTGAATTCAGTAAATCTAATGATTGGCCGCATGTTGTTATGAATGTTATTTCATGGAAGAGTTCCATTAAATCTATATAACAATCCAAATGGCTGAAATGTTGCTTTAAAATGATGTAAATTGCATTCTCAATCATAAGTGAATCATTGATGGCAGTCAGACCGACATCTTCTAGTTTATGCCAGCATGGTTGACCGCGTCGTGTATCGCTATTGTCCATAATATCGTCGGCAACCAGAAAGAAACATTGAAGCTGAAAAGAGAAAAATGAAGAATTAAGTGTTGATATTCTAAAATTTGAAACGAAAAATGTATAACATGTTATTCTTCTTAATTATGATGTCCATAAAAATTATTTGATGACTGGAACATTAAAATACCAATAACATCACCACAAAATAGAAACTCAAGATATTCGCGCAAATACCGAGAAAAAACACACAAACACAAATATTTAAGCGTGCTTGAAAATTATTAATCGATTGCGCGTAGAAAACAATAACAAAGCAATAGGTAGCGAATGTGTGGTAGCAAACTGAACCTATCGATTTACAAGACACATTTGAAATTTTACAAAAAAAAAAAAAAACTATCCTGTTGTAAGAACAGTACGAGTACGGTGATATTCTAACCTAAAAGTTCAAAAACACAATTATTGAGGTTATAAACAAACAACAATTCGAAAACACGATTTTTAAGGTTATGTAGAGGGTGCACGAAATTTGTTTGCTAATTTCTATTAAATGCAACATTAAGTACTGTTTTTTTATCTTAAAAAGGAGCTATGAAGTGGTCTTGAATGATTTTTATTTAAAAAATTAAGACCTTGGAGAATGACAGCATTGAGTGTAAAATCATATGAGAAACCACAAACGATTTTTAACTTTTATGTAACATTTTAAAGTGGTCATAACTTTTAGAAGGAAAATCACACAAGCCCACTTAATAGCTCATTTTGAAGACGAAAAACAGTACTAAATGATGTATTTAATAGAAAATATGAAACAAGATTCGTGCGTCCTCTACATAACTTCAAAAATGGTGATTTTTGAACTTTAAGGTTAGAATATCTCAAAAACATTGTTTCACAGAGACTGGATTCGGATAGAGCACTGACAAATATATCGAAAATGATTTTTTTTTTTTCAAATGTACCGTTTCAGTACGATTTCAGGGTTTGAAAATTTGAAAAAACGCTGATCCACTGTTTTCATACCCTCCACTCCTTGAGGCCAGCAGTGGAATAACAGCAATTTTCTAGTTTTAATTTGTTTTGATTGTTTATATTCTGTTTTTGCAAAATACCGGGGTTACATAGTAGTTTTTTTAGGCGAAAATGGGGAAAAAATTGGAGAAAGTATCCTTCGCTGGAAATGTTATTTCCATTCTCAAAATATTCACAAGAAATGAATATAAGTATTGTCGAAGGGAATTTTTAGAAAAATTCATGATTATACCAATTAATAAAGTTTCCCTTAATAAATTCTAACGAATGAGTCTCTACCAAACTCATAACATCATTTGATATGAGTACAGTTTTTATCAGTTGTTCTTTAGGAAGTTCTCATAAAGTCTCTAGACGCCGCAGTGTCTCGCAGCCCACATCTAACGACTGCAACTATTTTCAAACACTGGTCTGTGACAAATTTAAAGCATCTGTTGGCCGTAAAAATATTAAGAGTGGAGATGGATAAGGTACACCCAAACGAAATGTGTAAGCAAACTTTAAAATGAACCCAATAGAAGGGCACTGGCAGACCATAAACTGATAAGGAACAATCTAAAGTGAAGTCCATCAAGCTGGCAAAAATTGGGAAGGAGTAAATGTATAACAACTTTTTGATTACATGGATCCAAATCGAAAATATAAATAAAATTCCTACACATAAAGTTTCAGCCGGCATAACAGGTATGTATGTATCAAAAACGTGCATTAAAAATGTATAAACTAGCAAAAGGCGTGTTTGATTGTTTATTTATTTTTTTAACTTATTTACTTACCATTTCAACGCACCAACCCAAATATTGTGCCAACTTAATATTCTCTGGTGTGAGTTGTTCACTTTTGACTAGATTTTTATAAGTTAAAACGGTGAGAATTCCACGATTCTTTTTGCCGCGTGGTACATTATATTGTAAAGCCTAAATAAAAATCAAATAAAATTTTTACTAAAATAGTTATGGTTTAAGAGTAAGAAACATTAGATAATTACCCTAGCAAACCATTTGGCAGCGTCAATTGATTTGTATTTGTTAGCAGCCTGCGTTAAGTCACGTACGAGATCTACGAAAAGAACAATTTTGAATTATTAAATAAAGATCATGTGTTAAAATTACAATAAATAAAATGTTTGTACTATTTTACATACAGTATGATGAATGCATAAATAAATTATACAAATATTTTAAAAGAAAAACCAGTTTCATTTGCAAAACAAAACAATTTAAGTTATGCACAAATACGGTACACATAACTATTATAATTTGATAATTATTATCTTATGCGCGTGTTAGCATATTAAGAATTGAAAACTGAATTCCTTTATGAGATCATTTATTATGCATATTTTTGTTTACCTGGAAATACCGCCATAAAATCACGACTTTCATCTTTGGAAACTGTTACGCGTGCGGCAATTGGTACCGAATGATTTTGTAGCGTTGAAAGAGTGCTGAAATATTTAAAGTTTTTTAAATAAAGTTTTGGAATAAAATTTGAATTTTAATGAACTAAAAAATATTCACGCTAGAAATTTTCACCATTGTCTAGAATCTAGATATATCTTTTAACGGTAGATAAGTTAATTACAGAAATTTTCTCGCACCGGAAATTCATCTTAGTACTTAAAAAAATATTAAAAACACTTATCTTAGATCTTTGCATTGGAAATTATCAAATTGTTATTGTGTTGTATTTACTCAAAAGCAGCAATAATAATTACGCGCTCAACTAATAATGGCAGAAAACAATTTAAAGATAAAGTAAATATATTTATTTTGTGTTTATTTTTAGACCCCACTGGAAGAACTTCGTTCTCAAAACGCATACAACATGCGAAGCGCGCAATTGAAAACATGTTCAAAATAATCACAATAATAATAATCATATAAGAAAATAATAAACAAAGTATCTCGTAAACAACACCTACATCTAAAGTAATCAGTAAACTAGATAAATTTTGCCTCTACTATATGTAGATAAATAAAAACAAAGCCTTTACATTTTTATTTATGACTTTAAAAATAACGAGTATGTAGTAATTAAATATGGATTCCCAAACTTACAAAAGAGGCATAAATTAAAGAGATTTATCATTTTCCCATAAATGAAAAGCACTTTAGAACTAGTGTTTTGGATTTTTGTGAATTTTTTAATTTTAGAGAGAAATGCTTTGTGTTTAGGATTATTGCTGAGAACTAAGCAAAAACTACCCTGCAGTAAAAATTTGAGACAGTCTACAAAAAAAATACTAGTTCACGGTTAGTACTCGCCCGAAACTAGTGAAAAAGGTATGCAGTAGGGTCCAGTTTGATATCAGTATGTAGTTTGTAGGGCAAATAAATTTGAATCGTAACGAGAACAAAATAAAGTTTTTGTTTTTGCTATTGAAATAATTTGTGTTTTGTGTCACTTGAATTATGTGTCAAATCAAAATAAAAAATTAGTATAACAGGGCAAAACAATTTTGTGCGTCCTCTATATAACCTCAAAAATCATATTTTTGAAATTTTAGGTTAGATTATCTCAGAAACCATGATAGAGCAATTCAGCACTGGCAACCACATCTTTTGGTTTGCTTTTTTTACAAAAAACTATGTTTTTCGACCTATTTTGAGGGCGGGACACCTATTTTCGATTTTAGAAACTGTTGAATTATAGTTATTGTATAAAAAAAAAGAAAATAAGGGGTTCCGAAAACTTATAACACAACCCCGTTCCGCAGAACCCTGAATAACGTGTAAAAAGTCCATTGCGAATTCAAGTCCACAAAAATATTTATTTAAGATCACGAGAATTAGTTTAACAACTAGCAAAACAATTCTGATTTTATTTTGAAAGAACTGAGTCAACAGTTTAACAACTTTGGTCATTACACTCTGATCCAAAGGTCACTATAAACGAAGTTGATTTAAAATTTTTTTTTTAATTATAGAGTCTAAGGCAGCACTTTCTCATTAGATGAGGATTTTATTTTATTTTATTAGTGATCGTATCGTTTTGTGATTAGATTGTATTTGCGAAAATAAAAATCAGAAGACTGAGAATATTGTTCATGCAGTTCCGATTTATCGGACGATTTTTATCAAAAAAAAGTCAACATTTAATCTTAAACCCCCAAATATTTCAGCTCCTGACTCTCAATTGTATTCAAATATTCTATAATTCAAGTTTTCAGTAATATTCCACTTAATCCTCACACAATTTTAAAAACAAAAACTCTGAAAACTTACCTAGACATTGCTGATGATGAAAGATTTTCACTTGAACTCATTATGATAATCAGAAACAAAATACTAACTATAAACTCAGATATCGATATCACTGTTTTCTTTTCAATTGGAAATGTTTAACGCCATCTAATTAAATTTAACGGTGTGATTTACATTTTTTATGAAATTTTTTATGGGTTCTATAAATTATGAACGGCATCTGTAAGCATTGCGATTCGTCTCGGATTTTTTGCCTTAAAATATGCTATTGTAATTTGAATAAAAACATAATGTCTAATGACCCAGACAGACTACAGCTTGAATCTAGATTATATTATTAAATATGTGAACCTTTTTATTGCATGATTTTAGGCATTTTTTAAATACATATTTCACAGACATTGACTAAAAGAAAATTTCCCAATTCAGGGGCCGAAAAATTCTAAAACATCAAAAACAAGATTAATAGTGAGCTAAGCATTAGATAAGCTAATTAGAATTTTTTTGACCCTGAATTGGGAAATTTTCTTTTAGTCTATGTCTGTGAAATATGTATTTAAAAAATGCCTAAGGTCATGCAATAAAAAGATTCAAGATTTAAGCTGTCGTCTGCCTAGGGCATTACCTACAATACTAAGAAATATACTAAATATTTTCAGGCTTAAAAATTCAAGATGAATCGCAAAAATTTTAAAGATGGGGTTAGAAGGGAAAAATTCCGGTCGAAATTTTATTTCACAATATGTGTGAGTATTTTTAAGATTATAATCTTATTTTTTATTGTATAATTATACAACAAAAAAGCGGTTTTTGAATAATAAATCTGTGGCAGGAAGGAAAAACTGCGATTTCGATCAGCAAACAAAACAACCTTGCTTTTACACAATATTTATGTAATATTCTGCCACATAAAAGTAGCGATTAAGCGATAAAATACGAGCTAAACGTAAAAAAATGCTATTAAATTTTAACCCGAATTCTTTTATGAGTATGTATATCGAGCCCTAACCGCCATAGGCTTGACCGACATGATTTTGGTTTTTCGTTTCTTTTTTTTTTTTCATAAAAAATTCGCATTCAAACGCATCTTTTTTTCAAGTTTCATAACTGTTAAATGTACCGTAACTGTGTAAGTTTGACTTTTGCTCTACACTGTATACAATGGAATCACAGCGCAACAAATTGAGAAAAACCAATCTGACACATGGCGTACATCTAGGAAGTAGTGTAGTTCACTTTTGCCAACGGCATCGAATAGCCCTAAACTTCCTCCTTAAATCATACTTTTAACTTTTTCAATTGGATCATTACTTTCCAATATCTATTTATTAATACGCAAGACAAAAATTTGTCTACCTATGGAGCACGTATTTGAATTATACACCATTAGAAAAGTATTTGTGTGCAAATGTGCACAAAGTTAAAATTATTTAATATTTTGCCATTAAGCCAGGTAAAATTAAATGCAAATTTTTCAATATTAACAACGACAAAATACGCGGTCACACAGAGCTGAAAAGAGGATACAGCACAAAGAGAAAGACATGAGCTGACTGACACTGGCTTTATGTTTTTTGTTTTCTTTTCGTTTCACATTTGTCATTGTACCAGGGATGATAAAGGAGCTTTTCTATTTTGTACCAAATAGCAAAAAAAGTAAAAAACTGTCTAAAATTATTTAATATATTTGTGGCCAAATTTTGACCATTGGGCGATTCTAGTATCACTAGTATCACAGAAAGTAATCATCCAATTGAAAAAGTTAAAGGTATGGTTAACGAAAGCTTTATCGTTAATTTTTTAAATTTTAACACATATGTACATATGTTGTGATTAGATCAAAAATACACTTTATTTAATTACAAGAATATTTCTTTATTTCAGTCAATATATTTTATTTAAGAATCTTCTTTACTTTGAAAAAAAAAAAACTTCAAAAGTAATTACTTTGCACTATTACAGTTATGCGTTGTTGTCACACACGCTATTACACTTCAACTGATTGTTGGATAGTGTGGTGATAGCTTTATATGTATAAAAGAAAGACAGCTCTTCATGAACATTCTACAAAAATCTATCACTATTGTATTCACACCTGAGAATGAGAGCTAGTTTACTCACTAAGCTTCCATAACTGTCATTACTGTCAAAGTGATTATTATATGTATTGAGACATTTCCTTCAAATCACATAATTCCTTTGTCTTCATATTTTAACACAAAAATCAAGAAGGTAAATTACACGGGCAAATAATATATATCGTCGGGTTAAAACTACAACTAGACATCTGCATATACCGATGTTTTGAGTTAAGTATACAGAAACATGAAGAAAAAACGGCTCTATGGCCCAGTCTACTTGGTTTTTTGAAATGTAGTCTCCACCCAATTTTACATAAAGAATAGAATAAAAAGCAGAAATCAGCAAAATTCTATACAAAAAACGAATTTCAAAAAACTTAAAACGCTTTTTTCTCAAAACATGAAAAATGTAGATGTCTAGTTGTAGTTTTAACCCGACGATATATTAATACGCAAGACAAAATATTTGTCCTACCTTTTTTACTCTGTTAGAAATGGAGCACGACTTTGAATTATACACCAATAGAAAGGTATTTGCGTGTAAATGTGCAGAAAGTTAAAATTATTTTATATTCTGCCATTAATCCAGGTAAAATTTTATGCAAATTTTTCAATATTAACAACGACAAAGTACGCGGACACACAGAGCTGAAAAGAGGATATAGCACTAAGAGAGAGACACAAACCTGACTGACACTGACTTCATGTTTTTTGTTTTCTTTTCGTTTCACATTTGTCATTGTACCAGAGATGATAAATGAGCTTTTCTATTTGTACCAAATAGCAAAAAAAGTACAAAACTGTCCAAAAAGTACCAAAATTATTTAGTACATTTGTGGTCAAATTTTGACCATTGGGCAATTCTAGTATAAATTAAATAAATATATATTTCAGGTTAGATAAAGTTGCAAACTTCTTTAAAAACTAAGGTAAAATAAATTTGGGAAACACTGCAAAAGAGAATGTCAACAGGCTCAGCACATGGTTGTTGTGTGGTAAATTTTGTTTACTTTTCGACAAGTTCGCGTATGTTGAAAACATTTCTATAAACCAAACTTATTAATATGTACATATTTTGTAAAAATAAATTTCAAGTAGCTGCACTAATTAAACGCATTTAAATATAACAGTGAAGTTGAAAACAATGCGCAAAGATTTATGACTTTTAGAAATGAACACTTGAATGTTTTTTTTTTTTTCTTTTTTAATGCAACATTTTATATTTAAATAGCGAAGTTTGTAAAAAAAAAATAATATATACAAATAACTTATGGGGGCTCGTTATTTTAGTTATTCTATAGCTCATTAACTTTTGTAATTTATTTTTGCAAGCATCAGACCGCACAACCGGTTAAATTATGTTTACTTATGAATTATTTATTAATTTCTTTAAACACATCATACAAAGTAAATGCAATAATTCATTTTTTATTAAAATTTGTTTTAGATTATTATTTACAGGGGCGATTCACATTGGTGGCGTTTGGAAGATGTAGCACAACAATAGTCTCAGTCGAATCAAAAATTCAAAAATATTTTCAACTAATGTCATTTTCATCTGATAAAATTTGACAAAAGTTAAAGTAATCAATTGATTGCAAAATGTTTACGTTGGATTATGCTTTTATAAAGTGTATGTAAAAATGTTAAGAAATTTCACACCTTCTAAACATAACCAATCAAAAAATTTAACATTCGATAAGCAACAGTTGATGGCCTTAAAAAATAAAGTTAAATTTCAGGAAAAACCAAAATGACCCAAATAAAAACTTTATTATTTTACAAAACTGTTTTCTTCTTTCAATAGATTCAACAGATACACGTACTTAAGCAGATAAACAAATTAACATATTGTCTCGAAATTTATTTTATTACAAACAATATAGAGAATGACTTATCTTATGCATAATTTCACTTCGCATATATGTAAATGAGGTAAATCTTTGTATGAAGCAAACTATCTAATTGTATGCCATAACTTTAAATAACTTAAACAGACAAGAGACCAGAGTTCAGTGATCTGTAGATTTTGAATTTAATTTATACATAAAAGTGTAAATTACATTGTTTGTAGGTAGACGTATTGCTAGCGTTTACTTAAAACTTATGTGTATGGATGATTCTACTAAAAAAGCCGTAATTTTGACTAAAAAAAACCAAAAAAGTTGAATTGTAATTGAAATAAGTACTTAGATCAAAGTTGTCATCATAAGCACCAAAAAATCACCAAATCATTTGGAATTTATAATATAAATATTATTTTCATTTTCCATGTAATTTTCCTTAGTAAATCTTAAAAAACTTCAAAGTATTCCGCGGTACACGGCAAAGGATTTTTGCATGGTTTTTGATGAGCGTCAAATCTTCAAAATAAAATTTTTAACTTTTTCCGCTTGTCTGTTTGTTTGAATGACATCTTTCTGAGGTAAAGTAAATTTGTCGAACTCATAAAGAGAAGAGGGATTTTATACCATGGTAAAGGCATACCAGTTGGTAAAATCAAAATTTAAATTAAAAACTCAATAACGACGAAAATATTTAGTAGAAATATTCAGATATTATATATATCATATATAATATACAATTTTTTTGTTCACCTATTCGAAATTTTATTTTACACGCCAACACATTTGGTTATAGAATATGAAAAAAAAAATTTTTCTGAAAACCTGGGTCAAATATGTGAAGATTACTTTCGGATATGCCCATATAAGCGTAAAAAGAAACACGGCTAATGTTTTAAGAAAGTTTTATGAAACTTTCAAATTTTTGAATTTAAAAGTAGTCAGAGTTGGTTTGTGTATCGTTGGACAATTCTTAAATGACGTCAGTAACCTATGTATGTAATATATGTGAAACGCTAAACAGAGGTCTCTTGTGCTTAACGTGAGCTCCTGGCTTAATCTCACGGTGTTCTGCACACACGGTCCGGTGTACGACGGACGGCGCAACCCTCCATCAGCATAATGCCGATGGCTGGTTTTCATTTTTAGAATCATCGAGCTTCTAAAATCTTCCTGCGATTTAGGTCCAAACCACAGCCACCACGAAACTCCTGGAAGGGCCAGCCCAATAGTCAGTTGGAATATCCAGCGAACCGGATACTACAAAGGGCTACTGACTTCCGTGATACCTGAATAATCTCTGGTCAGATTTCTTAGCAACACGCTACTGTTAGTATGACTCTGATACGCCAGGGACTAATCACCCATGCAGATTTATCATGGATTATGGGAACACGTTTCTTGGTGCATCCTTCCCTTCAAGCTCAAGACTTTTTTGGGAGAAGTACTCCTACCCCAAGTTGTTATGGCCACTTTACCATGTACGACGTGACTTACTATAGATCGTGGGAACACGTTATCAAGTGCGGATTTCCTCAGGAAAACCTTCGAAATCCAGTCTTGGATTTCTTTTTACCACTTTGTTACATGCGTTACGTGACAATTGGGATTAAAGGGAAAAACTCTCATCTCTTCAAGTCACAGTAATGAATTATATTATTTAAAAGTCAAATATGAAACTTTTTTAAGTTGTTCGACGAAACAATACGACTATTTTTGTGGACTCGCCCATAATTGGGTACATTAAATATGACTGACTTAAGTAAAAAGATCTCTATCATTTTGCATGTTCCTAGCGACAAGGTCAAGATATTATAAATGTTTTAACAGTTATCATAATAAGCACAATTTCGGATTTTACTTTGGAAAAGTGTAGCTAACCTGACTTTGATATGACAGCGAGCTCATGCGACGTATCTTTTCAAAATTTGCGTCATATTTGATTAATCAATCAAATTATATGAAAAATGAGATTCTTTTGACAAAATCTTATATGTTAAAAATCTTTTTCGAAGATAGATCTATGCTCAAACTCGAAACAATAAGGCCAAAATCATGGAATAGCCATAAGTGTATTTTAGTTACTTAACAGCCCAATTACCTTCTCTTATATTCGACATCTAAGAAAACAAAGCAACAACATTGCACTGTCGATTTTTTTACACTTTGATACCATGCAATGAAATTTAAAACCTTTATTTTTCTTGAACTAAAAAAATGCTTACGACAGACAAATAGACGCTGCACCTGTTTACCATATAGTTTTCAACAAAATGTAATATAAATAAGGCGTAAAATATCTAAATTCAGTCTACAGCTAAGTTGTCTTATCAATTTTCACAAAAATATAAATAAATAAAGAAGTGAGATTATGAAAAATCTTAAGCTCGGTATGACAGCTATTTATAGCCGCAATATAAATAAGCACCTTTAAAAATAAGGCCTACGAAAAGAAAAGATTAAGAGGTTTTAATATGTGGCAGGGGCAAGAAATCATGGAAAGAATTAAAATTAAAAGAAGTAAATAAGAGTGTTGACTGAACAAAGAAGGTACGCGTAGCAACGCAGTAATGGAACCAGTTTCCACTGCGCACCAGAAATTAACATTCATGTCAAACGCAATATTTGTTACTACCTTGCCAGGCACGTAGACGGGAATATGGCAAAGTTTGGAATGAAAAACATTGAATACATTGATAAGCGCAGTCAGCATTAGCAGCAATAAAAATAAACAGTTTACCTTATGAAGTTGGGTAACAAAAACAAAAATGATGATAATAACAAGCATTTCGAAGAGGAAAAAAAAACCGGCATTGAGTTCATGAAAACAAAAACAACATCATATGTTTAAATGGATAGTAGTGTTTCCATCGTAAGTATTTTAATTTAGTTTAGTTAAACTGAAAACAAGATATGTATTGTCAATAGTGCTTATGGAAAATTTTGTAGTTTAATGCTTTATTACTGTCAGAAGTTTGGGTTATAATCCAAGGCTGTTCCGGAATCAGTGGAATTTCAATTATTTTAATTTTCGAAAGCTTTTTAATTAAAAAGGTAAGTTGGACAATAAAAAGTATCAAGTAATAATCATATTTGTAGTACAAAAATAAACCTTTTGGGAGACATTCAATAAAAATTAATTTTTGGCAATATTTTAAAAATATTTCCTAAACGGTAAATTTTTCGTATTATTTGTGAAGCATGTAATTCTCCACAAAAGAGATCTTCATACTTTTTACCGTGCGACTCAACGTTTTCATCAAAAAGCTTCCGAAATTAAAAATAACTGAAATCGCGCAGATTCCGGAACAGCTGGGTTATTCCGCTTAGAGAGGTCCATTGAGATAGAATAGTCATGAAATCTTGCACAATTGTTGAAAAATGTTTTAAAATTGTAAAAAAGAGTACTTAGGGTTAAAATGTTACAGAAGAAAGGTACACTAGCACTCTTAAAAAAGAGATCTTTAAAATTTTACGCAGGGATGTAAAAACAGACTACACGATCTATACATGGAATTATTTTCAGATTAGTTCCGGAGAAACAAGCGTTTTCAACACATTTTCAGAACTAGAAAATGAAAATAGAATTCAATAGTATTGAAATTAAAGAAATTTAGCTCCAAAATTTTCCTACACAGAAAAAAAAAATATCGGTCAATCAAACCGATTTCAACAATAGAATCTGCACCAAAGTAACTGAAAGTATGTAGTATTGTGCAGTTACTGTTAAAATGTTTAGGTACTGCGAAAACAGTTAATATAACCTAAATTTGCGATAGAAATTGCACCAACCCGTAGTTTTTGTATTTCTGCCGTTGAACTCTGTAAATTTAAAGTTTACTCGGTTTAGAAACTATTAAATGCAGTTACAATAAAAGTAGCCTTCCAAAAACGTCAGCTTACAATATCAACTGTTACAATTCAGTCAAAAATAGTTAGCACTCCAGAAGGACTGTAACTAGCAGTTTCCAAAAAGCCGTAGAAATTGTAGGAAACAACTTCTAGCGGCAGCATTTCAAATGCAAAATATCAATACAACTCTAGAAAAATTATGTTGATTTATTCTTAAAAAATATGAGCATTTTATGAACCTTTTAAAAACTCAACTCAAACTTTTATTCATATGAAATAATAAAAAAAAAATTGATGTAATACTGAATAAATAAGGTCATTACAACAATAATTCTTTTGCGTGATTTTGCGTGATGGTCGCCTTCTGGTGCCCTGTCTACTTGGTAAAAAGTCTTACAAACTCTTTACCAGATGATTTCAATTCAGTGTTAATGTAAACTATGAAACAAGTTTTTTTTTTTAAGTAAAGATAGGCATACTTTTTTTTGCTTGATGGTAGCTTTTTTCGAATTTTCTCCTAATGCAAAGACTAAACCAACATTGCGCAGTGAGAGAGTCCTTTGCAATGAAAGACTTGCAAACTGGTTAACAGAAACCAAAAGAGCCTTATTATTTTATGAAAAAAGTAGAATACACGCCGAGCAACGAAAACAACATTATAACTGGCGTACGTGACCAAAATAGCATCGTCTAGCAAAAACCCAATTTAAAAGCGGTATGAAGAACACGCTCTGCAGGCGTGTTTGAAAATAAGTTTAGAATGAGATTAGTTAAGTATCAAGAAATGAGTGGGGGTTGTTGGCCATTTAATGGGTTGATTAATTAAGCTATTCAAATGCAAACTGCAGATTTTAAACAATCGTTTTAAAGGCTATCACTTACCGTGTGGTCTTCTTCATCTGTTGCTCATGTACCAAATCTGTTGGCAATCCACCAACTGACTTTATTATTAATGGCTCTGAGTTTTGAACACCGTCACTAGTGGAAATGTAAGATTTTTGCATGCGATTGACTCCAACCATCGAGGAGGCAATCAAAACATCTGTACCTGCTGCATTGGAGACAGCAAGGGGGCGCATCAACTGCGGTAATTTACGTATTAATGAAAACATATCTGGGAATTATTTTTCTTTCTTTTGCAATTCGATGAATTCACTCGCAAGTCGTTTTTTTTCGATTTACAAAATTAATAGTTTGCTTTTTTAATGTTTATTTTAATATGCACATTCGTTTTTTTATAAAATAAAATTAGGTTAGTTTATAAATATTCTCGCAATTCGTTTTATAATTACATTTAAATTTTTTTTATTGAAAACTATTTATAATATTTTTATTTTTATTAAAGTTTTTTAACTTTTATTCGCGACACACACGGTTTGACGTTCAATTTGTAAATAAAATGTGTCGGATGAAAAGACAAGAAATGATGAAAAACAAATTTAAGACACCGTGACGTAAGTGGTGCTGCTGCTTATCGTGCCTTTTCTCATTTAGAGTTGCCATTGAATATAAAGAGAATTATACTAAGTTCAGATATTGGGACCGTTCAAGTATTCCGTTAGCATGGCAGGAGGGAGGGTTCAAGATTTGCTTATTTTTTCTTATACAGGGGGGAGGAGCAGATAAAAAGGGGATGTTTCAATTTCCGTGGCTCCTCGATTCGACAATGGTTTCTTATAAATCGACACAAAAGAAGATGATAATATTAGATAACATTATAAGTTGAGAAAATTAAATAAAATTTTTCGATATCCCGCTTCGTTTTCAAGATATCAAGACTTAAGGAATACGAGATTAATGAAGATTATTATTAATTTAAAAGAAAGTTAACTGTATTTGCCCCATAACAGAATACAAATTAAGTCGAAAATATTAAGTAAAATTTTTCGATATCTCCCTAAGTTTTGGAGATATCATACAAAAATGTGAACAAACAATAATACCACCAAAACCAACAACAACAACACAACAGCGTCACCCCCAAAGTCGTTATGGCCATGTCCGTATGTCTGGCTGGCTTGCTGGAAAACTGAACAAGATAATTCAATGAAATTTGGTACACTGCCTCCGTCGTCAAAGTTGGCCCGAGGGATTGAAAATGAGCGAAATTGGTTAACGGACACGCCTACCGCCCACACAAAAAATATATTCAAAATGCAACTTAAGGAGTATATTTCACGACAATGAAATCGAAATACACATTAATACTACAAATTGTAAGGGCAAGCTCTGAAAAAAAAACTGGGCGAATTTAGACTAGAGGTCATGGCACCTCCCATGTAAGCAAAAGCTTTAAAATGCTATACTGAAAGCGTTTTTTGAGATAATCGAACTATCCTCTAATCCTCAGACACTAAGAACTATAAATGCAAGCTCTCAACAAAAATTGGGTGAAATCAGACAAGAGGGTGTGGCATCTCCCATATAAGAATAAGCTTCAAAACGCCATACTGAAAGCGTTTTTTGAGATAATCTAACTAAATTTTAATCAAACCCTAAGAACTATAAATGCAAGCTCTCAACAAAAACTGGGTGAAATCAGACAAGAGGGTGTGGCACCTCCCATGTAAGCAAAAGCTTCAACACGCTATACTGAAAACGTTCTCTGTGCTGAAAACGTTTTTGAGATAATCCAACCAAATTTCACTTAAGAACTGTAAATGCATGCTCTAAACAAAAACTAGGTTAACTGGGACAAGAGATCGTGGCACCTCCCTTAAAATAGGGTATTTAATGTAGGGTATTTAATGTTTGTCCAGGCCAAAGGTTACACCCTAACTAGTTACCCTTTTGGAAACAAAAAAAAAAGTAAACAACTTGACTTGCTCTCTAAAAAGAATCAAGTCTCGATATCTCGAAAGGAAAGGAGATATCGAAAAATTTTATTTAATTTTTTTAGACTAATTTTAGGTCATTTTATGTGAAAAAATTGTTATATCTAACAATCTTAAAGTATCTTCAATATTTTCTTAGTTTTTAAGTCTTGATAAATCGAAATCGAAGCGGGATATGAAAAAATGTTGTCTAATATTTTCAACTTATTTTGAGTCGATTTATAAGAAAACATTGTCAATTCAAGGGGCCATGGAAATCGAAGTCGTTCCGGTAAAAATTTTAAAAATCAAAGTTCCAAGAGTGTCAATAGATCAAAAATTGCCAAAATCGGTAGCCTTGCTGAGTCTAAGGCATCGATTTAACTTTAAATATCATATTTGACTTAAATCTCAGATTTTTTTTGTATGGAAAATCCATGGATCAACGCCCAGACTTAGCGCTAAGTTCAGAAACTGCATTAAATCACCTTTTAAATCTGCGGTGGAAACAAAAAATGTATGTACTTATTTTTAAATTTAAGTCTAAATCTAAAATTGAAGTGCGAATTTTTCGATTTCCCTATGTCAAAGCGCTATTGCTTTAATTGTAAAAATAATTTATAATGGAAGGAAGGTGTCTAAAATCATTGGAATCCGCTTACGTATTACCAAAGATTAAAATTCTTTCATCTTTGCAAAATACTGAAATATACTGAAAAAAAAAATAGCTTTCGTACCAAAGTAAATAATAATGCAATCATGGTAAGTAGACATACACAATTTACGTCACAAAGTAAAAAAGCAGAACAAGCATGTCGTAATTTTGTGTACTATTATATCTTGCAGAACATGGTGTTTAGAAAGCCAAAAAAAAATGTATTTAAATGATAAAAACAATCGAGAAGTTGTAAAACCTCTGTTATTTTACAGCCCAGTGATGCCAGTATTTTTGGATCAAATTACCCTTAAAAATGGGTAAAAATTCAGAAAATTCCCATAGTTCTGTTGAAAAAATCCCACGAATATCCCACGTACAAAAAGATGTTAAAAACTTAATAAAAACATTTGATTTTTAAATTATACAAGATTATGTAATATCAAAAAGAGTTTTTAAAGAGATTTATGGTATTAATAGCAGAAAAAATAGAAATAATTACGTATACATACAACAAAAATTATATACAAGAAAAGTCGAAAATCTGTGTAAACTTAAATTTTCAATAATATTTAAATTGAATTATCTCAAAACTAAAAAAATGGAGTTACCTAGTTGTAGTATTGAGGTGGCGATAAATATTAGTACATATAAAGTTTTTCAATACAAATTATTTGCGTTGCAATAGGAGTAAATGCTCTTTTTTAACTTCAAAGTCAAGTGATTTGTTCAACGCCTTTGAAAAAATTTAAAATGTTATATCGAGAATGAAATGAGATATCCATGACATAAAAAAAAAATTTTGGTTTTAAAAATTTTTTGATATGTTGGCTCTTGTGCTATTGCATCAATACTTTTCTACTATGAAACAATCCAATAATTCATTGAAGTAGCGAAGAATGAATTTGAGAAAGTAAAAGCAAGCCATGTTTTCAGATTGTTCAATCCTATCATAAATAGTATCCGGCATGCGGATATTCAGCACAAAAAATCTTTTCTTTACATTTTCGGGGACTAATACAAAAATATCCATTTTTTCTTCGAAGAAGCTTGGAGGGACCCACAATACCCTTTTTTGTAATTCTGAGACGAAAATAACCATAAAAGGGTAATTACCCACGATCTGGCATCACTGTTACAGCCTTACATAAATTGGAACGCTATTCGATCGTCTGCGTTATTTAACCGTCTCTGCTTCGGTATGCTCCATATAAATTGTATGTATATGAAATAGACAGAAATGGTTAAATAACGTTGACGCTCCAATTTAGGTATAACAGTAACTTGCATGCCATCTTGGAAGTTTTTATTCATGTTATAAATGGTTTTTTGTCCCAAAATATGAAATGGGCAAATTATGTTAGCACTTTTTAATCATTGCATGATATTCATGTAAGAATAACTATTACAATAATTTCATGCAAACAATCTTATCAAGAAAGTTTTCAAAGGAAATATTGTAAATACATATATAACATGTCCAACGACCAAATGAAATCTCCAGCTAATTTTGATGTATGCTTCTTTATTTTATTTTATAAGATATATTTTACATAAATCTATTAATACACATATTATATAAGCTATATTTTTGTAGAAACTTTATATGTGCTTGTTCTAAGCACATTCATTTATCTGTGTCCACAGAAATACAGCTATAGTTACTTTAAATAACTATCAATAGATATTCTTATACAATTAATATTGATTATAAAAAATACACTTGTCACAATTTCGACTCATCAACAATTACCATTTGACATGTTTTTGATGCATTGTTAAATTTATATCTTAAAATATAGCTAAGAATGGTTGACTAGAGAATAAATAGGGAAATATATACCAGCTTTTGTTTAAGAACTTTATCAGCTTGAAATTACAAAAGAAAATAATTAAATTGTGTAAAATCAAAAACAAATTAGTTTGAAAAATCCATGGTTCGTTGTTACAGACAAATTAAAACCAACTTTTAAGGACTTAGAGTGCGTTCTTACAAATTAAAACAAGGTTTTAAAAACTTAAGAGTGAGTTTTTACACACTCTAAGTTCTTAAAACCTGTGGCTGAATCGCCGCATCCGTGAACGTACAATTCGTGACGTAAAATCACGTATTAAGTAATGTGAAATACATGTGAAACACATGATTTTACGTCACGAGTTGTGCGTTCACGGATGCGTCGATTCGACCCCTGGTTTTAATTTGTCTATAAATACGGGCCCATGTTTTTTTAATGCAGGATAGGCAAATTGGGCTGACTAATTTAAAATACATAACCCCCTGTTCCGCATTCCGTGTGATTTCAATCACTTTTCATTTCGGAAGCTTTTTGATGAAAATGGTGAGTCGCACGATATAAAGTATTAGAATCTCTTTTGTGAAGAATTACAGGTTCTACAAATTATATAGATTTGTATTTAATATGATTTAAATAATCTCCATTTTCTCGTTGACGCATAATGGCCCTTTTGATGCATTTTTTTATTCTCCAATTTGTTATTTCTTCACGGATATTTTGGTTTAGGGTGTGGTTTATTCAGATAAGACCGTCCTTATCAATAGCTCCATAAAAAGAGTTTTTAAAATAATTAAATCTCAAAAGATATAAATATTTTAAATCAGTCAGTACTAGTCGCCCACCTTGTAGCTGCAATTACTATGTAACTAAACTTAAATGATCTAAAACAAATGTGGCCTTATGAAATACTATTTTGCATAAGCAGGCTTGTGGAATGATTTAAAAAAATAGGATACTAAAATATGCTTATACTAAAATTTTAACTCTAAAAATATGTATAACATTAAACTTATGATGAATTTAGTAATTTTTTAACTCTTAATTTTAATCATCGAAGAATAAAATTTCTAAGATACGTTTCTGTACGTTTTTACGACGTTCTTTCGACATTTTTAGCAATTCTGTAGTAACCAATTCACCTAACAAATGCTCCGAACTGCGCTGTGGCGATGTTTGTGGTATTTGAAATTTATTTTCATGTTGTTGTTGCTGTGCTGTTTGATGTGTCTGCGTTTGCTGTTGGTGTTGATGCTGCTGCTGTTGCTGGTGCGGTAATTGTTGATATAATTGAAATAAAAAATCCGCATTTGCAGGAAACATACCCTGTTGTTGCTGCTGATTATTCGTATTATTGTTGGAAATGTTTGTTACGGAGTTACGATGCGATGATGATGTTGAGGCAACAGTTGCATTGTAATGATTTTCATGTGTATTATTGAGTGGTTGCACTAAACTGTTATTGTCATCGGATTCATCATCGGAATCATCAGCAAAATGCGAATTTGTAGCAGCTGTGTGATGTGTGCTATTTGCGCCACCGCCACCGGAATTGTTACTGTTCATTGGTGTGGCAGCGTGCTGTGTGGGTATTTGAACACGAGGTTTTTTCATATTAAAATTACCGCTTGTTGAAGAATCTAAATCATCATTGTTGGTATCATTGTAAACGTGTGCAGATAACTGATTTGTGGAGGATTGGCCAGCAGTTGATTGATGTGGTGTACTGTGACCAGCTGGAACTGAAGGGAAGTTAAGAAAATTAAAAAAATATTTTTGCTTGCTGTCGCTATTCTAAATAACTGAAATGCTTAAACTACTATTTTAAAGTACTATTCTCGTAGTGTCGAAATTTGAAGCCAATTTTTTGAAATTTATTACTTTCAATAATATAGAGCCAAAAATACAACCGACACGGTCACGCCCATTGGTGGAAATATATAATTCGCACCTTCTTAAAATTTTAATTTCAATTGCAACAGTTTGTTAATTTGAGCCCTTAACTCAGAGCATGATTGGAAGCTTTGATAATGAAGATTGAGTTCAAAATAAGGGAATAATACTCTAACCAAATTTTTAATCCGGCTGAGGAAAGATTTATTGTTCATAATTTAAAGGCAAACCCAAATTGTCGGCTCCAAAACAAGTTACGAAGATATAGCAAGAACTAAGCGAGTCGCACAGTCCGAACAAAGTTCACCACATGCCCAGAGACCAAAACTTCGATGCTCAAGTAGGAAATCATAAGCAATATAAATCAACAGTCTACTTATTTTTGCTATTCTAATTTACTTTTTGTTCGAATACATAACTAATTTGAAATTTTTTATACTCCTAAGTGCACGCCAAAGTACAGAATAATGCTGACTTACCTGTACCGCTACTACAGCCATGTGTACTAGGTGGAAGTGGTGACGATAATGGCGATTTCATTGATGAAGATGAAGATGGTATTCCACCTGCACCGGAACCATTGTGTACACCACCACCGCCGCCACCATTACCGCTGCCAGCTGTTGCACCACTATCACGAAACTGCTCTTGATAATTTTGCGATGAAGCAGCAAGTGCCATTTGACTTTGCGACATTTGCTGTAGCTGCTGTGAGGCAACGGCAGCAGCAAAATCACGAAATACTTGATCCGCTTCTGTTTTAACAATACTATTGCCATTCTCCAAAGCCGAAGCTGCAGCTGCCGCTGAACTCAAAGCATTCATGGTATGTTGATCGGGGTAGTGTGCATAGTGCATACCTTTCATCGAACCATTCGATTTAGAGTCAATGTTATATTCACCATAATTACTGCTATTGGCCGAATGTGGTGAAGTAAGAAAATTCGGCACATTACGATAAGATTTTCTTGGTTGTATATGCTGATCGAGAAATTTCATTTTTTCCAAATATGGACGTGAGAGGTGCTCATAAACAGGTGGATCACCTTGTTTGCGTTGTGACACATACCGCTCGCGCAGATATTTCCAACGTTTTTTGCAAGTTTCCACTAAAATTTCAGTTTAATGCAAAATTTTATGCATTCTGTAAGAATTTAACTTACCATCTGTTCTTAGCTTCATTGCAATTATTTGCCAGGCCTCATCCTTTGTTTCATATTTTCCCTGATTGCTGCCATTACCACCCGCACCGCTTCCACTGCTTCCGGTGCTACCATTCAGATAGTATTTCTGACGATTGAAGATTACTCCGTGTTGCGCCACCTCGTCAATCAAATTCTCGTCCATCATTTTGTTATTCCAAATATTTGAGGGATCAATTTTGACGGCTTTATCTTTTATTAATGTATTTATCTTAATTATCTTAACTTTTTATTCCTAAACTGCACAGACAGGCAGTTTATTAGGTTTTATTTCTTTTAATTTAATTATCAGATTATCAGGAAGTTGCAGTTGTTGTTTGCACCCCAAAAAATCTATCCCACCTGCCGCGCCACTCTTTGTGAATTTATTTAATTTAAAATACTAATATGTATCAACTGCTTTTGATTAACTTTAATCAAATTAATTGAGAATTCACACGATAAAAATGCAACTGCAAATAAAAATAAACGCGACAGTGAAAATGTTTGACAGCTGTCAGTTTGACGTTTAAAAAATGAACTGCGAGGTTCGGAACCTGCAATAATGAATTTTAACTGGGTGTACTGTAAGTACAAAAGTGCATTAAACAAGGTAACGTCAGCTGCCTCATATCAAAATAATAATAATAATAAATTTCACGACGAACAAACTATTTACACTTCTATGTCAAAAACAGCTAATAGCTGGGTGCGTAACAATGTGTTCCAGAAGACACTTTTCCATCAAAGGGCGTTGAGATATATTTAATTAAAATATTTTCGAAACTTAGCAGTCTAGTGTGCGGTTACACCGGATATTCAAAATGTGATTTACGGTTGTTTCCGGATTAGTTGATGAAAGATCTTTTTGAAAGATCTTTTTTTATTAGAGTCGCCCGTTGTTGGAATAATTTACCAGTTCTTTTGCGCTCTATGAATTGTTCTGAAGGTACTTTTAAAAAGAAACTGTAGGAGTATGCTCGCCACCATAATCTTTAAAGCTTTATTGTATATTGTCATTGACTGGACCTTTTTTAAACTTGAATTTAGAGTTGTATTAAAACTCGCTCTTATGATACTACTGAATTACTGTTTTTTATCTTTAGGGGAGCCGTTAGGGAACACCAAATTTTATTTTATATTGTTAAATATAGTATTAATCTATTATTATTTTAAGTAATTATTTGAAGTTTAACTATTGAAACTGCTACGTTAAGATATAGCATAAAAAGAATCTGTAATACATTAATTGTTTGGCCATCTGGCTTATTGTGTGTTACCATGAATTAATAAATTAAATTAAATTAAATTTAATTAAATGATAAATGAGGTGAGTTACGCCTGGTTCACACGAAAGACAGGATAGTTGCGCAACTGTTTGATTCTCGATTGCGCCCACACGAGCGATTTGCAATTGTCTGTGTGTTTGTTATATAAATAATATTCAGGCAAGATAGTTGCACAACTTTCCAGTCTGTCGTGTGAACCAGCTGTTGTACTGCGTCATCCATGACATTTATAGGGCTATTCTGGCGACAGTATTAGAGCTGTTAAATAGCTCACCACTTCTTCACTGCTACGAAAGTTGTAACGGAACTACTTTCGGAGATATAGCCATCGGAAAAACCGGTATAAGCTCGGAACCCATGGCTGGATTTAAATAATATTGGTGGCATATGAAAGATATTTTAACTGACTACAAAACCATTGTTCAAATTTTAAATCCGAGTCAAGATTTTCGAAATATGGCGTATTGTCAAAAATTTTGACAAGTTTCTTATTTTAAAGCACTGTTTTTTCAACAAACTTCTGATTAACCTATAGCTTTAGTAACGAATTATGGAAGCCTAATCAATTTCACTCGATTTGATATGCAATTTATACCTCATTTCCTTCATTAGCACATTTTTTATAGAAAAACAAAAAAGTAAGCCGAAAGAAATTTTCATGAACAACAACAACTGAAATTTGGTTATACATATTATAGACTGATCTGCGGCCGAAGACTGCCGCGAAGTAAATATTGGATTTTTGGAGTTTTAAATCTTGAGCTGCGGCCGCAGGCCACCCACTTACCTTTACTCTTATGCAAAATTACTGTGGGAAAAAAATCGGCCCAAATTTCAGAAAAGTCGTAATACCTCGAAAGCTACGAACCTGATTTCAAAAATTTTGTGATCTAATTGTAGCTTATTAAATTACCTTTCATATGTTTATAAGACATTTTTGGAAAAATAGTGCTTTAAAAACAAAAAAACTGGTAAAAATTTTCGAAAATTCGCCATATCTCGAAAACCATTACTTGGATTTAAAACTTTTGCAATCCGGTTTTAAAGCCAGTTAAAATACCTTTCATATGACTTAAATATTATATATCTCCGAAAGAAGATTCGATCAGAACTTTTTGTTGTTGTTGTTGTTGTAATTAATTTCCAGAGCAAATTTGGGCAAAAAAAATAAAAAACAACAACAGTTTTTAAGAATACCGAATGTCTTCGGGAGTCTTAAAAAATCTTAGAAAGTATTTCTGACATGTATTCCGAAAGATTCTGCTGTCTTAGCCGGAATAGCCCTATTAATGTCATTCGTCAAAGTTACGAGGTGCCAATTGGTCAAAAATAGCTAAAATCGTTAGACCTGCTGTGATTTGAGCGAAGATTTTGAATAAATCTTGGCAGAAAAGATTTATTTTCGTATGGTAAATCATGTGATTTACACCCATATTTAGTGTTAAATCTCGGAACACCCTTAATCACCTCATAAATTTCCGGTGAAAGCATAGTATTGAATTAACAAATATGGCTTAAAGTGCTCTAGGTATGAACGCATTTGAAAAAGGTATTAGCAAAATAATTTTAGGCTATGTAATTATAAAAATCCACAGAAATTTTTATTTCAAAACTTTCATATGGGGAATGGTTAATTTTTGTTTAGACAAATTTATCGAAAAATACTCAAAAAATGCACACGACCATTCGAAATTAGTTCAATACTGATTGTAGTTATGAACAATATCATTCCGCGCCAACTGCTTAAAATGCAAAATGGAAGGCTACACTGAATCAAAAAGGTTTTGACCTATCTGAAGGAATACGCGTTATTATTATTATTACGCGTTGCAGTCAATAACGTGCAATAGTTTTCGTTATATTCGTTATTAAGAAATCCAAGTTTATTTGATTCGTTGGCAAGAAATTCATTATGCAAAGGTATCCTAAACAAATTTCAAATCCTTAGATCCAAAGACATAATATCGCTTGAATAAGAAAATTCTTGAATGGTTATTTCTTTATTAACAAATATCTTAATAAAACTTATAGTAAGCTTAATAAATTGGTTCTAAGTATATATATATGTTAGTATACATAAGCATATGTTAAAAAATAATTTTACAACTTATTCTATCCACCATTTTCTATCGTCTATCAAAGCGGAATGAAAAAAGGACAACTACTCGCTCTTAATGGGCTCTAATACCCAATGTTTGATTTGTGCCTTTCGAAAACCATTCCACATCAGCTGCGTTAGGCGGCCCTATAGTAGAAAAGTATTTAAAGAGGAATTAAAGAAATCAAAATTTTTAAAAATTTAATCTTTTGGAATACTTACTTTTATGTTCATGATCGACACTGCAATCTGGTGGACAGAACACAAGTTCTAAAACCATTCCACTGTAAACGTTTACTTTCATTTTAGGTAAAGCAGTTGCATTACAATGTGCTGTAATAGTTGAATTACAATTAATCACTGGAGTAGTTTGTGTTTGTGTTACGTTTTTAAATCCACAATTCTTTGGATATATTTGTATGACATTGTTATTCATATGTATTTGAATGTTATTTTTTGAAGCAAAACCTTCTGTTGTTGGTGTAGGTAATGTTGTTGTGGTTGTGCCAATATTAGGTGTTGTTATATCAGTCTTTATATCACTGTCGAAAGTATCACTGTCATCATTACGATCGCCTTCGTCGTTACGATCACTTGCATCATCTTCAGATGGTGGCGTAATATTTATAATTACTTCATCACTGAGAACTCCTCTTTGATCGAAGGATTCTTCTTTTGTATTTGCTAGTCTATTTGCTGTAGGAGTAGTTTCTATTAAAATTATTGGAGTTTTTGTTGTCGCGTCGGTCTTATCTACAAAAATTGTCTCAGCTGTGTTTTCCTCAGTTGTACTTTCCTCAGTTGTATTTTTGTCAGTTGTACTTTGCTCTATTGCATTTTCCTCAGTTGTACGTTCCACAGTTAAATTTTCATTAGACATACTTTCCTCTATTGCAATTTCATTGGTTGCACTTTCCTGAGTTGTACTCTCAGTAGTTGTATTCTCATCATTTAAACTTTTCTTAGTTGTACTTTCCACAGTTGTACTCTCTTCAGTTGTACTTTCATCAGTTGTAATTTCCTCTGTTGTACTGTCTTTAGTTGTACTTTCCTCCATTGTACTTTCATCATTTGTACTTTCTTCAGTTGAACTTTGATAAGTTGTACTTTCCTCAGTTGTACTTTCTTCAGTTGAACTTTCTTGAGTTGTACTTTCCTGAGTTGCACTTTCCTCAGTTGTACTTTGATCAGTTGTGCTTTCTTCAGTTGTACTCTCATCAGTTGAACTTTCCTCTGTCGTACTTTGCCCAGTTGTTATTTCATTAGTTGTACTTTCCCCAGTAGTACTTTCTTCACTTGTTCTTTCAGTTGAAATTTGATCATTTGTACTTTCCCCAGTTGTACTTTCACCAGTTGTACTTTCCTCAGTTGTACTTTCATTAGTTGAACTTTCCTCTGTTGTACTTTCCTCAGTTGTTATTTCATCAGTTGTACTTTCCCCTGTAGTACTTTCTTCAATTGTACTTTCATCAGTTGTATGATTATTTCCGTCATCTTCAAAAATATTCTTTACAGTTACTTCATCACTGAGAACGACTCTTTGGTCGACGGACTCTGTGTTTACTTTAGGAGTGTTTGTGGTATCTTCTGACGGTACAAAAGTTAATGAAGCTGTATTTTTACCAGCTGAGCTTTCATCTGTTGTACTTACAACAATTGTACTCTCCTCAGTTGTACTTTCCTCTGTTGTATTTGCGCCAGTTGTAATTTCCTCAGTTGTACTTTCCTCTGTTGAAATTTCCCCAGTTGTACTCTCCTCAGTTGAACTTTCATCAGGTGTACTTTCATCAGTTGTACTATCCTCAGTTGTACTCTCATCAGTTGTACTATCCTCAGTTGAACTTTCACCAGTTGAACTTTCCGCTGTTGTACTTTCCTCAGTTGTGCTTTCCTCAGTTGTACTTCCATTAGCTGAACTTTCCTCTGTTGTACTTTCCTCAGTTGTTATTTCATCAGTTGTACTTTCCCCAGTAGTACTTTCTTCACTTGCACTTTCAGTTGAACTTTTATCAGTTGTACTTTCCTCAGTTGTACTTTCCTCAGTTATACTTTCATTAGTTGAACTTTCCCCTTTTGTACTTTCCTCAGTTGTTATTTCATCAGTTGTACTTTCCCCTGTAGTACTTTCTTCACTTGTACTTTCCTCAGTTGTACTTTCATTAGTTGCGCTTTCTTCAGTTGTGCTTTCATCATTTGCACTTTCCTCAGTTGTACTTTGATCAGTTGTACTTTCATCAGTTGTACTTTCATCAGTTGAACTTGCCTCTGTTGTACTTTCCTCAGTTGTTATTTCATCAGTTGTACTTTCCCCTGTAGTACTTTCTTCACTTGTACTTTCCTCAGTTGTACTTTCATTAGTTGCGCTTTCTTCAGTTGTGCTTTCATCATTTGCACTGTCCTCAGTTGAACTTTGATCAGTTGTACTTTCCTCAGTTGTGCTTTCATCAGTTGTACTTTCCACTGTAGTACTTTCTTCACTTGTACTTTCATCAGTTGTACGAATATTTCCGTCATCTTCAAAAATATTCTTTACAGTTACTTCATCACTGAGAACGCCTCTTTGGTCGACGGACTCTGTGTTTACTGTAGGAGTGTTTGTGCTATCTTCTGACGGTACAAAAGTTAATGAAGCTGTATTTCCACCAGCTGAACTTTCATCTGTTGTACTTTCAACAATTGTACTCTCCTCAGTTGTACTTTCCTCTGTTGAAATTTTCCCAGTTGTACTCTCTTCAGTTGAACTTTCATCAGGTGTACTTTCATCAGTTGTACTATCCTCAGTTGTGGTCTCATCAGTAGTACTTTCCTCAGTTATACTTTCCTCAGTTGCACTTACGTCAGTTGTACTTTCTTCAGTAGAACTTTGATCAGTTGTACTTTCCTCAGTTTTACTTTCTTCACTAGAACTTTCTTCTGTTGTACTTTCCTGAGTTGCACTTTCCTCAGTTGTACTTTGATCAGTTGTGCTTGCATCAGTTGTACTCTCATCAGTTGAACTTTCCTCTGTCCTACTTTCCTCAGTTGTTATTTCATTAGTTGTACTTTCCCTATTGGTACTTTCTTCACTTGTACTTTGATCAGTTGTACTTTCGTCAGTTGTATTTGGGTCAGTTCCAATTTCCTTAGTTGTACTTTGATCAGTAGCGCTTTCCTCAGTTGTACTTTCATCAGTTGTACTTTCTTCAGTTGAACTTTGATCAGTTGTACTTTCCTCGGTTGTACTTTCCTCAGTTGTACTTTCTTCACTTGAACTTTCTTCTGTTGTACTTTCCTGAGTTGCACTTTCTTCAGTTGTACTTTGATCAGTTGTACGATTATTTGCGTCATCTTCAGAAGTATTCTTTATAGTTACTTCATCACTGAGAACGCCTCTTTGGTCGACGGACTCTGCTTCAGTCCTTGTTGTTGTTTTTACTGTAGGAGTGTTTGTTGTCGCTTCGGTATTATCTTCAGACGGTACAAAAGTTAATGAAGCTGTATTTTCACCAGATGAACTTTCCTCAGTTGTACTTTCATCAGTCGTACTTTCCTCAGTTGTACTTTCCTCTGTTGTACTTTCCTCAGTTGTACTTTGATCAGTTGTGCTTGCCTCAGTTGTATTTGGGTCCTTAGTTGCACTTTCTTCAGTTGTACTTTCCTCTGTTGTATTTTCCTCTGTTGTACTTTCCTCAGTTGTTGTTTCATCGGTTGTACTTTCTCCAGTAGTACTTTCTTCACTTGTACTTTCAGTTGAACTTTGATCAGTTGTACTTTCCTCAGTTGTACTTTCATCGGTTGTACTTTCTTCAGTTGAACTTTGATCAGTTGTACTTTCCTCAGTTGTACTTTCTTCACTTGAACTTTCTTCTGTTGTACTTTCCTGAGTTGCACTTTCCTCAGTTGTACTTTGATCAGTTGTGCCTGCCTCAGTTGTGCTCTCGTCAGTTGAACTTTCCTCTGTCCTACTTTCCTCAGTTGTTATTTCATTAGTTGTACTTTCCCCAGTGGTACTTTCTTCACTTGTACTTTGATCAGTTGTACTTTCCTCAGTTGTACTCTCATCAGTTGTACTCTCATCAGTTGAACTTTCCTCTGTCCTACTTTCCTCAGTTGTTATTTCATTAGTTGTACTTTCCCCAGTGGTACTTTCTTCACTTGTACTTTTAGTTGTACTTTGATCAGTTGTACTTTCCTCAGTTGTACTTTCACCAGTTGTACTTTCATCAGTTGTGCTCTCCTCTGTTGTACTTTTCTCAGTTGTACTTTCCTCAGTTGCAGTTTCATCAGATATACTATCATTTGTTGTACTTGCATCAGTGAAACTTTCTGATTCGGGCAAATCAGTATCAAGAGTTGAAGATTCTGAAATTGGAATTCTTCTTACACCCAAAGTTACCTCATCATTGGTAGATTCAATATTTAATTCAGTTGTTGGTTGTGTTGGGGATTCCGCCGATGCAACTGTTGGGGATTTCGTTGGTTGCTCTGTTGAGATCTGCGCTGGTGCAGCTGTAAACTTCACTAGATTCTCGATTGGAATTTCTGCAGTTGAAGGCTCAGGCGGTAGTCCTGTTGGTACGTTTATATCATCCTGTGAGTCTTTCACAAAACTATCATTTTGAGATTGCACATTAATTTTCTCTATTGCACTTGCTGTTGTTTCAGTAATCGGAGAGACAGGGACGGTTAAAGGCTCTACTGGTGTTTCTGATGTTATAGTGGAAGCAACAGTTATTGAGTCCGTGGAAACGACTAATTTTGTACTATCACCAGTTGTTGGTGTTGTTGATAGAATATTTTCTTGGTGTCTTATGAAAATATCTGATAATTCTCTTTTAACTGAATCAGTACTTCTAGAATCTCTTACTGTTCCAGTTATATCTGTAATCGACGTTACCGAAGTGCTTCTTACATCTATTGGTGTAGGTGTTTGTGTATTGAGGGATGTGCATTTTTCTTGTGTGTTTTCTGTAGTTATATGAAAATGTTTAAGTTTTTGTTTTTGTTTGGTTTTATTTTTGTCAGTTAGTGCAAAAGTACTTACCTGGTAGTTCTCCTGACGGTAGTGGCATGCATATGACTGAACTTGGCGCTGCAGTTGTTAAAGCCGTTGTTGCAGGGGCTGTTGTTGTGGAGGTGGTTGTTGTTGTTGTAGTTGGAGGTTCAGTTATTTCTTCGGTAGTAGTTGTTTCTTCGGTAGTAGTTGTTTCTTCGGTAGTTGAAGTTTTTGTAGTTCCAACATCAACGAAATTATCTAATACTTCAACTCTATTTATAATTGTTGTAGTACTCTCAGTTGTGCTATCACTAATAGTTGTGGAAGAATCAGTACTTGAACTAGTAACGTCAGTACTTATGGTACTTGTTTCATCAGTACTTGTGCTGCTTGAACTTGAATCACCAGAGCTTGTAGTAGATGAATCATCAGAGCTTGTTGAACTTGAATCATTAAGCCCAATTCTTCTTGAATCACCGGAGCTTGTAGAACTTGAATCATCCGGGCTTGTTGTACTTGAATCATTAGAACTTGTCGAACTGGAATCTTCAGAGCTTGTCGAACTGGAATCATCTGAGCTTGTTGAACTTGAATCTTCAGAGCTTGTTGTACTTGAATCATCAGGGCTTGTTGTACTTGAGTCATCGGAGCTTGTAGAACTTGCATCATCAGGCCTTATTCTTCTTGAATCACCGGAGCTTGTAGAACTTGAATCATCAGGGCTTGTTGTACTTGAATCATCAGAACTTGTCGAACTGGAATCATCTGAGCTTGTTGAACTTGAATCATCAGAGCTTGTTGAACTTGAAACGTCAGGGCTTGTTGTACTTGAGTCATCAGAGTTTGTTGAACTTGTTGTTTCTTCGGTAGTTGAAGTTTTTGTAGTTCCAATATCAACGAAAGCATTTAATATCGCAACATCATTTATAGTTACTGTAGTACTATCAGCTGTGCTATCACTAATAGTTGTGGAGGACTCTGTAGAACTTGGATCATCTGTGCTTGTAGAACTCAAATCATCACTTGTGCTACTAATATCAGCAGTAGTAGATGCATCAGGGATTAACTCAGGGGTTGTCGGCTCAGTTAACTTTCCACTAGTTACAGTAGTTGGCGGCTGCGTTACTGTTGTACTAGGGATTGTCACAGTGGTTGTCGGCTCTACAACTCTAATTCTACGCTGCGGTTCAATTTTTGTTGTTGGTTTTTCTGTGGTTGTTGTAGTTGTGGTGGTTGTGCTATTTTCAGGTGAAAGATGATCGCAGAGATTCTCTGGACTCTCATTTTCTGTCAAAGATTCATATTCTTCATAAGGACCAGGTTGTGGAAAATAATAAGGATCATAAACATGTGCATTATACGGGCCTGGATAAACTAACTCAGCTACTTTTGTACAATCACACTGCACAGTTTCCATGGGCTCACATTTCAATTTTTCTAGATCAAAGAATTGATTATTGGAACACTTGAAACGACGCTGCAATAAGATCTTGTCGTCTGACTGTAGGGTACAAGTGTAGTAGAGCGAACAATCAGTTGGTGAACGGAAGGTGCCATTTCGTAGACACGGCGGGAATTTTTGCTCACAATTCTCTGGTATATAGGTACCATCTTGAGCAATTTCTGTGATGGGACATGAATCGCCAGTTACACAACACTTGTCTTTTTCAGAAAAGATCATATCCTTTGGACAGGTATACATTTTTGGAGGACAACCCTTTTCGCATTTATAATACTTTGTACAGTCCGAATAAATTGGATATCGTTCTGCAATTATGCAAAATGATAACACTCCAATAACATTAAGATGTATGTAATTTACTTACCTGTAGTCTGACAAAGTGTTTCCTCCGGGGCTGTAGGATATGAAGCACATGAACTACTGCTGGGGTCGAATACCTAATGTGATGAAAATTAGTATTTGAAGTAATTGTGCGGATAGTTGAATGTTAAACGAACCTGTGAACATTTACCGAAAACTACGCAATCGGGCTTACAAACATAATAATACTGCGGTTGTTCAGGATGTGGTTTTACGCCAATAAAATGATTCTTACAACGTTTTTGCTAAAGGT
The DNA here is from genome assembly GCA_951812925.1 of Calliopum simillimum. Classification (NCBI taxonomy): domain Eukaryota; kingdom Metazoa; phylum Arthropoda; class Insecta; order Diptera; family Lauxaniidae; genus Calliopum; species Calliopum simillimum. The sequence continues at coordinate 108,750,015 of OX638370.1, forward strand.
ACATAACGGGTGTAATTCAAGCATTTTGAAATGTATAAAAAATTCTTTAACTTACATAGTCCACAAGGACTGCTGTGCCGTTACCAGGAAAGGCACGCAACATCGCACGTCTTTTATCATAAAAAACGCCAGCTGGTGGACATGGATCGCACTAAAGTGAAACAAAAATTCATAGAATTATAAAGTGTTGAAGCTCTAGTTAAAGGCTCATTAAAAGCGTATTAAGTCTTATGAAGTTATAATGTCGCAATATCATAAAAGGAATATTGACCATTTATGTATCTTAAAAACTCTAAAACTACATTTTGGAAAAAACTTGTTGTCCCAAGGTCATAATGACATCTTACAAGGAACATACTAATCCATTATATCCTGTTTTAATGGGTCTTTTTGAGCCCTTTTTTAAAAACTGGGCCATAATGGGTTAAATTATTTTACAAATAAATTTTGCGGAAAATTTAACTAAGGCTCACCAAAGGCATGAAATGTTTGTAACTTAAAAAAATTAGCAACAATTTTAATAAAAACGCAATACTTATGTATGAAACATTTATGTATTTTAAAAATGGGGCAAGTACTAAACGGTCTTTTGAACGATATAATTTGAATGCCCTACACCCAGGGTACATTCACTTTTCCCTTCCATTTGTAACGCGGTATGGAAAAGTATGGAAAAGTTTATATATTCTTGATCAGCGTCACTTCCTTAGTCTATATAGCCATGTCCGTCTGTCTATCTGGATGTCTGTCCGTTGAAATCATTTTAATATTTTTTGGGAGCAAGATAATTCAATTACATTTAATACATTGCCTTTGTCGTCAAAGTTGGCTTGTCGTATTGAAAATGAGCAAAAACGGTCAACGAACACGCCTACCGCCCATAAAAAAATATATCCAAAATGCAGTAATACGAGTATTTTTCACGACAATGCAATCAAAATACACATAAAGACTAGGGACGGTAAGCGCAAGCTCTGAGCAAAAACTAGACGAAATCGGACAAGAAGTTCTCAAGAACAGTTCCGACATTGATGATTTTTTTTTTTAAATTGTTATTATACCCTACACCCAGGGTATATTCACTTTGCTCTACCGTTTGTAGCGCAGAGAAGGATGCGTGGCAGGTATAGAAAAGTATATATAATCTTGACCAGCGTCACCTCCTGAGTCGATAAGGCCATGTCCGTCTGTCTGCTGGCTGGCTGCCTGTGGAAATATTTTTTACGGAAAAACTAAGCAAGATAATTCGATGGTACAGTGGCTTTGCCGCAAAAGTTAGCTCAAGGATTGAAAATGAATAAAATCGGTTAACGGAGACGCCTATCGCCGATACAAAAAAAAAAAAAAATATTTAAAATGCAATAATAAGAGCATTATTTTTAGCAACAGAATCAAAATATACTAAAGACAGTAAGTACAAGCTCTGAGCAAAAACTAGGCGAATTCGAAGTAGACGGCATGGCACCTTCCGTGTAAGCAAATGTTGCAAAATGTTATACTGAAAGCATTTTTTGAGAAACCCCAACCAAATTGCACTTAAACATTCAGATCAATAAATGCAAGTTCTGAGAAAAAACTAGGGGAACTCGAACAAGAGGGCTTGGCACTTTCCATATAAGGTAAATTTTCGAAATGCTGTATAGAAAGGTTATTTTGAGATAATCCAACCAAATTGCACTTAAGCATTTAGATCAATAAGTGCAAGCTCTTTGAAAAAACTAGGCAAACTCGGACAAGAGGGCATGGTATCTCCCATATAATGAAAATTTTCAAAATGCTGTATAGAAAGAGTTTTTTGAGATAATCCAACTAAATTTCACTCAGACACTAAGAGCTATAAATGAAAGCCCTGACCAAAAACTGGGTGAACTCGGACAAGATGGCGTGACACCTCCCATATAAGCAAAATTTTCAAAATACTGCAGTGTAGGGTATTTAATGTTTGGCCAGGCCAAACGTAACACCCTTACTACTTTTTTTTAATTTCATTTTTTAATTAAGTTAAGAGCTAGATCGAAATTATTTATATTGTTTAAACAACTTTGATACTTATGAAGATGAGAAAAAAAAAATAGGAAGAAAAAAAAAATACTCATACAAGTATTTTCCGAAACTGAATCCGAATCTCAGAATCGCTGTATCTTGTATGGTTTTTGAGACATTTGTTCATTTTATATATAATCTCGTAGCTTAAAATAAGTATCGTACGTTTGTTGATCAATTATATCCTTTGGTAAAAATCCTTTTTCTCCAAAATAGTTTTTATAATTTTTCGAAATCATCAACTTTAATTAAAAGTAGGTTTTTATGAAAAAATTGTTTTTTTCTAAATTACTTTAAAGTTAATATAGTCTAGCATAAAAGGTGCACAGAAAAAATTATCCAAAAAATGCTGTTAAAACATATTTTTGAGTTGAGCGACCTCTAAATTATATTTTTATGAGCTAATATTTTCCGCAGTGTATTATTTTGCCAAAAAAGAATATATATGCCATACCATATGTAGTCGCTTGCTTATTTTTACAAACAGTCAGTTCCTATATTTTTATTTAACCAATACACTAACCTGAAATGGATAATATCCGATACCACCAGTATATACAGGACCAGCAGGATATCCGATAGCACCAGGAGGAGGTGGATACCCATGTACAGGTGGATGACCAAAATAACCGGGATTTCCATGATAACCAGTATAAACTGGTGGATAATACCTTGGATATCCTTGTGCATAACCACCATAACCTTGTGGTGGATAACCACCATATCCTTGTGGATAACCATATCCTTGTGGTGGATAACCACCATAATGTGGATAGTAAGATGGTCTATAATAGTTGGCTGGAACTAAATAGCGCGATGTAACCGTATTCACTGCTAACAGGAAACAAACGCACGCCATTAAAAATGACATCATATTCTTTTTATTGCTATGCATTTTTTTTAAGGATTTTGCAATTTTTTTCACTTTTCAAAAAATTTTGTTTAATTTTTTTATTTTTAATTTTAATTTTTGTTATTTTTATTTATTTTTCATTTAATATCTTTTTTTATTTTATTTTTAATTTTCAATTTACATATTTTTTATTGATTTTTCATTTAATTTATTTTTTTTTATTTTTATTTTTTTTTTAAATTTTTTAAAATTTTTTTATTTTTGTTTTTACATAGCTGCAAGGATGTCCCGACGTATTCGCACGCTTCTAACGCACATTTATGAGTAGTGTTTAAAAATTATTCCTCTAGATGGCGTCACAATTGTTAATTGTTGTTCACACTGTCAGCAATTGCGTTCGATTATTTTATTTCTGGTATTTGCCAAAGGTCTTAAATGCTTTTTATTCTTTGAGCATTTTTGCATTTCTAAAGTTTCTGCTACTTTTACGTAACTCTATAGCTCAAAAGTAGAAGTTCTTTTGTTTTTTGTTCGAAAAAAAAAGTCACAAAAGCGGGCGTGCTAAGAAGATTGTTGAAATTTAAGAACAATTGGCACGCTGTCGAAGAAAGAAATAACAAAAATAAAAAAGTGGCCGAACGAACGCCATCTAAACTTGGTTTATCAGTAAAAAACCACGATTTTCCGTCAACAAAGTTTTTTTCCGTTAATTTTTTGGTCAGCGACAATGATGATAGGTATGTCATATGTCAAGTTCATGACAAAAAATTGCAGAAAAGAAATACAAAAATTTACTAGACTTGATTTTTGAATTTTCATTTTAATATAGGGTGAAATGCGGTAAATGGAACTTAATAAGCGGAATGCATACATAAGTTTATTTGCACCCAAACATTTACTAGTTTCAGTAGTGGCCATAATCATCCACAAAAAAAAAAAAAATAAAAAATAAAATTCCAAAATGTATTATCACAAAAAAAAATGCATCAGTTTTTTCGAAACTTGGGCTTTTTCTGAGTGTCAGCAAAACATCATCAATACTTAATTACCCCAAATAAATCTCTGTCCCTCGGCTTTTATTCATAAATCTCTGCATACCGATTTGAGGTTTTTTTTTTTTGAATGGGAAGTGCCTCGCCCTCTTTTTAATCTATATACAATATAAATACGTGAATAGTTTTTTTGCCCCCGTTTTACGAACTTAAAATTTAACCTATTTTCGATATTTTTTTTTTTATGAAAGGTGCTGTGGTGTAGAATGCACAAAACCGAAAATTATCCTCATAAGTTGCCATTAAGGCATTTAAAAACAGGATCAAAGTTTCTCATATAATTACAACAACAACAGCACCCACAGTGTGGTTAAGAAAGTGAATGAGGCAGAGGAGTGAGAGAAATTTTGTTGTTGTTTTTCTCTTGCTTGCACGAAACCTGTTTCGTTGCACTTTGTCAACGTTCTGCACCGATATTTTGGATGTTTTTCGATACTTTTGGACTCTTATCGATATTTTGGATGTTTCTCGATACTTTTCGACTTTAACCGATATTTTGAATGTTTCTCGATACTTTTGAACTTAACCGATATTTTGGATGTTTTTCGATACTTTTGAGCTCTTTTCGATATTTTGGATGTTTTTCGATACTTTTGGACTCTTATCGATATTTTGGATATTTCTCGATACTTTTGGACTCTAACCGATATTTTGGATGTTTCTCGATACTTTAGAACTTTAACCGATGTTTTGGATGTTTTTCGATACTTTTGAGCTCTTTTCAATATTTTGGATGTTTTTCGATACTTTTGGACTGTTATCGATATTTTGGATGTTTCTCGATACTTTTGGACTTTAACCGATATTTTGGATGTTTTTCGATACTTTTGAGCTCTTTTCGATATTTTGGATGTTTCTCGATACTTTTGAACTTTAACCGATATTTTGGATGTTTCTCGATACTTTTGAACTTTAACCGATATTTTGGATGTTTTTCGATACTTTTGGACTCTTATCGATATTTTGGATATTTCTCGATACTTTTGGACTCTAACCGATATTTGGATGTTTCTCGATACTTTTGAACTTTAACCGATGTTTTGATATTTTTCGATACTTTTGAGCTCTTTTCAATATTTTGGATGTTTTTCGATACTTTTGGACTGTTATCGATATTTTGGATGTTTCTCGATACTTTTGGACTTTAACCGATATTTTGGATGTTTTTCGATACTTTTGAGCTCTTTTCGATATTTTGGATGTTTCTCGATACTTTTGAACTTTAACCGATATTTTGGATGTTTTTCGATACTTTTGAGCTCTTTTCGATATTTTGGATGTTTTTCGATACTTTTAGACTTTTGGCGACATTATAGATGTTTTTCGATACTTTTGGACTCTTACCAATACTTGGGATGTTTTTCGATATTTTTCGGCACAAGTATTACACCAATTTTTATGTTATTCGGTTTGGAGATATACTGAGCCTGCTGCATCCAAAAAAGGTTACTACGATTAATGAATACTCAATGTTCTGGCTTTCTTTTTTACCAAACGGTACTCGGAAAAAGTGTACTTTAACGTGTACGTCAACTTTTTCGTTTTCACTTGGTTGAAAAAGCAATTTTGTTAGTTTATCTTGGTTTGGTTTATCATATAAAGGCTTTTTCGAATTGTATGAGTTGGTTTCAAATAAAGCACAAAGTTCACCAAGCAAATCACAGTAAGGCAAATTTCTACTAGTCATTGAATCCTTAAATGAGAATAATTCCAAAACGGAAATTATGAAAAAGCTCATGTATGTATAAAACTAAACAAAAACATTGTTTCACTGTAATAATTTACTGATTCCCGAAAACTAAAATAATAAGTCAAGTGAAAAAAGTGCGAATGGTTTTGATCTTTGTTTGTTCACCAAACCAACTGTCAGAAAATATCCCAACCGAGGCAGTGGAATGAAGCACTGGTTTGGTTTGGTTAACTAAGGTAGTGAAATTGAATTGTAAAATCATAATTTACATAGACAAACGAACATGACCATAATGACCTTTAAACAAAATTTTATGGTAAAACAGTGAACGATGTGCACTAGAAACATTTATCCCGGAACAATGATTGTGAAAATAAAATTTAGCAATTTGCAATATTGCTTCATGCAATAAATATCTAAACTTAACTCAATTCGGATCTTAAAATTGGCTATTGCTGGTAAAAGTGTTGCCAACTTGAAAGCAAATTTCGTGAAAAATACCCTATTTAGTATACAAAATTTAAATTTTAAATGTAATTTTTTTTTTCTGTTGTTTATTGACAAAATAGTCAAACATTTTTGTTTGTTATAAATTTCCATTAAGTAGCAATATGTGTCACATTTACCCCAACATACCGCATGTTCTTATTTCTTACCATTTAAGCCAAAACAAATTTATCTCAATTTTTTTCTTATTGCGAATATTTAGTACATGATTTTTATGCATTTTCAGACATCTATGTTTTTTTTTTTTTCGCTATTAATTTTTCATTTTCAGTTGTTGTGTGTATTATAAAGAGATAGCATTTTCGCATATTTGTCACATTCATCTTGAAACTCATGCTTTATATTTCGCTATAAATTGCGATATTTCCATATTGGGTCTTGTGCCACTCCGGAAATGCTACAGTTCGTATTTATATGAGTGATTGGTTTAAAATTTCTAGGAAAAATTATTCATTCATTCATTCGTTTATGAGCTGTTTAGAGCCAAAGTGGTCATATATTTATAAATATCTTTTCACTTCTTTTATGATATATTCTGACTTCATTTTTTTTTTTATGTAATTCAAAACATTCTATGTTTTTCGATACTTTTCGATTTCTGCAGAATTTTTGTTGTTTTTTTAGTCTTCTTTATTAACTTTTACAATTTTGATGTTGAACATTTTCTTATTTAAATTCTTACGAATCTCAACAATCGATAGCTTGCAAATTTTAGGATTTTACCTTACAGCTAGGATCTTGACAGTTATTTTGCCTCAAGAATGGAAATTTGTGAATGGAAATTTAAGCGACGGTTTAAGAATGCGTACTTTTATAGTATTCCACACAATACGGTGATTATTGACTTCTTCAGAGCTAATTACGAAAAAAAAAAAAACCAATGTAAATGACCATTACAATCTTTGAACGAACATTTCCCAATCGATTTTATGTTAACTAGAAATATTTTGCTAAGCAATTTGTCAAACATAATTTGCAACGACAAGGTTAATAAATTATATTAACGCACTGTAATTTCGTGACGGGAAATGTGAATATATACATGAGAAAAATTTAAAATATTTGCTAGTAATTAAAATATCTAAAGATGCATGTACGCAATCAGAATGAAGATTAAAATAAAAATTCAAAGAAAAAAATAAAAGAAAAGTTTACAAAAGAAACGCATCGAAAGATATTTTAAAAATGTTTATTATTAAATTTATTATGAAAGTATTTAAAACTATTAAAGAACGATTATAAAAACGTATGTAGATATATAAAGACTAAATTAAAATTATTCTTTTATTAAAGAACTACAAATATATATTTGGTCTGCGCTGAATTAAATTTTTTCCGATCTTTATTTTTTTTTTTTTGAACTATACGTATAAAAATTAAAATAAGATTTTATGTATGTTAGAAATAACGAGTATGGGGTTATTAAAGATAAAAGATAAAATTCTTGTATGTACTTTGCCAAAAAAATATTCGATGAATCCCCTTTAAATATAAAACTGTATGGAGCAATTTAAAAAAACTGTCAAGATAAAAGTTTTGCCGGATTATAAGAAGTATCGCGGTAATCGGGGTCATTTGTTAATTATCAAATGTGCTGAATCGATGTTAATTTGAAAAATATAATTTTTTTTTTACTCAATGAAGAGGAAATCAAAGCTTTTTTTTTTCATAATTTGAGCTGTGTCCCTTAAATTATTGCGCAGACAAGATTAAAATGGAAAGAAATAAAAAAGATAATATTTCATATCAGTGGCTGAGGAAAAAAAAATTTTTTCCTGGTTATTGAATCATTATCATTAGTGTCACGTCGTAATAATGTTAAGTTCATAATTCAAATATTTATATCTTATGCTCCTTCAAATAAGGAGTGAGATCGAAAAAATCTTAATACACGTTTTACCTAATAATTTTTTTTGGGTGTAAAATTTTAAAATTTCTTTGATCTAGTTATCTTTGAAAAATAAGTCAGTTATTATTTTTAACGACAAACATGTTGATTTGTTGTGGGTTTGATCAAAATGAGTGAAATTAAGTTAAAATTATTAAAAATTTTCAAAAAAATCCAAATTGGTCCTACAAAAAATTGGCCAAAGAATTGAAGGTCTGCCATCAAAATGTTTCCAATGTTATTAAACAGTTTCAGGAGAATTTGACCATCGACATGATATTGGGAATGCCAAGAAAATTGAAATCATATTGAAAAGATCTCCAAGCACACCTGCTAGAAAAGCTGCCCGGTTAGCCCAGTGCTCTGACTTTTTGGTGCGAAAAGTTAAAGGCAATGCCGGTTTGAAAACACACAAAGTCCAAAAAGTTCACGACAGGAATGCTGCAAAAAATTTAGATGCCTAAAGTATGGCTCGGAAATTAAAATCGAATTTTATACAAAAATATTCATGTTGTATAATGGACAACGAAACGTATGTACTGGCAAATTTTACGCAGCTTCCGGGTCGAAATTTTTATGTTACTGAAGCTCGAGGAAATGTCGAAAAACAATTTAGAATCCAAAAGCAGACAAAATTTCCTAAAAAATTCCTGGTATGGCAAGCTGTATGCAGTTGCGGCAAAAGAAGCAATCAATTTGTTGCAGTGGGCTCTATAAATACCGAAATATACATCAAAGAATGTTTGAAAAAAAGACTTCTTCCTTTCATAAGAGAGCACAATGTGTCCACGTATTTTTGGCATGATTTGGCATCATGTTACTACGGCAAGAAAGCTCTGGAGTGGTACCAAAGTAATAACATAGCTTTTGTACCAAGAGAGGCCAATCCTCCAAGTTGTCCGGAGCTAAGACCAGTGGAGAGGTATTGGGCTCTTGTGAAAAGAAACTTAAAGAGCACAAAAATGGTGTCCCAAAATATCGAAGATCTTAAAAGGAGATGGACAAACTGTTTCAAAAAAGGTGTCTGAATCGACTATCAAATCTCTAATGGAAGGCTTACTAAAAAAAGGTCCACGAGTTCATAAATAGTGGTTAAAACTATAAAAGTTATATTTTTCTGTAATTTGTAAAATATTATCAATTAAATAAAAAAAAACTCAAAACTCTAAGATCAACCGTTTAAAATTATTGAATATTATATATGTTAAGATTTTTTCGATCTCACTCCTTAGGATCAGCTATATTAAGATTATAAATATAGGTGAATGTCACAAAATATCGTAATTTTAAATTTGAAAAATTGTTGAAATGGTCCAGTAACCGGTGGATTCCATCGTCTAGATCGTAAGTAGTCTGGAAAACCCCTGATATCTACACGACGAATCCCGTACTCAATACTCCAATATGGCGGTCAAAAATTCAACATGGTGGACTTTATTTAAAAATAAACTAATGTGAACCAAATTTCGTGAACTCTTACTACCGGGCACAATAAACTAAGTTTGACAGACTCTTCATTATGCAATGATGATGGATCAAAAGAATTCCAATTCTCACCAATATTTTGACCATGACGAAGAGGACTTCGACTTTTTTCCCGTACTTTTGTCATTTTGATTCGACCGCAGCAAGCACATGGGAACATTTGGAGAAAATTCCTCTGTTGGGCTTGGTTTCCGTGTTGATGGATTTGAAAAAAAAAACCCGGCGCGGAAGCCCTCCATGTCTAACGTGGCGGAATAACTGCGTTCATTTAGAATTACCTACGGAATATGAAAAATGCGTGTGACAATAGTGATAATGCCACCAGCGAGCATCGGAGGGTTAAAATTGGGCTTAATCCACGAAAAAAGCTTTTGCTCTTATGGAACTTAAATGTGAAACAATGTCATGGTGGGATGGTCCAAATTTTGCTACAATCGCACTTTACACCCGAGGGACAATTGTTTTTTGGCATTTTGTGACATTCACCTATAAAACTCTTTCTTGAGAAAGTATCCGAAAAAAGGTGGAAAGTCATGAATGCCATGCTATTAATAAAAAAATAGTTGTAATATTAATATTATTAATCATTAGTGAATTTACTTGAAAAATGCGTTCAACTTTGTGACCATAATTAAGACGAAATGAAAAATGTTAATGACCCTTATATATAGTGTTCAATTCAAAACGATTATTTGATTATTTTTCTAAAAAAAGCAGTGATCACAGATGCGAACTGTATGAGCTTTTTTTTCCTTTGAGAATCATTATATTATTATTAGAGCTGCCTTATATTGAAAGTGTACATTTTCACTACACTTTGTTTTTTTTTTTTTGCAATATTTTGCATGTTTCTGTTAGAATATAAATTACAGAAAATATTTGGAATTTATGCAAAAATAGTTTATTTATTTTTAATATTTAAAAAAAATTATACTTTTTTTATTATGAAATATCAAAAAAATCGATTTACTCTTTATGTTCCAATTCTTTCAAATCTTGTCAATTTGGTGTTAGAATCTGGAAAAAATGTTAATTGTATATGTTTGAATATTAAGGTTTACTTAAAAATTAACATTTGTTAGTTTATAATGTGAATTTTGAATATTTAATCCGGATAAAAATTTATTTTTTCATAAATTACATATAGACGGAGAGCCAGCGCTTGGCTGACCCTCCTTATAGTATCAAAGCTGAATTTTTTTGTGGGTCTTCTTCCAATAGTAGGTATGAACTTTTGCTCTAATGAAATCCTGAGTGGTGGTGCCTTCGTGAGATATCGGGTGCAAAAGATCGAGAAAAACAGTTTTTTGAAAATATCTCGCTGTTAGCGGTTATATGTACAAAAAAATGTAGTTTGTAGCTCAGCAAAATTCATATCGAAAAATGGTGCAAATTATTTTCGTACGACCTAGAGATTGGGGAGATATGGTCCAGTGAAATTGGACTTCCCGATCCAAAATATAAAATTCATATTTTTTTTCTTTTAATCGGTTTATTTTGTAGTTTCAAAGTATGCACTAAAATTCGGGACCGATTTCACTGTCATACAAAAAGTTATTCCTGCACAAGGTCGACAAAATTAGTGTCTCGCTAACGCGTATTTCTACAAAAAAATAGTACCGCACAATTTTGTAGCTCAGAAAATTTCATATCGAAAAGTGGTGCAAATTGTTTTCGTACGACCAACAATTTAGGAGATGTCCTATTTTAAGGTATTTTCCGCGCACAAATGTTCATAGTAATATGAATGTTAATTTTAAAATTACTATAACTACGCCTACGTCATAGTATCATGGCTGTGGGTATTCTTCTAATAGGGATAACCTACTTCTGTTTTAGTCAAACCGTGAGATGTGGTGCCTTTGTTATATTAATTTCAAAATCAACATTAAAATAACTGATTTTCTCGACTTTCGCACATGATATCTCGCGAAGGCACCACCTCTCACGATTTGTCTAGAACAATAGTTAATTCCCACTATCAGAACAATACCCACAAAAAAATTCAGCCATGATACTATGACGTAGGCGTAGTTATAGTAATTTCAAAATCAACATTCTTATTACTATGACCACTTGTATGCGTGAAATACCTTAAAATAAGATATCTCCTAAGCTGTAGGTCGTACGAAAACAATTCGCACCACTTTTCGATATGAAATTCTCTGAGCTACAAAATTGTGGAGCACCATTTTTTTGTAGAAATAAACGTTCGCGAGGTTCTTATTTTCTCGACCTTTGTGCCGGAATAAATTTTTGTACAACAGTAAAATCGGTCTCGAATTTTGGTGCATACTTTGAAACTACAAAATAAACCAACTAAAAGAAAAAAAATTATGAATTTTATATGTTGGATCGGAAAGTACAATTTCACTGGACCATATGTATCTCCTAAACTGTAGATCGTACGAAAATAATTTGCACCATTTTTCGATATGAAATCTGCTGAGCTTCAAAATTGTGGAACTATATTTTTTTTAGGTATAACCGTTAGCGAGATATTTCCAAAAAACTGTTTTTCTCGACCTTTTGCACCCGATATCTCACTCACCAAGGCAACACGTCTCAGGATTTCACTAGAACAAAAGTTCATACCTACTATTGGAAGAATAACCACAAAAAAATTCAGCCTTGATACTATAAGAAGGGTCAGCCAAGCCTTGGCTCTTAGTCTAATATATTATGTGCATTCCACATAACGCATAAACTCGTTAAAACTTATTATCGTTCAGTTAACCAGTTCCGTTTAAAGACTGAATTTTTCAGTTATAAATTCATTAAGTCTGGTAATAATGTTATGTGCAACATCGGTAGCAATAAATTTTATAAATTTTATTGAATTCTTCTGCTTTTGAACAAAATTTGTGCGGCTAGCTTGTCTCGAAATTCTACATCTCTATTCTATGCATATGTGTTTCGAAAGTTCTAATGCGAGGCTCGGAAATTTACAAATTTTCGAAACTTTCGAGGCCTCTGCGCTTTATGCGGAACACCCATATTAATATTTCATAAGAGTTAAATAAAGGAAAGTTCTAATTTTTTAAGCTAATTATTCTTTTTAAGTTGTTGAAGCATTGTCTCAAAGTAAGTAATACTTATTGGTATGTTATGTTCTCGTATATACGAGTATGTTTTATATCTAAAAGTGCTTTTGTTAAATTGTATATATTTTTAATCTATTTACAGCTAAAAAAAGTGTCTGATTTTTTAGTAGCGATCTTAAACTTGATGACGCTGCTCCGGTTCATCTTCACCTTCCATGGTTAGACTACGTAAAGATCTGAAATTATAAAATTTTTTGAATATAAGAAAAGTAGATATATGTATATTAGACTGATTCAAAAAAATCAAAGGTTTTCAAAACCTCGATTTTACAATCTAAATGTCTTCATTAAGCCGAAAAATGAAGCCCCAAAAAATTCCAGCTTGATCTAAGCATTTTAACTGGTCGCTCAACGAGCATTTTGATTGTATGTAAATATGATTTACGATTTACGCAAAAACCACGTTTTTCGACACTAATTTGCTCACAGCTGACGCCGGATTCTGAAAGGTAATAAAATTTTGCATAAAAACACGTAGTCTCATAACATTTAGATCTCTCTGTAGTGACCTACATTAGTTAATAGGTAAAATCAATGAATTTTTCAATTTTATTCAAATGTAAAATCAAAATGCTCGTTGAGCAACCAGTTAAAATGCTTAGATCGAGCTGAAATTTTTTGGGCCTTCATTTTTCGGCTTAATGAAGACATTTAGATTGTAAAATCGAGGTTTTGAATACCTTCGATTTTTTTGAATCAGTCTAATGTATATCTATATATAAATAGGCAAACGAAATCGGTTCAGTCCCTGTTTCTATACCTAAATCTCAACCGATTTGCTTGATTTTTTTTTTGTTGGAAAGGTTGTGAGGAGGAGCAGTGCATAGGATAATATTTTTTTTTTTAAGTGGGCGGTGCCACGCCCCTAAATGGAAAAAACGCTCTCACGGCTAAACCGCTGCATCGATTTTGACGAAATTTGGTATGGAGATAGAGTTAGCACTAAGGAACAATAATAGGACCATAATGTTTTTCAGTGGGTGGTGCCACGCCCCTAAGTGGAAAAAACGCTCACACGGCTAAACCGCTGCATCGATTTTGACGAAATTTGGTATGGAGATAGGGTTAGCACTAGGAAACGATATTGTGACCGTTATGTTTTTCAGTGGGCGGTGCCACACCCCTTAATGGAAAAAAAGCTCTCACAGCTAAACCGCTGCATCGATTTTGACGAAATTTGGTATGGAGATAGGGTTAACACTAAGGAACAATAATATGACCATAATGTTTTTCAGTGGGCGGTGCCACGCAATTTGCAACTAAGCTGCTGCACCGATTTTTATGAATGCAGATAACCAGAACCCTAAGGAAGAATATAAAAAGCTTTTTGTGTTTTATCGACCAAGGCTTTATAGTCAGATCGAAATGGTCGAATTTCGGCCACAAGGCGAACTCTAGTATATATAAATAGGCAAACGAAATCGGTTCAGTCCCTGTTCCTATACTCAAATCTCAACCGATTTGCTTGATTTTTTTTTGTTAGAAAGGTTGTTGGGAAGAGCACTGCATAAGATTATATTTTTTTTGAAAGTGGGCGATGTCACGCCCCTAAATCGAAAAAATGCTCTCACGGCCAAACCACTGCATCCAATTTTATGAAATTTGGTGCGGAGATAGGGTTAGCACTAAGGAACGATAACATGATCATTATCACGGCATTGAATTTTATGAATTTTGGTATGGGTATAAATTGAACAGAACTTAAATATATCAAAAACTTATTGCTCTTTAGTACGAGCTACACGCCTCTAAATGAAAAACACGTTATTGCAACTAAGCTGCTGCACCGGTTTTTATGCATGCAGATAGTCTGAACCCTAAGGAAGAATACCAAAACTTTTTGTGTTGTGAAGGGTATAACAATTTTTTGCTTTATAGTCTAACCAAAATGGTCGAATTTCGTCTACAAGGCGAACTCTAGTAATATTAAGTAGCCGCTAAGACTGAATTCCCATCCCTCTATTTGAAGCGCGATGAGATTTATGGTCGGCCTTTAAATGCCATATATAGGGTGTAACGCATAAGGTTACGTAGCTTCTGGGCGGTGATAGAGGAGGCCTAGACTAACAAAATGTAGTGTAAAATGTACCCCTAAGGAGTTATAGGGTTAGAGCTTACTTTTTGACTTGTTTCAGTAAAAAATTTTCTTGGGTCACCCTAACGTTTTAGAGAATATTCTGTAGTAAAAAACTTTTAGCTAACTGTATGACCTTTTTAATAAAACATTGGGCTTATAGAGTTCAAAGAGATTTCGCAAAGTTATGTACCTTTAAAGTTCATATTTTAAAATTTTTTTCTTAATTTTTGACGTCAATTTTACATAGCATAAAAAGTCTTATTACCATACCCTTTTATAATTTTTTTTTAAATTCTTTTTAAATTTCCTTTAATTTGGTAGCACATTTGTCATACCAACTTTTTAATGTGAGGTCGGAAAACACACGCGTCTATGTAACACGCATGCGTTGCGCTGCATAGGAAGTGCGCGCTACACGCGCTGCCCTTTACCTACTGGAGCCTTAAAAAGTTGGTATGACAAATGTACTACCGAATTAAAGGAAATTTAACAAGAATTCCAAAAATATTATAAAAGGGTATTCTAAATAATAAGATCTTTTTCATAATAAAATGGTCGTTAAAGCCAAAAGATTTTAAAGCATCAACTTTAAAGGTCCAGTACTTTGCGAAATCTCTTTAGACCCTATAAACCAAATGTATTATTAGAAAGCTCATACAGTTGCTAAAAGCTTTTCACAACAGAGTATTCTCTAAAACGTTAGAGTGACCCGAGAACATTTTTTTTCTGAAACAAGTCAGAAAATCAACTTTAACTCTCAGGGGTACATTTTAGACCCCCCGCTCAGGTGCAATTTTTTGTTTGTCTAGGCCTGCTCTATCACCATCCAGAAGCTTCGTTACCTTATGCGATACACTCTATATATTCAGTACCAAGTGTGCCGTAAAAGTCGGTCACTATTACACAACAGACGCGTAGATTACAACAATATTTATTACATAATGAAAACTTACACATTAGTATGTAATTGTGTAACAAGTACAAATTGGAATTGTGTGTTTTGTTAAAAAATTAAATTAAAATGCGTATGGCAGAGATCATTATGGGCACGCGCTTAATGATAACTTTTGTGCATTATTTGCTTACATATGCATAATGTATTTTATTATTATGTAAAAATATGATTCATTCATTAGCAACGTGCCTACTCCTAAATATATTTTTTTTTAATTGGCTGACGTAAATATTAGCCTGAAACAAAAGTTTATTTTCGGTTGAAATTTCAACAGAAATTTTTGCCTGAAACTTCATCAGTAAATTTCAATTAAACCAAGGAGATGTTGGATAAAACATTATTCGTATTTGATTTATTTTCAAAAAGAAAAGACGACTATATCTAAATATTTTTTAATTTTAAACACTCAAGAGATAGATAAACCATCGAAATTTTTTTAAATCTTTAAACATTTTTTTGGAGCACGTTGGGGTATTATTGCATAAACTTCCGCAATTTTTATTTTAAGTAAGATGATACATCAAGCTCTGATTAGACAAGAAGCTCTATGTCAAGTTATGACATATGTACCAGAGTTCAAAATAACATTTACAAATGTTACCTAAGTCTATCTTAAATTCTTCAGTGTACGTGTGTCAGTATTATGAAATCAGATACACAGCTATCAGACTTGTATTCAAAATAAAAACAATGTGTTGTTGCAAAAAAATGAGAAAATAATAAATAATCATTTAAAAAAAATAATTCTATTGAATTCTGTTGAAATAAATATAATAAAGCGACATCAAATGTTAAGTAAACAAAACAAGATGAATTATCAAAAAATAAATCGGTATTCATGTTTTTATTGATAAGAAGAGTAAATTGTATGGGAACTTTTCCATGTCAAGAAATCAAGAAAGTAATCTTTATTTAGTTGATATTAAGCATCCAAAGAAGCAGAGTGATTTTTCATGAAATTGACGAAATACCATATATTCAAAGTTATTTATTATTGAAAAGTTGAATAAGTAAAATGAAGTCATTAAACCACATATCTTTGTTATTTTTGTCAATATTATTGGTACTCATTAGTGTCAGCAATGGTGGAGGTAAATATTTTAACGCAATCAATATTTCCATAAACATTTACTATTTGTACAATGTTTTCTCTATAGTATCTCAAACAGTTTTTCCCAATCTCTGTGAACATCAAGCTGATTTCTGTATCATGAAATGTCAAATTGCTGGTGAACGTTATGGTTACTGCAACAAGGCGAGAAATTGCATTTGCCAGCCATTGTAATGCTTCAATTTTGAGAAATTATATATGTATATATCTAAATTTTACTAATTATAATCTAATAAGCATCTCATTGCGACTATAAAGTGATCTAAGTCATCTATTGTAGTAGTGTAATGGTCACTTTTATCATAACTCCAGTGCGTAAGCTATATGTTTTTTGTGAATAAATTTTCGAATTTTAAACTTTAATCTTAATTTTTTCATACAAATCTGTGCTTAGATGGCATAACCTAGTATAGATAATTTTTTTTTTTTGGGAAGATGAGTTATGTAGTTTAAGATATAGTAGTTCTCGGTAAGATTTACAAGCTGGCAAAATCAGATTTGCTCAAGGACTTGTAGTTCCTAAGGAAAACAATTTGACCGAACCGGGAATGTGATATTTTCAGAGTATAGTAAACTTTAAATTTGTTTAGGCAGGAAGCAAAATCTCATCCGACTAAAATGTACCGGAAATCTATCAATGTAGATTGTTTTCATATAATAAGAAGATAAAACGCACCAAACTTTATCGTATCAGATCCCTTTTCCGAGATATTCAAAATCAAAGGTCGAAAAAATCAGTTTTTGGCAAATATCACACTAACGGTTTCTTTTTAAGAAAAGTAGTTCTGGACAATGTTGTAGCCCTGATACTTTCCTATAAAAAAGTCTTCTGAGGTTTTTTTTTATAGTAAATTATCAGGGCTACAAAATTGTCCAGAACTACTGTTCTGAAAAAGTAACCGTTAGTGTTTTTTTCGACCTTGCATATCTCGAAAAAGGGATCTGATGTGATTTCGAAGTTTGGTTTGGATTAGATTTTGCTTCCTGACTACCGTGTATAAAGACTAGGAGATTGTTGAAATTTCTTTTATTATAAAAATTCGAAACATTTAAATCGACTAGATGTTTTTTTTTCCTCAAAATGTGATTCCCATATTTATAAAATTTTATATAAGTAATATACGAGTATGTATTTTTTTTATTTCTATACAAACCTAGAGCGTTCAAATAGTGAAGGATCAGTGTATATTGGTTCGCTGGGGTCTTCAAATTGATGAGTGCCATTGCCATTATTACGTATTGGATTCATGACTGGCAACTGACACATGCGTGCTAAATTTCTGTTTGAAATAATTTATAGAAAAGAGAAAAATATTAGATTAAAAGGCTTATTAAATATATGTAAAATTCAGTGCAACAATTTTCGGATCAACGTTCCTAGCTTAAATGGGTCTGACGGGAAATTTGACAAAGCAAATAGACTTATAAAAAACATTTTAAAATTTAGCTATTTTCAACATTTTTAAGTCATTGGCGTTTTCGAAATGTTTGACAGACTTATTCAGTTTTTTATACCCCACACCCAGGGTATATTCACTTTGTCCTTTTATTTGTAACGTAGAGTAGGAGGCATGACAGGTATGGAAAAGTATGAATATTCTTGTTCAGCGTCACCTTCTGAGTCGATATAGTCATGTCCGTCTGCCTGTCTGGCTCGCTGTCTGTGGAAATATTTTACACGGGAAAACTGAGAAAGATAATTCAATGAAATTTGCTAAACTGCCTACGATGTCAAAGTAAGCTCGACTTATTGAAAATGAGCGAAGTCGGTCAACGGACACGCCTATCGTCCATACAAAAAATATATTCCAAATAAAGTATTCCTCACGACAATGTAACTAAAATACACATAAATACTGAGGACGGTAAGCGCAAGCTCTGAGAAAAATCGGAAAAGTAGGCGTGCCACCTCCCATATATGCAAAAGTTTCAAAATGCTATACAGAAAGCGTTTTTCGAAATAATAGAACTAAATTTCACTCAGACATTAAGAGCTATAAGTGCAAGCTCTGTGCAAAAACTACACGAAATCAGACAAGAGGGCGTGGCACCTCCATTATAAGCAAAAGCTTAAAAGTGCCATACTGCAAACATTTTTTGAGATAATCCAACTAAATTCCACTCTGGCAGTAAAAACCGCAATAGAAAGCCCTGTGCAAAAACTAGTCGACCTCGGACAAGAGGGCGTTGCAACTTCCATATACGTTAAACTTCAAAATGCTATATTGAAAATATTTTTTAGGTAATGCAACCAAATTTCATTCAGACACTGAAGACTATAAGTGATCTAAGTAAAAGCTATGTGAATTCGGAGAAAAGGGTCGAGGCACCGCCCATACAAGCAAAATTTTGAAAATACTGCAGTGTAGGGTATTTAACGTTTGGCCAGGTCAAAAGTAACGCCCTTACTATTTTTTATTCGAATTTCTTAAAATTTGTCGACATTTTTCATTTAGTCATAATATTATTCAAAAATTTTGTAATTTTTTTTTTTTAACTGGATTTATTAAGCGGGCTTGAGGTCCAAAATTAATAAAAAATGCTTCTTGATTTTTTATATAATTTATTATAATTTTTTTGCTACAATATTTCCACTATCTTTGATAGTCATCTTCAGAAGCATTTCTTATTGATTTTGGACCTCAAGCCCGCTTAATAAATCCACATATATTTCAAAAGATCGCTAAAAATCATTAGATTTTTTTTGTAACTTTTTAGAAATTTTTGGACTTTGTGACTTTTTTATATCAAAAGTTTAAATTTTCGAAGTTTTTGAATACATTTTGATTCTTCTGACCTTGGGTGTTTCCAAAATATTATGAATTATATTATTATCGGGCTTTGTGAATTTGCTTCAACCTTTTAACATTTTTTTCATTTTATTAACAATACTACTCCGCTCCCCATTCCCTTTAAAAATGTATTCATCTTTGTCAAACAGTTCCCAGAATGTTGATTTTTTTTACATCGCTGTGATGACATCTTTCTAGCAGATATTTTCCCGGTGCTAGAATTTTTTAATATCCCGACTGAAGCATAGAAAATTTCAAATTCGAGTATGTCCTGGAATTTCACCTTATAGGTTGTCTTTGGAGGCAAAAAAACATACAAATACGATAACTGATTTTTGAATTATGGGATTTTCCAAGAACCCGCACGAAGCCGAAGGTATTTCGAAAAAAATGTATCCTAAAATCTTGTCATGCAAAATATCTATAAAGAAATGAAAAAATCATGGCCATCGAACATATGGCTCTCGAGTTATGGACAGACAGACAGACTTTGTATTTTATGTATGTAGTAGTATGATTCGAACTTCAATATTTTTTCACATTTTTGAAATGTTTGGCTGACTTATTCGGTTTTTTTAAATTCGAGTTTTTTAATATTTGTCGACATTTTTTAAAATTTTCCAAATTTTTCAACAATATTCTAATTTTATAGCATATTTGTTTTTTTTTTTATATATTCGGCTATTACAAAATTTTGACATTTCAACCAATAGATAATGGATGGAGAAAAGTATCTTTTGTTTTTCAGTTTTTCAACTTTTTATTTTTTTAGTTTTTAGTCGAGTCTTTTTAAAAATTTGATTTTTCGACTTTTAACGTTTTTGTAAGATTTCGACTTTGGATTTTTTTTCTTAAAGTTTTCGACTTTTTCAACTTGTTCAATATTTTTTGTCGATTTCTTATGTTACAACTTTTTTTGGAATTTAGAACCGGAACAAACGTCATCATGCCCATATTTTCGTAAATATTGTTTAAAATACAAATGTTTGAAATACAACTGAATTTTAATTTTACCCTAAAGGACTATGTATTAAAGACGCTTTTTATATTATTTACTTTGCAGACTTAAACTCCATTTGCTTAAAAAGGGTTTTTTAGATAACAATATACAATTCTATGGATCGAATATCGGTTTGTGTTTGAAATTTTTAGGTAATATGATTAAGCAAAGCTCTGTGAGTATCTATATAAATTAATATTCAATAATTACCCACCCAGTTGCGAATGTCTTATGCAGTGAACCGCCAAACATCGACATATTTGCTCTGAAACCGCTGGCCGTGCGATTTGGAGATGTTCCATTACGACTGCTGCCTATACCACTTGGCATATGGCCGATTTCACTGAAACGCTCATGTGTACGCAAAGAAGAGTGTCCAAAAGAGTGTACAGGTGAATGACGATCAGCAAGGCGATTTTTTGACATGGTTTTCCAGTAACGTCTGCATTTGAAAAATAAAATTCGAGTGATTGGTTTTTGTACTTTTATTATTAATTAATTTACCTATAAGCCAATCCAGATACTAATGTAATACTAAATAACAGAAGCATTAGCAAAATGATCGCCGTGATCAAACCATGATACTCTGATGGTGTCATACAAACAGTCTCCACAGCGGCAACCAGCTTGCGAGGATAAGATTCTTTTTCGATTTCCTCACGAGTTTCAAAAACCTAAAAACAAATGTAATTCAAGGCATTTCAAAAACAATTTATGATACAATTTAGTACTCCATAAAATACCTCGATCATTTCGCGCACTTGCTCCGGTTCTCCATTATCATTAGATTTGTCCTCAGAATTTGAAGCTAAAAGTTCCAATTGTTAATAAAGGAAAAAAAGCAACAATAATTTAATACAACTTACTTTGGTTTTTGACATCACCCAGTGTGGCAGTCACCGTCGTCGTAGTGCTATTCAATTCTACAATTTCATTAGTCAAACGCTCCGCTATAGGTTCAGCTATGTCAGTTTCAGCGCCCTCTTCTGCTTCCATCGCCAGCTCTGTATCATTTAAAGAGCGTCGTCGTCGTCCAAACGACGGTTCTTGACGGCCCGCTGGACCTGGACAATAAGCTGGCTGACAACCTTCACGGCAAGTGCGCACTGTTGCCTCAAATACAAGGAAATTCGATTCGGGTATTTTGAAGGCATTGAAACGTGCCTCTAATGTATCGCCATCACGCAGTTTATCCAATTCGGGGAAGACATATGGATCGACGGGACAGCTATGATTGTGTGTGTGTGGTTTTTATTATTGTCATTAAAATATTAAATATTGAACTTACCCAAAACGATCAATCAGCTGTATACTACGTCCTGAATATGGATCGCGTGCTACCACATTTGTTGCAAATATATCGGTTACATGATTATAGCCATCTTGTGCTTCCAAACGGAATGTTAGCGGATCACCAACAGCAATGGTTGTTGTGGGTCTACCCTGATATAAGATCATTAAGCGTACCTTTGAGCTCAAGGTGTTCTCTGCCGGTAGATATTCAATTGGTATGGGGCTGCCAGATCTGGGATCAGAAAGACTTTATACAGAAACACATAGTAATTGTTGGCAATAAAATTGATTCCATCATTCTCTAAAATCTTGATAGTGACAATGGCATTATAACAAAAGCCTAGAAATACGTAGTCACAAAAATTTACATGGTTTTTTCCTTGGCATTCTTGAATCTTTTTGTACCAACTATTTATCTGAGCATTGTCATTGTCACATTTTCCAAGTTATGGGGAGTAAAAGTCTCAATTTTGTTTACCATTTGATTTTAAAAGAAATTTTGATTAGTTGCTGCTACTTAAAATTAGATTTTGGTATAGAAAGTATATTTACAAAGTTAAGAGAGAGTTATATACTAAATTGGAGAAGTTAATGCTAACTACTTTTAAAAAGCTCAGTTTGAATTTTTTAAGCAAATTCTTATCATACCTAAGTAATTAAAAGGAATAACAATTTTATAAGAAACTAAACTCTACTTATCAAATAGCTTCTGTACAGGATGGCACAAAATGAACGCTGTAGTTTGAATGTGCTATAAATTCATTATATTCTTTCAATCATTCATCATTCATTTGACCAGGGAGCGACTCCGATCGCCCATTCCCGATGCACTTTATAAATTTGTGTACCTTATTCTTTAAATTTTTGTATATGACTGGAAAAAATCACGCCAATCGTTTGAATAGTTCTCGTGTTATGGATTTTTTTAATATCCCGGACTAAGCCGAAGAATTTCAAATTCGAGTTTGTCATAGAAACTAACCAGATAACACTTCTCAGAAAAAATCATGCAAATCGGATAATTGGTTTTCAAGTTATAAGATTTTCTAAGGACCCATGCGAAGTCGAGAGCATTTCGAAATAAATTGTATCCTAACCCTTCACCGGACATGAACGAAAAAAAAGAACAAGCCATGCAAATCGGAAAAATGGTTCTCGAGTTATGGAGACACAGACAGAAAGACAGACGTTGTGCTGTATGTAGTACTAGTTGCCCAGGAGTGACATTGTTAGAATGTTCACGGTACCCTTTGAAAATGTATGTTCTTTTTCTCATCCTTCCCTTTCAAACGGTTTCAGAATGTTGATTCTGTTGGACATTTTCCAGCGGATGGTCTTTGTCGCGGTGTCATAATTTTTTAATATCCCGGGCGGAGCCAGGGGAAATTTCCAAATTAGAGATTGTCCTGGAATCTCACCTTTGAAAGTAAAAAATCATGCCAATCGGATTACTGTTTTTTGAACTATGGGATTTTTTAAGAACCCGTACGAAGCCGAGGGTATTTTGAAGTAAAATATATCCTTAAACCTCACCTGGCAAAATATCTATGAATAAAAATAAAAATTATGCAAACCGGACAAATGGTTCTCGAGTTATGTATGTTCTTTATAGACTCCCAATTGGTTGGACCGATCACCGTGAAAATTTATATTTATAGGTTTTTGGGTACGGTACGCGTGTTTCTGTTTTACGGATTTTTTTTTCACCCGAGGCTCACCCCTAGGATTCCGGAATCAAAAATTTTTTTAATTTTTTTTTGTGTTTTCTACGCGTTTCATGACTTTTTACAACATTTGAGTGGAAAAAAAATTTTTCACCCAAGGGTCGTGGAATCGTCAATTTTTTCAATTGTTTTATTTGTTCCGGTGTCTTTTTCATACGTACTAAATTTGAATCATCTGCGTTATATAGTTTCAGAAAAATAATGTATTTTGTTTGTATTATTGTATTTTTCCATTGAATATTGTTTTTCCTGGCGCCTTTAACATATGTACCAAATTTCAACTCAATGCATCAAGTTGTTTCAGAGGTATGATGAGTTAATTTTTTTCAACTTTTCTGTTGAATTATTTGTCCAGGTAGGTACACTCTACACATGAATAAAATCTCAGCTGTCTGCATCAAGTAGTTTAATAGATATTATGAGAGGTGTGACACCGTCCACTTTTTAAGTGGCTTAGCATTTTCTTATACACTGTGAAAATTTCATTAAAAGCGGTCAGTTAGTTTTTGAGTCCTCAAAAAACAAAAAAAAAAAACAAAATGTAATTTTTGTGTGGTGGATACAAAATTTAAAACAAATTCAAGCCACAGCTCTCATTTTGTATCACCCTTTCTGTATTCTACTGCTGCCTAAAAATATGCAAGCTTTAGCGATTGACAAAAAAGCGACCGCTGCTTAAATCGTATTTTTACGATATAATGCATCAATCATTCCATATTTTATTTCCAGAGCCGAGTTTTCATATTCTTAAAGCTTAATATATTTTTTATTAGAAAATCGGCATTCAATGTTTCGAAGAAACCTTCTTAATTAATTTTCAACATACCCTGCTCCAATGTATCCTGATGTAACAACAGCTTCGCCAGGTCCACGGAATACACAAGTAAGATTATAGCGTTTATCACGGCTGGTTTGTACATTATCGGAGAATTGTACAACAACAATGTTGGTCAATGTGTCACCATACTAAATAATTGGAAATATTTTAATAAAACGAATAATTTTTTATATACTAATTCTTTCAACAAAATATTTTGGGTTTTAATCAATAAATTTGATCCAATAGAGATAGCAAATTTCGGTCCATGAAAAAACTGTTTCAACAAAAATCTAATTAATTTCAGATCTTTTAATCGCCAAAATGTTTAAATTTTACAAGAGAATTTATTGGATGATCTTTTCTATTTAATTATGGATTCTATTTTCGATAAAACTATAAATTCAGACAGGGACAAAATCAGAGTCGTCTGTAACTTAAAAAAATATCGCCCAATATCATCAGAATTTTCGAACAATACCGAAGTACTTACTATATATCGTTAAGTATCGAACAGGATAAAAATAATCTGATGGTATCGAAAGAAATCGAAAATATTTACGACAGTATATGAAATGACTAAATAGTATCGAAAAACATCGAAATAGTGTGAAAACTTGGAAATCACTGAAAAACTCGATGAAAATATATCGGATAGCGTCGCAAAAGCAGAAGATTATTATTGATTCTTGTCGAAAAATCGAGAAAATTCGAATAATTTCGTAAAGCTTCAAAAATGTCGAAATAGTAAGAAGAATAGTAAAGTCCATAAAGTGAGCTATACAAGTTTAACGAATTTGGCAGCTTTTGGGTTGGGAAATTCGACCAAATTAACGATTAAATCTTTTGACACTGGAGTTTTTAGATAGTGTCCAGCTAATTTTGAGCAAAAAGCGTTTTTTGTAAAACTTGAAATTTTCCCGGATAGTCCATAAAAACTTTTTTTCACTTTCACTGGAATAATTGGCGATAAAACGGAAAGGTTTATTGTTTTTCAGAAATCGGTTTTCGCTCAAAATCAACTTGAAATTAGCTCTATATTCCTATGGCAGAAGATATTATCATTACCCACAAAAAGCTACAAAAAGAGGTTTTTTGGGACTTTGCGTGAAAGTTTAGGGCTTACCAAAAAACGTTCTTGGCTCAAATCAGTCAAAACTATCTCGAAATTCCTATAACAAAAAATATTGTGAATTCGTCTGACTGAAGAAATAAAAGGGATTTTTGAGATTTTCCGGGAAAATTAAGGGTTTTTCGAAAAACGCCTTCACTCAGAATTAGCTAGTGAGTTCGTCTGGCTGAAAAAAATTAAAGATAGCACTAGTTTACAGCCAAAATTCCCAGCGAATGCCGTTACTCATTTTATATGTAAAATGGGCTGCTGATTCCGAAAATCGCATTTTTTTTTTTTTATTTCGTGTCGTTTTCGAGATATCGGTCATTTTCGGTTTTTGGACCAAAAAAAAAAAAATAGTTCCATTAAAATACAAATATCTCAAGAACCAATGTTTGTATTTAAACAAATAATATGTCATATTAAAGATAATTAAATTACCTACAAATGATATCCACATCACTTTTTGGTTGGTTCGTTAGTTTCGGTGAAATAAATTGATTTCTAAAAAAAAAAATTTTTTTTTTCGAAAAATTAAGAAAAAATCAAATTCAACTTCAAATTTATACAAGAAGACATAACTTTTTTATAATATTTTTTTTTTGTATCATAGACTATATATTTGTGAAGAAAATAAGATATCATTTAAAAAAATCGATGGAAAAATGCAAAAGTTGTATACAATTCATTGATAAGTTACCAAAATGCGTTTTTCCCTATTTTTCCGTTTTTTTGTAATAAACCGTTCGAAAATTTGAAACTTTTTGTAAAAGAAATTAGAAAATCCAAAAAATTCTTAAAGAAGGCATTAAAAGGAAATACCCGTGCCTCGCCGTTTTTCTCTAGCACGTCAGATTTTTTTTAATCGATTTTTGAAGTTTTTTAATCCACTGTACATGAAAAAAACAAAGATAACGCATTCTTGTGTTAAATCGATGCAAATAACGATATGATCCTTACATTTGAGGTGTATCATGTGTTCAGTAAACTTATGCAGGATATTACGAGGAATATTTTTGTAGAAAATTTTAACCCTCTAAGACCCTTACATGTGGGTCATTTTGACCCCCCCACATTTAGGTTAAAAGACCTACATGCGGAGGTTCTAGAGGGTTAAAATTGTCTACAAAAATATTCCGCGTAGTATCCTGCATAAGTTTGCTGAAGACATGATACACCTCAGATGTAAGGATCATATAGTTAAATTCATCGATTTAACACAAGAATGCGTTATTTCTGTTTTTTCATGTACAGTGGATTAAAAAACTTCAAAAATCGATTAAAAAAAAATCTGACGTGCTAGAGAAAAACGGCGAGGCACGGGTATTTCCTTTTAATGCCTTCTTTAAGAATTTTTTGGATTTTCTAATTTCTTTTACAAAAAGTTTCAAATTTTCGAACGGTTTATTACAAAAAAACGGAAAAATAGGGAAAAACGCATTTTGGTAACTTATCAATGAATTGTATACAACTTTTGCATTTTTCCATCGATTTTCTTAAATAGTATTTTATTTGCCTAACAAATTTATAGACTATGATATAAAAATACAAAATGATTTTTAAAATTTTTTTTCTTGTAAAAATATGCAGTTGATTTAGACATTTTTGTAATTTTTTCGGAAAAATATACTCTTTTTTTCAGAAATCAATTTATTTCATCGAAACTAACGAACCAACCAAAAAGTGATGTGGATATCATTTGTAGGTAATTTAATTACCTTTAATATGGCATATTATTTGTTTGAATATAAACATTGGTTCTTGAGATATTTGTATTTAAGTGGAACTATCTTTTTTTTTCGGTCCAAAAACCGAAAATGACCGATATCTCGAAAATGACACGAAATAAAAAAAAAAAAATGCGATTTTCGGAATCAGCAGCCATATAAAATGAGTAACGGCATTCGCTGGGAAAAAAAATTTTAATCATTTGTAAACTAGTGTAGCCATTCAAAACAATTTTTCCGAAAATGAAAAATTTCTCTGACAGCTCGAAGCTACTGATTCCAAATTCGTTACACTTGAATGGCTCACATTAGGGACCTTGAAAAATATCGAATGGTAATAAACTATAAATGACTGTTCGCGTCGCAATCCAAAAGACGCTAGCAACTTTGACTGCAATGCGAACTTGTACGCGAACACACCTAAAATGCATGTCATAATTATGGCAATGTAAACGCGCCCATCTGTCAGTGCAACTGGCACGTCGAATTACATGACAGACCAATTTCATTTGTTCTGACGACGGCGGTAGCAAATTTCGCGGTGGTAAAATTATATGTATTAAAACAAAAAAAAAAGAGTCTTAAATTTAAAATAAACTTAAAATTAGAGTTAACTATATTAAGTAAAAAGTTTGTAACGTTAACCGAAAAGGAAGGCGTGTTTTACTACATTTTGAGAAACAACTATGAGACACGGTTTTTCTGAGACTTTTTGAGACACGGTGTGGCGGAATACTTCTCCGAGACATCCTGAGGCAGAGGCACAGTACGGAGGTATACTTTGGAGGCATCACTGAGACAAGGTAAATGTTGGTGCTTTATACGATTAACCGATATATATGAGTGGAATTGTATCGCCTTGCTCCGAAAAGACGATAAATTATAAAAAAAAGTTGAAAAATAATGAAGAAGTCGGAAAAATTTAACATTGAATTGAACAACCGAATGTTGGTACGGTGAAATGTGTTTATGGTGTATGAATAAATACCATTAACAGGATTGCCACTAACAAGAAATAGCATAAAATTTCAAATAAACGAAGAAATCAGCCAAAATGTTATTTTAAAATTGAAATCAAGTTTTGGAAAATATTTTATTAAGAAAAGGTAAACGTCTAAGTATTTGAAGCAAACAAAATGTATATCTTTATGTATAGATAATGATTAATTTTGGAAAACTTCTCATGAGATAAATTCTAAGTTTGGCATTTTCGTATTAATTGAAACAAAGAAAAAATCATGCCTTAAAAAAACAAAAAAATCATACATACTCTTTGTGTGCCACAATCTGGGTAACCCTGTGGACCGCTGATACGTAAAACATTAACCGTTCCACCATTGCCACGGAAGAAACATCTGAAAGAGAAGTACAAAACTCTTAGATTGGCAAGAAAATATTAAACAAAAAAACACGAACCTGTCATAAAAACCATAAGTATAAATGCGTCCTAGAAAACCTTCTGGTGTGCGTATGGTAAATTCCATGCCCTCTTCGTTACAGGTTTGTGTAACTAAAATTGATATCATATTAAAGAAGGCTCAATGACATTTATATATAATTCTATCATACCATCCATGCATTCACCATCACCACTTCTACCCATACTGCGTTCATAGAAATCGTAGTTTGCTGCATCGAAAGAATTTGGATCGTGCACATCCAACTCGCGCGAATCACGATCACTTAACTCACAATTGGGCAGATCACGTTCATCGTATGAAGAAGCCGCAGCGTCCCTAAAACAAAATACATTTTACAGTTAATTGCAACATTTGATATCAATTAGTTTTCCTCCAGAACCTTCGCCTACCTGTAATTAAAACTACGGCATATGAAGTCACGACTTTCGATGCATTCACGCTCACATTGAATCAACGATGGCACTGTCAGCGATCTTCGCACAAAATTACGACGCATTTTATGTCTGGCAGCAATTTGCTTGAAATTGTCACTCTCCTCACAGCGTGTGATTGGTGGGCGTGGTAGACCACCACTGCCACCACCAGCGACGCCAAGACCACCACCGATAACACCACCACCACCGCCGCCGCCACCACCGTATGCTGTTGCCGGCGGTAGACCATGATGTTGTCTTATTGGATCATCAGATATGGGATGTAGAGGTCCACCACCGTATGGCCGATTAAATGGACTTTCATATGATGGATAACCAGAAACCACTGGACGTCTACCAATCGGTGCATCGTATTCACGATCATATGGACCATAACGATCTCTATCGCGATCACGATCACGATCACGATCCCTTTCGCGATCTCTATCGCCATAACGATCGCCTCCATAGCGTTCATCATAATCCAAATCATAATAGGGTGGCGGTGGACGTTCATAACCTATAGTTCATGCAAATTAACGTAAATAGTTTAAGATTTGTTAGTGCAGTTAGCGGGTTATTTCATTTAGTATGCTATTAATATCGGGTGTGACAGTTCTTACCTGGTCGTCCTCCGGCGCCACCATATCGATTGCCATATTTATATATATCAATTGGATAACGATCTGTACCTACCGGAAAACGATTTGGCGAAGTTGGGTATTTACTGCTACCAGACGCTGGCGGTACTAAAGGTGCTGGGGGATAACGTTTTGCTGAATCTGGTTCAGGACGTCTTGCGCTGTGTATTATATCATCTGCTGGATAGCCAGTATCTGGTGGACGATAACGTGAGCTATCACTTATTGGAAAACGTGATGGTGGATAACGTGAATCGAAGGATGAAGGTCTGAAACGGCGATCAGGGAATATACTATCCGGTGCATCACGTCCTGTATAGCCGCCTATGGGATCACCACGAGTTGGTGGATAACGTGATGGATAACGGCTGGCGTAACGATCTTCTGGCGGATAACGTGCATTCGGTCCATATGGCCGATATGAAGAATCTTCATCTGGTGGATATGGACGTGTATGCGGAAGATCACCTGGTAAATTGTTATCCGTTATAACTGGATAACGTCCTTTTGTAGAATATGGTGGATAACGATCTCTTGGTGGATAGCGTCCATCATCCGCACCGCCGCCGGGATAGCGGTCACGATCACCATAACGATCGGGATAACGTTCACGACCACCATAACGATCTGGATAACGATCAGCATAACGATCGCGTGGTGGTATTGCTGATGGATACCGTTCATCTTCTGGATAACGATCACGATCACGTGGTGGTATTGGTGGTGGATAACGTTCATCTTCTGGATAACGATCACGATCGCTTGGATAACGCTCACGATCACCAGGATAACGTTCGCGATCAGCTGGGTAACGTTCGCGATCGCCCGGAAAACGCTCACGATCGCCGGGGTAACGTTCGCGATCACTTGGATAGCGGTCACGGTCACGATCACCTGGATAACGCTCGCCATCTGCAGCTGGTAAACGATTGCGATCGCCACCATCTTGAGGATATCTATCATCGTATGGTGGATAACGACCGCGATCACCAAAACGATCACCACCGCTGCTGCCGACGCCGCCACTTCCACCTGGATAACGATCTACGAAGAATCGAAGTAGTGTTTGTGGGGTTAATGCTGTGTTAGTTAGTTAGCTTAGTTAGCGTTTCACAGTGTAAGTGGATTAGCATTATGGCACAATTTTTGCCAACTGATCATTAAATGTTCATTCCGTTATATACTCACCATAATCATTTGGAGTCTCTGGATAACGATCATATGGTCTACCTAGATCAGTGCTTGGACGATAACGATCACCACCAACGCCTCCACTTCCGCCACTATAACGATCATCATCTTTATTAGGTGGTGGTCTCCAGTTGTTGCTACCACCACCACCTGGATCACCTGGACGATGAACACCGCCTTGTGAGCCACTGCCACCAGTGCCAACGCCGCCATGACCATCGCTGTCACCGCCCACAACATTTACTGCATTCGAAGCAAGAAAGAAAGGAAACGAACATAAAGACGTGAGTGAATTTATTTATAACAAGATCAGTGATCCTTTGGTTCTTGCCGAACGCATATGTTCAACTTACACATTAAATTCTCATAATAATCATAATCGGCATCGTATATAATGCGCATACCATCCTTTTGATTATAGCGACTTAGTCGACAAGTACGAAAACGATCGCTATAAACGGCTGATCTGTGAATGAAATGGAATGGAACTTGTTTCAGTTTAAGTGGTCGAGTCTTTGCTTTTTTCTTTTTTTCTTCAAATAGAACCGTTAATGAATAAACGGTAGGTTAATGAGTATTTTGAATTAAGGCAACGGTTGGATTTAACTTCGTTCAATACACTACATTCGGGTATTTTGATTTTGATTTACGTTTGGTAGTTAGAAAATGCGGTGAAAGGCGAGTGTGCCATATATGACTGTAGATTTAAGGGATGATTGAACAGCAGCAACGAAAAACAGGAAAAATTTACCAAAAACTACTATTAAACTGGTTTGTCAGGTTTTTATATTTAAGAAAACAGGATTTTCGATAGGAAAGTTACTTGAAAAAAAAAACTCCACATACAATGTGAATTTTCAATTTCAAATGCAAACATTTTGGTAGCAAAACTCAGGTTGACAGGTTTTCATATTTAAGAAAACAGGATTTTTGACAGGAAAGATATTTAATAAAAAAACACATTAAACGATATGTGAAATTCGATTATAATCACTTTGATGACAAAAAACTGATTGACAGGTTTTCATATTTAAGAAAACAGGATCAACAAGTTTGATAGGTTTTCATGTTTAAATAAACTGGAATTTTTGACAGGAAACCTTTAACCTCCACCCAAAATGTGAATTGTGAATTTCGAATGTTAGCATTTTGATAACAAAAAACAGGTTTTTCGAACAAAAACGCAGTGGGAAAGTTTTTCTTATCCATTTCATATCATGTTATTCCCTTGTGACGAAGCTTTTGCTACGGCCGAATAGCCAATATAACTATTCCGACTATCAATCTATGCACTCTATTGTCCGTTCCGGCTCCGCAGTTTCGACATAGCTCAATACAATTGAGTCCACAACGACCAATAATTAGTGCCGTCCCCTTCGCACAAGAGCCGAAACACTAGAGAGAACAAGTCGCCAATATAACTATCCCAACTATCGACCATTCCGGCTTCGCAGTATCGGCATAGCTCAATACCTCTAACTACTATGCTTACCACCTTTACTCGCTGCAGGTCGCCGCGGGAATGACGGTACCTCCCCTCGACACTGAGGTTAAAATTATTCCAACTCACCTCAGTGTGATGAACAGCTGATTGCTATGACAGCTGTTTACTAGTGTTGCCACATGTTACTAAAACTATTGTACTTAATCTATTACACTATCGTCCAACTATTTTGTTTGTTGGCTTCAAATTTCTTATTATACTTATTAACACATTTCATTTACAAAGTAAATCTTATTAATTCAATTTAAATTCAATAATCGATATAAAATGAATATGTGGAGGCATCAATCAAGCGCCCAGCAAATTGTTATGTCACATCCATCAGAAAATATTGGAGGGAGAGAGAGATAAGCAGAAGTATGGGTGGACACGCTTATTTTCCGTTAAACTAAAGAGTATTTCCACCTGAGATTTATTAGGTGATTTAAGGCTCTAAATATTGTTGTAAATTACGCGATTTAGCATACAAAATTAAAAGTACTTCTGACTAGATTTATTTTAAATCCTGGTATAAAATTCAACAGGGCTTCCGATTTCGGCAATTTTCGACCAATTGGCACCCCTTAGTTGTTACAATTGGCATTATATAGTATATCATTAAAAAAAAATGGAAGATAAATATTGAGAAGAAAATGAAGAACAACTTTCTTTTTCCCGGTAATGATATTTACTGTCAAAACTAAATCTTTTTCGGGCGGTAGAAACGGCTGCTATTTAACGACTAGATTTACAAAACTCTTCACAGCTAAATCTCCGCTGAAAAAGTTGTACAAATCGTAGCGCACTTTAGTGTCAGCATGGCCATAACATATTACTCGATTTATTTCTTTTTTTCTCCTATTGCGACACATAATCGCTTGGACATTAGCTTGGGCGCCGGTTTGTTTTTTAATAAACGCTTTAGCTTAATATGCGTTTGATTTGCTATTCACAAGCTTCAACACTGGCGTGGCCTATTAAAAGCAGCAAATTCTACTCCACTCACCTGCATTGAAAGCTGGTTTGCCGCAAGCATTCATCCAAGCATTCACTCAATGAACGTCCCGTAATCTCCGAATGGAATTCTCCACCAAGACGTGAATTTCTATAACGTTGAAATGCGGTATCAGGACGACGACCGCTGGAGAAAAGATGCGATGTGACTGAATTATCTGGATAATCGGTGGCGCGTTCTAAAGAGAGACAACATTGTGGAAAGCAAAATTCTTAGCATATGATAAAATAATGGCTAAGGCAAAAGCAAGAACATCGTTTGGCTGTTATACAATTAGTCAGTTCATTCAGTCAGCCAGCCAGCCAGCCAGATAGAGCCCAACTAGCAAGCGTTAATGGCCAACAAATGACCAATGCGGAAGCCCACTTATTGCCAGTAGCAACATCTCTTAGTTGAGCTGGAGCTTAACACATACAAAAGATAGGTGCTGTACGACTAGTACTTACGATTATCTAAACAAACAAGATCATAGAAATGATGCGTTGGACTGGAACTAATGCTGATGTCATCTTTTTGTGATATTGAATCTTCTTCGGAGAGCACACACTGTTTGGTTTGATCATCAAATTCAACCGAACGACAGAAGTATCTACATGTGTGGATTAGTTGAGATAAAAAAAGCATTTATGTATAAGTGGGTCAGGTGTGAATATGCATCATGTTTATGTGTAATTACTTTTCCGCTCGCAGACACATCGTTTGACACTCTTCCAAAGTCATATTATTAAAGATGTCCACCTCAAATGGTCCACCCAAGCGTTTATTTTCTTCTTTTACAAAAACACCTAAGCCATCACAGCGGCGTTCAGCTAAAGGATTAGAAGATGTTGAAAAGAAGTATAGTAATCTGGGAAAAGTCATAATACTTATGTGGGAAAAAAGTGTGAAAGGATATCAGTATGAGAATATCAATATTTTCTTATCTTTGCCTTGGAATGGCGGTTTTTATGGACGAAATCGAGATGTGTTCATTGCACAGTTTTTAATCAAATTTTCATCAAGAGCTAAAAATGTTTCATATGAAAATGTATGCGAAAATTCTCATTCTTGAAGTATTTTTCAGGCAGACTATTATAGTCATATATAGTGTACTGTAAACGTACAGTTTAATAAAAGACACATTGGCTGGTAAATATATAAGTCAGGCGTGAGCATATCCTTTTAATTTTTTTTCTGCTTGAAACAAATTTACCCCTAATTTATATGCAAAATATGTGCTACCAGTTGTTAAGAAAAGGAAAAAGGATTCCACTCAAAAATATCCAAAAAAAAAAAACATCCAATGAAAAACATCCAAAAATAAAAACATCCAAAAATTACACTAGTTTACAAATGATTAAAATTTTTTTTCCCAGCGAATGCCGTTACTCATTTTATATGGAAAATGGGCTGCTGATTCCGAAAATCGCATTTTTTTTTTTTATTTCGTGTCGTTTTCGAGATATCGGTCATTTTCGGTTTTTGGACCAAAAAAAAAAGATAGTTCCACTTAAATACAAATATCTCAAGAACCAATGTTTGTATTCAAACAAATAATATGTCATATTAAAGGTAATTAAATTACCTACAAATGATACTCACGCCACTTTTTGGCTCGTTTGTTAGTTTCGATGAAATAAATTGATTTCTGAAAAAAAGAGAATATTTTTCCGAAAAAATTACAGAAATGTCTAAACCAACTGCAGATTTTTACAAGAAAAAAAAATTTTAAAAATCATTTTGTATTTTTATATCATAGTCTATAAATTTGTTAGGCAAATAAAATACTATTTAAGAAAATCGATGGAAAACTGCAAAAGTTGTATACAATTCATTTATAAGTTACCAAAATGCGTTTTTCCCTATTTTTCCGTTTTTTTGTGATAAACTGTTCGAAAATTTGAAACTTTTTGTAAAAGAAATTAGAAAATCCAAAAAATTCTTAAAGAAAGCATTAAAAGGAAATACCCGTGCCTCGCCGTTTTTCTCTAGCACGTCAGATTTTTTTTTAATCGATTTTTGAAGTTTTTTAATCCACTGTACATGAAAAAACAGAAATAACGCATTCTTGTGTTAAATCGATGAATTTAACTATATGATCCTTACATCTGAGGTGTATCATGTCTTCAGCAAACTTATGCAGGATACTACGCGGAATATTTTTGTAGACAATTTTAACCCTCTCAAACCCCCACATGTAGGTCAAAATGACCTTCATGTGGGGGTCAAAATGACCCACATGTGAGGGTTTTAGAGGGTTAAAATTGTCTACAAAAATATTCCGCGTAGTATCCTGCATAAGTTTGCTGAAGACATGATACACCTCAGATGTAAGGATCATATAGTTAAATTCATCGATTTAACACAAGAATGCGTTATTTCTGTTTTTTCATGTACAGTGGATTAAAAAACTTAAAAAATCGATTAAAAAAAAATCTGACGTGCTAGAGAAAAACGGCGAGGCACGGGTATTTCCTTTTAATGCCTTCTTTAAGAATTTTTTGGATTTTCTAATTTCTTTTACAAAAAGTTTCAAATTTTCGAACAGTTTATTACAAAAAAACGGAAAAATAGGGAAAAACGCATTTTGGTAACTTATAAATGAATTGTATACAACTTTTGCATTTTTCCATCGATTTTCTTAAATGATATCTTATTTTCTTCACAAATGTATAGTCTATGATACAAAAAAAAAAAAATATCATAAAAAAGTTATGTCTTCTTGTATAAATTTGAAGTTGAATTTGATTTTTTCTTAATTTTTTGGAAAAAAAAATTTTTTTTTTTAGAAATCAATTTATTTCACCGAAACTAACGAACCAACCAAAAAGTGAAGTGGATATCATTTGTAGGTAATTAAGTTACCTTTAATATAACATATTATTTGTTTAAATAAAAACATTGGTATTTGAGATATTTGTATTTTAATGGAACTATCTTTTTTTTTTGGTCCAAAAACCGAAAATGACCGATATCTCGAAAACGACTCGAAATAAAAAAAAAAAAATGCGATTTTCGGAATCAGCAGCCCATTTTCCATATAAAATGAGTAACGGCATTCGCTGGGAATTTTGACTGTAAACTAGTGTTATTGGACATCCAACATTTTTTTAATGGATATTTTTTTTTATTGGATGTTTTTATTTTTGGATGTCTTTATTTTTAGATGTTTTTTTTTTTTTTTTTGATGTTTTCGATAAGAATCACCGTTGAAAAGGTGTTTTCCCTATAGTATATCGAGATGTTCTTCGTTTTTTCTAAAACGTCCATAAATAAAAATTCAAATAAAAAATCATCGATTTTATTAAATTGAGTAAAATTATTTTCATGGAAAATTAATGTTGCACATTTTTTTATTGGATGTTTTTATTTTTGGATGCTTATTTTTGGATGTTTTTTTTTTGGATGCTTTTATTTTTAGATGTTTTTTGGGTGTTTTTTTTGGATTTTTTATTTTTATTTTTTAATTTTAAGATGTTTTTTTTTGAGGATTTTCATTGGATGTTTTTATTTGAAATTTTTTTTTTTTATGTTTTTTTTGGATGTTTTTATTTGTAGATGTTTTTATTGGATGTTTTTATTTTTGGATGTTTTTTATTGGCTTTTTTTTTTTGGATGTTTTTATTTAAAGATGATTTTTTTGGCTGTTTTTATCTTTAGATGTTTATTTTTTGATGTTTTTTTGGATGTATTTTCTTGAAAGTTTTTATTTTTAGATGTTTTTTATGTTTTTTTTTTTTGAGACTTTTGAGTGGAATCGACATTTTCCCATGTTCTAGAAAACTGTCAACTAAAGCTTGTAGTATAACTAGATATTCTTCGTTTTAACTTTGAAACCTTCGGGTGACGTTTGGGAAACTTCGGCTGTCCCAAAAAACTATCAGTTGAGGCTAGTTAATAGGTAGTGTCTCCAAAAAAGGGTCGCTGCCACACCTTTCACTTCAAAACATTTTGCATCGACTGTTGATAATGGATTTAGGAAAATTTTTCGAGATTTTTGCGTCAATTGATGGAAAGAGATCGAGTAAAATATTTGAACATCTGCAAGGGTGTTTTGGCCCAGTTTTCGAAAAATTAATGCTTTATACTCTTCGATGAGAACAGCTCGAAAATGGATTTTGCTCGCCACAAACACCAAGAAGTGGATTTTGAACACGAGATGAGGTACCTGATCTTCTAAGGAGGTGTCTTAGTCACATTCCTAAAGGTGTCGAAAAAAAATGCTTCATCTATGGTTTGTAATAGATCATGAATATATTGTGAACATCATAGAGAATCCACCAAAGAGTCCAATTAAAAAAAAGTTGAATTGCATGTGGAAAGGTTGAAAATTGATTTGTGTTCAACAAAGAGAACTGAATTTGAAAAACTTCAGTTTTTATATCGTAAATTACTCTACACAGTGAAAATTTTAGTTTAATTTTAAAGCCAAAAAGTATTTATATAGAACAATGCCAAAAAAATATTAATTTAAATCATTTTGGAATAAATTTCACACTTTTTTGGAATAAATTTCAAACTTTTTTGGAAAAAATCGCAATTTAATACCAAAAAAGTTTAAAATCTACTAAAGGGAATCAGAAGTAAGAAAGTAAACTGTAATTTTTTGGTGTGTAAAGAATAAACAAAAATTCCAATTAAAAATTGAATCAAATAACACTCGCCGGCTTACCATTTAAACAAGTATTTTCCAAGTAATCCGAATTGGGATCATCCTCCATCAACTCTGGATGTGTGCGCCTGGTAAATCTGAAAAAAAAAAAAAATCCAAAAGACATAAAAATGTAAAATATTTGCAATAACTCAGAAATTTTTTCACACATGCAAAAACAGGCACATACCTGCTCAGTGTACAAGAGCGCATCGTTGAGTCAAAATTCGCTGAACGACAAACGAAAGAGAATTCATTCAGACACTTGTCCTCACAATCCGAACGATTTGCTGCGGTAATCTGTAAGACCAGACGAAAGGAATACACAAAAGTTGTAGAAAGAATTTAATTTACATTATGGTGCATTTTTCAACACAACAGCTAAACAAACCATATATTTTCTAAGCCAAAAGCCCCTTAGGCAGAAGGCCGAACTAACAACAAGTGGAATTTCTTA
Organism: Calliopum simillimum; assembly: GCA_951812925.1. Taxonomy (NCBI): domain Eukaryota; kingdom Metazoa; phylum Arthropoda; class Insecta; order Diptera; family Lauxaniidae; genus Calliopum; species Calliopum simillimum. The sequence goes on from OX638370.1 coordinate 108,788,498, forward strand.
TTTTTTTTACTGTTTTTTCATTTTACCTCTTTAATATCCGATATGGGCAATTTCAATTTCTTGCGTGGATGCCTTTCAAAGACATAGCGTCGACTTGGACATTCTCTTTCCGGGCGACTGGCTGCAAGAAGACAACAACAACAATAATAATGATAACAAATAATTAACCTTGTCTCTCTATGAAAGACGATGCAGTAGCATGTGGCTACCACATCTTCTTTGCAATTTTATTCACATGCTGACCATCATCATCTTTTTCACGATCACCAACACGACATTGCTGTTGGTTGATCTTCAACTTACATGTCAAGCAAATCTCATTGAAATGTACGCTATTTGGTACCAACATTAAACTGCCAATCCCCTCTGGGCCAGCCTGCTCGGATGTTAGGTAACACAGTGATTCTTCGTATTCGGTTGTTGTGCCAAATGATGTAATCCGACTGCCCGGTTGAAAATCAAAACTGGTACATGTACGCACCAGATTATTGGTGCCGGTGCGATCGCGCAAACAGAGATCTTGACATTTTTCCAATACTCGAAAGGGTGGCGCTGTATCGCGTACCACATCATCGTCGTAACCTTGTAGCTGTTGATTTGGCAGACGTTCGTAGAGAACACGTCCTAAACCATTTTTGCACGTTGTTTGCGCTGTGGGGGAGATGGAGCCATGATATTTATGTTGTTTTGCAGTAATCAGAGTGAAACTTACCAGAAATATATTGAAAGCTGGCACTTAGTATAATGACTATTAGTAGAAAATTTATTTGTTTTTTAGGTTTCATTTTTTTGTGTGGTTTTTGCTTGTTCTCGTGTTGAATGCGCGCGTTGGTGGAAAATATTTTAGTCATAAAATAGTTTTATTCGATGCATTATTTTTTCAGTAGTCGCATAGTATTGTTATTAAATGCAGTAGAATCTAAAAAGAATTTACGAATAAATGAAAAGTTTAGCATAAAATATTAATAACTGAAGCTGAACTTGAACCCGTCGAAATATTAAAAAATACTGTAAAGTCGAAAAATTTTTAAAACTTTGCAATATTGTAGCTCTTTAAAAAGTTGAGAAATGTTCAAAAGTTTTGAAAATGCCAAAAAAGCTGAAAAGTTGAAAATTGTTTATAAGTAGCTATTATGTCGAGAAATTAAAAAAAAAAAAACGAAAATTCCCAGTGTGCCAGACGGTTCAAATCTTCGCTTTTTTATCCGTTACGGATCCGTTACTGATCCGTTGGCGGGAGAGATTCCCAAAAAAAAGGCGAATCGTTTTTTTTTTTGGAATTTCTCCCGCAAACGGATCAGTAACGGATCCGTAACGGGTAAAAAAGCGAAGATATGAACCGTCTGGCACACTGGGTTATTATCGGAAAATTTTCAAAAACTGAAATTAAAAAGTCAAAAATGTCGCTAAGATCTAAAAATAAATACTAAAAAGTTGAGAAGACTAAAAAAAATCCAACTTCGAAAACTTAAAATTCATTAAAAATATATAGTTTTCGCTCATAACATGAAAGCATCAGATCAAAACTCAGCCCGAATGCATATTATTCGATTGCAAAAAACAATTATTCGTGAATTATTTTTAGTTACGGACATATTTTTTCTTCTCTTAGCAACCGATGTTAAAAAAAGCTATCCAGGGAATACCATGTATGTATCATTCTAAAACTTAGTTTCTAAGGTAAAAAAATGTTGAAGCCGCAAATGGTTAGAAAAGTTGAAAAATTCATAAAATAAATCTGTTTTCATTCTGAATAATTTTTCATAGCATATAATCCAAAATAATATTGTTAATCTATGAAAAATTATGAAGAATCTAAATGTTGATGGATAAATCAAATTTTTACTCAAAATATGAAAGGTCGATTTTCAGGCCGTATATTATAAGAATACGACTCACGGTTCTGTTTTTTTTATCCCAGATATCTATTTTAGGGTTATATAAAACAATCATATCTTGTCTGTATATTCGAGGCGATTAGTTGAAATGTTTATTTGAAATCGTATAAGATATATGAAAGATGGAAATTTAATGGTCGATAATTTCCTTAAAAACGAGAACTTTTTGACTAACTGCAATCTAATTTTTTGAAAATAAAAGATTAACAGTTTCCACTGATCCCCAACTCTAGTGGGCTATCATAAAAAATTATGTTTTAATGTTGAACGGCCCTTAATATTTTTCTCCGCTCAAGATTTTCTTTTCACATATTTGCCCTCTCTTTCCCAATTTTGTTTGGGAGCCCTCTTAAAGGATTGAAAAAAGAGGTCGGTATGTTCTGAACATGCATATGATTATGCGGGAGAACGAATCAAGTTTTAGGTCGACCATCGCCGTATTTAATCTATCTAAATATGGAATATTCCATTATCTTGTGTAGCAAGGGAAAAAAGTAAAACTTAAGTACACATCTTGAAAAGCCCGGGTTTTCTTCTTTGCATTCCAATATATTTTACAAGACATTAAGGACTACCGTTAAGGTATATGGAAAACTAGCAGAAATTAAAATTTAAAAATTTTCTTTTAAAAATGCCTACTTTTCTGTCAAAAACTTAAACGAGTAAGTAATTATTCAATTAAGGAAAAATATCTAGACGAGTATTTACATTAAAAAAGTATATGGGGATGAAAGGAGAAGTCGCAATTACACAGATCTTAATTATGATTATTATAGATTTATATGAAAATTGATCTTTGCAAATAAGTACACAGTAAAAATTTTAGTTTAATTTTAAAACCAAAAAAAGTATTTATATAGAACAATGCCAAAAAAAGTTTTAATTTTAAACTATTTTGGAATAAATAAAGAGAGGGAGAAAAATTTAAATTTAATTGAAAAAAAAACAAGACTTCCTTCCATACTGAGATTCGAACCCAGGGTACAACATCTTGTGTACATAAATTACGAAGTCTTTAGCTCACTCGGCTATCAAACGTATTGACGTAGTTGTGTGAAATTTGTATTTAAACAATTGAAGAAGAAAATTTTTTTTTTGTTATTTTGTTCTCGTTCTTTTTTTTATGCTCTTTTGATAAATAAAGTTTTTAAAATTTTGAAACTAAAAAGTCTCTCCAAGCTAAATTAAAACTTTGATGGCATTAGTTTCAAACCAAAAGTATTAAAATTGGCGCAGAGAATATTTTAATCCTTTTCTTGGACTTATTTTAAAACTAAAATAATTTTAAATTATTTTAGGATTGTTTTTAAGCCACTTTGGTATTAAAAAATTGAAAAAACTAAATGGTTTAAAAGTAAATATTTTTTGTGATAAAATTAAAACCTACCGGAATAAATTTCAATCTTTTTTGGAATAAATTTTGAATTTAATACCAAATCAGTTTAAAATCAATACCGAATGGAATCAAAAGTAAACTATCACTTTTTACTGTGTACATGAATAAAAGTTCAATTAAAAATTAATTTTGAAAATTAGAATTATGATCTTTTATGGCAATAATAAGAAATGTCATATGAAAAACAAGAAAATTTTTTTGATAAGCTTATAGATCAATCAACATGGAAGTTTCTTTTCAAATCTAGCTAAGGATGTTTTCTGAACCAGGGAGAGTAACGTATTTTGATAGGTCCATGAAGGGCACGCGTTTTTTTTGTGAAAAAACTGGTTCTGGACCTTCAGAAATGAGGAAATTTTTAATATTTGTAATCGAAAAGAGATAAATACACTCTGGGAGGGAAACGAATGTATAACTTTTTTTAAAATTAAATGTCTAAGGTTATGTTACTTCGTAATATCTATAAAACAAATTTTTTTTTTTTTTAGTTTAAGCCAACTTTTGTGTAAAAATTATACAAATATACTTTGTCGTCCTCTTCGTTATTGGCATGCGTGCGCTTATGAGTTTAATTATGCACGTTGTTCGAAAAAATGCGAACGTTACGGAACGCTGAGCAAATTGAAAAATATGATGATGATAAAATTTAGATCATAAATTCAAATTATACAAAACCTATGAAATAATTGCGAAATTGGTTTAAAAAAAAAAACTAAAAATAATAAAAAAAGCTGCGTGGCCATCAATAGAATAATTACAAGCCAAGTTAATACACAACAGAATATTGACCTCAATTAGTGAAAAACATATAAAATACTTTTCAACGATATGTCACGAGATGTATTGCATCAATGAAATGATGACCTCTAATGAATGATGAAAAAATTTGAAGGAGTAGGAGAAAAAAAAAGTGAGATGAAATGAAAAAGAAGGAGCTGAAAAATTTGTGCGGAACGACATAATTTCGTAGTAACTTTTGTCGATTTAAAGCTCGTAGTCCACCGAAACAGTATTTTAAGCTTTCGATCATGAGATTATTATGAAAGTTTTTAGGTCCTTAAAAGAGTTTCAAGTGCCTGAACCATCTGAAGTCTTCTTATAGGTGAGATTATGTTTGAAAATTTAAAAAAAAAAACAATTTTATACGAAATTTTCCACTTAAAATTTTAAAGTCCGATTAAACTGAATTGCCATTTCATTGTTGGCTTAGTCTGCTCACAGGGCGTAACGGACAATGCCGTCGCTCGCCACGTTGGCAATAATCATAAGCCGACAAGAACAGACAGACAGACAGACGTTTGCAATTAAAGAAGCAGCGAAAAACAGAGCGCGAGTGCTTTACCATTCTATACTCCGGATGTGAGTTCCGGTTTTTTGTTAGCGCGATTTGTTAATTTCAGGAATCAACATTAAAAAAATTCGAATGAAAAGTGACCGCTGTTAGATTTTGGTCATTTAAGAGTTTGCTGCTTTTTTTCGTTTTGTGCTGTGCGAGTAGGTGTCACAATGACAGTGACAACAGACACCTAATCTGGGGTCTGAACTGATTTTTAGTGTTGTTGCTGTTCGGTGTTGGGCACTTTGTTGCCTGCCATTGGCATTCGATTTTTCACTCACACATGGCATGCTGGAAAGTCTTTTATGCTGCAGCATTTGTCATGTTAATGAATAGAAATTGAAAATCAAATTCAGAATAATGTAGAAAATTTTGTTGAATGCTGGCAAAAACCGTTATTTTGGGTTATTGTGAACTTGGCATTTGATACAAAGTGGCTTTAAGCGTTGCGATGCGATGTTGCCATTTAAGTGATTTTAATAGAAACGCATTTTTGTTAGCGATAGAAAGTTTGCTGTTGGGTGAAGTTTTTGTTATCATTAGCTTTTGTATTTGATTTTATTTAAATAATGAACTGGATATTTTTTTTAGATCATTACCTATAGCATATGTTAAATATTTGACTTAAACGGTTTTAAAAAGCATAAAATACATTTTGACTTTTTTAAAGATGTTTTTTTTTTTTTTTATTTGTGATAAAAAATAGTTTTTTCCTTGAATTATTACATCAAAAAATAATATTTCTGGTGAAAATAATTTAGATTTTTTATAATGAAATCAAAAGTTAAATGTACAATTCACAAATTTCAAGAAACTATCTATTTTTGGAATATAAAAAATGCCGGAAATAGATTTAAGACATTCAGGCATGTTCTGAAATCCGATTTACTTCAGAATCGGAATGAAAGCAATCTTCAAGAGCTCTGCATTGCGACAAATAAGAAAGAATCGGATTTGTCTTTCAACAAATGAAATTTGCTAATGGTTTCTATTCGGTTTACCGAAACATCAATCCGATTTTGTGTTAATAACCAAAATGCGGAGCTCTTGAAAATTCCTTTAATTCCGATTCCGAAGTGAATCGGATTTCAGAACATGTCTGATTATCTCAAGGTCTACTCAGACCTCGAAAAGGTACATTTTGTGCAATTTTTTTCTTGCTCCAATCGATAGGGTTAGTTTGCCCCGAACAAAGGAAATGCCTGTTATGGGAAACATTTGTTTTTTGCAGTCATCTATCCGTATGTGAGAAAATCAGAAGTGCCATAAGTACAACACCAGGTCCGTTTTGGTGAAATTTTGTGATTTATATTACTTAAACTGCAAATTATGCACAATATTAAAAAAAATTCTTAAAACTTTCCTCGAGGAAAAAATTCAATGCGATAGAAAAATTTTCTTTTTCATCGTATATGACCACTAATAAACTCCGAGTTATCTTTGATTTAAAGTGCAGAAAACGCTATTTTAAAATTTATGGCGTACATCCTGAAAGTAGTCTAGTTCACTTTTGACAGCAGCATTAAATAGCCCTGAGCTTCTTCTTTGAAGTGTACTTTTAACTTTTCCAATTAGATCATTAGTTTTCGGGATATTATCCATTGAAGTAAAGGTATACAAATTGAATATAGTCCTTTGCAGAGGTAAGCGATACTCGGAAACTAATGATTCAATTGAAAAAGTTAAAAATACGTTTTAATGAAAAAGCTCAGGCTTATTCAATGCTGTTGTCAAAAATGAACTAGACTACTTTCAGGATGTACGCCATATGTCTGAAAATAACGTTTCTTGCACTTTAAATCAAAGATAACTCGGATCTCAGACGTGATGGAGCAAATCGTACGTCATATTCGGATTCAGCAATCAAAAATCTATAAAAATCACCTACTCTCTTTTCGTACTTTTTTAATTTTTTCAAAAACTGGACTGTGTTATCCAAGAGGGGACCCTTGGGTGAAAAAATTTTTTTCCAACTAAAATATCATAAAAAGTCATGAAACGCGTAGAAAACACAAAAAAAAGGAAAAACAAATTTTTGGTTCCGGCACCTAGGAGGGACCCTTGGGTGAAAAAAAAAACCAAAAAACTAATGAAACAGAAACTCGCGCCGTATACAAAAACCTATAAAAATAAATTTTCACGGTGATCGGTCCAGCCGTTTGGGAGTCTATAAGGAACATACAGACATACACGTACAAACATTCATTCTTATATACATAAGTACATAGATTTATGTAGTTGTAACAGAAGGAAGTTTGAATAACAGCCAAGCTTAAGCAAGCCTATAAAAGAATAAATTATATATGTTCGGAAAATAATGATCCAATGGGATAAGTTAAATGAGGAATATTATGAATTTTCGATCGCACTGGAAAAAATGAACTATGCTGTTTACTTTGAGTGTGATAAAATTTTAGCTAACTAACTATAATAGCATTTTAAATGTTATTTTAATTTCCATTTTTATGTTTGGAAAATTTTGAAAATTTACAAAATGGCGGCCATTATTTGAAAAATCTTAAAAATTGATTTTCTCAAAATGGTATTTTTTTTAAAAATTTTTTTTACAGTAAGGTGGATGAAAAACGAGCGTTTTGTAGAAGACTTGTTTGCGCTAAGTGGTTGTGAGAGCCCCGGAAATTTTTTATCTAAAATTTTATGTGACAATTTTTTAACTTTATTTTGTGCTTTGATTCACACCCAAAAAAATAAAAAATTTCAAATTAGAAGAATATAACTTCTATTGCTTAGAAAATACAAGGCATACAAAAAAAAAAAAAAAAAAAAAATCAAGAAAATTAAACAAGCTACAAAATTAGTGCGAAAAAATGTTGAATCCGAGACATGATTTTCAAGATATGGTGAATTTTCGAAAATTTTATTAATTTTTTTTTTTTAAATATGTACTATTTTTCCAAAAAATGTCTAATTAACTCATAGCTTTAGTAACAAATTATGGAACCTTAATCCATTTCCTTTTATTTGATATTCATTTTGTACTTAATTAGCACATTACAATAATACCAAAATTTCAACATATCTCGAAAATATTAACTCGGATTTGAAACTTTCGTACAGCGATTTTGTAACCAATTAAAATACCTTTCATATGACACTACATGACAACTACATTAATAGAACAAAATGCATATAAATATTCATTACAGTTTCCTTTAAAGGATATCTTATCCAGACCAAGACAACCCCTCCTACCATCCAGCCGATCACTTATGTGGTATTAAAACGGCACTAACACTGCTACTTAGGCTTAGCATTGTTTTACTAAGCCACCACTCTAATCTAATCTAATCTTCATATGACACCAATATTATTAAAATCCATCAAGGGGTTCCGAATTTATACCGGTTTGCATTCAGCTATATCCCGATCTTCCGATGGATATATCTTCTTTCTAAGAAAAGTTGTTCAGAATAGTCCCAGTAATCTTACATTTTCCGTTAATTCTTCCGATTTCCACCCACCCTGTATATAATTCACATCAAATATCTTTAAATGCCGTTTTCCAAAGTTCAAATTAAAGTTCAACTTTCAGATAAATAAAAATTTTGTATGAATTTTAATGTTAAAGTGCCAGTCAAGGTTCCAGTTAAGGCTTAACTGAACATTGTGAAATCGGCCCTTAGTCCTTTAAATACTTAGATTTCTGTCAACAAAGCAGATCCAAAGTATAACTGAGATGTTTTTGCCAGCATTTTGTCCATAAAAAACCATAATTCTTAACGACTCACTGTGTTCGATTTTGATCCTTTTTTCTTTACAAAAACAATTGTTGTTGTACTACAAGCGAATCAAGAAACGCTTTTTTTATTATGAAAGGAAATGTTGTTTGAATATATTTTATGCGTAAATTATTTCTTAGCTCGTTAATTTTTTAAAAACATTTTTTTTTAAGTTTTGATTTATTTCCACTAAAAATTTTGAAATTATTTTCTAAATAAATCCACTTACGCAATTTGCACTTTTAAACATAAAAAAAAAAAAATATTTATTTTCAGCAAAGTTGTTAGGTTAATCCACAGTATATTGTACTCGTATTATATCCTTGTGTTGCAAATTAATTTTTAATATTATCCACTTGTTTGACCTTTTTTTAAATATTTATTTTCACAATAAATCTGAAACTTCACTTAAATTGCTATATCCGTTGCTAATATTCCGTTTTTTATTTGCAAATTTTTATATTCATATTTTTTATTTAAATTCTATACTTCCCACAGGACACTCTTTGAATAATTTCAACCCAAAACTTGAGTCGACACAACAATTTTCAAAACTCAACCGATCGTTGGAAAATTTCGCGACAAACTAAGTCTGCTATCGTCGCCGCAACGCATTAATTCTGTTATGGAAAATCGGATTTTGTTTTTGGAAAAATCCAATTCTCTGGATAATGACGATGATGATCAGCAGCAGCAGCGGTATGAACAATAGCAACAATAACAATAATATTTAAAATAACAAAACTAAAAAAAAAAACATGTACGCATACAAAATTTAATTAGGTGTGCTCAAAGCGAACAACAACAACAACAACATATATGCCAACAACAATTGTAAAAAAAAAATTTATGTTAAATAGTTTTTTCCAATAAAATGCTGCACGACGAATTCTACCATCACCACCACCACCACCACGACAACCCACCGATCAACGAACCATTCGACAACAAATATCGTCCGAAAATTATCAACTGCATTGGTGTTAGTGGTGGGACTGTCAGTGTCACTTCACTTCACAGGTGTAATAATTGCTGGTTTATGTGTAACAACACGCAGACATACGCGATTTCTCCACTGTAGCTAAGAGATCGCTGTCACCGCAAAACTTTGCTTTATTTCAGCAATACAACGAACTTTCCGTTACTCACACACACACACATAGAACAAGGGTGCTGCTCCTCCACACGTTTCGAAAAAAGGCTCCACGATTTTAACGGTCGTCATGCGCGCACCCTGCCGGCCAACTTTGTTGTTGTGTGTATTGTGAATGAGCAACCGACGACAACTTGCGCTTGATGATGATGTGGTGCGCTGGACGCTTGGACGGCTTTGGCGACGTTTCACGTTTGAATGAATCCAGCGAAAAAAAACTTCAATTCCATTCCAATTCCAGCAGCAACAGCAGTAGATCATCAGCAATAGCAACATGACCGCGCTGCTGTTTGGAGCATACACATGCGCTTGCTGTACTCACATTTTGAAGGTAATGTTCGATATAAAATAAAAAAAATCAACCGACTGTCCAATGTTGCTCATAAATTTATGCACCCTCCCGCAACGGTTGTACTTAATGTTGTTGGTTTTGTTGTTGTTATTGTCATTGGTAATACCATGTTGGTCATCAGCCAAAGAACTCGCTTTGACAAATATTTCTCTATTGTGTTTAACATTGGATTTTTTTTTTAAATTAAAAAAAAAGAAAAATCTTTGTATGCAACATTTATGTTGTTGTTGTATTAAACTGAGCGGAACTAGAAGAATTGTTGGCATTTGCTAAATAAATAGACAAAAAAGCGAATGACCAACAAATACATCCGGAAATGAAGAATAAGTACACCACCATTCGTATACATTGGTTTTTTTCAAAATCGGTTTTAAATTAATTGTCGCAAAAAACAGAATTCTGCATAAAAATGGCAGTTTAACTAAAAAAAAGTATAAGTCAACTTGACCTAAGCTCGCATGACACATAACATCAGACTTAATCGACCGTTGCTCGAATACTTCAAATGCGCCTGCATCATCTCAGCTCGACATAAATAAGTGATTTAACATATCCCCAAGGAAGTAAGCCAAAAGCGTCAAATCACATGATCTTGGTGGTCAATTGACAGTAGCATTGCTTAAGATGATGTTTTTTGCGAACGTTTCCCTCAATAAGGCGATTGTTTCTACAGCTGTATGGAATGTTGCGCCATATTTTTGAAAACAGAGGTCGACTACTCTATTATCCTAAATTTTTGGCAACAAAAATTTATTGATTATTGCTCTGTAGTGAGCACCATTGACCATAAAACGAGCTCCATCCGCATTTTTGACGAAGTGTGGTCCGATGATGCTTCCGGCCCATAAACCACACCAAACAGTACATTTATAGGGATACATTAGAAGCTCTTGGATTGCTTCTGGTTGTTTAGCGGTCCAAATACGGCAATGTTGCTTGTTAACGTAGCCGTTCAATCAGAAATGAGCTTCGTCGTTAAACACAATTTTTCGATAAAGTAATGGATCAATATGAAGTTATTGTAAGGCCCATAAGCCGAAATTAAAACATACACCAAGACCAACCGCCTTCAATTCTTGTATGAGCTGTATTTTATAGGTCTTTAGACCAAGATCACGCCTCAAAATACGCCACAAAGATTCATAAGTGATGCTCAGTTGCGGATTAACCCTAAGGCACCAGTAGGCCTAGGGCCTACTGAATGATACTTTAAAAACATTTATATTCGGCACTATTTATGAAACACGATTAACCAATTAAAAACAACCATGTAGTGTACCATACGGTTAAATTAAGAGGGTTATAATAGATATTTCAGAAAAGTTTACTCAATGCCCAGGGCGGCACGCTTAAGAGGCAGCAAAATAGACTGTAAGGGATGGCAAAATGAGTGTTTGAAATAGATATTGTTCTTCGAGTGTTGCCTTTTATATTTCGGGATTGGGCAACACTAATATCAATAGCTAAAATCTGGCAACACCATTATAAAGTTGGACATTTTTTAGCATAAACGTACTCACAACGTTTTGATGTACAAGTGCTATTTGTTTTGTTTACAGTGAGTTAAGAAAATCAATTTTTACATTGATAATTTAAGTGATTGATAAATTATGGGGTTCCCAACGCGAACTAATTTTTTTGACGGTTAAATGTTCATGCAATATTGAATATATGCTGATCCCACTAATGTCTAAGGTTGTCTCAATCTCACGATAGGTCACATGACGATCTTGCAATATCAGTTGGCGCACAGCATCAATGGTTTCCGGAACAACAACTGATTTTGGACGACCTTCACGAAATTCGTCTTGGAGTGAACTACGACCTCGGTTGAATTCACCATACCATCGATAAACACTGGTCCTTGAGGGAGCTTCATCGCCAAAAATTGAATTAAGTTCATCGATGCACTGTTGTTGAGTTAATCCACGTCGAAAGTTGTAAAAAATAATCGCACGAAAATTTTCACGATTTAATTCCATTTTTTGGGCGAGATGAATCTTTTAAGTTACTGTAAACAACACAAATAGCGCTCATATGTCAAAATGTTCTGAGTACGTATAACTTCAAAAATGTCAAACTTTACGATAGAGCTGGCGGTTGCCAGATTGCAACACTAGGGTTGCCCAATCCCGAAATATAAAAGGCAACCTACGTATAAGGCCAAAGGACTATAAGCTTAATTACTCTCATCAAATGCAAAATGGCCTGCAGGGGATGGCAAAATGGACTGTATGGGCGGTAAAATGAGTGATTGAAATAGATATTGTTCTATAAGACCAAAGGAATATAAGCTAAAAACCTCTTATCACGCGAATTCGTGAAAATGTATTATGCGGCCGCGATACAAATAACAGCTGCAAAATATGCCAACCGCTTCACTAAGTACATGGCATACTCTGCTGTCTTTCTTTTAATCCTTTCAGGACCATAAGCAAATGGAAGCTTTATATGCAATCATTTTTCTTATTTAGAATGGTCTTCAGCGTCTAAAAAAAACATTTTAAAATAAAAGTTTTTAAAAGTTTTTATGGTTTTTCTGCAATTTTCTGGGGCACATTTGCCCATTATGTCGTTAAGGGTTACTTTTTCCTCATACATTTTAATATGGAGGCTGCGATACCTTTATTTCAAATGGAAATAATTTGGAAAGTGCGGGTCCAATCGGAAAAGTTTAAATGTATAGTTTAAAAACTAAGATAAGAGCTATTTGATGCCATTAAAAAATTATACTTATTACATCATATTCTGCAGCTACTCTGTAACATTGAAAACAGCGCTTTCTCCAAGTTTAATCCATGGTATATGAGCAATTCTGGCCTCGGACTCAAATTCAGAGTTTAAAAGATCGTTAAATGACAACTGTCTACCAAAAAGTTCATTAAACTTTTTTATTTTGAGCGTTCAACTAATGATGTTTCCAAAAAATATATAAATTAAATATTATTTTACAAATTGAATAATATAAATCTTCTTGGTTTTTGGCTTAAAACACATATGTCCCTATGGTCGTCGAAGGATCTTTATTTTGGGTAATTTCTTATTTATTTTTAATGAAATGTTTTACCCCGCTAAGGACGACACTTGGGCAGCTATGGGCCTATTTGTCAATAACCTCCACATTTTCTTGAACTTTTTCCTCTATAAATCGCCATTTAACGTGATCGAATCTACCCATATTTTGGCTCACGCATTAATATTATCTCACGAAATAAATGGTTGTACAGTATGCAAATCCCATTATTAAGAATATCTTTACATCACTAAATCAAGTGTAATGTTCGTACTTATGTATTTTCTGTTCAGCAAATAACTTGCGCAAAGTGGGTTGCTATTGCCATAGCAATATGTAACCTTTTTAGTTGTTTTTATTATAAGTTTCTTCTACTATAAAAAAAAATCTGAAGGGGGGACGGCGGAAAAATAAGTGCCTAGGGCGGCAAATTACTTAGATCCGCCACTGGTGATGCCCAAAGCCCAAGATCGGTGACGAATGGATTGTTCATGGTTTTCACGAACACTCTCTGCTACTGCAGCAATATTCTCTAAATTATGGGCTCTATGCACTCTGGTTGAATGATGAATGTCCAATAGTGTAAAATTGCTTCGAAATCTGGTGGTGGCGTTACGAATAGTGTGCTCAGTTAAACGCTCATAACGACCAAAATGATGTTAAAGAACTCTATTACTGATGACTGATTTTGGTAGTAAGTTTTCACAATTAATAAACGTTGTTCAGGAGTAAGTCTATTCAAGATTTAGTCATATTGAATATTGAACACAAACCTTATATGGACAAGCCATTTGACACATAACAGCTATCATAACAACTCACTTGGAAAAGGGACCTCGTATTGCACATAACAATCTTAGTTATATCCTCCAAAACTCCATTTTCATTCATTTGCATACAATTTTGGTTAATTTAATAAAAAAGTACATATATATAGAACTTGAACTTATTCAAAATACATCATAAAGCAAAAAAGAAGAAACATAAGCTTCAATGCGATTAATTTTATTCCATAATTCCAACTAATAAATTCCATTCCCACATTGTGATGAGAAAAAACAAAAAGCAAACAACCTGTGTGTTGTTGATTGATTGAACTTCCTTCCGTTGCTGACATAAAGAGATTGCTGCAACCAACAACGCTAAGTAGCATAATGTTAGCCATTAAAAGTGGCAGCAGAATTACAACCAACAGCAGCAGTGATCAATACATCAAACGAGTGATGAAGCTAACGATTGATCACATGGCAAATACAGGTAGGTACGTACATGAGACCAGGCGATCACTGATCATCGTTGAGGCAACACTAATTGTGTTGGTGCTTTGTAAATTTAATAAAGTGCTGATTAGTGAGCAATGGCAATAATAAAATTAGTTGCAACACTCAAGATCACTTTGGTAAGATGGCGCTGCTGCTATTGTTGTTGTTGTAGCAATTGTAAATATATCACTGATCAAGCGTAACCAAGCAGCCAAACCAAAAAGAGCAAACCAAACACAACACTTGGGTGCTACTTCGCGTCTTGCAGCAGCAGCAGCTGTCGTACTGTTGTTGTTAATATAGCACTTTTCTGCTGCTTCAACTTCTTTGAGCTTATGTTTTTATTTTATGGCCATTACTCCTACGTTTTGCGCGTAACATTTTGCAAAGATCGTTGTTTAAGATCGCACCGCCAAGTTCATTGAGATGGCGCTTGTGTCTCTCACTTCAGTGATCAACAGCCAACAACTTAGTGTTGCCGTTGTTGTTGCTGTTGTTGTTTGCTGTAGTCACGATTTTTCCACCTTGCAACCTCGTGCCTTTCTTTGGGCAAATATTTGTTTGATTTGTCTTGATCTTGACCATTAATGGATGATGGCACGTTATGCCGCCGCACAAACACATGAATTTACAGTGAAGTTGACTGAGATGCATAGAGGTACATAAACACGAATAAAATGATGAATGTTTTTAAAAAGTTGTAAACAAATATTTTAAGAAAAATGGAAAACTTTGGGTAAGTTGTTAAATGTTACAAAAGTCCCAAAATATTGAAAATGTCAGTAAATGTTGATAAAGTGGAAGAATTCAATAAATGTTGCTATCGTTAAAAGTTGATAAAGTGGAAAATTTTTGATGAATTGAATTAAAAATTTCGATAAATGTTGATAAAATGTATAAATGTTGATGAGGTAAAAAAAATGTTGATAAAATAGAACACTATTGAAAAACTCGAAAAATTGTTGATAAAGTGTACAAATGTTGGTAAAGTAAAAAATGTTGATGAAATCGAAAATGTTGATGAAATCCAAAAATATTGATGAGCCGGAAAACTACTTCAAAATGTTGATAAAGTCGATAAATGTTGACAAAGTGTAAAAATGTTAAAAAAATTCAAAAAATATTGACGAAGTCAAAAATGTTGATAAAATAGAAAACCATACTTACCATATATTTGTTGGTAAAGTAAAAAAATTTTGACGAATTCGAAAAATGTTGATTCAGCGGAAAGCTATTGAAAAATGTCGATGCAGTCGATAAATGTCGACAAAATGCAAAAAAAATTAAAAATTCTGACAATTTGGGAAAATGTTGATGGAGTCAAAAAATGTTGATAAAGTAGAAAACTATTGATAAAGTGGTAAAATGATGGTAAAGTAAAAAAAATGTTGATAAATTCGAAAATGTTGATGAAATTCAAAAATGTTGATAAGGCAGGAAGTTATTGTCAAATGTCGATGAAGTCGATAAATGTTTCTAAAGTGGAAAAATGTTGATAATTTTGAATAATGTTGAAGAAGTCAAAAATGTTGATTAAGTTGAAAACTATTGAAAAATTCGAAAAATTATTGGCAAAGTGTACAAATTTTGGTAAAATTAGAAAATGTTAATGAAATCGAAAATGTTGATAAAGTCCAAAAATGTTGATAAGCTGAAAAATAATTGCAAAATGTTGATAAAGGCGAAAAGTGTTGATGAATTTGAATAATGTTGATAAAGTCAAAAATGTTGATAAGATAGAAAACTATTGAAAAATTCGAAAAATTGTTGATTGAGTGTATTATTGTTGGTAAAGTAAAAAAATTTTGATGAATTCGAAAAATGTTGATGAAATCCAAAAATGTTGATAAAGCAGAATGCTATTGTAAAATGGTGATGATATCGATAAATGTTGACAAAGTGGAAAAATATCGTAAAATTCTGAAAATTTGGTAAAATGTTGATGAAGTCAAAAAAGGTTGATAAAGTAGATAAAGTATAAAAATGTTAATAAAGTAAAAAAAAAATGTTGATGCATTCGACAAATGTTGATGAAATCCTAAAATGTCGATGAAGTCAATAAATGTTGGCAACGTGCAAAGATATTGTAAAATTTTAAAAATTTCGATAAATGTTGATGAAGTCTAAAAATGATGATAAAGTAGAAAACTATTAAAAAATTCGAAAAATTGTTGATAAAGTGTTCAAATGTTGGTAAAGTAAAAAAATATTGATGAAATCGAAAACGTTGATAAGCCGGAAAACTATTGCAAACTGTTGATAAAGTCGATAAATGTTTATAAAGTGGAAAAATGCTGATAAAGTAGAAGATGATGAATTTGTAAAATGTGGATGAATGTATTCGAACAATGTTGGTGAACACTAAATTTGTTGGCAAATCGAAATCCATTTAAAAATTCGGAAAATATTGATGAAGCTGGAAGCTATTGGATACAGTAGAAAAATATTGAACTATCCAAAATATGTTGATAAAGTAAAAAAATGTTGACAAAGTAGAAAAATTTGATAAAGAAGTAAGATGTTGAAGAATTCCAAAAATGCCAAATAATGTAGAAAAAGTTGAAAACTTTTGAAAAATCGAAAAATGTTGATAAAGTGGAAAAATCTTGAAAATATTAAAGAGTTCAGTAAAATTGATAATTTCGAGAAACAGTGCGTTACAAACAGAGGCACAAAGTGAATCTACTCTGAGAAAAGTTAATTTGCTATGCATTCTAATGAATTGCACTGTATCCGCAGATATTTGCATTGCTGATGTACAAACAAAGGTCATAATTTCACTGTTGGTTGTTCTGTGCTGTTTTTGTTTTTTTTTTGTACAATTTTATTGCTTTTTATTGTCTTTATTGAATTATGGGCACCTACTGCAGCGATTGCTGATTGTAAAAAGAAAAGAAGTTGGAGGTTTTTTTGCTGCAACAAACTAAGTAAACCCATGACTTTATCACTTTAATGTGATCACACAAATTGTATGTTGTTGTTTGTGTTTGTTTTCTTCTTCATTTTGTCACATGGCTACAACAATGCAACTTGCAACACTGCTAAAGGTCATCACTTTTGTTTACCATTGGTTGGTAGGTGGTTGGTATCTCTGTAGTTTTAGTTTAATCAGTTGCCACAGGTAGGTGGTATATTTCACCAACGGTTCACATGGGTCAGAATTTTTAATATATGCCTAGGAATATTGCAGCTTATTAGCTTTTCTCATTAGTTTTGTTGTCGTGGAAAAATTTATGCAATGCAACAGGATTCTTTCGCCTTATACAGTGGGAAGGGGAAAGCATTTATTAACTGCAGTTGCAGCACTGGTAATTTAGGCAAGATTTGGCATGTTATTAACCCGAAATATTAAAAATTCATCTATTTTCTGTTATGATTTAAGTAGTTTTTCGTGATATATGAATGAAATAAAATTTTGAATCTAATAACTATTAATGGCATTGTAGGTGGTAGGTGATGATAAGTAAAATGGAGATTCATGAACTAAAAACGCTATGCCTTTTTGCTTAGCATAATACCAAGTTTATTGTAATTTTTTATTGATATTTTCTATAATATGTACATATATAATTAAACAAAACAATACATACTTATATTTCAAAAATAATAATAAAATAATTGATGCGTTTATTTATTGGGATGTCTATGTATACGCACTGATCTGTGCAAATTATTCAAAAAGCCATAAAATGTTGATATAAAAAAAAAACCCCATTGTGTGTAACAATAACATTGAAATGAAATTGAAGGCCTTTGCAAATTATTTAAACGCACTATTTATTTATACAAAAATAATTCTTTTTTCATTTCTGGATTTCTAGATTTATGACCTTTGTTTTTGTGTTGAAAATTCTCTTGAATAATGAAAATATTTTATTGAACAGTTTTGTGAAATTTTTATTTCTTTTGTGCTGACTTTTGATGAAATGCGTATTTTCTACCTTATAATTTGTTCTGCTCTTATTGGCCATGTAATGAGAGACTAATTTTATTAATGCTCTAATGATATATGTTAATTATAAAGATTTCACTAAAACTTTACTCCGAAAAATGTCGACAAATTTTCAAAAATATTTTACAAATGTTGAGAAAGTCGGAAAATGTTGATGAAAATTTCGAAAAATGTTTATAAAGTAAAAACCTATTGACATATTCGAGAAATGTTCATAAATTGGGAAAATGTTGAAAATGACAAAAAAAAGTTTGCAGATATTGGAAACATCCAAAAATTTTTAAAGTTTTTGAAAAATCTAAGGAGTTACAAACTGGTTCTGCTCTTTTTTTTTACTAAAACGCATTCATAAGTAGTTTTGAGCGATATGTAAACAAAATCAAAAGATGCGAGAAGGCCATATTTCGAACAATAGCTTCAAATATCTTAAAATCATGGCGCAATCATGGTGGTCTAGAATGCGATTCTAGCCCGTCATAGTTGGTGCCGTGACATAGTCCCCACGGACATAATCCCCATTCACGATATGGGGATTATGTCCGCAAGTAATTCGGACATAATCCCCATTTTTTCAATAGGGATTATGTCCGAAACACTTGAGGAAAAAACGGACATAGTCCCCATAACGATATTTTGTTATTGACAACAGAAGTAGCTCAGGATTTACAACTCCCAAAAATTCCAATACCGTTTCCGCGGCGGCCTTCAGCCGCTTATCAGTCTATAATATATCCAACACCTAGTTTGCTAGCCACAGTAATTTTACATAAGTGTAGAGGTAAGTGGGCGGCCAGCGGCCGCAGCTCAGGATTTAAAACTCCCAAAAAGCCAATACCGGCTTCGTGGCGGCCTTCGGCCGCGGATCAATCTATAACATCCAACACTATATAAATTTTTAAAATGGATTATTGCAAAAATTTTGTTCAATCTTAATCAAATTTTTCGGACATAACCCCCATTGGGATTATGTCCGAAAAATTTGCGGACATAACCCCCATGGCCAAAATGGGGATTATGACCGAAAAATTTGGGATTATGTCCGGTAACCGTCATAGTTCTTGGTTATTTTAAATAAAAAACAAAATATCAGTTATTTTGTTTTTGCGGTCACTGATTACAAATCTGAAAACCAAAACCAATCATAACGGCGGTTCCAAAATGGCGGACATTTTACTCAAAAGATATTTATATCACATCAAAATTGTGGCTAGGGACTTTTTGAGGCTGCTGATTTCTAGTTCAGGATCAACTTTTTTTGACAAAAAAAAAAAAAAAAAAAATAAAAAATGACGGTTTCCAAATGACGGACAACAAAATTGATAATTGCCCAGAAACTTAAGAAAAGTTTTTTTTTTGAAACAATTAAATGATCGAGCCGTTGCAATCCCATTAAACTTTTAAGTTGTATCCAAAGTAAAATATTTGTATGTTTTGGAAATTAAATTAATGAATTTTGTGATGATCCGGACTTGCCTTTTATATGATAAAAAAATTAATATCTAGGCAGGAAAATCTTCAGCAAATATACCAAATAAAATTTACTAAAAGATTTAGAAGTTAAGACCATATAGTTTAAGAGATTAGACGAAGCTTTTGCTATAGCCGCATTACAAAATATTTATTATTTCAGAGAAACGGTAAATCGATAACGATGCCTTATTTAAATATTTTCGCGCGTTACAATTAATTCGATCGTTCTGCCTTGCTCCTCTCTCTCTTTGTGGCTGTACCGTGCTGCCCGTTCCAGTTTCACAAAAGTGCCGAAACAGTAGCAAGAACGGGTCACTAACATAACTAATCTGACTATCAATCTATTGTCCGTTCCGGCTCCGCAGTAGCTCAATACATGCAAGTACACATCAGACAAATACACAACGACCAATGTTTAGTGCCATCCCTTTCGCACAAGTGTCGGAAAACTAGCGAGAACGAGTCGCCAATACAACTATCCCAATTATTCGCTCTATTGCCTTTTCGGGCTTCACAGTATCGGCATAGCTCAATAAAAACCAATACACAACGACCAAAAGGGCTTTCTACTCTTCGTCTCGCCCTTACAGTATCGGCTTAGCTCAATATCGTTCTATCTAAATGTTGCTAACTAATAATATATTTACCACCTTCACAGTCTCGGCATGGCTCAATACCTTTCTAGCTAAATACCTCTAACTACTATGCTTACCGCCTTTACTCGCTGCAGGCCGCCGCCGGAATGACAATATTTTTTGTTTTTTCAAATTTTATTAAATCAATTTGAATTCAATATTCAATATAAAATAAATATGTTGAGGCATCAAACGAGCGTCCAGCGACTTGTTAATTCACAAGATATTTTTCGAGGGAGTAGATGGTGTCCAAGCACATGCACATTGGATTGCGGTGCAGTAAAGTTGTAATATTGGCTACAGTTCCTCTACTCAAAAAAAAAAAAAAAAAAAAAAATCTTTTTCACACCAAATTCATCGTTTTTTGATTCAAATTAAACATTTTCCAATTCGAATTAAACTTTTCCCAGAATTTAAACTTTTTTAAATTTTTCCAAATCAAATGAAACTTTGCAAAAAATACGCTTAACATAACTCTGCACCTAAAACTTGATATATAGATGAATATTGTGTGTACCAAACAACTACCAAAATGTGGAGCGGATTGGAAAGGAGGCGTTGCACCCACTTACAATACTAATGGTTTGTACTAATATTTTTTTATAACCCAGTTTTTGGAAAAATGTAGTGAAAAAAGTCGAATAAAATAGGGAAAATGGGTTAAGGCGCTCTAAAAAATGTTTCTTGTATGATTTCATGATGACCTTTGCACAACAAGATTTATCCAAAATGTAGTTTTAGAGTTTCATAATTAAATTTTACTTTTGGATGAATAGTTCCAGGTTTTGCACGATTCATTCCGAATATTTCGTTCGTAATAAAATATAAACCGTATAAAGCCGAGATTTTGCATAAAATGGTTGTTGAAAGAATTCTCAGTTAACTTTTTTGACATCATCTTTTATATTTTCTGTGGTAATACCAGGTGGATATTTTAAAAATTTGTGTAATTTTATATTAAATATTATTTCTATACATATTAACCCTGCATTTATATTTTTCGTGGTACATTATAGTCCGAACGCTGTGTACGTGCAAAATTAAATTATTTGGTTTTGACGATTTTTCGGGTCTCGGGTTGAAATTCCGATCTTTTAAGTTTTAGCGACTTGTAATGAAATATTATAGCAAATATTTCTGTGGTAAATACTACCTCAATGTTAACCTGATAGAGTAAAATGTAAAGAAAAAGTGCATTATTTTGAAGTGAAATTAAGTCTATTGAATAGATACAGATTAACTGATAGACTAAATTTCACAAGCATAATCATTGGATTTTTCATTTACAAATAATAAAAATACGATAAAAATCCCAGGTGCGATTTTTTCTTATATCTATTTCTAAACCACTCTTTGTTCTGATTAAAAAAACATTTAAACGCTGATTTTATATCTTTTAACAACATGTTTGCAATTGTGCTATAAAGCAACAATTGTTGCTGTTAACCAGATGCAACATGTTGATAAGTATTTTTACCATTTTTTGCAATTATCAAGTTACAAGTTTTGCAACACTTGCACAGACAGAGCACTAAAGCATTTAAGGAGCATAAACAGAATTTCTTTTTAAGTTGTTTCAGCGGCCGCAGTTACATTGTTGCTGTCGGTTACCATGAAAACTGCTGAATATGTACTACATAAAGTAGCATTTTGAATAAAACTTAAAAGCTTACAATGCTGCAAGTTGGGCTATTAAGTTTGCTCATAGTTGTTGCAATAGCAATAAAAAGATTACTTCCCGTGGCACGTTGCCACTATTACACCTATAGTGTAAATAGGTTCTTTTAGTGTTTTTTAATCAACAAATGCTGCTTGCCTTTTAAGTGATCATAAAATCAAATTGAATTTTCATCGTTTTCTGTTTCACAAATTTGCATTTTAATTGATGTTTTATAGTTAATTTTTTTATGTGAGCACTAATTTTTATTAAACTCGTTGTATGGAGAAAAGTTCCCATAATGTGGAAACACTGTCTTTATTGTGTTTAAAGTACCCAACTTAAATTTTTAATACATATTTATTGAGCGCCTGGTTTTTTCTTATATAAATAAATTTTATGAAAATGGTTTATGTTGACTATATGAAATTTTTACTATTTTCATTTTTTCACTTTATCAACATATGAAAATTTTATCAATAATTTTTCGAATTTTTCAATAATTTTCTACTTTATCAACATTTTTGGATTTCATCAACATAATTCGAAATAATTTGCAATAGCTTTCTGCTTGAGCAATATTATTGAATTAATTTTTTTTCACTCAACCAACATTTATGCACCTAATCAACATTTTTTGAATTGCTGATTTAATTCGTAATGCTGAATCCAAATGTGACCATAAAAATAGCACAATAATGTTTAGTTTTTGAGATATCCTAACTTAAATTTTTAAAAACTTAATTTTACCGATTAATTTTATGCTCATAAAGTTCAGAGAAGACGGGATATTGCACAAAATTTGGGGAAATGTCCCGATTTAGGTTAGGTTAGGTTAGGTTAGGTTAGGTTAGGTTAGGTTAGGTTAGGTTAGGTTAGGTTAGGTTAGGTTAGGTTAGGTTAGGTTAGGTTAGGTTAGGTTAGGTTAGGTTAGGTTAGGTTAGGTTAGGTTAGGTTAGGTTAGGTTAGGTTAGGTTAGGTTAGGTTAGGTTAGGTTAGGTTAGGTTAGGTTAGGTTAGGTTAGGTTAGGTTAGGTTAGGTTAGGTTAGGTTAGGTTAGGTTAGGTTAGGTTAGGTTAGGTTAGGTTAGGTTAGGTTAGGTTAGGTTAGGTTAGGTTAGGTTAGGTTAGGTTAGGTTAGGTTAGGTTAGGTTAGGTTAGGTTAGGTTAGGTTAGGTTAGGTTAGGTTAGGTTAGGTTAGGTTAGGTTAGGTTAGGTTAGGTTAGGTTAGGTTAGGTTAGGTTAGGTTAGGTTAGGTTAGGTTAGGTTAGGTTAGGTTAGGTTAGGTTAGGTTAGGTTAGGTTAGGTTAGGTTAGGTTAGGTTAGGTTAGGTTAGGTTAGGTTAGGTTAGGTTAGGTTAGGTTAGGTTAGGTTAGGTTAGGTTAGGTTAGGTTAGGTTAGGTTAGGTTAGGTTAGGTTAGGTTAGGTTAGGTTAGGTTAGGTTAGGTTAGGTTAGGTTAGGTTAGGTTAGGTTAGGTTAGGTTAGGTTAGGTTAGGTTAGGTTAGGTTAGGTTAGGTTAGGTTAGGTTAGGTTAGGTTAGGTTAGGTTAGGTTAGGTTAGGTTAGGTTAGGTTAGGTTAGGTTAGGTTAGGTTAGGTTAGGTTAGGTTAGGTTAGGTTAGGTTAGGTTAGGTTAGGTTAGGTTAGGTTAGGTTAGGTTAGGTTAGGTTAGGTTAGGTTAGGTTAGGTTAGGTTAGGTTAGGTTAGGTTAGGTTAGGTTAGGTTAGGTTAGGTTAGGTTAGGTTAGGTTAGGTTAGGTTAGGTTAGGTTAGGTTAGGTTAGGTTAGGTTAGGTTAGGTTAGGTTAGGTTAGGTTAGGTTAGGTTAGGTTAGGTTAGGTTAGGTTAGGTTAGGTTAGGTTAGGTTAGGTTACGTTAGGTTAGGTTATATGTGAATTAGATCCGGGCGAACACCATATTGCCGTTATTAACTTAGGCCTCAGAAATGAGCCCATTGGACAAATATAAATATATATATCGCATTATAATGAAAAACGATTGATATTCCAAAACATTGAAGAATACGTACCTCCCGTAGCTAAAAAGTTTTTAGTATCTTATGTAGCTTTGTACCGCATCATTAAATTACCTCTTTTTTTTTTTTTCCTCGCTTGTTAGCTAATACATCAATAATGTGAACGATACGCGCATTTGTGCGTACAAACATCCATAGACTGTCTGTCTGCTGTCCACTGCCCGCTGTCCAGTTGTCTGTTTCGCCAGTTTGGCGTGAAGAAATTCTTAATGTACGCAAAAATGGAAATAAATGTTCATTTAAATTTTTGTGAAAAAATCCAAGACGAAAAAAGCGATAAAGCTGACAGTCAGTGGGAATTTGATTTACGCATTGTGGAAAATCAAGTTATTCACTTGAGCAGATGGTTTATTGGCTATAACGGTATCTACTTTGGTGTCGATCATTGAACAGAATTAGTAGGAAAATGCATATATTGCTGCGTGTTTTTATTTTTTAAGTAATAAAGTGTCTGGAGAACGATCACTGTTCGCCCGACCAGTTGATTTGATAATTTGAGACTTTGATTTTTATTCATATTTTTTTTATGCAATGCAATTTGCATCTTTCCGCCTCTAATTTTATGCTTCAAAAAGGATATATTTACCGAAAAAAAATAATATTCGGTCACTTCAAATTGACTTTATAGGGACTGCGCAACTGTGAACTTAAGCACACAAACTTTTATTAGTAATAATATATGCATTAGACCGTATCGCCTTACAGACAAAAATAAAAATGAGCACCGTCCAAGGAATACGTGTGAATTTTTTCAGAATTTTTTTGGGACATTTTATAATTTTTCAAAAGAATGGTCAAAAAAAAAAAAAATAAAAAGCTTCAAAAAAAAATTCTGAAAAAATTCACACGTATTTCTTGGACGATGCTAAGCAGATTTTGCCTAATACACTTTTTTTCGTAAGAAACCTTGGTTTTGAATAAAATTCGTTTTTCCGATCGAAATTGTATTAAAAAACCGAAAAATGTCGGCAGAAAAAAAAATGGGCCGGGACAACTTAGGTCAAAAATATGAAAAAGTTTTTAGTTTTGAGTCAATGAAGCGCCAGACAAAATAATTTTTCGAGTTTAGCAAAATTTTATTTAAACTGCTGATTTCAGCACCGTGTTATGTGTTTGACATTTAATTTTCAACTATCTGAATACATTTCAGATTTTTCGATATTCTCAAAATTTCTGCAGATTTTTTGACATTTCTCAGATTTTTCGACTTTCTCAACATTTTCCGACTTTCCCAAAACATTTTAATGTTTCCAAGATTTGTTCGACATTTACTTATGAGCTTCTCTACATTTTAAAGATTTTTCGATAAATCGATCTTTGCAAATATATGACTAAAAGTTAAATTAAAAATTAATTTTCAATATATAATTGTCATTAAGTAACACACTTAAAACTTCTTAAAAAGATTTTTCCAATTTTCCAAAATGTTTCGACTTTACCAAATTTTTTTCGACCTTTCCTAAGTTTTTTGACTTTCTTAAGATTTTGCGATTATTTTAACATTTTTTGACTTTCCGTAGGTATATCGACTTTCCCAAAATTTTCTGGACTGTCCCAAAATTTTTTGACTCTTCCTATATTTCTTTACTTTCCCAAAAAGTTTTTTCGAATTTTCCAAAATTTTTCGACTTCTTCAAGATTATTCGATTTTTCAAGACGTTTGGACTTCTCAAAATTTTTTGAAATTCTTAATACCTAAATCTTTTTTTTCGAATTTTTAAAATTATATGACTTCCTCAAAAGATTTCGATTTTCTCAAGTTTTTTTGCATTAGACGATATTTTTCGACTTAACCAATAACCATACAATTTTTTGATATTCCCAACACTTTTCGATTTTCCCAAAATATTTTGACTTTCCCAAGTTTTGTTCAACATTTGATTTGCGATATTCTCACATTTTCAAAATTTATTGACTTTCCCAAAATTTTTCGACTTTGTAATGATTTTGCGACATTCTTAACATTTTTAGACTTTCTCTAGATTTTTATAAATTTTTCAGGATTTATGAACTTTCCCTAAATTTTCCGAATTTCTCAAGATTTTTTGACCTTTTCTTTAATTTTCGACATTTTCATGACGTTCTCAATATTTTTCAACTATCTCAAGATTTTTGACTTTTTTAAGAATTTCTCAAATATTTTTGAGGTTTCTCCAATTTTTTCGACATTTTACGAATTTCTCAAAGATTTCTTAACATTTTTCGACTTTCTCTAGATTTTCTTAACTTTTTCAGGATTTTTCCACGTTTTCTAAATTTTTCAAATTTATCAAGATTTTTCGACTAGACTTCGACTAAACTTTTTAAGGATTACCTATTGAGCTTTTTCTAAATATAGTGACTTACCCAAAATTTTTCAAGTTTCTCAAGATTTTTCGATTTTCTCAAGATTTTACGAATTCTTCAATATTGTTCGTCTTTCTCAAGATTTTTTGACATTCTCTCTCATTTCGATTTTTTCAAGAATTTTTGACTTCCTTACACGGTGCTCCTAAACAGTCGATAGGTTTTTTGAAAATGTGGAGAAAATCTGTGAATGGGGTTTCATTTGCATTAGTTTAGTGGTCTGAAAAGTATAAACCCCGAAATCGTAGCTGATCATCCCCGCGAAATATCCCAAATATACATATCCCACATAAAATAAAAAAAATTCAGAAAAAAAAACGCAACAAACAAACATAAAAATAGTTATTTCTAATGTATTTTGCAATGCTGAATCCGAATCCAGCCTTAAAATTGCTGTATCTTATACGGTTTTTGAGATATCTTAGCCTAAACAAGGAAAAAAGCTGATGCTATGTTTTGTTGTTGTGTTTTAGAGCTATATAACAGGACGTATATCCGTAAATTCTGATGCAGAAATAGAAAGCTTTAATCAATCTTCTAAACCTTATTCAAATAATGTCGATATCTTTATTTTTCTCGGAGATATCCTAACCTAAAAAGATAAAAAAGTGCAAAAAACGTGTTTTGTCATTATTTCAGTCTACGATATTTCAGAGAAAAATTAAGCTATTGACATAATTTAAATGCGGTTGTAAAGAAAAAGATTGAAGCTTTTAGATAATGTATCAAACTTTGCGTATGAATGTTCTTTATTCTAGTTATACAGCTTCAAAATATAGCAAAAACGGTATTTTTCCTTGTTTAGGCTAAGATATCTCAAAAACCGTATCAGATATAGCAATTTTAAGGCCGGATTCAGATTCAACATTGCAAAATACATTAAATTTTACTATTTTTATATTTGTTTGTTGCGTTTTTTTTCCGATTTTTTTTTTTTTTATATGGGATATGTATTTTTGCGATATTTCGCGGGGATGATCAGCTACGATTTCGGGGTTGCATTTTCCAGCCCACTAAACTAATACAAATGAAACCCCATTCACAGATTTTCTCCACATAGCCAAAAAACCTATCGACTGTTCAAGAGCACCGTGCTTTATGTTTTCGACTTCCCCAATATTTTTAATATTTAATTTAATTTAATAACTTTTTCAAGATTTTCTGAACTTTTCCTAAATTTTTCGAATTTCTCAAGATTTTTTGACTTTCTCAACTTTTCTCGAATTCTTCACAATTTTTCGTCTTTCTCAGACTTTCTAAGCTGAGTTCAGCACCGTGTCTTTTCATTGTGTTTCGGCCAGTGGCAATGTTTCCTCCTTTCCTAATTTATCTAAGTGTTGTTCTCTATTTCTGTACTACTCAAATTGTAGGGATTTGTCATCGGTCTTTAATGTTCTAGTCTTTACCTTAATTGTATAGTCCTACAAAGGTTTAAAAATTTTGTAATGACTGTAAAAATTTTTAAAATTTCGATAAATTTTTGAAATTTTTTTCATCTTGACCATTTTTTTTTACTAGAAATAAAAATATTCTAAGAAGTGATAATGTGCAATAAAAAATGTAGTCTCATGCAATTATTTTCTGCACTTTTACAGCTTTTATTATATAAGTTAAAATATTCGAAGCATAATTGAATCCAACCGTTTTTTGTTAATCGCTCACATAAAAACGGTAAAATGTTATAAATTTTCCATGCAGCCCAACTGCGGTAACCTAATAGGCCATAGAAAATCGCGCGACCGCCCATCCTGGAGCATTTTTTATTGAATGCGCGTAAAACTAAAGACGTTTCTAATGCGAATCAATGACGTTGATTTCTTACTTAATTTGCAGCCAGAAGCCAATAAATCAACCGAAATATCAAACAGCGAAAAAAAAAAAAATGCAAAAGTCGTACAACGCAGTGTAGTGCCCAGTGGCCAACTAAACTGGTGGTGGTGGCTAAAGTGCAGCAATCTAGGCATCGCAAAAGTGTACACGGCCCCTTAGTAGCATTTGTTTGTTTGCCTCTATTACGGTTTTACTCCTTCTGCAACATTGACTGCAACACATGGAAATTGTCGGTCAGTTGCACTGATTTGCGTTGCGTTTTTCTGTTGCAGAATTCGCTTAAAGTGCGCGCTATTTTAGTTGTCGAACGCTGCTGATTGATCGCACTGATTGGTGCTGGCTGTGGAGTGTACGGAACTCAACAATATGTTTGGGAATATACGCAGACATATGTGGTAAACGATGATGTTTATCCTTACGCTTGTTGGCAGCCAGGCAGTCGTCGTAGCGATTTGGCGATATGATTTGGCCTGTTATTAAGCGGTAAAGAAAAATTTCAAATCGTAGGTTGTTGAGC
Organism: Calliopum simillimum; assembly: GCA_951812925.1. Classification (NCBI taxonomy): domain Eukaryota; kingdom Metazoa; phylum Arthropoda; class Insecta; order Diptera; family Lauxaniidae; genus Calliopum; species Calliopum simillimum. The sequence continues at coordinate 108,817,085 of OX638370.1, forward strand.
CAAAGAAGGTGGCTTTGCATCTGCATCTGGTAACTTATTGAACTATGGAGGCGCGTGTTAAACTGGTTGGCACAATTTGGTGTTTTATGGATATTCTCTGTTACAGTAATATGGTTTACAATGATGGAATAAATGAAAATTTACGAACATAACTAATCGTTAGCTTAGCGGCAGCTTATTTTAGACTTTTAAAAAATAACAGGTGGAGCAAAAGTAATATTATAATGTGAATTGTCTGCTATTAAAAAAAAAAAAAATTAAATAAATTACATTAGTTTACAGCAAAAATCTACCAAAATAGCCATTGTTTTTTTCCGATGAACTTTGGCCCCTAAGCACGAAAATAAAATTTTTAATGGATACGTTTTCGAGATAGGAATTTTTGAATTTTTTTTTCGTTTTTTTCAAATATGATTTCACATTTTAACACAAATCTTAAGTCAGAAACGTCGGATTAGTTAAAAAATCGAAAATTTACTCAAATTTCACGCAAAACTAGATTTAAATTTATTAAAAATCAAATCTTATCTGATTCATATACAGTAAATTTTTGGAAAGATGATAAGATAAAAGTAAGGAAAATCTATGGATAAACGCCGTAGAAATGAAATTTAGCACATTTGTAGAAGGTATTATGCCAAATAATATACAATAGAAAAATGGGAGGTGTCACGCCCCTAAAAAACAGAATTGGACATATCTCTGCAACTGTTTCAAGCGTTTGGACAAAAATTGTTATACATACATATATGCAAACGGCATTGGAACAAATAGAATCAACTAAATTGGCAGCACCACACCCTGGAAAAGATTCATCATAGCTATGAAACTATTTGACGCAGATGATTATGGTTTGGTATGATAAAAGTACCGGGACAAAGATAAGACAACGCTCACTGGGTAATAGCTAGTATATATGAACTTAGAAAATATGTTTTCACGAAGAAGCAACAAACACCCAAAAGATATAAAAACACATAAAGACAGTTTTGAATTGGAAAAAGTATTAAAAACCAACTTTTATTTTTCTACATACAAAGGCCCGAAAGAGCAGAAATGCCTATGGCCTTTATTTTGCCTTTTGTTCTCCTTCGGTTTTGTTTCTCTGATGAGAGATCAAATATAGTCTTCCAACATTCTCTCATCCAAAATCCTTGGTAGCGCATTTCGACAACTTTTATTTCTTGATGAAACCTTTCACCATGTTCATCGCTTACCTCACCGAGGTCCCCAGGAAAAAAATCCAGGTGAGAATATAAGAAATGAATTTTGAGTGACATATTTACCCCTGTTGGAAAAAAAAAAAATTCAAATTGAATGTAAAATTAAATGTATAACAATATGCACTAGGCCGGGTCAAATTTTTTTGCGGCAAAGAGTATAGCAACAAAAAAATCTACAAAAAATTCTATAAAACTTTACCCAAGAAACCATGGGTCTAAAATCAATATCGAGCAGCCGTAATTTGCGTTGAAGTTTTGATACAAAAAAAGAAAAACTTCAAATACTTTTAATAATTTTATATGAAACAAGAATAAAAAAATTTGAGTTTTTCCTTTTTCTTATTGTATTTTAAAGTAGTACGTCAATCGATATTGATTTTAGACCCATGGTTTCATGGACAAAGTTTCCTAGAATTCTCCATAGATTTTTTTGTCGCTATACTCTTTCCCAATTTTTTGCCTCTCGAACAAATTGACCCGGCCTAATATGCATATAATCCATAGCCATACTTGCATTAATCTTTGGCAAATCTTCAACAATTTTTTGTAATTCGGACCTTTTTTGATTCCAAGAAAATTGGATACAATCAACTGGTATGAATTTTTCATCTCTCAGCAGTTTTTTAATTTGTGAACCATCAAAGATTCCTTCCTTGATTTTTGCAAAAGAAAGTCTAGGGAAAATTAGCTTCAAGTATTCAAACGCACGGCCTTGACAAAGTTTTTGAAGAACCCTACTTTAATATGCAGTGGTTGAAGGATGATATATTCTTTCTTCACCAGAGCCTTATTCGCAATGTTGTCTGAGCCCACAACGATGTTTTTTCTTTCTGGCTAGATCTTTGATGTGAAACATAAAAAACAGCAGTACTTGGTAAATCCTCCTTGCATTCCTCTTAAAATGCCCACCACTTTTAAATCGGAACAAACTTTCCACTCGTGATCTTAATACTTTGAACGATTCAATAATTTGGTCATTGTCTCGTACGCGTCCTTTGTATCGACAGCATGTCCAATTGGACTTGAGGGTTTTTCGTTTCCAAGGTTTAACAGTCTTTACTGCTGTCGATAAGCAACCGTCATTCTTTTTCATCGTAAAGCTGTCTTAGCTCCTTGAACAATGCAGGAATAGCCGTGCAAAAGTAGAAATGACCTTCTTTACGGAAACTCTTTGAAAAAGGTTGATCCCAATTGCTGAAGTGCAAAAAAGTTCAATTGTTTCATCCGTGATGCGTGCATTCTGCTTTCTTTGCCGTAAGTTTGCTCAGACATAAATAGCAGTCGGTTGCATGGCAAAATGGTTTTCTCCACATTAGTGGAACGCCAAACTTCATTTTCCGCCTTAAGTTGAAAAGATGATGAAAATACTACATATTAATTTCATATAATGAATACGTACTTTTTCGAATCAGAAACCCATCCTATCAGATTCACAATGAAGACATACATTATTCGGTGTCCAATGCTCAGTAAGGTTTTCCATTGCTATTCCAAATTATTGAATATAAATTTTTCGGAGAAAATCGGTTAAAGAATGTTAATTTTTTTTTATTACATATTCACCACACACATAGCAAAAACTATCCTTTTTCGTTAGCTAATTTTGAAAGACAACAAATCTGAAGTTCTGAGAAATATTTTAATCTGCGAAGAAAAATACTTTGCTGGAAAAATCCATAATTTATTACACATTTTTTAATGGCACTCTCTCCCCCCCTCCTCCAACAATTATCTATATAGTTCAATGACATTTGGCGATTTTAATTTGAAAATCAACTGCTTTATATAATTTATCGTAGATTTTGATTCACTAAAAAAAAAATGCCTAGAAATTAGTTTTCGCAAATAATTTGCGTGTTGCTATTAGATCATCATGATCATCAACTTCAGTGAGTAATAGCAACAATTTCAATATTGTACAATATTAATAATTTTTTCATATATTTTTATAAACATCAAACCATTATGATATGTAGACCATGCGTGAAATGTTTATACAAGTACAATCAAACGATGATTGAGGTTGACATGCGAGAACAGGTCAAATTTGTTAGAACAAAAAATAATCATAAAATTCGCTTCAAGGTTCATTCAACTGATCGCAATATTGTGGTATGTGTCCTTAAACGCCGAAAGACTCTTCACCACCATACCACTTGACACTTTGTTACGAATTTGCAACTGATGTTGTTGACAGCAGCGACCTCTATGTAAAGTAAATTTTCTACAGCAACAAAAACTCCGCATAGATCATGGCGCGTGTCTTTGATTTCAAAATGTCCCCAGGGTATGGCATCAATCGGCGTTGATGCGGCTGATGCTTGGCTACCTTTTTGCATTTGAATTTGCTGACGACTGACTGACTGACATCTTGTAGTCAGCACTGTAATGCAACAAAGTTGATGCGTTGCGTTGCATTGCAGTAAAAACAACATAATCTATGGAGCTTACAATGTGCAATGCGCCTGCTGTATGTACATTTGTTTTAGATTCATGTGCATTGGATTCGGGGCACAGTGAATTGAATGTGAAGTAAAAATTGAACAACCAGAACCGAATAGAATTACGATAAATTGAAAGGACAATCTCTAGTCTGTCTAGATCCAAAGCTAAATTGGGGATATAACATAGAACGGAGAAAAGCTTGCATAGCCTTCTATGCCTACAAAAAGAGCTATATCAAAACATGGGAACTTGAAACAAAAAAATCACTCTGGACATTAGAAATTAGACTAAATGCAGAGAGTCCCCGCAAAAATCAGTTTTTCTTATGAAACTGCCTTGCAAAAATTACTTTTTTATGAAAAAGACTTAATCCACTTTCAGGATACCCCAGATCTTCTTCAAAATTTTTTCCGAATATACTTACCCCCCATATTTTGAGATAAACTTTCTTGTGTGGCTTCTTGAAAGAATTCAATGGGAAGCTTACCCTAATTTACGAAATTACCATATACTCTTATTGTTCCAAAACGCACTGTGGCATGGATGGAGGAGTTTTTTTTAAAAGACATCAACTTATCTCAATCCTTTCGCTTATCTAATTCGGATAGTGTTCTTTAGGCAGAAGTTCGGGCCATTCTCAAGGCCTGATTTCCTGACAGTCAGAGCTATACATAATATCGAAACAAGTAAAGGAATAGCGCATTGACCAAATTTTACTCTCGCTTAGGTTTCAGGTCACGGGAAAATTTAAGGCAATGGAAAGGCTGATGAGCAAGCAAGTCATGAGTACCTACTCTCTAAGTGAAACCCATTCCAAGTATTTATGCACTCTGATAAGTTTAATGAAGAGATGAAATCGAGCGACAGCCAGATAGCCTTAAAACTTGTACTCGTAAGGCTTAAAGATAATCATACTTTCGTTTAAAAGTTCTAGAACATAAGAACATAAGAACTTGGTATCCTCCGTCCGAGTTAAGTGTATGTCAGCATGAAAGAACCTCTTGCACTGTTTCTCTCAAGCTCGATCCAGATTTATATTATTTCATGGTCGGTTCCATAAAGTTCATGTTTTTTTCAGAACAACACATAGTTTTTGTACTGCTTCAACGCAACAACATTACACTGTGCCACAAACGAACTAGCGACAAGTCAACTACGGTGCTTCCAAGCATCACCAAGCATTAGTACCACCACCAAAGTGGCATAAAATTAAATGGAGCACTTGGAGCACATTTACTGATCTCACTAGTTAGATGATGATGATGAGGATGATGACGCGTAGATTTTCGGCATCAGCATGCCGGACAACTTCAATGTATTTATTCCATTGCCAATGCCGTTGCAGCCGCTGGTGCTACATCTTCTTGGTTTGGCATGACTGCCTGCTTAATTTTCACAAAATGTGGTCAATCGAGTCATCGTGGTTATAGTTGCCCAGCGAAGTTGGTGCATCATTAGTTTGATTCCTTGCAAAAGCAACAATAATAACAACAACAACTACAACTGTGGTAAGCAGCGAATTGTCGATAAGCCGCTTAACAGGTTCACCACACTATCCCAAATGTGCGCAAGTGTTACCAAACAATCGCAGAGTGTAGTTGCTGGCTGGCTTAGGTTGCTTCCGCGGCACTGGCTGCATTTGCCTATCTATTGCGGCACATACGCAGATCGACATAATTTTGACCACAACGGGAAGCTTGTCAAACTGGAATGTCTTTACGTGGTGATGGTGAGCTTGTTGGTGCTTCTTCCTATTATGTTCCTTTTTTTCTAGATGTGAGCTGATTTTACTGTGACTTTTCCCAGTTTTTCCTTATTATACTACGGTATGTACAGGACAAATTCATAATTGCGCTCATTTGAAAACTAAATTTTTGATAACATCCAATGAAAAGGTAGCCTAGAACTCATTTATCTGTTCCATGATAATGGAAATTGTATTTATGTGGTCAATACATGACGTGCCTATCACTTTTTGAATGAAAAGCAGGAAAAATAAACCAAAAATTACAATTTGAGAGGTTTGACAGGTTTCCGTATTTAAGACACTGGATTTTTGACCGGAATGTGATTTGATGAAAAGAGACCATTGAAATTAAATGTTCCATGATGTTTGCAGGCGGCAGCCTCAAGGAAAAAAAGCTGGAATACCCTTCTAAAAGTAGGTGTATCCTGCTGAAAACAGGTATACCCTGCCAAAAGCTGGATAAATGAATATATTATCAATAAATGATTTATTAGGTCGAAAGTCTGTCGATTTTCAAATAAATCGCTTCAATTTCTAGCTGACTATGATTTTGTCAGCACTTTGGATAGTGTTTACATGATCACTGTACTTCTGTAGTTTTGGCATATGGTAATAAGCCGATTTTTTGGTCATTTCTTATTTGCTTTTCTTCCAAGATTTGAGTTAGAGTCAGCAAGAGCTGGTTTATTGTCTTATACTCAGGATCCGCTGAAGGTTTAGCTGTGCCGAGTACTATAAATCTCCTCGTTAAATCCCCAATCCCCGTTTCCACCACCGGAAAGAGATTTATTTTTGACATTGAATGTCATAAGCTGAAGAATGATAGTATGTATGTATTCTCCTTTAACTCCTAGGAGGAGCATAGGGCCAAACAATGAATGATAGTACTCAGTTCATTTTCTTCTTAATATTAGTCTTCTATTTTTATAATGACATTTAATATCAATTGTCAAAGTTAAGGGGTGCCACTCGTTAGGAAAGTAAATCTCGTCAGAAGTAGATTCATTTTTTCATAGTAAATCACGTGATTTACAGCGAGATTTACTGCTAAGTCACGAAGCTTAGTATTAAGGTATTTAGTGCCCCTAAGCTAAGTACTTACTATCTGATATTAATGATAATTTTATGTAGTTTAGAGTCACTTATGGAATTTCCCACAGATTCTTACATTTTTCTCTATAATTTTCATGCGATTTTTCCACAACATTCTTTCCGTTTGTTTTTTGTTTTTCATACGATTTGTGTGCAATTTGTGAAAATTTATGTTTTTCTGCGCATCATCAACATCATCTGCAGCAGCAGTGGAGTATTGTGGCGACAGCAGTTGTGAGTCGCAGCCTCACACCTGGTGCAGTAAACACAATTATCCTATGGACTCACTGCTGCATTTGTGCCTTCTGCTAATTGATTCTGCGCATGCAGTTTGATATTTGTAGAAGTTGTTGCTTTTGTTGTTGAAGGCACCAAATTCGCGGAATACGCGCGTGCTTGCATGCAGAAACTGTAACCTGCACTTAGTCGTAAAGTAACTATTGTTCATTAGTTGTACAGCCTTGGGCAATGTTTCACATTAAGTTTAGTTTTGTATTTATTTTTTCTATCTGCACTCTAATGTACAATGTACATTAATGCTGTTAAGCGAGAACAATAGAATTATATACATATGTGCTCACTAAACATTTTGAAAGATTTTCAAATCTTCAGAAGCTTGCGAAATGCCTTTATAACTCTCTCAGAAAAGTTTTATGTGATAAAGCTTATGCTGATGTTACTCGTATAAAAGCCATCCTTTGACACTCTACAAGAAGATATTTAAAAATTAAACTTTTTACCTACAACTCATCTAGAAAAGTCTAATCCGATAAAATTTTAGTGATTGTTATACCAGTCAAGATGGAACCGATATTTCCGACAATATCGAGAAAAATAAAAGTAGTACTAGAATCGCTCAGCGGTCAAAATTTGACCACAAATGTATTAAATAATTTTGGTACTTTTTGGACAGTTTTAGTACTTTTTTTTTTTGTTATTTGGTACGAAATAGAAAAGCTCATTTATCATCCATCGTACAATGACAATTTTGAAACGAAAGGAAAAAAAAAAAAAAAAACATGAAGTCAGTGTCAGTCAGTTTTCTGTCTTTCTCTTTGTGCTGTATACTCTATTCAGCTCTGTGTGACCGCAAATTTTGTCGTTGTTAGTATTGAAAAATTTGCATTTAATTTTACCTGGCTTAATGGCAAAATATTAAAATAACTTTAACTTTGTGCACATCTACACACAAATACCTTTCTAATAGTGTATAATTCAAAATCGTGCTCCATTTCTAACATAGTAAAAAAGGTAGGACAATTTTTTTCTCTTGCGTATAAATATATAGGTTTGATTATGTTATAATGCAAACCTTCTGATTAGTCAAATTTTTGAAGCCCTCTAGCTCTTTCACCAGACTTTATACTGTAAAAATATTTTGTATCTGGTTTGAGGACATACAAATGGAGCATTACATTTGTGAGAGGATAGCGTTTGCCTTTTGCATCGCCCAATTTTTTTTCAACTTTTTTTCTTATAGTACCCGTTGAGAAAAAACAGCAAACTACATTTATTAAGTTCTTGAAATGCTCATTACTTCGCCAATAGTTGGCCAAACCACGAGATGTTTGTTGTCTTTTTAACAATTTTTAAATAATGTTTTTGGAAAATTTTTAGCTTCGATTTTTAAAAAAAAAAATTTCAAAAATACTTTGCTTACCGAAACATAAATCCTTTTTGGGTGTTGATTATCAAAATGCGGAGCTATTAAAGATTGCTTTCATTCTGATACTGAAGTGAATCGGATTTCAGAACATGCCAGAATGTGTTTGAGAAATTTTAAGACTATTTTTAGAATTGACAAACAATGGGATCTATTTCTTTTTAAAGTTTTTAATTTCCAAAAAAAATTTAGTTAAAAGCCACTAAAAAGTCCTCGTTGATCCAATTTACATATTTCTGGCAGGCCTAGTAAATGTTGTTCTGGCCTTTCCTGTAGGTGTCGCGATGATTTTGATTTGGATAAAGTCCATGTTTCGAATTGATACATGCCATAGGTGCGGAGGTAAAGCTTTCTGAGTGTTTTATTTGCGTACAGATTTTGTATGTGGGGTGCAAAGCCCCATCTTTTAAACCCACCCTTTGTACCTTTTATTTTATTTATTTAATTTATTTATTTATTTAAGTTTCATTTACTGAGCTGTAATGCCCTTATAAATTACAATAATGAATTTTTTATAATACAATTGAAAAATATAAACATTAAAACAAATTATCGAGACTGAAAACTATAATTTGGTATAAAACAGCTCACAAATAAGAGCAAGGTAACAGCCGGCTGGATCCGAAGGTAGTGGTTACAAACAAGGTGGTTCAAATAGTACCGGAACAAAGCATTATTAAAATATGCGATTTGAAAGAATACTCGCAAGAGTTTTCTTATATTGCTTTTCAAAACTCTTTGCCCAGGAGCTATGGCACGGCAGAGAATGGTGCTCGCAAACCACCCTAGCGCTAGAAGGACGTTATACATTGCAACCACTATCCTGACGAAAGCGCACGTGGGAGCGCTATGGTCCACAGCGTTAGATGAAACGCTTTGTGGAAGCTGGTACGATAAATTGCCATCGTAATGAAATTAGTGGATGATGTAACGATGCATGTCATAATAATCGTTGTATTTCTTGTAGGCTGGAAATAATACCGCAGCTAAGCGATGTAAAGAGTTGATACAGTTATGGACTGTGGATGCTCAAATTTAGAAGAACGCGTGCACAATGGACGCTTAGTTCTTAAAGAAAATAGCAAATTAGCACTCTGTGACAAGCCGCTGCAATCTTACAGAATGATGTTTTCCAAGTAATCTATAACACTGGTCGACAAATTTCGGAAAAAATTTCGACTGGAGTAAAGGATGATGTTTCTTAAGTAATTTGGGTGCGCTGAATTTGAATCTGTAATCGGTTTTTCTCTATCAGGTCAGGTTTTGGAGATAATCGACCTTTTCGATTTTTGAGGTTATAGCTCCATTTTTTCGATTATATTTTGAGAAACCCAATTTCGATCGAATATGTTTTTACACTGTTATAGAGAAAAATTCTTAAGCTTTCAACAAGTGTGCTTTCTAGTTGGGCGATAACCGTACTTTAAACCAAAGGTTAGATGTAGATATGGTGAAAATATGGCTTCCATATACTTAGTAGCTTAGGCGTGAAGCGATGACAAAAAAACACACAAAACACTAACTTTTTGTCATTTTTTGCATGGGAGGTACGACACCGCATTGCCTGATCTCCTTTATAATAAATTCAAAACAATTGGAATACTAAAAAAAACATATGGTGAGAATCTGGTGTGAATATGTTAAATCCGCACCAACGATTTTATACAGTAAGAAGATATGTACCCCTAAATTGGAAATCGCCATAACTTCCTGAATATTTGAATTACAAAAATAATATTTGATATTATTTGTGTGGCCCTATGCTCCTCCTAGAAGAAAAAAGGAAAAAATGTATTATTTGTAGAATCCAGTTACTCGATGAAAATGGGCCTGAAATTGGAATCATTCGGGAATATTTCAAGTACTACGATAATATTTGATATGTGAGACATAAAAGGTAGCATCTACTTAGCTATAAATTGTAAATAGGCGTGATCAGATCAAGAACACGTCTACCTTCCATAGCCCCATTTTTCTGCCATTTTGTATTTGTTTTCGAAAAATTTTATTCCAAATTAAGGATAAGGGAGCTCAAAAACCCCCCTAGCCACAATTTTATCGTAATATAATTGAGTAATTTCTGCACAATTTTGTATCCGTCATGACGTTTTCGAAGAAAATGTTTTGGAACCACAATTTTGTGTTGGATCCGTCTCTTTGTTTTTGAAATATTTTATCCCGAATTTGGAATCAGCGAGCTTAAAAACCCTCTAACCAAAATTTTGAGTTGATTTAATAATTTTTTGGAAAAATTGTCCGGCTTTATGGATCCGATATTTTGTTTTAAAACAAATCAGTTCCATATTTAAAATCAGCGGCCCTAAAAACATACATGTTGATATTTTTTTTATTTAAAATGATACAATTGCATTCTAGAGCACTGCGTGTCGTAGATTTGCAAAAAAATAGTGCATAGTTTTTTGTTTTGTTTTGAATGAATAAACACTCAAATTTCCTCTTGAAGAGTTTACGACTCATCTTAGGAAACCATTTATAACTCTTTTAAAATTTAGCTTCCACAACCAGACAATTTTTCTCGAAATACGACTCCTCTGCATCACAAAATGTTTGCTAGGTCCTGGATCCAAGTAATGAATCTGATATTATCCACTTTTTACCTTCCAGTCATGTTCATCTTCTTAATTTTGATACCTTTTAAGTTTACACTTTAAGTACACTCACAGTGTATCAGTTTTTTATCTATTTCTTATCTTCTGTGTAGGGTACTTTACCGTCTAATCAAAGTGCAGTTTTAGTAACTAAATGTGCAAAATAATGAAAATTTGTTTGAAATTCACGAAATCGGCCCAAATTTAATCGTTCATGGTACGCAATAAAGCAAAATACGAATATGATGTACTGAGTAACTGAAAAAAAAAAGACAAGAGAAAGTTATTCAAAGGATTATAAAAAAATTAGAAACCCAGCTTGGACCTACGCTAGTAAAGGCTTGAATCTCAAAAGCATAAAATGGCTTAGCGCGAAACACCAAAGGTTTCTGCGCACGTTGTATTAGAAACAAGAGATTGCGTTGAAAACGTGGGGATTGATCAAACCAATTGTTAATTTCAAAAGCAGCGGTGGCGACTTCCAAGGACTATGGAAAAATGCAAAAAATATTATATATACAAAAATGCCTAAAATTATGCAATGCTATTTGCTGTAGTGCTATTATTACAATTCAGCTTAACCATGTTTAGAAATGTATTGCATATTTATAGGCTTAACATTGTAATTTCAATATCAACGAAGTATCTTACATCAAAATACACCAGGTTACCCATCACACACCAATAGAAAAGTTGCGAAAAACCAGCCAACATATAAATTTGAAATTTCAAAGCAACCATAGGCTGACCCTTAGCCAGCAGCGCCTCAAATGCAGTTAAACAGATGATAAAAGTGCTGGCCGCCATTTGAGCCAGAAAGTTCAAATAAAACGAGCGATTAATGCGTTCAATCAAACTTAAAAACAAGAAAAATATTCAATATATCTCCAAATGTTATAAAAAAATTGCATAGTCACGCAATAATATGCTGATGATCCATAACAATTTCACGCAAGTCCTCCCACATGTTATCACACACACCATTCTCACCCAGCATTCGTATGCGCAGGCAAAGTATACGCAAACTTAATGTGATCTGACTAAACAAATGACAACCGATATTATCAATTAAAATGATCGCTGCCAAACTGTAGATTGTGCAAAAGCACTGAAATATGTAAATTCCGATACAAGTCCAAGGATGTCGTTCGGGATTATGCAATTCAAAGGGGAACTTAGCGCGATATGGCAGCGGTTGCTCGCTGAAAAATGGTTGCATGCTAATGGCCACAAAAAGTATAAATGCCATATGTGAATAAAATGAGAATGATACCAATTCGAATAAGAAAAATCCACGTTGTAAATTGCGTATTTTGCGATTCTCGACTGGTAATTGTGCGTAGCGGGCATGCATACGATTTAGTTCAAGGAGTATTCCTTCGATTTCGGTTGTGTTCTTGCGATATTGATAGATTTTTAGTAATATTAAATAGAGCTGCAAATGGGAAGAAGAAAAACAGCACAGATTATTTTGTAATATATTTTGAAATAGAAAATATCATGCTATTTATTGTAAAGCCGTTGTTAAATTTTTTGAAAAATGTTAGTTTTTCTTAATTTTTTAAAGTTTTATGTAATTTTTGGAAAATTCTCATGTGATTTTTAAAAACAATCATGTGATTTTTAAAAGTTCTAGCAAAATCAGATAAATCACACAAAATTTTAGTTTGTACCACATATTGAAAATATAAAATAACGTGAAATTTTCACGTTTAAAAAACTCCAGTTTTTTCAATTATTTTAAGTTTAAATCAACAAGAATAGTTTCCTTCTTTTAACTTATGTCTCATTTAACAATCAATTGTCGTAGATTTGACCAAACAAGAGTTAAATAAAAGTGGCCACGCCCATAATAATGGTTTCGACCTCTAGGACTCTGAGCTTTTTCAGATAAGCCTTTTAATTTGAGTTGTTTTCTATAATTTGATTTTTTTGTATGAAAATCGGGCTAAAGTCAAGCGTTGCTCCCAGAACCCGATTTGGTTTAAACCAAGCTTTTCTTGTTAAAGTTATAATTCTTACAAAAAATGTTTAATCAAAAAGTGTCGCTCGGACCTAGTTTTGGAGATATGGTCATCGGAAGATCGGGATATAGTTTTTATAAAAACCGATATAAGTTCTGAATCCCTTGATGGATTTCAAAAATATTGATGTTATATGAAAGATATTTTAACTAGCTACAAAATTATTCCGAAAAAGTTTTAAATCCAAGCCGTGGTTTTCAAGAAATGGTGATTTTGTGAAAATTTTCACCAGTTTTTTTTTAAAAAACTATTATAAATTAAAAAAATACCTTAATAACCTCTAGCTGTGGTAACAAAATATGGAAGCCTTATCTATTTTCCTTCATAAGGTATTCCATTCAAAGCTGAATTTGCATTATTAGGGCATTTTTTATAGAAAAACAAAAATTAATCTATAGAAATTTACATGAAATTTAGCAAATATTACAACAACAACACCACCACTAACAAAAACAGCGCTAACAAAAACAACAACAGCACCACCACTAACAACAACAATGGCTAAGGGAGACCATCCGATTGGGAGGCCAGGAATAGCAACCTTGACCACAATATCTGGTCTGGCGTTCGAGTCGTTACAATAACAACAACGACACCACCACTAACAAATACAATGACACCACTATCCACAACAATAACAACAGCAACAACACTAACGAAACAAAAAAACACAACACTAACAACAACAACATCAACAACACCACTAACAAAAACAACAACAACAACAACACAACACTAACAAAACAACAACACTGCTAACAACAACAACATCAACAACACTCGCAAAACAACAAAACTACTACTAACAACAACAACAACAACATCAACATCACTGTTAACAACACCACTATCAACCACAACAAAATGAAAATTTTTATTCAAAAACGTGAGGCTTACTACTACTTTTTATTACAAAAGAGAAAAATTGTTATTAAAAATTTCGCGCGAAATTTTTAATAACAATTTTTCGCCTGCGGCGCTTTCTTTTTTCCACATTTTCCCAAGTCATTCAGTCAGGTTATATAATTAATTACAAAAAGAAGGTCTTAACCCCCTAACGGTGAACCACTCAATTTCTTTTAAAGATCCAGTAACTGATGACCACACAAATACGATTGAGGGCCTGTGGCGATATTTCAAAAACGCTTTGCATGTATTTAACAGAAGAAAACGATTTTACGAAGGATATATTGCAAAATTTATGTTCCTTAAAAAGTGAAAAGCAGAGGGGGTTGAGCCAATGGAGGATTTTTTTAAATATGAGGGAGAGTTCCATAAAGTCTTTTCCTATGAAGCAGAGAACGATGATGATGATATTGTTGTAGATGAAGACATCTTATCATATAAAATAAAATACAAATTTTAATTCTTCTATTTTTTTTTTTTTTTTTTTTTTTAAAAAAAAACCTTACAAATATAGGAAATCAGATACAAATGGCATAGTTAATAAAAGAAAATAGATTGGCCTTTCATATTTTGTTACTAAAATTATGGATTGATAAGACGTTTTTTGGAAAAAATAGTGTTTTTTTAAAAAAAACCTGGTCAAAATTATCTTAAAATCACCATATATCGAAACCGAAAACTCGGATTTAAAACTTTTGTACACCAATTTGGTAGCTAGTTATAATACCTTTCATATGACAGCAAAATTTTTGATATCCATCAATGGACTCAGAACTTATACTTGTTTTCATAAAAGCTATATCCCGATCTTCCGATTGCTGTATCTCCGAAACCAGATCTGAGCGACACTTTTTGTTTTTGCTGTTGTTGTTGTAATTAATTTCCAAAGCCATATTTTGGCAAAAAAAATAAATTTGGCTTTGGGAGCAACGCTTGACTTGTTCCGAAAATCGCATGCGAAATTTAAAAAATCTCATGAGATTTTATGGAAAAATTTTGTAAATGACTTGTTTTGTAGCTAATAATATTCAGTTAACATAAGAGTCGTGGACTTGGCAAAACACGATTTCGACCTCTAGGATACTGAGCTTTTTCATATAAGCATTTTAATCTTGAGTTGTTTTCTTAAATTTGAATTTTTTTGTATGAAAATCGCATGTGACTTTTGAAAAATCTCATGAAATTTTTTTAAAAATTTTTTAAATACATAATTTCATATTTTATTTATATTAAGTCCACAAAGTCGTGGATTTGACAAAACATATATTAAATAAAAATGGTCACGTCCATCATAACAGTTGCAACCTCTAGAATCCTGAGCTATTTCAGCTGAACATTTAAATCTTGAGTTGTCTTCTTTAATTTTAGTTGATTTTTTATGAAAATCGCAAGCAATTTTTAATAATCGCATGCGAGTTTTGAAAAATTTCATGATATTTTATAAAAAATCTCATGACATTTAATTAAAAATTTTTGTAAATGACTTGATTTTGCTTACCCCCAACAGTACTACAAGATCATCACCGAAGAGCACAATATCAGCGCTGGCTTCATAAAGATCAAAAGAAATTGTCGCAATAAAAACGATTAGCATCAACATGATTACTGTGTTATAGATCTTGTAAAGCAAACTATCGCTGACATTCTGTTTTGGCCATAAACCAATAATACTGTAAATTAAATATTGCCGAAATACTTAATAAAAGCACAATGCAGTTTTATAAAAAAATATAATATAATTAACTCCCATGCAAGCTACACGTAATACAAACCGCAAATATTTTCGCATAAATTCTAATGAAATATGCGTCGGATGCTGTTTTTTTTTGAAGACAATAACAATTTGACGGAAAGGCGCCAAAATGCTTGCTGTAGTAACTTCAATGTGTGCACGCCACCAATCATCACTGCCAACATGGTCGTCGTCATCGTTGTTGCTGCTGCTATAATTTTTATTTAATAACGTGACTTTGCTATTAGCCATATTGCTGCTTCTTTTCAGTTTGTGTTTTTGTTTTGATTAGCAGCTAATAGAGACCTTTGCTTGTTGGTAGCAATGAATGAAAGGATCAAGTTGCTTTTGCTGTTGCTATCAACATGTAGCAAAGCTTTTATAGCCAATGCACGCGACTTTGCTGCGGCGCGCCAACAATTTCCATTTCTTAACTACCATAAATTAGCATATTTAAGCCAAATGCAAACTTTCAATTAGTTGAGGAAGCACCTGTAGCAATGTTGTTGTTGTATGTTGTTCTAGCCAAGTGCATTCCATGCAACCAACAAATGCCAAAGATTCCATGCGTGCAAATATTAGAAATTCAATTAGTTAATACCGACAACATTGTAGCAGATTGTTGCATTAATGCTGAGGGGGGGACGGCTGTGGAGAAATGTTGCACTAACTTTGAGAAGCTTAAAACGGCTGAGAAATTTTCTTTGTTCAAAACTGAAAAATTTGCTCTTGATACTCGCAGCTTACTAGAAATAGTCTATCAATCTTCACAAAACTATTGAGTTGTTATTAAATAAATCATCCAATACAAACATTCCAAAGAACTGACAGTACATCCGGAGTTCTTCGGACAATAATCAGCCAATTACCAATAATTAACAAAGGTATCTCTTTAGGACTTGTTCCTGGGGAAGGTTTTTATTAATGAACTTCGACCCGGTTCTCGATTCCGTTTTTTCGTGAATTTTAGAACAACTTATCAAAAAAATCCATTAGGACTTTTTGCATATTTCAAACGGATTTTAATGGTTGGAGTAGTTTTCTACCCCTAAGGCAATGCATACACGCGATTCGGAACAAAACCGGTTTTTGTAAAGTTTTTGCAAGTTTATTTGAAAGAATTATGAAGTTTCATTAAAATTACTTCAAATAAAAAATTAAGTAAATTGTAGGTTAGGTGTTCGAAAGTCACTTCTAACGCTTTCCAGTTCAAGTTTTTCGAAATTTGCAGCTGGGTTTTCAGATTTTTATAAAAATTCACAGAGCTGTTCTAAGTGCTCAGTATGGAGACCTTTGTGATGATGCAAATCACATGCGCATTTTTGCATAGACACCGTGACAATTTTCATCCAAATAACAAACCATCCAACAAACCAACCAACTAATCAATCATCCAACCAATCACCCGGCCAACCGCACTTACAACCAACCAACCAATTAACATGCAACTTTTGTCCAACGGCTAACCAACATCGTGCAACTTATGTCCAACTGACAACCGACAAACACATGGAAAGCTCGTTGATCGTCATCAATTCAACACTTATCTTCATGATTAGATATAAGTATTTCACTTTGGGCCAGCTAAATCTTAAGAAATCAACAAAAGTTTCTTTAGCCAAGCAAGTATTCGAATAAAACACGGATGTCAAACTGTCGGTCAACTAAGTTTGCAACCAACTGAAGATCGCGTCATCAAATAATTCCGAACACACCCCAATTAACATTACTTCCGAATCTCACGCAAGGGGGCGGGCCGACACCATTTAATAAAGACAATGAAGGTATTTCTTGTTGGAGATACTTTCTTTCTCTTCGTGGTCGCCGCTTAGGTAAGACGTGATCCTGTTTTATTTAATACATCCAGTGACTTAGGACTTTTTTTAACAACGAGGACACATTGAGACATGACTGAGGCTTATAATTAACAACCATAGGACAACTGACGGAGAGGCATGGTCTGTGATGCACTCCACGGTGGACGGACAAAGACACGGTGGAACCCTATCCTCGAATAGGAAGATTAAAATTTAAGCAATGTGATAACTTTATATTATATTTATACTACTTATATTATTAACTAGGTTAATATTTAACCAAATGCTTTCGCTTGGTGGTCACCGCATAGGCTTACTGAATAAAGTGAATTATAACGTTTCGGATAAGCTGTGCTTTCTTTAGAAATATAAATTTTGTAGTGAACCCTGGGCGCTGACGGCTACACCCCGGCTAACGAAGGAAAGTTTCGTTACAAACTCAAAAGGTGATCATTTGAGCGATATCATTTGTTCAATTTAATGTCATAAATTTCCTTCACCTTTACCTTCACATAACCTTTGCGTAAAAACAAAGCCCCGAATTTTAAATTTCTAACAAAATGTCCGCCAATTCACATTATGACCTTACTTTTGCTCTCTTACAGCTAGAATAAACTTTTCCTACTCTCTCAATGAATTCTTTAATATCTCGCTTGATGATCTACAATTTTACTTCAATCATAAAACGCCCAGTCACATGCAATCGCGCCCACTTGATTTCTATCTATTAAATTATATGTGACTCTATTGAAACAACTAAAATTCCAATGAAGTGTAAAATTCTATTACGAGACATAAAGAAGAATCTTGAATCAAAAGCCTGAAATTAACTTATCTGTCTTTGGAACCATCGACTACTGTTAGCAAACTAGTTGCAAGCAACTTTTTATTATTTTCTTTGAAAAATTGCTTGATTCCCTTTACCAATTGCCGCCGTTTGCTGAATTATAATTAAAGCAACAAGAAGAATAAAAACAAGAAATTACTTGCATTCATTTGATATGCGTATTTAATATCATGCGATTTTTTAAAGCAACAAACAGCTGGAATTTTCAACGACTCATCTCCGATTTGGATTAATCAATGGTTATGAAACCTACAATTCGTCTGGCTTTGGCTTTTTTAATAGACCAGTTAGAGTTAGTTAGTATTTTGTGTTGTTGTTGTTGTTTTGTTGCTGATGTTGTTGCTGTTATTACACTTGATTATTGGTGGGGCGTCTTTTGCAGTTATAGCACATTCTATCATTACTGAACTGGATTACTATTATAGCACTTAGTGTCTTTTACAGTTGTAGTTGTAAATTGGATATCACACATGTTTTATCACAGCTGTCAAGTTTTGTGTGAATCCTGTTGTGACTATCTCAGGCATTTTATCTTATACTAACAATATGATTGTGGATTTTCTGGGTTGTACAAAATTTATATAAATATATTATTAAACATAATTTTTTTCGTATCATGCAAAAGAACTTGTTTTTCAATTAAACAGATACTAGTGAGATCAGTCCCACACATACGGAAGTTGGATTTGGAGTTAATCCCCATGAGGAAGTTTTACACAAAAAATTCTTCACTCGCAGTAATGAAAAATAATCTAGAAATGTATAAAATTGAAAAACCTGATATTTTTTAATCTCAAAAATAATTATACTTTATGTACATTAACGTGGGTCGGAAAAAAAAATTGTCTAGTTAGTTACAAATAAAACATGTTCCTTGGTATATTGTGAGATCTTTCACAAAATATTTTGACTACTCGTATGTTGAAAATTTAAAGTGGGATAGAATTTTCTTTTTGCGGCACAAACACTATTTTTCTAGCGAAAACATGTTTGTTTTTTGTAATTCAAAAATGTTAAAGTTTCGGAAAGTTCAAACTTCAAACATACCACCATTTTATCGTTGACCCTGAAAGTATATTATTTTATTTTTTTTTACATCATTCCGCTTGAGATGTCGACAAAATTCAACGTCATGTGCCATTTTCATACTTTCAGGATGAAATTTAAAGATTTTAAAAGTATTTAAAATCAAGAACAAGTGACTTTATAAAAAATATATTGTAATTATTATTCTTGTACCGCAAATGATGTCCAGGAAGAGTCAGCAGTATTGCTAGCAACTTAAACATTTTTGAAGTATTGTTTGTATGAAATTTCTATTCATGCAAAATTTTCGTATTTCATTAGTGTAAGAGTTATTAAGGGTAATGCATTTAAATTTTTCACATATAAGGAATAAGTACCTGGAGACCGATCCCTGCTCGGTCAACAATCTGATCTTATTATTTTATTCGATGTTTTTATTCATAGCTATTTTTTGGTATGATATTCGTATCTTTTCACCTCCAATGATCATGCTTTCAAAATGATAAATTAACCGATGTGAATAATAATAAGAAAAAACTCGGATAATATCGAATGGTATAGAAAAATATCAAGAACTCCACATTTTTTTGGTGAAATAGAATGCCCTAAAATAAATAAATGGGATATGCCACGCACCCAAAATATTTCGTCTCTTGTATGGGGGCTGAAATATCTTATCATCATACCTCGGAAAGTAAGAGACCTATTGGAAAAGTCCGCAAGGATATTTTGATAAGGAAGTATGTGGCTATTCGACGCCATTAATAAAAAAGGATTTGACCTTTTCTTGTAGATACGCAGTAAGACTGAAAACAGCGTTTTCTTCAACTTCAAGCAAGGATATTTCAAAATCATGCAGGTATAATGACAGTTTTGCTGATGAAGACGGATTCAGCGTCAAAAAGTGCATAAGACTACATAAAAGAAATAATAAGTTCATTCCATTTTTAAGTTTTTTAGTTTTTGGAACAGATGATGATTTACATTATTAGCTACCAACAATGAAAATACATGAGCTTACTGCTCAGTGTTTTTGAGTAAAACAACAATAAAAACACAAAAAACAAGGCAAAAATACACATAAATAAAAAAAGCAAAAAAATGTATCGGAAGGCTGGCTTGCGTTACTAGTTTCGGGACCCACCACAGGTCAAAATTGACTATAATAAGTCAATTCCTCATCAGACGCTTTGCCGACATCTTATAGAATTCTGCAAGCATACTTTATTTAACTTTTAGCATAGATTAGACGAGAATCACAGCTACAAGAAAAACACAGCACATGCAAAAATTCCAATTACTTTGTTTTATCCCTTTATATGCATTGCCCTGCCGTTGTGAGTCATCGATATTATACTATTTTTGCATAGCGCTTCGTTTGCAAGGTTTTTTGCCGAGCGGGTACGACCTTGTAACAGACAAAAAGTGGGCGGGATCGAAGAAGTGCCACGCCCACTCTTCGGCCCTTGAAAATTTTAATTCAATATTACTCGAAAACGACTCCAAGAATTTTAATGAAAATTTAGGGGGGTTTACCTCTACAAACAAGGGTTATTATGTTATACACCGTTATATTGGGAAAACTCGTTGAAGGGCGTGGCACCGCCCACAAAAATATAAAACGGTATAAAAAGAAAACTAATAAAGCAAACATTCTGAAATTAACTGTGAGGAGCCTAATTGCTAAAGGACATCTCTGATCTGAAAGTGGGCAAAATATCGCCGTTGCGCGTGGAACCTCCCATACAAGCAAAATACGTAAAATGCTATATCTCGCAAATGTTACTAGATATTTTATTGAAATTTGGTATGTAGGTACTGCTTATCAATTTCTTTTAATAATCAAAAAGTGGGCGGTATCGAAGAAGTGCCACGCCCTCTTTTTAACCATTGAAAATTTAAATTCAGTATTACTCGAAAACGACTTCAATAATTTTAATGATAATTTAGGAGATGTTACCACTGCAAACAAGGATTAATATGTGATATAACGTTTTATTAGGAAAATACGTTGAAGGGCGTGGCACCGCCCACAAAAAATACAATTCGCTAAAAAAAGAAAACTAATAAAGCAAACATTCTGAAATTAACTGTAGGGAGTCTACTTGCTATTAGGCACCTATGACCTGAAAGTGGGCAAAATATCGCCGGTGTGCGTGCAACCTCCCATACAAGTAAAATACATTAAATGCTATTTCTCACAAATGGTACAATATATTTTGATGAAATTTGGTATGCGGATCTGTATCATGAGTATCTAAAGCATAACGAAAAGAAGGCTCTGTTCAATAATTGCCACGCCCACTTTTTATCAAAATAAAAATTTTGGTTAATAACTCAGGTACAAAAAAACAATGGAATGAACTTTTTAATTCTTATATGCACCCTTATGTGCTTTTTGACGCTAAATCCGTCTCCGTTGCAGAACTTTCATTACACCTGCAGGATTTGAAGAAAAAGTCAGTACAGCATAGCTACAAGAAAAGGTAAAATTCTTTTTTATTAATAACATCGAATGCCTCAATCTTTCTTATCAAAATATCGTTTCGGATTTTTACAATAGGACTCCATTTTCCGAATTATGATCCTTTGAAGGTAAGATATTTCAGCCGCCATACAAATGACGAAATATTTTTGGCTTGTGGCATATCCAATTTATTTATTTTAGGGCATTCTATTTTACCAAAAAATTTCTATACCATTCGATATTTTCCGAGTATTTTCTTATTATTATTCTCATCGGTTTATTTATCATTTTGAAAGCATGATCATTAGAGGTGAAAAGGTATAAGTTTCATAACAAAAAATAGCAATGAATAAAAACATCGACTAAAATAATAAAATCAGATTGTTGACCGAGCAGGGGTCGGTCTCCAGGTACTATATATTTATAGAAACAAATATACAATTTTAGCACGTATAAGAAGAGAAGATAAGCACAAGATCTGTGCAATAACTAAGTGAATTTGTACAAGAGGGCATGAGACCTCCCTTACAAGTAAAATTTTCAAAATACTGCAGTTCCGGTTATATAATTTTTAAAAGGCGGAAGTCATTAAAGAGGCAAAAGTAATGTCAAACCCATCATATATATTATTTTAGCCATTTCTTTGATAACATTGCTTTTGTTCTTTTTTGACTTCGGCCTTTTCCACATTTGCCGATTCATATATCCTCTCATGACAATGAAAATATTGGGTCTCCCAGTATGTGATTTCATTTAAAATTCTTACACAATTTATTTCTTCGGAGAAATTTATAACACGCATGTATATTTGTTCTCATTTTTTCTAAAATACTTATTTTTAACACATAAAATGCTTGACGAATGATCATTAAAAGATACCATTACAAATTTCATCTACTGAAAAATAAAAGTTATCTTTTAAATGCGACATTTTATGTCAAAAAGATGTCAACTTTTTTAGATAATTCTCTGATAGTACAAGATATTTATTGAGAAATAAGAAACTTAGTACTTACTACTGCATTTCAACTTAATCAGCACAAAATCTGCACTCCAGATAATTATGTATATTCAAATCAATAAGAGTGCTGTGTACCACTATAAAACAGATTAGGCCAACTTTAATTGGAATTAATCGCACATCAAGTATACGCTCGAAAAAGTCATAAGATTCCAGCCTCCGGTTTTTTAAATTCATTAAGAGGTAGCGCGATTATTACACGACAGCGTCGATATTAATCGATTAACATCGATCGTTGCAACACACAGAAAAGAAAACAAAAAATACCGCTATTGATCTAGGAATCATTTTAAAGAATTATTAATAGCAACTAATTTTAAGCCGCTTGCGCAATTGTCCGTGTAAATGCATCATATACAGGCAGTCAGTTGTTGAGCGTCGCATGCGCATGCGTTCACATTACCCTCAGGCGCGCGCGTCTTTGATGTGCGATTTTTCGCAAGCAGTAAAAGCGTTTTATGTTTTCTTTTCCTACCACTAGCTGTGTTTAATATTTGCAACTTTGTTGCATTTCTTTTTTCATTTCTTCATTGAATTATTGGTTGGATTCGATATTTGCTTTTAAAATTAGGTCTCTTCTCTTCTCTTCTTCTTTATTGACCATTGATATTTATGAGTATCGTTTGGGTGTATAAAATGTATTTGCCCCCAAACATATACAAGTGTGCGTGTGTCTATGTTTGTGTGTAAAACTAACAAACGAGAAAATTTAAATGCCCCAGCGCCGTTTTGTGTCCATTAAACACACCTCACTTTAAATAGCCGATCATATAGTGATTTTTGTTGTTGTTGTTATTCGGTTCTTAAGTGCTCGTACTCTCATTGCACGTCATTGCACTTAATTGTGTGGAACGCTGTTACCGTTGGCTGCAGAAAAAAAAATGCAAGAAATCAACAACTGTTCAATGTTGCAGGACGACGTGTCGAAGTGCCCAAGCGGGCATATGCAATTTCGCAGAAATCTATTTGCTTTGTAGCTGTGTTTAATAAAATAATTAGCTCATTTATTAAAATCGTTTAACATGAGTGTGCGGCTCCCGCTGTTTTGCTTCAGAATGACGGGTGTGGAATTACTTTTTTGATCGATATTTTATTGGCAATTTAAGCATTTAATGCTTCCTAATGAACTTGAGCTTAGCAAGTAATTTTGCAAATTTTCTCGAATAAGAAAAAAACAAATTTTTTCTTAGGCACTGATGTAATTGTAATAAAAGATGTTGTACTCGTTTGAAAAAAAAAGATCTTTAATGAATGGATAAATTACATACTAAACAAACAACTCTAACGTTAAGTATTGGCGTTGAACCTACAATGTATCGAGAAACTCGATCATCTGAAAACATTGTGGAAACGCTCATTGGTACGAGAAATACTACTTAGAATATCATTTAATATCCAAGCGCTAGGGATCTGCACAAGACGTCTTGTTGCAGTTTGAAGACAATTCGTTTCAAGATAAGTTATATCTTGTACCCACTTTTTATTTATCAAATACTTCAGTTCAGTGTCCCTGCAAATGTCTTGACAGTAGTTGGATATGAGAGAAGAAAAACAAATACTGCACCGATATGTCTAGTTTGATTTGCTTTAGTTCAGTTGTGTGATGCTGTTTTGAAATATCTTAAGGGAGTATTTTTTGCAGAAAGCGGATTATAATTCTTCATAAGGTAGGATTTTTACAAAATGTGTGCATCAAATATTGCAGAAAATATTTAATTTCTCTAACTCCAGCTCAAGTGTATGCAAATAATATCTTTTTATTAACAGTTCTTGTTACAAATTTTATAAAAACTAGTAAGTGTGTTACCTTTGGTCTGGCCAAAAAATAATATACCCTACACTTCAGTATTTTGAAAATTTTGCTTGGTCGGAAGGTGCCATGCCTTCTTGACTATATTGGAGGTGCCACACTCTCTTGTCCGAATTCTTTCAGTTTTTGCTCAAAGTTTGCAATTTGAGTGAAATTTGGTTGGGTTATCTCTAAAACCGCCATCAGTATAACATTTTGAATTGTTTGCTTATATGAGAGGTGCTACGCCCTCTAGTTTTGATTCGCCTAGTTTTTGTCCAGTGTATGCAATTAATGTTCTTAGTGTTTGGCTGAAATTTGATTGGGTTATCTCAAAAAACGCTTTCAGTACAACTTTTTGCATCTTTTGCTTATATGGGAGGTGCGACGCCCTCTCGTAGGCGTTCACATTGCTTTTGCTCAGGGCTTGCAATTAAAGTTTAGTTAGATTATCTTTAAAAATGCCTTCAGTATAAAATTTTGAAACTCTTGCTTATATGGGAGGTGCCACGCATTTTGAATTTTTTGCTAGTATGGAAGGTGCAACGTCCTCTTGTCCGAATTCGCCTAGTTTTTGCTCAGAGCTTGTACATATTTACTATCCCTAGCTTTGAATATATTCTTTGTATGGGCGATAGGCGTGGCCGTTGACCGATGTCGCTCATTTTCAATCCCACGAGTTAACTTTGACGACGCAGGCAAAGTATCGAATTTCATTGAATTATATTGCTCAGTTTTCCCAAAAAATGTGTTTCCACGCACACTCAGCCAGCCAGTCAGACTGACGGATATGGCTATATCGACTGAGGAGGTGACACTGATCAATAATATATATACTTTTCAATACCTGCCACGCCTCCTTCTTTGCGTTACAAACAGATGGACAAAGTGAATATACCCTGGGTGTAGGGTATAAAATGGTAGTATTTTTTCGGTTTATAAAAATTGTAAAATTCTCCGATCGCAGCACCTTCGACATCACTGGTTCAGTTCAGTGCATATGCTGTAGTAGTGAATACAACAAAAGGATACTTTTGTGGCAAAAATAGTTTTTTGCTCTCCTCTTGTGCCTATTTATTGTAAACGCTCTCTCTCTCTCATTCGCGAAAATGTTTGAAAGTTACAATTCTGGGTTACCAATGCCTTTCAAATTGCAAGAGTTACCACGTCATTCATTTTACTGTAAGTGTTATGCACTGACCTGAAATATTTATTAAATCAGTTTTTTACTACACTGATAAAACAAACATTATAATTTAGTGTCAAATTAAATAAGTGTACAGTGAAGATTTGAATCTTGAATTTTTTAATCAAATACTTCAAATTCAGTTCAATGTAAAATGTGCGGTTAAAAAAAGTACACTATATTTTAAGATTTCCTGTGCAGGTCCTTAATATCTACCTTGTTTAAGACAAAGGTGTAAGGTTCTTGGTCTTGTTGGTCTTATGTGCTACATATTCACCGCGATATTCAAATAGATTTGGAATAGACCTATTTGTGTATTTTTTACATAAAATTTTTTATATGAAAACTATATGTAACGTTTTGGCGCAAAATATACTGAACAAAATTTTACAATTATTATTTAAAAATAACATATTTTGGCTAATGAGAAAACTGGCATGCTTAGTTTTTGGTTCCTTAATTAAAAATATTTATTATGGTTTAATTTTTAGAAAAAAAAAATATGTGCTTAAGCACAAAAATTTTTGCCCACATTTTCGTCGGTAATGCTTATGTTCCTTCTTGAATTCTTTTTTTTTTTTTTTTTTTTTTTTTTTTAATAATAATAATCGAGTTTAGCTACTGCAGCTAATAGCCTTCTTAGCCAATTAGCAAAAAAAGGCTATAAATTAAATTTTTAGCTTTTTATAAAACTTTCTGAAATATGGGATAAAAACCATGCAAGTTATATTTTGTTTCGTATCCCGTAGCTATATCACACTTTCACAACATACCGCTCTAGCCTATATGTACATAAATATGTAAGAGTGTTTTCATACACCTGCATAGAAATATTCATACAAATCAGAGATGGGATGTTTGAAAAAATTTTGTGTTATTATTATTTTTTTTTTGTTATTCTTTATGAGAGAATATAGAATTTGATGTTGCAAAAGTGATTTCATAATGAAAAAACGCTGAAGAAATTAATGTGTACTAGAATCGCCCAGTGGTCAAAATTCGACCACAATGTATGTATTATATAATTTTGGTACTTTTTGGCCATTTTTTGTACTTTTTTTTTGCTATTTGGTACGAAATAGAAAAGCTCTTTAATCATCTCTACTTAGTATAATTTAGGCAAAACAAAAAACATGTTATTCTTTTTGTCTTTTTCTTTGTGCTTTATCCTTTTATCAGCTCTGTGTGACCGTGTCTTTTGCTGCTGTTTGCATTGAAAAATTTGTGTTTAATTTTACCTGGCTTGAAGTCAAAATATTAACATAATTTTAACTTTGTGCACATCTACATACAAATACCTTTATAATAGTGTATAATTTAACGTCTTACTCCATTTCTAACATAGTAAAAAAAGATGGACAAGCCTTTGCCTTGCATATTAATAAATAGATAACTACCCATGAAAAATTAAACGAAACCCGTGTAACGCTGGGCAAAAGAACTATGTAGTTAGTTATAAAATTCACTTTTACTTATAAGAGGGATCTGGCATTTTTCCATTTCCAGGTTCAACCAGAAAGCTGATCATAGTGAAACTTAATGCAAGAATTTTCTAATACTTTCTAAATCAATCTCAACCTCAATTAAGAGATAAATGATAAATGTTGTGAAACTCAGAAGTATAAAATTTTGAAAAATTTACAAAATCCGCAAAGAAAACATGATCCAATTTTAAACAAAAAATAGAAAAACAACTTTCAATATTGTACGAGTATCTAAAAAATTCAGAGCAACAATGATCAACACCAAAACAAATTTTTTAGTTTTCTTCTTCATCTTCTTTTTCCAGATGCCATGATAATTAATTTGTTTGACATAATTTCAAATGATCGAACAAAAAAAAAAAAAAAACAACGGCAACAGTTTGAGAATCTTAAAAAGTGATCGCGGCAAAACAGCAATTGTAAACAACTTCTTGCCATTAAAAGATAAGAGACCCAGCTAAATTGAAACAAAAGCAACAAAGCCAACAAGCCACAAAATTTATTGCTGGCGCTATTTAAAGTGGTCGACAACAACAACAACAAACCAGACCAGGAAGAAGAGATTTCGTAAATAGATCCAGATTAGATTGTTGATTGTTGTTGTTTTATCATGATGACGATCAATGAATAAAGATGTTTGTGCTCAAGAAAGACACTATGTCGATGATGTAGTTGAATATATCGTACATTTTAACATGGAACACAGGAAAAGTTGCCGATACCATTGAGTTATTGCCGCTGTTGTTGTGATTTTGATTATCTTCCATTGTTGCAAAGTTGCGATTGCATGCTGTGTTAGCACTTTTTCATCAGTGTTGGCTGAATTGATTATTCGCTTTGGATTTATGTATCAACTAAGGAATAAACCGTGGATATTTACAAAATTCTTTAAAAAATGTCGTGAGAGTTAATATTTATTTATATAACTAAAAAAAATATCATGAAATTTAAATTGGAAAAATTTTTTCAACAAAAAAAATATGATGGTAAAAATGATAAAATTGATAAGGAAATTAAATGAAAGTCATGGAAACTAAAATCAAAATTAGAGAAAACTAAAAATATATCAGGCTCTGTCAAAATTTCATGAAATTTCTTAATTAAATAACATGAAATGAAAAGGCTTCAAAAAAATGTTTAAAAAAATATCATAAAAAAACAAAAAACTAGTATGCGAGTTTTTAAAAATACTCAGAAATATAAAAAAGTCTAAGAAAAATATCATGAAAAATTACAAAAATAGCATGAGATTTTTAAAAAAACCAAAGTCAAAATTTCATAAAACTAAAAAAATTACAAGCCTTGAAAAAATTTGATGAAATTTTTTAATTAAATATCATGAAATTAAATTTAAAAGAGAATATTATAAAAACAACTATCATGCGAGTTTTTAAAAATACTCCGAAACATAAAAAATAAGGAAAATGTCATGAAAAAATTACAAAAATAGCATGTGATCTTTAAAAAACCAAAGTCAAAATTTCATAAGACTAAAAAAATTAAAAGCCTTGAATAAATTTAATGAAATTTTTTAACTAAATATCATGAAATTAAATTTTGAAAAATATATAAAAAAACTATCATGCGTTTTTAAAAATACTCAGAAATATAAAAAAAAAAATAAAGAAAATGTCATGAAAAAATTACAAAAATAGCATGTTAGTTTTAAAAAACCAAAATCAAAATTTCAGAAAGCTAAAACATTACAGAAATTTTGAAAAAAAATATCATGAAAAGAAAAACTAGCATGCGAGCTTTTCAAAATACTCAGAAATATAAAAGAGTCTAAGGGAAATATCATGAAAAAATTACAAAAGTAGCATGAGATTTTTAAAAAAAACCAAAATCAAAATTTGAGAAAACTAGAAAAATAACAGAAATTAAAAAAAAAAAAACATATCATGAAAAGAAAAACTAGCATGTGAGTTTTTAAAAATACTCAGATATGAAAAAGAGTCTTAGAAAAATATCATGAAAAATTACAAAAATAGCATGAGATTTTTAAAAAGACCAAAGTCAAAATTTCATAAAACTAAAAAAATTACAAGCCTTGAATAAATTTGATGACATTTTTGAACTATATATTGTGAAATTAAATTTTGAAAAAAATATCATTAAAAAACTATCATGCGTTTTTAAAAATACTCAGAAATTTAAAAAAGTCTAAAAAAATATAATGAAAAATTACAAAATAGCATGAGATTTCTAAAAAAAAGCCAAAATCAAAATTTCAGAAAACTAAAACATTACAGAAATTTTGAAAAAAATATTATGAAAAGAAAAAACTAGCATGCGAGTTTTTAAAATTACTCAGAAATATAAAAGAGTCTAAGGGAAATATCATAAAAAAATAACAAAAATAACATGAGATTTTTAAAAAAAACGAAAATGAAAATTTGAGAAAACTAAAAAAATAACAGAAATTTAAAAGAAAAACATATCATGAAAAGAAAAAACTAGCATGTGAGTTTTTAAAAATACTCAGATATATAAAAGAGTCTAAGAAAAATATCACGAAAAAATTATAAAAATAACAT
Organism: Calliopum simillimum; assembly: GCA_951812925.1. Classification (NCBI taxonomy): domain Eukaryota; kingdom Metazoa; phylum Arthropoda; class Insecta; order Diptera; family Lauxaniidae; genus Calliopum; species Calliopum simillimum. Next base: position 108,846,700 of record OX638370.1, read on the forward strand.
GAGATTTTTGAAAAAAAAAAACATAAAAATGCATTTATAAAATAGAAAAATATATGGAAGGACGTTAGAGGGTAAGGAGTGGAAATAAAGTTTATTTTTCCTTTTCAATATATTTTTGCTTATACATTTTTTATATGATTTTTGGTGTCATAAATCTTTGAATTATAGTCAAACAAATGAGTCAATCGTTAATGAAATCTCAAATATGAATCGGGTACCCCGCTATAAATCTCCTTACCAAGCAAGGAAAAACAATGAATTACTCTTGTCCGAGTAAAACTTTTATTTACAAATGGCATAACCTCTTTGGGTAAGGCACGGGCTCACTTGAAGACGGCCCACGAAAAACCAATACAGAAAAATTCCCGACTAAAGAAGACACAGCTCGCAGAGTTGGTTGAAGTATCAGATACAACCATTTTTAAAATTCCTTACAATAACCTTGGCATAACTAAAGTTAGCGCAAGATGGGTGTCGAGACTACGAAGCCTCAAAAAAAAAAAGCTTGAGAAGTAGTCTCGCGATTTTTTGGCCTTCTGTAGCAAAGACAGAGATGAAGTATTGGCTCGAACTGTTACTGGGTTCATCATTTTGAATCTGAGTGACCAGAGAAAAAAAAAGCAGACCTTGAAATAAACTTTTTTAAAAGTTTTTTTTTACTGAAAATTTTATTGTACCAATCGATGAGGTAAGGTCGAAAATAGATTTCGGACATGACCAAGGGTGTCTCCCACCCCTCTTAGAAACCGATTTGAGCCCATCTTAGTAAAAAAAATTTTACACCAATCGATGAGGAAAGGTCAAAAATAGATTTTGGATAAGACCAGGGGTGTCTCCGACCCCTCTAAGTGACCGACTTTGGCCCATTATTGAAAAAAAAAAAATGTATTGCACCAATCGATGGGGATAGGCCGAAAATAGATTTTAGACATGACCAGGGGTGTGCCCGACCCTCTAAGTGACCGTTATGGGGTTATTTTTGTAAAAAAAATTTAAAGCACCAATCGATGAGGTAAGGTCGAAAATATATGTTGGAAAATAATGCCGATAGTCTTTTCGGCCTTGGAAGGAAATCTCTTGATCGATTACAAATATAAAAGTGTCTACAAAACCGGAGAATACCACGCATCAATTATAGAGTGGTTAAGGGAAGCCGTCAGAAAAAATTAATAGGAAAATTGACCTTCTGCACGGCAACGCACCTGTTTACAATGACCGCCCTGCAGAAGGTGGGCTTCGAAATTCTAGCTCACTCACATTATAGTCTTAACTTGGATCTCAGCGACTATTTCGTAATCCCAAACTTGAAAAAAAAACTTCGTCGATAGAAATTTTCAAGTGATGAAGAAGTCAAGGATTCGGTTTCAGTTTTTTTTTTTCAGACAAAGATAGAACTTTTTTTTTTTTCGAAGAGATATACATAAGTTAATTGAAAGATCCGGAAAATGTAGAATATATTGAGATGAAAATATAGAAAAGTAAAATTAAAATCATATTTTTATTTTCACTTCTCACCTCACATATCTGACTAAAAAACGTCCCCTCGTAAGTAAATCATAATTTTTATAGGGTAATCACAAAACTTTATAAATTTTACCACTAAAATATAGAAATGTATTGTATAAAAAATACTATCATGGAATATTCAGAAAATAGCAAGATAATTATAGAACATATCATGAAATTTTTAAAAATAAAAACGGTTTTGATAGATAAATGGTGATAACACGCTGGAACAGAGAATAGAGTCATTTCGGAATATCTACAAAATTTGTACATTGAAGATCACATAAAACAAAAACATAAACTCATATAAAGCGAAAAATTATGTCAATTTCAAAGAATTTTAGATAAGCTCTCAGACCAAATAAAATGCATACAACAAGAAAAAACAAAAAATTCGACTAACAAGCGATTAAGTAGTCACCCAACACCATTCAATTGAAATTAAATAAATCGATTTAGTTTATATTGCTGTTTAATGACGAAGAATATTCTACGATATATCTTTCTTTCGATTTCAGAATACTCAGAACTCATTTTTATTCATTTGTTTTCATCAAGATCAACGCATTGCAGCGATGCGATTAAGATTAAGCGATCACTTTGTATTGGATGCTGGCTGCCTAAGAGGATCAAAATTATCTTGATCACTTAGATACATACGAGAAGATCATAGAAATGAATTAAGCCACAGCAACAACAACAACGGCAACAATTTGATTTGTGTACCGTTGAAGTAAAATTGACTTTGCGGTTCTTTTTTTTTTAATTCATTTTGCAATGCAACTTTATCCAAGAAGTTTAATTAATATGCTTAATAATCGTGCACAACGTTCAGTACATACATACTTACATATATAACATGTGTTGTGTTGACACTTTAATTGGGTTAATAATTATGAAATTATATTTTCATTCTTTTCTCCATTTTTCTTACAGATTTTTCCACATTTGGTGCTTGGACTTTTCTTTTTCATACTGTGATATCTGACAAGAAGAATCGCTTAATCGCATTAAAGCGGTGCTACCGGATTTCTGTGGAAAGTGTTGCAAGTGGCATGATGTTCAAGATAAAACTGGGGTATTTTTTTTTCAGTGATAGAGGTAAGTGTGGTTTCATTTTAAGCTGCTTAAAAATTATTTCCACTGATAATTCTTTGTATCTTCTAAACTTTCACAATATTTTTATTGATTGCATTTTTATTACAATTGATTTGTGTCTTTTTAAATGGAGCTGCCTGCTATTTGTGTGGTTTTTGATGAGCGTCATCATTAAAGTGACGCTTCTCCATCTACTTTGTGGCACGCGCCCACTTTGTTGTTTGGAAAAACGACGCATGCCATGTCGCTTTATGTGCAATAACGTTCTCGTGGTATTTTCTTTATTGATCACTTGGCAATTTATTAAACTGACGAACTATTAATGAGATGACGTTGATGTGGTTTTTTTATTGATAATATTTTATAGAAAGTAGACTTTTTTTTCAAAAAAATGCTTGACACGATAGTGATAGTCTTCGGTCATTGATGAAACAAAGTAAGTGTGGTTTAATAAAAAAGAAGAATTTATTGTTTAGAAAAGCCGTTTCGGCTTTCCGTGCCAATGCAACAGTTATTAACCAAAACTTTGATTTTATTATCAAAACGTATAACATACTTTTCACGTACGAAGTCCAGTATTTATTGACCACGAATTACATTAAATTTAACAGTCATCACTTGATTAAACTGTGTGTAATTTATGAAATCATGGTAATATAACCAATGTCCACTATCTTCCCGTGATAGTACACCAAAACATATGAGATACGTGCTCTCCCGTTTTGCACCTACACGTGCAATTTTTTTTTTTTATTTTTAGGTATCGACACATTTTTCGCCAAAATATGATTTTTTCGGAAAAATAATCATTTTCTCAAACTCATATTTTGCAAACCGTTTGGAATTTTGTTTTTCTCTCTGAAGCAAAATTGAAAAAAAAAAAAAAAATCTAAAAAATTTCATCTTCAAGGTCAAAATCACAAAAATGCTGAAAAGTCTATTTTTTTTACCTTTTTCCTCTGTTCAGGTTCATAGGTAGCAAACTGTTAAAAATTCAAGCAAATAATCAACCACAAATATGTACCTAAGATCTTAATAATACTATGCTATCATCTATAACAAAGGCTCCTATTGCGGCCATCGATTGGCAGTAGATAAACGCTCTTTTTCGATTATCGATTGTCTTTTCTATTGCGTTCAGCGTTTTGTAGAACGTTTGTCGACTGTGAATAGCAACGCAATCGATGGCTGTTCTATCATTTTGTTTTGATAGATGAATTTATTTTGCCGGAATATTTTGCTCAAATAGAAGAAAAAATGGTTAAAAAGTAATAATTTATGTAATATAAATGGTTTTACAAGAAATATTTGTAATAACTAATACATTAAAAGTTATTTTGCTAATTGCAGAGCAAAAATGTCAACAAAAGGCGACTTGGACGGTTCGTGGGATAAATGGAGCAAAATGTTGCTTTGTAGTTGCTAGTGTTGACATACAGTTGAAGATGTTTTTCATTTGGCCATCCAATAGTGCGAGCAATTCAGCAAATGCAATTTTTGGAATACGAAAATATTTTCTTTTATGTATTTCTAAAGGATTCAATGAGTCCCTCAGTCGGCGTCTTTTTCTGGGAAAATCCACATGGTTTTCATCTTCCTCTATGTCGTCGGACTACCAAATGCTCCAAACAACTCCTGTTTTGTAATAAATTTGTCCCGAAATATTTTTAATTTAATTAAATTTCAATTAAATCTTTCAGAAAATATTGGAAATCAGCTGCTCTCAAAATAAAATATTCACAAAATTTAAAGTCACAATGGTAATTCTTTCTATAGCCGTATTCACGATGTTGTTGCATCGTAGCATATGCAAATTTGCAAGAGTATATAATTCTGAGCGTAACTGTTGTAAATTGCGTTGCAAACGTTTCAGAACAGCTGGTGTTTGTTTTGCTTGTCAAACATAATTTGAAATTAAAAATTTTTTACTGTCAAATTTTGAATTAATGAAGTTTTATTGAATTTTTTAACTTTATTCAAAAGAAAAATTATGTTTTATTAAGGAATTAGGTGATACATTTCACAATTTTTACAAATCTTTTTAACATTTTGGAGGCTGTATGAATTTCGTAATACATAGATGCTCAACAGTCCTAATAACATTAAACTTGCTCCAAGAACTGTCGCAAGCGCAGAGTTCTTGACTTCTTCTATACCGATGTATACATTACATCGATGTTTACGATTTGCTTAATGTAAAATCCAACGAAGAATCCTTATTGAACGGAAGCGAAAAAAAACTTGGCAGATTGAAATATATGTGTTTGCATTAATTTTTGAATTTGTAATAAAAATCAATGTCAAAAACACAAATGTCATTAAACAGTTGTGAAAATGTGTTGCCAATCACACATGAACAAAGGAAAATCAGTCACAATAGAGACTTGCAAATCGAGAATGCAATAGGTTTTTGTCTTGCAAATTTGGTCTTGCTTACAAGACTCTTGCTTTTGAAAAATTAATGAAAATTGTTTTTGTAAAAGGAAATAATTTTGCATTTGCTACGATGCAACAAGATCGTGAATACGGCTTATATAATCGATACATTTTGTGAATATTTTATTTCGACAGCTGTCATACTGTGAATGTTTTATTTTGACAGTAGTTTAATTTCAATATTTTGTGAAAGATTTTATTTTAATTTATTTAAATTTAAAATGTTTTGGGATAAATTTATGAAAAAAAAATAGTTCTTTGGAGCTTTGGTGAACCAACGACACTGAAGAAGGAAAAAACCGTGTGGGATTGGCCAGGAAAAAACACCGACTGGGAGACCCATACAATCATTTGAAAATGCATAGAAGAAAATATATTCGTATTCCTAAAATTGCATTTGCTGAATTGCTTGCACTATTAAATGGCCAAATGAAAAGCATCTTCAAATCTACGGAAATACCAGCAACTACAAAGCAAAATTTTGCTCCATCAATTCCACCAACTGTCCAAGTTGCCTTTTGTTGCTTATCACTTTTGCTCTGAAATTAGCAAAATAACTTTTAATGTATTAATTATTACTATTATTTGTTGTGAAACCATTAATATTACATAAATCCTTACTTTTAAACCATTTTCTCTTTTATTTGCGCAAAATATTCCGGCAAAATAAATTCATCTATTAAAACAAAATGATAGAACAGCCATCGATTAAGTTGCTATTCACAGTCGACAAACATTCTACAAAACGCTGAACGCAATAGAAAAGACAATCGATATTCGTATTGACGTAAATATGTGTATGTAAAATGCATATGTAGTGTACACAATGTATAGAAGCTATGTTTTATATGTTGATGGCTCTGGACTTGAAACTCGCACCCTCTTCAGTTGTGGCTTCAAATCGTTGTTCGAATAGTCCGAATTTGACTCTTATCCTGAACTAACAGTGTTCACTGTAACGTTGCGTCCAGACAGCTCTCCAGCATCAGCTTTTTCTTCTTCAGTTACTTCATTTATATCATATGCAAGCAATGCGTCGAGTTTTTTGCCTTTGGTAGAACCGTTCTCCTTGCTCATCGGATTCAGTAGGGAGTTGTTTGGTGAATTCGTCAAAATGGAAATGAAGAAAATGCAGCTTCAATGTCATAGATGCACCGATTTTCTCAAAATAATAAAGTATTTCTTTCACCCATTCTTTTGCTTCCGGTTACGCGTCTCGATCCCCTCCCAAGACTTTGCTGCATACACGCTGAAGGTAAATCCATGTCATGGAATGATTTTCGTCAAGCGATGATTCAAAGCTGCTCTTGAATAAATTTCTAATGTCAGGGCCAAGTACGCCTGTTAAATGAAGACAGAACAGAAAACATTAACAAAGTGTAAAGGTTAGGTCAACAAATTTAAAAAATTTTAAATTTACTGCAATAACTTTTTAAATTTTTACAATTTTAAGAATTTTTAAAAATTGATTTTTTAATTGAACTTTTTAGTCATCTATTTGCAAGGATCGATTTACATATAAATCTATCAATGCATTTTCTAACACATAATTATGACAAATCAAGGAACGGATTAAAAAACACGGCTATAGTGACATATGTTTCGTCTTTCGCCACAAATTAATTAATTATGTGTTAGAAAATGCATTGATACAATAGATTTATATGTAAATCGATCTTTGCAAATAGATGACTAAAAAGTTCAATTTTTACAATTTTATAAAACTTCAATATGATGGAAAACACTGATTAAAGACTTTTTCTCATACAATTTTGTGTGAAAAAAGTAAATCCACACAAAATAAAGTCTGGGTGTAAAATTCAAACCAAATTGGAATGGATACACATCCACGCCAAATTTGGCATAAATCTATGCTTCAATTTGGTATACAAATTATTTATGCTTGTTTGTATAAAATGTATACACATAAAGTATTAACACAATTTCAACTATATTGGTTTAAATTTTATAGCATCACTTTATAAAAATCTTTTATACTTTTTTTGTATAAAATTTATATAGAAGTTCATATGATTTTTATTGTCTGAACGGTCCACTAAATCTCATCTAACCTTGATATTCCTTTCATTTTGTTAGTACTTATTTGTGGAAAACTATTAAAAATAAAAAACTATTTTTGCTTGGAAATCCTTTTTGCCAGCAATTTAAGCTGATAATTTTTTTTTATGCAACAAATTGTTTTTAGAAAATTCCTTAACATAAAAATTATAGTTAATGTGTTCATGCAGCTGCGGCAGTTTTTCTATTTTATCTACTGCATCATTTAGTATATTTTATCATCAATTGTTGCTCATAACTGTTATCCCACGCTCTTCCTAGCAGCAATTGGCAACAATTCCTCGTTTTTTTATAAGCAAATTTATAAGATTCTTGCAGCACAATTGTTGCAAAATACAAAACCCAATAATAAACTGTCTCACCTCACAGCAACATACCGTAGAATCCTGTCCAAGCAAACCATTTAGTGTTGCTGTTGCTGCTGCTGCCCAGCATGTTGCCCACATTCCGCGCACGAATGCAAGAAGCCAACCAATCAAGCAAGCAACCAACAGAAAAACCATGACCAACACACAGCAGCCAAAGAGGACGAACTGGTCTCTACTGTTATTTGCATTACAATCAGTTGGAGTCGTCGTCGCCATCGTCGATCGAATGCTCTCCCAATGAAGTGGTTTTATTTTAATTGATCGGACTTTGTGTATTGATGTTAGTGGGGGAAGCATTCGTTCATTTCAATGCCATGCCATGCCAGTGAACTGAAAGCACATGCGCAAAGTCAGCAGCAGCAGCAACAAATCACCAATACCAGCAACATTTAAAAAGTGTACCAGTCTGTCAGGGGTCGTGCAGGCGCGTCATTTATTGGAACAACATTTTTATTGCGCCATTCCAAATGATCCTTTTTTTCTTTTTGGCGATTGTGTTGCAAATGTTGTTTTGCCGCTTGTCAATCGTTTGTAAAAGAAAATGTTGCTCTGCCATCAATGTGTGTGTGTGCGTGTATGTTGCACGCAAGTTGTTGCTGTCAGTATCAGTGAGTTTTGCATCTTTTTTTTTTTTTAATTAACTTATTTTCTCTATTGAAGCATTGAAACAAATCTTCATTCGTGTTGCAACTATTTGTATTTTCCGTTCTGGCAACGACTCTTAGATAATCATTTTGGTTTGATCCTCAACTGGATTTGCGTAATCCTCCTCCAGAAACAGCGAACATGTTGTTAGCACAGACACAGCAACAACAAGTTTGTCAAACAAATTATGTGCCCCCAAAGTTTAGTTGATTGGCGAATTTTTGCGTTACATTCTATACATATGTCGGCATATGTGATTTGGTTCGTATCAGTGGTGATGCTTTCTTGGGAAATGGAAAATTTTGCAGGTTTTTCATGATGTCATTATTCGGGGCGTCCGTTCATTGGTAAATTTTTTCTTTATCAACAAAAACACTTTTGTGTTATGGCTTGTCCAGTTAGGAAAAAGAGAAAAAGAAATAGATTAGATTAATATGTCTGGTGAAAGATGTTTGCAAACAGGATTAAGAAATGTAGATTTCATTCGATGTGCAGTTTAATTGTCTGGTTTCTAAGTGGACTAAGTATTATGTCAATGGTATATAACGCATTTGATTAAACGCAGACATTTTGATGTGCAAAGATATTTGAAAAAAAAAGTGAAATACGAGTAATTCAAATACTCTTTCTTGACCACGCAGAAATTCAGTAAGAACTTAACTCATATTCCGTCAGAGGGGTAGTTTTCTACCCCTAAACTAAAATAGAGATTTCTACAAAACGCGCCCTTGAATTAATCGAAAGTCTCCAAAAAGTCCTTTTTTTAAAAAAAAAAAAGTTTTTTCGCAAAATTGCATTTTTTTCGTTAAGTTTCTTTATTGAAGTTATAATTTTGATCCAAAAATCCATAGTAATTTTTTAGGGTGGCCACCTGTTTTTTTTTTTTATAAAATAAAAATTTTCTTTCAATAAATTGCTAAGATCATCCTTTTCTCTCTATAAATTGATATCTTGGGTGGAAAAACAACGAAACAGAAATTTATGGTTGCCCTATTAGGGTTGCCTGGTATGTCAATGTTAAAGAAGGGCTATTCCCAAGGAGGAAGAAAGCTTTCTTTCGAATTTAAGCACACTAAAAGCTTAAAACTGATTAAACTATTGTAAAACATTGCAAAATACCCTGCAGTAAAAATATGAGACAGTCTACAAAAAATACTAGTACACGGTTACCAGTACTAGCCCGAAACTAGTGAAAAAAGGATGCAGTGGGGGCCAGTTTGATATCCGTTTTTAGTTTGTAGGGGCAAATAAATTTGAATGCTGACGAAACAAATTACAATTTTCGTTTTTTGCTTTTGAAATATTTTGTTTTGTGTCACTTGAATTGTGTGTCACTTGAATTGTGTGTCAAAATAAATTGTGGAAAAAAACGAAATAAATGAATTCATTTTCTAATGCTGTTTTGAATGTAATTTAACTTTATTTAATTTGTTTAAAGAAACTATAAATCCAAATATTAATAAAAAAATATAACTATGGGACTACTTCAAACCACAACTAGCCGCGGACTGGTGTAAAAATAATGCATAAGGGGCCAATTGAAATTTCGTAGGACATCAACACACAAAAAAGAACAGTTGCGTGTATGCAAAAGGGATTGAAGTCGGACTAGTACTGGTTGGTAGAGGAGTAGTTAATGGATTTCTCTTAAACTAGTCTGTTTGCCTGCAGGGTATAAATAAATAAAAATATTTTCTCCTCTCAAAAACTACAATAGGAAAAAGTTCATAAAAAAAGTTCTCAAAATTTGCAGCTGACTTAAATTTTTTGAAACGGTCACAGTAAAAACTAACTTGCTAAACTGAAATTTTTTTTTGGTGGTTTTTTGAAGAATTTTTGATCCTGGCTATTGCCTTATTCTTTTTTTTTTTTTTTTATTTTTAATCTTTTTTAAAAGTTATAAGCATAGCGAAGACTAGAGGCGAAAGCGTTTTAATTGAATCTGGCAACACTTTCCGCCACACAAATTCTATGAAAGAATCGTTTATTAGTATTCAATTCACGCATTAATTGTCGCTGGCGTATCTTTGATTTTGGTGAGTTTCATCACAGCCACCATCAAAACGTTGCCAGATGTTGTAGATTTCGTCAAACATCCCAAAAAATCTAAAGATTTTAAAAATATTTTTTCACAATTCAACTTTGCATGGTCTGGCATCTGTTCCTTCGGCGGCTATAAAGCCAAAAACAGCTGATTTATTCTCACCATATTATAATGTAATTTAAACAAATTCGACATATAATTCTGGATCAGCTTTTGTTTGCAAAAAAAAAAAAAAAAAAAAAACCACAAAATGCAGATTTCGGTGGAAAACCTCAACTCCAAAACGACTGAAAATGTCTAGACATAATTTTATTTTCGCTGGTAAGCAATTGAAAGAAGGACAAACTCTTTCCGACTATAACATTCAGATGGAATCAATGTTGCACTTGGTGCTTTGTCTGTGGGGTGGCATCACCAACTTTGCGTATTTTGGCACAAATACAGGGTGGCTGATTCGAACTGTTACTAACTTCAGATAGACTTATCTGACAGATGGAACATGACAGCTGTCTAAAAATTGGCATGATGTTAGTTCATTCTATTGTCAACAAGTAACCAAAAGCATTTGCGCGTCAATTTATTGAAAATAAAAAATTTTCGAAATGGAATTCAAACGTAATAGTGTGATTGCTCTTTATTTGTCTGGAAAATCGCAACCAGCAATTGTTCGTGAGCTGAAACATTTAAAAGTGAATAAAATGTTTGTGTATCGGACCATAACACGTTACAATGATACCGGCAGCGTTGCCAAACGACATGGTGGTGGTCGGAAAATAACTGCAACATCACCAGAAATGGTTCGAAAGGTGAAGGCCAGAATTGACCGAAATCCGAGACGCAGTGGCAGACAAATGGCTGCCGAGCTGAAAATATCGCGTGAACGAATGCAGCACATATTGTCAAACAAGCTCGGACTAAAGGCCCTCAAGTTCCAAAAGGCGCATGATCTCACTCCTGCTCAAAAAAAAGTTAGGCTCGATAGAGCCAAGGAGTTGTTGCGCTTGCACGCCGCCGGAAATCTGTCACAAATTGTCTTCTCTGATGATTAAAATTACTGTATCCAGCAATATGTAAACAAACAAAATGATCGGGTTTACTTGACAGAGAGGTCCTACGAAAATTTGAATGTTCGTTTGGCCACCAGGACGCAGGCACCACCGCATGTGATGGTTTGGGCTGCAGTGACTGCTGATGGGCGCTCACCACTCGTTTTTTTGGCCGCTGGCGTCAAAGTAAACGCCCACGTGTATCGTGAATCAGTGTTGGAGGGTGCTTTACTACCGTGGGCACGCAAACATTTCGGTCGCAAGCCATGGACATTCCAACAAGACCCGGCACCGTCACACAAAGCTCGTGTGAATCAAGAATGTTTAGAAAAAAACGTTCCTAGCTTCATTTCTGCTCAGCAATGGCTCTCAAATTCGCCTGATGCGAATCCACTGGATTTCTCGATCTGGGGTATGTTGGACAGGAAGGTCTTGACTAAAAAATACCAGAGCGTTGATGCGCTAAAAGTGGCCCTTCAACGAGAATGGCGCAAACTTCCACAAAATCAAATTCGTGTAGCATGCGACTCGTTCTTCGACCGTCTACGGGCCATAGTTAAGGCCAAAGGTGGCCATATCAAAAATCTCAAGTAGATTCTTAAAATTTAAACATTTCCCAACAATTATAGCGTTTGATCAATAAAATCTGTGCATGGAAACTAAAAATATAGTCTTTTGAATTGCTAACACTTCGAATCAGCCACCCTGTATATTTTACAATTGCAATAAAGTGATCTGCTGTAAATTCTATGCCCGTTTGCATCCAAGACCAACCAAATGCCGCAAGTAGAAGTGTGGACACACCAACAACTTGCGTGCAAAGGAGAAGTTGAAGTGGACTACTGGAATCTGTCAACTCACAAAAACCTTAAATATTAACAATTGCTAAAGTAAAATTACGCCAGTTAGTTAATTGTTTTATTCTTTAAATAGTAAAAAAATGCACATAATTTATTATTTAGGTGGCTCATATAACATGTCCTAGTTCTAGTTTTGGCGAAGCCAATCTGCGTACGGCAAACATCTTAAACATTAAGTTTAAAAATGCAGGTTGGCCTTTTTGACGCAAGGCAATCGATGTCTTCTACATAGCTGGTTGTAAAGCATCAAGTGCAACATTGATTCCTTCTGAGTGTTATAGTCGAAAAGGTTTGTCCATCTTCCAATTGCTTACCAGCGAAAATCATGGCTTTTTTGGTTGTTTTTTTTTGCAAATAAAAGCTGTTTCAGCATTTGTTGAGAATTAATTTTGCCATTGATATAGCTTATTTAAAAAATTTAAAAAAAAATTCTTACACCAAAAATTTTGAAACAAAAAAGGAAATAAAATAAGCAAAAAAAAAAAAACAATTCTAGCGTTTTTCTACTCTTTTGTCTTTAATCTTTTTAGGGTCAGAGATAGGTAAGCCGGTCGAAAAAACGGTTTTTACTCAAAACCAAGGCTTTTCACGAAAAAAGTTTGTAAGGCATAAAATGCTTAGAACCATTCAAGAAATATGTGAGAATTTTTTTTCGCTAAGTTTTAAAAAATTATAAAATGTCCGCAAAAATTATAAAAAAAAATCGTATGTATTCCTTGATTGACGCTAATCATTTTTTGCGTGATTAATTTTTTTCGTAAGCTGCTTTGGTTTTGAACAAAAACCGTTTTTCCGACAGCATAAACAAAATTTGAGTGGTCATTTTCGGTCAATTTTTGACATAAGAAATTTCTAAAAAACTATTTTAAGTGAAATTTTATTTACTTTGTTTTATATTTCGCAATGTCTTTACCTATCTCTGACAAAAGAATACTAAAACACAAGAATTCGTTTTTTTGCACTTTTTTTATTTTTTTTTTCTTTTTTGTTTCAAAATTTTATGTATAAAAGTTTTTTTTTTAAATTTTCTAAAGAAGCCAAAGAAGAAGGCAAATTTAATTCTCTGCGAAAAGTTTTCTGCAAAAAATATCGAAGTTTTGCTTTGTTCGCTACATATATTTTTATTAAAAAAGTTTAAAGGGTCCATTTCCACTCTCTAATTTAATAGCACTATTCGGTTTTTTCATCTTTAGTGATCAATTGACCGATTTCTCTAATAAAAACCCGTAAACGTCTTACTTGCTTTTAAAATGTCCTAGTCAATAGACTACATTGAAAAATTCATTATATCATTTTGTCTTCATAGTTCCGCTAAGGTTTTGTATCGAACCTTTTTGCCGCTAGCCAGAGTGTAGCCGTCGGTGCCCAGGGTTCGTATACAAAAATGTATTTCCCCATCAAGGAAAGAAACACTTTTCACAATTTGCCGGGTGTTATTCCAAAATTTTTATTCCACTGTTAATATTTTAACTGAAAAGCATTCTTAAGATATATCGCAATACAGCCTCGTAATATGGGTGACTAATGGGGTAAGTATGGATGATGTGGATATCGATAAGTCGTGGATAATAACCGATTCAGGAGTCGTGCCACCACTGCCTCCCTGTGGACTTGTCGCGTCGCCGTTCTGCGTTTCCGCTCAGACGTCAGGATTCGAAAGAGTCGCACCACCGCTGCCTCCCCATTGTCCTCTACTAACCTGACCTTGTCTGTCTACACTCTCGGGTCAGGTTAGGAAATTTTCCAGAAAACAAAGCCTACGGTCTGTCACTGTTCACTGATACGTATGTACTCGGCTTTGCCCGAAAGTCACAATTTCGTCCGCGGATAATTGAAATATTTCAAGAACACGTCTTACCTCGTTGCCTGTTGGGTTACTAGAGAACGATACCATCACCGGAACTTACATTCCACCATTCCGTTTTCATTCACGATCAGCTGTTTCCCTTTTATTTGACAGTTGGCACTCACTGTTTCGGGACCAAGGCTGCTGCTGCATGCGATATTCCAGCAATTCTTGTCCAACTGTTTATCAAGCAGTTGCACTATAGTGTGTCAAACCCGTTGGATGCGATTGTTCTGAAACTATCTACTTACTAAAAAATCCTTGGTTTTAAATTAGTTCTAGAATTATTTAACTAGAAGTTCATTACTTGTTTTTAAACTAAATTAGTTCTTAAAATTATTAAAACTTTAAATACAAGTAATTATTGGAAAGATGTGGACTCAAATGAGGCTTCCGATTTGTGTCCTCACAATTTCTTTCGGTGTTGGACTTAGAATGGACATCAAAACTGAAAACAATTCACCAGCATATTGACTGTGAATGGAAAAAAGGGTGTTGCCAATTCGAAAAAAATCACCTTGAAAAGCAAAGCTTAGTAATTCAAAAGAAGAAACCTCCTAGTTGGCCCTTCTTTTGTGAAAGTAAACTTTTTGTGTAGGTTAAAAAAGAAATAAATTCAATCACGATGCATCAATTTTGCAAAACAATCGAACACATTACTAAGCAAATTAGGTCACTTTCGCGCTTATCACAAAAACAGATCGCATGAAAATTAATGCAAAACATAAGCAAACGCAAGCGAAACATAAATTACTGGGTAACAATCCATAAAAGTGCATTGAAATGTGGCCTCAACGCACATACAAAATGTCCGAACAGCACCAAAAAGTTAATTCGCATTAATCACGTCATTGGCAATGCGCGCGAATACAACAACGAAATGCGATCGATCGCACAACGACGATATGCCGCCGCAGTAATCTCTAGGGAATGTGTGGGAGTGTGCTGCCTATAGCCGTAACGCCGTAACGTACAAGTGCACTACGACCAATTACCAATAGAACACAAACAACAAAATTCTCGATCTATGCAACGTAACGTAACGCACCAATAAATAAAAATCAAGCAATGATGTTGATGATGATCATCTGTGTGTGATAAGCCTAGTTAAGGCCTATATATGTAGATCTGTAGGTGCACAATCAGCACAAGCTTTCAGACAAGGGTCATGCAAAAGCAACAACAGCGAGAAAATTCCATAAAAACGCACATATAAAATAACTGCTCCAATATGACCACCACCAACCAACCAACCACAGCCAAACCGAACGGCAAACACACGATCATCATCAGTTTCCAAACGACGACGACGACAAGCGACAGTTAGTTGCAACAACAACCTCAACTATGTAGTTCAATTGAAAAAAAAAAAAAAATGCATTGCGTTGCCAACCATTTAAATAACAGATTTTTCAAACATTGGCCGCATGGGCTACAGGTTGCGCGATCCGCGTTCTTGCAAATGCTGCAGCGATTTTTCATCCATGTTTTTTTTTTCATGTTGTATATTTTTGATTGCTGTTCAGTTTGCTTGCTTGTCAACATGTTGCCACATCGTTTTGCAGTTATTGTTGGTTTTTTATTGTTTTTATAGTTTTTGTGCAACGGTTATTTCTTTTTTTTTTCCATTTCGATTTATTGTACATACATTATTCTATGGCAACAATGTCCGATCTTGCAATTGATCCAGTTTTTTAATTTTAATACTTTTGCTATACCTATCGTAACGGGCTGGACAATGTGAATGACGTTTTTTTTTTTAATCGCGAAAGAAACAACAGCAGCAGCTGCATCCGAAACATTGCAAGATTGATCGTTGTGGCCCAGCATCGTCAACATGTTGTCAGTTGTTATTCTTTCGTTACATCATTTTGTTGCCCGTCAACATCGTGGGTAGCAGCAGCAACAGTTCAGCAGTCAAATTGACAGCCAAGATCGATGTGGATGATGTGCTCTGATGGAGTGATATATAACTTCAAAGCGAGTTTGATGAGCTCTATTTCAGGATATAGCATATAAATTGTTTTTTGTGTGTTTGCTTTAGATTTTTTGGTAAGATGTTGCTGCCGTAAACTTTATGGTTTAACATTAGCGATGGTTGGTTTTATAATGCGGACTATGATCAAGTGCACATAAGTACATTGATATTCAAGGCATGCGCTGAAAATTACATGTAAAAATGATCTTGATATTTCCCATAATAAATCAATGTTCTTTGAACTTGATAATAAATTACTTTTTGATTTCATTCTTAGCGCTCTTGCGATATTTCGTTGAGGCATCTGCGAATTGCTTAAGTTTTCAGCATATAAATTTGCGCAATATAATTTTGTCAATTCTAGACAAAAGATAGAAGCTTGAAAGGAAATATACCTATATAACAGATGCCAAGTAAAATCGATCAACACCGATAGCGCTGAAACTTTTGGGCAAGATATCTTTCACGATTTGACTTGACGCGCATATATTTATTTTGCCCGAAACCAGTCTTCTTGAACTCTGGACCATGTCACAAAATTGGTGGAATTTTCGTGTTATTGAAATTCAAAAAACAAAAAAAAAAAAAACATATTTTTTCATATAGGTACTTACCTCAACAGTAATCCCTCGTTTCCTGTACATAAAATATATTCAAATATAAAATAAAAAAATACGTGCCTAGTCAAATCGAGAAAAGTACCATGCCAAAAAGTTTCAGCGCGATTGGTGATGATCAACCCAAAAGTTGATTTGTTCTCTCACAGAATCTGTCATATCGGATATTCTTCGTGTACCTACCGGACATAAAAAAAATGTTCATGTATGTAGGGCTTCATAATTTTGACTGACCAGCAGATACATACTACTTCGAATCACGTTATTCAGCGTAAAAAATTTAAAATCAAATCAATAAAGTAGCTAAATTTATACTTCATTTAATAAACCTTTTAACTGCATCTTGGATTTGAAAAAAATTTCGTTCTTTTGGTAAAAAGGTGAACCTTAATTTTTGAAAAATTATTTTAACAAAGTTAGTCCCTTTTAATTTTTATACCCTACACCGAGGGTATATTCACTTTGTCCTTCCATTTGTGTCGAGAGAAGGAGACATGGCAGATATAAAAAAGTATATATATTCTTGATCAGCGTCACTTCCTGAGTTGATATAGCTAAGTATGTCCACCTGTCTGGCTGGTTGGCTGGCTGGCTGTATGTGGAAATACATTTTTTAGGAAAACTGAGCAAGGTAATTCAATGAAATTTAGTACACTGGCTTCGTCGTTAAGGTTAGCTCGTGGTATTGAAAATGAGCAAAATCAGTAAACGGACACGCCTACCGCCTATACAAAAAATATATTCAAAATGCATTTTTAGGAGTATGTTTCATCGCAATGAAGCCAAAATACAAATAAATACTAAGAATAGTTAGCGCAAGCTCTGAGCAAAAACTAGGCGAATTGGGACAATAGGGTGTGGCACCTCCCATAAAAGCAAAAGCTTAAAAATGCTTCACTGAAAACGTTTTTTGAGACAATCCTTCTTAATTTCACACAGCTACTAATAACAATATATGCAAGCTCTGAGCAAAAACTTGGTGAATTCGAACAAGAGGGCGTGGCACCTCCCATATAAGCTGAGTTTTCAAATTACTGCAGTGTAGGGTACTTAATGTTTGGCCAAGCCAAAAATAACAACCTTACTAGTTTTAATTTTTTTTCTAAAAATAACTTATAGGGAATAGGTAATTCGTGCCAAATTTCATAGAGGGCGTGGAAGTCGTTAAGGAATTAGGACCAGATACAGTTTCATATCTTACTGACGAAATGGTCTAGCTCCTAAATGCCTTCCTCGCCCACTATGAAATTTGGTATGAATTATCTATTCACTATAAGATATCTTTAGAAAAAATTTAAAGGGGACTAACTATGTTAAAATTAATTTTCAAAAATTAAGGTCCACCTTTTTTCACCTGTTGGTATGAAAACATGTGGCTTTAATTGAAAGAATTAATCATATCTTTGAAACTTTTTGCTATAAGTAAATGAGATTTGGAATGTATATGAAAAATACTTGAGTAAATTGCGTTCAATAAAAAAATGGGCGCTGCCACGCCCCCTCCACGTAA
Source organism: Calliopum simillimum (assembly GCA_951812925.1). Taxonomy (NCBI): domain Eukaryota; kingdom Metazoa; phylum Arthropoda; class Insecta; order Diptera; family Lauxaniidae; genus Calliopum; species Calliopum simillimum. The sequence goes on from OX638370.1 coordinate 108,864,733, forward strand.
ATTTAGTTGTATCTCTGGAAATATTGGGCACAGAGAAATGAGATTCGGTACATATGTAATTGGCACTGGGAAAAAAATTTTCAATAAAAAATGAGAGGGGCCACGCTTTGTCATATCTCTGAAACTATATGAATAAGATTTGATTTCAGGTAATGTGAAGCAACCAGGATATACCACTGTAAAAAAGTTAAACCAATTTAAGATACTTAGTTGGTATGGAAACAATATTTTTTTTATTTCTTGACTTTTTTCTCTTTGGTATAGACACCAAGTTCCTGATTGGAACATATTTGACCGTACCGCCAGGCCGTTGAAAGTCTGTAAAACGCTATTTATATGAAAATAAGGAAACAATCAATCCTATCTTTGAAACTATTTCACATAGGAGAATGAGATTTGGTCAATATATGAACAATACTTGAGTGAATAATAAAAAATTAAGACGAAAATTTAAACAAAACGCTACCATGTAACAATATAATTAATTAAAAAAATGCTGACTTAAATAAAATAATGATAAATTTTTTTTTTTTTTTTAAATATGTATGTAAATACATTTTTTTAGACGATAGCTCATTTAATGTAATTTGTGTTAATATTATACCTATTGCCTGCTCATTATGATTTTTTTGTTTTATCACGGAAGTTGACTGCGGTTTTTGTTTTTTCAATTTGGCCAAAATGCACCTGTTGTTATTGGTTTTTTTCTATTTATTTATTTATTTTTTTTTTGCTTTTTACCAAATTGCAGCATCTTCGTGTTGTGCGCGCAAAATTTTCATTAATTCACGCCTGAATGCTGGGAAAATTTTTTATTAATTTTTTTCAAAGTTTCATGACAGACTTAAATTTGCAAATTTTTACCATGCCGCTGCTTTTGTTGTTGTTGTTTGCTGAATACATACCTCTGTATAGACTTTATAATTCTCTGAGCTTGTGTAATCATTTTAATAAAATGAAAAATTTTCTCATCCATCAAGGTTTTTCCTTTGGTCTGTTTTTTTCTTTTTGCATTTGTTGTTTGGCCTTTTATGTTTAAAGGAGGTGAAGAACTTTTAATGTTATAACAAAATATTTTTAAAAATTACTAATGCAAGCGTAGAAAATTTATAGGGGAGAGTCACCGTGTATGGGACAAGTTTTGTTCTTGAGCCATACTTTGTTACTGGTTAAACCGTTTCGGGTGTCGACCAGATTTATGTGCGTCTTTAACATCAAAAATTTCCATTGCGAAATCGACCATACCCTTTTCTAACTGCCTGTTTTGAGGACGACAAGCCTTTTTGTCACCCATTTAATTTTAATTAGAAATCGATATATATAAACCGCACGGCGATCACTAAATTCGGAGCTCTTAAGCTTATACGAAATAAAACACGTCTGCTTAATTTTACTTATAAACTTCAACTCAACTGTATTTTACAATTTATGTTGTTAGCAACTCAAAAAGACTTTAGAAAAGAACAAAATTTAAGTACATAAGGAATAACGCTAAATCAAAAACAATTCGTGAGAGAAACTGCAGTTACTTATTGAAAATATGTAAACAAGGTTATCGAAAGGCAAAGTATAAAAAATGTAATTATGTTATGTGAGTAAATTAAATCTGCAAAGCAGGGGCGGCATCACTGCCCTTTCCGATAAAATACGTTCTCAATTATGTGCATCAATTTTTCTGTGAGCCCTCGCGGCCATAAAGTAAAATGTAACGAATTTTTTGCGATCCCGCACTCATTTTAGTGATGTTAAAACAGTTAAATAATGAAGAAATGTCAATGAATTAATTGTTTATGAGATATCTACTACCTTAGACAACAATAAATAGGCAGATCGGACTAGTACTTACGGAGTTATTGTACTTTAAACTTAGCTATTTCACTTTTCTGAAACTTTTGATGATTTAATTTCACTGAGAATTTTCATTAACACCTTATTTTCCATTAAATATATAGAGGGTCTATTGCATAAGGTAACTAAGCTTCTGAGAGGTGATAGAGGAGCCCTTGACTAACAAAAAAATTGCACATGAGAGTGGGGTCTAAAATTTACTCCTGAGGAATTAAAGAGTTAAAACTGATTTTCTGACTTGTTTTAGAAAAAAAATTCTCTTGGGTCATTCTAGCATTTTAGGGAATTTTTTTTCATGGAAAAGTTTTAGCTTATTATATGCGCTTTCTAAAAGTGTATTTGTTTTATAAGATTTAAAAGGATTTTGCAATGTTTTGAATGTTTAAAGTTGATATTTTAATTTTTTTCTATTTTTTGAATTTGGCGGCATTTTAGTATGAAAAAAGTCTTATTAACATACCTTTTTATTTTTGGAATTCTCACTTAATTTCCTTTAATTTGGTAGTACATTTGTTGTACCAATATTTTGATTGAGGTCAGTAGGTCCAGTAGGTAAAGGGCACATCATATGCAGCGCAACGCATGCGAGTAACTCGTGTGTTACATAGAAAAGTATTTTTTCCGATCTCAAAATTAAAAAGTTGGTACGACAAATGTACCACCGAATTAGAGGAAATTCAACGAAAATTTTAAAAAAATTATAAATTTGATGTTAATAGGACTTCTTTATACTAAAATGGCCACCAAATTCAAAAAATAGGACACAAAAATTCAAAATATCAACGTTAAAGGTCCAAAACTTTGCAAAAATCTTTTAAGCCCTATAAAACAAATAATTTTTTAGAAATCTCATTCAATTATCTAAAAGTTTGTCATGAAAAAATTTTTCCCTAAAATGCTAGGGTGACCAGAGAAATTTTTTTTTCGAAAACAAGTCAGAAAATCAGTTTTAACCCTATAGCTCCTAAGAGGTATGTTTTAGACCCCTCCCTTCAGGTGCCATGTTTTGTAAGTTTAGGCCTCCTCTATTAGCTCCCAGAAGCTTTGAAACCTTATGCGATATACCGTGTAAATTCATTATTATTATCACTGAACTCAGCTTATTTGAATTTTGTTTACTACAAAAGAACCGTGGTAACTGCTAGGGCTTTTTATTGCAAAATATGCCCATTCCAAGGAACTTAAACTTCCTTTTCTTTTATGATACATTTTTTTCGATGCAAAGTTATTTTGAAAATTAAAGATTTTTTCCGGCAAGACATATTCAAATCTTCAACTAAACATAACATATCTCTACAATCAATATCAAGTCATATGTTGCTGCTACAAAATTTCTTGGAACGGCCTTGCAATGCCAAGTGTTGCATTGAATATGCAAAAATCTTGGCAATGAAGACATGAAAAATTTCAAATAGCACGGCGCAAATAAATTGAAACATAAAGGAAATCAATAGACATAAAATATATAAATCATTGCTATTGCCGTTGCCAGCCGTTGCATTTAGCGTAAGCAAATGCCAACACAGACCCTCTGCACCACTTCAAATGGCTGTCTGTGTCTGTCCAACTTGGTAGCAATGGCTGTGGGCCAATATAGCAAAGCATAACGGCTAGAAAAAAGAAGAAGAAGAAGCGCACTGCAACAACAATTAACAAAAGCAGTAACGCCTGCTGTCAGTTGGCAAAATTGTGAGTTGAAATAGTTCCTCCCTATTTTCCATCACAAGCTTTACACAAGGACAACCAACATATTGATTAGTTGTATGGGGGCATGCTTCCGAATTGCATTTTGTGCATTCACAACATGGTTGTTGCAATGTTGTTGCACAAAACTGTTGCAGCAACAGTTAGAGCTGGTGTACAGGTGCTCAAATAAACCATAAATCAATGCGTGTGTTTTTAATCAAAATGCAAATGACATTGCGCGCACGATGACGAAGAGCGCATGCGCGCAATCTCTCAACTGCCAAAGGCTGAGTTACGAGCTATGCCGTGCGCACAAGTTGTTGAAAAAATTTATGTATATGGATTTCTTAACTGTTTGTTTATTATTTCATAAAAATAAAGTGATAAAGAGCAAACCAAATAGAAACAAGCTTTCTGCAATCACTAGGTCATTACTGGAAGGTCATATTGGTTTAACCTACACAGCAAAAAGTTTAAGGATAAAGTATAAACTTATTTATACTATTTGCTTTTATAAGCTTATGTATTCCATTTATTTTATATAATTTATACAATTTCTTTCTATAAAGTTATTCTAAACCATAAAGTTTAACTTCTAAACCAAAATTGTTATAAATTTTATACCAAAATTGTATAAAAACTTTTGACAAAACGTTAAAAACGTCACACAAAGCACACAAAGTTTAGCATTTGTGGAAAAATTATTTTGCACAGCGGTTCGGAGTCAAAATAGTTAAAAATAAAAAACTTGAAAGGAACTTAGTGTTAGAAAAAATAATTTACTTACTTATTATGAGTAAAATAAAAAGTATTGAAATATGTACATCTTGGGTGTGCGTAAAACGCTCTCATTTGTCGTATGCATAATGAGCACCGATCCGCTATGCCCTCAATGATCTGAGCTCTGTAGCTCATCAATATGAGCGAATAGCCCAAGCGAAGTTGAGCTTATGTGCACCTTGCCACCCTGGATAGTGATATTTCACTGGGTTGAACAGAAGGAGGGTGTCTATTGACCACTTTGTTGAGTACCACCGATTCAATAGCGGCACTGGAAAGAAGCTGGTGCAGATCATTAAGGGCCCCGGATAGGTCTATGGTTCCAAGTGTCAGGCAAAAATGCCCAAAAGGAACGAAATTCATAAATTTTTTTTATTTTTTGAAAAATTTAATTTATTATACTGTTGCACTAACAGGGCTTAACTTTTAGGACCACTGTCTCATCATGCAGGTGGTCTGGATCGGAAATGAGGTGATATACCCAAGGCACTATTTTGTCTGGACTGGAGGGTGCTTCACTGCGTGTTGCTGAGTACCAGAGACCAGATGGGAGCGGTTTAATTCAGAATAGATCTCCCGATTACCTTATATGTCGCGATCAGAGTCTCTATGTCCTAACCCTTTGATGTTACGGCAATAGCACTCAGCACACGGTTTCTTTTGCTCAGTTTGGAGCAGTGCCTTGAAAATTTGTATATGTTATCCAGCGTTACGTCACGTGTTTGATTTTGCTGTGTTGTGTATTTGTTTTAATAAAAGTTATTTAAATTATAAAATATGTGTTTTCATCATGAAAATATTTTAAGTTATGAAAATTTTTTCTCTTAAAATTAATATATGCAATTATTGTAAGTTGAATAATATTTTTTTATTATGGAATTTATTGTGCGTAAGTACATTGCTTTATATGGGCATAATATGAATTTTTGTATAAAATGGTTTAAAATACTTTCATATGAACTTCTATATAAATTTTATACAAAAAAAGTATAAAAAATTTTTGTATGGTGATACTATAAAATTTAAGCCAAAATTGTTTCAATTGTGTTAATACTTTATTTGCACACATTTTATACGAACAAGCATAAACGGTTTGTATACCAATTTGAAGCATAAATTTTATACCAAGTTTGGTGTGGATCTGTATTAGACCTATCGTTAAAATTGAAAATGAAAAAAACCTTGCTCCCAGGGGCTAAAAAGTTTCCTATTGGTGTAAGTATTAAGCATAAAAATTTTGGTTCCGATCGGAAAATATTTGACCGTGCCGCAAGGCCGTTGAAAGTCGGAAAAACGCTATTTATATGGAAAAATGGGGCCTTAATTGCAAGAATCAGTCCTATCTTTCAAACTATTTGAGATAAGTGAATGAGATTTGGTATGTGTATGAACAATGCCTAAGTTATTTGCATCCAATAAAAAAATGGGCGATGCCACGGCCCTTCGACCCAAAATGCTTGTATCTCTGGAAATATTGGGCTCAGGGGAATGAGACTCGGCACATATATAATTGGCACTGGGAAAAAAATCGTTAGTAAAAAATGGGCGGGGTCACGCCCCCTCCAACCGAAATTTGTCGAATCTCTGAAAATATTTGACTCAGGTAAATGAGTTTTGGTACATATCTCATTGAAATTGGGAAAAAAATTTTCAACAAAAACTCAAGTATTTTTCATATATTTACTAAATCTTATCCTCCTATATTAAATATTTTCAAAGATGGGATTGATTGTTTCCTTATTTTCATATAAATAGCGTTTTTCCGACCTTTAACGGCCTGGTAGCACGGTCAAATATGTTCCGATCGGGACCAAATTTTTTTTTGCATGGTGTCTATACTTAGGAGACCAAAATAAGAACAGAAAAAATTACGGCTTCTATATCAACCAAGTACCTTAAATTGCTTTAACATTTTTACAGTGCCATATACTGTTCACTTCACATTACCTGAAATCAAATCTTATTCATATGTGTCAAATAGTTTCAGAGATATGACAAATTTGATTTTTTTAGAAGGAGGGGCGTGACTCCGCTCATTTTTTATTAACGATTTTTTTCCTAGTGCCAATTACATATGTACCGAGACTCATTCCCCTGAGTCCAATATTTCCAGAGATACAAGAATTTTGGGTCGAGGGGGCATGGCTTCGCCCATTTTTTTATTGGATGCAAATGACTTAAGCATTGTTCATACACATACCAAATCTCATTCCCTTATCTCAAATAATTTCAAAGATAGGACTGATTCTTGCGATTAAGGCCCCATTTTTCCATATAAATAGCGTTTTTCCGACCTTCAACGGCCTTGCGGCACGGTCAAATATTTTTTGATCGGAACCAAAATTTTTATGCTTCATACTTACACCAATAGAAAACTTTTTAGCCCATGGGAGTAAGGTTTTTTTCATTTCTAATTTTTCCCATACAACTAATGATAGGTCTAATCTGTATTCATTCATATTTGGTTTGAATTTTAAAGCCAATCTTTTTGCTGTGCACATTTTTCGATGCAATAACTTTCTATGGGAATTTTTTCATATGTTGGTAACAAATTGAATTTTATTGTGTCCCACCCATTGAATTTTCTTCCATTTCTTTAAAATCACAATTAACATTTTTTCATGAATGCTGCAAATGCCAACAAATTTAATGGCTCAATTGGTTAATTATTTATGCCCAATGATTTTATTTTTATGTTGTGCTAACGTTGATTTTGACTGCGGCTTAAAGCAATAGAACATAAATTTTGATGCTGCCATGGCGTTTAGTTTTTACTACGCATAAGATGCTGCTGTCTTTTAAAATACTGCGGCAGCAGCAACTTGTTGCTTATGGCGCAGATTATAAAATTTATGGTTGTTTTCAAGTGTTAACAGTTATAAAATCGTAAATTAAATGCAGTTAACAGTGCATTTTAAAACTAGAAATTAATTTTTAACAATTTAGAAGCATTTCACATGGTGCACACAGCATATGCAGCATCGCTGTGTGCGGCTTTAATGAAATGCATTTCTATTGATTTTGAATGACTTGTACCGTTGATATTGTTTAAAGGGCTAAGGTTAAATTGAATTTCTTATATTTCTAACAGTATTTAGAATTAGTCTACATTCTAATGTAGGTCAAATATTTCATGCCGTTATTAATTTTAAAAAACAGAATTTTAATTTTTGTGAATTCCGATGTAATATGCTGGAACAAAACCAATATCATAATGTTAATTGACTGCTATTTTGTTAGAAATGAGAAAAATTGCCATTTTTTTGAAGTTTGAAGTTTATTTCAAGGAATAAAGTAAAAGTTTATTGATACTATTTGTTTTTATGGACTTATGTATTACAATTTTTTTATATATTTTATACAATATTTTTCTATAAAGTTATTTTAAACCAATAACGTTTAACCCAAAATTGCTATGAACTATATATTTTATACCAAAATTGTAATAAATTTTATACCAAAATTGTATAAAAACTTTTGACAAAACATCCCGTCATCAAATAAACACAAAATTTAGCATTTGTGGAAAAATCATTTAACGCAGCAGTTCGGAGTGAAAATTGTTAAAAATAAAAAAATTCAAAGGAAAGAAATGCTAGAAAATAAAGCATAAGTACGAAATGTGAGTAAAATAAAAAGACTGAGTGGTATAAAAAAGTGTTAAAGTTAAAAATGAAGAAAAACTAGTAAGGGTGTAACCTTTGGCCTGGCCAAACATTAAATACCCTACACTGCAGTATTTTGAAAATTTTGCTTTTATGGGAGGTGCCACGCCCTCTTGTCCGAATTCACCCAGTTTTTGCTCAAAGCTTGCATTTATGGTACTTGATGTCTAAGTGAAATTTAGTTGGATTATCCCAAAAAACGTTGTCAGTATAGCATTTTGAAGCTTTTGCTTATATGGGAAGTACCACACTCACTTGTCCGAGTTCGTCCAGTTTTGGCGCAGAGCGTGCATTTATAGTCTTTTGCTTACATGGGAGATGCCATGCCCTCTTACCCGATTTCTGCCACTTTTCACTAAGAGCTTGCATTTATAGTTTTTAGTGTCTGATTATCTCCAAGAACCCTTTCAGTATAGGGTTTCGAAGCTTTTGCTTGTATGGGAGGTGCCACGCCCTCTTGTCCAATTTCGCCCGGTTTTTTCTCAGAGCTTGCGCTTACAATTCGTAGTATTTATTTTAGTTGCATTGTCGTGAAAAATACTCCTTAAGTTGAGTTGCATTTTGAATATAGTTTTCGTATGGGGGGCGGTAGGCGTATCCAACCGATTTCGCTCATTTTCAATCCCTCGAGTTAGCTTTTACGGTAAAGCCACTGTAAATAATTCCATGGAATTATCTTGCTTATTTTTCCCGTAAATAATATTTCCACAGACATACAGACAGACCCCCAGTCAGCCAGCCAGCCAGCCAGACAGACGGACATGGCTATATTGACTCAGGAGGTGACGCTGATCAAGAACATATATACTTTTCTATATCTGCCACGCTTACTTCTCTGCGTTACAAACGGAAGGACAAAGTGAATATACCCTGAGTGTATGGCAAGGGTGTCAGCATAGAACAAAAATGAGCCGATTTTGACTCGACCAACAACATCAATATTTCTGTTCAACAATCACAGAAATAATTTTTGTTGTTTTTTTTTCACGCTCGTCAAAATTTCGCGTTTTTGTTGTTTTTTTTGCGTACACAAAATCGAACTCGAACCAATTTAAAACAACAACAACGACTACGTCGCATCAAAAACAAAAACAACAAACAATCTGGGTATTAATGCGTTGATACGTAGTTGCAAAAATGCAAGTCTTGTACGCACTAACGCCTGAGCGTTCAATGTGAATATTTCCATCTCGAGAAACTGCAGAAGTAGTGCGAAATTTTCGGCAATGTACAAATGTCAAACTTTCGCAAGTCGCACTTCCGCAACGACGCAAGAGCATTGCGCATCAACGCATGAATACCCCTACTTTTTGTGTGTGTCCTAGTTCTTAGAAATTTTTAAAAGTGTTGAAATATTATTGTTGTTGAAAAAACAAAAAAAAATGTTTTTGTTTGTTGTAATTCGAATTTGAAGTTGTTGTAAAAGCGAAAATTTTGCGCTGACTGCGCTGCATGCGCTTGGCTCAGTGATTTAAAAACGCTGACACCTTTGGTGTAGGGTATAAAAATATGTAGTGTCTGTGTTTTGCCTTCGATTATACAATTTTCTCATTACAAAACGAAGTTAGAGAAAAATAACAAAATGTACATTTATGCTTCAAGGAAATATGTTATTGAAAATTTTTTTTATAATTTATATAGTTTGTTTCTCTTAAAATGCATAAACATGTAATTATTGTAAGATATTTTTTATTATGGAATTTATACTGCCTTAGTATCAATATCATTATTTAATTCTGATGTGTTTATTCGAAAATTATGTAAAATTGTTTTATGTAGCACAATATGAATTTTATATAAAATGGTTTAAAATACTTTCATATGAATTTTTATATAAAATTCATGCAAAAATAGTATAAATTGTCTTAATACTTTATTTGTATAAAATTTATACAAAAATAGTGTAAATTGTATTAATACTTTATTTGTATAAATTTTTTACGCACACAAGTATAAACGGTTTGTATACCAAGTTGTAGCATAGATTTTATACCAAATTTGGTGCGGATTTTTATACATTCCAATTTGGTTTGAATTTTACACCCAAATTATTTGCTGCGTAGAAAATGACAAAAGTTTATTGAACCAAATGGCACATTTTAGTTTAAATAAGTTTACTTAAAATATAAATGAAATTAATTTCACTTGTAAGAAAAAAGAAAGAAAAATAGCACCAACTCTTTACATTTCCTACTCAATATTTGTAGTTTTGTCGCGCACAACGCAGCATCATTGTTGTTATCACTTTAAACCGACAAGTGTTTTAACATTTATGTAAGTAAACATAGCGCTGTTAACTCATTAAACTTAAATAACAGAAAATGCAAGCGACAGAATGTAACTAACATTCATCTTAAGATAAAGTAAATTTTACACGATCATAGCCACATTAAGCAACAGCATCAACAGCAACAGCAGCAATGGCCATTACCAGCAGACTGGCTGAATACAGTCTGTTAAATAAGAGCGTGGTCATTGTTGTGAGAAAATGAAAATACCCATTGCGAAAATTCTTTTTAATACTGATTAATTTGATCGAAAACTTCAATGCAAATACATTAATAGCAGGTCCAATCACCCCCAGCATCAATTATAGCTTGACATCTTCGCGACATACTTTGAACAAGATTTTGCGCATACTCTTCTGAAAACGACCTCCAAATTTTGAGAATGCGTCGAACCAGCTGTTTCAAGTTGCAGGGTCGGTTTTTCCAGGCATGCCTGATGATAGGAAAGGCCCAAAAAGAGGATTCATCAGTGAAGATAACGTTGCCCCAGTCACGATCCAAATTGTCTTTGGCCCATTCAAGACGTTTTTGGACATGTTTTTCACTGAGCATCGGTTTTTGCAAAGTACTTCGGTATTTCACACTATTTGCAATCAAATGATTACGAATAGTTCCGTGGGAGATATTCAAACCTTTTTGGGACAATTTCGAAGCACCTTCACGCAAAGTTAATGTTGGATTTTTCGAAAATAGAGCACAGATCAGTTTTTCCTGTTTTTCCGTCACTACACCGACAGACCCGCGATTTGGGAAGTCATCGACATTTTTTTCTTCTTTGAAGCGATTCACCCACTTACTCACAAACTGTTTCGACTTTTGCATATACTTCGCAGCCGCCGCTTGGGTCATTTTGGGACCTTTGGGGTGCAAACACAAAAAAACGGCTTCAAAGCGCGACGCGTACGCGGTACTCATTTTGGAAAAATGCTGAGAACGCATTGAAAAGAGTGGTCAGCTGATTCACTTTCACGAAGCATGAAGGACAATACTGCCCTCTGTGTGAGAAAAAATAATTACAGCATTATACTTTACCGATCGCGAGTAATCGTGACCACGCTCTTATTTAACAGACTGTAGCTCTGCTACTTCCACTGTTAAGTGTTTCGCGCTATCTTTAGCATTTTCACTATTTCTACGATTCGTAGACGATCGACCACAACGAAGACGTCGGTCGATTTCTATGGGAAAACTTTTGTTGGCTGCTGCTTGGCTTCAATGAATGAGCGAGCGAATGGCTCTAACGAAGTGGCCGCCTAACGTTTGGCTGTGCATTCAGTTCAACGACGGCGACCTTGATGGACACGAAGCGCAAAATGTGCTCCGCGCATCTATGAGTTACAAGACATTAAAGAAAAGAAAAAGAAGAAGAAGTTTAAAGTGAAGTGAAGTTAAAAAAAAAAAAAAAAATTGTGTTGCATAGATTTTTTATTGGAGCAAAAAAAAAAAAAAACAGAAGAAAAAAGTGGCGCTTTTTTGTGGTGCGCAAAAGAAAAACAACAGTGAAAAGTGAAATTTCCATAGCGATGAACGAAAGAAAAAGGTTCGAATATTTGTAATAAATATCTAAAAGATACAAATATTTTTTTTTTTGTGAAATAAAACAACAACTTTCGCTTAAAACTCGTTAAGATTTTGCTTGGTTTTTTCCTTGTTTTCGAGAACACAAAAATCTCCTTTTCCATACAAAATACTAAAGCTCAACAAAAGCAACTTTGCGATACGTATCTGTTAGTTTGCCGGCAAACGAAAAAAAGTAAACATTCTATTAGCTGCATTCATGTGATTCAAACACTGTGCTATAGCTCGAAAACTAAACAACAGAAACTTCCGCTAAATTGCGTGAGCACGCTTTCGTTTGTGTTTGTGCTGGTATCCGCTAGATAGATAGATATTCGCGTTCTTTGCAATAGATAGCTCAGCGCATAATTAATTGTGAGAATTTTTTCATTTTTCATAGATACGTCGACAATTGTGTGTTCTTTTTCATTTTATACTTTATCGCTATATTTATTGCAGTGTATTTGTAACTACTAGATACATATGTGTAAAGCGCAATGAAATGTTTGAATTCTTTTTTCTGTTTTTGCAATAATTTTAAATATATACCGTTAATTATGCAGCAAATATCAACATTAAATCTACATTGTCGCTGTATCTCAGCGTTTGTGTATGTGTGTTAAAAAATATCGCGTGCTTTTACCAATGTTTTTTTTTCGTATCTCATAGATGTACGATTTATAAAAAGGGCAACAGTTGTTAAATATAAATGAATGAATTGTGAATTTACAACTAAAAACTACACTATGCTAAAAATTTCATGCTCTTAATTACACTGTGAAAAAAAAATACACTATAAAAAAATTACTAAAAACATTTGAAGTTTTCTTTGTTGCCACCTTGACTTACATACATACGAGTATATATTTCATCTTTCGGTTGTGTAGCGTAAAATACAATAATAACAAAAAACTACAACTTTTCCTACAAGTCAGTTGTTTTTGGTTTCCTTCCTGCATCAACACTTCAACATCATCATCGCCATCATCATCATCTGATTAGCAACATTTTTTTGTTTTGTGTCGTTGTTGTAACTCCTACTTGTGTTGCTGCTGCTACCAACAATTTTATCTCCATACTCTTGGGTAATTAAAAGGTGAGTTTAACAGCTGCCTGCTTTTTTTTTTAACTGCATTAACATTTAATTAGTGTGTTAAAAAATTACGTATTAGTTGTGAAAATAATTTGTTTTTAATTACAAAGTTTTTAATTTTTTTTTTAATATTTTTCATTTGGAATAAGATATTTTTTTTTTCCCTAATAAGCTCATAAGTTGTTTTAAACTAATTTTTTTATAACCTCAGATTTACAGATCTTGTTTTTTATCTGTGTTAGTTGTTAGGTAATATGTTTATATTTAATGGGACAAATGTACAAGTTTTTGTGCTCAAATGAAATTTAGCTCCCAAAGACCGATTTTAAGGACATTTTTATTTAGTTTTTACTAGATAGAAACAGTTGTTTTTTATGGTAGTACATACTGTTATAAAAAGGTTTTTTTTCCAAATAAAACGGTTAAAATTTTATAAAAATTAAAGAAAAAATTTTCAGCTTATACACCAAAGTCACATTTTAGTTAAGAGTTCATACCAGATCGCCACTTTTTGAAGGATTTTAATTAATTTAGAAAAAAAAAAATCTGTTTAAATTTTTCTAAACTTCGAAGTTTTATTTTACTTACATAATTTTAATTTCTCACAAATGTTATCAAAATTTCTATCAACAGCTTATAATAATTCAAAGGACTTTCTGTGAATATGAAAAGTGCTTTGAAGAAAATATCCCAAAATATTATGACGACAAACACTTTCAAAGAATATGCTAATACATTTGTTTTATGTAAATTTGGCCACACTTTTAAAAAAATATGACAAAACATAGCAAAATTTTTTTAAAAACTACACCCAAAAATCGAGTAAAGCTTTTTAGTTGTGTGCGAAATTGAGCACAAAAGCCTTCGAAAAAAATATTTTGTATTATAGATGGATGCAAAAAAAAAAAACAGTTTTCGAAACTCCACGGTTACGCCCAAAAATCTGAATGAGGCTGTCAAAAAAGTAAGCTGGGCTTTTTTTTAATAAATAAATATATAGAAATAAAAGAGCAATGGTACAAAATTATGACCCCGGTAGTCTTGAAATCAGTGGCTCAAATTGTTTTTATATAAATGGTGAACATAGATAAGGAGATGGTGGCAATTTTGGTATGTGATTAAATTGTCGATGATACTTACATGTTAAGGACTGCGATCGATAAAATTGTCCAATACAAAATTCAAAACATCTCAGGAACTAGTGCTTCTATTTTAAAAATTAAATTAAATTTTCAACCGATTATTACCATTTTTATTAAGTATCTACAATTTCAATATTTTTTTTTTTTTCTTGTAAAAATTTTGTATTTTTTCTGGCTTTTTAAGGATTTTATCGTATTATTTGATACCATTCTAGCTGCTGAACACCACTTTCCTTAAAAATTTTTAGCATCCTTGGCTACTTTTTTTGTTGTCTTTATCTCCTTTTGGACCAAAGCCCAGTATCTTTCAATTGGCCTGAGTTCTGGATAGTTTGGCGGATTTGCTTCACGAGGCAAAAAAAATCACATTATTTTTTGAATACCTCTCCAAGGCTTTTTTTATTATAATGACAAGATGCTTTGTCTGGCTAAAAGAAAGTGGAAACCTCATCCTCTCATAGGAAAGGCTTAATTCTCTTTTTCCAAGCATTCCTTAATATAAAATTCGAAATCTGTTATTCCATTGCTTCTTTTGCCACAACTGCAGATTGCTTTCCAAAACAAGAAATTTAGCGGAAATCTTGACTCTTGACAAAAAATACATGTACCATTAAAAAACAAGAAAGTTACAAAATTAAATATCTAGTAACCTCAAAAAACCAGAAGCAGAACAACAACAAATTGAAAAGAAAACAACAAACGAAAAACAAATGCCAAAAGTTTGTAGTCAAAATGGAAGTAAAAAAGAAGAAGTCAGTCAGAACCTTTTGACCTTAATTAACACAAGACACAAAAATTTTAAATTAGACTCAAGCGTAAAAAAATAGAAAAAAATGTAACGCGTTGCAACAACAGCGCAATTAAATTTATTTGCCTTTTTAACGCGCAGTCGCCGCTGCTGCTGCTGCTTCTTTAGTTCACCTAAAATGCCACTTGTTCCAGTAACCGCGCTAAAATGCAAAGCACTTGAGGCTTAAAAGCTGAATACTAAGTGGCAGCACACGCATTTATGCTGCAGCACTTAAACGCGTTACGAAAGCATGCTATCTATTTTTCGCTAGTGGTATCTTTAAGATAAAAATCAAACAGCAAATTCAATTGGTACAAAAATAAACACCTTTTGGGTTAAAATCTCAACCAAAATGAAAAAAGAAAAAAAAAGTGCCAGAAATTAAGACAAAAAAAAAAAAAAACACTTTTACGCTTTGCAATTAAAAGCCGCGCGGCAAATCGAGGCTAAATCAACAAACAA
The DNA here is from genome assembly GCA_951812925.1 of Calliopum simillimum. Lineage (NCBI taxonomy): Eukaryota > Metazoa > Arthropoda > Insecta > Diptera > Lauxaniidae > Calliopum > Calliopum simillimum. Next base: position 108,880,044 of record OX638370.1, read on the forward strand.
CAAACTTTTCGTTTTTGTACTATTTTGTAAATTGCGTCAAATGACCAAAAGATACAACACAATCTCGCGAATACGCAGCTCGGTTAATTAAAACTTGCAAGTGTTGTTGCTGTTGTTGCTGGGCCGCAAGCGGCAACTGCTGCATTTAAACTTAAAATCTTTAATTGTGCCACTTAAAATGAATTTGTTTTTGCTTTTTTCAATTTCGTTCAAGTTGTGCCGCGCGTATTTCATGAATTGGTTTGGTCTTAAGATTGAAATTAAACTAATCAGACCATTAAGTTGAGCGAACTATGGCGAGCGCGCCGTATGCACATGTTATGAGATACTTTCGTATTTACAAAATTCAACACTTTCATATGCAGTGCATTTGGTTAGATAAAATATTTACGAAATTTTGAAATTAAGCAAAGTTTACGCACCGTTTTTTTTTTTTAAGTTTTTGCATATTCATGAGTGGTAAGAAAATTGTATCTTTTTTTGTATTTTTGCTCTGCAAGTAAAAATTAGCGCTGTATGATAGATTGCTTTATGCATGCCAAATGGCTTTTAGCAACGCAAAATGGTTATTTTCCATTTCGAAATACAAATTTTATGAAGAAATATCGTGCTGAATTACCCATTTTGGTATAAGCTACTGTTTCAACTTCTTAATGCAGTTGTAGACCAGATAAAGTTGATGCCAATGCATTTATTTGAGTCTCGGAGTACCTTTGGACCATGTTCACAGAATAATATACATAGGCTGAAAATGCAAACTTTTTATTTATGGTATGTTAAAAGTATTATACCACATTTTAACCTAATAAGAAAATGACTATTTTGTCGCATAAGATTTTGTTTCTTTTTTATTGCATGAAAGATTAATATGCATGCGATATTTTAGTCTTGTACAACTTCTCCAACAGTCTTGGCCAAAGGTGTTAAGCACCCCACAATTAACTACTGATTTTCTAATTTTTTTACTTCTTGGAGTACTAAATTAAAAAACATTGACCAATAAAAAGGCGAAAAAACTGAGCCTTTTGTTTTAGGTCACCATTTTTTTTATGATCTTAAAAAAATGCCACTTATTGTTTTATATATTGGTTAATAAACTCGGCATTGTATTTATGATAGCATTTATTTATTTCCACTTTTATAAAAACATGCATTATGCATTGTTTGGGGTGCCTCATACTTTTGGCCAAGGCTGTACATATCAGAAATTATAGCTCTAAATGAAATTAAATCGTTTAAAAAACTATCACTTAAACTTAGTAAAATTGCACATGGCTTTCAAGTTGCATGCGACAATAATTATTAAACTCTTTTTGGCACTTATCGTCAGTTGTCAATAAATTTTTGAGGTGTGGAATTTAGAAATGCCTAGAGGCAAGGAATTTACAGAATCCGAAAAAAAAATAATTTTGTATGTGCATAATGAAGGTCGACCAAACCAATATATTGCAGAGATGTTTAATCGATGCACTTCCGCAATATGAACAGTCATAAAACAAATGAAAGAACGAAATTCTCTCGAAAATTTGCAACGTACCAGCCGCCCAAAATTATTATTAATACGAGAGGAGAGGGAAATCTTGAAAAAGAACAGGCAGAACCCGCATGTTTCAGCTCCAAAGATCAATAACGAGCTAAAGACAGCACTACATTCAAATGTTTCTGATGAAACAGTGCGCAGAGTGCTTAGAAAGAATAATTTGCACTGTCGAGTGGCAAGAAAAAAGCCAATGATTTCAAAAGTAAATGTTACTATGTGCCTTAATTTCGCCTTTACTTATAAAATGAAAACAATTGACTTCTGGGAGAGCGTAATATTCAGTGACGAAAGTAAATTTAATATGTTTGGCTCAGACGGCCGACGTATGGTGTGGCGAAAGCCTGGAGAAGCCTTGCGACTAAGCAATATATAAAACAACTGTGAAACACGGCGGAAGTTCCGTTATTGTTTGGGGATGCATGTCAGCCCATGGTGTTGGAAATTTTAAATTCATAGATGGTATAATGGATAAGAAAGTGTATTTGTCAATCTTGAAGGAGAATTTAGAAACTTCCGCTTAGCTCCTCGATCATTATTATTTCAACAAGATAACTATCCCAAACACACGGCCTGGGACTTCAAAATGTGGATATTGCGTAATACAAAACAACTTATAACACCACCACAAAGTCTAGATTTGAACCCTATAGAGAATCTGTACTCGCATCTTGAGGATCGTATAAGAACACACCATATATCATCCAAAACAAGCCTTCAAAATGCTTTGCAAGAAGAATGGAGTGAAATAACACTAGAATTTTGAAGTAAAATAGTTGAATCGATGACCAACGATTAGCAGTAGTTCAAAGCAACAGAGGGTACCACACAAATCACTTAGTTCTTTGCAATTATAGTTATAAGCATGTTATTAACGATATGATTTTCAAAATTCATATACTTTTGTGAAGTAAATTTCTTTAGATGTTTCATAAAATGCATAATTACATCAAATATGTAGATTTCTATTTAGTTTTTTGAAATGGAATTTGAAGGTTTAAGTTTACATTAGTATAATATCTAATAAATATGTCTGTTTTCCTTATAAACCATGTACAAAACACTGTTTCTTTTCATAGCATTGCAAAATTCACAAACTTTTGTGAGTCAGTGTAAGTGAGATTTCCAGTTACGTAGTTGTGATTCTGTCAGCCCCATATTGTGTATTTTTCAATGATAACCGTGTTTCATGTCAACCTCAGTAGCTAGACTCCAGGAAGCAGAAACGATAGATAAACTATAAACTATGATTATATAAAAACAATAAGTCGTACATAGTTGCTGGAATTTGTATAAAATGACAAGCTGCTAAATTTGATGCATTGCTTATATCTCGCCAATGACTTTGCACTAAGAACTCAGGCACATTGCTGCTGCATTTACTTATATCACACTGCCACTTAATATCATATCATAGCTATTATTCATTTGATGTCAACAATTATTTATGAAATTGTCATACTTTCAAGAAGCAGGAAGATTAATATCAACACCTATCATCCTCATTAATCAATTAAGCTCTCCGTATGAAAGCTATGAAAGTGTAACTAAGTAAAAACTCAACGAAAACCAAATTGAAAACTCAACCATCACAGAGAGATGAACATGAAGCACCAATGGTCAAAGTATGCAAAGCGTAAAAAATCTCAAATGAAAATTAAAATTAACACAGCCAAAGCCATCGGAAAGAGCAACCATCCAACCACTAGCATCACACATTCAGTGCACAGTAGAACCCATTATTAAAACTTCAAGCGCGCACTTTAAGCCAAATGGTTGTAGCCGTGGTAATTGCTGTTGCTGTTGCTGCTGCTACAAATTATTTATGCTCATAACTTTTCCTAGTGGTACTCACACATGCTGACTGCGCGGGCAAGTGAGCCCACAGCTCAGGATTCATTCATCCCAACGCTTATTAATTATTCACTTGCAATTATTATTTAGCGTGCGCGATGTTCTAAATCCATGCATAAATTACCTGAAGACGACACGCCTCACCCCACACACATATACACTAACACCCTCCGACACACCAACTGCTCCCCTGTTTGGCCCATCAGCGCTTGATATGTTTATGATTGTCAGCGCTCTGCTTGTTTCTTTCTGCATATGTGCAACAGAGACGTCCGTATGTGATTAGCGTTACACTTGACAGATTTTGCTTCATTAACAGCGGCAGCGACTGATTTTGGTGCGATGCGCTGGCATGATGATCATCATATTTTTAGATCACGCAGGCGTACTGTGTAAATTGTGAACTGCAGTTTTAGGGTTGGTCAGTAAAGATGTTGCTAATTCGCTATTGTTGCTAAGCTTTTGCCCGTAATAATTATGTTATTGTAATGATACCCTTTGTTTTGCAAATCGAGTGACCAGACTTGTGCGGTTTTCTATTCAAGTTTTCTGGTTTTGAGTGTCAAATTTTTAATATTTTCTCGATATTTAAACTTTTCTCAATTTTCGGAATTTTTTTCTATTTTGACGGTTTTCGGATATTATTCTACTTTTTAACTTTCTAAAAATTTTTCGATTTTCTCAAAATATTTTGACTTATTTAGATTTTTTGACTTTCTCAAGAATATTCATCTCTCACAAGATTTTCGACTTTCTCAAAATTTTTGATTTTCTTCATATTTTTCGACTTTTCCAAGATTTTTTGGCTTTCCCAATGTTTTTGACTTTTTTTATATTTTTTGACTTTTTGAATATTTTTCGACTTTTTTCAAAGATTTTTCAACCTGGTCAAGATTTTCAACTTTCTCAAGATTTTTCAACATTTTTCAACTTTCTCAAGATTTTTCGACTTTCTCAAAGATTTTTCGGCTTTGTCAAGACTTTTCAACTTTTTCAAGATTTTTTACTTTTTCAAAATTTTTTGACTTTGTCAAGATTTTTCAACTTTCTTAAGATTTTTAGACTTTTTCAAAGATTTTTCGACCCTCTCAAAGTTTTTTTGACTTTATCATGATTTTTTGACTTTTTCAAGATTTTTGACTTTTTCAAGATTTTTGACTTTTTCAAGATTTTTCGACTTTTTCAAGAATTTTCAACTTTCTTAAGATTTTTTGACTATCTTTTGACATTTTCAAGATTTTTCGATTTTCTCAAAGATTTTTCGGCTTTGTCAAGATTTTATGACTTTTTCTATTTTCGTTTAAAATCACAATCATTATGATAACACAGGTTTACAAAAAAAAAAAAAATGTCATGGCGTATTGATCAGACTATGTGTTTCCTAAGGACTTTGACGTCCTGAATCAGAATCCGGGGTCCGTTTTTTTCCAGAACGTCTGAGAAAAAAGATTTCAAGGTCATATGGAGGTCAAAATGGGGTTCATGTGTCGTTTAGTGATAAATTCGCTAAAATTCTGAAACTAAATTTTTATAATTGAATTCTTAGTCCTTAAAAAGAATATGTGATCCAAAAGGGTATGCCGGACCTACTTTCGGAGATATAGCCATCGGAAGATCCGGATATATCTTCTATGAAAACCGCTTTAAGTTGGGAACCCCTAGATGGATTTAAAAATATTGGTGTCATATGAAAGGTATTTTGACAACCTATAAAATTGGATTCATAGTTTTGGAGATATGACCTTTTTTGAAGTTTTGAGAAATTTTTCAATTACAACAACAAATACATCAACTACATCAGCAACAACAACAACAACAAGAACAAAATACCTTTCATATGACATCAATATTTTTTAAATCCATCCAGTGGTTCCCAACTTATAGCGGTTTTCATAGAAGATATATCCGGATCTTCCGAGGACTATATCTCCGAAACGAGGTTCGAGAGACCGTTTCTGATCACATATTCTTTTTAAGGACTAAGAATTCAATGATAAAAAATTAGTTTCAGGATTTTAGGGAATTTATCACTAAAACCCACATGAAAATATTGACCTCCATATGACCTTGAAATCTTTTTTCTCAGACGTTCTGGAAAAAAACGGACCCCGGATTCGGATTTAGGACGTCAAAGTCCCTAGGAAACACATAGTCTGATAAAAACGCCATGACATTTTTTTTTTGTAAACCTGTGTAATGAAAATCATAATCATGATCATAATCATAATCATAATCATAATCATAATCATAATCATAATCATAATCATAATCATAATCATAATCATAATCATAATCATAATCATAATCATAATCATAATCATAATCATAATCATAATCATAATCATAATCATAATCATAATCATAATCATAATCATAATCATAATCATAATCATAATCATAATCATAATCATAATCATAATCATAATCATAATCATAATCATAATCATAATCATAATCATAATCATAATCATAATCATAATCATAATCATAATCATAATCATAATCATAATCATAATCATAATCATAATCATAATCATAATCATAATCATAATCATTATCATTATCATAATCATAATCATAATCATAATCATAATCATAATCATAATCATAATCATAATCATAATCATAATCATAATCATAATCATAATCATAATCATAATCATAATCATAATCATAATCATAATCATAATCATAATCATAATCATAATCATAATCATAATCATAATCATAATCATAATCATAATCATAATCATAATCATAATCATAATCATAATCATAATCATAATCATAATCATAATCATAATCATAATCATAATCATAATCATAATCATAATCATAATCATAATCATAATCATAATCATAATCATAATCATAATCATAATCATAATCATAATCATAATCATAATCATAATCATAATCATAATCATAATCATAATCATAATCATAATCATAATCATAATCATAATCATAATCATAATCATAATCATAATCATAATCATAATCATAATCATAATCATAATCATAATCATAATCATAATCATAATCATAATCATAATCATAATCATAATCATAATCATAATCATAATCATAATCATAATCATAATCATAATCATAATCATAATCATAATCATAATCATAATCATAATCATAATCATAATCATAATCATAATCATAATCATAATCATAATCATAATCATAATCATAATCATAATCATGATCATAATCATAATCATGATCATAATCATAATCATAATCATAATCATAATAACATTTTCCAACTTTTGCAGTTGAAAATTCTGGAAGCATGCTTACTCTCAATTCTATACGAAATTTTGTTCACATTTTCGCTTTTTTCTTACAACAATCTGGTCCGCTTGCCAATTCTTATGCTTTTTTAGTGCAAAGTGTTATTGACTCCAGCAAATGTTGCATGTTTCCCACTTATTTAATGATTTTTCCCGCCATCACACTTTTTTTTTTGCCACAAAGACAGCAATTTCCCGACGTAACACAAAAGTGCAACAACAAAAGTTCGGGAAGCGCAACTGGGATCATTGAACGTGATGATGGTACTTGTGTGTAGAGTCTGCTGCACTTGAGCTGCTGCTGCTTCTGTTGCTGCTTCCACTTGAAACGATTAAAAATGCAAACATGTGGCTACGCTTCTCCCCTCGAGCTGTAGCGCGATCCTACTGATCATTCAATTAATAGTAAGTTACTCGAAAGCGATTTTCTAGTTTTATTTTTGCTGCATTTCATTTTTTATGATTTTGCTTCTATTCGGAACAAAGTTTGAATTTTGTAATTGTAATTTATTTTGAAAACGCTGTTCTAGTTCAGATAACTTATGGCAGCGCCCCTCATGCTTATGTTGGAGCATGGGGCAAAAGTAGCAGCAGGTAATACACACAACAAACGCAGCATGAAAATAATTGAAAAGAAATTTAATTCGTTAGATACAACAACAAATTCATACAATGCAATGCATTCGAAATGTTAACTGTGCACCCATTGAATTACTCGCCCAGCGTCAAAGCGTTTGACCAACCCAATGGCAAACGTCGCGAGCAACTGCTGTGTGCTGTGTGGTAGCATCCAATGTTTATGCAGCAGAACCATCTCGCGTTCTCTCTGTTTGTTCATCATAAAATAAATTTATGTAACTTTAATTAAGCTTAAATTAAATTGTTGTTGTTGTTTTTTTTTAAAGTTTGGCTGTTTTTTTTATTATTGTGGTTACTATTAACTCGTTGTTGTTTTTGTTCTCATTGTTGTTGCAAGTTGTACGCCCGTGGAGGCACCATTAAAACGCATTAAGACCACAATGTTACCATTAATTTTCGAGTTTGTTATTCCGTGCATTGGTTTGTGATTTATGAAAATTCTAGCCAGTTTAGTTAACTGTTTGTTGGGCATGTTAGCTTTGCTAGAAGATTCTTAAGCAGATTTCCGAGAATATGCTTAAATATGTATAAAGGTTTAGGTTTTAAACTTTAAACAGCGCGAGTAATTTCAGTTCATGCTACTAAGTTTCACATCAGTGACTGAAATGCATTAATAAATTTTATGCGATTTTAACGAGAGAGCATCGCGTTGCACAAAATTTTCATAAAGTTGTGCCTTCTCTGAAAGGCTGTATAATTATAAATTTTCTTTTTGAAAAATATTTGTGAAGTAGTCATATTCGATGTATTTGTTTAATTTGAAGCTGAATCCAGCCATTGAATTGCTATGTTAATTCTGGTTTTCGAAATATCCTAACCTAAACGTTAAAATAACGCGGTTTGTTGCTATTTTTGATGTTTTGGAACAAGTTTTCAGTTTCATTTAGATATAAGTATTAGTTGACACTAGTAGCTTTTTTCTGCAAATTCCGTTTTGAGTATTATCGATAACTTTATTTTTCTCTGAAATATCGTTACTTGAAATAACAAAAAAATCGTGTTTTAATCGTACACTTATTAAGCGTTTTAGCTGGGTATTTCGCAATTCGAAATTTTTTTTTGGAATATCTTCTAAACGGTATCTTTTATTAATCAATTTTTGTTGAAGTCCTGATTTTTCTTTTCGACTATTCCAGATTTCTTGACAGCTGTCATTTCAGTTTTCTCCTAATTTTTTTGGATTTTTTAGCAATTTTTAAATTTTCAACAGTGTTGTTAAGTTTTTCAAAATTTTTTGATTTTTCCAAAGTTTCTTGATTTCCCAGCATTTCCAAGATTTTTCGAAATTCACATGCTTTTTTAAATTTTATTAAATTTTTCTACTTTCTCAACATTTTACGAACTTTTCCTGATTCTTTGTCTTTTCTAACATTTTCGACTTTTTCAAGATCTAGAATTTTGACTTTCCCAAAATTTTTAGACTTTCTGAATATACCTATTTCGAATTTTCGAAATTTCTTAACATTGCAAACATTTTTCGATTTTTGAAATTTTTTCGACTCTCAAGATTTTTAAACCTTTCCAAAAATCTACATATTTCGACCTGTCCAAGATTGAACTTGCCAATAATCGGCAAGTTTTTATTTTTAAACGAAAATTTTATAAAAAACTAGCCTTCTTTGCCCGCTTTGCTAGGCATGTTTCGTTTGTTTTTTGATTCCCAATAGCTTAAAAGATATACATAGATATAATGTTAATTTACGCCTCTGCCGCCCGCGTCACCAATAAAAATTTTGGTATAATGGAAATGTAAATTTAATTTCAAATCATTTTAAAAATTCCCAATAGTATTGCTGGGGTGTCCCAGGAGACCATCAATTAAGGATTGTTGATAGTTCACCTTAGATATCTTTTCTCTAGTATATCTAGACATTCTTCGTTTTGACTATGAAGCCTTCGGGTGACCTTCATTAATCTCCGGGTGTCACAGGAAACTATTACTTAAGGATTGTTGATAGTCCGCCATAGTTTTTTCCCTCTCGTATACCTAGATGTTCTTCGTTTTGACTTTGAAGCTTTTGGGTGACTTTCGGGAACGTTCGAGTATTCCAAAAAATTATCAATTAAAGTTTGTTGAAAGTTCGCCATAGATTTTTCCCATCTCGTATACCTAGATATTCTTTGTTTTGATTATCATGCTTTAGGGTGACCTTCGGCAGACTTCAGGTGGACCATAAAACTATTAACTAAGACTTGTTGAAAGTTCGCCATAGATATTTTCCCTCTAGTGTATCTAGATATTCTTCGTTTTGACTACGAAGCCTTCGGGTGGTCTTCGGAAACCTTCGTGTATAGCATAGAAATGTTTCTATACCTGAGATACACTCATTTCTAAAATTTCTGCTTAATTGGCTTAGTAGTTTCTGAGTGATAATGCTTCAGACACACAGATATAAAGATATGAAAAAAATTTTTTTAGTAAAAATTTTCACCGACAAAGAGAATTTCCTCTTCCCCAAAATTTCTCCCAACATAAGTAATTTACCGCTATTTCCAGCCCTTAAATTGGCTCCAGTACAAAATTTTGATAATGAATTCCCAGTTGACGAGAAAGCGAAAAAAAGTTCACCAACTGCCATTATTTTTCCTTTCCCAACATTTCTCTTGAACATACTTTTTCCCTTTTTTCATCTCTTGAGGGTGCTCCCGTACATAATATTTAGCGTATAAATAGGCTAACGAAATTAGTTCAGTCCTTGTTCACTTTTTTATACCCTACACCCAGGGTATATTTACTTTGTCCTTCCGTTTGTAACGCAGAGAAGGAGGCTTGGCAGATATGGAAAAGTATATATATTCTAGATCAGCGTCACCTCTTGAGTCGATATAGCCATGTCCGTCTGTCTGTCTGGCTGGCTGGCTGGCTGGCTGGCTGGCTGGCTGGCTGGCTGGCTGGCTGGGTAACGGCTGTGTGTGGAAATACATTTTTTGGGAAAACTAAGCAAAATAATTCAATGAAATTTGGTACACAGCCTCCTCCGTGAAAATGAGCGAAATCAGTCAACGGACACGCCTACCGCCCATACAAAAAATATCTTCAAAATGCAAATTTTGGAGTATATTTCACAACAATGCAACCAAAATACACATAAATACTACGAATTGTCAGCGCAAGCTCTGAGAAAAAGCTGGTCGAATTCGGACAAGAGGGCGTGGCACCTCTTATATAAGCAAAAGCTTCAAAACGCTGTACTGAAAGTGTTTTTTGAGATAATCAAACTAGATTTGACTCGGACACTAAAAACTATAAATGCAAGCTTTAAGCAAAAACTGGATAAAATCGGACAAGAGGGCGTGGCTCCTCCCATATATGCAAAAGCTTCAAAACGCTATTCTGAAAATATTTTTCCAGATAATCCAACCAAATTTCACTTAAATACTAAGAACTATAAATGCAAATGAGCAAAATTTTCAAAATACTGCTGTGTAGGGTATTTAATGTTTGGTCAGGCCCTTACTAGTTTTTTTTTCGATTTTAATGAAATTCGGATCGAAAATAGGAATGATAATTTGACCTTTATGTTTATAAATGGGTGGTGCTACGCCTCTAAATGAAAAATACGCTCTTACAGCTAAGCCCACGCATTGATTTTTTTGATATGTGGAGATATGGAGATAGGGTTATACCTTTGTTTTATATGCAGTGAGCAGTGCCATTCCCCTAAACAGAAAATAGAAAATGGTATGGAATGCCTCCCGTTTAGTTCGATTTTTGAGATCATATATTTTTCCACAAAATAGATCATATTACCGTTTGGTTCATGGTTTTGGAAATTTCTTTAAAAATTAACTTTTTGGAAACTTGCAAGGATATACCTTCTAAATCATGAGTATAATTAGCTGAAAATCAAAAACCATAGGAACCTTCTAGAAACTAATTACGCTAAGAAAAACTAAAATATACTTATAAATATTTTCCCATAAAAATCAACAATTCTACCTCATGCACTAAGCAACCAACGCAACAAAATCTCTGTTGATGTTGCAGAAATGACAAATATCTTTTCCAAAGTCATGCAACTGTCAGATAAATCAAAAATTCAATGGCACAACAGACCAGGCAACATGCTGCCTATCAATTTACGAGTACAAGAAGAAGAAGAGATGATAAAATGTGCGCATAAAAACGTTGCCTGCTTTGGAATGGCTTTATTAAGTTAAAACTCTACACAATGTGTATAAACAATATGACGTCGAAGTCTATATTTAATCATTCATGTATACATATTTGAATATGCAAATTATTTTTGTTTGTTTTGTATTTTTTTCTTAACTGTTTCATTGATGAAATGAAGATTATTTTGAATTTTGATTTTGATTTGAGGTTCTTTGCGTTATTAAAGCGATTGAACAGTTACTTTGGCATTGTTCTGTTACAGATATTTTTATGTAGATAACAATATATTGTATAACGTATTTATTGTTGTTTGTATCAAACTATTTAAGTTCTTTCTTTATTGAAGTTAACTGGCATAAATTCGGTCAAGTAACCGTTTTATTATTTTTAGTACAAAATCAAAAAGTTTTTTGTGGTCTGAACTAAATATGAAAATATTCTTTTCTTTTCATATGAAGAATTTTTATGTTAGTTACCGTTTAAGCGCATAAAGTTCTTGGAATTAAATTTGAAAAATAAAAAATCACAATTTGTAGATTTTTTAAACATTTTCTATAACAATGAGTTGTTGTTAAAGAACTTTAAAGTTGCTGTTCCACTCAAAAACACTTTTAGCTTTAAATGTTTACTCTTTTGTACCAAATATTTCCGGTAATGCACTAAAAAAATATTTTGAACCAAAACATCAATTAAAGCTATTTTTCCCACACTTCCTGTTCTACTTGCTACATAGAACACTAAAAATTCGGTCAAACTGTTGATGCCATAGAGTAGTAGCATTTTACAGCGTGGTAATGTCATGGTTAAGTTAATGTGCTGCTGCTGTTTTATTACTGCGGTTGCACCCATTTGCATTCAACTGACCCAAAGGCCTAGTTTTGAACTTTTTTTGTGATTTTTGTTAACGTTTTTTTATTCTTTGTTTTTTTATTGCTTTGATTCAGTTACTAATTTAGGGTTTGTTTTTGTTTTTTTTTTTTTTGTGTTGCATTCATTTAATGCCATGCATTTGGTGCAGCCTTAAAAATGTGGGTTGCTGCTGCACACTGTGATTTCACTTTTGCGCGCCACGAAAAATCGTGGTCAAAGTGTTAGCAATATTTATGCTTTCGATATCGTGCATAATGAGATGGGCTGTTTAGATCTACGTTAGTTAACGAACGCACTTTTATGAACAGAAGAGGAGGTAATGTTTCATTAAGCTATTGAGTGAAATACACAAGGTAGTACAGAATGAGGCAAAAGCCTTTTGGAATGGAATGGAAGAAAATCAAACAATTAGAAAGGTCCACCGTAAGCCAAAAATTTAAATCATCATATCTCTGAAACTGTTTAGCGTACATAGATGAGATTTAAAACTTATGGAAAAAAAACACTGTGTACTGGGAAAAATGGGGGTATCACGCCCCTACAAAAATCACTTCATCATATCTCCGAAAATATTTATCGCACATGAATAAGATTTGATACATATGTACAAAGCGCCAGGACAAATAACGTTTTCAGAGAAAATGGGCAATGTCACGCCTCTAAAAAAAGAAATTCATAATTTAAGAGATTTGATACACATGTAAAATGGATAAGGACAAATGACATCCTTTGAAAAAATTGGTGATGCCACGTCAACTTAAAAAGATAAGGTGATCCAACATTCACTGGGAAATCCTGGTTTTTTGCAAGATTTTCAATTTAAAATTTGTATATTGGAAAAAACTGTCGCGTTCATATAGTCACGTATCAATTCAGGTTATGATCAAAACAAAGCAAAGTACAGAAAATATCGATACCTTAGAGGGCTATAGTCCTATCTCCATTTTTTCAATTGTTGGGAAATGCAAAAAGAAGATTTCAAACAGTAGTTATTTGGAATTGGCTGCTATTTTGATATAACGATATATGCAATAATTTTACGCATGGTATATTTTAACATAATTAAATATTTTTAACCAATTTTATTAATTTCTAACGAAATCCCAGCCAATTTATAGTACGTATTACTTTTGCCCTTATATAGAATTGTACTACTATTAAAATAAACGACACATTTAGGAAATTTTATGAAATTTTTCTACTAAAATGTCGTCAAAAGTCATGAAGCGCGTATAAAACACGAAAAAAACGAAATTATTTTTTTTTTTTTTTAATTTTCGGTTCCGACATACTAGAGTCCCCCCTTGGGTATAACAAAATTTGTTCACTAAAATGTCGTAAAAAGTCATAAAACGCGAAGAAACCACGAAAAAACGAAAAAAAATACCACTTTTCAAAAAATTACAGTTTGGAGATAGGATTTTTCTTAATTTTCAAATATTTTGGTGTTTTAGTAGTATTTTGACATCACATAGTTTTCCACACGGTAAAGAAGCCCACAATGATACCATAAGTGCAAAAATCTCAAAATCGCAAAAAGTGGAGATAGGACTATAGCGCTCTAAGGTATCGATATATGAATCAAACAAAATACATACACCATAAAGTAACATTATTGGATAAGATTCTAAAATTAGTCGCACTAAAAAATTCTGACTTGTTTCGCGGAATTTCGACATTTATTGAATAGGCACGAAAGCTACTTCTATTTTTGTCACGTTCGTCATGCGTCTTTTTTTGCGTGTATTTTAGAACCAGGACTTCGCCTGCTATGGCACTTGTTATAGTGCTACCTAAGAGCTATAATGTAAAGTAAGATCTAAAATAAAATATGTTTTACTTACTCTTTAAATGTGTAAGACGGTCACGTTCGTCACTTGGGAAATGCCCATGTATAATATTCGTTTTCGATTTTTTGCTTTTTTCAACTAAATGGTCGGAGAAATGCTTTTTCCTCAAAAGCAAGACATCTTACGAAAAAAGTGTGTAAGGCAAAACATGCTCAAAACCATCTATGGAATTGAAGCGCTTGTGATTTTTTTAAAAATTGTTTCAAATATTTTATAATTATTCAAAAATTGGCCAAGACAAACAAAAAAAAAAAAAACACAATTTCCAAAAATGTTTACAGAACGCCGACGTTTTTTTTAGATGATTCTAAGCATTTTTTGCTGCAGACAATTTGTTGATTAAAAAAGCGTTTTTCGAAAGCGTAAAAAATAGACGTAAAAAAATTGATTTCAGGAATTGCACATTTTCTGTACTGCAAACGAAATATATTAAATTTTTTAACGCCAAAATTTTTGCAAGAATGTAATCTTTATTTTTCATGCAAATTTGGACATCCATTCTCTGAAGAAAAAAAGTAATGAGCCAAGATAAATAAAGATAGAAGAAAAATTACCTTAAAAGAAAAAAAGACTAAAATCCCTCAATAAATTGTTTATGCACACATTCCTTTGCTAACATAAAATTGCTGAGGCCATTAAAAATTGAGCGCTTATTAATTTCTTTTCATTTTATAGCATAAATTTGTGCTAATTATACAATCGAATATTAAGTTTTCGAAAAAAAAATTAATCCTTAGCAAAACTGCATACATCAAGTTTCTTGCTTAAGTCTTTCGTTTCATACTTTGTATTTGCACAGCAGCTGCTAATTATTTGCAACATAAATTTATTTATTATTTTCGCGCCATTAAATCATGGTCTTGATAATTTACACTTATTACTGGACTCAACAACAACAACAACAACAACAACATTGGTATCAACAACAATAACAACAACAAATAGCTATTAATAAAAGCAAACCTAACCTACCACTAAAGAAAAATGCACAAAAAAGTCATAAAAAAAAATCGATAAAATTTTTTTTAACTTTAAGTACTCGTATATAGCTGCATTTTGTTATTGTTGTTACTACTAGTGATAAATTGCTGCTGCTGTTGGTGCTCGTTCGTCATCAGCAGCATTATTGCAGGTATTAAACTTGTGTTTACACAGTGAGCAACGTGTCAGCAATTTTTTGTTATTTTTTTCAACCTTTGGTTGTTGTTAATGCATTTACTGCTCCAGGTGGCGCTGCTAATCTTTATTGTTGTTGTTGTCCGTAATTGTTGCTATTGATGTTTGGTCAGCATTGGTCAGCAACACTAGCATCACCAGATGAAGTGCAATTGTTGTCAGTGTTGTTTGTTTTTTTCTTACTTCTTTTATAGCGACAAGGTTAATATTGTTGTTGCAACAATAAATTACCTTAGTGCATTTTATGTTTTTTTTAAGCGCCGTTTAATAGCTGCTGATTCATTTTGGAACCCATATCAGCAACAGTAGCAACAACAATCGTAATAAAAATTTGATTAGCGTATTTTTACTTCGTTTCGGAAATTATGCGATTAAATGGTTTTTAGTTTTAATGTTTATGGTAATATTTTTCTTGGTTTTTTTTATGTTTTAATGCTTCAGTTAATCAATTTTTCAGTTATAGTAATTTAATTTTAGCGCTGCATTTGAAAGTTGCCATCAGTCAACAATATTCGTTAGCAACTTTTATTTGATGATTCTGCTTTTTTACTATTAAAGTAATTTAGCACTTTTAAATTCAATTTTTACTTATGATGATTAACATTACTGTTTTCTTGATTTGTGAAAATTACCAAAATATAAGGAAAGAAAAGAAACTTCAAGGAATCAAAAATTATAAAAAGAAATTATAATAAATTTGCAATTGAAGCTGGAGAGATTTACATATAACATTGCCCATAGAATATTAGACAAAGTAATCCAAAAGCAATAAAAAAAACTTTTCCAAAACATGTAAGTGTTTAACACTCTGTAGCGAGTCACACTTGTAATAACTTATTTCCCTCTTCATTACCTATAAAAGTAAACAAATCCACATAGTTACAGTATCAGCTTACACATTTAATGATGACGACTATAAGGCATAAATCAAAACTATAACAATCACAGTCACAATAAGGAAAACATCAACAAAAACAACATTATCAATAATAATGTTGAAAAAATTACACTATTAATGAAAAAAATAAAAAAAAATATCTAATGCGTTAATGTTTTTATCCTGCTGAGGAGGCAGCATATTTTAACTTGGCTCTTACTGCAGATGCCCACTTGTAGTTTTTGTCCACAGCGTAAAAAGCGTTCACTCAGTCAAACACTCAGCACACGATTAGAGTCACTCGTCACAAGCGCAGTTAGAAAATAATTGCTATAACGCAGTATAAGAAAGCAACAACAACAAAAACAACAACAACAACTGCAAAAGAACAGCAGCAACATTATACGTTAAACTTGGTAGATCAAACAAACGGATTTTGCCACAATTCCAGCACGTCGTCATATAACAACGGCAGCCATCGGCAGCAGCATCATCTTTGCTTCATTGATTGTAATTACGCAGGCGCGCGCACACATTTCTTTACACTGTTGGAAAAGTTTGGTTGAGAAATTTTTGTGCTCCTGAATTGCTTCTTTTGTGCTTCTTTTTAATAAGTACCTGGTGATCGATCCCTGTTCGGTCAGCAATCTGATCTTATTATTTTACGCGATGTTTTTATTCATAGCTATTTGTGATAAATAAATCAGTGGTTAAAAAGGAGGCGTGGCATTTCTTTGATACCGTCCGCTTTTCGTTTTTTGCAAGGTATTAGTAAGCAGTATCCGTCCACTAAATTTCATCCAAATACCTTTTATGGTTTGTGAGTTATGACCAAATCAAATTTAAAATTTAGGGCGATGCCACGCCTCCTGGTGAGCATTTACAAAGTTCAAACCTAGCTCAATATTCATTGTTTGATAATATCTAACACTATCCGAAGTATAATTAAAGTTGATGCGTTGTTAATTGCGATATTTGCATGCACCCGAAGTGCTCCCTTTGTGCTCCTTTTATACTATATGCTCGTTTTATGCTCCCTTATTGCTCCGTTAGCTTTGTATGTACATCTTATGATTTCTGTGATTTTTTTTTTTTTGAAATTTGATTTTACTCCTAAAACTTATTTCTATTAGCTCCAATGCATTTCCATTCGTACTCTGAATAGATTTTTCATCCTTTTGAACCCTTTTTCTTTCGTGACACTCATTGCATATCTTTTGTGCTTGCCTGTTCTTTAACTTGCTTTGTTTTATTAGATTTCCCTAAACTTTTGAAGTGCTTCCATTGTGCTCGTTTTGAACTTCTTTTACATTTTGTGCACGTTTTATGCTTCATTAGCTGCTTTTGTATATATCAAGGTTTTTGTGATTTTTATTTTTTGTGCTCTCTTTAAGCTCCTTTCATGCTTCTTTCATGCTCGCCTTATACTTCTTTTATGCTCCCCATAAGTTTTTAACACAAATTCTAAGTAATTCTTGATGCATTTTGTATAATTGTTTTCAGTGATAAATTTCTTGCACTGTTTTCATTGCAAATTCCTCTTAAGTCCTCTATTGCAGCGCTTCTTTTTCTCATTGGCATTTGTTGTGACAGCAGCAACAAGTCTTAAAATGACACTATTCCCCAATGCTGTCGCCGCTGCAAACTGTCCCGTATGATAGATAAGGTGTTGCTGCTGCAAAAGTAATGCTTTGGTAATCGCATAATAACAATAATTTTCAGCGGCATAGGTATACGTACGTGTAAGTGAACGTCATCATTGCCGCTGGTTACCACTTGGCTATCGCATCGCATAGTACCCGTTGTTGCACCAATTTCCAATGCAAGAATTTTGCGCAATAACTGCAATTTCTGGTACCATTTGAGCTCTTGCTTGAATGTTGTTCGTACTGTTTGTGTTGTAAAGCAATTTACGCTTATATTTATGGCAAAGACACAAAATTATGTCGTTCAATGTTGATTTTATTGAAATGATAATTAATGTAATTTGAAATAAATACCCGGTTGCGTTGGTCAACGGAGTCTTAACAGTTAGAGTGGTTTTTTTGCTCTTCCTTAATACATGTGACAAGTGATTGTGACTTGATGAGATCTTAAGGAGGTTTAACCAATTATAATTGAACTTGAGTATGACGTGAAAATGTTGGCACTCCAGTTTACTGACATTGTAAACGATTGTTCCTATATTTGTGATATAGTTTTATATGTTCTTTCATTGTACATTTTTACTACAAATAAATTTGCCTGATTTTACGATTTTTTATTGTAAAATTAGGCACTTTTCTTATTGTATTTTCTTGTAATATTTAATGGAAGCATTGGTCCAAAATATGTCCCATCCATCGATTATTAAGATGGCAAAAATAGCCTTAATGTCAACAAAATGTAGCTGAAGTATCATATCAACAAAACTCACCTCAAAGGCAACAAAATTTTGTTGATACTGTTAAATTAACAAAAGTAGTCAAAATGTTGTTAAAACCATTAAATGAAAAAAAATCACCTTAAAGTCAACAAAATGGTGCGAAAACTATCATATCAACAAAAGTCACCTCAAAGGAAACAGAATGTTGCTGAAACTATTGAAATGACAAAAATCACCTCATAGTCAACGAAATGTTGTTGGAACTATCAAAATAACAAAAAATCGCCTTAAGGTCACAAAATGTTGCTGAAACTATTAAATTAACAAAGGTCGCCTTAAAGTTAACAAAATGTAACTTAAACTATCAAATGACAAAAATCGCCTTATAGTCAACAAAATGTTGCTGAAACAATGAAATTAACAAAAGTCGCCTTAAGGTTAGCAAAATGTTGCTGAAACTATCAAAAGGACAAAACTCGCCTCAAAGTCAACAAAATGTTGCTGAAACTATCAAAATAACAAAAAATCGCCTTAAAGTTACAAAATGTTGCTGAAACCATTAAATTAACAAAAGTCGCCAAAATGTTGCTAAGTCAAAAATCAAACATGTTGCTAAAACCATCAAATGAAAAAAAAATTACCTTAAAGTCAACAAAATGGTGCGAAAACTATCATATCAACAAAAGTCAAATCAAAGGAAACAAAATGTTGCTGAAACTATCGAAATGACAAAAATCGCCTCATAGTCAACAAAATGTTGTTGAAACTATCAAAATAACAAAAAATCACCTTAAAGTCACAAAATGTTGCTGAAACTATAAAATTGACAAAAATCACGTTAAAGTCACAAAATGTTGCTGAAACTATCAAAATGATAAAAATTGCCATAAAGTCAACAAAAACTTTATTAAAATCTCAAAAATCGCCTCTAAGGCAACAAAATGTTGCTGAGTCAAAATGAATGACAAATGTAGCTGAAACTATCATATCAACAAAAGTCACCTCAAAGGCAATAAAATGTTGCTGAAACTATCAAAATGACAAAAATCGCGTTAAAGTCAACAAAAAGTTTCTTAAAATCTCAAAATTAACAAAACGTTTGCTGAGTCAAAATGAATGACAAAAAGTAGTCTTAAGGTCAACAAAATGTTGCTGAAACTATCATATCAACGAAAATCACCTTTAAGACAACAAAATGTTGCTTAAACTATCATATTGATAAAATTCGCCTTAAGCTCAACAAAATGTTGCTGACATTATCAAAATTAAAAAATCGCCTTAACATCAACGAAAAGTTGCTGATACTATTAAAATTTAAAAATACGATTTTAAGACAAAAACAATGTTGTTAAAGCTAACAAAATTACCAAAATTGCCTTATGAATATTTTGATACCTATTTTCTGCTTTGAAAGTTTTCTTTTAAGCGTTTTTCTTGCAATTGAAAAAAAAATTTAATTTTTTACTAAGTGCTCCAGAAGTGCTCCTTTTGTGTTCCCTAAGCACTTCTGCTAGTGAAGCTGCATTTTATGCAACATATTTACTACTACAATGAAAATTAAATTTATTTTGCATAATTAAACAATTATTTTTACTAACTATTTATGTTGCAGACGAAATAATGCATATTTTCGAAAATAGTTTTCTTAGTTAATTTAAATTTTTTAATTAAAATTTTTTAACTTTCTATTAAGTTGCACGTAATTTTTACTACGCATGAACTTTCAGCATATAAATATTTATATTTTACTGATTTTCTGGAAGCCAAAAATCTCATAAGCGATCATAATCATCAATTAAAATGTTAACAATTTAATTTAAAATACAGCTCTTTTCAATTTACAAATTTATTTATTACATTTGAACAGCTAAAAATATTAATATTGCTTCCTACAACAACTACTGCAGATACACACATACATACTTACTAATATTGCGTACGAGTATCCATCCTAAAGCGGCAACAGCAACTTCTAATGCTGCACGCAAGCGCACTTGTTGAATTTTGCTTTTTTTTTTTTTTTTTTCAATGTCGTATCCTATGTACGGGCAGATAACTCTTAAACTTTATGACTTTTATGCATGCAATGAAAATTCCGCAAAGCATAAGTTGGATAAAAACTAAATGCAATTTTCATGTCTGTAAATAAACAATATGATGTAGAAGAAGCAGCAATAACAGCAAATGCAACAGCAGCAGCAGCAAAATGCAGACAGAAGTTACTTTAGCAGCAGCAAAAGTAGCATATAAAATAACAACACATTGCGGTAACTGTTGCATTGATTTTAATGCTAAATTTATGAGTATGTAATGGAAGTGCAGCTTACAACAGTAAAAAAATGCAGCAACAACTAAATTTCATGTGAAAAACATGCGTGTAATTCAAGTAAAAAGTTTGCTTTGGAACTCATGTGCCCATATGCTTTAAGTTGGTGCTATGAGGAAATATTATCATTGATTCGATAAGACTTGAAGTGCTTAGAGATAAATAAATTGAAATTGATCAAAGGAATCTTCGTCTTATGTTCTATACTTTTCTCAGAGTATAAAGAATATTTAAAACTACTCCAGCGTAACTAACTATTGCATACAATTCCCAAATCAAGTAGTTCTTGATCCATCAAACTTTATATCAAAGTTTCTTGCTGCAGGAACTCTTATCCGCTCGCTACAAAGCGCATATTGTCAAAAAAAAATTTAAGCTCAATCGAAAAAAATACTTAAGATTATAACAAATACTACTTATTTTTGATTGCTTTGCATTTTCTTATATGCTACCACCGCTACACTTTCTTTGGTCTTAGCGTCATGCTCAGCAACTACAAAAATCTGTACCTCGATGAGGGGCATTCTACTTGCACGTTGCACGTTTATCTCATCTACTAAAGATTTATGGTATAAATTTAACAGCATTTAAAAACCTACTAAAATGCAAAATTTTTTTAAAGTTGAAATTACTGTTAATATTCATCAGGTGCTGCTGCGTAGCCTATCTTGGTTGTTCTAAAGATTTGCAGGTACATCCACATATTATAATCGTGGCAAACTTTGATATGTAAAACATGAGTTATGAAATCTCATATAATTGTTTATTATAAGGTTGTAAGTGCAGGTTCTTGGCATAAATTTTGAAATATTCACAGAAAATTAAAAAAAAAAAAAAAAAAAGTTCGTATCTTAAGTCTTTTGTTTCTGAAGCCATCCATCAACTAAAGGCGGCAATAGAAAAATGATACACAACGAAATAATACATGAAATCTTCAGCAAGGATAAGGTTATATAAATAACAAGCGGTTGTCTTAAGCGCACTGGTCTTAACGATAGATATCCAATGTCAAAGGTCACAACATATGAGTGAATCTAAGAAAAATTATCCTGTTTTGTTCTCGCTTTTTTTATTTTTATATTAATTGAATATTTAGAATATGATGGCCTTAATTTTTGGAACTTTTTTTGAAAATTGTACAAAATAACTTTCAGGGTTGCCATATAATTTTTTTTTTTTTTTTGGAAAATTTGCTTAAACAATTTACATACATATTTAAAAAATTAATGTGATATTTTAGTCTTAAAACACTCAAATAAACTTTTGAAAAATCCACCAAAATTTTTAGGGTTGCCACATGCTTATTTTCGAAAATTTAGTAAAATCTTTTTTTTTAACTAAATTGAAATTTTTGGTTTCAGAAACGCTGACAAAAACTTTTTTTAAAATTGTGCAAAAATTTTCAGGGTTGCCACCTGGTTGTTTTGTTAATTTTGCTCACGCCATATATTTAAAAAATAAAAAGAAGCTTTTAGTTTTAAAACGCTTGTATACACATTTTTAAAATCCAACATAATTTTTTAGGTTGCCACCTGGTTATTTTCTAAAAATTTTTTTAAATCTTACTTTTTTTGATTCAATTGAAATTTTGTTTTCAAAAAGCTTATTTAACCGTATTTGTATGTGAATTATATAGTTTAAGTGAAACTAAAAAAACAAGGTGGGATCCCTAAAAGTTTTTGTACAATTCAAAAAAAGTTTATCTGTGCGTTGTGTAACCAAAAATTTTAATTTAGTCACAAAAAGTATGATTTAAGAAAAATTTTCGGAAATAATCATGTGGCATTCATATTGGATTTTAAAAAGTTTCAAAACAAATTAAATTTTTATTTTTTTTTTTTTTTTTCATTGAAGAAAATCCATTTACCTAAAAAAATTAGAAACAAGTGGCAGCCCTGAAAGATGAACCCATAATCGACATCTGCACCGTTTCTCAAAGGATCCCCTTCCCACCAAAGCAAATAGTAATATAAGTTCAACAAGTCGTATAAATTATACAATAAACAACATTCTCCCGTTAGAGAAGCGGAGTAAACTTGACGGGAGAATGTCAGCATGGAGAATGATTAAATGTTGCAAAAACAATGATATCGTAATGAAAAAACCAAAGATTTTAAAAATTTTGGAAATGGTGGATAGCAATTCTAACTGTTTATTGCTTAAATTATCTAAAGATAAAAGAATACGTATAGTAATATAAAAAATACTTACACGGAGAATGACATACATTTGGGTTTTTTGAAAACTTTTAAACTTTTTCAAGAAAAAAACGCACTAGCACTATTTATCGAAAAACCAAAACTGACTGCGCTCAAAAAGAACTGAGTCTCCTCTTTCTCTTTACTTCCAGCTCTATTTTACTCAATATTTTAAAATTTTACAGTTAGAATAAGAAAAACTGAACTCAGATAGTCTAGAATGAGGGTCGAACTTCAGTTCAATATAAATAAACTTTTTTCGAAGAGTTAAGACTGAAGAATAGTAACTGACTGATATATACAAAAGCTTGTGGCTTGGAAAAAAAGCAGGAGAATGAGTTTTTAACTTTTTATATTGTATTATAATTTCATTGTAAAACATTTAGACTTTTCATTTTAAGCTCTTCGTATACGTATAGAAGGAACATCAGTATCTGTATTTATAGTTAAAATATCAAGTTGTAAATTTAAACATGATTTTAAGCTCCAGGACATTGAATGGCATATTTTTCGGAGAATCACCACATACATTGTATATAACTTTTTTAAATTTGTTAAGCATTATTTTAAGCAATTTTGTCTTTGGTGTCCTTTAATGAAATTTTTTGTAGAATATTTTTGAAGAAACTTTAGGCCATTATAACCAAGTTTTTGGAAACAAGAGATCAGAAAGTCCCATAAAACAGGATATAATGAGTTAAAACTTGCAAGAAAATATTCCTTGTATGTCGTTTTGACTTTTTGACAACAAGTTTTATCCATAATATAGTATAAGAATCGTATGAGTTTCTTGTGGATATTTAAGCTAAAAAACAATATATGGTCAAATTAAATTAGAGATAGTATTTTGTTTTAAATATCTTGAAGCAAAACAAATAATTTGAAATACCGTACTGATCATTCCGAACACTTTCGAGTTCGTAATATAACAAAGACCGTATCAACCCAATATTTTGCCTAAAACGGCAATGAGCGACCTATAAAAGACATTCCAAATTTTGACAAAATCCTCAGTTGACTTTCTTGACACTATTTTTTAGATTTTCAGTTGTAATTTTTTAATCAGTCTAATGCATATACATACAATGCTTTCTATTGCTCACACAAAAAAAATTTCTAAATCATATCATTATACCTGTGGTGCATACAATCTATCAGAATTTTATCATATCAATCGATCATCAAATATCAGTTAACATGACATTAAGCGAATATATAACAACTGTCAAACTATTTCAGCGCAACTCATAAATCTGAAGTGCAAAACACATTTATATCAGCTCACTTTCTTCGGCATGAAATGTTTTACATACTTCATTTCATGTTGCCGCCAATAACATTTTCTATATATAGTCCAGTCACACATCCTGCCCAATATCCAAACAAACTATCTATGACCATAGCCAAACTGAGACGTACGGCATACCATTGCTACAGCCACACTTTAGATGACTTTAAGTGCCCTCATAAAGAATGTGCTTAAGTCACTTGCTGCCTACTCACTTACCATGAGTTAGTACCAGCAGCAGCGGTGGTGGCGGCGAAGACGCGTTCATGTGCGAAACCGCATGTAAATCAAATAAAATTTGACCATTTCTTCAACAGCTCGCGTGGTATTGTGCCCGGAATATGCCCAGTAAGTGTATGTATTGCACGAAATTTATGTTTGAAATAAATTCATAGATAAACATGGTTGCTTCGCTGTTGCTTGCAATTGTTGATAGTGTGGTGCGCGCGCAACACTTAAGTGGCAACTGATGGACAACGTGAGGATTGGATCCAATAGAGTTGTTGCACTTGTGCGCTAAGACACTTGTGCGCTTAAGTAGCTTTATATATTGTGGATTATTTAAGGAAGCACTAATGTTCAAACTTAACAGCAACGTTCTTGGGATGTTGCAAGCAGCTGCACGAGAAGGTCCATAACTTGGGGGATTTTGACTTTTTATAGCGCAAATATATTTCAATTGTTAAATTATCATAAATAGTAATTTAAATGTCTGCAATGGAGTGTCGTCTGAAAGTACATTGGTACAGAATACAAAAATGTGTAACATTGTAATTTTTCTTCATATTGATGATTTAGTGTAATTATTGGTGTTGAACGTTGTAGCCAGTTAGAATGACTTTGGAATGTAGCACTGTTTGACTGTAGTGGAAATAAGTTCGGCACGGTATATATTTAATTTCACTTATTTTGGTTAGTTTATGATTAAGTGAACTGAGTTTCCTGAGTTTGCTTAAATTATCAACATTTTTGAAACTAAACAATTTTCAGTTGATTTTAACAATTTTTTGTTGCTCGCTCTCTTAAGGCCGTTTTACAGAAAAAGCATTGGGAAGCGCTGGAATGATTCTATATCTCTTGAAAGAGGCTATGTTGGGAAATATAATCAAATTTGATCGAACAAAATTGGTTTTATTTTTTATTAGACCGGGAACTTATCAACCGATGGTTATACGCATAAGTGTTGCGAAAAAGTGCCCAACACTGACTTGCCCATTACGCAATTTCTCTAGCATTTTCTACACTTGTGGTGAATTTTTATCATTTTGGATGGTTGCTAATGTCCAGCTATAGCGGACGTAACATAATAAAGTTATAAAATATTTTATACAACATATTTTGTTGCACTTGACGCCCAACGTGGAACCAATCCTATAAATTACCAACCCATTGCAATGAATTATATAGAACGCAATGAATTATTGGGTGTGTGCATTAATTTCCATCGTTTTTCCAAAGATGTCGCCATCAATATATGGTGACATAAGTGTTAGATCAGAAAAGTCATATCTGAAGCTTAGGCATCTGTCAACAACTCTGCATCATTAGATTTGAAAATGTTCATACGCATCATAAATTTTAGTGTGCTCCAAAATGTCCGAGTTCGTGCCGAAAAAGCAACATTTGCGGGAAGTTTCACTTCACTACTATATTTCAAAGAAAACAGCTGCCGAAAGTCATCGCATTCTTGTAGAAGTTCATGGGGACTATGCTCCAGCTGAATCAAGCTGTCGTGAGTGGTTTCGACGGTTCAAAAGTGGTGATTTTGATGTCGAAGACAAAGAACGTCCTGGTCAGAACTAGCTAGGTGTGATCCATTATGAGCTGTTTCCAGGTGGCCAAACCATTAATGCTCAACTCTATCGTCAACAATTGAACCGATTAAAGCAGAAAATCCAGGCAGAGTGGCCAACGTATGCGATCAGACACGAGTCAATCATTTTCCACCACGATAACGCTCGACCACATATTGCTGCCCCAGTCAAAAATTACCTGGAAAACAACGGATGGGAAATTTTGCCTCACCCGCCTTATAGCCCAGACCTTGCAACATCAGACTACTATTTGTTCCGATAGATGCAGAATGCCCTATCAGGAATACGCTTCACTCAATTCGTTTTTGGCGGCCAAGCCGGCGCAGTTTTTCTGGGATGGAATCCATAAATTGCTAGAAAAATGGGAAAAAAGTAGTGACTAGCGATGGGCAATACTTTGAATAAAATACATTGTACCATTTTCTTTAAATAAAGCCTCAAATAAAAAAAAAAAACAGTGGAAATTAATGCACACACCCAATACATAGTGATCGTAATTTGGGTTCCGCAGAGCTCCCTTTACTAGGGACTTCATAGCGTTACTCACTGTGAGAATGAACTAAAGTGTCCACCTTGTTGTTTTTGATACTTCTAAAGCTTTTGATCTAGTGCGACATCGCGCCCTCGTCACAAAATTAATTGCATATAACGTATAACTTTCTATACGTGTCGTCATCTAATTAATACTCCACTAACGCTGGAGATTTCCGGGGTTCCGTCCCTTTTCCTGGTACTTGTGATGACTTCTTGACAGAAATGATGGTATATGAATGACACACTCTAAAATGACCTAAAAACAATATTCAAGTATGGGCGTGCTAATTGGACTGTCTATTTCACATACATATTTATTCGAAATGCAATTCGCACATCTGAGCTGAGGCTTCAAAAAGCTATTTTAGAGCTGCTAGGCAAAGTTCAACGTCGTGCGATGAAGTTGATTCTGGAAGCAAATATTGTGTCATCTGGTGACTTTCTTGAACATCGTCGTAACGTTGCGTATGCTAGCCTTTTCTATAGATAATGTAATGGGCGCCTCATCAAGCCCATCTCTATTGCGTTGTAACGATGTTCAGTAGAACATTGTACTATCGGCGTAGTTAATTCTTCGTTCCCTACGATTAATTTCTGCAATAATCTCCCTGGGAATATCTTTTCCCGAAAACTCTCGTTAAGAAATATTCCAAAAATAGGCGTGATACGATAACGAAAATACTTGCCTCTTACAGAAAATGTACTAAAAATCTTTAACCCTAAAGTTATGTAACACATTATTTCCAAATAAAATTACTTACATTGCAAAATCGCATTCAAAATCACATGACATTTTTCAGAAAATTTATGAGTTTTCCAATTGGCGAAAAATATGTCGAAAATTTTTTTGCTTAAATTACAACAAATATTTGCTCCAATTCATTCCAAGAAAGCTTAAACTAAATAAATCTCTTGATACTCTGTATCAATTATACATAATACATTTGTTTCATTCAAACAAATTATTATATTATTGTTATTACTATGAATTTCGTTGTTATTACTATGAATAAGTGGCATGTTAAAGACTAAGTTCTTCTATGCAAACAATTTAAATCAATAAATTAAATTAAATAAATTAAAATAAACAACGCCTAAAATTATGCAACATCAGAAACTTAAATGTTTGCAACAGAACTCAACACAAAATTTTAGCATTAGCAATAGCATAGTTTTAGGCTTATTCCATTATGTTGTTTTGTTAAAAATGCGCTGATGCAAGGCAGGTTTTTATTGCGCTCATCTCTAGTTCTCTATATTGACCAAAGGAAAACCAATAGAAAGCAATAAGCAAAGCATAAATGCGCATAGTTGCATCATTTTTAACTTTATTGATATAACTGTCAGTAGATGGCGGCGCAGCAATCGGATTGCTATCACTATTTCTTATTCACTCTGCCAGTCGGTGGTCTTCATCCCGCCACAAGTTGAAATGCCGCCAATAAACTTCTTTATGTTGAAAGTTTTGACTGCCATGCATGCACGAACAGCAGGTGGTCGTCACAAATACAAATAAAATCAGATGCGGTCGGTCATTCCATTGAATTGCGGCAATTAGGAGTAAAATAAAATTGTAAACTTATTTTTTAAGCTGAGAACAAGTTTTTGAGGTGCTTTCGGGGCAGAAAAATAAATTAATGAAAAAAAAAGTGATTACACAAAATGACACTTGGGGTGGAGAGTTTGGTGAAATGATGCGCTTGAAATTAAACTGAAAATGCTCATCCAAAAATCTTCAAAGTAAACTTGGAAGTAAATGAATACAATTTCTAGCTTTGACCACCCATCAACTGAAACTAAAAAATTGCGCATCTTCAATAAATAAAAGGAAGAAAAATCCACTCAACTGCTAGCAATTACTTGCGTAACTTTATGTTTAAGCAGAGAACAACCACACCAGCGAACAACTTCATTCAACAAATATGTGTTGTGCCTGTAAGGGGGCGTTACTAAACAAACAAATAAACCACATGGCTAAAGTTACCAACTCATGCGTGGTGAGAAAACGCCTCTTTTTTATGGTCAAAATGTAAAAAATTGCTTACAACTTAAGGCACAGCCTAATCAGCAAGAGAAAAAGAAAGAAATACATATGAGAAAAAAAAAGAAAAATCACTGCCAATTTAACGGCAAGAATTTGTGCATTTGACCTACTGCCAAGATTTTTGTGACCTTCTATTTTGAAGTTGAAGAATAGCAAAAACATATCTACATAAAAAATAATTTCTTAGCAGCATTGCTAATGTATGGGCACAAGCAACTTGAAAACGCTAAAGTTGTTGGGAACAACTAAAAAACTAATCTCACGCTGCAGGCGCTGAAGATGAACGCAACAAATTGCCAAAGTAACAGCCGAAAATTTGTGGTTTTCTTTCTCATTCACTATAAGTCAAATTAGTTATAGTAATTTATCTAGCCATCTCTTGGTAGCTGCTTCGAAGTGTCTAATCGATTATTTGTGAGATATAAATTAGCAAATGAATTATGCTTGGAGTACGAGGACTTAAAGGTATGAATAGCAAGAAATTACTTAGCGGTTGCCAATACCTTTTTCGTAAAGTAACTTCTGTCATAGTACTTACTATGGGCAATTTGAGCCAGTGAGGCATCAGTTAATAGCAACAATTTGAGATATAGCTGTAAATTTCTTTACGAAAGATGTTTTTGGCAGTGGTATATTGATATAAATTATTTTTGTCACAAATATTTTTATCGCATTTATTACTGAAATACTAGCTGTTTTACTCGGCTTTACTCGGGTTTTGATAAAAAGTAATAAAAAAACTAACTGCTCCAACAAATTTGTTCTATTTATTTCCATCAAATTATCACATCCAACATATCGGTAAGAGTTAAAATGTATCGAAAATTATCAAAATACACCGATTTCTCCGGTAAAAGCCGAAAAGGATCGAAAATATCGAAAAATATCGCTAGTATTCCAAAAAAAATCAAAAATATTGAAATTTATTGAAGAAATCGATAAAAGCCAGAATGCTAAAATATTGGTAAAAGTCCAGAGTAATGAAAAAAGTGTATCGAAAATTATTCGAAATATTGGTGGAGGTCCAAAAGAATCGAAATATATCGAAGAAATCGGTAAATATCCATGTGTATCGAATCCAAAATATCGGTAGGAGTCCAAAAGTCCAAAATATCTGAATCATCGGTTAGTATCCAAAAATGTCGAAAAACACCGCAAATATCGGTTGAGCTTCAAAAGTATCAAAATACATCGAATAAGTCAGTAATAGTACAAAAACCGTTTTTCGATTTTTTCGGCATTCTTTCATATATAATATAATTACGCTAAAAAAAAAATTAAAAGTGAAAAAAAATTGCCAAAAATACTTTCATAACTACCGTTTGGTTCAACTCAAATTCTCTTTCACACAATACGCCTATCTCTATATTTAAAAATTCAATAAAAGTGGTATCATCTGCATTGAACCGTTAAGATAATGTCTAGCAAACGTCACATTAAAATGTCATAAAATATGTTAATCGTACGCGCTGAACCAGTTGACATAGATGTTGCTGCTGCTGCTGTTGTTGTCGTTCACATATTATCAGCGATTAAAGTTTTACTCAAATTACAACAAAATTAGGTAAAGCTGTTATTTGTTATTTCTGCCTGATATTCTCTACTTCTTTAAATATTTTTTTATGCTTCTCTTTATTTTTATCTTCATTTCATATCGCATGTTTTGATGCAAACAACAACAATAATAACAACAACAACAACTTCGTTCAAGTTTGACAAATTATGCAAATTTATTTGATTTAACTGTCAAGTTATTAACACCTTTATTATGATTGCTGTGCGCTGCAGTTGCTATGGTTGCTGTTGTTGCTGCTACTATTTGTTGTTGCTGTTGTTATCATTTTATGCTTGTTAACATACTTTATTTACTTATTATATCTATTTGTTAAAATGTGGGTTTTCCTCTTTTGCTTTTATTCTTTACGTTTACTCGCGCAGCGTGATCGCATAGAAAACAAAAGACTTAAGCCACAAACTTGCTGAGACATCAGTTGGCTTTTGTTAACGAAAAGAATTGAATTGTCAGTTGCTGCCTCTGTTGTTTGTGTAATTTTTGACTTGGTCGCTTGCTTACAGCATTTTTGTTGTTGCCGCCGATTATAAGCGATTTACTGTATATTGGGGTTTTTGTTTATGTTTACAGTTATTTGGACATATATGGAAATTATGATTGGATTATTGAAGGAGTTTTTGTTGATTTTTGTATACAAGAAATCGAGTTTAGTTTTTGGTTTGAAGCAAAGTGCATTTTTTCTTTTAAACTAAACTGTTGTGCAATGCCAAAAGAAAGTTTTTGTTAAAAATTATCAGTTGGTTGTACATTTCTGAGATTTCTATAACAGCAACTGTAAGAAAAAAATCAACAAGCATTTGCTGCCAATTAATAATTTCACTTAAGAACACAAACAACATTTCAACATGCCGCCACAAAAGTACCATCTATGGCACTACAATTTCAAACCACCACTGCGACTAAACCAACTGCACAGCAATTGTCATTGCAAAGGAATTAAATGCAGCAATCATAACAGTAAACCTTAAAAGCGAGCAGCAATCAATGTGCGATCAGTAAATAACTGGCAGCAGCAGCAGAATTTTTTTGAACGTAACAAGAATGTTGTCAACAACTTTGAGGAAAAAAACAGGCTGCTTTCGAAGAAGTGGAGGGAAAAAAGCATTGGTCAATTAGATGAAACGCAACGGCAGCGCGCGGCAATTTATAGCACTTTATGCTATACCAAGAAGGATGATTGTCGCTGATGCTTTTGCTTGACAAGCCAGTTTGGGTTAGCCAACGGTAATTAATGACGTAATTAAAACAAACGCATAACAGTTACTGCCTGTTGCTGCTGCAATGCTGAAAAACATAAATAACAGCAAAATCAGGAATAGCATCACAACGGCAACAGCAACAGCAATAACAGCAAAAGAAAACTAGTAGTTATTTTTAACTGTTAACAGAAGTTAGTTGAGAACGCGACGACGTATGAGTAACATTTTTTTATTTCTTCTTCTTATTTGTTATAGTGAATTAGTGCTGGCTAAAAGTTTTTAAATTAGTTTTCAATTATGTGGCAAATACTTGCGGCAACAAAGATTAAATTATTAATGTATAGCAATAACCATAATTTCAGCTTCCAATTAAAAAAATGCAATATTTTACTGAGTTGTTAAAAAATGTGCCACGGCTTCCTTAATTGTCCGCGTAAGAATATGTTTGAGCGTGTTGGCATTAAGTCATATCGAATCAAAGTTATTGAAGCTAATACTTTATGCAGTGGACAGATTCAAAAACTTGTCTTTTAGAAATTCCACAACTACCCCCAAAAATTTGAAAGATGGTGTTTAAAAAGTGAGCGAAGAATTTTTTTAAAATTTTATATAAGTAAAATCTCGCTCATAGCTTTTTTATGCAAAATATGGTTTCTGATGGTTTCTAATTTTATTATGATCTCAAAAGTGCTCTGAATAAGTTATGCAACATCTAAAATTTTTTGCCTTGAATAAAGGTATATTCAAAACATAACTGCTCAAACTCAACAAATAACATGATGACACTGCACAAGAAAAGGGAGCTTTTCTTCACTGACAAAATTGCACAGCACAGCTGTACATAGGGAAATATATCATTGTTAAATTGTATATGTTTCATTCATTCATTCATACATTCATTCATACATTCATTCATTCATTCATTCATTCATTCATTCATTCATTCATTCATTCATTCGTTCATTCATTCATTCATTCATTCATTCATTCATTCATTCATTCATTCATTCATTCATTCATTCATTCATTCATTCATTCATTCATTCATTCATTCATTCATTCATTCATTCATTCATTCATTCATTCATTCATTCATTCATTCATTCATTCATTCATTCATTCATTCATTCATTCATGCATTCATTCACTCATTCATTCATTCATTCATTCATTCATTCATTCATTCATTCATTCATTCATTCGTTCATTCATTCATTCATTCATTCATTCATTCATTCATTCATTCATTCATTCATTCATTCATTCATTCATTCATTCATTCATTCATTCATTCATTCATTCATTCATTCATTCATTCATTCATTCATTCATTCATTCATTCATTCATTCATTCATTCATTCATTCATTCATTCATTCATTCATTCATTCATTCATTCATTCATTCATTCATTCATTCATTCATTCATTCATTCATTCATTCATTCATTCATTCATTCATTCATTCATTCATTCATTCATTCATTCATTCATTCATTCATTCATTCATTAGTTTAAGGTGGAGTAAAATGCTTTTTTACCATCGATTTTATATGGATTATAAGGATGGGATGATTAACCAAAAAACGATTTATATACAATACATACCTTTAGATTAATCGACGATTCAATTAAATCGTAAATTGTGTGAAATGAACCGATTATTAATCGTTTTTTGGTTAGTCGTCCCATCACTATTCGATTTTATGTGGATTATTAGGATGGGACGATTAACCAAAAAACAATTTATATACATACCTTTTGATTAATTGACGATACAATTAAATCGTAAATTCCCATCACTTGTCAATTTTATGTGGATTATAAGGATGGGACGATTAACTAAAAAACGAATAATATTCATACCTTTCGTTTAATCGACGATACAATTTAATGATAAATTGTATGTAATCAACCGATTATTATTCTTTTTTCGGTTAGTTGTCCCATCACTAGTCGCTTATCAAATTACAAATACCAATAAAAGGGGTCTTACCAAACCCTTTCCCTTTAAGATTAAGCGACCTTATCTTCCGCTATAAAGTCAGGGCATTTTACTAGGTTTTATGTGTATCTTAAAGTATGCAATATATTTTGATGAAATTAAGTAGGTAGATGAAGAACATGCGTAGCATACCCGACTTTTTACCAATTAAACATTTTGACATGTTATGTTTCGCAAGCTGTACAAGGTATTTTGATGAAAACTTAGTATGCAGGTGTTAAAAATCAATACCATTGTCTAATCCAAAAATGGTCGTAGTTTGAATAGAAAATTACTGTTAAAATTGACAAAATTTGAGCTTCGATACCTACAAACTTGGGTTTTTCCATTTCATGTTTTGAAAATGCCACAACTCAGTCAGTTTTTGGAATTTTCTGGTTATCAAGGTGAATTTTTTAAGAATATAAGTTTTTTGACTACTTTTTCTATAAACTGGGTTTTAATAGGCTCAAGTATCCTACGAAATATTTCACTAGGTGTTATTACAGCCAGGAATTGCTTAAAACTTAAGAATAATGTGTAAGAAATGTAAAAAAAATGTAAAATTTCAAATCCAGAAACATCTGCAGCATTGCAAACATTTGGCCAGCTTTTCACCAAATCCGATAGATTTGTGCTTAGCAGCCACTAACCAAAACAGAAATTATTTTATAGCAACCACTACTTAACAAAACTCCACCGACATATTCGCGTTAGATGGTATCGGCCCACAGATATCACAGCACAAAGTTATATCACTTACATTTGCGCAATCACACCACTAATATTTCCACTTAACAAAAAATTTAAAAAAAATTTGAGAAGATGCACGTGATTAGCAATGCGTTGAAACTAAAGCAAAAACCACCTGCAGCGTGTGCATATCACAGCAAAAGCGTTGCTTGTTCGACCATCGTTGCTGTTATTGTAACAATATCTCAGTTCAAGATGAACATTTTTATCTGCTGTCTAAGTGAAAACCAGTTCACAATAGTGCAAAACCAAACTGGAGCGTTTCGAACGAAGCAAAAGAACATGTTGATTTTTGTCGCTTTTCATCTGTTGCTGTTGTGTGTTGCCAATAAATTTCAGCAGCAATAACAACTAAGAGTTAATCCTGCATGTAAGTAAAATGTAGACAAATGCAAAAAAAAAAACTGTAACAACTAAAGTCTCGCGGCAAGGTTATCGTTGTTGTTGCCGCAATTTTTCTTATCGTTACTTAATAAGCGCTCTCACAGTATTAACAAGATTTGCCCAGGCATTTTTTTGTATATTTGCATGTTTGTTGTTGCTACAGGATGCTGCTTTATATTTATATATGTAATACTTTTTTTTTGACATTCAGCTTGTGTCACGTTTGCGCTGTGGCAGCAGCAATAAATTAAATTGCAAATTAATACTGCAATTTTAAAGTGCAATTTAAGCTCGCATGCTGCTTGCCGCCTCTGCATTCATTGCATAAATTTTTGTAGCGTCTGCTTGTTTTGATTTTAAGCATTGACTGTGTGCGTAGTTGATACTATAATTTTTATTTCAATACATTAACAACTTTTCTATAATTATAGTTTACAGCCATATTATTTTTGCATTTAAGCGCAATTTAACAAGTTTGAAACATGAAGAGGAAATTTGTTACGAACTATTATATAAAAATTTAATTCACTCTGCGTTAATGAAAGATTTAAGCAAGCAACCTGATTTTATGCCAGAAGCAGGAAAAATTGAAAATAGCTGTATTCGCGTAATGCGGCCATAGCTTAAATTTGCAACTTTTGTGGAACAATTGTTGATGAATAAAAACATCACCATATAGCAGCTCTAGGTTGTATCGATGTTGAGATTTGTGGCACTGAACAGCTAGAAATTAAATTTTAAAATGTTTCAAAAATCAAAATCATTGCGCTTAGTTGTAAAATCTATGATTTTGACAGAACTAAAATGTCAAATAAAAGGTCTATGATAAGACAAGACTTCAACTGTGAAAATATTTGGCAAAATAATTTTGACTGTGACTGAATTTCGCTAAGACAAACATTATTATAAAAAATATCCAAAAAAAAAACATCCATTGAAAAACATCTAAAAGAAAAAAAACATAAATAAACACATCAAATAAATGGATGTTTTTATTTTTGGATGTATTGTATTTTTTGATGTTTTTATTTTTGGATGTTTTAATTTTTGGATGTTTTTATTTTTGGATGTTTTAATTTTTGGATGTTTTTTTTTTTTTTTGGATGTTTTTATTTTTGGATATTTTTATGAATGTTTTTATTATTGGATGTTTTTATTTTTGGATATTTTTTTGATGTTTTTATTTTTGGATGTTTTTTTGATGTTTTAATTTTTGGATGTTTTTTTTTTGGATGTTTTTTTTTTGGATGTTTTTTTTTGATAATTTTATTTTTGGATATTTTTATGGATGTTTTTATTTTTGGATGTTTGTTTTTGGATGTTTTTCATTGGATGTTTATTTTTTTGGATATTTTTGAGTGGAATCCAAACATCCATTCCACCTACATTCCTTTGATAACCTAAGGTTTACAGAATTCATGCAAAAGTGTATACGAAAGACTCAATCAAGAAACTTGATTTTATAGCGAAAGTGGATAAGTGTTAATTGCAATGTTTCGGCATGGCAGCCATAGTTTAAATTTTGTTTTTTTTTATCAGAACAGTTGATAACTGAGAGCTTTACAATACTATAGTCTTAAATTATATTGGTTGCAAGGTATTTAATACTTAGCAATTAAGAAACAAAAGTTGGGAAATAATAATTCTTAATAAACTGTTGCTGCTTTGATTTTAATAGACTGGGAAAGCAACCAACATAAGTAAATTAAACTTTTTGCCTTAATGTGCTATAAAAAAGTTATTTTTATTAATTTTTATTTATCATAAAATAAATTTACAATAAATATATTTTAGCACTAGCTGCCAGGGCTATCGGCTTTACATATAAAAAAGCATGCAAACACAACTTGAACTTCATTAAAAATTGCAATTGCCAACATAATTCAAGTGGCTTTTTAAACTTAAGACATTGTAGTGCTTAATCTTACCAGCAACAGCCATAGCAACATGAAATTGCAACATTGCTTAAGAAATAAAGAAAAAAATAAGCTAGCAGCAACGAAACCATAAACGTACTAAGCATTTATTTGCAGTCAAATTTATTATAACATTCAAAAAACAGCAGCAGCAGCAATGACCAAATAACAGCCTTCCCAGCGGCAACAACCTCAAATTTAAGTATTGAAAATAGCACATTTTTCGTTGTTGTTATTGTGTAGTGCAACAATAGCAGCAGCACCTTGTAACGATACAGTAGTTGCTGCAAACGGTACGGGTGCCAGTGACCGGGTAGCCTGCTATTTAAGTGACCTTGTTGTTGCATAACTTTTAGCCTGCTCTTGTTGGTTGTTTGTTATGCTGTCAGAGTGCAATTGGCAACTGCATTATTTTAAGTGATGATGAATTTTTTTTTTTTTTTTTTCTTTAAATAATGCCTAAAATGAATAAGATGAAGATGTTGTCTATGGTGATTAAGTGATTTTATAATGTTTTTATATAGTACTTTTTTTGCTTAAAAACTTTATCAAATATATAGTGGCGAATGAAATTTTTGTACATTAGACTTGTTTTGCATCTTATGGCTTATGTTGGAAACGGCCATGGATTAAACTTCATATTATTGTAGTACATTTGTAGATGAAACAAATTTGTTAACACTTGATAGCTGCTAAATGCATCGGTACTGAATTATAAGCACTTCACTCTTGTTTGGGTCAACGTAGCGTATGAGTGACATTTATTTTATTAAACTGTTTGAAGAAGAAAAATAGCAAAGATACTTAGTATTTGAAAAAAAAATCAAAGGGCATTCATTTCAAATAATATTGCTATAAAATAGTTAAAAAAAACATTTTCTTCTTCAAAAAATCCAACAATAACTCATGGTATGTTGGCAAAAATCAATCACCAAGTGATAAATTAGTCCCTAAGCAACATGAGTACAAAAGCTGCCTTATTTCACACCTGCCAGCAGCATTAATACAGTTATTAATCAAAAATCAATTAATAAATTTGTCTTGCAACACCTGTGCCATTGCCCACAAACACCTAAGACAAGCACAAATACACACAGACCATATACTGCAAAAGTTCCTTTGATGGTGGTCTCTACAACTGAAGTTGCCATAAATTCACGTACACCCACATAAATGTATAGAGCGCGCGCGCACACGCTTGTACACCAAATAATTGCATTGCAGCAAAAGGGGCAACAACAGAAACAATAGCAGCAGCAGCAACAAGTAACACAGACCGTGCATCAATTGATTTATGAGCGACAAATACGATACGTTGCGCAGTATCATAAAGCACAGGCACGTTAAACTAACAAGGGACACATAACGCTATGGAACATGTTGCATATACACACACACAATGTCATACACATACGACAAAAAGCAACAGTAATAGCAATAGCAATAGCAATAACAATAACAAATTGCTGCAGGATTACAGCGGCATTTTTTCTACTTAACCTTAAAGTTTGTTGTTTGTTGGTGTGCACAAGAACATTTATTATCAAAGCGAACAAAAATTATTTACGCTAGGAAAGGCAAGGAAACAACAAAAAGACAGTTGACTTCTACAGCTTTCTGCACCATGTCCAGTTAAAAAAATATTTTTGAAGGCAATTGAGCGTGTGATCATCTACGGTTACACGCGCGCTTGCATCATCATCATTGATGTATTGAAAATAACCGCAAAATGTATTTTTCTGTGTGATGGCCTGCAGCAATCGCTGTTGCTTATGCGTTGCGAATCACAATTTGCGAGTGTGGTAATAGTTTGAGGTTTTTTTTTTTGGCAAAAATTGATTTTTTAAGAAAATTAATATTCAATATTTTTCAATTTACCATGAAACTAATTTTAAGATATTGCTTTTTCTTTTGACTAATACAAAAGACTAAGGAAACGAACTTGTTGTAATTTTTAAAGTTTTTCTTCAATAAATGAGTGGTTATTCATAGAAAATTTACCAAACGATTTCAAATAACTTCACTATGTCTTTAATAGAAAGAGTTTTTTCAAAGAATGTTGGGTAGATTCTTTTGTTATGACGTTAAGCTTTAAAATATCACTTCAACTGTTCGAAATTTTTAAAGATCAATATCTCATACGAACTTAGAGACTGTGGATAAGGTATGACTTTTCGTACTTTTTCTTGCACTTTATCAAGTAACGAAAATGACCCAAAAACTCGAAAGCAATGAATAATTACATGCAATATAATTTAAAACATTGAATTGCCTATAGTTTTGTTTTGACTTTTGATAAGAATAACATTGTGGGCATCATAAGCCCACACAATTTTTTTTTTTCATGATAGAAGACGATTTAAATATTAAAAAATTATCCTGCACCTCTCTTTAACACATTTTTAAACATTTTCCATTTGGCGGCGTCAGGTGGGACATCTCTCGATGATTCTCGCAACTTTCCATACGACATAGTAATAGCTTCATGTAATCGTATTTGAGCAATCTAATTGCTGGCAGCACAACATTCTCAAAATTTTTCAATATATCTATGGTAAATAATTTGGGTGTAAAATTACAAACCAAATTGGAATGAATACTACTATACGATATTTGTTCGTATATAATTCATAAAAATAAAGTATTTGCACTGTTTTGATTTAAATTTAATAATAATAATTTTGTGTGGTGATACTACAAAAATCTTTTATACTATTTTTGTATGAATTTTATATACATAGAAGTTCATATGAAAGAAGTTTATTTTATATAAAATTCATATTGTGCTATATTTAAAAATGATATTGATACTTAGACTGTATTAATTTTATAAAAAAAAAATATCTTTCAATAACTACATATGTTTATTCATATTAAGAGAAATAAATTTCATAAATTACATTAAAAATTTTCAATTACATATTTCCTTGAAGCATTAATGTACATTAGGGGTGTTTTAGTGCACGAATTTTGGATTTTGATACTTGACACCCCTCAAGTTTGTGAGGTTGGAAAAAAAAATGAGTTTACAAAAAAATTTTGGGGGTGGGGTGAGGGTAAGGGTTGGCGCATCGAGGTTAAAGATAAGAGAAAAGGAGAAACAATTTACTTACAGCCCTACAAGAGGGGCCACCTCTAGAGAGTTCAAATGTATGACCGACCCACATTATTTCTTCTCCCCCAACATTTTTACCAAGCATACTTACCCCCTATCTCTAACCCTTAAGTTGGCTTCCATACAAAATTGACATTTTTAGGAAATCGACCCCCACCACTCCCAGGGTGCCCCTAGAAGTGTCAAATGTATAACCGGCCCCTAATATTTTTTCCTCCGCAACATTTTTTCCAATCATACTTACCCTCCATCTCTAGCTCTTTAGGGGGATCCCATGCAAAATTGACCTCATAGACATAAAAAATATGGAAAGGAAATCGTCAAATAAGCCCATAACTGCCCAGGAGTCTCTCCTAGAAAAGTCAAATATATGACTGACCCTCATTATCCCCCCTCTAAAGTTTCGCAGCTTACCTACCCCCTATTTCCAATCCTTAAGAGGGCTCCCATACAAAGTTACGGTTTTTTTAAAAACCGCCCCCACTGCCCTAACTGGACTATGGGTTCCCCTGGAAGGGTCAAATATATGACCGACCCCCATTATTTCTAGGATAATTTAAAAAAAAAAAATTTAATGGCAGCTCCTTTCAGGGTTGAATATGCGGGGTAAGTATGTTTGGAATAAATATAGGTCGCAAAAAAATAATGGGGGTTGGGGGGCATTTTATATAAAAACAGTAACTTTGTATGGGAGCCCCCTTAAGGATTGGAAATAGGGGGTAGGTATGCTGAGAAAAACTTTGGAAGGGGGGCTAGTGCGGGTCGGTCATATATTTGACTCCTCTAAGAGTGACTTCTGGGCAGTTATGGGCCTATTTTACGATTTCCTTTCCATATTTTTCATGTCTATGACATCTATTTTGTATGGAAGTCTCCTAAAGAGTCAGAGATAGAGGATAAGTATGTTGGGAAAAAGTTTTGGGAAGGAAAAAATATTAGGGACCAGTCATACATTTGACCTTCTAGGGGCACCCAGGGAGTGGTGGGGGTCGATTTTTTAAAAATGTCAATTTTGTATCGAAACCCCCTTAGGGGTTAGAAATAGGGGGTAAGTATGCTTGAAAAAAATGTTGGGAGGGAAGAAAAAATGTGGGTCGCTCATATATTTGACCCCTCTAGAGGTGACCCCTAAGCATTTGCAGGGCTGTATGTACATTTTTTTTCTTTTTCTCTCACCTTTGACCTCGATGCGCCAACCTTTACCTTCACCCCACCCCCAAAAATTTTTTTGCAAACTCATTTTTTTTCCAACCTCACAAAATTGAGGGGTGTCAAGTATCAAAATGTTGTTACTAAGGATTTCCATACATTCTTAAAACACCTCTTATGTATATTTTGTTACTTTTCTCTAACATCGTTTTGTATTTGACTAGTTCGCCTTAGTTTATCTTGTTCGTATCCTTCTAAATGCCATTTTGTCTTTTAAAAATAAAAGTCTCTAAAATATATTAACATTTCACCCAAGAAATGTGAACTAAAGCTTAATTAAGCCCTTTACAACGATATATAATTTTTAAAAGTCGGACATCACCTGTCAAAAAAACATTTATTGTTGTTGCCTAGATACTATCAAGGTAAGCTTTCAAATAAGAGGCAGTTTTTCGAAACTTTTTTTTTTTTTGTTGCATGAAGACTTTTTTGATAATTTTCTATGCTATTCGACTTTTACCAGATTTTTTGACCAGATTTTCGACTCTTATAAAGTTTTTGGATAATTTTTGATACTAATTCAATATAATTTAAGCATTTTCAGCATACGATGTTGTTTGATACAAGGTAGAACATCTCAACTTTCATTAATTATTTCAATACTTTTCAAGACAATGTAGCACAATTCAGTTTTAATCTAATTTTTGGTATGAAATCTTGACCATTTCACGTATAAGCCTGGATTTGAAGTGTATTAGCTTAAGATTTAATGTCATGTCTTGAGAGAATATGCCGGAATTCGCAGTTTCATAGATTAATACTGTGGATGGCACAAGCTCATTTGATTTACTAAACGTTTTCGTAGTTAAATTAAAGTAAATGAAAATAAATTTCCCACGCAAAACAGTTAACTGCTGATCAGACAGTTACCATAAATAATTCATAAGCTTGTGCTACAATGATTTTTATGATTTTATAACAAACATAAAATTTTTAAGAAAAAAAGAACCGAAATCAAAACAAATAAATGCAGCTTTATAAAAACAAATCGCAGCAACAGAAAACCCATAAATGACAACGGGTTATACCACAGCAATTGTACACACGATGCAAAAGTTGCGCGCACTTTTCACTTGTCATTTTTTATTGTCCAGCGCTCGCATGACTTTTGTATGACTGTCTATCAATGATGCTGACAAAAGCATAAACTTGACTACAGAATGACTGCAGCTGCTTAAATGGACAGGACAGGCAAGCGACGGACAGACAGCCAAAAAGATGGACAGCCCATGTGACGCGCTTACATGCAAGGGTATGTTAAAAGTTGACAATGATGCCATGCCGCCGCGAGTTTTAAATGCTAACGATATACAATAAATACTTGTTGTTGTGATATACAGTATGACGACATTTGAGGGACATTAGGTGGAAATTTATGCAATTTATTGAGTTTGGGAGCTTAAAACAATATGGTGGATATCAAAACAAACTAAAGCACAAGTTTTTCTTTAATTTTACTTTAAATACAAGTTGATTTGGAAAAAGGTTTAATTTCAATTGGTAAAATCAATTTGAATAGCAAAAAATGTAGTTTAATTTGGAAAAGGTTCGATTCAATTTGAAAGAGATTAATTTGTTTGGAACAAGGTTTAATTTAATTTGAAAAAGTTTAATTTGATTTGGAAAAGGTTTTATTTGATTTGGAAGAAGGGTAATTTGATTGAGAAAAGGTTTAATTTGATTTGAAAAGTTAAAACTTGACTTGAAAAAGATTAATTTGCATTGGAAAAGGTTTATCTTGATATGGAAAAGGCTTAATTTGAATTAAAAAAGCTGTAATTTGATTTCTAAAAAGGTTAATTTGATTTGGAAAAAGTTTAAATTGATATGATAAAATGTTAACTTGATTTGGAAAAGGTTTAATTTGATTTAGGAAAAGGTTAATTTGAATTGAAAAATGTTTAATTTGAATTGCAAAAGGTTTAAATTGATTTGAAAAAGGTTTAATTTGACTTGGGACAAAATTAATTTCAACTGCAAAATGTTTAAAAAGTTTGTTTTTAATTGGAAAAGGTTTAATTTGATTTGGAAAAGGTTCGATTCGATATGAAAAGGATTTACTTGTTTGGAAAAAGGTTTGATTTGATATGAAAAAGTTTAATTTGATTTGGAAAGAGATTAATTTTAATTGAAAAAAGTTTGCTTCGATTTGGAAAAATGTTTTTGATATAGAAAAAGATTAATTTGATTTTGATTTGAAAAAGGTTCGAATTGATTCGGAAGAAAGTTAATTTGATTGGAAAAAGGTTGAACTTGATTTGAGAAGTTAAATTTGATTTGAAAAAAGATCGAATTGAATTGGAAAAGGCTTAACTTGATTTGGAAAAGGTTCTTTGATTTGGATAAAATTTAATTTGAATTGCAAAAGGTTTAATTTAATTTGTTAGTAGGTTAATTTGATTTATGAAAGGTTTGATTTAAATTGCAAGAGGTTTAATTTGATTTGAAAAAGGTTAAATTTTTTTTGGAAAAAGTTTAAAATTTCTATATGATGTTTAAAAGGTTTTACTTGGAGTGAAAAACCTGTACCATTGAAATAACCTTGACGAATGTGGTAGTAAAATGTAATAGAATAAATATACAAAATTATAAAGAAAATAAAAAAAAAATTACTACATGCACACAATCAACAAATACAATTAACCTTATGACATTTCACTATTCATTTCCTTGCAGATGCATGCGGCACAAGCAGCAGCAATCAATCAATAAGCAGCAACATTGCGCCAAAACAAAAAGAAGGCAGCAACATTAGCGCTGCTGGCAGCCAATTCTTCAATCAATTCTGCAGTCAGTCATTCAGGCAGGCGTATTATCAGACAGACCGTCATTCAAGAAAACTCAAACGCAAGAGACTGACAAATGCCACGATGTTAATGATGAGTAGATAGATAGACAACAACAACAGCAAAAGCCATCAGTCACAACAGAGCAACAACACAGCAAACCATAGACGATGCAATTTCAATGCCAACAGCAAAAAATAGTACGCAAATTTCAAGCGCAAGCAGCAGCGACCGTGCCAGCAGCAGTAAAAGAAGAAATAAAAAAGCAACTGACCCACAGCAGCAACAGCAACAACTGCAGCTAGCAACAAACGAACGAAGCAAAAATTTGCATATAAAATAAGACTGCCAACACCCCACACATAAGGGCAACAGACACACACATATGCAACAACATCGCAATGTGTACAATATGTTGCCATCACGAACAAAAACAAAAAAACTACAAGCAACAACATCACTGTCGATGTTAATCATTACAGTAACAACATTGCTGTTTGCAACATTTGACATTGGTGGTACTGCAGCAGCAGCAACAGTAACAACACTAG
Source organism: Calliopum simillimum (assembly GCA_951812925.1). Taxonomy (NCBI): domain Eukaryota; kingdom Metazoa; phylum Arthropoda; class Insecta; order Diptera; family Lauxaniidae; genus Calliopum; species Calliopum simillimum. Next base: position 108,924,306 of record OX638370.1, read on the forward strand.
CAACACCCGTAGCAGCTGCTGCTTTTACCACAAACATTGCTGCTATCGGTGCAACATCTTTAGCCGCCGCTGCTGCTGCTGAGACTGCAATTGCTGCTAGCTTAAGTGCATCACATACTGGTGGCGGCAGCAGCAGCAGCGATGAGATTGCTATTACTGCTCAAAGCAGCGCCAATTTGCTGCTGGAAGATATGCAACATCCGGGCAACATGGTGAATTTGACCAGACATCATGATGGTGATATTTTTTCCACAACTGGTAAGCAGACGATGTGTTTTTTTTTTTGCCAATTTATTGCTCCAACCTCTCTCCTCCCTCAACTAGTAAATTTGGTTGTTCTTTTTGCTGCTGTTGGGCGTGGTGACTTTTGTGCTGCTTCAGCCTAAACTGACTGACTGACGTGTTGGCGTCAATGCAAAGTTTTTCTTTTTTGTTGTTGAACGCGCAAATTATTGCTTTGCTTACGCTGCAATTTTTGCTTCATTGAAGTGTCCAATGTTTTGTGGTGTCTGGTGTAGATTAACAGTTTTATTTGTGCACTTGAACTTTTCATTGTTGCTTGGGTGGTTGTTAAAACGGCAATTGTTGCTGAGTCGTTTATTAGCAATTCTCATGCACAATAAAGTATACAGCGTGGAGAAAGTTGCTCAAATTATGCTGTCAAGTTTTTAGGATAAACATGCGTTACATTTATGTTTGGTGACTATGAAAAATCAAAAGGATATAGGTGCATATTTCATTCTAGTTTAAAAAGGGAGATCTAAACTTATGCATTCAATTGATGAGTTGGAGCTGTGGAACCTTTATTGTTGAACTGCTATGAGACTAGAATTAAAAGAGTTTTTTAAAGACGCTAAGCATGAATTTCTATCTTGATTTAGCTTGACTCTCTCGGCGGTCAAATTAACTAAATCGGCCGCAACTGCTACACAAAATTGTTCATAATCCGTACATTTCTTGATAAATTCTCATATCCTAAACTATTCTGAAAAAGTAATAAATTTGACTTTAAGTTAGGGTAACCAACTGTCCCAGATTTTGTGGAACAATCCTAAATGTTTCACTCTCATCCCGTATTCAAAAACGTTCCGGAAATGTTTCGGATTTTTATGTATATCGCGAAACTGTCCCGGATTCAAGATGAACGCATATTGTTACAAACGTGCGATTTTTTTATACAACAATTTTGGAGTATGGACCATAGACCATATATTATCGACGGTAGACCACATATATTATGAACGATCTATGGTTCATAATATAAGAAAAGATCATAGACCAAAGATTATGGACTAAAGACCATAAAAGACACATCATAAATCATATGTTATGGACAAAATATCATGCAGAACAGGTCATAGATCATACATTATGGACCATAGACCACGAAAGACAGATCATAGACCATAGATTATGGACCAAAAACCATAAAAGACAGATCATAAATCATATATTATGGACAATATATCATGCAGAACAGGTCATAGATCATAGAATATGGACCATGGACCACAAAGGACAGATCATAGATTAAGGACAAAAGACCATAAAAAATAGATCACTAATCATAGTCTATGCATTATAGATCATAAACCATAATAGACTGATCATAGACCATAGATTGCGGACTAAAGACCGTAAAAGACAGATCATAAAACATATATTATGGACAATATATCATGCATAACAGGTCATAGATCATACATTATGGATCATAGACCACAAAGAACAGATCACATATTATGATCATAGACCATAATGGACAGGTCATAGATCTGATAAAATGCCATGAATCGTATTTTGTAGTCTTAAAAAATTACATAATATAGTAATTTTTATCAAATAGCCGAAAACTTACATTTTACTGATAGACTGATTTATAAACTTTTCAAATATTTATTTTGAGTTTATGTTTTATGTCATTTTTATTAATTTTGGCCACAAACAAAATCACAGGAAAAGTTTCAGCGAATTTCGAGAGTTTCAAGTCAAACCTTGTTACGCTAGGCCTGAATTTGCTTATTCACATTTTGCCAAAAGAGCCAAACTTGATATTGGCAACTTTACGTGATAGCTTAAAAAGTACTTAACTGCTTCTTAATAATTTTTTTTTTTTTTACTGACCCTAAGTTGTCAGCTGTCAAACTGTTTTTGTTTATAGTTGGCAACACTTTCCCGAAAAAGTGGCGTGAATTATGAGACTCCTGACACATATCTTTGAAACTAAACATCACATACTAGAATCGTCCAATGGTCAAAATTTGACCACAATTGTATTAAATAATTTTGGTACTTTTTGGATAGTTATTTAGTTTTACCTTGCTTAAAGTCAAAATATTAACACAACTTTAACTTTGTGCACATCTACACACAAATACCTTTCTTATGGTGTATAATTCAAAGTCTTGCTCCATTTCTAACATAGCAAAAAAAGTAAGACAAATTTTTGTCTGGCGTTTCAATATATAGATACGACGGTTGAACATTAAAGCAGCGCATTCAAATTTTATATTCATGATTAAAATCTAGGAAAATTTTCTTAACTTCAGTTAGGTTTTATTTTTTTTTTTTTTCAAAAGATCACAGATGTTAGCAGTGACTATGGCTTTTTTTTCAGTACTTTTAGGTATAAAAACTTTTTTAGAAATTCTTTTGCATGAATTATCGATTCCTAGTGTATCATTGCCGACTTTTGACTTCATATGTAAATAAAAACAAGAATTCTGAAAGAAAAATTCAACATTTTCCATAAATCTCTTGCAAATTGCTAGATTTTCTTTAGCCTACTTTATCTCTTCTCAATGTGCAAAACAACAATTTCCGTTACGAACAAACATGCAACATCCTAAAATTTTTAAACAAAAATCAAAGCAAAGCAACGACTACGCAATAAAGTTTTGCAACATTGCATGTTGCATGTTACATGTTGGCATGCAGCACGTTTGTCAACAATGTTGACACTTAAATAAAGCCATAGGTACACACACAAATACATGCACCAAATGCAGTAATAAAAATGGAAATAACAATAAGAAACCAATAAACTACATTTATTTTACAATAACGAAATTGCCAAGAACTTGTTCATCCTATGGCCAATGTAGCAGCAACAGCAGCAGTAGTAACAACATGGCCAACAATTTTATTATTTTGTAATGATTTGGCAACTTACGCCTTTCCTCTGTGCCCCACTGATTTTTGTTTCTTCATCCCTTTCTTCCTTAGGTGTAACACATTGCAATGCTGACACCTGCGTGGGTTTGTCAAGCGGTACCGCTGGTCTTGTGCAACTGGGCGGCGATAAACATGGTAAGTAAAGCACACAGTTTTGTTGCTACTTTAGTTGGTTGACGTTTTCTTTTGCGTTGAATTTTCTATTAAATTGTTGTTTTCTTTTTATTTTATTTTATTTTTTGAATTTTCTACTCTGCAGACATCTCATCTCGTACTTCTGCTGTTGGCAGTTTAGCTGGCGGTGGCGCTGTTGGTCATTCTGATGGTCGTATGGGTGCAAAGCGTGGCAAACTGCCGATTCTTGGCAATGATGTTGGCAGCACTTGTGATTGTCGTTGTTTGCCATACCTGAGCACATATCGTGAGGATTTGGGCATTTGCGTGGATGATATACATGGTGAGTGGCTAATAATATTAAGGAATGCTGTAGTGATATTTAAGTCCTGTTATTGCTAATGCTAAGCAATATAATTTGTTCGATAGCGTGCAATATTTGTATTATTATGAATTGAATAACTGCTCTTTATAGATGTTTAAGCATCATTGAAAATTTGTTTAAAAACCAATGCCACACTTCAAGTTTTTCCTTATCTTCCCAACATAAATATATTTCAATTCTTATCAAATTTTCCAAATATTTTAGACTGTTTCATGGCTTAAAAAATTATTTTAAAAATTCTTCACGGTTTCCAAGTTAAAATAACACGGCGATTATCAAAATTATTTTAAAAATTCTTCACGGTTTCCAAGTCAAAATAACACAGCGATTATCAAAAATATCCAAAAAAAAACACGTAAAAAAAAATTAAATAAAAACGTCCAATAAAAAAAAATTCTATCAAAAAAATATCGAACAAATTTTGGATGTTTTAATCCAAAAAATTTTGTATTCTTTTATTTTTGAATGTTTTTTTTTTTTTTTGGATGCGCTTTTTTGGATTTTTTTTTTTTGGATGTTTTTTTTTTTGATGTTTTTATTTTTGGATGTTCTTTTTGGATGTTTTCTTTTTGGTTGTTTCCATTTTCGAATTTTTTTGTTTATGTTTTTATATTTGGATGTTTTTGTTTTTGGATTTTTTTTTGGATGTTTTTATTTTTGGATGTTTTTATTTTTGGATTTTTTTTTTGGATGTTTTTATTTTTGGATGTTTTTACCTTTAGATGTTTTTTTTTTGATGTTTTTTTTAGGATGTTTTTTTTTTTGGATGTTTTTATTTTCGGATGTTTTTTTTATATTTTTGAGTGGAATCAAATAACACAAATGCAACGAATTGAGAAAAATAAGTTTAGATTCCGAATCTGGCAACCAGTTTTTTCGAGTAAGATGCTCTGTGATCTGAGTTATACTTCCTTCAAACTGCAGACAATGCTGTTTTCAAACATATGGCATACGAGTACTCCCATAAAAAACAGTATTTCACTGTTCACTTTTTCACAGCATCGAAAGCCCAAATCTTCTTCATTAAAACAATCTGTAAACTTTTCCATTTGGATTTCTGAGGTATTATCCATCTCAACTCCATACAAATTTCATGTAGGCCTTAACATGAATTTGCGATACCTTTAATTCAATGAAATGTTTAGATATACAGATCTCGAAAAGTACCTAATAATCTAATGACCCAGGCAGATGACAGTTCTAATCTCGATTATAGACGCAATCATGTGAAACTTTTTATTGCATAATTTTAGGCATTTTTTAAACACATATTTCATAGACATTGACTAAATGAAAATTTTCTAATTCATGGGAATGCTCTAATGAGCTTTTTTGATGCTTAACTCACTATTAATATTGTTTATGATGTTTTAGAATATTTTGGCCCCTGAAATGGGAAATTTCTTTTAGTCAACGTCTATAAAAATGCCTAAAATCATGCAATAAAAATTTTCACATTACTATATTTTGCATTTCACATGTCTGGGACATTACTGAATCAAGATGATTTCTCTAACGGTTTTTGAATTAAAATTTTTTTTAACATTTTAAAACATGAAATCTACCGATACGGCTTTACGAAATTGCCCATAGTTTGAAAATTTTTTTACCGATTTTCATGTTCTGATCTTTTTTAAACAGATAGTAAATAAGGCTACTAGCACAAAAAGTTATATTTTTACTTATTTACTAAGATAAAAACACACTTCATGTCTAGATTTTTAGATCTTCTAAAATATTTTTTCCTAATAAATCCAAAGTTCATTTCTTTGAGTTAACCCAAACACTGCTTATATGAACTATTTATAAGACTCTTATCACCATTTTAGTTAACCAATTAGTGAATTTGTCAATATTGACCGATTTTGTAATTTTTTCACACATAAATGACTGATTAAGACTTTTGAAAATTTTTTCACAAACAATTTTCAGTATTTTTCAACTTTTTCGAGTTTTTACAAAACGAACTTCCAACGGTCATTTCACAAGATGATCCGAATTGCTGCCTGAAATCAGTATCCGTAGCTTGTTTCTTTTAAATTGCACAGTCTTCATGTAGCCGTATTTTGTCCTGTAGTAACTCTGTACTACTTAGTTGTTTTGTTTATTTTCAAATCTCGCATTTTCTTCTGCTATGGTGAAGCCTGTGCAGCCTCACGTGTCATACTAAGACTGCAACCAATTGCCCATCCAATAACAAACACACAACAGCAATAGTTTATGAGGTGACAATTTTGCTGAATTCCGTATGTGGCTCGTTAATGCTGTCCTATCTTGTGGCTACTCTTGCAGCATTGGCTTTTTGCACCAAACTGTAAAATTGCTTGACTTGTGTGTACAAGTAAATTTCACAACATTTACATACGTTCATGGTAAAAATGTTTTATTTAAATTGTTAAACTGTTGTCTGTTTATTTTTTCGCCTTATTTGCGTGTTAAAAAAAATCGGCAGCAAATCGTAAAATTTGCATTTTACGGTAAGATTAAAAAAAAAAGACAAGCGCAGCAATTGAATAGTAAAACCAATTGACTTGGTTGTTCTTATTTGAATTGTGCATTGTGGCAAATGCATTAACAATAAAGTGACAAGTTGCATTTTGCAGTGGTGGTTCTTGCATTTAACATAATTGTTGGAGAACTTTCAGTAAATAAGAGTGGCAGTAGCGTGTTTTACTGAAATTTAATGAAGGGGACCTTATGTATTTCGATACAATCACATTAAACTTTACTCAAGTTCGTTGCTTAAGTCTTTCGTTTTTAGTCAAAGTCTCTTTAAATACAAGTTTGTGCATAGCATATCCTTTTGCGATCGCTACACTTGCAACACTTTGTGGAATGTGGAAAACTACAGCTATCACTAGTGTACATATGTAGCTTGCAGTAAAGCAAGAAACTTGTTGCCACACTTAGCACAGTTAACAGCTAATTAACGTTAAATTGTTACATTTAACCATAACCAGATTTTATTTAATTAATAAATAAACACGACTGACGCACTATCGTTGCGCTCATGAAAGACGACAAGAAATACCACTTAAGTGACTTGTCTAAAGTTTGTAAGAATAAAAATGGTAGTATGTTGCATTTTTCTTCTTTTTTTTTTTTGCTTTTAAGCAGTAACATCACATCATTAAAACTGACTTATAAATATTGAAGACATACATAGGTGAAGAAACTGTTGAGCATTGGACCACTGTAGTAGCTGAATATGTTTCTAATTTATGAGTAAATACATTGTGTACATTAGCTAGACAAGTAAAGAAAAAGTTAGATTTTGAAGTTTTGTATTTCAACATTATTATTGTAAACACACATATTATTTTAATTGTATTTATAATAGTTCCTTGGTTGCGTTATTCATGGGCGGCCTTTTTTGAAACTTGAAAATTTTTAAGAATTAACAACACTTCACTTAACTCTCTAAGCTTTTCAGCTTCAATTAACATCGAAGCTGAGTTATCAAGGCATATAATTTTTAATTTTGGTAAACATGACGTATGAGTAATATTTTTTTCAATACAAAGCAATCTTAATATCAGTCGTATATTGCTGCTACAGTAAATCATTTATTGATATTTACTTAGACTTTTCGAAAGGTGGCATATTTAGGGGTATAACTACAGATTCTGCTAAAAAAGATAAAACTACCTTTCACACATATTTTATACCAGGATGCTATGCTTAACGGATTAAGAATATATTTTTTTTTTTAAAAGACCTAAAGTGGTGTATATTTTGAAATATTAAAAAATTATAACCCCCAAACTGCTAAAGAGACCATCTAGTTTTGTCTCCTTTTCATAAAAAGTATTTAAGAAGATCTCAAATGAAAAGTGTCAAGCATAGAGCGTATTAAATAACATTAGTACCTTAAAAGCAGTAACAGTAGAATAACTTGCTTTGTAATATTTAATATCCAGATCCACTTCCTTTTTATATCCTACACACAGGGTATATTCACTTTGTCCTTTCGTTTGTAACGCAGATAAGGAGGCGTGGTAGATAAAGAAAAGTATATATATTCTTGATCAGCGTCACCTCCTGAGTCGATTTTGCTATATCCGTCTGTCTGGCTGGCTGTGCGTGGAAATACTTTTTTTGGGAAAACCAAACAAGAAAATTCAATGAAATTTCGTACATTGTCATTAAAGTTAACTCATGAGATTGAAAATGAGCGAAATCGGTCAACGGCCACGCCTACCGCCCATACAAAACATATATTCAAAAGGTTACTTTATGAGAATTTTTCACGACAATGCAACCAAAATACATATAAATACTAGAAATAGAGCATTCTCTGAACAAAAACTGGGTGAATTCAGTCAAGAGGGCGTGGCACCTCTCATATAAGCTAAAGATTCAAAATGCTGTACTGAAAGAGGTTTTGGAAATAAATCAACTAAGACAAAGCAGCAAAACGCGATACTGAAAATGTGTTTTGAGATAATCCAACCAAATTTTACTCAGACACTAAGAACTATAAATGCAAGCTCTGAGCAAACACTGGATGAACTCGGACAAGAGGGCGGGGCACCTTCCATATAAGCTAAATTTTCAAAATTCTGCAGTGTAGGGTATTTAATGTTTGGCCAGGCCAAAGGTTACACCCTTACTAGTTAAAATTGATCTGAACATGAAAATTGTCTAAGTCTATGTTTTGGACAATTTTGTCAGGCAGTATTTGTCATTATTGGCAGTTTCTGTCACTTTTTTCATACCTCAGAAACTCACAAGAAAAATTGAAGATCTTGCCTTTATTTTCCTTAGTAAAAATATGCATATTAATAAAAATTACTTAGTGTATTAAAATACATAGGCGGCCGCTTTTCAAACTAAAACATTTTCATAGATTAACCAACATATTTATTAATTCTCCAAACTTTTTGGCTTCAAGTAACATCGAAGCTCAGTTATTGCGTTCATAAGTATTTAATTTTTAATTTCAAAAACATGACGTATGAGTTATATTTTTATACAAAGAAATCTTTACATCAGTTACATATTGTTGCTATTGCTGTCCATTGATATTTGTTTAGACTTTTTGTTATGCTGGTATTAAATATGTAAATATTTCCAAAGAGACCACCTAAACCAAATGCCTCCTAGACTAACAAATTGAAATTTTATTTCTTTATAAGAAAATCTTCCTTTTAATTTGTTTAATTCAGCACCAAATCAAATATAAAATGATACTTATGTGATGAAAGCGTGCTTTGTCAGCTGAAATGTGACCAGCACTTATAAAAAAATTAGCATTTGATAGCCAGTTTTTGTGACATACTTAAAACAAAAAGCAACTACAAATTTTCAGTTGGTCGTAAACTGCAATATATAATACCAAGTTCGTGGCTTAAGTCTTTCGTTTTATGCCACAGCTAATTTCATTTTTTCCTCTACTTGCATGCTTTACAGTGTGCAACTAATGAGCCATTACAATGTTAACAAATTTACGAACAACAACAACAACAAATTATAGACACAGCATGAACACAGTACAACAATAACAACAGCAACAACAACATAGATGATGAAACCCTACAATTTGTGCAACTCAAGCGCAAATAATATAAATTTTTCGCGCATTAACAATGATTTTTTTTTCTTCCATTTTTATTTCAATATCACTGTTATTATCTGTTATCTATAATTTCATATGCCCTAATAAAGTCATAAAGCACATTCATGCGGTAACTGCTGCTGCGCATGCCCATGATGTGTCATTCATTTAAACGCACAGTGCGCACCGGACTTTCAGCGCATTTTTCAAATGCTCGTTGTTGTTTTTTTTTGCTGTGCAACCCTTCCACTGCTTTATCATCCTCATGTCTATTGACTGGAAAAATGTTTCATTTAAACACAAAGCAAAAGAAAAAGATTTGGTCAAGCAAAATGTTGTATGTTGAAATTAAAATGATATAGAAAATTGTAAGGGGAAAATGTTGCACGCGCCATGCGTAGCACACAACAACTACAATTTTCTGCTTAAATTTTAATGTTTGTTTTTACTGCTCGCTCACTCCTCGTTTGCTTTGGTTGTGTGTGCGATAGAACCATAAGCGGTGCTGAACACCTTACCAAATAAGCAATGTTGAACGCTTAATGCTGTTGACTGCAATGCGCAGCAAGTTGGCAATTGCAATGAAGCAGTTTGGTATTGACAACGCTTTCGAAATTGGCATTAAGCGCACATTCAGCCGCCAAGTGGCATTAAGTTGGCTGTTTCAAGTGCTGATGTTGAAGTGTGCAGTAACGTATGTTTACGTTGGCCACAATGGTAACATGCAACTATTAATTTCTCATTTGTCACACAAATGAAATTTAAGCGAAATAAATACGGTGTAACTGTTTGCAGTCGAATTATGTTGCAAAATGTGCCCAATTTTGTAAGAGTTGTATTTTTGATCAAAAATTCTTTACAGATTTGGAAAATTTTACAATTGGCTTTATATATTTTGAAATAAGCTAGAGATTTGAGTAGTTTAGCTAAGTCTTCTATTGTATTTGTGAATTGTATTATTATCTAAATGGCGTGTTTTTTGTAGAACTATAAAATGGCTTAAAAATAAAATACACTTTTCAAAATCCCAAGTTAAGCTGACTTTGCTAGAAACTGTTTTTACATATTTGGTAACAACAAAAAGGATTTTGTCTCAATAGTTCGCTGAACAGATAAATGAGTACCACATATCCTTCATATAGCACAACTTTTGAACCAAAATTGCGCGGGGGCTGCAATGTCTAGAATTTTTTGTATAGTCCATATGATCCAAGAGATGATTCAGGACATTAGAAGATGTGATTAAACCGATAAAGTTTTATTCGCCGAAGTACTGCTCAAACTTAAGTAAGTATTAGTTTTAAGCCATTAGCAAAAGATTCTTTCTTAAGTCCTTCGTTCCACAGCTGAAGCTTCACATTAGTCTTTGAAATAAACTTTTATATATTTTTTTTTGCGTTTCTCTCTCTTCTAGTCTGCGCGGAAAGATTATTTCTTATCACCTTATGTTTAGAAATTTTCATTCAAGACACACACTTTCAAAACTGTGTTACTGTTTTATTCAATACACAAACCTTCAAACTGTATAAGCACAGTGCTTAATAAACTGTAACAAATATAAATTGTTGCCGTGCTTCTCAAACTGTGAAATCACAGTGCCTCTTGAACTATGGAAAGGACGAATTACTTTAGTCCTCCTTGAACTGTTTTCACACAGTGATTGACAAACGGTGTCAAAGCTTCTCTCTGCATGAAAGAATTAGGAAGCGAACTTAATTTTGAAACGCTACTTCGGTACTTTCTCCATTTCGATTTTTCTAATATTCGGTGCAGTGATTTAGCCATGCCAGTGAATTTTACTGTTAAGATTTTTTTGAAAAAATTTTTAAAATGTACATTGATCTCAACAACGACTTCAGTTTCTTGTAACGTTCGAACAGCACTTTATGCACGACTACATTGTAACTGATACAAGTCAGGAAATATTTTTAAATGCCTTGCAAAACTACTCTTAAAAGGTAATATACTACTGCAGGTAAATTTAGAATTTAACGTTTAGAGCACCTTCAGGATTAAAAAGTATGCGTAAGGGAATGTATCCGGATGTGAGATGGGTTTTATTTCAGAGTCATATCTTTTTATTGGTCAAACCGTTTCAAGTATTTTATATATCGTTCAAAAGATAAGAAATGCACACAACTTTCTTTTGAAGAACACAGAAAGTTGTTTCATCACATTCAAAAGTTATGGCCAATTTTCTAAGTACTTTTTTTTAGCAATTTAAATTTTGTATCCGGGTATGAGACACCTTTAAAAATGCAATCTGAATTAGAAAATATGAAATAAAAACACCATAACTGTACGTAAATACATGTATCATTACATACATGTCGATATTTGACAGTTGCACACGATTTGGGTTCGAAAAAAAAGTGTCTCATACCCGGATACATGATTTGTCTCAACCAGAATACATGACACTTTTTAAGAAAAGCTTAAAAGTAATGTTTTAACCATTTATATTTGCACAAACCCAAATCGTATCACAAAGTAGATATAAAATACTAAACGCTAACGCATGACAGTTCCCATTTCCAGTTGATTAAATCCAAAATATAACACTTTGAAACAGATCATAAAAATCTTTTTACAGTCGAGTTGCGACCTGAGGTGTGTAACTTAAAAAATCAATAGATCTTTTCACTTCGGTGTTGGCTTAAAAACTTAGTCATAGTAACAGGACAGTTCGACAGTAGTCAGATTGGCAATATTAGTTTTGCATCATAGAAAAAATCGACAGTCTCATACCCGGAGGTGTCTCATAACCGTTGACTCTCCCCTACGAATGTAACGTTCGCAACGCAGTTCTTACAAAAATTTTGGCGATTAAAAATTATAAATTTTTTTTGTCGTATAGATAATATTTGCGTTCCAAAATCGATTTTTTACGTTTTCAATTACGTGGCCAGAAAAGCGATTGTTTTACTCAGAAGCAAGGCATCTTACAAAAAAAGTGTATATAACAAAAAATGCTTAAAATTATCAAAAAACTAAGTGTGAATTTGTTCAGAATTTTTTGAGATATTTTATATTTTTTCAAAACTTGGTCAAAAAAATAAAAAAAAAATCACACGTATTCTTTGGGCACTTCTAAATACTTTTTACTTTATTCACTTTCTTGTTAGATGCCTTGCTTTTAAGTACAAAATGTTTTTTTTTTTACCACGTAATGGAAAAACGTAAAAAAAATCGATTTTATTATCTATACCCCCAAAAAAGTTATAATTTTTAAACGCCAAAATGTTTGCAAGAACATAGACTAAAGCACCCTTGAGCATACATTTTGTAATAAAAAAATTATGACCAAAAAATATGTTTTTTTAGCCAAAATTGGAATTCAGTAGAATCAAAAGTGCTCCATTGGTTTTTCTCGGAACGAAAAAAAAATGATGCAGATATCGTTTTTAAAAGTTTTTCTAACTTTTGAGTTGGTTTCAGGATGATTTATTTTTTTTTTGCTTCAAACAAAACGACCCGGTCCAATAAACATGTTATGTGACAATTCAAAAAATTTGAGCTGATCATCTTTAAAGTTCTTAAGCTACCCTCGAATGCACTTTTTTATCACTTCAATTAATGTCATTTGAAAGATATTTTAAAAAGTTTTAAAATTATTGGACAAACTTTGAAATCGTAGACATCATTTCTAAGGTATAACATTTTTTCTATATGGTCTCTACTCTTTTAAAAATGTCACTTAACGTGTGTATTCACTCAGTTCTTTAATTGTGCTATCAAATTTATGAGGAAAAAAGGATTGCGTATTAAGCTAAAAGTAAACTTTTAAATAGTCATTAAATCTTTATGCAAAGTTTAACGAAAAGTACTCAAAAGCAGCTTGCACCAACTTAAGTTCTGACGTACATAAACATAAAGTGTTATTGCTTAATTCTCAATAACTGACAAGAGCACATCAACAGCATCCATAACATGCCCAAGAGCATAAAAATGGAACATAAAATACGGTTAAGAAACACCCCCCGTGCTGCAACAAATCTAGGTATCTAAACATTTTATGCTGTGTCACGGTGCTTGTGGGAGAATTTAAATAAAATTTTGATGTACCTCGGATTTTTTTGTAAATTCTTATTATAGATGTCAATAGAAGTTATTCTATGCAAAAAATAAAATTATAGAGGTGGCGCTTTTTTAAAGATAATCCCTTTTCCAATTGGGGCATTTTCCCATACAAAAAAATAAAATTTTTTTTTTTAACTACATTAAACAAAAATCAAAATAATCACATTCGATGTGTCTTGCGATGCTTCACTCGAATCCGACCCCAGAATCGCTCTATCGTGTATAGTTTTTGAGATATTCTAATCTAAAAGCCGAAAATGGTGGGTTCGTTAAACATGTTTAAAATGTGAAAGAAATTTTAATTTCGTTAAATCTGATAAACAACTTTAAAGTCCTAATCTTTGCCTTTAAAACCTAATTTAAATTATGTTGATATCTTTTTTTTCGTCAAAGATATCCTAACCTGAAAAGACACAAAAGTGCAAAAAACCCGTTTAGCCAATATTTCGGTCTACGATATCTCTTAGAAGCATGAAGATATAAAAATAATTTAAATTAGATTTTAAAGGAAAAGATCATGATTTTCAAGTATTTTAACCACATTTAACGAATAAATGATATGTTACATAGTTATATAGCTTCAAAACATGGCAAAAAACGACTTTTTTCGGCTTTTAGATTAGAATATCTTAAAAACTATACACGATAGAGCGATTCTGAGGTCGGATTCGCGTGAAGCATCGCAAAACACATCGAATGTGGTTATTTTGATTTTTGTTTAATGTAGTTAAAAAAAAAAATTTTATTTTTTTGTATGGGAAAATGCCCCAATTGGAAAAGGGATTATCTTTAAAAAAGCGCCACCTCTATAATTTTATTTTTTGCATAGAATAACTTCTATTGACATCTATAATAAGAATTTACAAAAAAATCCGAGGTACATCAAAATTTTATTTAAATTCTCCCACAAGCACCGTGGTGTGCAATGCAATAAAGTGCCACGCCATATGGGAGAACATTTTATGATACTCTCATGTAAGGAGTTACATGTATCCATCATACACTGAAAATAGCAAACTTCAGCTTTAAAATAGTTCAAATTATGTGATAATTCTTAACCGAAAAACAATAAAAAATATGGCAATATTGTTAACTGCTGCTCATATGTATCTTTTTCCGCAATTATTTGTGCAATTGTACAGCCACATTATTGTTATTGGTCAATAAATATTTTGCTATTGCCAATAAAATTTGTTACAGCAGCAATTCACAACGATTTTTATGGCGTTGCAGCATTTGCTGTGCGATACATGAAATTTTACGGTTTTCTAATGTTAAGGTGTAGACATTTTAAGTAATTGTTGGTCAATGCATTATGAACTTTATTGCATTTTATAAAAATAGAGCAAATACTGTAGAAATAAACAAAAGATTTAAGCAACAAACTTCATTTGCTATTAACATCATAACCCAATAAAATGCTTTAACACGGTCATGGCATGTCTTGCGGTTATTCCCACAAGTAACGCTTAGCAATACTTTCATTTAGAACTTTTGATAAAGAGTTAATAACTAATTGATTTACCCAATTCTTTAGCACAACACAATCCAGAAAAACAAATATCTGAAGGTTGTATGTAAACTAACAGCACTTTTGCTTTCTCTCTCATCCAAGAAAACGCGCGCGAAGCTTAAAAGTAAACGAAACAATAGCGAATAAAATATATGTCAAAACACAAAATTTAAGTTAAATATCGTAATCAAATTTAATGGCCACTTTTTAGGTAACAATGCCAGCAGCAATCTAAGTTGTTTTGGGCCAAAAAAAAAATACGAATGAATGGTAGCGTGTGCACGCACGTGTTATTTAAAATGTTAATGGATGCTTATTTGCCGAAAAGAGGTTTGTTTCTTAAATTTATTATATTTTTCTCACTTTTGTGCCCTTCAACGCCTCTTGACGCATGTGATTGCTACAAAACAACTTCAAAAGTGAACGGCGACTAGTTAAAGTAGCTTCAATTGTCTTTTAAAATTCTCAGATTCACGTATAGTTATATCTTTGGGTGTTCGTATATCTTCAAGAAAATATTGTCTTTAAGCTGATTATATTTGTACTTTGGAAAATCAGTACCAATGCGACTATCAGAGCTAGATAGGGGAAGTATAGACTAACTGCAGTAGCACATTTTTCTGATCTCAAATCAAAAAATTGGCATGACAAATGTAAGAGAATAGTGTCGGGTGTGGGCGCCATTTTATTTTCGACGCATATCTTTTGACCACATGTATATTATGTTGGCATATAAGTATCAATGGAAAGCTAGAGACCTTAGCTGACTATTGGTGAAGAAAGTAAATTGATTTGGCCAGTTGGAAAAATTATATGAAAAAATTAGTTAAGTGATCATTTTTGACAAAAAAAAAAAAAAAAATTGGGTTGGTTGTGGGCACCCTTGAAAAATTGGCTAAAAATGAGAAAATATGAAGTTAAATGAAATCAAATGGAGAAAGCAAAATTAGTTTATTTTGGAAACATTGACTCACACAAATTCAACAAATTCTGCTCAACGGCTTTAACAAAATCAGCGTCACTGAAAAATTCTGAATCGAATGGCATCATGCCTGTTGCCCTGAAACCAGAATTGACTGTCTTCGGCGTCAATGCCAAATCAATTGATTTGCAGACTATGCCAATTAGGTGACGTAATTTCTAGCTTTTTTCGACATTGCTCTTTTGCCAAGCATGATTTTTTTGTACCAATCCATTTGCGCCATCTGCTCCTCGGTCCACTTGTCTGGAAACTCAATACCGATATCTTTTTTCTGCGATATCTCTAAAGGGCCTATTGGTTCTTTGCTTTCCACTAAAAAAAGCATAAAAATGGATAAGAACACCATTTAATTTGTTTATGTTGACACCCAGGACGATATTTCAGTACATCACAAGCATCAAATAAAAAAGAGGGGTACCCACAACCGACCCGATTGGGTGCCCACAACCGACTTTGACAGCCACTTTGAAAAGCAATAATTAAATTCTGTTTTGTGAACATTTTGGTTGGATTCGGTTTTGAATCACAAAATATAATAAATTTACTGCATAAATATAGATTGCATTTTCGATTGATTCACTTCGATTAATCGCACTTGGAAAGTTATTGAAAAAAAATTTTGTGTTGACTTTCGTTTATTCAAAAATTGTTTCCTTCTCAGCACAAAGCAAATGTGTCTGTTTGCTCCGGTTTGTGTCAGAACATCCGTATTTGTTTTCTGTCAAAAGTTACGGGGGGTGCCTAAACCCGACCCTTAAAGATCTAAATTGTTCTGATTGTTTTGAAAAAAAATTACCGAAATTCTCGATTTTCTCGTATGCACAGCAAAATGAATAATGAAGACGTAGCCTTACGCCTGGCATCATTCCTTAGAAAGCTTCACTAAATTGTCTTTAAAATGCTGCTCTTTAAGCTACTTCCCTGCTCTTTCGTCACGAACATGACACATATTATTCTTAAAAGTAATTAAGTCCCAAATTCATTTAAATCTTTTTATGTAGAATTTTTTTTCTTGCCTGAAATTACTTAAAATAATTTTCTTGTCTGCAAATCAAGGCTCTCCCGACATTTCAACTGTCTACCTATCTATCTAAGTGTCTGTTTTTCTAGCTGCTGCTGATTACTTGCACTATCTGCTCCCAAGTATAACAATTTCAGTTAATTGCATGTTTAAGCAACGCCAGCGCAAACTTTTGCTGCTACTGCTACGGAGTGAATAAAGTGAAAAAATAAGCAAAAACACGCCAACTTGGCCAGCTACTGCACTGATTTTTAAAAGTCAAAAACTTGACGATGAGCTCCTTCGTGATGAATAGTCACTTTGAGTGTGGTTTCATCTTCCGCTTGACAGCATTCAAGTGGAAAATTGTATTACCTCGTCGTGCACAGTAGCGCATGCGCGCATCGTAAGGAGTGCTACTCCTTAAGATCTACAGCAGCTTAATGAGAAAATTGTGTAGCGCTTAAATTGTTGTTGGAGGTTTTTTTCGTTTTTTTGTTTTTTGAGTATTTTGACTTAACACGCCTGGTTGGTCAAATTCGAGTGTGCAACGGCCGCTTCATTAGTGTTGGCATGTTGTTGACAAAGCGTGCGCGCAGCAGTTTAATGTGCGCTAATTTGAGCAAACTGCTTGATTTAAGTGGCTGAGTTATTTAAGAAAATGATTTTTCAAATTTAATCGAAAGTCTTTAACATTTTAGTTGTAGTCAAGAGAAAATTGTTTTAGATCTGTTAAAATTTAATGGAATGGCCTTAGCAATAATAATCAATATTTCCTAAATGTTTCATATAAAATGCACAATAAATTGACTTTTACATAATAAATTTTAATAAAAGCATAATGAATATTTATATTATGCTTTAAATAAATGAAATCTCTTTTATTGCATAGTAAATATATAAAAGCATTTGAAAAGTATTTTGTCACCTCAGCGTATTAGATAACAACGAAAACACAAAGCAGCATGCTGCGCAGGTTCGTTGTCTGAGTCTTTTGTTTTTTCTAACCATCAATCTTTCACAAATGATGCAAGCAAGACGGAAGAATCTCGCTGCTTGGCACAATTTTTTTTTTTTTTTTTTTTTTTGTGGTTTCTTATGAAAAAAAAAAAACCGTTACAAAATCACATGCATAAAAAATTACTTTCCAAAGCGCTGCTGTGAGTTGTTTTTTTTCTTTTTTCTTTTTCGTTACTAACAATTGCTATCAAATGACAAAATCACAAACAATAAGAAGTGAATCAAATTAAAAAAAAAAAAAAAATCGCTATTATCTAATTTTCCCAACAATTCAGCAAATATTTCACATTTCTATTATTTTTACATTATATGTTTTTTTTTTAATTGCACTACTGTTTTTTGTGTGTAAATTAATGCAACAAATTCACAACAATTATATGAAGAAGAAAAAATTTTTTAAAATTTACGGTAAAAGTCGCTTATTGCGAGTTTTTCCTATTTTTACATTGAGTTTTTACTGGTTCTACAAAGCACTAATTGGTAACATGGTGAACTCGGCCATCTGTGTGTTAAAATTACGATTATGGTCAAACAGATAGGGAAAAACATGATTTTCTGAACTGTTTTATAAAAAAAAATTTTTTTGCTCCACCCTAGGGTTTAAGAGAACATTTTTCTAGAGCAAACATTTAGCCAATTGCATAAGCTTGCTAACAAAGTAATTGGTTTATAGCAAATAAATTGGGTATAAAATTCAAACCACTTAATTTGGTATAAAATCTATACTACAACTTGGTATATAAACCGTTTGTACTTTTTTCGTATAAAATTTATACAAATAAGGTATTAATACAATTTACACTATTTTGGTTGAAATTTTTTAGTATCACCACACAAAAATCTTTTATACTATTTTTGTATAAATTTTATATAGAAGTTCATATGAAAGTATTTTAAAGCATTTTATATAAAACTCGTATTGTGCTATATAAACGAATTTTACATAATTTTCGAATAATATTTCGGAATTAAAAAATGATATTGATACTTACGTAGTATGGCAGACCGTTTATACTTTTTTCGTATAAAATTTATACAAATAAAGTATAAATACAATTTACACTATTTTGGCTTAAATTTAATAGTATTACCTTACGAAAATCTTTTATACTATTTTTGCATAAATTTCATATAGAAATTCATATGAAAGTATTTTAAACCATTTTATATAAAACTCATATTGTGCTATATATACCAATTTTACATCATTTTCGAACAAATATTTCGAAATTAAAAAATGATATTGATACTTGCGCAGTATAGATTCCATTATAAAAAATTTTTTACAATAATTACATGTGTTTAATCATTTTAAGATAAACCAGTTTCATAAATTACATAAAAAATTTTCAATTACATATTTCCTTGAAGCATAAATGTACATTTTGTTATTTTTCACTAACATCGTTTTGTAATGAGAAAATGTTTAAGTTCATGATACATAAATTTTGGTAAAAGAAATTTTTTTTTGTAAAACAAGTCAGAAAATTAAATTTTCCCTTAAACCCTTCAATGATACATTTTAGACCCTCCTCTAATAGAATTTTTGTTAGTCTAGGCCTCCTCTATCACTTCACAAAAGCTGCGTAGTCTTAACGTTTACGGCCTGCCCTGTATATGTAGCGTGTGATCAAACACTATCAGACACGTTCAAGAAAAAAATGGAGATTGCTGCCTTTGCTTCTATGTATGTATGTGTATTCTCCTTTAACTCCTAGGAGGAGCATAGGGCCAATAACTTAACCTTTGCTTCTATACTCTTCATATAATCTTTTTCGCTTAAGAAACAATATGATAAAATGCTTAAGATATCATGAGAGTTTCAATATTTTTTTGATATACCATTTTTATTTTTCTTTTATCGAAGTTTAAAAATCTCTAGGAATTTTTGCGTTTTTATATCATGCGAATTTTTATATTACGTTACATATGCTACTTAAGATGAACTTGCCTATGCTCACAAAAAATGCAGAATAAACTCAAAATCTAGATTTTTATGTCATGCGATTTTGGTTTATTTTATTTCAAGTAATTTTTGCCTTTTGTGACCCAGCAGCAAAAATGGGGACAATTTTCTAATGAAAAAACTTCAGTTATTTGGACCTCTATTAAAGTGACGTCTTTTTTTCTTGCTCGTACAATTTTTTGAGACCCAAGAATAATGCCCATTTTTGATCATTTCAAACTAAAATTAATAGAGCAAAAATGTCATTATACTCATGTAGTTATATAAAGATTTTTATATAAATAAAAAAAAACGAAGCGATTTCATGTATTTTCTATCGTGCGATTTTATTTTTTTGTTTTCAATTGTATCCAATATACAATTTATTTAAAAAAATCTCTTTTTTTCTATCATGCGATTTTTTTTTTGTCATGAGATTTTTTTTTCTTAATTTACCTCCTTTACATTTACCAATATTTTATTTATTTAAAAAAAAAAATATAGTGAGAATTTTTTTATCATGCGATTTTTTTATATTTATTTTCTATATGTATCCATGTCTCTTCTATTTCATGTAGTTGTTGCTGCTTGAGGCCCGGCAGCATAAATGGGAACTTTTTTTGCATGAAACAATTTGAGTTATGTGGACCTCTATTAAATTAGGGCATTTTTTTTTTCTCGTACTATTTTTGGAAGTTCAAGAATAATACCCATTTTTGGTTTTCATTTAAAATTCATACATATAGAGTTTATGTTATAACACCTTAACATCAATAGTTCCATGTCTCATGAAATATTTAACTTAATTACAATTATTCTACTTTTATATCATGCAATCATCATCCTATATCATGATGCATCTTGTGGTACATATGCTAAACTCTTAATTATGCGCAATACAATCATATGATCATAGCAGCATTTTTAGCATGTAATTTTAATTTTCTTTATATCATGTAATCATTGCTTTTTGAGACTCATTAATACGTCTAATTGGCCAATTATCAGCGTCAAAATGACGTTCTACTTATATTTCTTATATAAAACGATTTCCATTTAAATGAAAAAAATTTGAGTGTTTTACTTCATGAGTTCCATGTCCCATGAGTTATTTAAATTATTTATAATTATTCTACTTATATTTTTTTACATTTTTATATCATGCAATTTCATCATTCTTATATTATTATCCTGTTGATGCATCTTATGGTACATATACCAATCATTTTAATATGCGCAATAAGCTCATATGACTATAGCCACATTTATATCATGTAATTTTAATTTTTCTTAAATCATGTAATCATTGCATTTTGTGGTTCACACGTCTAATAAGCCAAAAATCAGCTTACAAATGTCGTTATACATAATTTTTTTATATAGAAATATTTTTATTTATATAAAAAAAAAATTATGTGATTTTTATTTATTCTATCATGCAATTTTTTTTTTTTTTTTTTAATTTACAATAATTTATCTCCTTTATTTATCCCATGTACTATTTATTTAAAAAAAATCTCATGAGAACTTTTATCTATCATGCGATTTTTATTTTTATTTTTCTTTTTTCAATTTACCACCTGTACGTGAATACATATGAATAAGGATATATTAATTTTGAGGTTCATATGTACGTCTAATAAGCCAATATGTCGTAATACATACATTTTTTTGTAAAGAAATATTTTTATTTAAATAAAAATATATTATGCGATTTTTATTTTTTCTATCATGCAATTTGTTTTTACTTTATCTCTTTTATTTATCCAATATGCTATTTATTTAAAAAAAAAAAAAATCTCTGGAGAAGTTTTTTCTATCATGCGATTTTTATTTTTATTTTATTTTTTTTTTGTTCAATTTACTTCCTTTACGTGGATACATAAGGAAATATTCACGTTGCTTTAGTAACGCAATCAGCAATGTCTACGCTACATAATTTCTATTGAGAAATAAACAAAACCAAAGCAGAGCAAATAAGTAGAGGGCAAAGAATTTGTAATACAAAAATGAGAGTGTGTCTTCATAGCATTACCAGCAAAATATTAAGGTGTCTACTTTTTTGTCAGATTGAAATGAAAATGAAAACAATTCAAATGATATGCGAGAAAAAGCCAAGTACAAAAAACAACAACAACAACAAAAGCAAAGCAAAAAAACTCATTGCTAATTATGTTAGCATTACAATTTTTTTATTTTTTTGCTTCTAAAACTTTTTTAACAACAGCAATAAAAAAATGAAGAAGCAGCAACAAAAATAACATAAACAAAAACTTTCACTATACGGATACATGTGGCATATTAAGATAGTTGATAGCAATAACAACAAAAACAATAGCGCAACACAGTAAATTAAATGCAATTGAAACTGTTAAGAAATGAGCATTGCAAAGAAATCAAAGCTGGAAAAAAAGACAACAGCAACAACAACAATTTGCGTCAGTAGCAGCAGTTGTTTATTGTCAGCTGCCTTGAAATGTTGCTGATAAGTTGTTGCCACCACCAACATTAATGTGCAACATAATGCTATCTTGCGAATTGTCGCCGCTAATGATGTTGCTGTCATGTTAAACAGCTGTTAATGACTGTCGTCATTTATGTACAAAATAATGTTAAGTGTTTCTTGGTCATTACTAAGCTGTATAGTTAGGCAATTATTTTTTATTATTTTTTTTTTACGAAACATTTAGTTAAATTAAGTTTTTTTATTTCGCGAATTTACTTTTATTTTGAAACTTTTTAATTTGAATTTTTATTTTTTTTCTTTTTCTCAAACAGAATGCACTCTATCGCCATTTGTCAGCGGTTCATCATCAGAGAAAATTCCATTTGTATTTTTACCATTACGCGGCCAAATCATCTATCCAAGCAGAGAAATCAGTTTTCCCGGTAAGTTTTGATCGAGACAACAAACAGCTCATCAGCTCTAAGTAAAAGCGGTAGCAACAAGTGTAGTTGTTGGTGTGTTTCTTTTGCTACACGCAATTGTGGGCGCAACAAAAAAGCAACAGCAAAATAACAATAATCAAAAGTGATAAAATGCGTTTGAGTTAAAGAAAAAGTGTGTTTAGTAATATTGAATGACTTTCAGAAGAAGAACTTTTTTGTATGCTAAAATTATAGCACTATTTCAGCACTAAATCCTAATAATGCCTTTTTATACCCTACACACAGGGTATATTCACTTTGTCCTTCCGTTTGTAATGCAAAGAAGGAGCCGTGGCAGATTGGAAAAGTATATGTATTCTTGATCAGCGTCACCTTCTGAGTCGATATAGTCATGTCCGTCTGTCTGGCTGGCTGTGTGTGGAAATACATTTTCATATATTCAAAATTAAACTTTACGAGGATTTTTCACGGTAATGCAACCAAAATACACATAAATACTACGAATTGTAAGCGCAAGGTCTGAACAAAAAGGCGTGGCACCTCCCATATAAGCAGAAGCTTCAAAACTCTATACTGACAACGTTTTTTGAGTTAATCGAACCAAATTTTACTCAGACACTAAGAACTATAAATGCAAGCTCTGAACACAATCTGGGTGAACTTGAACAAGAGGGCGTGGCACCTTCCATATAAGCAAATTTTTCAAAATACTGTAGTGTAGGGCATTTAATGTTTGGCAAGGCCAAAGGTTACACCCTTTCTAGTTTTTATTATTAAAGGGGGAATCTTCTAGAAGATACTGCTGAGCAGCATACATGATTTATACTGATTACTGGTTTACCGCATTCGGGGCCAATGCACTGACAATCATCTTAATATGCCAGCTCGCAAAACATATAAATAGGTCATGCAATGTAGATACAATGCAATGTATATACTTAAATTTGTATAGAAAATGATACTCAGTTCTACACAAACAAATTTTTATAAATACATGTTCAGTATGCTTATGTTGTTAAACCCTTACTTCATTTTGTAGCTCTGCCCTTCTAGTGCTAAGCGGTACCGCCAGTCAGAGCATTGCTTCGCTAGGCAGGGCAAGAGCATTAGGCTCTAATTCTTAATTTCTGTTGTTGCTATCTTATCTGATGAGTTGCTCATTTCATCTCAGTTGCTGCATAATCGTTGATATAACGTGATTTATTTGATCCCAGGAGGCCTTTCCTAGCAGCATATGTCGAGCAATACTGCTACAAGTTACGTCTTCACCCGTTTTCTACAGCTTCTACACAAAACCTGCAGAAGGGGTCATTCACGTGCTTGTACTTGTATAAATACTCTCTGAAACAGCCATGTCCAGTGAGAAACTGAATGAGATAATAATTTGGCTCTCCATGTCTCCGCTTGAGTCACATTTCAATCAGAGAGATCAGATTGTAAGTCCACCGCCCTTTTGTTGATGTTTGCCATCTTTGTTGCCACTGTGTGTACAGTTCTAAATCTACTGCTGCTATTCGATCTCGGTCACAGCAATTCTGCGCCAATCTTTTTGCTTCCAAGTCAACCGGAAGTTGATCCGGAATCACATTTCAAGCTACTTCAGACACTGTTCGGAAAGCACAGCAAACTCTCAATGAGGGCAGCCTGTATGTTGCTACCATTGTTTTCATATACGATGTAAAACTAATTAATGAATACCATATTTTCGCTCCATACATCATAATTGAACTTGAAACTGAAGCCAATAGTTTCCTGGCTGCAAATTTTGGCCCACCAATATTTGGCAATAGTCTTGCGACAGCCCATCCCATGCATACAGTCTTGTTACCAGCTGCTATGAGATGCTCTCTCAAATTATGCCTGTGGTCCAGCAGAACTTCCAAGTACTTATATGATTGTGGGACGTGACACTGTAATATGACCCCCAACCCGAATTTCCAGCGATTCAACCTTTTTTCTACTACTTAAAAGTACCGCTTCTGTTTTTTGCTCAGCCAGTTGCAAGATCATTGATTGTAGCCATGCTTAAACATTTAATATTTCAGCAAGTTCAGTGGTGTGGTTAGTCACTACTACAATTGCAATATCATCAGCATACCCAACAATGACCACTCCGTTGGGTTTTTTAACCCCAAAAACCCCATCATACATGCAATTCTATAGAGTGGGGCCCTGAACCTTGCAGTACTCCTGCTGTCACTGAGTAAGTTTGAGGGCCATCATCCGAATCATGAACGAGGATCCTTTCCGAAAAGTTACCCATTATCACATTTATAAGATAAATAGGTGCTTCAATATTTATAAGAGAATCTATTGTAGCACTTCATTCAGCTGAGTTAAAAGCATTCTTAATATCTAATGACACAACTGCGCAGTATTCTTTCGAGCCTCCTCTCCATCGTGTTCCTTCAAGTTCCCGCCAGGCTATGCTGCAGACTTTTGACTTGTGAAAATGGTCAATTGATTTATTTGGATTGTTTGGTTTATTTGGATTTGCAAAAGAATTTATTTGAAAAGGGTTTATTGGAATAAATACAAGGTTAATTAGATTTGGAAAAGGTTTAACGAGAAGTGAAAAATCTTTACCGAAATATATCAATTATGACAAATGTTTAATGACTGCAATAGAATGGATAGATTGAGTGTATACATTTTAAGCGAGTTTCTGTCTTAAGTCTTTTGTTTCATTAACTGCATTTATGTATTTTTCAACATAATCTTCACTTTCTCTTTTTCTTAATAAACTTTTTTCTTACAGACATACGAACACCAGTTTGTGCAGTTACTGGTGCACAGTATTTGACAACAAATGGTTGGACAGACTTGCGAAATCCCATTGACACCGATTATCCATTTCGCATGTTTCGCGATGAGGGACGCACTTTCTTGCAGGTAGGTGGTTACAGCAACAATAATAACAGCAACTACTCCAAAACGTCAACAACATATTGCGTGCATTTTAGTGTTGCTTGTTTGTTTAAAATTTTTTTTTTTTTTTTTTTGTGTTTTGGCTTTTTAATTTATTAACTGTTAAATGTTAACGCGCGCACGCGCATTTATCTTGATTTTAAGCAAGCGAAAAAAAGGAAATTAAGTTGTAGTTTCAGAAGCGTGTCTGCAATTTTCTTTTAATTGTAATATATCATATTTGTACTTTTTATTTTCATTAACACCCTATTAATTTCGCTGTGCTCGAAACGGAAATTTTTACTTTTTTCTAACGTTAATGAGTCTGTGATGGCAAACATGATCAAGTACGCTGACTTTTGCCATCCTATTCATTTTTACGTTTGAACTCTAGTTTTCGAGACATTCAAGTTTGAAAATTTTATACAAAAACTCACAAAAAACACTTATTTTACCATTAAAAACTCAAAAATTTCTTACAATTTCTTTCTTCCTCTACAAAACCAGTGGCTTGGCGAACCAGACTTGCGTCAGAAAATGCAAGGTCGCCTCATTGTTGTACACCTCGTGTGCCGTGATATGATGCTAACACTAAATGCCACAAAAGGTAAGCAATTGCACCACTTACAGTTATTATGTACACTACATCACACACTTTTAACTCACCCACAGATCTCTTTAAACCGAAGCCGCCCAAAAATGTTTTCTCACCATGTGTTGCTTTTCGTGTAAACGGCAGCCCAGTTAAATATTTTCACAGTAAGTCAGCTCTAAATATTAATTAATTTTCCCCCCACTCCACCAATAAACACACTCACTCACCTCTACATTCACTCCACTCCATTCATTAGATGTCTCTGAGGTGCTTTTCCAGGCGGAGACCACATCAACGCTTGCCGCCGCCTCCTCCGATGGCATGTCGACCAAAGAGTATGTGGTCATCGGTGTTTGTAGTCTGCTACTTGGCCTGATTTATGTCTCGTCCGTCTTTCTGTATCTGCACATGAAAAAGCGCAAGACGCGCGAACAGAGTCATATGCGCAACAACTCACTGGATGATCTGGCGAATGAGATTAATTATCCCAAGAATGATCAGGTTACATTCGGTGCACCATTTAACCGCAGCGGCAGCATTTATTCGGGCACCAGCTTGGCAACCACATCAAATGAGCCACGTTCACGCGCCAGCATTGGCAGCGCAGTGGGCGTACATCTTAAGGGTGAAGAGATGGGCATTGTGAAGAGCAATCCGTTGCTGCAACATTTCCCACAATTAAGTGAATTGCATTCGGGCTTTACAAGTGATATTTCCAATTCGAATTCAGAGTGTGAGATGGATAGCAACGGCGGTGGTGGCGGTCCAAGTGGATATAATGAAAAATTAAAGCAGGTTTGTATGGGGGAGGGAAAGTCTAAGCCGTGGGATTGAAGCAAACTAAATATACTTTAACCAAAAGTCCTTCTTTAAACAGTTACAAACAGCAGCATTGGTGCATCCAGCGAGTGGTAACTCACATCAAGCAGCCACGTCTGGACAAAACAATGCCTCGAATAATAGTGCGGATTCAACGGGAGACAATGCCGAAACTTCATCACAAGACCAAGAATGTCTGCCCGTGGAAAATGTCTCAATTGTGGAGGATATGATGACAGAGGAGAAACTCGAGCAAATGCGTGCTATGATCAATGGCACCGTACGCAAGAAGCTCTACTTCAACCCTGCATACTTTGAACCGCATCTACTAGCGGTAATTTAAATGTCACATTTTGAGCGTTACACAACATACTAACTTGATTTATTTCATCCTCTAGCAACCGCCACCTGCGGCCATTGAATTTCTCACGAAAATACGTGAAGTCATCGCCATTGCCAAATATAAAATGGCCACGAAACGCTATCAACCATCGCTCATTGTCATACCAGAGGAGGGGCCGTTGCGCTCAAGCACGCCCTCACTCTACAGCTCACAGTTGCAAATGTCCGGTGGCACCGATGGTTGCCGCGGCTGTGCCACCAATCGTTGCTCTGGACACATCAAGAATTGTGGTGACAAACGCAACAGCATCGAGAAGTGGCTACAGTCAGTGCCGCTCACTGATACCAACAAAACGTCGGAAAATCAATCCTCTGCAGGTGAAACGCATCAAAACGGTGAGAAATCAAACGAAGAACAAACGCACTCATGCGATAAGTCAAATGGCAATCAGCAACAACAGCAGCAGCAGCACCGAAGACACCGCGCACCACCCGCACCATCCACACCTCGTAGTAAGGCCGCCGCATCACAGCAACGCAAGGAAATCTCACCTCCGAAACAGCGTCCACCGCCACCACCAACACCAACGCCGCAGTCCAACTCAAGTCAATCCAAGTCAGCGGCACCTTCGCCACTGCGTCCGCATGTCATTGAAATACGACACGATAACTCGCCATATGAATTGCACAACAAGGCTTCGAAACATGGCAGCTCCTCTGTCACCGTAAATCGCAGCTTTGATGCACTGTCCGCTGCACTCTCCAATGCTGCCAACATCTACGGCTTTGCCGAAATGGGTGGTGAAATCTACAACAATCCGAAATTCTCGCTGCATGACTCACCCTCTGCTTCACAGCGTAGTCGCAGCTCTTCACATCGCTCCAAATCATCGCGGAAGCGACTTGAAGTACTTGATCAATATGCTGCCGCTTCAACCCCCACGTCACTAAACTCCGCCGATCGCGAGCATTATGAAATGCTGCGCAACATGAAGCAGGCGCCCGACATGGTATATGATGCCATCGCACGAGATTACAATGCAACGCTTGTCGATTCCAACTGCAACTACCACTTGGATATACCAACGCCTGATTATGACAGCACTTTGGAGAAAAAAATCAAGGATATCTACTATAACACAGCGTTAAGCAGCGCACCTTCAGTGCCAACGCCTGACTACAGCACGCTGAGTAAGAAGTCGTTGCGTCAGTGCCAGCCCGATTCGCCGATTTATCGGCGTAAGTCACCGCAGTACCTCATTGTCGACTATGAGACTGATAGTTTAGAGCGTCTTGCTGCCTCAAAGCGCAAATCATCGCAGTCATCGTCATCACCCTCCTCGGATGTGAGCTCACAACTGAGCCCTAGCCTAAGCACTGCTCTGCCGCTGGAAGAAGAACTCGAGATCAGTCATACTGTTTATGACAAAGTGAATGGGTTTCGGAAGGAGGGTAATATGAAGAAGAAAGTTGCAGCCAAGCCCGAGAATACTGCAGCAAAACAGAAGGAAATTGAAGCGCGTATTAAATATGATACGCCCTTTCATGGCAGCATGACCATCGAAGTGGAGCATGAGCCACCGTCTGACATGGAACTCTCGACAGACAGCGATCAATATGAACCGGATACGCTCGATCGTAAGCCAAAAAAGCATAGCTTTTGTGACGTCAATGCCTGGTCGGAGCACATGCAAAAGGCAAAGAATTTCGTCAATGAGCAAGGCGATTGCGATGGCAAGTTAGCGGTAAGTTACCATCACTTGGAAAATATGAACTCATTACCGGAGCTCAGGACGGCAGCACAGCCTGCGGCACAAACGTTTATGCTGTGTCCAAGCAATTCATTTCGCAGCGAAACACCAAATCACGGGCAACGTGCTACACAGCAGTGCAGACAACATAGCAATGTCACTGGGATTAACGCACCGGAGCATGAGCAGGTGTCGCGTCGTCCTTCATTTGAAAGTCTACGAGAAATTTACCAGTCTAAGCTGGTGCGACAGCACAGCCAGAGTAGTCAGGGAAGCCACGGCAGTCAACGGAGTTCTGTTCAGCAACAGGCAGCTAAAGTGAATGGTGGAGTGGTGGATAAAGGTGGACGACTGCTGACGCTTGAAGCAAAACATAGTCGTAGGCAACGGCTGATGGAGCAGAAGCTGCCACCACCAGAAATTGAAACCGAAGTAGTAGAGAATAAGACCACAATCAAAATACGTACACCGACTATGAATCGTCCAGTGCTTTCCAGTGCCAATAGAACAATTGCTACCTCAAGTCCAATAGCAGAGGTGCACAATGGTTCATCTTCGCCGACAAATTCTTCGTCCACTGCGCCGAGTACAAAGCAGTCGGGTGCCAAACCAGCGACAAAAGGTTTCTATGAGTTGACAAAAAACTTTAATGCATGGAATAACAAGCACAATGAGAGTGATCGCAATACGCAGCCGCAGAAAAAACGTCCACCACCCGCTTCACCACCACCAGCACCACCACCCACCTCTGCGTCAACAACATTGACCAGTCAGCGCAGCATGAAAAGCGAACGTAGTGAGAGAAGTGAACGCAGCAATGCATCATCTCTGAACTGTCAACATCTCCATCGTCCAGGTCATTTCTATCAAAATCAAACGCAGTATCAGCTGAATCAGCTGACTATTAACAGCAACGGTACGAGTAATGCCACCGAGGAGGAAACCGCAAGCAATCACAGTGAATCCACAGAAGTAACGGGTGTTTCCGATACACAAGCCAACTCGGAGTTTGGTGGTTCCTGCAATAACACGCTAAGTAACGATATGCAAAAACCAGCACGCGCAACAGAAGCAACAATAGCACCCATGGACAACATCAGCCTGAAAGTGATTGCTGAAGATGAATGCAATCACAAGAGTCGGCGCAACAGCATAAGCAGCAACCACTACGAGACGCCAGTGAAGAGTTTGCATGACTCGCCACAAGTCATAAAGAAGCTACAGGAGCAGGAGCATGTTGTCGACTACCGGGCATATACGCCCACGCCCTACAATGGATTGCGCAATGACTACAGCCTCAACAAGTATTTGAATCGACGCAAGTCACACGATCACTCCGCCGATGATGACACAACTAGCCGCGACTCATGCAATGACACATCCTCGCAATTGGAAGCAAACAACAACACCAAGAATGTTGTAGATACCACAAACGATGCGGCGAAGTTACTCGATCGCGTTGATGTGATTTCGCTGAGCTCCCGCTCAAATCGCAGCAGTAGTCGTCTATCAGATCGAACCAAGGAAATGTATCGCAATGCGGGCGTACCAGTAGGCATTGCATATCCACAACGCAGTAACGCGAACAGTAACAACAACAACAACAGTAATAGCAGCGCAACAACCGCAACCACCAATGTGCAGACGGTCTATCGCTGCGAAATTGAACCTATGCAGTTGACGCATGGCATGCAAATCGCCATGGGCTTAAAAGATCGCGCCAAAAAGGCAAAGGATCTGAAAAATGCCTGGAAGAAGTTTGTCAGCATGGCTGCTGCTAAATTTAGTCCAACTGCAAGTCCTGCACCGCCATTTGAGAAAAAGACTGCCGCCAGTTTTCTGGAGGCACTTGAACGTGATGAGGGCATCTCTTCGCTGATCGATGATCATCCACAGGTCTCGACGCCGAAAAGCAGCTACTCAGCTCCCGCCAGTCAAAATTATTACGAGCAACGTTTTGGCACAGCGCGTTTGCAAGAAATGGATAGCGGTTATATGAGCGCCGATTCGGGTGAGGTGTACAAGCGCAGTTTCTATGATCGCTACAATTTCCGTATGATGTCGGGTCGTGATCGCGTAATACGCGTCGATACTATCGAGGATAATTCAGATGGCGCCAGCACGTTAACTGAACGCCAACCCGAAGGTAGTGGCAGTAGGCGTGCGAGTATCTTGGATAGCAATCGTTTTGAGGATTTTGAACATATGGGCGAACCACCAGAAGCAGCAGACTCTGAGATGGAACAGCGTTGTGATTCGGATGCTGATTCGGATAAGACGCTGACTAGAACCAATGCGCAGCGGATAAGTGGTGGAGGTGGTGGTAGCGGCACGCAAAATATTTATTCATCTGAAGATGAGCGGGGAGGCAACAGTGGTGCATCGTGTGGATCATCGGAGACAGATGGTGAAACAAATGTTGAGGATATGTGGGAATCGGGAGCGGAGAGTATAGAAACACATTCGGTGCTATATAAGAACGTGAGGAAGAAGTAAAAGGTATGAGGAAGTTATTTCATGAGGAGTTTTAAATTCACACGAAAAATTTCGAGAGAACTTTGTTGGAAACTCAGCGTTAATTTGAGGAAGAGAGATTTGAGCATGGGCATGCAAGCAAGAAAGTGTATGGATGGCTTAGTGGGTAAATGCCTTTTTGTAAATTTTGTAGTTCTAAATAGAGTCTATGATGTAACTTAGGTGCAATAAATTTTTCTTTAGACCTCGTGTATAAAGTGCAATAGTTTTTTAAACTTTTAAGGAAAACTACACTTAGTGCAATTTCTTATTTAAGTAAACGTATAATTAAACATTAGGAATTTGAAAAATGTGATATTTTTCCGCTGACTTGGGCCGGAATGTGCAATCTTAAACTTAAGACGCAATATTAGTTTAAGATTATTATAATAACTAGCTAACTCGAATGGAGCGTTTGTCCTGACGGAACAATGCTAAGCTCATTATTTTAAGAATAGGATTATGTAGTACTTATATACGTATTTTATTTAAACTTTCAATGCATTGATTAGCAGCTATGAAATCCAAATAGTTAAATATCTTTCGAGATTATGCCAGATTTTATGTTGGATGTCATAAAAATGTTGTATAACTCATGTCTCTGGATTTTTTTTATACATTATGTATAACCTATATACGTAGATTTATTCATGGAAATATGCTTAAATGTCTTAAATGTTTATATGTAGTTCGTAATATTTAGTGCAATAATTAGTTTTTTTACAATCAGGTTAACTTTTGCAATAATTAGCCTAAAATGTCGAATAGCTTAATTTATTTTATAAAAATCTACTTATGTATAAAAGTAGTGCAATTAAAATGTCAATAGCAAAATTAATCTTATATCGTATTTATTTATGCAGATTTTTGTACAATTCGAATACAATAAATATTTTTATGTAGCAAAGTAAATGAAGTGTATCATTCAAATATCTTCTTTAGTTAGCTGACGTAACAAAACTCTGTTGCCCGAAATTAATTTTTACTAAAACTGGTAAACTGCATAATTAACATTTTTACGAAGTAAAGTCTTTGGATGATAGTGTTCAGAACACGCTATTTTCAGCCATATGGCGTACATCCAGGATGTAGTGTAGTTCACTTTTGCCAAGAAGATCGATTAGCTTAAAGCTTTCTTCTTAAATCTTAAGTACCTTTGACTTTTTCAATTGGATCATTACATTCAGAGATATCAACCTTTAAATTTGTTTTACATACTACTAAATGAACCACGCAGACCGAACCATACCATGCTTCAGAGACATTCTTGCATCTGTACAAGTTTTCGTAAAATGGTTCGAGCCACTGATGCGAACCGCGTAGATTTTTGAACCGGTTACAGCCCTGATTTTGACGAAATAAAGTCTAAAGTAAATTATGTCATCAGCCTTTTCAGATTACGGCACAATGACAATCACAAATATTAATATTTTAATACATTTTGCGACTTACACTTTCAGACCATTTCCGACCAAATATATCTCAGGGTCTTCCAAAAAAAAATGTTCTACTATTCAAACTTACACTCTGGTTGCTTTTTAATCGGTCGGTTTTTACTCTGAGCGAAGAGATATATAACCAAGAGACGCAAAGAAGCACTGTAGCAATTTTTTGGAGTTTGTATTAGCCATAGACGGTAGTTTGGACGAATTTAGAAGTTGAACGGCAGCGTAATTCAACCAAAAAATCTGTATACATCTCTTCTCATCCGCATTACGCTGCCGTTCAACTTCTAAATTCGTCAAAGCTACCGTCTGTGAACAATACAAACCTTAAAAAATTGCTCCAGTGCTTCTTTGCGTCTCTTGATATATATCTCTTCGCTCAGAGGTAAAAAAGACCACTTAAGTAGCGACCAGAGTAGAGTTGCGTATGAGAAATGAGAAGGTTTGTGTATTTACTATTCTGCATTATGGCACAATGAAAAAATAAATATTTCACAAGTTGAAGCCGCTGGTAATCCAGTCGCCCAATCGGAAAAATGTTCACTTTTTGTTCATTTTCATGCTCGCATCGTATAAAGGGTGTTTTTCTACGCACGATAGAACATGAAATTGTGAAAAATAACACACAAAATTAAATTGTAATCAACAATTTTTTTTATTCAAAAGATCCATAATGGCATTAATATTTAAATATGACTTTGAGCATATGAGTACCGCGTATGGACGTCCAATTTTTCGAGCACTACCGGCCGTATGTCACATATAACACGAACAATGCTGGCCTCCAAGGCGTCAATTGTTGCTGGCTTATCAGTATAAACCAGCGACTTCACGAAGCCCCACAGGAAATCACTGAGAGGTTTCAAATCGTCCGACTGTGGAGGCAAATGATAGATCCATTTCTCGAAATCAACTTATTCATGATAAATTGCCAGAGTATACTGAAACAAATAAAAAAAATGTTCATCAAAATTTAATTTTTTGTGCTATTTTTTACAATTTCAAGTTCAATGGGGCTTAAAAAAACACCCTTTATATATTAATTTAGGTTATTTGTTTCTGTGAAAAGGCCAAAACGAAATCTACGAAAAATTCTAAGTAAACTTTCCCAACGAACTATGCATCTAAAATCAAGATCTAGCTCACACCAAGAGACATAAAAATTCACATTTAAAAAAATTTTAATTCTTCAAACAAAAATCTTCATGTCTCTCTTGGGGAGCTATGTTTTAACTTTAGACCCCTAGTTTCTCAGGATAGTTTTCTTAGAATTTTTTTTTTAAATTTCGTTTTGCTATAAACCTATGGCTCTTTACTTCAAGAAATGTAAATCGTATTTTTTTAATACAAATAAATGTAGTATCCTTGCGGATCCGATTGAAAAGCCTTCTTCTATATGGGTGGAAGTTTCCAATTTTTTTAAAATAAAAATAATTTTCTGAAAATTCTGTAAATACTGTTGCCACCCTTCATAGTTATTCTTTCTATGGTGCTGAAACTAATATCCAGCTGAATTGCATCTCTAATTTTTTTATCACCTGATTTAGGGTTTTTCATAATACTTAGTGAAAAATTCTGAGCTACAGCCGTACAAATAAAAACAAAAGAAAAGTTTTCATAATGTAAACCCTTATTTGACTATCATTAACGGTTGTTTTAGCAAAAAATCATCTTCCTCCATCTATTCCACACTTTCACTACATATTATGCTTAATATTGTTAACCTAAACAAAATATTTGCTTGATATTTCTTTCTGAGATAGCCCGTTAGAAAAATTACCCAATATCATTTGACTTGTTGACGAGTTTTATATGTAACAGCGTATTAAAATAAAAGACTTTTTTCCTTAAACTGCTCCGAACACTATAAAAATTGGTCTAGAATTAATCGCCCAAATCATCAAAATGACAAAGCAATGTTATAACTGCTAAAAAATGCAACGTTTTTGACAGTAAAGTGATTGAAACACGAAAAAAGAGCAAGCAGTACATGCCTTGAGCTCTGGAATTTTGAGTCCTTTTGTTATGGTTCCGATTCTAAAGAATTAATATTTTGGTTTTTGTTAAGGACTAGGTAATAAGCGAAGCTAATAAAAACAACATCAAACTGAATCCACGAATATTGTTGAATAAAAATATTTAGGTTTTCCTTCGACAGAAGCATTTGAGAAGCACTATATTTAAATGAGCAGATTAGATATTTTGTATGAGAGTTTTTGACAGAGAAATCAATTCATTGACTACCTAGCTTTTTAAACTCAAATGATGTTATATCGTCACTCTTATTCCAGATTCACGAAAGAGCCAATTTTTCAGTTTTGAACAAATGTGATTTTCTTTTACAAAATAGTTCAATAAAGATGTGCCAGAAGTATGAAAGCGATATCTGAAGTAGTTTAGCAACAAATGCTTAGTTTATAAACCGAAAAAGCAGAATTTTCATATAATTTTAATATTTTTAGAAATTTTGAATAGCAATAACTAAAAATCAATAATTTTTACTTTCGTGAATCTGGCCTAAGAGTGTCGATACAGCAAATTTTTTACAAATTGAAAACTACATTTTTAATAAAAAATAAAATAGAAGCTTTTCCGAATGGGCAGGTTGCACAGCCAAAGCGACCTCTACTTGTAAACTATTTATTTTTCAAATCCAGGACACAAACCACTACGATAATAACAGTTTGATAACATTTTCTATAACAACACCTCTCTATTTCTCTTTTGCCATTACATTTTAATTCACAATAAAATGTTATTAGCAGTGCAACGAACGCCTGAAAGTATGCTTGAAGAATTTTAAAAATATGCAACCAACAGCTGGTGTTGATTAATAGAAATAATTAAATTTGCATAAATTAATACATTTTTTTAATTAATTACTACCAATGAATTATTTTATTTATATGTAAATTGAAGCAGAAAAGGCTCTAATGAAGCAATAAGCAACTTTTTTTGCATTGTTTCATCAAATGATAAATGATATCTACCTACCCTGCCAACTGTCAACTGCGGCTGCTGCAAGCTGGCCAAAACCGCAGCGTATTAATAACCAGTTCTGTTTATTGTTACAAATATCAAATAGTAATTTCTTTAACCCTTCATCACGCAGCTAGTACTTTGAGGGATATTTCTTTATACGCTTAAACGCTTTGTAGCTTTGCAGCTTTTGTAGCTTTACAGTTTTATAGCTATATAGAAATTCTAGTTCAAACAAAAATGTTATAACTATTCACAAAAACTTTTGTGGGCAGGGGTTTTCATAGGGGAAAGTGGGAAATTTTTTTTCGAAGCTCCATAAAATGAATAAAACTCCTTATTTTTTCATGGTTCAACTTTCTATAATAAAGAAAATTAAATAAGCTATATTTTTGCCGAAGAAACGAAACGAAAATATGGATTTTCTGTTGAGTACGACGCTTTGATCGAGGATGCCCAAAATGGCACAAATTAAAAATCGTGGGGTAAAGTGGAAAACTTTCAAAACTCATAAAAACTAATACAAATGTTGGAAAAAAGTTCTAATATCTTTATTGTAAGTCAAAAAAGGTTCAAGGAACACACCCATAGGAGTAAATATGAAAAGAAATAATGATTTTGCTGGAAAAAAATATATGAAAAAATGTGTTCAAAAACATTTGTGAAATAGTAGCTTATTCGTTGTTCTCTGATGAAACATCAAAGTCCGAATCACAGTGTAATTAATAAAAGAAGCTTGTAGTGAGATTAACGCATTTCAAGTGAAATGGGAGTTGACAATACTTTAGGTTGCATTTGATGGTATTGTGTCTGGTCATAATTTCGGGCATGAGTTCCATGCAAATGGTGCAAAAATCACGATCTTCAACTGAGCTAGAACTTCTTTGTTTCTTCTTTGATGCTTTCTTTGCTGGTGGTGCTTTTTTGCTCCTGGTACTCGATTTTTTGTGATTCGTTTCCCTCTTTCTTCGGTTTATTTGCTAAACGTTTCTCAGCTGCTTTTTGCAACTCTCTTAGCTTTTCGTGAGTGTTTACTCACAATATAAATGTACAACACTTATTTGGATCATGAAATAGTATAATACGTTGACAAGTGGGGACTAGCAATCTTGAAACAACATTTCCCACTTTACCCCATAAGAAATTTCCCACTTTACCCCGATACCACATTTTGCAAAAAATGTGAGCTTCATTCTTTCACTCTATGAATTACACGGAATCCTTTTGCGTTATCAAAATTAAGACTACAAAGAATATTTTTGTTTACTTACAATCGGCTTTTCTCCAGAAACAGTAAAAATATCGATGCTTAAAAATTTCAAAATCACTTAAAAACTTTACATGATTCCAGAGATCACAAAAATACGTATCCACGCATCGCTATACCATAAAGATTTGCTTATGGACATTGCAAGTAAGTACATGTTAGAAGCGCATGACAGCTATACTTTGTAAGTTTGCCCGAAAAGGGGCATTTCCCACTCTACCCCACACACCCCTACAGAAAAATGCCATCGAAAGCAGTTTAAATACCCAAAATTGCCAATTGGCACCATTTGCTTAAACAGAAGAGAGGAAAGAGCCTGGAAAACTTAAATTTCTACAGACTGTTACCTAACTTAATGACATGTTTAGTAAAAGCAAAAAAAAAAAAAGGAAAAGTAACGAAGGGTTAAATTGCGGTTAAATAAATCTTTGCAACGCACTGCTTCCATGATTCAATCCAAGTTTGTTGACGTTATTTTATAGTTGCTTGCGATGATCACAATTTTAGCAACAAAAAAACAGTTAAAATTTACTACATTGCAGTTGTTTTCGAAAACCAATAAATCTGTGGGTGTAGTTAAGTTTTGGTTGAGAACTTCATTCATGATTTACGCTTACTGATCACAGTAGCTACCTTTTATGGCAATTTTATGTACGTGGGCTGTGCGAAAATCGCTTTTAGCCGGTGACCAAGTTTTAATGAAGCGTCGTATATTAACTGCTATGGTTTTAGTTGAAACAAGATATTTGATAATAGCGGTAGTTTTGATTAGCAAAAAAAAAAAAAAAAATTAAAAGTGACAACAGTGTCAATAAAGGAAGTACAAGTACTGAATTTGGAAATAAATATTTTTCAAGATCGTTGGTGAAAAAGTGCAACTTTTAGTTTGTGGAAAAAAAAAAAAAAAGTGTATATTGATGTTCAAGTAGGTATGATGATATAAAACACTATTGCAAAAAAAAAAAAAAAAAAATTTGCTATTTTTGGTATGATTTCACAAGATTTGATGCTTTATAAATATTTACGAAAGGAAAAACAAAAAAACAAAAAAACAAAAAAAACGTTTTATATAACGAAAATTGTTTTTTTCTGACCTTAATCAAAAAAATTGGTTTGACAAATGTGCCATCATATTAAAGGAAATTTATCAAGAATTTCAAAAAAAAATATAAAAGGATATGTTAATAGGACCTCTTTTATACTATAATGGCCGCCAAAGCCAAAAATAGGAAAAAAAAAAATTAAAAAAACAAACTTTAAAGGTCCAGAACTTTGCGAATTTCTTTTAAGCTCTATAAACCATATACATTATCAGAAAGCATATACAACTGGCTAAAATTTTGCAATAAAAATGTTATCTCTGAAACGTTAGGGTGATCCAAGAAATTTTTTTTTTTTTGTAAAACAAGTCAGAAAATCAGTTTTAACCCTATAACTCCTCAGGGATACATTTTAGACCCCCTCCCCCCAGGTACAATTTTTTGTTAGTCTAGGCCTCCTCTCTCACCTACTAGAAACTTTGTAATCTTATGCGATACACCCTAAATGAAAATTTCCAGCATCACATTTCATACTCATAAAATTATAACCAGCATTTTATCAACATTTAAAATAAAACAAAACAAATTTCAATATAAGGGTCAAAAGATAAGAGTTCATATGATAAAAAAAAACAACACAACAGAAAATAATAATCCTAAGTTTTTAGAGTGACCAGCATAGAACGAACTAACAAGATAAATAGCAAACTCAACAAATAACTTTTATCACACAGATACAGAACACAACATCTGCGAGGAACATAATGGTAACTGAAACAAAAACAATGTGGGCAGTGAGTGTAGTTAGTGACTAGTGACAACAACAGCAACAGCAGCAGACAGCAATGATCACGATCACTTGTTGCTGAAGCGTAAGCTGACTGACTGCCTGTTGCTGACGCTGCTCGCTGCGCTGCCTACCCACTTAAACACAACAACTTTGCGCCTTCGCACTGCGTTCCAGCATTTTCGCGATCAGCGGATCAGTTTGAAATCTGAGGCGTTGCATTGCGGATCGTTAAAACGAACGGAAGTTGTCGGGAACGAATAAATAAAAAAAAAAAACAAGTGATATAAAGTGAGGGGGATACAATTTGATTAAAGTGAGATTTATTTTGTATGGAATTGAAAGCAATTTCAATTGTGATAAAATATACGGATTATGTGACAAAAGCAAAGCCAGTGATGGTGTATTTTTTTTAATAAAAAACAAACTTAAAAACATAAAAAAAAAATAAAAATTTCGCAGTGAAAAAAAAAAAAATATTTCAATAAAATAATTTTGAACCAAATATTTATCAGATTCTGAAATCATTTGAATGATAACATCATAGCCTCGAAAAAGCAAAAATATTGTGTATTTCCAATAAAACCTAATGCTTATTATACATACATATAAGCCCTATTGTCAGCTGTATGGATAGCGCAGTTGAAAAGTGAAATTACCAAAAAAAAAATTTTTAACTTTACCCAAGGTTCCCCACTGAAAATTTTAGAACATCTTTTTTTAAAAAAAAAAAAGTTGTTTTCCCGAAAATGTACCAATTCTCGAAAAAGTTTTTTAAAAGATAAAATTATATTGGTGAATACGAGGGCGGTTTGATAAGTTCGAAGCTTTTCGAATAAAATATAATTTTTCGGCAAAAAAAAAACATTGTATTTCTCAAAATAGTTTTCTGTTAGCTGGTTGGATTTACTTCAGCATTTTTGTAATTTCATTATTCTTTCCAAATAAGGGTTTCTCATGGCCCTCAAAAAAAAAAAAAAAACATTTATTTCAGTAATGATCGCTTCATTCGACCCAAATCTGTAAGCGCACAGTTTTTTTTTTCAAGTCTGGAAACAGTCGCAGTGGGCTAAATCTGGAGAATGGGGTAATAGATCGTAGATTTGGTAGTTTTTTTGCAAATCTTTATCGAATCGGTCCAAAAGCTCGGAATTACATATATGCGACGGTGATCGTTTTACCCTTTTCAAGGTAATCGATGTGAATGACATCGCATGCATCCCTAAAAACCGTGGCCATGATCTTGTTGGCAAATAAACGTACCTTGACCTTCTTTGATCCACGTTCTCTCGAAAAAGCACACTATCAGGCCTGTTTTGTAATCCGCGTGGTTCCAATTACTTTTCCATTAGGAGGCTTTTCGATGAAAATGGTGAGTCACACGATAAAAAGTATTAGAATCTTTTTTGTGGAAAATTACAGGTTCTACAAAAAACATTCATTTGTATTTACGAAAAAGTAACTGTTTCGGATATATTCGAAAAAGACTTTTTGCAGTTTTTTAATAATATTTCCTAAAGGGTTACTTTTTCGTTAATGCCAATCAATGTTATTTGAAGAACATGTAATTCCCCAAAAAAAAAATTCTAATATTTTTTATCGTGTGACTCACAGTTTTCATAAAAAAGCCTCCTAAATGAAAAGTAATTGAAACCACATGGATAACGGAACAGGCCTGTATATTGATTGTCTTATATTTGTAACATCCTTTCTTTAAGATTGGATTTGTAAAGAATTTCTTCCAAAATTAAGAAAAATAAGTAAGAAAGTAAGTAGTAGTAGTGTTGATGGAATACCGTCAGGTTCACAGCTGATATCATGATTAATACTTAGATACGATATATTTCTCCACGAGCTCAGGTTAGAAAGATATTGCATTAAATGTAACTTAAGGGTCATTATCCAGAAACTCAAATTCATCAGGGCTAAATAAATCAGAAGGAAAAGATCCGTGAAATTTATTTTTTAAGCTAATAAATCCCAAAAGTTTTCAGGGTCTTGTAAAATGTTGAGTTTCCGAAAGAACCCAATGTCTTGATTGTTTCTAGGCATTTAGTGTATTGTGATGGATCCATTTTTCATTGACGCTAACGAAACGGCGCAAAAATGTCCAAATATTTATGTAAAATGGGATGCACCTGCGCAGTTAAGATGCCTACAGGCTAAGCCACCTCACACACTTTAATTTTTTGATCATTCAATATCAATCTATGAATTTTCTGGCGTAAATGCGTTAACTTTTGGCGTCACTTGTGCTGGAACGAACATAACGGAAGCCAGTAAACCACTTCTTAAACATTGAAGTTCACAGTGTAGAATTTGTCATGCCTTTTTTTGGTTTCAGTGTTGGTTTTTTTTTTACGCAAAAAATAGTAGGGGTATTCTTTAAAACGTATAAACGTCTATAAAAGTTCGGCTAGAAAAGCACGTCTAGTCAAGCAACAAAAAAATTACTCTAAACCAGGAGAGAAAACCATTTTCTCTAGAAAAGTCCTACAAAAGTAAAAACTTTATAGAGACCAAAGAAACCTATGAATAACGCAAGTCAAGATAAATTGTAAATCAGACTTTATTTTGTAACTTAAATTATTTGTCATGAATATATATCATCATGCGAAATACTGTGACGTCAATTTAAAACAATAAAAAAATC
This sequence comes from Calliopum simillimum, assembly GCA_951812925.1. Classification (NCBI taxonomy): domain Eukaryota; kingdom Metazoa; phylum Arthropoda; class Insecta; order Diptera; family Lauxaniidae; genus Calliopum; species Calliopum simillimum. The sequence goes on from OX638370.1 coordinate 108,966,064, forward strand.
ATTACGAATCTCAAATTTTTCTGCGAATACAATCAAAAAATGAAGAGTATTTTGTAGTTTCAAAGAAATTTTATTAATGCAAAAAGTAATGCATAAAACGGAAGCACTTCGTTCTTATAACTCTCAGAACGATCATAGCGGCCAAATGCATCATCATCTGCAACAAACCCAATTCTTTGCAATGGCTTTGACTGCATTTTGGCGCATTTTCGTTTCTTAGATTACCTTCTCTTATTACATTCAACAAGTTGTAAGTTTAGATAGTCTTTTAATATTATCTCAAGAAGTTTAGACATACATACATAATATATAAAAATTAAATTTAAAAAATATGCGTCATAAAATAATTGACCCCAAACAAAATTTATGAAAAAAAAGTTAAGGTTAGAAATTCTGAATCATGAGAAAAAATTTCAAACAAGTTATGCCATAATACATCAAATTGTATAGTGCACTCAGTGTCAATACAACAGCAACTGGTTTTAAATAAATTAAAAACTTTATGTTTAATTGTTCGCACTTAAGAGATAAAAAAAAAAAATTAAATGAAATTTAAAACGTCGTCATCAACAACATCGTCAATCCATTGTTGCAGACTTAAAGCATCAGTGTAATTAATCATTAAATCAAAAAACTAAAAATAAAAATGCAGTTTTTGCTTCCTAAAGCTGTGGTTTTTTTGTGTTAGCACTCTTTCAATTTATAAAATTATGCATATGGCTTTTTTATATATATTTTTTTTTTTTCACTTTTTTTGCTAAATAGTGTTTATTAGTAATTTAATTTTAGTTAAAAAATTTTATTAATAAATGATGTGTTCATTTTTTCTATACTCCAGCATATGACGTCATGCTGACGTTAAAATAATTAAGTGGAAAAAAATAAATAAATTTATTTTAAAACAAAAAATACAAATTTAATAATTTAATAAAAAGTAAATACCACCATAATTGGCGCAGCATAGTGTAGGCGCCTTGTTTTCAAAAAAACAAACTTCGAATGTATAGAAAAAAATAAATAAAATTAAAAAAAAAAACATTCTCATATAAAACAGAACGTGTCTGCATGCTTTTTGTGTACTTAAAACTTTGACAAAAAAAAATTTAAAGCATTAAAGTTGAATTTTAAATTTATGTATTTGCGGTCACCCTAGAAGGATTTACTACAAAATACATACAAAGCAGCGGCAGTACTTTTTCGTAAGTATTTAAAACGCAATAAAAACAAGCGCCAAAATTATTTTGGAATAAGCATGCGTGTAATGCTAATGAAGCATTAAGGTGTTTGCCAAATACATAGCTGTGGGGATATTTGAAAGCAAATATTTGTTTTTTTTAAGATTTCTAATAGCATATGATTCTATTCTATCTTCGTTACTTTAATACAAAAACATATTTGTGATGCTCCAAAGGAAAAATGACGGAATCTTCTAAAAATCAAAATCCGGTCTTTTCACTTCCTAAAAATCTATATATGAGAAGGTAAAAAGCGAAACCTGATTCGCCACAAAAAAAAAAGTTGAGTTAATGTTGCCAGTCTATGTTCAGTAATAAACGTAACCTAACTCTAAGATCCTAATTGTGTAAAATAGCCTTTGTCCATAGTATTTTGTCTTTGAATAGTCGGATTAAATGCAAAACAAAGTTTTGTCCAACAGAATTGTCCATGCAAAAAGTGATTTGTTCTTTCTTGCATGAACACAGAGCTTTTCGACGCCATTTTGTCTATGAACAAAACGCTTTTTGTTTGTTTGACGTGAATTTTACAACACGAATTTCATAGTACTCTCTTTCTTACGCAAGTGCAGATATTATTTTCGAAATAAACTCTGAAAATTGAAAGTGAAGATGACCAGGACGCTGTAGAAGTGCAATGGGTCTCGAAAAAAACGGATAACTGGAGGAAAAACAATTGATACTAATACTAAAAATTCCTTTGAAGCTAGGAATAAAACATGATTTGTCTTTCCAATGTTCATGCATAAAGTGTTTTGCCCAAATAGTCCTTGCGAAACGTGATTTGTCCAAATTATAATCGCGAAAATCTCAGTTATTAAGATGGTGTTAGATTTCTAAATTCTATATAAATTACCGGCCAAAGTTTCGGTTATATCAATGTATTAGGAAATAATCGATTTTCTCACTTATCTTAATTTGATATCACTGCGACAAACCAGGTTTTGCTTTTCAGCTCCTCATATATAAAAATGAATGTTTGTATGTCTGCCTGTATGTTCCTTATAGACTCACAAATGGTTGTACCGATCACTGTGAAAATTTATGTTTGTAGGTCTTTGGGTACGGCGCGTATTTCTGCATCATTAGTTTTTTCGGTTTTTTTTTTTTTTCACCTGAACCAAAAAATTTTTTTTTTTTTTTCGTTTTTTCGTGTTTTCTACGCGTTTCATGACTTTTTAGGACATTTTAGAAAAAAAAAAAATTTTTCCACCAAGGGTCGATCTTAGATGTCGGAAACAAACATTTATAAAATTTTTTCGTATTTTTCGTGTTTCCAAAAAAAAAAAAAAATTTATCATATCTCTGAAAATATTTAACGGACATGGATGAGATTTATTATATGTATTAAGAATATCGACACAAATAATGTTCAAGGGAAAAATGAGCGTTCTACATCCTTAAAAAACGCCTTATCTCTGAAACTATTTAACGCACAAATATGATATTTGGTACGCAATTAAATTGCATTGGGAAAATTTACATCCATTGATTTAATTTAATTGGAAATGCCTCGGCCTCTGTACAACAGAAGGTGTAGCGACGCACACCGGGAAATGCTAAGATATTTTATTTTGAATAAAAAAATATACCTCGATCAGCGCAAAAGTTCAAAAAATTTAAGGAAATTTTTAAAATTTGAAATGAAAAATCAAGTTTTTAGATACCGAAATGCAAATTTTACAGAGCTTTCCTAAAGTATGATAATCCAAAAAGATCGTAATCTTTTTGTGTCACAAAAGCTGAAAAGCAACACTATGGACTGATCAGTCACGCAAAACCTTTGGTTTTTTTAAATATAGTTTAAATCTATTACATCAAATATATATCTAAGTATAGGAGTACATATTTTGAATGCCAACTCTAAATCTAAAAAAAAAAAACAAGAATTTAGCTCCTCCCAATTATCTACGCGGTTTTTTCATATATTTAAAGGCCTCATATTCAAGTTAGTCATCATATGAACTAAAGTGCTGTATACATTATATATGTACATATATGTGTTGTATTATTGTCTTATATATCAGTTTGTATATATTTTCTTACCAATAAACACATTTGCCATTTGTGCAAAGTAATGGATACAATAGAAATTCTCCAACTTGAATTTTTCGCACGCAAACAAAAGCGTTAATAATCACGATAAACATTTTTTGCGCTTTGTATGCATTGTCATAATTCATAATGCCCTACAAAAATATGCTTACGAGAAAAACTAACTGTACTTTATCGGTGATGTAAATTGAATTATAGTTTAAATTTTATTTACTCGCACATTTTACACTGAAATTCAAGATTCAAGTTTTCACCGTACACTGAAGTACGCTGCCTTGTGTTATCAGTGTCAAATACAACAACAACTGTATTGAGTGAGAAGGTGATGCTGATCAAGAATATATAGTATTGTCCGTATGCAAGTAAAAAACAATTTTTTCTAGTTTTGAATTATTTGGAATTTATGGTCTAAAATATTATAGTTTTTAGACTGATAATATACATTGAGCAATATTTCTTCTAAAAAGTGTCTATTTTTACAATGAAAAAAATAAGCAAAACAACAATCTCCATACAAAAAAAAAAAACAAAAACTGATTTCTTAAAATTTACATATCTCAAAACTTAAAAAACTGACTTATTGTTTTTCACTTGTGTAGCGACGATATATACTTTTCCATACCTGATATGCCTCCTTCTTTGCATTGCAAACGGAAGGACAAAGTGAATATTCCCTCGGTGCAGGGTATACACAGTATTTTGCCGTGAACAAAGTTTGAAAAATGATCTCTACACTTTTTTAATGCAATCTTTCAGATTTACAAGGACAACCGTGGAATTTCCAAAATTTATTTTTTTGAATCATGTATAAACTTTAATATAATTATAGAGTACGAAGTTTTTCATGTTAGCATTTTAAAAAAAAACCGGTAGGACCGATTGTAAATTTTCTACTTATTTTCTATTGGTTGTGCGCTCGTTAAGTTGGTGCTTCGATTTGTTTATAAGTAAAGTGACTTCATGCGAATTCTATTTAAAAAAATAAACTTTTTTTTTATTTGTTGGTTTGATTTTTATTACCTGATGGCTCAGTTCGTATAAGCAAATAATATTTTTAAAAATGGCGTCTTTATAAGAATTATTATTTTCAAAAATTTCATCACATCATTTAATTTATAGATAACAGGACTATTAAGTTTCCATCGGAATCAATTACACATTAAAATCCTCAAATTCATTTAAATTTAAAAAAAAAAATAAAAAAATGTATATTATGCTTTAATTTATAAAAAAAAATATCAGACATGTTGTTGTGATAGTTAAATTTATGTTAAATTCACCAGAAATGACTTTTGAGTGCAAATATATCATAGTTAAGATTGTCAGCCTTACCTTTAAATGTCCAAAATTTAATATTTTATGCAACTTTAGCCTTGAAATTGAAGCTGACATATATAGCGAGTATCATCATCAATTAAAAGTTACATACGAGTGTATGTGGATTTGTATAATCTTTCATACTAAATCTTAATTTGTGCACGCTGGTCAGCTAATTGCCGTTGTCATGGCATTCAAATCTTGTTAGATTTTTTATCTTTTTTTTATGCGAGTAAATATTTACACAGTTGATGTCACTAAAATACAAGTAAAACTTAAATATTTATTTAACGAACAAACTACTGACGTGTTAAAAAAGTTGAAAACGAAAGAAAAAAAAACATCCAACTTAATTGCAGCTAAAAGTTAAAAGGCACAAACGTTTTCGCTCTTCATCATCCATGCTGCTGGTGGTGGTGATCATTGTTGTGCTGTCACTCACAGACAGGCAGACAGACAAAGTGACTTTTATGCCTCAAACAACTTGAAATTGCGCGGTGTTCAATACACTCAGGAAGGTAGGGCTTTTTTCGGTAGTAATTATCTAATTGTGTGGACATGTATCTACGACTTAAACGCACACGAAGTTTGTGTTCAACATGACAACCATGACTGGTGAATAATTGACTTTTTTTTTTGTTTGTTTCAAACATAATCTTTTGTTTTATATTGATGAGGGCCGACAATGGTCAGAGCTGACAACTGATTGTTTATGGTTATGTTATCTGGAATTATATAGATATATATATTAGAATGGTTTTTATATATCAAGAATATAACACACGTTTAGTGCATTTGTAACAAATAATACAAACAATGCTACGAGTCAACAGAAATAATAAGAAATTTCGCATAAAATTCATTTGCAGATTTTTTTTATAATTGTCCTCAAGTGTTGAGATTCCGTTTTATGATCTGATCGCGAATGATATGCCATAGATTTGCTACCCGGGCGACAGTGTGCACAGCCATTAGGAAATATATTCTATATAGTTGACCTGCAAACTCCATCACATGCTAGAGAATTAGATTTAACGGCTTAGAGAAAATTTTTAATTCTACATAGTATGTACGTGCTTCGAGTATGGTTTTATGTATGCAGCCTCTCCTAGAAATTTATCTTCTACAATTTTCCATCACACCTCTGCAGGCATAGATATGACTACCATGCTCGAAAAATTTTTCTTCAGTTCTTGCTAAAAATGCGATTTTTGACGTAAAGTTGAGTATTACGCCCCAGGCAGACGGAAGTTCTAATGCACATTACAGACGCAATAACTTGAAACTTTTTATTGCATGATTTTAGGCATTTTTAAATACATATTTCATAAACATTGACTAAAAGAAAATTTCCCAATTCAGAGTCCAAAAAATTCTAAAACATCAAAAACAAGATTAATAGTGAGTTAAGCATCAGAAAAGCTAATTCGAATTTTTTGAACCCTGAATTTATAAATTTTCTTTTAGTCAATGTCTATGAAATATGTATTTAAAAAATGCCTACAATCATGCAATAAAAAGTTTCACGTTATTGCGTGTTTAATGTGCTTTAGAGCTGCATTATGCACATAAGACTAATTCAAATCAAAGGAATTTTGGAAAGTTCTTAAATTTTAAATATATCTTGCCTTTAGTGAGCCTTACACAAATTTTTCGCAAAATGTTTTTCTTTAACTCATTAAAATCCAGTTTTGGGGGGAATAGTTCAGAAATACCCTTTAAAATAGGAACTAATGTTCTTAAAAACTGTTCCTTGTATGATTTTGTTATGAAAATATTTCTCCATGCCTAGCGTAAAAATATTTTGGTTGACCATCTCCGATTTCGCTGATATTTAGTTTATGGTTTTGTATCAGGCCGAAACAAAGGTTAGGCTAGGTTCAAATGGCGGCTATACAGACTCATAAAGGCCAAAAAGGTTTATTTGGCTTAAACGAAATGCTACGGAAATTGCGAAGTCTTTAAGTGACCAAAAATTGACCTCAGTTATTCTACATTTTTGAAAAATTTTGTGCAAGAGTTTAGAATCTATTTCTGCCGTAGGCAAGACATTGACAGAGTAAATGTTCCAAGTTCTCCTCTTCCTCGTCATCGCACCAGCGACATTCTGTGAGCATGATGTCTAATAAGGTAGTGATAGTTTCTACATTTTTTACGAGTAAGAGAGAGTATAAATGTGTAGTGGTGTAAAGAAAGTGGAATATTTAACATTTTGCTTTCTTTGTGGACCCTTGCTTTTGCCTTCTATTTCATTTCCATCTATTCCGCTGTGCTTGGATACCTAGATGAGGGAGCAAATGTAGCAAACTTACTGCCAAGGGCTTCAAGTAAATTATAGCATCGAAGGACTGACTTGGATTTAATTGTGAAGTTCATAAGGGACTTGAGAGTAACGTTCAGAGCAAACTCTTGCCATCCCTTGTTGCGTCGCTTTGCTAAACGCCTCAAACTCAGCTTAGGATATGCTGCATTCAGGAGGTAGTTTACATTACATAGTTTTGATCTTCAGATGACAATGAAAACTCCAGCCCCTACTCCTGAATCTTGTTTAGAGCCGAACAGATACATATTTATAGAATGTGGTGGATCCGAAATTCGATTATCCCAGCTTTCTCTCGACTCTTAATATACAAAGAATTTCCTATCAAAATGTAGCGTTCAATTAAAGTAGTCAGTTGAGTATCTGCAAACATGTTTAAGGTTGCTATGCTCGAAACTACTGAAATTAATTTCTTCATCTTAATTAAGCCAAAACTAATAAAAATTACGAAAACAAATCACAAAACCGGCCAAATAATGCCAAATACTGCTTCATCAAATTGTCCATAACGTGGACATTTCATCCCAGATCAATTTTGGAAAAGCATTGAATCAAGTTATAAGCTACAAGTTAATAATTTTATGTATTGCAAAAAGTACAGTGTACTATTTTAAATGCTTTTGAATTACTAAGGTTACAAAAAACGAACCTTCGACCACATTTTGGAACTTCCAAACATATTTTTTTACGGAAAGCATACAAAATTATCTTTCATATGACAACAAAATTGAGATGGTATCTTTAACGATTTTGAGAGTTATGGTTTTTTGAAGATTTCAACTAGAAGAGCTTAAACCATTCTTCTTCACAAAACAATAATTTAAATTTATTCGATTTTTCGAAAGCAAATATAGCAAAAATCATAATAGAATGTATAGACAAACAACTATAAGTACTACTATCAGTGTCACTTCCATGTAGACATTCTTATTTTCTCACGCTCCAAACACACTTAACACACTGAACCGCTGCATTTTGATTTATTAACATGGCTTTAACTTGGTCAACAATTTATACAAGGTGTTTGAAAGAATTTCTAATGGTTTTATTCAGCATTAATTAAATATGACCGATTGCAATACGATTACGCCTAATTGTCACGTAGCGGTAGTAAAATTGTCAAAACTATTTCTTTTTGCTGTGACTTTTATGACCAAAAAAATCATCAAAAAACATTTTGAAATTTAGGGCGTGTACAATTAATTGTTTTTATATTGAAATAAGTGTGGAAATAAAAATATGAAAAAAATTCTTAATAATTTAGCCACGTCTGTACCATTAATAGTCGACACAGATTTTGCAATGCAAAGGTTTTTTCATTTTTTGTTTTTTATTGAAAGGTTTATTGTTACTGGAAAAACCGGTTGTTTTCCGTTTAAAGATTTTTGTTGCAAATCCGCCAACAAACTTGCAACATTTGTTGCTTTGATGCTGCGCTGCTGCTTTTGTAAGACTTCTCATCTTAAACTTGCAATGCCTGTTTTGTTTCATTCCATTTTACCATGAAATTCTTGGAAGGCTAAAAGTTGGTCAAACGTTTTGATTTCTTTTGTTTTTCGTCTATTCTGCTGTAGCACACGCTTGAGTCATATTGGCAAGGGTAATTTTTTTATTTTTTATTATCAATTCTTTAACTTCATGATACAACGGATGTTACGCTATTTATTTAATAATCATATTCATTGTAATTAGTTGCTCACATACATATCCCACTAACCATAACCGATTTAATAATCATACCATTACTAAACTTATCGATGTCTGTTCACCATTCCTGACTTAATAATTAAAGCAAAAATGGAAAAACGCTCGTAAATATAAAATAATTATACGAGTAACTGCCTTATGCACTCAGTTTTATATGTTCTCCGTCAGTCAGTCAGTCGATCACTCAGTGATATAGTCAGACAGTGTTAGTCAGTCGACCATCTCCAAACACACAATGACCAACGACGACGACCCAATCGCTGATTGAATTGACAAAGTGACGTAAACTAATTTAAAACGGCAACAACAAGAACAACAACGAGTACTCCCTGTCAGTTGACAATTGACAATTTGTTGCTTTTGTTATTGTAATTGTAATTCTTTTAGGTAGGTACATACGAGTAGATTCTATTTTCAACTGTTTTCAGAATATCCACAACCATTACGACACATACTGAGTAAGTGGCATGCACAATATGTTCTATATATCTATATACATATGTACATTAGATAGTATCGATTCCCATACAAAAAAAAAGCTCGCTGTAAGCCCCGCATTTTGAAAGCTTATCGGTTTTGATTTTTAAGGAAACATTTTTTTTTCCGACCTCTAAATAATATGCTATTTGATTTTTCCTATTGCTCCGCCAATTGACGTCCGATCATCAAGTATGATTTATCGTTGTAAATATCTACATTTCATTCATAGAAGTAATTTATCTCAAATGTTTTTTTCGACTAGTTGTATCACTACAAAATTTCCTCAAATTGCTGAAATTGAAGAAGTTATCGCGAATCTAATAACTCAGTACAAAATATGAAAAACAGGATGTTTCAAAAACGAAAATCGCCCCCTAAAACTATGCAATATTCTTTTTTTACCATTTGACATTTTAAACAGGATGCACATAAATAAAAGAAAAGAATCTTAGATTCGCCATAACTTCTTCAATTTAAACAATTTGAAGAAACTTCGCAGAAATGAATTTTATGATTTTTTATGGGCTTCAATTCCATGAAGTATCCTTGGCACCCTAGGGTGGTAGAAACTGTGATAATGAGTTCAACTAGTCGAAAAAAACATTTGAGATAAATTACTTCTATGAATGAAATATAGCCCACATCAATAAAATACCATACTTGATGATCGGACGCCAAATGGCGAAAAAAATCAAAAGCGTATTATTTAGAGGTCGAAAAATTTTTTTTTTCCTTAAAAATCAAAACCGATAAGATTTCAAAATGGGGAGCTCACAACGAACTTTTTTTTGTGTTACTATCTAATGTACATATATCCAGTGGTTGGAATTTTGCATTAAATTTCAACTTAATAACTCTAGACATTTGCTATGCATATACTTATATTTCTATTGAAGTATATATGCAAATAATTATAAATACTTAGTTTGAGAGTTACCGTCTCAAAATTCAACAGTTTGTTCTAACAAGAGGAGCCAAAAGTCATGTCATAATGTGAGTTACCTGACATTTTGCTAGAATTTGAAAAACTTGAGCGTTGTTTTCACAGAAAATTTACTCAAAAATATAAAATTTATGATTGTAAGTTTGAAAAATGATATCGGTCAAAAGACCATCTCGAATTTTAAATTGTTGCTAGCAAAATATCTGGCTCTAAATTACTTAGCTTATTGTCAACTAAAACATAAATGGAAGCACACATAGAAATTTGACGTCATATTCAAAAACTATGGTAAATTCATATTATGATATTACTTTTGCCTCACCTTTTGTATGTAACAAGGATCTATGAAATATAACAAATTCTAGTTTTTACTACGGAAATCTGCTTAGTAATAAAGATTACAAGCTTATCCGCTGTATAGAACGTTAGCATTTCCCGGTGCGCGGCGCTACACATTCTCTTGTACAGAGGCCGGTACATTTCCAAAATAAATTTTCCCGTTGCGATTTACGTGCCATATATCATCTCTGTGCGTTAAATAGTTTCAGAGATATGACGTTTTTTAAGGATGTGGACTGTGCATTGTTCCCTTGGACATTATTTGTCCCGATACTCTTAATACATATGCCTAATCTCATTCATATCTGTTAAATATTTTCAGAGATATGATAAATTATTATTTTTGGAAACACGAAAATTACGAAAACTCTTTAAATTATTGTTTCCGACATCCAAGATAGACCTTTGGTGCAAAAATTTTTGGTTCCGGCATCCTTAGGGGGGGGGGGGCTGAAAAAAAACCGATAAAACTAATGATGCAGAAACACAAGCCGTACCTAAAACCGATAAATATAAATTTTCACAATGATCGGTCAAGCCGTATGGGAGTCTATAAGAAGCATACAGATATAGAAATATTCATTTTTATATACATATGAAACAAAACACGACAAGTGTACCAGCTGAAAACTTTTTTGTCTCCGATTTTGCTCAATTTTGACAATATAGTAGAACCGGTGCACAAAAACAATAATCCGAGATAATTTGGTTCTAGTACCATTTGTTGTTAAAATACAGGGTGCTTAAGTTGGCATAGTTAGTCATTTTCATGAAAATTGTGTTTTTTTAAAAAATTTATAGCTTACACCAAAGTTTGTAAATTGATATACTTGTTAGTAACTGGTCCAATTCATTTTTAAGTGCTCTTTTTATAACAAAGTATTACTTGGTAAAAAATTTTTTTTCACCATAATTTTTTAAACTTAAAAATACTTTTAAATTTCATGAAAAATCGTCTAAGGAATACGTGTAAACTTTTTTTTTGTGGAATTTTTTTGACTTTTTTTTTAAAAATTTTCTAAAAAATTATTCAAAAAAAAAAAAAAATTTCCGATCACTTTAATTTCCCTCCACATCTTCCTCAATGCCTGGATTTATCCAACGAAAACGATCTTTTGCGATCACTTTGATTTCCCTCCATACCTTCCTCAATCTTTGAATCTCTCTATCGAATGTGATCTTTTGCGATAAATTTGATGTGCCGTCATATCGCTATCAATTTTTGGATTTTTCCATTGAATGTGATATTTAGCGATTTTTTTGATCTTTTGCAATAAATTTGATCTCTCACATTTTTCCCAATCCCTGCATCAAATGCAATCTCTTGCGATAGCTTTGACTTTTCTCTACATCTATCTCAATCCTGGAATTTTCTTTCTTGTTTATTGGCTTTTGAATTCTACATTTTAATTTTCATGAACAGTTTTATTAAAAACTATACAAACGTTTTCATAATAACAAACAAAAATATATCATCATTGTTTGATAAAATCTTAATTATATATTAAGAGCATAAAGCGCTTTTAGACCACTCTATCAATAGTCGATCATATGATTATGCAGATTTTTATTACCCAATAGTTTTTATATTTATAAAGAATAAACACAAACTCATTGCGATAAATCAAAAAGTAATCAATTTAAATTCTTTTAAACATTAGCAAAATTCACACCATAAAAAATATAAATAAAAACAAATAAATTGTTACAATAAAACTAAAAAAAATACGCACTATGGGAACAACATAAAAATTAGACAGCATAATGGTAAAGGTCGGCGCTTATCGCACGGAAGAATCTTCGAAATAGCGATGGGAAAAAAAATGTTAATTAAAAATTGAGTCAAACTTTTGAATTTGATACGCTTTACAGAAGAAGACAGCGTTTTTCTCACGGTTTTTTTTTTTGGTATTGGAAGTTTGAACTGTATGCAATACATGCGAAATTACGCACAAAGTTTTGGAAAAAAAAACTGTAGATATGACTTCTTTGAAAATAATTTTCAAAGCGGCATTTTATTTCCTTCTGATTGAAATTAATTTTTATTATAACTAATTAATTCATTAGCGAACATAAATAGCGTGCGGCCTAACGCCGTTTGCTTTAAGCAGAAATCAACATTTATTCAAATCAATAAAAATCTAAATTGATAGATGAAAACAAAAACAAAACAACATTTCCACAAAAATTAGTTAACGTAAGCCCAGTTGTAGCATCCGTATAGTGTTTCTCGGACAGCTCGTAATTCATGCGTTAAAAATTGTTAACAAATTGAAATTTTATATCTTGGCAAGCGTATAGTTTAGCACAAAGAGCTAAGCCGCTGGGCCTAAGTAAAAAATGGGGTTTTTGTTTTCATCTTCAATTTATTATTAAGGCATTAGTTATGGTCTTATCATCTCATCCCAGTGTTGTAAACTGTAAACAGATGTTCAAGCGGCGGCGGCGTCAAACGTCAAAGTTATGCAAATGTCATAACTCGCTGAAGAGCACGTTCCAAGCTTTAAAACATTGAAAATACTCAAATGAAAAACTACATTTTAATGACTCGTTTACATGCTAAGCTCTGACTGACAGTGTTGACCTGCAAAAAAAAAATACAAAAAAAGTTGTAAAGCGTGTTTTATTTTGTTCAAGCTACCGCAAAATTTAAAATCTTTTTAAATTATGGCTTGCAACTCTTAACTACTTAAAAAAAAAAAAACTAAAATTGCCGTTCATTTGTAAATCTATATTTAATTTGTGCGCTTAATTGTCTTATGTAGACGCTTCAAAGTAAATCACTTTAATAACAGAAGCTGTCAGTCATCTAAGTCATTTTAACGCCATTTGGTGTGTTAATTTGAAAATCATTTGAAAGTCAATGAAATGCTTAAGACACGCATTGATCGACATTAGCAGCAAATTGATTTTTCTAAGGCTTGTAAAATAGCATGTGGTTCAAACTAGCAATATTAGCTGGTTAAGCATCATCTTGATCATGATATTGATAATTTTTCAGTATTTTTAGACAATAAATTTACAAAAAAAATCTTTAAAATGATTGGAGAAGAACTTCCTCGAGAACAAATTGAAGAGTGAGTTTTAATCCTAATAATTGTTTGGGCTGTGATTCATAGTTCTGAGAAGTCGCAGAACTCGCGGCTAGGAGGAATAGATTTTAATAAATATTAAAAGAAGCTACCCGCGCGTTTTATTTTTGTGAATCGGTATTTGGGGATTTTTAAATAACATACCCAATTTTCCTTAAAATCGTTTATGGTGCCGTTTTTGAGAAATCCCATTCTAAATGAAATTTTCCATACTAAACGAAAAAACCAAAAAAAACTAAAACCAACAAATAACAGTATTAATTTTAAGTATATTTTTTGGTGATTATCAAAAATATGCAAAAAAAACATCCATAAAAAACATCCAAAAATAAACATCCAAAAATAAAAGTATCCAAAAATAACATGTTTGCATGTTTGTTTTTGGATGTTTTTCATTGGATGTATTTTTTGGATGTTTTTATTTTTGGATGTTTTTTTTTGAATGTTTTTTTTTTTTTGATATTCCTTTTTTGGATGTTTTCATTTTGGATGTTTTTGATTGGATGTATTTTTTTGGATGTTTTTATTTTTGGATGTTTTTATATTTTTAGATGTTTTTCATTGGATATTTTTTTTGGATGTTTTTTCTTTTTTTGGATGTTTTTATTTTTGAATGTTTTTTTTTTTTGTATGTTTTTTTCTTGGATGTTTTTATTTTGAAATTTTTTTATTGGATGTTTGTTTTTGGATGTTTTTCATTGGATGTTTTTTTGGATGTTTTTTTTTTTTTTTTTGATGTTTTTATTTTTGGATGTTTTTATTTTTAGATGTTTTTCATAGGATGTTTTTTTTTTCAGATGTATATTTTTTTGTTTTTTTTGATATTTTTGAGTGGAATCGTTTTTTTTTTTTTTTTTTTTTTGATGCTGAATCTGAATTCGTCAAAAGAATTTTGGTTTTTTCGTTTGATATGGAAAATTTCCTTAAATTAGGAAATTTTCTAAAACGGCACTACGTACAATTTTATGGAAAATGGGGTATGGTACCTGAAAATCCGCACATACCAATTTTAAAATTAAAATTTTATCTATCCGAGCTCTCAATGTTTTCATGCAATTTAAAACCCAAAACCATTTTTGAAGTTTCGTTAAAAAACAGCTTCTTTCCTTTAGCTCCCTTTAAGTATCTTACAATTCTTCTAGCACACTGCCAATGTTCTTCTGACGGGTTTTGTTGATATCGACCCAACACTGGATAGCATATATTTGGTTTAGCACACACGGTTTGCTATAGGGACAGGATTATTTCAAAAGAACCATGACAAAAACTGAAAATGGGGAGTATTTCTAGAGCCTTTTATGATAATTTTCAAATGGAATATTTCTAGAGGCTTTTATGATAATTTTCAAATGGGACAGAAAATCCAATCAGATACCCCCTTCGTGAATATACCTGTTCTAGTTGCGGCATTTTATCCATATTTAAAAATATATTAAACAAAAATTTAAATATTTTTGTTGTTTTGAACAGATAATGTAACAAGCTACCAACAAATCACGTTTCAAGTGGTTTTGTGGCGTGAGCTTACTGTTCTATGTTTTTGAGTAAAAACACCAACATTACAAAAACAAGGTTTTTTTACCTATGCATTTTTCCTTGTTTTTGTAATGTTGGTGTTTTTTACTCAAAAACATAGAACAGTAAGCTCACACCACAAAACCACTTGACACGTGATTTGTTGGTGGCTAGTTAAAAATTTAAATAGTTGAAAATGTGCTGAATACAAAATTTGAATATGTCTTCAGAATTGCTCTATTGCGTATAGTTTTTGAGATATCCTAACCTAAAAAGCAAAAAACTAAATAACATTACGTTCACTCGTTAAATCGACTAATTAATTGAAAGCTCTAATCTTTATACCCTACACCCAGGGTATATTCACTTTGTCCTTGTGTTTGTAACGCAGAGAAGGAGGCGTGGCAGATATAGAAAAGTATATACATATATTCTTGATCAGCGTCACCTCCTGAGTCGATATAGCCATGTCCGTCTGTCTGGCTGGCTGGGTGGCTGGTTGGCTGGGTCGCTGGCTGGCTGGGTGTGTGTGGAAATAAATTTTTTGGGAAAACTGAGCAACATAATTCAATAAAATTTGGTGCACAGCCTCCGTCGTAAAAGTTAGCTCGGGGGATTGAAAATGAGCGAAATCGGTCAACGAACACGCCTGCCACCCACACAAAAAATATATTCAAAATGCAATAATAACAGCATTATTCGCAATAACAGAAGCAAAATACACATAAATACTAGGGAAAGTAAATATAAGCTCTGAGCAAAAACTAGGCGAATTCAGACTAGAGGGCGTGGCACCTCCCATATAAACAAAAGTTTCAAAATGTTATACGGAAAGCGTTTTTTGAGATAACCCAACCATATTACACTCAAACACTCGGATCTATAAATGTATGCTTACGCAAGATCTAGGTAAGCTCGGACAAGAGGGCGTGGCACCTCCCATATAAGCAAATGTTTCAAAATTATATAATGAAAGTGTTTTTTGAGATAATCCAACCAAATTTAACTCAAACACGAAGAACATTAATTGTAAACTCTGAGTTTAAAGTAGGCGAAGTAGGATTAGAGGGCGTGGCACCTCCCATACAAGCGAAAGTTTCAAAATGCTATACTGAAAGATTTTTTAAAGAAAACCTAACCGAATTTTACTCAAACACTCAGAACAGTAAATGCAAGCTCTACGCAAAATCAAGGTAAGCTCGGAGGTGAGGGCGTGGCACTTCCCATATAAGCAATTTGTTCTTATACTATCCTAATTATATACTTGAAATGCAGTGTAGGGTATTTAGTTTTTGGTCAGGCCAAAGATAACACCCTTACTAGTTTTCTTTCAAAACGAATCCTTGGCAGTAAAGATTATTTTTTAAAGGAAAAAGAATGTCCGAAGAGTCTAAAAATATCAAGAAAGTTTTAAAAAGTTGAAAAATACCACAAGGTCGAAAACAATACAACGGAAAGTGAATGAAAAATATCAAAATGCTGAGGACAAAGAAATGCAATATGTCAAAAAAGAATAAAAAAGATGAATAATGTTGAAAACGATTAAATAAATTGAAAATATATTGAAAATGTCGACAAATACAATCAGAGGGCTATAGCAAACGAGGTCAAGCTGCGCAAACAGGGATGGATTGCTCCCACTCTCCAGAAACCACACAGCGAAGTTTGTCTTGAGTGGAATCCACAAGGCAGTAGAGCACGTGGTAGACCCAAAACCAACTGGAAAAGGTCGCTGGAAAAGGAAATCCAAGAATCAGGAAAGTCGTGGCAAGAGATCAAAGTCATCGCAAGGGATCGCGACGAATGGAGATATTTCATATTGGCCCTATGCTCCTCCTAGGAGCTAAAGGAGAATACATACAAACATGGAAAAATCTTAAGAAACTTAGATGATGTTTGATTATATAAATCAAAATATCGATAATGATATAATCATGATAAGTCAAGATATAAAGAAAACATTTCAATAAGAAGAAGAATTTTGAAGAGTCGAAAAATACCAAAAAAGATTAAAAAGTCGAATAAAAGCTAAAGGCTAGAAAATAGAAAATGTGAAAAGCCATGAAAAGGACGAAAGAATACCAGAAAAGTCATAGAAATGTTGGAAAAGCCAAAAAAACAAAAACAACAAAATTCAATTCAGAAATTTTTAAAAATGCAGAAAAAGTCAGAAAATGTTACTATTCATCGACATTTTTCCCAGCGGTTCGTGTGGCAACTTTTTTTTCAAACTTGTTATAATCTCAACTCAATACTTTAAATTAAGTAATTAAGCTTGTAAGTAATTAAATTAAAAGCAGATTCCAATGCGTTCAGCTAATTAAAAGTCAGGAAAACTAAAACTACTATGCTTACATTAAGATTATTCGGTCTTCTTGTTTTCAAAAAAATAACCCGCATTTGTATTAATAAGCATTATGGTGGTGTTCGCATCGTATCCCTCATTAATTTCTAAAGCTGGCGTTAAAAGCTGTTAACGAGTAAATGAACTGAACCCTCAAATTATGGTATTAATTTATAATGTGTCTTTCAATCAGTGGCAACAGATTGTAATTCCTGACGACTTTGGTTTTCTTGTTGTTGTCTTTGTAAAGTATATCACTAATAGCGCATATTTGATTTTAAATGTTTTCATTTTTCTTTCTTTTTTTTTAAATTTTTATGATTGTTACTTTTCAATGCTTCGTTAAGTTTTTCTTAAATGATTTTTTATTGACGGCTGGCTGTAATAGGAGTGTGAAAATTTAAAAGAAAAAAATTACAATAAAATTTTAAATTCATGCAATCACAAAATGTATCAATACAAAAAAATTAAAAAAAAATTGTCGGTTTTGCGGTAAAAGTCATGATTTGATATCAGTTTACTAAAAAAAAAGTGTATAAAAAATACTTAGGCTTTTTAATGAATTTTTATTTTGTTTTGGAAACAGAAACACCTATTTTTGAGACATATTTATTATTAGTTTTGAAACAAAAAATATCCTTCAGACAATACCGCATATTCGAATATAATATTTTGCAATTTTTGCAGTATTATAAGGCGGTTTATAGATCTTTCCTTGGAGAAATGCAATACACCATTTTTGAGTACTTTTTCAAACTCTCCTGGAGAGATTACATACTACTGTATCTCCGCAGTGGGGATTGGAGTAACTCGGCAGAAGATAGTGTCAGTTAGCAGTCTCTCTGGTTTCGTAGTAGGTAGGGCTGTGGAGAAGATGGTGTTTTCCACAACTCAGAAGGGAGGAAAGATGGTGAAGCATGAGGTGATGATTTGCAGGCCTCGACCTACCATCACTCAGTTATTTGGACGGGGTGGGAGATCTCATCAGACAATCCGGATCTCCCGCCGCCAAAAATCGCTAGTAGAAGTTTTTAAATCAATGAATCTGAAGGCTCAATCTTGTCTGTATGGTATAGAAGATTGATTGGTGTTTAAACATTGGTTAACTGGAGGTTAATGGAGGAGTAATGAAACGAAACATGAGAGACTGTTGGTTAAGCATTGTCCTATGTCTGGCCTCAAGCAGCCTGCTGCTTCCCAGTGGCAACCCCTGGTATTTGTGGTTGGCAATGGCATTGTTGATCGCTGTCAGCTACAAGCCAAAGCAAGAAGGCGGAAGGGCGTGACTTTTGGAGAGATGAGGGTTTTTCCCTTTAATCCCAATTTTCACGTTACGCATATGGTAAAAAGCATTCCAAAACAGGATTTTTAGGGTTTTCCTGAGGAATCCGCAATTGGTAACGTGTTCCCACAATCTATAGTAAGTCGAGTCGTACATGGTAAAGTGGCCAAAGCAACCTTGGGTAGGACTACTTCTCCCAAAAAAGTCTTGAGCTTTCTTAAAGGGAGGGATGCACCAAGAAACGTGTTCCCACAATCCATGAGAAATCGATATGGGTGATTAGTCCCAGGCGTATCAGAGTCATACTAACAGAAGCGTATTGCTACGAAATCTGACCAGAGGTTATTCTGGTACCATGGGAGTTGGTAGCCCTTTGGAGTATCCGGTGCGCTGGATATTTCAACTGACGATAATGATCACTGTAATTGCCAAATTTTTCAATTTACATTCAATTTTATTAAAAACTATGTTACAGAACTTTGTCACTCAACTCTTGGCAAATCCATACATCAAGCGCGTTACTGTTTTATTGATACGAATGATCGAATTAGAGTCTCAGATCTTAGATATTTTAGTCGATATGCCGAGTTTTGTGTGTGAGATAATGTCGCGGCCGGTCAGATTCTCAGTAACCCGTCTATATTTTTGTATATATATATATTTTTTTTTTTGTGTCAATAAAACTCCTGAATCTTATTTTTTTGGCTGTCCTGTTTTAGAAAAGTTAAAAAAAACGTAAGCTGAACTTTGGTGTAATAAAATGCAGTATTTGTGTCGAAAATAGTGTATTTTCCTTCAATTGTGAATAGAACTAACCATTTATAGTCAAACAGCGAAAAATATATTCGACTCTAAGCTTAATAGATCCACGTTATTGAGCCTTAAAAAATCACTGGAGTCCATCCCTTTAAGCTTTTTCTGTGGTATACTGATAAATATGAAATATCGTGATTGTTGAATTTGGTTCAATATACATTCAACTCGCCTACTTCATTTCAAAGTTTTAATTATTTTGATAGCTTTTTTCTTGGAAAGGATAAAAAAAATTTCTGTTAAATATTTTCAACAAAATTTTAAGTTATATCCCGATTCATAGAATGAAAAATGAAGCGAACTCATTAATGTTATTACCTAAAAAAATTTTTCGATTCGGCAAAAATATGAAATTTTCATAGAAAGCAGCAACAGAACATAAATAGCAGTAAAGCCACCACATTTAAACAAAACCCAAATTCTCTGGAATGCAATAAAGTGGACCGCTGAAATAAATTTCCAAAAAAAAAAAACTTCTCCTAGTGTCGAAAAATCCGTAGAATTATTTATCTGTAATTAATGGAAGTTAATATACTTATACGCAGCAGCAATACACAAAAAGCTGCTTTATTTCATCAGTGCCTTGCACTCGTAGCGCGAAGGCGGCACGGCACACACAGTCAGATTGAGGCATTAAAGTTTATAAACAAACTGATTTTTAAAGTAAACACCAAAATATTTGGAAAAAATGCGCGCCACTTATATACTTTATAGTACGTACGTATACGTAAATGTAAATATTTGGGGAAAAAAGTTTGCTCTTGTGGATGTAGCGAATAGAAAGAACAACATTGGTACTCGCACAGAGTCAGTTAATGCAATTTGTTTCATTTTATTACTGAATTAATTATGAAACAAGTTTATCGAACGCTTAATTAAAACTGTTAATTAAAAATTTAGCAATGTGTAAATATTAAAATTTGTTTTCAGCTTTCAATTGCTAAGTTTTATAAAATTTTATACAAAAGGTCAGTAGCTTTTTTATGATGCTTCTACGTATGCTATGAATTACAGTTTATTAAGTAGTTTTCGAGATGTTTACTCTGAAAGTTGAAATTATGAGGGTGTGTGTCGAAAATGTGGAACAAGGGGGAAATATATTTTAAAATTTAATAACAATTAAATAGAATTTTTGATAAAGCGAATATGTGGCAAAAATATTTGAAATCGTCCAAAAATGTTATAAACATAATATCAAAGTAATGTTGAAAATTCGGATAATGTTAATTTACTTAGAACGAAAAATCTTATGAAAATGTCAAAAATCGATGAAAAACTCAAAAAAAAAACGTTGACATTATCAAAAAATTTATGTAAATCGAAGAATGTTGAACAAAAATTAATGTTGAAAGAAAATGTTTTCAAAATCAAAATAGATATTTTGATTGAAAAAAAGATAAAAAAGTTTTAAAATTTTACACGCCGCACCGCGGATTGTAAGATAACGCTTGCCAGTCATGTAAATCAAAGAATGTTGAACAAATTAAGAAATGTTTCCAAAATCAAAATAGATATTTTAATTGAAAAAAAAAGATAAAAAAATTTAAAAATTTTACACAACGCACCGCGGTTTGTGAGATAACGCTTGCCAGTCATAGGTCTAAAAATTCGTGTGTGCAAGATAATATAATTATTGTACAAACTTTAAGTTAAATATCTAGTTATCATATTCATTACCAAAATATCAAAAAATAATACAATTTCTATGTTTTCGCATCTTGAACTTGATAGATTCAGAAAATGTAAATTTTTTCTAAAAATCTCTTAAAAAATTTTAAAGTTTTTCTTTAAAACTAAATGGTCTTACCTTTTAAAACTTATAGCAAGTATATTTAAGTCTATTTACTGAAGATTTGCAAACATAAATATTAGGTTTTTTAACATAAAAATGATATCTGGATCATTACAAAAAATCTCTAATGTTATATCCAAAATTTACGAATTTTGCACTCTGTGGACTAAAAAGTTTGATGGAATTGCAGCGGCTCAACCGTTGAAGTGATTAATATATGGTTCTCTCAAGGTTCTATGTAATTATCAGCTCCCCCGTACTCTCCGCATTTTGGACTACCGTACCTTATCTTCAAGTTTCGTCAAACAGCCAAAGTGCTTGAGGTAGACCAATAACACAGGCCCACAAAAAAAAAAGTACCATGCGCGAAAGATCAGACCACCTGAACTTTATGTTTTCGGGGTCGCTGAATCCGAATATGGTGCCAGATTAGCGAAGTTGGTTCGCGTTTTTTCAGAAACCAGCAAAAATCAGTAATTTTCAGCATTATTGTTGATTTCTGAAAAAACGCGAACCAACTTCGCTATTCTGGCACCATATTCGGATTCAGCGACCCCGAAAACATAAAGTTCAGGTGGTCTGATCTTTCGCGCATGGTACTTTTTTTTTTGTGGGCCTGTGTAATGTTTGAAATCTGAGATGAAACAAGAAGCATCTAGTTATTTGTTTGGAATATAGCCAAATAGTCCAAAATTTAAAATCGCCAACACATCTTGAATGCTTGAGGCACAAAAAATAACATTTAACATTTGAGATAAAATTAGTAGCTTCTAGCTAATCCTTGAAAATGAGCGTGATCGGGTCAAGGATACGCCCACCTCCTATACTGACTTAAATTTGAAATCGCCATAAATTCGGAAATATTTCAAGTACAACAATATTGTATGCTATCTAAGATATAACTAGTAGCATATACATAGCTATTACTTGAAAATGGGCTTGATCGAATCATGGAAATATTGCATGTAAAACAATAATATTTGCTATCTGAGAAATAATCGGAAGCATCTAACTCTCAGCTAAAAATGGGCGTGATCGGATCAAGAATATGCCCACCTTCCATGTAGTACAAAATTGTTCGCCAGTTTGTTTTCGAAAAATTTTATCCTAAATTTCAAATCAACGAGTTCAAAAAAGTTGATCCCGTGTTCGAAATTAACGATCTTCAGAAGTTCATAGCCAGAATTTTGTCGCGATATTGTATAATAATTTTTTTAGAATATTATCCGCCATTTTGGATCCGATTCGGAATCAGAGACCCCAAAATAATAAAATCTGATGTTTTTTTTTATTAAAAATAACACTGCACAACAAATAATGGGATTTTGACTGTTGCATGGAAGTTTTTTGTTAATTCCGAAGGAAGTTTTTGCGTAGAATCCGAGTCTGACTTCAAAATTGGCCCATCAGCTCTAGATTTTGAGAAATTTGAGGCTGAAACCCTGAATACGGTTTTTTTGAGGTTAGATGCTGACTCCACAAATCTTTTTTTTATTTTTTTCCATAATTCATCACGTAGTGCTACTCTTTCTTTTCAAAATGAGCTCTTAAAAAGTGTTTTACGATGTTTTCTTCAAAAGTTATGGTTAAGATGCTATCATGAAATCCTATAAAACGACTAACCCGAAGCAGTCTATAAATTGTGTGATTTCATCTTAAATCGACCATAGCTTTTGAAGGAAGCATCGTATGACATTTTTGAAGAATTCATAATTGAAGGGAAAAAGTAGTACTACGTGATGAATTAAGTAAAAAAAAATAAAAAACAATCGGCATTTCGATGTTTGTGGATTCAACCTCAAATATCTCAAAATCTAGAGCTGATGCGCCAAGTTTGAACTCGGATTTGGATTCTGCGCTGAAAGTTTCTTCAGAAATTACCTTAAGTTCCCCTGCAACAAAATTATTATTGTGCTGCGTAATCAGGAAAGACTTATGAACGGCTAGAATAGAATTCCAAAACAAAATAGATATAACGCCCGAATTTTGTATGGAGTTTTTTTGGCTTTATTGCCCTTGAATTTTCTGCTGTTATATCCGGGATCCCCATATTTCACATCGTTTTCAAATAAGTAAAGTTTTTCATCTCTTCTCTTAGTTAGGGAGCTGGCGGCCATTTCGGTATGTGATAACATCGTCGTTGATACTTTCATGATATGTAGTTCCCATCCGTATGATTAAGAACAAGTGCGGTAAGTGATTACCTGATATCGCGCTGACTTTTTTTTTTAATCGAATTTTGAAATGGCAAAAAAAGAATTGCTACCAAATGTCATAACATCGCGTCTGTCCTTGATGTATTGCTTAGAGTTATTCCTCATAAAAAACGACAGACGTTCAGAACACTGATTTTTTTATCGAATTTAGAAAATGCAAAAAAAAAAATGGTACTAAAGGGTGTTTTTTTTAGAGGTTTGTTTTTCGAATAGAGATAAAACTGGCATTTTGTGGTCAAATCTGGCAACTCTAATGTCATTTATGTTCAGTTTGGTTTGCCATTTTATCATAAACAGGTTGACAAAAGAACAACGCTTGCAAATTGTGCAAATTTATTTCGAAAATAATGGTTCAGTTCGCGAAGTTTACCGCATGCTCCGTCCATTTTATGGTCGACATAATCGTCCATCAGAGCAATTAATTCGGTTAACCATGAATCGTTTTCGCACTACGTTTACTCTATGTGATAATACGCATCCGCAGAGACGTCGAACAGTGCGCACCGAAGAAACAATTGCCGCTGTAGAGCAAAATGTTGAAGAGGACCCGAATGAATCGATTCGCCACCGTGCACAGCAATTGGAGCTTTGTCCATCAACTTTATGGAAGATTTTGCGCAAAGATCTTGGCTTGCAACCTTACAAGATCCAGCTTGTGCAAGAATTAAAGCCGCGAGACCATGCAATGCGTCGTGATTTTGGTGTATGGGCCGAAAATGAGATTGATCTCGATGCTGATTTTCATCGCAAAATTTTGTTCAGTGATGAGGCTCATTTTTGGTTGAATGACTACGTCAACAAGCAAAATTGCCGCATTTGGAGTGAAGAGAATCCACATGAGACCCTTGAGACGCCATTACATCCACAAAAACTGACTGTTTGGTGTGCTCTATGGGCTGGTGGAGTCATTGGGCCATACTTCTTCCGAAATAATGCTGGAGAGTCAGTTACCGTTAATGGAGACCGGTATAGAGCCATGATAACCGACTATTTTGTTCCCGAATTGGATGGCATGAATGTGGATGAGTTGTGGTTCCAACAAGACGGCGCTACATGCCACACAGCGCACGTCAGAATCGATTTATTGAAGGAAACATTCGATGAGCGCATAATTTCGCGGAATGGACCTGTCAATTGGCCACCAAGATCGTGTGATTTGACACCATTGGATTATTTTTTTTGGGGATATGTGAAGTCGCTCGTCTACGCCAACAAACCAGAAACGTTAGGGGACTTGGAAGCCAACATTCGTGGCGTTATTGCCGACATACGGCCCCATATGCTCGAAAAAGTGGTTGAAAATTGGACCTGTAGAATTGGCTCTATTCGAGCCAGCCGCGAGGCCACAATCATACTTAGACATTAATGGCATAAAATTATCCTTTCAATAAAGCCAAATTGATGGACATTAAAACGATTTTCTTGTATTTTATTTCAATTCGAAGTTCTATACCTCTAAAAAAAACACCCTTTATATGTCACAACATCGTCATTACGATTGATTAGGTTTTGTTTCTTAAGGTCTCTTAAATGAGAAAAACAAGCCATTCTTACGCGTGGTTATTGCAAATAAAGTAAAATGGAGGTTTCTTTACTTCACTATTAAAGTTCGAAAACTAAATTTTTACACAGAACTTTATTGTAATTTAACATTCTAACGGCTTGTTAGTAAGAATCAGACAGCAAAGCGTCTGTCTGTTATATTTTTATGCTCAGGAGCATTCGAGAGAATTATTCCCATTAAATAAGAATTTTTTTTTACATTTTTACAAAATTACAGTTATTTTTTTGCAGCGTTATCGGAATGGAGCAAATGGTTTTTATTACTCCTTATAATATTTTCTTCACAAAAAACATCGTCTGTCTGATAATGAAATCACATAATTTTTTTATGTCATAAAATTTCAGAAAAAAATGAATAACCAAAAACGCAGCCCAAAAAACGTATGTCGCTTAAATTTACCTTATATATTAAGCTTTCCTCATTTTTTTGTAATAAGTGACAGACGCGATGTTATCACATACCACAGCACTTTTTTTTACATTTTTGAAGATCCGCCATTTAAAAAATCAAACACAAATAAATGGCAAAAATGCCTTATCTATATAATAATACGTGAACAGTTTTCTTTGCCTCCCTTTTGCGTGCTAACCATTTAACCGATTTTCGATATATTTTTCTATGAAAGGTATTGTGGTGTAGAATCCACGAATCCAAAAACTATCCTCATAAGTTGCCATTAAGGTATTTAAAAACAGGATCAAAGTTTCCCATATAATTACAACAACAACAGCATGCACAATGTTATGCTGTGTTGTTAAGAAAGTGAATGACACAGTGGAGTGAGAGAAATTTTGTTGTTGTTGTTTTTCCCTTGCTTGCACGAAACCTGTTTTATTGCGCTCTGTCGACGTTCTGCACCGATATTTTGGATGTTTTCCAATACTTTTGGACTATTACCGATATTTTAGATGTTTCTCGATACTTTTGGATTTTTATCGATATTTTGGATGTTTATCGATACTTTAGGAGTTTTATCGATATTTTGGATGTTTCAAACGGTACTCGGAAAAATTGTATCTATCTCAAAGTAAAAGGCCAAATTTTGGCCACCGGCGATGCTAGTAAAAATTGATTTACTCCAGTCTTTACAAAAAACGTTGTCTGTCTAACGATGTTATCACATAATTTTTTCAGCCACCAATTCACCAATCACGAAATTATCAAAATTTAAAATTTTTTAATTTAAGAAAGCAATACAGAATATTCAAACGAAATGTAAAATATCTATTGCATATTAAGAAAATATCTGAAAGCGACCATAAGTATAGTTTCGATTTTCTCTGAAATAAAAATGCAATACTAATAAAAGTTGAAAGAATTTTTTACCGAAAATAAACATTACAATAACTGAAATTATACTTAAAACCAACCATTATTAATAACAAAATTCCAAAAAAAAAAAACTTTTGTGCCGCTTAAACGCACATGAATTTTCATATATCGCATGCAAGAATATAATGGAAGATTTTGCGCACATGTTGCTACAGACAACACGTATTATTGCAATTTCAGGTGCAAATAATTCAACTGAAATTACAAAAAAAAAAAACAACTCTACATTTTATGCTCGAAACACAAAAAATAATAAAAAAATATATACTATATACCTATAGTAACTGTAAGTATAACAAACACAACTCATGCAACTCAATACAAAAAGGTGTATTCATGTGAAAATTTCCGTTTGGATTTGTAGTTTTTTGTTTTTCTGCTGATTTTGTTTACAATTTCCGTCTGTTTCGACACATCGCGCTACAATACACTCTGTGTGTGTACATTCTGACCGATACACTGGGGAGTGGAGCAAAACAGAGGCGGCAGCATTCAATAATCAGCAACAACAGCAGCAGCAATGTTTAGCAACATGTGGATGATTCACTACACAAAATTGGAAAATAAAAAAAATGCAATGCCGGCAATTAAACGGCGTAATGCTGTTGGTCAGCATTTATATTTCACATACAAACACAAAAATATTGTATATTCACACATACACACACACACAGCAATTGTTAAAGTTAAATGCTTTACACCGTAATAATTGCTTAAGCAAATATAAAACAAGCAAAAGGAAAGAAAAGAAAACTCAACTTTTGAAAAGTAGGGGGAAAAGTAGTCACCGTTGTATCCCAATCAAAAGTGATGAAATTGCAAAAACAAATGAACTACGAACAACAACAATTACTATGTACAAATTATATACAACAAATTGTTAACACTTTGTAATAAACTAATTTTGCCATTGTCCAAAAGCAAAAGCAACAAAAAAAATCGGCTTAAAATTAGTGAAGATTAACTCGTGGTCATAAGTTGAATTTTTCATTTTCTTTGAAACCCGTTGACTTAAGACTTAAGTTTAATGTCGTCATTATATATAATTGTTGCTGTTGTATTGTTGTTTTTTTTACAAATTTTTCATAATTTTCTGACCACAACGGGAAGCGTAAATATGTTAGAGAAATTAAAGCAAAAATTAACTTTTATAGGGGTCGTCGCTCAATTGTTGTGCGTTGTGCGTGTTGATGATGAGCGTGTGCCTTATTGATTACTTTCAATGGGTCAATAAATCAGTGTCATGCCGCAAATTGATTTTTAAGTTTTTTTACTTGTTTTCAATTTTTCATATGTATTTTGATATTTAAAATCAAGTGGCAGTAAAAAATAAAAACAAAAATCAATTAAAAATATTCCAAAAAAGAAAAAGGAAGTTTGAGCTTGGAACGCATACTTGCAGCTTGTTTGATGGGTCAATGCTCTGATTTTTTATTTTTTATTTTTTTCAAATAAGAAATTAAAAATCAATTTAACTTGATAATTGGCAAAATATGTTTTGTATATTACCATACCAATTTGGTTGATTTTTATAATTAATCATCTGTCATTAATAGTCAAAGACCTCAGTACTTAGAGAAATCGGCTTCAGAGCAGCAATATCAGCAGTAAGTAATGCATACAATGCACTCTCAAAGCTCAATCATTCCAACGCATTATTGTCACCACTATTTGGAGGACAACTACATTGAGTTGAAAAAAAAAAAAATATTTAAGAATCGTCACATCCAGCTTAGGAAAATCAGAAAAATAACATCCCCAAGGGGAAAAAGCGCCTCAAAAGACTTTATGAATTGCTTTTTTAACTCTTTAACGACTAAAGGCAAGTATGTTTGCCAGAACCCCATTTGCTTGAATGAAAGTTTTATAAACCCCCATTACTACGATTTTATCGTATTATTATTTTAAAATTTTTTCGCGTATTTAGACTTGGTCGTTAAAGGGTTAAAGCAATTAGCGCTTCTGTTTCGTAAAACTCATTCTTCTTTTTAACATAGCATGTCATAGGATATAAGCATTCCACAGCCTTTCGTAAAAAAGGTTTATGAAGAGCTAATTCGTAGTGCCGCGGTAAGCCGGTGTAACTTTTGGCCTGCCCAAAAAATTAATACCCTACACTGCAATATTTTAAAAATTTTGCTTATATGGGAGGTGCCACGCCCCCTTGTCAGATTTCACCCAATTTTTGTCGAGAGCTTGCATTTATAATTCTAAGTGTCTGAGTCAAATTTGATTTGATTATCTCAAAAAACGGTTTCAGTATAGCGTTTTGAAGCTCTTGCTTATATGAAAGGTGCCACGCCCTCTTGTCCGAATTTTCTCCGTTTTTTTTAAAGCTCGCGCTTACAATTCATAGTATTTATGGGTATTTTGGTTGCATTGTCGTGAAAAATACTCCTAAAGTTGCATTTTGAATATATTTTTTGTATGGGCGGAAGGCGTGTCTGTTGACCGATTTTGCTAATTTCAATCCCAGGAGGTGACGCTGGTCAGGAATATATATACTTTTCTGTAACTGCCACGCCTCCTTCTCTGCGTTACTGGGTGTAGGGTATAAAAATTTGTAAATGGGACATTCTTTATCAAGTGGAGCACCTCACCCTGCCATCGCAGTTTTTCAGATAAAAAGCTAACCCCGGCTTTCGTTGAAAAAATTGCTTTACAATGATGCATGGCGATTTTTCATAGCGATTATCGTGCCAAAGATAAGGGCTCAACAATTAGCCCATTATGAATTTTGGACTTGTGAAACGTTAATTTTTTGGAGAATTTGAAGACGGATTTATTCATTAAAAATTTCTGTTCAAATGCTTCCCTGAAGAGATATCGGCAATTGGGTCAATTTCTGGCCATTTTCCCATCGTTCTGTGGCTTAACATAATAAAAACTTGCCTTTCTTTGACTTGCAGGGAAGAGGTATTGCCGCAAATGCCATAAACTTAGTACGTGCACAATATGAAGGCTTTAAATGCAGTGTGTCACACAACGGGTTGTTGTCACCGACATTCACCACTAATTCAGGCGTACGGCAGGTGTGTTTACTATCACCATCTCTCTTTCTTATCGTTCTTGACGATATTCTAGATAAAGCTCTTAATAAGGCCAAAAGGGGTATCCAATGGATCTTTACCGAATATCTAGAAGATTTCAGCTACGCTGACGATATTTGCCTCTTATCGTCCAAAAACTCAGATATGCGAAGCAAAATTGAAGACCTTGTCTTGGAATCACAAACGGCCGTCCTAAAAATCAACGTATCCAAGACTAAAAGCATGAAGCAAACCCAAACAGGAATGACATCACGTTTAGAGCTGACAGTGATGACATCGAAAGCGTCGATAGCTTCACGTATTTAGGCAGCATTATCTTCATGGATGGTGGAGCAAAAGAGGATATCAACTCAAGAATAGCAAAAGCAAAAGGCGCGTTTGCCCAACTGAACAAAATATGGTCTTCTTCCGTTATATCAACCAAAACGAAAGTGCGCATTTTTGATTCGAATGTGAAATCGGTTTTGTTATATGGGTGCAAACGAAGTCAAGTTGCGCAATTGGAGATGGATTGGTCACACTCTCCGGAAACCACACAGCGAAGTTTGTCGCCAGGCTCTTGAGTGGAATCCACAAGGCAGTAGAGGACGCGGTAGACCCAAAACCAACTGGAAAAGGTCGCTGGAAAAGGAAATACAAGAATCGAGAAAGTCGTGGCAAGAGATCAAAGTCATCGCACGGGATCGCAATAAATGGAAACGTTTTATATTGGCCCTATACTACTCTTAGGAGTTAAAGGAGAGAATACATACTTCTCTGACTTTACTTTAACATGAGTAATCTATGTTACCAAGTTGTCAAATCGAACGCATTTGAACAAATGACAATGATACTGAAACAGTGGTATTATTTGGTATTGTCGAAAGTATGAAAATGATTCTAGTGTGAAAAAATTTGTATAAATAAGTACTATCGATAGTCAGTCATAAGCCATCGAAAGGCGCGGTAGTGCGAGACTATCGATAGTGCAATCGAAAATTTGCGAGTTCTAGTTTATATAATATTATGCGAACAAATTCTTTTAAGTGCTTACTTAAGAAGAGCTTCAAATTTTTCCCCTTAGTAATTTTCGACTTCGACAATTTTATTGTTCTACTTGAATATTTTCTAGGGGGTGGTTGAAGTGCGCTACATTTTTGTAAGAGATTTTTTTTTTTTTTATTTTTTTTTTTTTTTGTTTAACTTTCATGTGTTTTATTTGTTAATTCAGTTAATTTTGTAGAGCGTGATCGCTTATCACGTCATCGTTGGACCAACATTGCCTTTCAATTTTATAAATTTTTTTTTTTATTTTTGTTTATTTATTTGTCCGTTCAAGTATCTTCTGGTGAGTTTTAATTTTTTTTGTTTATATTTTGGGTGGGTGTAGATAATATTTTGTTCGTTCACTAGCACCGAATTCGATCGAGTGTATTGTAAACATTCACTGAAATCGCTTGATAATAAATGAATTGTTAATTAACTTTTAACCCAAAATTCAAAATGTAATTAATTTTAACAGAGTTCAAGCATTTTGAATGTGTTAAATGAATGAAAATATATTGGCTTTTTTTAAATGTTATTACAGCTTAAGTTAGACTGGTTTAAATTTTTAAAAAACTAAAATGGTTGGAATTTCGTTTTCAGAGCACCAAATATTTTTTTTTTTTGATGTAAACTATGTAAAATTTGGTCCAAAAAGTTTTAGAGTCTTTACTCAACTCACTATAACCTTGCAGATATTAAAAAAAAAATAAATTAACATACCCTTAAAATTTTTTCTCATTACTGAAAATTTTTATAACATGGAAATACGCCCTTTTGAAAAAAAGAACTCCTCATATATAAAATTCTCATGTTTATGACTCTGTTTGGGCGCATATTTTTTGTGTAACACATCAATAGTTTACTAAGCAGCTCCTTATACTAACACTTTATTCTAATAATTATTTTTCAGTGCTATTGATGAGCTGTTTATTTAATTTAAAATTTTTGTTTAGTTTCTGTGGGCATTTTTGTATGAATCTTTTTTTTTTCAAAATACTGACACATGTTATACATTTTATTAGACTTTCAGTTTATTACACATTAAACTCTACAGAGAGTATCAAATTTTATATACGTAGCAACAGTTTCGTTTTTAATTTTAATTTAATTTTTTTTTTTTTTTTGTTTTTGTAGCGACAAAAGTTGAGTTTGCTTCAACAGCAAAAAAAAAGTTAAACCTAAATTAATTTTTTTTTTTATTTTTTGTCCGAAATCGTTTTCACAACGGAAACAATGGTTAATTAAAATAAAATTTGTTAGTGCGCTTCTTTGTTTTTTCCCCTTCAAGATGAACTCATAAACTCTAAAGTTGGGTTGCGTTTTGTAGTCAAGTGTCAGAAGGTCAAATGTTTTTTACACTCCTTTTTTCTTGTTTAGTTGTGGAGATGTTTTTCCAAGGGTTTGGCAATTAAAAAATTTATAGAAAAAAAAAATAAATGATTTTTTAATTATATTTTGTCTACTTTAGAAAACAAAAAAAAATTGCTATAATTTTATTTATGTTTTTTAATTTAACTCAAGACAGAATTTGAACTTAAATAGAATTTTTTGTTGAAGAAAATAAAAATACATTGGCTTCAGCTGCGTTTGGTAAAAAAAACGTATTATTGTGAATTTGACTTTAAATTGAAAAGTTCGATGTTCCTAAGAAATTCATTTCCTAATAAAAAACTATATATTTTACTTAAGAATTCGTACAAACTTTAATAGCTTCTCATATTGTTCTCAGTTCTTAGGGAGTATTTTCATATGAAAAGAAAAAGGAAATGATTGGTAAAATACTTTTATACAAAAAAGTTCAAATTGTAAAAGTTAAAAAAAGCAATTATTTGAGCTTAATAATAAAAATAGCTTGGAAGTTTTTTATACTTAACTATAAAGGCTTTGAGTGGGGGCATAAATGGCAAATTTGGTGTATATAATAGAATTGCTTGGATATAAACTTAAAGTTTTCTTTTTTCCAACAAAGTTTAAAGTTAACAAGAAAGATAGTATTTTACAATAAATGGAATTAAAACTGTCAATAACTACAAACAATAGGAATCAATTTTCATACTAAATATAGAATCTTATAGCAAACAACAGAATAATATTACATTACGGTATATAATCAAGTTACACAGCGAAAAATGTATTACAAATAACAAGGTACATTCAAGCACGTAATAGAAATGTTTCGATCATTGCTCATTTGGATGGGGTGATCTTCTATAATTTCTGAAAATAAATCGAAGTTATTAAAAAAGTTTTTGGTTTTATGTGATACGAAATCATTAAGGTCATATATAAAATTTCAGATCCTGTAAATTTTTAGCCATCCAAAAGTTTTACAATTGGATCCCTGAATTGGAGGCGTTATCTTACTTTTATTCCATTTCCAGATCCATAGTCCCTTATGACAAATACCATCAAAAATGTTTTTGAAATAGTCGTAATAACTAAACAGATATCGACAAATCGTTTAGTTTGTTTTTTTTTAATTAAAATTAATAATAAGTGTTTTTGATCCCCAAAACTCAAGTTTTCAGTATTTGACAGTCTTCTGGCAACATTTATGCTTCTCCGATCGACTTAAAACTTTATGTCGAATGCTTTAAGATATAAACTTAATTTTAAACTTTTTAAGGTTTTAAGCTCTCTGCTGCGAAGCTCAGAACAATTCTCAAATCGTTTCTGTTCGGTAATATTTATACATACGAAATAACGTATAGTCTTAACGATCTTCAATTCTATTTTTAATATGATTTCTTATATAAAAGCTGTTATGGTACTGCCTAATGTTTCCTTACCGTATTATAAAAACTTCTGGAAATGATATTTGCCCGCAGTTTCCAGGAATTTTTAGGTAATTTTGATAAGACTTTGCTTCCTAGTTTGGCACTGAGCCCCAAAAATACTTACTCGTGATAAGAAGGTAAAAAAGACATTTTCACTGCCCGCCTGAGTATCACACATTGCTCCTTATTGACAATTTAGTATTGAGATTAAGTAGCTACGATAGTACTAATTGATATCATTTGGATTCAAATTATGACATCGCATTATGATATTGTATGCTTACACTATATATTGTTCATAAAAAGATCTATCTCAAATAGTTTCAATTTAATATTTCTTCTTAAACTTCTTTCCCAAAACAAAAGAACACTAAACAGTTTTATAAGAGTTAATTCCTAAGTATATTCGTCCATCTAAGTACTTTCTATTCATATATATAACCTTTACCTTATCATCGTAATTCTCAATTTCGAGTTTTTCACTTCATAAACCATTTTATGCAATACTTACTTATGTAATCTATGCTCTTAAATTGTATTGTTTTGAGCTTTTTTGCACTCATGTCATCCTTAATAGTCATTATTCCATTTTGCATGTGAACAACTATGGCATGTGTAGCAGATTTTCAATAATATTTCCTTTTTGTTATGTCAGGACATAAGGTCGTAAACCTTTTGAACTGAATTGCATCATAAGGCTATTAAAATAGGTAAAAGTTACTAAAATAGCATTGCTGAAAAATAAGTGCAAAATAATTGCCATCAAGTTACATCAACATGTATTTCCATGTATTTATTTTCAAGCGGAAAGTGTTTTATTTATGTTTCTGAATATTTTTATCTTATGTATATAGTCATATAAAATGCAATATGCGATTTACACTTTTCCCATTTATTACTTGGGGCCTACATAATACATCTTGAAATAAAGTTTACTTTTTTTCACATTTTATATTGAACTGAAGTAATGGATGCAATGAAAACTCAAGACTCAAGCCTTCTCTGCATAATGATTTCATTTTGACACTGAAGCGGTTTATCAGTATCAAAATAGAACCTGATTCCAACAAATACTTCAGTGTGCCATGCTTTCGCAAGCAATTACGAGTTCTTCAGATCACTGTAAAATGTGTGTGTAGACAAACTACAGTAAAATTTACGATATGACAACACTTGCATACATATTTGCCAGAGCGTAAGCAAAAAAGAGGCACAAAGAAGAGAGAAAAAAACTACTTTTGTCACTAAAGTACTTAGCATTTTGTAGTGTGCACTACAACTACAGTAAAATCACTGAACTGAAACAAATCAAACAGTATTTGTTTTTGTCTTTTACATACAAATACTGTCAAAACTTTTGCAAGAGACACTGAACTGAAGTATTTGATTAATAAAAGGCGAATACAAGACATAACGTATCATGAAATGAAATGTTTTAAAACTCCAAAAAGATATCTTGTGCAAACCGCTAATTATAACAAATGATAAACCTATTCATTGTGAAAATTAATCAACTTTTAGGAGGACTAACACTAATTGCACAGAAACTTTGGATACCGATTTTTTGATCTGTTGGACTTATAACAATATGGTGCTTTTGAGCTGAAAAAAGACATGTTCAGCAAATGCTCATAACTCCGATTTTCAGGTCAATTATGACAATTCTTTGAGAATGTGCAAAACTAAATCAAATTTTAAATGCTGTTAAGTCTATCATATAACTTATCTTGTGTAGCAAGAGAGAAATTTAAGAAATTCTACAAAAGTCAAAAAATTTCGAAAGAAAATATTTTGAAAAACAGAGTTTTTTTTTCCTTAAATTTTCAATATGTTTTCCAGGAGGCTAACAGCACTACCCTCGACTTACATGGGAAACTAGAATAAATTTTTTAACATTTTTGAGAAAAATTGACATTTTATAAAATAAAATTATTTTCGCTAAAATGGCTTATATTGACTATATGAAAATTATACTAATTTTATAAACTTAAGTCATTATTTGCATTGCAAATTTTGCAGGAATCAAAAATTCCATTCATCTTTCAGCTTAGAAAATTATGACAATTAGGATAAGAGAAAATACCACTAAGCTGAGCTTTGGTGACATAAGTATGTTTCGGCGACCGCCACGTTAACATCATCAGACCAATTTATGTTTAATCTATATGGGTGAATGTCACGAAATACTGTAATTTTGGGATATGAAAATTTGAATTTGCAAAGTTGTTGAAATGGTCCAGTAACCGGTGAAATCCATCGCCTAAATCATAAATAAGTAGGATGAAAAATCCTAGCATACTCAATACTCAAATATGGCGGTCAAAAATTCAATATCGTGGACTAATTCAAAAATAAACTAATGTGTACCATATATCGTCCATGGGATTTTTGGGTCGCTTATCACGAGTCCGGGGATGGATTTACAAAATTCATAATGGCTGATCCAAGATTTTGGACAAAGTTTTCATAAAACGACCGATTTTTCAAAAATTTGGTATTCTGGGTCGGATTTAGAAAATTTAAGATGGCGGATTGTAGATGACTATCGGTTGATTTTTGAAATTTTTGTCCGCCATTTTGTATTCTCAATCTTGAATTTCGTAAATCCGACTTCAGATTCGTGATCAGCGACCTCAAGAACCCTCATATACCAAATTTCAAAAAATCGGTTGATTTTTGAAAATTTTGTATGCCATCTTGGTCCCAAACGGCTGGGCCGATCACCGTGAAAATTCATATTTATAAGTTTTTGGGTTCGGTGCGTGTTTTTGCATCATTAGTTTTTTCAGGTTTTTCTTTTCACCCTAGGGTCGGTCCTAGGATGCTGGAACCCAAAAATTTTTTTTCGTTTTTTCATGTTTTCTACGCGTTTTATGACTTTTTACGACATTTTAGTAGGAAACAATTTTTTCACCCAACGGTCCCCCCGAAACCAAAAATTAAAAATGTTTTTTTCCTTTTTTTCTTGTTTTACACGCGTTTCATGACTTTAGGACATTTTAAAGAAAAACACATTTTTCCACCTATCTTGGATGTTAGGAACAAAAATTTATAAAATTTTTTTTTCGTATTTTTTGCTTTCAAAAAATTGTTTGTCATATCTCTGAAAATATTAAACGGACATGGATGAGATTTGGCATATGTACTAAGAGTATCGGGACAAATAACGTCCATGGGAAAAATGGACTGTCCACGGCCTTAAAAAACGTCTTATCTCAGAAACTATTAAACGCGCAAAGATGGAATTTGGTACGTAAATAAATTGCATCGAGAAAATTTACATTCTTTGAATTAATTTAATTGGAAATGCACAGGCCCAGGCCAAACTCGTGTGATAATATGATTGTGGGGATCATTGAAGCGTAACAAAAACAAGCCTTCCAATAAATTTTGCCTGGCTTTTGTAAATTTCTTTGTTTTCTAAAACACATTAAACATTAAGCTCGAACCAACAATGTTATCTGACCCATGCTTGTTCGGTTGCTATGAAATTCTATTTATTTTCATTGTGATTTGGAGATATTACTTATTAAGATAGCTAAGAAACGCCGTTGAGATATGGATATAAGTTCAAATGCTGGACATTTTCGGAATCAGAGAGCATAAGCAAGAATCAGAATTTTCCAACTATTTATCTTGTTTTAGGCTAATTTTTTTGTGAAGCAAATGAGAGTTTTCCAAAGTTTCTCTGAGCACAAAAACTTTCTTGTCACTCTGTACACACATGATTTAGAGAACTTAAATAACTTCTTGCGCAGCAAGTAAAACGAGCTCCAAAATATCAATTTGTCATCAAACAATTTAGTTCCCCAAAACCCTCAAAGCATATTTACACACACTAAATCAAAACAAATTAAGCTTTCAAAATCAACTTAAATTGATACGTATTTCTAGAGGCATCAATTTACAGCAATAGCAGAATACCAACTAATGGATTCTTTTCCATATTTTAGATCAAAGATAACGAACTGGTGGTGACACACCAATAGCAAGTATACGCTTACAACTAAGCTTACGAAGCGATCATAAAACAACAACACAAAATGTCATATAACAAGCAATTTTCGATTGACATCAACAATTGTGGCTTTGTTGACCCACAGGTAATTTTACTAAGCATTCAATTAATGATAGCTAAGCGATCATTGATCTTAGCATAAGTGACAGCTGAGCACTCAAATGTTTTTCTTTCCCCTTCCCTCTCTCCACAGCTACAACTAGCAAATGCTTTAGCAAAAGGCAACATACGTGAATTCCGTATAGCGTTGGATATGGGCGCTGATCCCACATTACTGGATGATAAACATATGAGCATTTATGAGAAAGCTTTGAAAACACATGGTTGCGCTGATTATGTTGAGGAATGCTTGAGACGCGGCTGTAATCCCAACTATGTACGTAACATTTACATATATATATATATATAGACATAATATAACTCGCGCTTTTGCTCCCTTTTCAGATTAATCATCATCACAACAAAACCGCCATTAACTTTGCTGCCGATTCACGTGATCCGAAAATACTCACCGCTCTACTGCGTCATCGTGGAGTGCAAGTTGATCACAAATACTCACAGCTGACGCCGCTCAATTCGCTTGCTAAGAATCTGACAGCCGAAAATGCCACCGATGTTGCCGCCTGCATGAAATTGCTGCTCAACTATGGCGCTTCACCTAATATACCCGATCAAC
This sequence comes from Calliopum simillimum, assembly GCA_951812925.1. Classification (NCBI taxonomy): domain Eukaryota; kingdom Metazoa; phylum Arthropoda; class Insecta; order Diptera; family Lauxaniidae; genus Calliopum; species Calliopum simillimum. The sequence goes on from OX638370.1 coordinate 109,003,957, forward strand.
GTGAGATGACACCACTGCATTATGTGCTGAAGCAACGCAAATTGGATGCGGAAAAAAAGCGTGAAATTGTGCAACTATTTCTGGACTATGCCAATGAATTAGATGTGGATAGCTATCGCGAGGGTGAAGTGCGTGATATACTGAAGAGCGATTTTCCAGAGCTAAAGCTGCCAACAACACGTGCCAATGCCACTGAGATCAGCTTAGATAGTTTGCTTACCCACTTGCGTAGCGGCGATGAAGAGCGTTTTCTGCGTCAATTCCAAGAGTATCAGCTGAATATCTCAGGCAAAGATAATTTGGTAAATTCCACACAAGAGCAGAATCTGGAATTGCTCATGGAGGCAGTGAAACGTGGTTTGAACGGCGCCTTGGATGCATTGCTGCAGACCGGCTTGAGTCCGAATTTGCTGCGCAATAGCAGCTCACCCATTGAAATCGCCGCAATTTGGGGTAACTGGTCAGCGTTGCAGAAATTGCTGGATCATGAAGATTTGAGGTTGCGTCGTCAAGATCAACTTCTACGCACCGTCATACAAAAAATAGATGAAGCACCACTTACAGACTTTTGCGATTACCAGAAATGTTTCTATGTACTGCTCGACTCGGAACGCATCGACATCAATGAGGCTGATCCAAGCGGCTCAACGCCACTGCACTATGCGGTGAAATATCGCAACCGTCAGGCCATACAGGAGCTGCTGAAGCGTGGTGCATATATTGGACGCAAGAGTGCCTTCAACGATCTGCCCATCGATGGCATGCATCCAGAATTGTTGGAAGAACATTTCGACAATTGCATCAGCACCAATGGTTTGAAAGCGGGTGACGAAAGCTTTGAAATACTCATGAACTATATGAATTTGATACCAAGTGAACAACAGCCTGGCAATGTGGGCGCAAAATCCTTACCTGCAACACAGCAACTACGCGAAGAAATGGCACCGATAGCATTTATTGCCGAATCCAAGGAATATCGCTATCTACTACAGCATCCACTTATCACAAGTTTTCTCTTCCTCAAATGGCATCGCCTTTCGGTCATCTTTTACATCAACTTTCTGCTCTATTCGCTCTTTGCCATTTCGATCATCGTGCATACGGTTTTGAAATTCCGCGAGAGTGAACATGAGGCCTTGACGACGTTCTTTGGACTGCTGTCTTGGATTGGTATCGCTTACTTGATTGTGCGCGAGATAACGCAGTTTATCATGTCACCATTGATGTATTTTCGTTCAATCACCAACTATATGGAGTTGGCGCTTATTGTGCTCTCTATCGTGACCTGCAGCGAGCCAACTTACGATCGTGAAACACAACGTGTCGTCGCTGTCTTCACAATACTACTGGTATCGTTGGAATTGTGCCTGCTTGTCGGTTCACTGCCCGTCTTGTCAATCTCTACGCACATGCTAATGCTACGTGCCGTATCCAATAGTTTTCTAAAGAGTTTTGGCCTCTACTCGATTTTCGTCATCACTTTTAGCTTGTGCTTTTACATACTCTTCGGTAAGCCTGAGGTTGATGGGAACTCTCCAGCCTCACCAGCGCCAGAAGGTGAATTCAACAAATTCTCGAATCCTTTTGCGGCTGTCATTAAGACAATCGTTATGTTAACGGGTGAATTTGATGCTGGTGATATTGATTTTGAATCGCTTTACAGCTATTTGATCTTCCTGCTCTTCGTCTTCTTCATGTCGATTGTATTGTTCAATTTACTCAATGGTTTGGCTGTCAGCGATACTCAGGTGAGAAGGAGACACTGCTAGGATGCAGCCCTAGTCCAAGCATAAGCTCTGGCTTCAAATCAGCTCTATATTCAGATCTTGTTTTAGCTCCTGCTTTAGCACGGGTACTATCTTAGCTCAAAACTGAGATAAGAGACTCTGATCTAGAGAAGAGCCACAATTAGAGCTAGAGCAAAAACTGTTGCTTGAACTCTGACTCTCCTAGACTTTCTAATCCCTCAATTATCATTTATTATCTATGCATTTTGGTCTCACAATCTCTATTTGTCTCTTTTTAGGCCATTAAATCTCAAGCAGAGCTCAATGGTTCCATTTGTCGCGCCAATCTACTTACCCGCTACGAAGAAGTATTAACCGGACGCTCCGGACGCGCAACATTCATCGTACAGCATGAACCCTTTCGCACAATTTGTCGACGTCTTATGAATCTCTATCCCAACTATATAGCTGGCCGTCAAATTGCCATACTGCCCAATGATCGCAATAAGGTCATGGTGCCAATTGCAAACTCTTATGAGATGAAGGATGTTCTCGAACGTGGTGGCATACGCAATAGCAAAGGTACCACATTTTTGCCACTTACAGATAGCGATAATGAACGTCAAAAGAAATTGCTTGATCCACCTGTACAATTCCTGCCCTGTTGTTGCTCCTGCATTACAGGTAGATGCTCCGAAATGGATAGTCGTACGGTCAAGTTGGCTATGGCCGTCATTGAGCAAAAGACTGCAACGCAACGTGAACGTCAACAAAAGCAAAATACCGAACGAAGATTACAAGGTATCGAGGATAAATTGTCGAAAATGTTTGAACTCTTACAGGAGATACAGGCAAAATAATTTAGAACTGAATATGTTTTTTGTTTTTGAATTCCTCTATATGTATTAATGTATTTTCTTTATTGTCTGTCCAAAAGATTTTTATTTATTTATACGATACTCCGAACAAAAACTTTTTTATAGTTAAGTACTAAAATAAAAGAGAAATGATCTTTTACAGAACTGTTGCTTTTGAACCTTTAAAGAAACTAAAACTATTTATTTTTGAGATGAATGAAATTTTAGTCCAACATCAAATGACTTGTAAATAGATGCTCAAGTTCCCACAGGCTACGTCCGCTGTTTTCAGAAAGTTATTCAAGATCGCACAATTTCTAGATAACATTGAGCTCGTAAAATTTTATACAAGCTTTATGCAAAATTTTGTAATCCAGGCAGCTGACTACTATTTTCCAAGTAGCTTCTTTGTAAAATCCAAATCCCAGTTCAGAATTTGTCCATCACTTCAGGATTTTGATATATTTGATGTTAAATAAACGAAAAATGGTTATTCTTGAGAATATCTAACTCATTATGTACCTAGTACTATTTTTTTACTTTAAAATGAGTTCTTGGAAGGTGCTGAATGATGATACCTTCGAAAGATCTATCCTATATAAGCAGATGATGAAATCCATAGCCTGAGTCGTTTTAGCCTTTATATAAGTAGGGGAAGAGTGCCGGTTGTGGGCACTTTTTTGTTTTCGACTCATAAGTTTTGGCCAAATCTTCTCTTCTTTTACGAGCTAAAATTGTATGTTTTTTTGTTTCTTTGTACTTATTTCTGTGCCAAATATTTTTCTCGAAAACGGCTACAGCGATTTTGATGAAACTTGGAACTGTGTTAGATATTAGCATACAATAAAGATCGAATAGCCACGCTCTTTCTTATTAAAATATTTTTTCGGATTTTTCCAATAGGACTCTAACTTTCCGAATTGTGATCCTTTGAAGATGAGATATTTCAGCCCCCACACAAAAGACGAAATATTTTGGGTTTGTGGCATATCCCATTTATTTATTTTAGGGCATTCTATTTCACCAAACAAAATTTGGAGTTTCCGAGTTTTTTGTTATTATTGTTCTCATCGATGTGTTATAATTTTGAAAGCATGAACATATAGCTATGAATAAAAACATCTACTAAAATAATAAGATCAGGTTGTTGACCGAGCAAGGATCGGTCTCTAGGTACTGTATATTATGCTGACATATAAGTATCATGAAAAGCTAAGGATCTTTGCTAACTACTGTTGAAGAAAGTAAATTGATTGCGTCAGTTGGAAAAATTATATCCAAAAAATAGTGAAGTCATCATTTTTGAAAAAAAGTGGGTCGGTTGTGGGCACCCTTACAAAATCGGCTAAGAATGAGAAAATATGAAGTTAAACGCAATCAAATGGAGAGAAAGCAAAATTAATTTATTTTGGAAACAATGACTCAGACAAATTCAACAAATTCTGACTTGATTGTCTTGGGCGTCAATGCCAGATCAATTGAGGAGTGGCCGTACCAAAGGGCCTAAGAACCATTTCGATGCAAAAGTAGTGTCATTATATGAAACGGGTCACATTTTGTCAGAATTTAAAAAAACTGTTGTTTGTTTTCATTAAAAATTTACTTGATAGTGTGAAATTTATGTCCTTATGTTGAAAAAATTTTAACAGTCAAATAAACTTTTATAGCACATGAAAAGTATGACATTACTTTTGCCGAAAAGGTACTTAGGCCCTTTAATACGGCCATTCCTCAATTGTTTTGCAGACTAAGTCGGCTAGGTGACGCAATTTCTAGCCCTTGTTGACATTGCCCTTTTGCCTAGCATAATTTTTTTGTACCGATCCATTTCCGCCATCTGCTCCTCGATCCACTTGTCTCGGAAATCAATAACGAGATTTTTTACAATGTGGTATGTCACCTTACCACCCACACTTAATGGAAACAACTTTTCGGCGATATCTTTAAATGGCCTATTGGTTTTTTCCTTTATTAAACGAATAAGTGTAAAAAACTTTTCACCCAAAGTATTCCTCATCACTTAACACATCTTTCTCCCATTTTTCTGGCAGACTACATATGCATTCCACTAAATACAGAGAATCTTCGATCCAGGATATTTGGATTTGCGGTCAAAGTCGATGCATGAACTGGACTTATCTCAAGATTTTCCTTAGGACTCTCGTACTGTACTGTATTTTCCATCGCCAGTCATGATAAGGTGCAAAACATTTCTTCTTTTCTGCCTTCGGGCTTAGCGGCGGTCAACATTTATATGAAATAATCTTTAAAAAGTAAATTGTAAGCATTGATGTATCGCTCCAAATAAATATTTGATTCACTGTTGCGAATTTTATGGATTTTTTTCAACTAGAGTTCACCTTGTGGCCGAAATTCGACCATTTCGTTTTGACTATAAAGCAACCTTCCTTGGTCGATAAAACACAAAAAGCTTTTAATGTTATTCCTTATGGATCTGGTTATCTGCATTCATAAAAGTCGGTGCAGCAGCTTAGTTGAAATTGCTTGCTTGCCATTTAGAGGCGTGTTACTCCTACTAAAGAACCAAAAATTTTTGATGTCTTTCCATCCTGCTCATTCTATTCCCACACCAAAAATCACAAAAAAACAAAGCCGAGAGCGCGTGGCACCGCCCACTTTAAGACATAATGGTCATTCCTTAGTGTTAGCCCTATATCTGTATACCCAATTTTCAAAAAATCAATGTAGTGACTTAGCCGTGAAAGCATTTTTTCATTTAAGGGCGTGGTACCGACCTCTAAAAAGCATAATGGTTATGAGATCATTCCTTAGCGTTAATTCTATCTCCACACCAAATTTCGTAAAAATCGCTGCAGTGGCTTAGTCGTGAGAGCGTTTTTTCTATTTGGGTGCGTGGCACCGCCCATTTTAAAAAATATATACGAGTAGTCCTATGCACTGCTCCTTCTCACAACCTTTCCAACAAAAAAAAGAATCAAGTAAATCGGTTGATATTTAGGTATAGAAACAGGGACTTCATCGATTTCGTTTGCCTATTTATATATAGATTTTCAAAAAACAAACACTTAAAAGATCTTCCTTTCCCAGTGTGCCAAACGGTTCATATCTTCGCTTTTTTATCCGTTACGGATCCGTTACTGATATGAATCGTTTGGCACACTGGGTTACTACTACGGATATACGTGTACCATAATTTTGTAGTTTTTTCCGTATTTTAATTTTTCGTAATTATTCACGTTTTTACGATGATCAAAATTAACACTTCTATGTTGTCTATTTCATCAAACTCTTTGTTAAATTTGGCTGCTTTATTGCGCATCTTAATACTTTTGACTTCTTTCGACGGCAATTCAAAATTATTCGATTCCTTCTTTCGATACTCGACGATATTTTTCGTATAGCACTACGAATAATCTGAAATTTTATAGTAACTATGAATGAAAACACATAAATTGTAAGACATTTATAAACGGCAAGGTAAGTATTTATTTGTATTTTGTATTTTTTGGGCTAAAAATGTTGCATTCATTTCAAAATAACATGTGTTGTATGCAAGTATGTACGTATGAATACTCATAATATTGGTATTAAAGTTAAGTTATGGCTGTTTCCATAAATAATTTTCATAATCGTTTTAAATTGTTGTTGCAAATATCTTAAATCAATTGGTTTAATCTTTTTTTTTAAAAATTATTTTTTTTTTATCTCTTAAATAATTTGTTTATGCTACGTGTAATGATAATCTGCAATAAATATGCAGTATATAACAAATACGTATACAATGCGATACATTTGTAGAAGCTTCTTAAAAAACACTTATATATATATGACTATAAATAAATAAATAAATACATAATGCCTAACATACACGAAGAAATTAAAAATTTTTGAAACCATACACACAATTGCTACTCTTATGACATAAATCCTTTTTTTTCCTTTTATATGAAGCGCATGCACCGTTAATACTTTCTTTTTATATAAGTATATATATTTTTTTCACACTTAATTATATAAATTCTGCGTTTAATTAGTTTTGTTTTTTATAATTATATTTGCAGCAGACAAGGCGGTGAGCAAAAAGAGAAGGAAACAAGGTATTTGATGAGTTAAAAATAGTGCGGCGTAGTAGACCTCGGCACTAAGCACACGTAGCCCGATAATAAGTCAGTTGCCTGTGGTTAGTACAAGAGTGAGGGGTCGCACAAACGAGTAGTCCGATAATATATTAATTATTCAAGGGTTTGATCTAGTCTCAAATGGAATCGAGTATGTAAACAGCAGAGTAGTTAGTGGAATAAGAGGTATTTCGTCGCGTATAGGAGAGTAACGGAAAGAGAACAACCACATTACATGTGGGTGGCCCCATAATAAATCAGCTGCTCACGGCTAAAGTGTAAGTGGGGAGGGAACAGCCTCACGATCCAGCTCGATAATGATTCAGTTGCGCACGTTCAAAAGAATATCATTGCATTAGGTATGGGAGCGTCAGTTTACCACTACTACACTCAACGAGGCCACTGCTAGCGGCGGAAAGAGCGACGCACATGAGCAGAGCGTAGAGAGACATGTTTGATTTATTACAAATATACATTAGAGAAACCGAATAAAGAAATAAAAATGAAGTAAAGTAATAAAACTCCAACCCGTGACATTGAATTTAACCAAGAGGTCGTCCTTTTCTTCTATAAATTTTTGTGACCGAACCTCTGTCCACCAGCGAGCAAAACCGCTGGCAAAAAAACTCGTTACAACGGGTAGGATTATATGACGTTATTTATTGATCTCATCACAGCTAAGTCACCGATGGAAACGTAGTGTAGGACTGATTTCGCTCATCACTACCTACAACCGAAAGCAACTGAACGCAAATTTAGAGAGTGATTGAAAGCAACGAAAAAAAGTAACGAGTAGACAAAGCAGTTTCGAGTTTTAACCGAGGATCCAATAGACATAAGGGGAGCTGCTTAAAGTAAAGCAGTTCAGAGTTGATTTGACTTCAGTGCAATAGAGCTGAAGTGACGATAATCAGCATCGGTTTAATTACAGTTTGTAAAAGAAAATGCCTAAGTGCTGTATATGTTCCTAATATAAGTTCTTAATTGTGAAAAAAAAACGAATAACATTGAAGATTTAAATAAAGTGTGCTTAAACAGAGACATTCCAATGCTAGATATGAAATTGTTTTAAGATTTTGATTACAACCACAATCCAGTGATTGAACTCTTAAATAGTAATACCAAAATTTGGTAGCAATTTAGAATTTTTTTTTTTTTTGCGATTTTGGTAGCAATTCAGAATTTTTTTCTTTTTTGCGATTTTACCTATACCAACCATATTTGTTGCATTTTTACCAAAAAAAAACATTTCTAGAATAATTTTACAAAAATATCACTTTTATCAAAAACTTGTTTTTTATGTTTTGTTCGGTTTGTTTTTGCCATAAATTACATGCATACATATCTGAGAAATATCTCCAAAAAAGCAAGCATCATCGGCGCTATAAAAAATTAGTTTTCGCTGCATTTTCGGTTACTATCTACTCTCTTTTATTTGAGCTACAAGCAAGGCTAAATCGTTATCTTGTATTTTAAAATATTTTCTTAACATCTCCTTTTGCTACCTGCTACAATTTCTTCCCTGACGCATTTATCACACTTGATGTCGTGAGACTATTTTGTGTCACGTGCATGCTCGCCTGCCAACAATATCATCCATCCATCCTTCGCTCACTTAAAGCGCAATCCAGTTAAATCAAACGTGCAAATCCCTACTCATCACCATCACCAGCATCATCATCATCATCATCAAACGTGTTCATCATTTTGTTCTCTGTCTGTTTGCTTGTGTTTGATTTATGTCATCGTGCACGAATGCCTCTTCAGTGAGAATTTATGTGACGGACTCTTGTGATGTTTGGGCGTTGTGTACGATGGCAACGATTGGCGTCTTCTACGTACGGCGGGACTCAGATTATAGCGAATATTGGCTTGCACCAGCAGCTCTTTGAATACATCCATAATGCCAACATTTTCCTTGGCCGAACATTCAACATAACCGCATTTCCAATCTTCGCACACCACCATTTCAGTAACTTCATGTTGTACGCAACGTTCCGTTTCGTTCAGGTCAATTTTGTTGCCAACGACAACAATGGGGACTTTTAGGCCACGCGCATTAATAATCTGTGGAAATATTGAAAAAAGCAAAAAAAAAAAAGATGTAACATTTTGAGGATTAAAATACATCAAAGTAAACGTGTTTTTTTTTTTTGCAGCTTAAATTTGTATATCGTATTAAAAATTTCAGTGGATTTTTGATGCAAGTGGTAAATGTATTGGGTAACTCAAAGGATGTGGAAAAAACCCAAAAAGTATAAATTATTTATTTCTTATAGTTATCATTCTTAATGTAGGGTGTGTAGACGAAAGTCAGCAAGTGCTTCGTTTTCGCCTTACAACTAAGTACCAGAGCGCAACATAACTTTACTTTTATTTTGTATATTTTAAGGAAAAGAAACCTCAAAGAAATGTACCTTATTTTGATTTTTGCTCTTACTACTAAAATTTAAGTTAATGAACTGAAAACTTCGAAATATACTTTCTACCTATGTAGTTATAAGAATTATATTGCATAAAAACATTAGTATTAAGTCATCCAACAAGTTGGACAACATGACAACAGAAGTCGTAACGCAACCAACGAAATTACCAGTGGCAACCCTGCAGATAGTAATACTGTCAAAAACAGCTGGTTTATTGCTTTACTTACGAGCACCAAACGAATCGATATCAGTCTTTTGCAACCGCCAAGGAAACAACGTCATTGATCGAGCAGTAGCCCACAGCAGCCGATAACAGCAGACGCGAGCTTAGAAGGAAGCTATTACATTTTATTTCATATTCTCTCTTGGTACCAAGATCGATTACTGTAGAGAAATTTAACTACGAATTAGTGTTTGTGCTTCCGTATAAACTTGCAAGGAAATTTGCATACATTTAAATTGGATTATGAGTAATTGTTTGGAGTTAGATACAACACAAAGAATTAGGGGAAATATTGTGCAAGTACTTCGAGTGTGAGTGGCTCGCTTGAGTTTCCAAATAACACACTCATCACTCGAAATACGCTTCACTAAACTGAAGTTTCACAGAAGATATTCCAATTGTGATGCAAGAGTAAGGTGCGCAGTTAAGAAAATAAAATAGGGCCGAGACCAAACAGAGAAAAGCAATGGCATTACTGTCAGTATTTCAAAAGAAAGTGACTCGGTTGTGTTTCCAAACATTCTTCCCACTTAGAATTTAATTTACCGAGCCAAAATTTCACAGACGGCACTCCAACTGCTTCATGAGAGCAACGGACACAGGTTGATAAGAAGATCCACGACAGCCATAGGGCAAAATGTTGTGTAAAGTACTTAGAACTAGTAAAAGTGGCTAGTGCTACCAAACGCTCAGAAAAATTAAGAGAGAGAATTTATATTTGAGAGAAGTAAAAAAAGGATAAACAGAGATAGATAAATTTTTAAGAGCAAAATTTTGTAATTTTCAACATTTTTGACACTCCTAGTAGTCTTCACATATTTTACTCATTTAAAGTTTTCAAATGTTTTTCCACTTTTTTAAACCATTTCAGAACTTTTTTCAATACTTTTCCCCAATTTTTTTATTTTTTTTTTTTAATTTTAAATGTCTCCAGACCAATTCTAAACTATGTATTCACATGAAATAACACAATTGAAAAATTGACCAAGCCAAAAAGTTGCAAAAATAATTGCAAACGTGCACTGGCAATATTTCAAATTGACACTGCACACAAATTAATTTTAACACCCCCCCACTTTGAACAAGATAAATCGTTTATTTTTTTAAGCCCGAAAGTATGCCAACATATTTTTTGCTGATAAACAATTTTGTTTTTAAAATATTGAAAAATGAAAATTAACATAATGTAAGGCATTAAATAAAAGAAGAAACAGCCATCCAAAGAATACTAAAAACACAATTACAAATAACGACCAAACAGAAGACAATTAAGATGGCAGCAACATTTCCGCAACGCATTACAATTCACAATAGCAACGCATTGCATCCCTGACCTGAATTGCATGCAAATGGTTGGCAATAAATCAAGAGGACGACAATGAAGTCAACAAACTGCAATGAATTTCACTCTCACTCTGTGGATATATGGTAGAGTAGATAGTTATCCTTAGCCTAAAAAGCAGAAAAACACATACAGACAAAAATTACAACTTTTATATGCGTTGCTGACTGTAATGCTGATGCTGCAATGCCAATGCAATAAAAAAAAGTTGAAAGAACTCAAAACATTAAACATTTTTACATTTCACTTTCGATTGTCAAATGCTGTCATTTAAATGCTGCCTTTAGCAAAATAGCGGCGCGGCTGACTGGCATCCGCCTATCAAGATGCTTACTGACGCCACCAAACCAGTTTCTATGGCGCGCAACACAGTGTGGAAATTTGCGAATTAAAAATAACGAGAATAATAGAAATTGAGTAATATACTAACTTCTGTGACAGCACTGTTAAGCTAAAATGGCTACCAACATTAATTGGCAAGAATATTTAGAAACATTTTTAGACAACAATGTTTAGAAACTGTGCATCGAAACCTGAATATTAACTAAATGTTGAGTTTCAACAAAACACGTTACATTTTATAAAGTAAAGCAACATTCCTTGGCAATAATGTTTAGAAACAATTATCGGTTATTTTGACTAGCAACATAAAACTTAGCAGCAATGTTTAGATGTAGTTTTTGGTATCAATAATCAGCAGAAATGCTTGGAAACTTCAACAAAATATGTATTAAAAACATAATTAAGGAACAATAGCCAGCAACATTCCTTGGGAACAATGCTTAGAAACTATTGTTGGTAACAATATCTAGCAAAAATGCTTAGGTTTCTAAATGATAAAATGAAAACCATAATTAAGTGAAAATGCATCAATGTTAAGAAACCATTTTTTTGTAACATTATTTATCAAAAATGCTTAGTAACTAAACAAAAGTTAAAATTAAAACCATAACTAAGTAGCATTGGCTAGCAACATTGCTTAGCAACAATGTGTAGATACAATACTCAGTACCAATATTCAACAAAAATTCTTAGAAAGTTCAATTAAGTTAATATTAAAACAATAATTAAGCTACAATGGCTAGCAATAGTGATTAGAAACCATTTTTGGTACCAATATTCAGCAAAAATACTTGGAAACATCAAATAAGGTAATATCAAAACCATAATTAAGTGAAAATTTCTAACAACATCACTCTTAAATGTCCCCTTATCTACTGAAATTCTAACACTTTACCACCATACACTTTCACACCACTCCCTCCCTACTCGCTCCGACACTACTCACCTCACTACGTAATCGTTCCACCTCACTCCAAGACGCCACATCGTCGACTGCATAGACAAGTATGAAAGCACCCGCTGTTGATATCGAAAGAGTGCGCATGGCGGGAAATTCAAAAGCGCCGGATGTGTCAAGTATGTCAAGCGTCAGTGCGGAGCCATCCGGCAGATCGTATTCGCCACGATGTAACTCCTCCACTGTCTGCTTGTAGCGTGGCAAGAATTTGTCATAAAGAAACTGTGAAACAATGCAGGTTTTACCGACGCGCGCCGAACCCATGACGACGACACGTCGCTGCTCCTTGCGTATTTGTGCACAGGCAGCAACGCTGCTATGTTGCGATGCAACATAATCACTGGCACGCGATGAACGCATCACGTTGACTAGGGATGGCAGCCGCAAACGTTGACAACCCGCCGCCGGCGTTGATGCTGCTGATGATGAGAGCGCAGTGACGCCAACAACGCCAATGCGTCCACCGCAGCAGCTACTGGTATTAATTGGTGTAGTGGGATTGGTGGGAGTGCTGACTGAAGCCATGGTGATGATGATGCAAATGCAGATGCAGAAAAGTACAAATTGGCTTTTTTGTGCAAATATTTTTTATTTGATCTTTTTTTTTTCAATCGTGCATGTGCAAGTTAAAGTCAAAAATGTGTGCGTGTGTTTTTTCACAATATTTGTGTATCTGATTTCAGCGCAATAACAAAAATTAAAGTCAACTTTTAGGCGCTGGGCTTGTTTTTTGTTTTGTTTTTGTTTGTTGTTTTTGCTGTCTGCTCTTAATCTTTTTGTGCTTCCACTCAATTACTGATTTATTGTTGTGCGTTTTATTATTTATTCGGTTGCTTTTCTACTTCATTTCTCTAGTATCCTTGCTATTTTTAGCATCAAAGCTGAGCTGCAAAGATAAAAAACAACATAGCATTTAAGGACTTGCATTATGATTTCAAGTAATAACAAAAATGAGAATTAAAATTAATAGCTACGTCGTAATTTCTACATTAAAAATTTATTATTGAAAACGCTACAAATATTTGTTTTCATTTAATCATTTTCCTTGTGGTTGTTCCCTTGAGAATATACTTAAATTTCTAAATTGCCATACAGAATTGTGTCCGTAAGTAATTTAGGACGCGGTCTAAGACACAGCAAATTTTAAGTGGTTTTTGTGGAGAAAATTTAAGCTTAATTTTTACCACAGCTATAAAGGCATTTATAAATATTTTATGCAATACTTTAAGTATAAAAAAAAATACGAAACTTTTTTTTTGTTATTTTTTTTTTATAAATATGTAAAATATTTCACCTAACCCAACTTTTTGAGGACAAAGTCGTCACCTGATGCTAAATTATTGCAACATTACAATAAATTGTTGCATCATTCTCTTGTGTCTTTTAAGGTTAGTAAATTGCCCCCAATATTTTCCCGATTCAAGAGTTTTCTGTTACAGCGGTCGCTTTCATGATACTTACTGGCCGCCATGTTTAGTGCTGCCAATCTAAAAAAAGCTACAAGTATTCAATACTTTTTTGTTTAACTACATAACGCGAAAAAAATCCTAAAATAGAACATGAAAAGTTTTCAGGTTCTGCATCAAATCTGAAAACTTGCTCTTTGCCTCAGGACAAATTTAAAATTTCAAACTAGCACCCTGTTTAACTCCAAGACTAAAAATATGCTACGCTATTGTTAAAATTTCTAATATGCTGCCTTTTAAAATATTATGCCCCAGACAAATAATGTGAAACTTTTTATTGCATGATTTTAGGCATTTTTATGGACATTGTATGTATGTATTCTCCTTAAACTCCTAGGAGGAGCATAGGGCCAATATGAGAAGTTTCCATTTGTTGCGATCCCTTGCGATGACTTTGATCTCTTGCCACGACTTTCCTAATTCTTGTATTTCCTTTTTCAGCGACCTTTTCCAGTTGGTCTACCACGTCCTCTACTGCCTTGTGGATTCCACTCAAGAGCATGGTGACAAACTTTGCTGTGTGGTTTCCGGAGAGTGTGACCAATCCATCCCCATTTGCTCAGCTTGACCTCATTTGCTATAGTCTTCTGCGGCAGTTGTAGTCGGTGATTCTGGTTGCGGGAATGTGGTAGACATGGGATTCAATATGTCACAAAAATACTCTTTCCATCTACTTAGTTGGTCGTCCGCAGATGTTAAGAGATTTCCGTTTTTGTCTTTAATAGTGCGATTCTGTTGGTGTTTTCTGGCAGATAGTCTACGGGTGATATCGTAAAGCTGCCTGAGATTTTGAGCATTAGCAGCGCTTTTGGCGTTATACATTCTTCTTTTGTCTTGTCTGCACGAACACCTGACTTCTTTATTGAGAGAGTTAAAGACCTTTTCAGCGTCGTTCTTTTGCGCTCTAGTTTTAGCGTCATCTCTCAGTTTTATCGCGCTTCTTCTTTTTTCAACAAGACACCACGTTTCCTCGCTCATCCAGTGATTCTTATTCGAGGGTCGGAATCCAAGTATTTTTTCACTGGAGTTTAAGAAAGCAGCCTTAGCGGCACTCCATGATGTTTCAATGCTTCCATCACAATCGATCGGGGCTGTTTTAAGTTTTTCAACGAAAGATCTGCGGATAACCTCGTTCTTTAGCTTAAGCATGTCGAATTTGTTTTGCCACAGATTGTCACTGGGACGTTTTATAGCGGCCAGTTTTAGTCGAATGACCGTGACAAGAAGATGGTGGTCGGAGCCTGTGTCAGCGGCCCTCTTTATTCGTTTGTCCAGAAGTCTCCTCCATTTTCTGCTAATGCAAGAGTGGCCGATTTGGTTTTCAGTGATGTTGTCTGGGGATACCCAAGTAGCTTTATGGCATGTTTTGTGTGGGAAAAGCGTACCTCTAGCATCAAGACCGGCTGTATTGCAGACGTCAATGAGAAGCTCTCCATTGTCGTTTCTCGTACCCAAACCATGTTTTCCAATCACGTGCTCAAGGTTAAGGTTTTCTGAGCCTACTTTGGCATTCAAGTCACCCATAACCATTATTATGTCGCTCTTGTGAGCACTATTAATCGCTGCAGCGAGCTGACTGTAGAATTCATCCTTGGTTTCTTTCTCTGCCAACTCGGTGGGCGCCTATGCTTGGAAGATGGTAATATTTCTAGCGGAGATTCGAAGTATGCACCAAATGAGCCTTTCGCTTACGAGTTTCCATTCCATCACTGCTTTTACTGCATTTTTACTTAACAAAAATCCAACTCCATCCCTGTGGATGTCATTTTGTGCTCTACCGGAGTATAGAAACTTTTTGCCGTCAGCTAGCACATATTCGCCGGCACCGTTCCATCTACACTCGCTTAGTCCCAATATTTCAAGGTTAAATTTGTGGAATTCTCTTACGGCTTGATATATTTTGCCAGTATCATTAAGAGTTCGGACATTCCGAGATGTAATAGGCAATCTATTTTTTTGTTGAGAAACATGCAAAAACTACGTCGGTTTAAAGTGTTATACATTCTATGTTTTGTTTTCGATTTAAAAACACAAAATTAGTTGCCCATTTCTGAATATGCAATTCTGCTTTACATGGGCTGTTGATATGTATAAGTTGATCACTGCAATTGCGTACTCTACGTTCGCTCTTTTTGTAATTGCATTTGCCTGTTGCATATGTTCACTACTAGATATTTTGCTCATATAAAGCATATAGAGTATGCATAGGCCTGGCTTCGCCGAACATATTACATTTTTTATGTGTAAGAATTTTGATTCGGAACAATACCGTTCACTTGTTGGTTTGCCTTTCAAACCGCCTTGGTAAGAGGTAATTTCTCAATACTCAGTCTTTCTGATTTCAACAGCGAAGAAGTGATCATTAAAAAAATTAAAGTTGGAAAAAAAAAAAATAAAAGTTTAATTTCAATACAAGTTTTCTTATTTTAAATTCAAGTGACTAGTAAATTAAGAAAAATTGGAGTAAAGCCCAGGAATTAACGTAGCATTTTCAGTGTAATCTGAAATTAATAAAGGTAAATTAAAAAGAATCTTTACGATTATGTGTAAAAGCTGTAAATTTTCCAGAAGCCCCTCAATATACTTGGAAGTTTCTGTAGGAGTCTTCAATTTTGTGGCGCATCTTCAGCTGCAGACTTGAAGATGCGCAATCCTTTTAAATCAACTTTCCATCATTTTGCACAGTGCTCCACGCAGTTGATATAAAAAGTACAGCTCTAATACATCTCTAAAAACATCTCTAAAAAGTAGACAGCTCCAGAAGGTTAGGGGTCCTACATAAAGTGATATTGTGAATCGGAAAGGAAAATAATCTACGGCATACAATGGAATTCATCGTACATCAAATTTGAGGCATAAAAAAATTACGAAAGGAAGAAATATTTTAACAATAATTTGTCTCATAACTCATTGACATTGATGCAACCTTGTTGGATGCATACATATATATATTGTATATATGTAACATATAGTATATATATTTACATATATGATTATCAAAATGGCGGTAATCGCAGATTTTTTTTTAATTTCATAAAAACTAAACCATAAATTTTGATTAACTTTCCTCAACCTTAACTCGAGATTTAAATTCAAAGATTATGTTTTGTCTTTCCTCGTAAAATTTGCTTAGATTTAAAATAATTTCTTAAAATACAATAGATTTAATTAATTTTAAAATAACGATACTTTTCTAGTATAAGCAAAAATTTGTTTTCCAAATGCCTGAAACTATATCACGGTATAAAAATTCCAAGAAATTTCAAACGTTTCAATTTCATATGAATTCATAAGGAAACAGCATTGAAAATTAATACACATAGTAATTTTTTTTTGATATTTTTATCTCAAATTTATTCATTAGTAAAGTCATAAATAATGACGAAGAATTCAAGATTCAATTTAATTCAAAGTTAAGTCTAATAGAATTTGAAGAAAAAAAATTAAACTTAATAACTTTCGGAATTGTTCAACACGTAAATTTATATTTGCCTTAAAATTGCTTACTGGGTTAAAGGCTAAAACTCCGTCTTGTATCTCGAACATTTGAAATTTAACTTTAAATGACTAAATTCTAATAAGAAAAGTAAAATGGAATTTTATAGCCTAATGTAACGAATGAGAGAAATTTAAAATCTAAGTTCTAATTAGAAAAATTTTGAAACCATAAGCTAATGTAGAGAGTGAGAAATATTTAAAACCTAGCATAAAATCAACATAACTTAAAATACAAAGAGCGTAACTATTGCTAATCGAAGCTGAACATCACTACAATGGGCCCATCGTCGTTGATGCAGAAAAAAATGTAAGTTCTCGATTACTCTTTCTTTATTCTCTCTATTACTTATTATTATTCTTATTGCTTTTAAGTTAAATTTAAACAAGTGCAGTTTTGTCTCTTGCTTTGAATAGAGATTGCAAGATAATAAAGCAATGCGTTGTTTGTTTTTGTAATTAGTCTAATTTCATTTGGGAGATCTAATGATTCATTTCCATGCATTCCACTAAATGCAATGAAAGTATAGAGCGTAAAAATTTAGTCTGTTCTCTTTTTTGTTTATAAATTATGCTCTTAACCCAGAGTCTAATAACGAAATAAGATTTAAGATTTGGAATTTTGTATTGCTCACTTAAATATAAATTGAATTGTACTTAACTAAATATTAACTTTACTTGCTAATTCTTATGCATTGTGTTTTCGAAATTTTGTGCACATTAGCACAATGAATACGTTTTTTTTCACAATTTATTTTGTATTTTGAAATAGATAGTTTTAAGCAAATATGAATAAATAGATTATTATAAAAGTCTTGCGTGGATAAAACCTCACTAGTTTTACAATTATGGATGGGTTCGGGAGAGGATATAGGTCTCTCAATAACATGGTTGGGTAAGGGTGTAGACCGGAGGCAGTAATATCTTTGCCTCTCACTCTGAAATAGTATCTTTGTCTGTACTAAAAGACGAGTTTAGTTCTTATCATAGTCGATCTTGAACATTTTGTGTCGAGTATCTTTGATGGTTTTTTTTAGTTCGTCTCGGTAGGATACCCTGTATGACAGCTTATGCAGTTTGATTTAAATGATTTATTTATCCACTTTTGCTGTTTGGGTTTTTCACTTATTTTGTGCATGAATTGAATTTTTTATATTGATGATAATTGGAAGAGGAAGCATATAGCACGAACCCCGACTTAGCCGACGAGTTAAGACCCGGCACGACTAGCATGCACACTCGCTTTATGCAGACTCTTGTCCACTGTCCTTATGGGCTCTTTGATTTTCTTCTTTTTGAAGATTTTCAACTTCATCACCACGTATATCATTATATAAAAATGGCGCCCAACGTGGGGCCCAAAGTTTTTGGGCTTTCCATTATTTTTTTTTATTTTCGACATTTTCGGTAGCTTTTGGAATTAAGCTTAAGTCTGTTTAGGCTTACTTAACCATCTGCTGGATCTGGTTTTTTGTTTTCCTTTAACTTCAATCTTTTGATTTTTTCAAACTGTATTCGAAAGGTATTGGAATTAGTTTGAATGTAAAGCGTTCAGCTAACCTGCCTAGTAGTTTTCAGATTTTAGTTTTTTTTAATAAAGTGATTCTAATGCAGATATAGATTTGAAAATAATTGATCTTATATCAGTAGATTCGTTTAATTTTTTTTTTGTATCAATTGTTCGTTGACAATATTCTAAGCGAAGTATACCCATATATACCGCTTGGTATTGAATTAGAACAGTTAGCAATTCTTTTTATTTTCAGTCAGATAAAGATACAAATTTTTGAGATGCTTTTACGTGGAACTAGTGAAGTTAATATCAGATAAACGCAAGACTTAAATTTTACATAATTTTATACATTTATATAAAACCATATTCTTATACTCTTTCTTTGATTTTGATGAAATTTTTTTTTTGAGATAAATATTTTTTTTTGCTAACGCGAATTTAACGAAAGATTCTTCGTAGTGGCTTCTATATTTAGTGTTCATATTTTTGAGTTTCTCTGCTCTGCAATTTTTTTGAAGTTTATATTATTTAATGAAAAATGGCAGTTCGTCATAGTAACGATAACTTAGCTCAGTTAGTCGAACCGGGGGAGTTATGTTCCATTTGTAATGAAGAGACTACAGAATTAAATTTCGCTGTAACACCATGTCAACATGGATTCCATCGTTCCTGTATATCCATTTGGTTACAGGAAAATAATAATTGTCCTTTGTGTAGACAAGCATGTGACACACAGTCACTTCACAGCTTTGCTGAACAGGAACAGCGGTCTGTACCTGATAATTCAACAGGGACAGTGCCAAGGAACTCGAATAGAGGTCCAACTACTCGATCTAGAGCAGCAGGCTCTCATGTTTTAGATTGGCCTTTACAGGATGACGTACGTTCGTCTGAAAACACTCGTAGGCGTGGTCGTCCACAAAATATTAATAATAATAATTTTAGAAATCAAAATGAACGTAATAGTTCTAATTTTAACTTTCGTCGTGTGCAAGAGATGATTGATTCGGCTAGTCAACGACAAAATGAAATTGTCACTCGTGAAATCCGCAATGCTGTTAGTCAGCTGGTCACGAATACGCTCGAACAGCACTTGCAACAACTCAACCTAAATCAAAATAATCATAATTCTAATACTGAAAGGTCTCGAGCTCCAAATTGGCCTCGTGATATGCCTGTATTAAATAGAATTTCAAATGAAAACGAAAATAATAATAGTCGCATTGAGCAAATAAACGAGAGAAATTCTCATCGAGATTCGAGTCATAGCAATCGTTTGTCAGCTCAAAATTCAAACAACAATTCTCTTCCTTCTGAAACGGTAGCAAAAACTATCCTTAATTGGAAGTTGTCATTTGATGGATCGTTGGATTCAATTTCGGTCGATGAGTTTATCTACCGAGTAAACGCTTTAACTTTATCTTCCCTCAGAGGAAACTATGCTTTATTGTGTCAACATGTCCATGTTTTGTTTGAGGGTAAGGCCAAAAGATGGTTCTGGCGACATCACCGCTCAGTTTTGGCTCTAGACTGGAATATTATTTGCGAGGAATTGCGTAAGAATTTCAAAGACTTTAGGTCAGATTTTGACATAGAAGAAAGCATTCGGTCTCGAAGACAAAGGTCGAATGAAACTTTCGAGCAGTTTTTGGATAGCGTTATGTGTATGAGCGACAGCTTACGCACACCAATGCCTGAACTAGTGTTGGTCGAAACTTTGATTCGAAATTTGCGTCCTGATGTCAGGCATGAATTCCTACACCTGGACATAAAAACCATTTCACAGCTAAGACGTGCATGTAATAGGCGCGAAAATTTTTTTGAGACGGTACAACGTTCGAATTTTATGTATTCAAAACCCTTTGGATTCCAAAAGAGGCAAGTGGCAGAAATGCAAGAATCTAATTTAGAGGATGAGGACCCTGTCGATGAGGCTTGCGAAATTCGTGCACCTTTGCACACACAAGATGCATCTAATTATAAATGTTGGAATTGTGAGGAGATGGGCCACAGCTACAAGCAATGTGTGAAACCCAGAAGAGTTTTCTGTTATGGCTGCGGGTTGTTAGCATTCTTTTTACCGAATTGTCCCAACTGCAACAAACAGGAAAACAGGCAGAGGGATGCCTGCAACAACACCAGCAGACATCCCAAGTCTCAACAGAGGTACCAGCACCAGCACTAATAACTCCCACAACAATTTTACGTAGACCGGATTTGACAAATTTACCAAACGTGACTAATCATTATCCCATAAAACCTTTTCATGAGCGATTCAATAACTATATTAAAATTCGAAATGATATTTTCAAGAGATCTCGATCTGCGGAAAGGGCTAGGGCGTATTGGGGAAAAGTTAGGGAAAAGAAATACTTTCTGGTGTCCACAATATTGTGCAAAGATGGCGATTTACGGCCATATGCATCAATAAATATTTTGAATAAATCTGTTCTTGGGTTACTCGATACAGGAGCTTCAGCTAGCTGTATAGGTAGCAATTTTGCTAAAGAAATATTGAAATTAGATTTGAAACTTAAACCACTGAATTCTTCTGTTCGCGTTGCAGATGGCTCAAAGCAAAATATTGTAGGTGTAGTATCGCTAGATGTCACGTATAAAAACGAAATTAATAAAATTGAATTTTACATCATTCCTTCTTTGTCGCAAGACGTTTATTTAGGCGTGGATTTTTGGAGAATTTTTAAAATTGCTCCTAATGTTATTAGTGAGTTGAGTTTACCAGAAACTGATTCTATAGTGCACGATTTAAGTGTTACTCAAAAGGAACTTTTAAAGTCAGCTATAAATTGTTTTCCATCTTATGAAAACAAAGGTCTGGGAAAAACGTCCCTATTAGAGCACATTATTGATGTAGGATCAGCTAAAGCAATTAAACAGAGGCATTATCCAATATCGCCTGCTGTCGAAAAACTCATGGGTCAGGAAATTGACCGAATGTTAGCTATGGGGGTCATCGAGGAGTCAAGTAGTGCATGGTCGTCTCCGGTAGTCTTGGTAAGAAAACCGGGGAAGGCCAGGCTCTGCTTGGACAGCCGTAAGGTGAACGCGCTCACGGTGAAGGATGCCTATCCATTGCCGCACATCGAGGGTATCTTAAGCCGACTTCCTCGCGCAGAGTTTATCTCTAGCCTTGATTTGAAAGATGCGTTCTGGCAAATCCCGCTAGAGGTAAATTCTCGCGAGAAGACGGCTTTCACAGTACCAAATCGGCCGCTGTATCAATTTACAGTCATGCCGTTTGGTCTGTGTAATGCTCCCCAATCGATGTGCCGGCTAATGGATAAGGTCATTCCTTACCAATTGAAAGAAAGAGTGTTCGTTTACTTAGATGATCTCCTGCTGCTTTCGGAAGATTTTCTGTCCCATATTGAGCTTTTAAAAGAAGTAGCTTTTCACATTCATAAGGCTGGTCTTACGATCAATATTTCGAAAAGTAAATTTTGCTTAAAGGAGGTACGGTACTTAGGCTACATAGTAGGACGTGGAACACTTCGCGCTGACCAGGAAAAGATTTCGGCTATAACCGATTACCCAACACCAAAATCAGTACGTCAGTTGCGAAGATTTTTAGGTATGGCAGGGTGGTATAGGCGCTTTGTCCAAAACTTTGCTGATATCACTAATCCTTTGACTGATCTGTTAAAGAAAGCGCGTAGTTTTGAATGGAGTGGTGAGGCTGAAGGTGCATTTCAATTGCTAAAAGATCGATTGACGTCAGCACCGTTGCTTGCCAATCCTGATTTCAGCAAACCTTTTATTGTGCAATGCGACGCAAGCCAGTGCGGAGTAGGAGCAGTTCTTGCGCAAAAGAATGAAAACGGTGATGAAGTTCCTGTGGCATTTATGTCACAGAAACTTAATCACGCGCAACGCAACTACTCCGTCACTGAGCAGGAATGCTTGGCAGCGGTGCTGGCGATCAAAAAGTTTCGTCCATATATAGAGGGCCAGGAGTTTACTGTTATTACGGACCACGCCAGTTTGCGTTGGCTAATGAAGCAAACAGATCTCAGTGGTCGTTTGGCACGGTGGGCTCTAAAGCTGCAAGGCTTTGACTTCGAAATAGAGCACAGAAAAGGCAGCGCAAACGTAGTCCCTGATGCTTTATCTCGAGTAAATACTGAAAATATGGATGAAATTTGTTCAATAGCGATTGAAAATGTGCCGGATATTGACCTTAATTCTGCTGAGTTTGACAGTCAAGAGTATGTAAATCTGCGTGAGAAAATAAAAAAGGAAATCGACAAATTTCCTGATTTTTGTATACGTGACAAATACATTTATAAGCGAACAGAATATTACAATGGTGATGTAGATCAAGAAAATTCTACGTGGAAATTGGTTGTGCCGAAAAATTTGCAACTTGCTGTGATAAGAAATGCACACGATGGCGCAACAAGTGCACATGGAGGAATTGTGAAGACAGTGGAACGTCTGAGAAGATTTTTCTACTGGCCTTCTTTATATCGATCAGTACAAGATTTCGTTTCAAGTTGTGAAACCTGTAAAACAACCAAACATTCCACTAAAATCAACAGGCCACCAATGGGTAATTTTGTCCCTACAGAAAGAATTTTTCAGCGATTATATGTCGATTTAATAGGACCGTTGCCAAGGTCAAAGAATGGCAATATCGGTATTCTCATTGTCTTAGATAACATGTCTAAATTTACATTTTTGTGTCCTCTAAAAAAATTTACCACCACACCAATTATCCAGTTTTTAAAAGTTCATGTTTTTGACGTTTTTGGGGTGCCAGAAACTTTAGTAAGTGACAACGGCAGTCAATTTCGTTCTGGTGAATTCGAGTCCTTTTTAACGAAGCTTGGTGTTAAGCACAATTGCACTGCTGTGTATTCACCGCAAAGTAATAGTTCTGAGAGGGTGAATCGTTCAATAAATGCGGCACTTCGAGCGTATATTAAAAGCGATCAAAGAGAATGGGATGTGCACCTTAGTAGCATAAATTGTGCCTTACGCAATTCTGTGCACCAGTCTATAGGTCAGAGTCCGTATTTTGTTCTCTTCGGACAACACATGGTAAACCATGGAGAAACATATAAGCTTCTTAAAAATATAGAAATGATAAAAGAAGGCAGAGTTGAGAATCTCGAAAATAGGCACGATAAATTGGCTACAATTCGGAATTTAGTTCGACAAAATATAGCTAAAGCCTATAATACTAATGCCAAAAACTATAATTTGCGAACTCGACCGGTTTCTTTTCGTATTGGTCAGGAAATCTTAAGGAGAAATTTTGCGCAAAGTAATATGGCTAAACATTTTAATAGCAAATTGGCCAAAACGTTTCTTAAAGCCAAAGTACGTGAAAAGTTAGGTACGGTATATTATGTGTTAGAAGACTTAAGCGGCAAACTTCTGGGTACATACCATGCAAAGGACATGAAGCCACTTTAACTAAACATTGGAAAACACTTTTATCATATGTTCCTATTTTTCAGTTTTTAAAAGTGATGTATAAACATCGTCATTTAAAATCTGCTTTGTAATAGGCAATCTATTTTTTTGTTGAGAAACATGCAAAAACTACGTCGGTTTAAAGTGTTATACATTCTATGTTTTGTTTTCGATTTAAAAACACAAAATTAGTTGCCCATTTCTGAATATGCAATTCTGCTTTACATGGGCTGTTGATATGTATAAGTTGATCACTGCAATTGCGTACTCTACGTTCGCTCTTTTTGTAATTGCATTTGCCTGTTGCATATGTTCACTACTAGATATTTTGCTCATATAAAGCATATAGAGTATGCATAGGCCTGGCTTCGCCGAACATATTACATTTTTTATGTGTAAGAATTTTGATTCGGAACAATACCGTTCACTTGTTGGTTTGCCTTTCAAACCGCCTTGGTAAGAGGTAATTTCTCAATACTCAGTCTTTCTGATTTCAACAGCGAAGAAGTGATCATTAAAAAAATTAAAGTTGGAAAAAAAAAAAATAAAAGTTTAATTTCAATACAAGTTTTCTTATTTTAAATTCAAGTGACTAGTAAATTAAGAAAAATTGGAGTAAAGCCCAGGAATTAACGTAGCATTTTCAGTGTAATCTGAAATTAATAAAGGTAAATTAAAAAGAATCTTTACGATTATGTGTAAAAGCTGTAAATTTTCCAGAAGCCCCTCAATATACTTGGAAGTTTCTGTAGGAGTCTTCAATTTTGTGGCGCATCTTCAGCTGCAGACTTGAAGATGCGCAATCCTTTTAAATCAACTTTCCATCATTTTGCACAGTGCTCCACGCAGTTGATATAAAAAGTACAGCTCTAATACATCTCTAAAAACATCTCTAAAAAGTAGACAGCTCCAGAAGGTTAGGGGTCCTACATAAAGTGATATTGTGAATCGGAAAGGAAAATAATCTACGGCATACAATGGAATTCATCGTACATCAAATTTGAGGCATAAAAAAATTACGAAAGGAAGAAATATTTTAACAATAATTTGTCTCATAACTCATTGACATTGATGCAACCTTGTTGGATGCATACATATATATATTGTATATATGTAACATATAGTATATATATTTACATATATGATTATCAAAATGGCGGTAATCGCAGATTTTTTTTTAATTTCATAAAAACTAAACCATAAATTTTGATTAACTTTCCTCAACCTTAACTCGAGATTTAAATTCAAAGATTATGTTTTGTCTTTCCTCGTAAAATTTGCTTAGATTTAAAATAATTTCTTAAAATACAATAGATTTAATTAATTTTAAAATAACGATACTTTTCTAGTATAAGCAAAAATTTGTTTTCCAAATGCCTGAAACTATATCACGGTATAAAAATTCCAAGAAATTTCAAACGTTTCAATTTCATATGAATTCATAAGGAAACAGCATTGAAAATTAATACACATAGTAATTTTTTTTTGATATTTTTATCTCAAATTTATTCATTAGTAAAGTCATAAATAATGACGAAGAATTCAAGATTCAATTTAATTCAAAGTTAAGTCTAATAGAATTTGAAGAAAAAAAATTAAACTTAATAACTTTCGGAATTGTTCAACACGTAAATTTATATTTGCCTTAAAATTGCTTACTGGGTTAAAGGCTAAAACTCCGTCTTGTATCTCGAACATTTGAAATTTAACTTTAAATGACTAAATTCTAATAAGAAAAGTAAAATGGAATTTTATAGCCTAATGTAACGAATGAGAGAAATTTAAAATCTAAGTTCTAATTAGAAAAATTTTGAAACCATAAGCTAATGTAGAGAGTGAGAAATATTTAAAACCTAGCATAAAATCAACATAACTTAAAATACAAAGAGCGTAACTATTGCTAATCGAAGCTGAACATCACTACAATGGGCCCATCGTCGTTGATGCAGAAAAAAATGTAAGTTCTCGATTACTCTTTCTTTATTCTCTCTATTACTTATTATTATTCTTATTGCTTTTAAGTTAAATTTAAACAAGTGCAGTTTTGTCTCTTGCTTTGAATAGAGATTGCAAGATAATAAAGCAATGCGTTGTTTGTTTTTGTAATTAGTCTAATTTCATTTGGGAGATCTAATGATTCATTTCCATGCATTCCACTAAATGCAATGAAAGTATAGAGCGTAAAAATTTAGTCTGTTCTCTTTTTTGTTTATAAATTATGCTCTTAACCCAGAGTCTAATAACGAAATAAGATTTAAGATTTGGAATTTTGTATTGCTCACTTAAATATAAATTGAATTGTACTTAACTAAATATTAACTTTACTTGCTAATTCTTATGCATTGTGTTTTCGAAATTTTGTGCACATTAGCACAATGAATACGTTTTTTTTCACAATTTATTTTGTATTTTGAAATAGATAGTTTTAAGCAAATATGAATAAATAGATTATTATAAAAGTCTTGCGTGGATAAAACCTCACTAGTTTTACAATTATGGATGGGTTCGGGAGAGGATATAGGTCTCTCAATAACATGGTTGGGTAAGGGTGTAGACCGGAGGCAGTAATATCTTTGCCTCTCACTCTGAAATAGTATCTTTGTCTGTACTAAAAGACGAGTTTAGTTCTTATCATAGTCGATCTTGAACATTTTGTGTCGAGTATCTTTGATGGTTTTTTTTAGTTCGTCTCGGTAGGATACCCTGTATGACAGCTTATGCAGTTTGATTTAAATGATTTATTTATCCACTTTTGCTGTTTGGGTTTTTCACTTATTTTGTGCATGAATTGAATTTTTTATATTGATGATAATTGGAAGAGGAAGCATATAGCACGAACCCCGACTTAGCCGACGAGTTAAGACCCGGCACGACTAGCATGCACACTCGCTTTATGCAGACTCTTGTCCACTGTCCTTATGGGCTCTTTGATTTTCTTCTTTTTGAAGATTTTCAACTTCATCACCACGTATATCATTATAGAGAGCCGATGCATGTTTGAGTTTTCATCGAAAGGATTTTAAAATTTTGACGAACCATATTGGTTCCGATTATAGGAGAATCATTCCTAATTATGCATGTTTCCAAACCCGATGTGCATGCACCCGAGGCAGGTGGATTAACCATGTTCATGTGGGTACCGATTGGAGAAATATAGTACTATAATCTTCTCGGCAACGCCCCACGCAGTAAGTTACAAGCTTAAGGCTGGATCCGGCAAGCGATGCAAATATAGTGGCCAAATTCTCTTTCACGCACAGCAGCCCAATCTGGAACAGACGCTGACCTGGGAGCCGCCCACTCTGGGTCAGACGCTTCAGGATTTCGGCAAGATGCTTATTTTAGGGCGGCATCGACTCGCCTTGTCAGTGCCAGTTACGGGCATTGTGGGTTTTCTTTTAAGGCGCAACGCTGTCCAACGATACGCCCTTCCACACCCTGGCTGGCCATAGACATTGACTCAAAGAAATTTTTCCAATTCACGTTGTGAAAAAAACAATAAGCATTCCTTGAACGTTTCTAAGCATTTTTTGCCCGGTATACTTTTTACGTAAGACGTCTTGTCTTTGAATAAAAACCGTTTTTCCTACAGTTTAAAAAAATTTCTAAGTTTGAGTGGCCATATTTCGTTAAATTTTTGACATAAGAAATTTTTAAATAAACAATTTTAAAGGAAATTTTATTTTTTTTTTTTTATATGCAACAATGCAAAGAGCAAATAAAAATAAAAATCTCCGCGCACAGAACCGCAAGCAACAGCTTTTCGAAAATTCAATTGTATTATTATTCATAAAAAAAGCTTTAAAGCTGTTATAAATCGTGCAACTAAAATCATTTCAAGCAAAGCTGTTCTATGTATTTTTTTTATCAATCAATTTGTACGCAGAAAAGAATTAAAATTCCCTCAAGTACACGCACACGTGGCGATTTTTGACAAAATCTGTCAGCCATCAATATAAAGGCAATCATCACGTCACGTGCTATGAATTGATGTTTTAAATTTGTTCTGCTTTTCTATACCAATTGATTGATATGTAAATGCAAAACAAAATCATATTCGATTTGAGAACTTAATCCCCAAATGTTTGTGCTGATTTGCAGAACGTGTACGTACGGTAACATCATTGCAAAATTTTTTACCATGTGACAAAATCCTATGAATTTTTTCCTCGAATATACAAACAGAAAGATACAAAATAGACACACGTCAGTCATTGAAAATGATTTTTTCTTTCTCGTCCAAATGCAAAGAAAGAAAAGTGCGAGCATTGCAAATAATTCCATTTCAAATTTAATTAAATTTTCAATTTTCTTGCAGAAACTGCAAGATGGCATGCACAGCAAACTAATATTGCATTCCCTTGACTTTTAAATTCGCAATATCACTATGTCTCCTGCTGCCTTGTGTTAGCACAGCGTGTACTTGAAATTTGCCAGCAATAAGGTGAGTTGTAATGAAAGTTTTCTTGAACATGCACTAAATAAGCACTAAGCACACAACATCACTTTGATGGAAATTGGCTTCTTGTGCATCAGCAAACTGATGTCTCATTAATAGTCGACTGTGGCACTGGTACAATGACCTTTTTCAATATGAAACTTAAGAAAATCTCAACTTTTAAGCAAACTTTCAGTACAAGGCTGCATAAACCTTACAAACTAAGCGGGCCAGTATAACTGCGTGCTTTGACTATACAAATATTCTCTACTTTATCGTGGCGAAACAGTTAAATGCGAGCTACATACTTTACCTTTATCGACCTTAAGTATCGCATTTGATAGCATGTATCACTATTTCATTCGATATGCATTAAATACCTATACGAGCTGCTTTATTCAAGAGCATTATCGTTACTAAGGGTCACAACCAGTCGTTTCCTAAGAAGCAATCACATGCAATGACTTAAATTAAACTTTTCTCTTGACTTTCCTTCTTCCTGGAAAAACATCACCAACAATCTTTTCCAGGAAACAACTTTTCTAATATTTGCGTAAAATTCTCACATTAATGTGAAAAATACTCTTAACAACGTGTTATATAAAAATTTTCCCAGCAATGCTTTAAAGTTCTGAAAGCTCTGAATTATGAAACTTTACAGTAACACATAAAATGCACTCAACAATTTGTATATCTGAAACCTTTACACAGTGATGCATAAAATGCTCTCAGCAATGTGTAAAACTTTGCTCTGAAATATGGAAAATTTTACACAGTAATGTATAAAACTCTCTCACCAATGTGTAAAAGTTTACTTTAAAATATGAAAAATTTTACATAGTTTTTACATATTTGGAAATTTTGCACAGTTAAGTTTAAAATTTTCTCAAAATGAGTAAAATTTTACTCTTAATATAAAAAATATCACTTAGTTTTAACATATGTGAAAATTTTACGCAGTAATGTACAAAACTCTCAACAATGTGTAAAGTTTTACTCTAAGAAGTGGTAAATTCTACTCCGTTTTTTCATATTTGAAAATTTTACATAGTTCTACATAAAATTCTCTCAGAAATGTGTAAAATTTTACTCTGAATTTTGAAAAATTTTACTCAATTTCTTCATAAGTGCAAGTTTTAAACAGTGATGTATAAAATTGTCTCAGCAATATGGAAAATTTTACTCTGAAATACTCAGTTCTTATGTGAAAATTTTACACAGTCATGCATAAAATTCTCTAAGCAATGTGCAAATTTTCAATCTGAATAATTCTCAGTTTTTGCATAGTGAACGCAGTAATGTATAAAATTCCCTCAGCATTGTGTGAAATTGTATTCTGAAATATGAAAATTTCTCCTCAGATTTTACATTTAAGAAAATTTTACACAGTAACGTATAAAATTCTCTTAACAATGTGTAATAATTTACTTTGAAATTTTCTGAATATTTCACTCAGTTTTTTATGAGAAAATTTTGTACAGCTATGTATAAAAATGTGGAATATTTTACGCAATTTTTGCACATGTAAAAATTTTATACAGTAGGTTATGTAGAAAAGTTTTTCAGCAATTTGGGAAATATTACTCTGAAAAATGAAAACTGTTACTCATTTTGTACATATGTAAAAAATTTGCACAGTAACGTATAAAATTTTTTCAGCAACGTGTATGAAAATTTTACGCAGTTCCATTGTGTTAATTTTGCACAGTACATTTGTGAGATAACAAGTCGCTGGGCGCTCGTTTGATGCCTCCACATATTTATTTTATATCGATTATTGAATTTAAATTGATTTAATAAGATTTACATTGTATTTGAAATGTGTTAAATAGTGTAATAAGAAATTTGAGGAAAACCAGCAAAATAGATTAAGTACAATAGGCTTAGTAACATGTGGCTACACCAGTAAGCAGCTATCACAGCAATCAGCTGTTCACTACACTGAGGTGAGTTGGGATGGCTACAACCTCGGCGTCGAGGGGAAATATCGTCATTCCGGCGGCGACCTGCAGCGAGTAAAGGTGGTAAGCATAGTAGTTAGAGGTATTTAGCTAGAAAGTTATTGAACTATGCCGATACTGTGAAGGTGGTAAACATAGTATTTAGTAACATTTAGTTAGAACGGTATTGAGCCAAGTCAATACTGTAAGGGCAGGACGAAGAGTTGCTGTTGTGAATTCGTTCGTATTGAGCTACGCCGATACTGCGAATCTGGAAAGGGCAACAGGGTAGAGCCGCAAAGAGAGAAAGGAGCAAGGCAGGGCGATCGAATCAGTTATAACGCGCGAAAATAAGGTATCGTTATCGTAAGAAATTTGTAAATAAAGGAAATGAAAGAACGTAAACTGTTGTTTATATTCAATTTAAACTGAAATAATAATAATTTTAAACCCTTTTACCGACTTAAAAAATATTTTGTGATACAAATCGTGGCCACTGGCGAGCCAAGATCTCGCCATAGCAAAAGCTTCATCACACATTTTACACAGTACTGTGTGTGACCTTTTTTACTACTCGATTTGAAATTTAGCATAATTTTCTCCTAATTTCTCGCAGTTTTATTTAAAGTGTAGCTAATTATTGCGCACAATCGAAACGTTTAATGAGGGTCATATGCTACAAAAGGTGAAAACGATACAAAGAAAGCAGAAAGGAAGTTGTTGCCATATGTCAAAGACGTATCATAGCAATTTGTCTTGACAACATAAAATTTTTACTACTGTGAACATGTTAAATTCCTTAAGCGGATAATTAATATGCATAGACGTTATCAACAAAATCATCTTCACACACACGCGCACAAGCCTCATCAGTTCTATGTAAAAAATGATAATCCTTAAAAAGGTTGCCTGCCATTTGTGTGTGCGTACAATCATGAAGAAAAAGAGGCAACAACTTGATTAAAGGCTTAAAGTGGAAATTCTAAAGGAAACTGGCGTTAAAATGAATATGCAAAATGGACAAGACTCGATGAAAGAAAAATAGCAAAACAGAAAGAAAGTTTAGTTAAGCTACTTAAGCTTTTCCGCTGCGAAAGCACAATAAAGCAGCAAACAAGCCTGATAGCAAAAGTTTGATGCTTCAATAACTTTGACTATACTTGTACAAAACATTTTAAAGTTTATGCAAAAGGAAAACACAATGACAAAACATCCTGAATTTTTTCTTAAAAGTCAATCGATTTGTACAAGGAAAAAATCCTTATAACTGTATTAATTTTCATGGGACTTAAGAAACACTGCAATATGAGCCAACTTGTGCAAAATTCAAGGAAAAAACTTTAACAGCATAAAAGACGTAGAAAAAATTTTGAAATTGACAACAAAAATCAGTCCCAAATAAAATGCTAGCGACAAATTTCTTAACAAAAAAAAAACATCGACATTGTTAGAGAAAATTTCACGTGCTCAAGCGAAATCAGATAAAAAAATAAAGAAATTGGAAGTTACGCTTTGTATGCGTTTCTAGGTAACCCTTTATTTTCTATTTCTTTTCATATATTTTTTTCTTTTCTTAAAGTCCTTGAATAGCAAAAAGGTTTGCTCAAAATTAATAGGAATTAAATAGCAACAAATTATTACCAACAACTTTTATAGGTATGAAATTAACTTAACCCAGTTTTCACTAGAATTCAATGGAATATTGAAATATTCCTTGTAGAAAAGCTTAAGATTGCATTCGCTGATAAATGGCATAATTTTGAAAAGTTTCTTAAAGTAAGTAGTTACCAATTATAAAAAATTTAAATCAAAAGTCGAAACAATAGCGATGCAAACGCCTGCAGCTTAGCACACGTGAAGGAAGCGAAAATAATATTTGAAAAGTAGGCATGGCTTGTTGTTTATGCGAACACGCATAATCCCCAAAAATACAACTCCATTACTAAATTAAACAATGCTCTACTGCTAATAGCTGTCAAATTCTTTTGATCTTCTTTTTAATTTTTTCATTCGCTTAAAAACCACCTTTGAAACAGCATTGGCTGCAGCATAAAATTAAAAGTTTTAATTCACATACTGAATAAAGTTTAATTGTAAAACCAATAAATTAAAATTTAGGTCTAATACTCAATAAAGAGTTCCATCATAAAATTTGTACAACAAAACAGTATTTGTTTTCATTCGTTTGGGTTTTTCCCTGTTTTACATCATGTGGCTTAGCCGTGCCGAAGTCTTCGGAACACCAACTATCTCCAGTGGACGACGTGTAGGCGTGAAGGCGATTTGTACGACGTGTAGGTGGCTTATGTCAAGCAACGTTCCGGCAAGGTGTTAATCTGGAGAGAGGCATACATAGATTTTTGGTCAAGGGCAACCTTTGGCATTTCTGCCACATTTCCCCCAAAAAAGAATTGTCCGGCTCCTGGTTTATGACTCAAACCAGCGACCAGAACACATGTATCTGATTACGCTGACTTTTCAACCAGTGAATGGTATATAAATTGGATACCTACTAGGGGCCTGCATAAGACAACTTGAAATATAGTTTACTTTTCTTAACCCGCGCATTTTACACTGAACTGAAATATATGATCCAAGAATTCACAATTCAAATCTTTATTGTACACTGATTTAATTTTGACACCGAAGTACACTATCTTGTCTTATTAGTGCAAGTTGGAGAGCATTGATAACCAAGAATTGTAGTAGCTTTCAAAAATTATGCACAATAAGAGAGCGAAAAACTAGTTTTGTCACTAAAGTATCATTTTGTATTTTGAACTACAACTACAGTATATTCACTGAACTGAACTGAACTGAAGCAAATCAGACAAAACAGGTATTTGCAATATTTGTTTTTTCTTCTTTCATACCTAAGTACAGTCTAAACATTTGCACGCGACATTTGCATGGGGAAGAGTGCCGGGTGTGGGCACCATTTTGTTTTTGACTCATATCTTTTGACCACATATTGTATATATTATGCAGGCATATTAGTATCAATGGAAAGCTAGATACCTTAGCTGACTACTGGTGAAGAAAGTAAATTGATTTCATCAGTTGGAAAAATTATATCAACTAAATAGTGAAGTGATTATTTTCGAGAAAAAAATATTTTTGGTTCGGTTGTGGGCACCCTTAGAAAATCGGCAAAAAAAAAAAAAATATGAAGTAAAGCCCAATCAAATGGAGAAAAAATCAAAATTAATTTATTTTAGAAACATTGACTCACAAAAATTCAACAAATTCTGCTCAACGGCTTTAACAAAATCAGCTTCACTGAAAACGTCTGGATCGAATAGCATCATGACTGTCCTGAAACCAGACTTGATTGTTTTCGGCATCAATGCCAGATCAATTATTTTGAAGGCTAAGCCGACTAATTTCTAGCTCTTTTTGACATTGCTCTTTTACCAAGCATGAATTTTTTGTAGCAATCCATGCCCGCCATCTGCTGCTTGGTCCACTTGTCTGGAAACTAATACCGAGATTTTTTGTAAAGTGGTATGTCACCCATATTTAATAAAAGCAACTTTTTCTCTGCGATATCTTTAAAGGGCATATTAATTCTTTCCTTTTCACTAAAAAAGCTTAAAAAGTCATAAGAACACCATTTATATTAGTCATGTTGGCATCCACCACGATATTTCTGTAAAACACACGCTTTAAGTAAAAAAACAAAGGGTGCCCACTCCCGAAGCAATTCGGGGCCCACAACAGACATTGACAGCCACTTTGAAAAGCAATAAACAAATTGTGTGTTGTGAACATTTTGGTTGCGTTCGGTTTGGAATCACAAAATATAATAAATTTACTGCATAAATAAAGATTGCATTCTGCTTTTCGATTGATTCACTACGATTTATCGCACTTGGAAAATGATTGAAAAAAGCTTTTGTGTTGACTTTCACTTATTCAAAAATTGTTTTCTACGGTATATGCACAAAAATTTCGTGCTGTCATAACACGCGCTTAACATTTGTCAGAACAGCCGTATTTGTGTTCTGTCAAAAGTTACGGGTGGGGATGCCCATACCCGACCCATGCCCGCAGGTGACACTATTCCCCTATATTTTTGGGAATTTTTACTGAAAATTTTAATAGTATGAAAATCCTTTGAGCAAAGAAGAAAAAATTTTACCAAAAAATTACTTAAGCTCAATTGATGCATCAAAATTATTTAAGCCTTTTTGAATTAATGTAAAGAAACATATTTTTCTACTCAGCCGTCAGAGTAAAGAGTAAAATGTATTTTGTTATCTCTTCATCACTTTTAATCCTTAATGTAACATGAGTTGCCCCCCAAAATAAAATAAAGAAAGGAATAGTCCACTTTTAACAATAAAATTTTTTATTGCTACATAGATATTTTGTTACTGTTGCGCGCTGGCTGGAATAAGAGGAACATCAAAGTGGGAAAAAGGAACTAAACTTCTTTAGTACCTTTTTTAGGTCAGTTTTTATGGGTTTTTTGTATGTTTTTCGTATTTTTGTTGTTTGTTTTTACGCACAGCTTTCAAAGCCGACATTTTGTGTAGCACCAACATGCCAACAGATTCAATTACGTGTATCTTCTCTTTTATGTCGAAATTATGGCTGCTGTTTGTGTTTGTGGAGATGGCGGCAAAGTGGTGTTTTCCTATTCGTAAAATATTGGGGTATGAAGTGCATTACTTTATGGCACCTTTTTGGCAACAGCGTCACACAACAGTTAAATTTTTAAGGCAAATATTTTCTTGCTAAATAATTGGATTAAGATATCTATGGCCTATATTTATATGTAAATACAACGAGGATATAAAAGTTACGCTGTTAAAAATGCGATAAAACTGCTAAATTAGCAGTCATTGGTGATTCGATTTTTTAATTGCTTATCTGCATTTATTGGCAAAGTAGAAGAATAATAATGGATATAAATTCCATTGGTGAAAAATATTGACAAATAACAAGCATATTTGGAAGGAGGTGTCACTTTTACTAAATAAAGTCTATTACAATTATGGCTATAAATATTATGGTATACTTTTTAGCTTACGCTTTCATATGTTAAAGAAAAAGTTAGAATATATTCTTTCTTGAAAGAACTGTTGCTTTTTACAATGCAAGCGGGAAATTGTTTTGGCCTTATATTCATATGACACTCATACAACATGCTCACTATTGAATGCATTCTATTCATATAAAATTGCTTATACCAAAATCGTATGTAATGCTTTGGCGCAAAATCTACTGAAGTGATTTCAATAATTTTTATTTTTAAACAACATATTTGTGCTACAGAAGAAACTGGCTTACTTATTTTTTTATATTTTTGAGGTAAATATCCATTTTTTTTTTTTTGGATTAAATTTTTATAAAATAATTTTCACACAAGCACAAAAATGTTCGATCTCTCTTAAACAGCTAATGCTTAGCTACATCTAAAATGCTATGTTAATCAATGAAAAGAAACCAACTGTGTGCCCACCCATTATTATCATTCACTTATTATATATATATTCAATAAAATCACAGCAGCTATACCATGAATGTCATTTTGCTTGCAACCAACTTATGCATGTATGTGTATCATGTATTGTTAAATAAATTCCAATTGCATTGAGCTTTATGCGTGCAAATCAACTCTTGTATGCATGTGTGTGTGTGTGAGTGCTTATTTGTGTAGCATATGCTACAAGGTTTTAATAAATGAATGCAACACAGCATGACTTTTTGTTTTTGTTTCCGCTTTATTTTTCTTTCATTTACATTTTCGCTTTCCGTTCTTCTGTTCTGTTTTCATTTACAAAATGCGCGCACAAAAGTATGCTATAGAAAATAATTAAGTAATTAAGTTGTAGTGGTTGCATGTATCTTGCTTGTAGCAGTAGCAGTAGCAGACGACATTGTAATCGGCACAATTTTTAATTGTAATGAATTTAGTAATGAATTGGTGGCGTAACGCATTGCTGGAAAAATACTTTAACGCGAAATTGCAGCAATAATTCATGGTTATCATGGTTATGTATGTTAATGTTCTGTCAGGCTTTGAAGGCTATGAAAAAAATTTATAATACATGAAATTAAAGTACAGATATTTATTATTTTACTAAAGCATCTTAGCATCTCATGGACAGCAAAATTTCTTGCAGAAGATTTCAAACCATTCATATACATTAGTATCATACAGTTACTAATAGTTCTTCCAGACACTTTCCTATTTTACAGATTCAGAAGCAAATTACAGATACGAAAAATTTTTACATCAATTTTTTAACAGTTGCAAACAAATAAGCTTCTTGCAAATACTTAAATTCTTGCATTCATGTATGTTTCTATCTTATAGATGATTTTTCTATCTTAAAGGTACATTAGCATATTACTTACACTAAAATTTCTTAGCGTCTGAATGACACTTGTGTAAGTTTTAATAACTTGCAGATAGGTACTTTTTTATCTTACGGATATTTTACAGCAACATTAGCATCTTGCTGATACTAAAATTACTTGCTTATGCTTTTTAATTATGCAGATACTTTTCTGTCTTACAGATGCATTAATATCTTCCGGATACTACAATTTTTTCGTAGACACTTTTCTTTCTCACAGATACTTCAGCATCTTCCAGATACTAAAATTTCATGCAGATATTTTTGTTTCTTATAGATACTTTAGCATCTCTCAGATACTTAAGTTTTTTGCCGACTCTCTTCTATCTTATAAATGTATTAGCAACTTCCGGGCACTAAAACAAAAGATACTTTTCTGTCTCACAGATACTTAAGCATTTTTCATGCACTATTTTCTTCTTTAGCAGACTCTTTTCTATCATACAGATAAATAAGCATCTTGGAGATACTAAAATTTCTTGGACATACCTTTCTATAAAGCAGATACTTTTCTTTTTAACATTAAATGCAATAGCATATTCTGGATACTAAAATTCTTTGCATATACATTTCTATCTTTCGGATGCATTAGCATCTTATGGAAACTAAAATTTTTTAGAAACTTGCAGACACTAAATTTTCTTCTTTCACATACTTTTCTATCAAGCAGATACTTTTCTTATTATCCAAGGCAATTAATTTTCTATCTTACAGATATACTAGCTTCTTTTAAATTCTAAATTTCTAAAATTTCTTTTATATAATTTTTGTATCAAGCAGACACTTTCTTTTTTACTGATACATTAGCATCTTCTAAATACTAAAATTTCTTGCAAACATTTTTATATCAAACAGATACATTAGCATCTTATGAATACTAAAATCTTTTTACCATCTTGCAGACACTTAATTTTTTTGCAGTTCCTTTTTTATCTTGCAAATACATTAGCATCTTCCGGAACCTAAAATTCTTTGCATATGCATTTCAATCTTAAAGATACATTATGCACCTTAAGAATACCGATTTTTTTAATAATCTTGCTTGCACTGAATTTTTGTGAAATACTTTTTTACGTTACGCAAGCATGAGCATCTTCCAGATGCATACTTAAATTCTTTGCATATACTTTTCAATCTTACAGTTACATCAACATCTTACGGATACTAAAAATTTTTAGAATCTTGCAGAATCTGAATTTTCGTGAGAAACTTTTTTATCTTACAGATACACCTTCCAGATACATATTTAAATTCTTTGGATATACTTTTCAATCTCACAGATAACATACATTAGCATCTTACGGATATTAAAATTTTTTAGAATCTTGCGCTTAAACTGCTTTTTCTTGCAGTTTCTTTTAAATCTTACAAATACATTAGCACCTTATAGATGCATCTATATATTAATACGCAAGACAAAAATTTGTACCTCCTTTTTTATTATGTTAGAAATGAAACACGACTTTGAATTATGCACCATTAGAAAGGTATTTGTGTGCAGATGTGCACAAAGTTAAAATTATGTGAATATTTTGCCTTTCAGCCAGGTAAAATTAAATGCAAATTTTTTGATGTAACATTAAATAGGTGAACTTGCCCAATACAAAATAGTTTTTATGTTGCAAGTGGGCGATGCCACGCCCCTAAATGGAAAATACGCTCTCACAGCTAAACCGATACATCGATTTTCATTAAACTCTGTATCGAGATAGGCTTAACATTAACGAACGATAATATGGCATTTTTGTTTTCAAACGGGCTAAACCACTTAAAGTAAAATTGAAGTGGTCGAATTTCGGCCATAAGGCGAGCGTAAGTAGTATAATTAAAAGCAGTTTAATATTTTTGAAGCACAACATGATGTATGAGTAACATTCGATATTATTGAAATATTTTTAAAAAAACTTTAATAAAAGAGTGCATTTTTACGCTTGATTCAATTTACCTTCCTCATTTGTCATATCCATATTTCGCAACCATCATATTCTTTGAATTTTTAAGTCATGAGCGCCGTTGAAAAATCATCCAATTATGATGTCGCTCAATGACATATTTTCAACGAATTCCTTATCCTTCAATTCATTCAGCGACAACGACGGTCGTGTAACAATTGAAAGGTTATTTATGTATATGCCTATATACATATATAGGTAATATATAAAACTTAATAAGATTTCATGGAATTATTTAATTTTTTTCGCAGGAAAATATAGGTAACCAGTTTTTTAATGTTTTTGTCAAGGATCATTGCCCTGCATCAAACCCAAGTTGTTCGTATTCTTGGAAGCTATGTGGTGGTAGCATACAGTGGTATGGCTGGAAACATTTTTTGGAAAAAAAAAGTTTTCTCTTAGAACAATGAAATTCAGCATGTTAATTGGATATAGCTAATTAAGAAATATTCAAAAAATGGGCGAGATACGTCCACAGAGACGCCTACCTTGCATAGAAAATAAACCAAAATTTCTTAATCCAAAAGTATGCAACACATTATTTCCATATAAGGTTACTTGCATTACATACTTGCATTGAAAATCTCATGAGCACTGAGTTGCATGAACATTTTTTCAAAGAAAAGATATGGTGTTTTAGAAAAAGTTTGAACGGCATTTTCTTAATGAAACATTTTTATATAAAACTGCATCATTAGACTTTTCAAACTTAGTGATTTTTTTCCAAAAAAAAAAACCACTGTGCGGTGTCACGTTATTTTGTGACATTACAAAATTTTCCATAGCACAACACATTTTTATTGATGTCTGACTTACTGTGTATTTGTATGTCTGTGTATGTGTATAAGCCTGTGTGTACGTTTCCTTAAATTCTTACTAAAAGCTGCCTACTTCTTCACGCTTTACTGACGTGGTGATATTTTTACGCTTCTTTGAGATTAAAATTAAATTAAAAGTTATAAAATAAAAAGAAATAATGATGTATGACGGAGAAAGAAAGGCAACAAGAAAAGCAATTAATTACACAATACAACAACAAGAATAAAGCAACAATGTAATAATAAAAAAACAACTGAAATGTTGACAGCAAAATGACAGCAACAGCAACAACAAAGCATTTTAATAGCG
This sequence comes from Calliopum simillimum, assembly GCA_951812925.1. NCBI lineage: Eukaryota > Metazoa > Arthropoda > Insecta > Diptera > Lauxaniidae > Calliopum > Calliopum simillimum. The sequence continues at coordinate 109,043,671 of OX638370.1, forward strand.
CCGCAACAAAACATTAATATGTTAAACATTATTGGCCCTTGAAATATTTTTCCGGCCAAAAGCAGTTGCGCGCGCTCTCTCTTATCAGTTCCGTCCCAAGTCCAATAATAATGATTCTGCCATCACAGTAGCTGCCAAAAATACCAAGAAAACAGCAAAAAAAATGGCACACCAAAAAAACAGCGACGACCATCAATCAGAGATACTGCGAAATCAACGACGTAGTAAAACTTTGATGTTGATCTCTTTAGGTGTAATTACACTCTGCACATTGCGTTGCGTATACCCGTCCGAAATTATTTGTTTAGGTCATCAAATCCTTTTTGCTTTTGGAAATTGCGGCTGCTTCTTATGCAATTTTGAAGAATTTTTCTATTGCTTTAAGTGCCTCAGGCTTAAGAACTCTATTGTGTTCGCTTTTAACAATGAAAAATCACTAAATTTAACTTTTTCTTTAAATCGAAATTTTGTTTAAACTGTAGCAAAAAAATTTATCAAAATGTTACTCATACGTCATGTTATACGAAAAAAATGTATATATTGCATTTCTGATGTAATTGAGTAGCAAAAAGCTTATGCAATTTAAAACACTTTTATATTTACTAAAGTAAAATTCAAATGAGAGAAGTGGCCGCGTTACCAATCTATATTATTTTTAATTTTGATACGCCACATATCATGCTTTTATTAGGAAGTTATAAAAATTCCTAAGAAATTTATACATCAAATTAATTGGTTTCGCATAACCATCATTCTGATTAAGCGACTAAGTAAAATATTATCAAAAAATACAAAAAAAAAGTGAAACGCGTGCAATTTAGTACACGTGTAAGAAGTGATAACTATATCGAACTTATATGAGCACGCCTTTTTTTGACGAACAGTAAAGAGTATGTCGAAAAAAACGTGTACACACTTTTTCAGCCATAACTTATCCTGTGACCATTTTTTTTTTTTTTTTTTTTTTTTGAAACACGTTATTTTTTAAAAATTATTAATTTTCAATTGTTATTTCTTTCAAAATGGACAGCGAAATAAAAGAACGTGACAAAATAATTGAAACCTTTCAAAAAAATCCATTGTTGACTTTCAAAAAAATGCCAACAGATCTCAAGGTACATCGTCACACTGTTTCAAAAGCCATTAAACAGTATAAAGAAGTCTTAAACATTGCACGAAAAACTGGATCAGGAAGGAAGGAAAGGTCCAACAAATAGGTATTGGTAAGGCAAAAGATGTCGAACAACTCTTTCGAAGAGCTCCGAACACTTCTGTCGGAAAAGCAGCTCGTGTAGTTAAATGCTCAGATTCTTTTGTGTGCAGAACCAAAGCGAATGCTGTGCTGAAGTCGTATAAAGTTCAGAAAGTTCCAGATCGCAGTGCAGTAAAGAATTTAGAAGCAAAAAAGCGGGCTTAAAAATTGAGGTCTAATTTTATAAAAATAAATTACGTGCTTTGTGATGGATGATGAAACCTATGTTTTGGCAGATTTTTCACAACTTCTGGGTCAAAATTTGTATGTGGCTGATGGGCGAGATAATATTCAGGAACAATACCGGACAAAAAAGCAAACAAAATTCCCTAAGAAGTTTCTTGTGTGGCAAGTCATTTGCAGTTGTGGCAAAAGAACGAAGCATTTGTGATATCACGAACGATAAATACAGAAATGTATATTAAGAAGCGTCTTCAAAAACGCTTTTGCCTACATATTTCTGCCCCGATTTAGCATCATGCCACTATGGAAAAAAGGCACTTGAGTGGTATGCAAATAATAATGTAAATTTTGTACCACGGGAGACAAACCCACCCAACTGTCCAGAACTCCGGCCTGTGGAGAGTTATTGGGCGTGAAAAGGGAGTTTAAGAACATAGAAAAGTTATCCCAGGACATGTCTGACTTCAAGCGTAAATGAACCGGCTTCACCAAAAAGGTAACGGAAACAAATATAAAATCGTTAATGACAGGATTCCCGGAAAAAGTGGGTTGATTTATAAATTCCGATTAATACGTATTCCAATATTTTAATGTTTAATGAATTTCTATAATATGTTAATAAATTCACATGTTTTTAAGAATTTTTAAATTGAACGATTTAAGTTTTATTTAACTTTAACTCTTTATGCCTCCCACCCTTCCATTACTTCCCAGAAGCTTCGTAACTTTATGCAATGTTAAAATGTTACTCATACGACATATAAACCAACAAAATTTGACACAAAATGCTATAAAACTCAATATCGTTACAACTTAGCGCTGACATTTTCAACTCAAATTAAGCCCTACATTGTTGACTAAATCTCTAAAAGTTAATCAAAAGCGGCCGCTCATTCATACGCTTTATTATGACCATCCAATGGGTTAATAACACTTAAACAAACAATAAAGTGAAATGTTAACAAACTATTCGAATCAAATAAACTCTGTCACACTTTGAGTGTAACGCAAAAAAAAAGGTGTGCACTGCCTCGTAATGGGTTATCAATGATGTTGATAATAAAATTTTTTGAAAATCAATAATAAAATGTCGAAATCAATTTTGTTGCAAGCGATAGTATGTATGTAGTTGCCAAAAGAATATTGATATGATGTACATACATATGTATGCAGCATGTTTGTATACTGTTGTGCTGTGTTATAAATTTTATTTGCTGTCATTGTGGTAACATTTCGTACTTTTTTTTCGCTCATTTTCATTATCTTTTGACGTGCCCGCGGGAGCAAACAGTCAATTTACTTTTTTTATGAATGAAACAAAATGAAATGTTGATTATTAATTTTTTTGCGATTTTTCGAGCTTTACTCGTAGTGTTTTTGACATTTTTCTATCAAGTGCTTACTTAAAATGAAAGGTAACTTTTTCCCGTTTTTATTATTTTTTCTACGTATATGGGTATTACTCATGCTAAAACAACGCAAAATCAACCACAATAGACAATATCTAAAGAAAAAAAATAACACATAAAAATATTATGAAACAAAATGAAAGTATCCACTTGATGATGTTAGCAATGTTGAAGTGTATAATTTTTTATTATTTTTTAATTGAATTTCAGTGGGTTTACAAACAAATTTAAAAATAATATTCTACGAAAATTGCAATTAAGTTATTATGTCAAATTGAAACCAAATTGGGTTATCATTTAAGTTTATTGTAGGAAAATTTGATTTTAAAATGATATTTTTGTAAGCGGCCACTCATATAAACTGAAATAGTTTAAGTGCACCTAAGACTGTCTGTAATTACGGCAAAAATTATATTATAAGTTGCATCGCATGTAAACTTTTCGAAGCTAAAGTTGTTAGTCATAATTTAATCTTAATAAATATAATAGTTAATCATACGCCATGTCCTGCATATATTTTCATTGGAGCTAAACGTTGTTAAATAAAATATGTATTTTGTTCTTTAAATTTATTTTTATTGAATTTCCCAGTAAAAATGTGTAATTCAAATGTTAAATAAATCATTTTTACTTAAATGCAATTTTAACAATGAAGAACAACAATATCAAGTACCAATAATTATAAACGGAAAACTGTTAAATTATTGCAAATATTTTAAAGCATTTTCCGTGAAAACTGATTTTTGCTTTTGTGGCCATTAATGAAATATTATTATTATTGTAAAGGATTGCAAACCAAACAACGGTAATGCAATAAAAATCCCAAAATTTCATGGCAAAACAAGTTTGCAACCGTTAGCAATCATTATAAAATTCCAGGAATTTCAAAATTTGGCTTTATGTATTTACTCAAATGAAAACTCATATACTACTACGTACTTATTTTATTAAATTTTTTAAAAAATGTTTGTAATTAATCTTTGTATAATCGACAGAAACAATGCTATGAACTTTTTGCCAAAAGCTTTTCAAAAAGTTTCAGTTTTATTCCTATGAAAACGACATAACAAATATTGACTGTCAATACTCAGAGTAGAAAAGCACTGCTCCGATATGCACTAGAACAAATATGCCTCAGGCGATTTTGTTTCGATTTTATTGTTCTATAAGAATTATAAGTTTGATTATTGGCTGCTTAAAACTAAAGAAGCTGCATAGGCTAAAGTTGTTTAACAGGGTATATTCTTTTTTTCATGCAATTCGTAACGCAGAGCAGGAGCCGTGACAGGTATGAAAAAGTTTATGCATATATTCTTGATCAGCGTCACCTTCTGAATCGGTATAGCAATGTCCGTCTGGCTGGCTGTTTGTGGAAATCATTTCAATATTTTTTGAAAGCAAGACAACTCAACGAAATTTTGTTCACTGCTTTTGCCGTAAAAGACAATTTGTGACATTAAAAATGAGCAAAATCAGTCAAAGGACACGCCTACCACCCAAACAAAAAATTATCTGAAACGCTACATTAAGGTCAGTATTCACGGAAATGCAACCAAATTACATTCTTATACTAGAAATAGTAAGAGCAAGTTCCGAACAAAAATTTGGCAAACTCAGACAAAAGCGCGTGGCACTTTATACTGCGTAGGTATCAATATCATTTGTGGTTCCGACATATTTATTCAAAAATTATGTAAAATTGGTTTATATAGCACAATTTTATATAAAATGGCTTAAAATACTTTTATATGAACTTCTATATAAAATTTATACAAAAATAGTATAAAAGATTTTTGTATGGTGATACTATTAAATTGAAACTAAAATAATGCAAATTGTATTATAACTTTATTTGCATAAATTTTATACTAACAAAAGTATAAACAGTTTGTATACCAAGTTCTAGCATAGATTTTATACCAAATTTGGTGTGGACTTATATTCATTCCAATTTGGTTTGAATTTTACACTTTAACTTTTTGCTGTGTAGAAAAAATCAAGTTATCTTATAAAAAAAGTGCGTGTAGCATAAAATGCTCAGGATCACCCAAAGAAAGTGTGTGAATTTCTCAGAATTTTCTGAGACAGTTTATAATTTTTCAAAAATTGGTCCAAAAAAATAAAAAAACGGTTGAAAAATCACACTTATTCTTTGAACGATTCTAAGCATTTTGAGCCTAATGCACTTTTTTTGTAAGATGCCTTGCTTTTCTGTACTACTGATAAAAGACTTTCACGGCGTCACTATATTGTTAATAACTTTTGAACCAATATCGGTAACTCCCATTTTTTTAGTACATATATATTTCCTACACTGAGAAAGGAGTATATTTCCCTCACAGAAATATATTTGATTAAACATTTTAGAAAATATTTGTTAGTAATTGACAAATTTTGGTAAATATTAATGTGCCTTTAATTGGACCTTGAAATATTGTTGATTGGGCCAAAAATGATATCTGTTTGATGGAATGTCAAATATTTGCTATATTTTAAAAAAAAACCTTCTCTAGGGTTCGAGTACATTCAAAAAAATTAAAATAATCAAAAAAAAACATCATAAAATATAATATACGCTATAAAAGTAAAAAAAATTAAACAATTATTAAAAAAAAAACACTTTCTTGTCTAGGATTCGAACATACAACCCCAAGGTTATCAGTCAAACGTCTTATGCACTGAGCTACCTCCATCTACAATAATTTAAAAAAATACTGAAAAACTTCAAATATATATAGACAGAGTTAGCTGCATATACAAGACGTTTGACAGATATCCTGGAGGTTGTATGTTCGAATCCCAGACAAGAAAGTGTTTTTTTTTTAATAATAATTTTATTTTATAATTTTATTTATAATTTTATCGACATGTTAGTTCCTAATTCATAAAAATATTAATAAAAATAAAGGCCTTAATAAAAAAGAATAAAAATCTTTATATTCAAACATATATTTGGTAATTATCAACAAATATACGATTGAACCAATAAAATTGCTCAAATATGCCACTCATTAAATAATATCAAATATTCGATTCGCCTATATCAAATATATTATTTGTTAATTATTACCAAATTTTGATGTATATAATCGTACTGTTTTCTCAGTGTAGATATGTAGAGAGTGCGCAAATTTTTTTATAAATTTTTGCAGAGGCGGAGAAATTGCTTAATTTTATATTTGTTTATATGAAATAGGGATTTTCAACAATAAATGATAAAATTTTAGTACCAAAAATAAAAACCAATCTATTCCCAGATCTTTGCTTAACACTTAACAACCCACTGGATCCGCCAGGAACCAACCAACTAAACTCAAAATTTCATTAAACAAATTTCTTTTAAACTTCCCGCTGTAACTTCAAAAATGTATGTTGATTCAAGAGCCACCGTTTGCGTCCAGAGCCGCTTGAAACCAACTTCATTTGACAGCTGTATATTCAGTAGAGATATTCAATCTTAAGAAAAAACACTTCTGTAAGATTCCGTTTTTTAAAAAAATTATTTTTGTGGTAAATTCACTATTATCAAAGATGTAAAAAATATTTTCTTTGCCGCTAAAGGGTCTGAAAGCTATTGTAAGTTTTAGAAAAAAAATTTGGATTTTACTTTAGTGGATTTTTTTGCATTTATGGTTGGTTCCTTGCGGAACCGTCAAGCACCAGGAGTTCGAAATTCATACAACAAATATCACTCATACATCTTGTGGTGCTTATTTAATGTAACGAAAATTTTCATATTTTACTTACTAAGTAGTTGCCCGGGAGCGACTTCGTTCGCCCGTTCCCGATACCCTTTAAAAGTGTACGTACTCAATCTCATCCATATCTGTCACACAGTCTCAGAAGGTCTTTTTTTATATCGTTTTATTGGACATTCTTCCAGCGGATGTTATTCGTCCCGGTGCCAGGTTTTTAATATACCGGCCGATGCCAAGAGTATTTCAAATTAGACTTTGCCCTGGAATCTCAACTGATAGCATGCCTTCAAAATCAAAAAATCATGCGAATGGGATATGGGATTATGGGATTTTCCAAGAACCCGGACGAAGCCGAGAGTATTTCGAAATAAAATGTATCCTTAAACCATGCAATGCAAAATGGCTATAAAGGAGAGGAAAAATCATGCAAATCGGGCTAATGATTCTCAAGTTATGGAGACACAGACACACGTTGTATCTTATATATTTAGTAGGATGATTTTGAAATGACATTACTGTACCTACTGGTATGAATTCAATTTCGCCTAAACAACGTTGTATATTAATCAGAATATATCAAGAAAGGAAATCCGCGATGCAACAATCCGAATTGATTATTCCACACAAAATTTGTGTTTTTCCCTGAAAAACGCTGTATCAGTAAGATTTACCAAAACTAAATGCGGTTGTTGATAGATTTATGCTAATTTCTCTTCATTTTCATGCAGTTTTATTTAATATTTCTCTGGAAAAGTTCTTTGTTACAAAAATCATATTTTTCAATTTTGATGTTCGGATGCCTTGTGGTTCCGCTAGGAACTAACCAGATATTTTTTACCTAATTCTGGTAAATGTCAACTATGCTCAAAGTCGTACAACAAAAGTTGTCCAGAATCACAAGTTTAATATGTTACATTTTTTTCAGCTCATTAAAAAATATCAGGCTTTTAAGGGTTAATAAATTGAAAAAAAATTTTTTAAATTTTTACTAAGTAGAGTAGAATGGGGCAATGTCGTGCACTCAACTTTGACATGCTCGTAAAGCCGTACATCTCAAGCGAATGCGACGAGTAAGCATCCGATCGAAAGATAATTTCATTGGTTACATCCCTGTGTAACAACATTTGTGTAGCGAGAAATTGTGTTTGCGTAAGTGAAGAAAAAAAAAATGTGCACGACATTACCCCCCTCAAAATTTGTGGGGTAATGTCGTGCATTGTTTTCCGAGTATAGTAAAGGTACCAAAATGTGTGAGAAATGATAGGTAGTGGTTCTATTAGAGGAGATTTAGCATTATCATGTATTTATTCATTATTATACAAGTGTGAAGTACATAATATGTTGTGTAGAGTAGAACGGGGCAATGTCGTGCACTCAACTTTGACATGCTCGTAAAGCCGTACATCTCAAGCGAATGCAACGAGTAAGCATTTGATCGAAAGATTATTTCATTGGTTACATCCCTGTGTAACAACATTTGTGTAGCGAGAAATTGTGTTTGTGTAAGTGAATGTGCACGACATTACCCCAATGGTCGTTTTAAAGGTCAACTTCGATAACTCGGTGAAGCCCAACATTTTTTTCGAAAACCAAATACTTCTTTCCTTTGGCAGGATATTTAGTTTCAGAAAACACTTACCTGGTATATTTTCCCGCAAGGAAAATTATTTTTCTGACCCGATGAGCGTGCGTTTTGAAAAAAATGTTACTCTGTAGAGACGAACTGGTGAAAATTGCTAGTATTATGTGCATAAGCTCAGTAGGTCAGCAGGTCCCTACCTTACGAACAGTTGGTAAATCATTCAATTCTTTGGGCTAAAACAGCCAGTGCACGACATTGCCCCCTGCACGACATTACCCCGTTCTACTCTGGTTACTTCAAAAAATAATTATTTTTGAAGCTTTTTTTACATTAAATTTCTAAGGTGTCTCACATGAAAAATTTTTGGTCTAAACTAACTATTTTGATTTTCAAATCTTCACTGCAAATATTCAAATTTCAATAGCTGTGCTCCGATATGAGCTAGAACTAACATTTCTTAGGGGCTCTTTTAACATTTTCATTGTTCTTTAAGAATTATGAGTTTAACTTTTGGCTGCTTAAGATTAGAAGAGCTACATATCAAGCATTTTAAGGCTTATTAACAAATTTTTAACAAAAAGTAGCTAATGGTTTTCATTTTAATATAACTATTCCGAAATGACTTCAAACTAATAAATAATATTGTATGTCCCGAGGACTACTCTTTCAATTTTGGTTGCAAGTATTTTTAGCTCCTTTAAATTAAAGAAGCCACTTAACGAAATGCCGTAGGTACGTATTTTTTTTTAAATTTTTAACGAAAACTGTAAAACACATACGTTCAATTAAAACATAAAAAATTCATAAATCTGTTTCAGTGCAATTAAGCAAATTCGTTTGTCAAACAACCTCAACATGTGTAATTAATTATGTAAAATTAATTCGCGTACATTGAGGTACTTTTAACTACATACATACAGGTATGTATGTAAACATGTGAATTTTTAATTAATTCATTTTACCACACTTCATTATGCGTTATTTTTGTGTATATGTTATGTATAGTTATTTGTATGAAAATTAGTGTTAAAGTTTTTCGTTGTATGCTTTAAGGGGTTCGAACACTGTAAACGCTTTAATTTCAGGTGGTTTTTATTTTATTTATTAAGAAAAATTGGCTTGACATATAAATATAAAACTTTGTATATGTATTAATTGAAGTTAATACTACCTGAAAAAATTTAGTATTTTTTTTTTTATGTATCGAGTTTGGCCACTGTCCTCCGTCAAACTTGATGCACCTTGATGCCAGTGGCGTTGACAGCATTGCAGCAAAACGGAGCGTCCAATAGCAAAAACCCAAAAATATTTTTAGAGTACAAATAAATGACTATAGCTTGACGTAGGGGATTTTGAAAATATCAATTTACAAAAAAATTGCAACCAATTAAAAAAAAAAAAAAAATTTCATGAAATTTTCTCTAAATAAAAGTTCATAAAAAAAGATTAAAAAATGTAAGCAAAAAACCGCTGCGTTCTGCCATAGAAACGTGTTTTTTCTACAAAATGCCGTTAAGATCAAGTCGATCGGACAAAAACTCTCCCAGTTATGCGGTCAACGCGGTTAAAAAAAGTGGTTTCATAAAAACTGCGTGTAAAGTTTTAGAAGAGACCAATTGCATCAACATCAAATTTTATCATGTAGTACTAACTTCAATTAATACATATACAAAGTTTTATATTTATATGTCAAGCTAATTTTTCTTAATTAAAAAAATAAAAACAAATTGAAATTAAAACATTTACAGTGTTCAAACCCCTTAAGGAAAGTACACATTTTGTGTAAAACAGTTGAATGCGAAAACAACAGTGCAATAAAATAAATAAAAAAATATTTGTTTCATACAATTAACGAACTGTTATCCACAGCATATTGTTTTGTATATTTTACATTTTACTGTTGTTTATATAACTTAATGAAATTTGTGAAACATTTTGCTTCTCTTGTTTATATAAAAATATTGCATTATTTGCATTCACATTTGCATAGATAGAAATTACTCATACGCACTGTGTGTCAATAAAATATTGAATTTTTTTTAATGAAACTTTATTAATTTATACAACAAAAATAGGTGTTTCAATTACGGCTGCCAATTAAAACCCAAAATATTTTAACTTTATAATGCAAATTAGCATAAGTTCATGCCTCATTGAATATACAAGTGTGTGCCTGCGGCAAAATTAAAGAGTGAGATTAACGTAAGAAGCTTGGAAAAGTCAATTGTCACCATTAATTAATGATGGCATTGAATAACGCATGATACACACATGCATTCACACATGGTTAATTAGATGTTTGTGTGTGTGTGTATGTTTTTCAAAATACCCCAGTAGAAAATAGTTTCGTTGATCTAATTTCAAGCGCAATATTTAAGAAGCTAAAACATTCAACAGAGAATGACTTTTAAAAACCGTGCATAAGCTTTCACGCTGGTTTATTATTGTTAGTTTGGCTCAAACCATCGACATTTCGATGCCAAGCTGCATAGAGTCCAACAAGTTTTGTAGAAGCTACTTTTCTGACGAGCTCCTCTGCCTGCAAGACAATAATTTCCTGATACCCAAATAAGAAGATTCTTCGATTGAGATAAAAATTTAATTTGAAGTTAAAGACATTCCTAAACAAGTAATGTGGTCATTTAAAGAAGTTCAAGACTAATAGTTTTGCTTTACTGTCAATTCTTCGGAAATCCATTGTCATATATTCTATGAGACTATATTATAAGTACTTCTGACTGAAAAACCGTACAAACAAATGTTTTGTTGGCTCTAGAGTTCTATTGGGTATAAAAATACAAGCGCAAACACAGGCTCTAAGTTGGAAACATGTGTTGTGATTACACACTATTAATCTTCAACATGATTCTTGTATTGTAACCAGAGGGGCCCACTCAGCAGCGCGCACCTACAGTTATACTTTGTTATGAGCACACACACACTTTTGTAACTTGAGAACAACTACACTCACTGTCAAGGTGCGTCGCACACACACACTGCACAAGCCAACTTTATGATAATTTGTTTGTAATGGTAGCAAGTTCTTAGTGCAAATACACGCATGTAAGCTAATTTTGTTTTTAGGAAGAATTTCTTTTTACTTTTTTTTAAAAATAAAGAGAAAATTGTTGTAACCAATATGCCAAGTTGTAAGTTGCACTTAGGCACGTTTTTCTTCGTTATGATGAGATATTTATGAGTGAATTAGATTTATGATGTTTAAAATGTTGAGTACTTCTGTTTTTGGAATGAAAACTTTAGAGAAATGTGTTAATTGTAGCAATAAATGACGTCAGCGAAATTAGTTCAACTTTTTATGTTGGCACCCACTGTCTAAAATTGAATTGAAATTGAAAAATGAGGTTAATAATAAAGAGAAACTACAATTGTAGTGTGTTACTTATGACTTTAACTTCTCAGCAAAGACTTAAGGACTACAAAATAGCTTTATAATGAGATATATGTCATTTTGTATGGGTTTGAACAATTGGAAATTTTCCAGAATTAGAACTGAATCATTTAAAGTTTTTCTTCAAAAATTTTTTTGGAAAATAAGATCACCTTTGTACCAAACAAATAAGTTTTTCTCACTTGAATTAAGTATCTTTATTAATAGTTAGTCACGGCCAGCTTGAAAAAATTTAACTGAAAGGTTCGAGGCCGACGGATTTTTTATTGGGCTCTTTTCAGGACATCATCCGAAGTCAATCCTGACAAAAATCCAAATCGCAATACGTGCCGATTTTGAAAACGGTCAGTTTTTGCTATTTTTAAACGAATATTTTCAAATGTTTGCACTTGTGCATATATCGATCTCTGCTACACTCTTATGTGAAAGCTCATTCAATTTTATGAATATTTGCCTAAGAAAACATACCTCTGCGTTTAATTTCAGTTCGGCACATTGAAGGAAATAAATAAGCCGCTTTTTTTAATTTTACAGAACAATATACCAAAATTTTCAATATTTAGTATGAAAATAAAAAAATATTAAATGCAAGGTAAAATTTTCGATCGAAAATGCGCTGAACTAAAGTTGTACGCAGAGGTAAATATTCATAGTATTGAATGAGCTTTCACATAGGGGCGCAGCCGAGGTCGATATATGCACAAATAAACATTTGAAAATATTCGTTTAAAAATAGCAAAAACTGACCGTTTTCAAAATCGGCATGTTTTACGATTTGGATTCTTGACAGGATTGACTTCGAATGATGTCCTGAATAGAGCCCAATAAAAAACTCCGTCGTACTCGAACCTTTCAGTTAAATTTTTTCAAGCGGGCCGTGTAGTAGTATCGCCAGAAAGAGAGAATTCATTAATCGTTGTAAGCTTTTTTAGATGCAAAAGAAACATTATTAAAAGTTTTTAAATTTTTCTCACATTACTCACATGGTTAAAATCGAAAAGTATCGAAAAACATCTAAAATATCGGTTAAAGTACAAAAGTATTGTACAACATACTAAGAATCGGTAAATGTCTAAAAACATCAAAAAACTTCTAAAATATCGGTTAAAGCACTAAAGTACAGAAAAACATAAAATATAGGTTAAAGTACGAAAGTGCAATGCAAAAGCATTGAAAAACATCCAAAACATCGGTTAAATTGCGAAAGTATCGGAAACCATTTAAAATATCAAATAAAATAAAAAACATCGAAAAACATCTAAAATATCGGATAAAGTACAAAAGTATCGAAAAGCATCCTAACTGTCGGTTGAAATCCAAAATTTCGTAAAGCATCTAAAATATCAAATAAAGTCCAAAAGCATCGAAAAGCATCTTCAGATTGGTTACAGTCCAAAACTTTCGACAAACATCTAAAACATCGATAATAGTCCAAAAAAATCAAAAAATATCTTAAATAACTGTTATATTGCAACAGTATCGAAAACATCTACAATAAAATGTTGAATAAAGTCCAAAAGCATCGTTAAGCATCTTAAGATAGGTTACAGTCCAAAACTTTCGAATAACATCTAAAATATCGATAAAAATCCAAAAATATCAAAAAACATCTAGTATTTCGGTTAAAAAACAAAAGTACCTAAAACATGTAAAATATCGGTTAAAGTACATAAATATCGAAAGTATCTCAATTGTCGATTAAAGTCCAAAAATATCAAAAAACATCTTAAATATCGCTCAAAGTACAAAAGTATCGAAAAGCATCTTAACAACACATTTATAGGGGAAACTAAGTACTTATGACTCTATTTTTAAATGCCTTAATGGCAACTTATGACAAAAATTTTTAGTTAAGTGCATCTCACATCAGAGTAACTTTCATATAAAAAAAAAAAGAAATTGAAAATCGATTAAATAGTTAGCAGGTTAAAGGTCATGATAATTGAGGAGTGGCCGTACCAAAGGGCCTAAGCACCATTTTGAGGCAAAAGTAATGTCATACTTTTTATGTGCCTAATAGTCTGTTATTTGACTGTTGTAATTTTTTTAACAGAATGACATCAATTTCACGCTATCAAGAAAATTTTTAGTTAAAACAGAAAACTTTTAAGAATTTTTAAGTGTGTTACTTAATGACATTTTATAAATTGAAAATTGAAACAGAAAACAATTTTATTAATTTCTAACAAAATGCCACCCGTTTTATATTATGACACTACTTTTGCCTTGAAATGGTACTTAGGCCCTTTGGTACGGCCACTCCTCAATTGTTATTTTTTTTTTTTTTTTACTTCATAAAAAGTTTGTTTAGATTTATTTCACTGAAAAATCATTATTCTCATGAGCTACCTATCACATAAATCGAATCAGGTGTCATTTTCAGCAAATACTTATGATATTTGATTGATGTGTTACTACTCTTTCCAAAACCATGTCTGAAACCTAATTAAGTGAAAGTAGTAGAAAAATACCATTTATTAATTAAAAGCAGCATTCAAATACGCAATATAATTAAAAGTTTCTAGGAATTTCGACCTTGAAAAAACATTGCACAAAAACTTCAACACACTCAAACTCTCACATTAATTTGTTGCACCACATAGCGAACACACATATTCATAAAAATTTCAATTTATATGTTATTTATACAAAATATATTGCTTCACATTAATTATACAACCCATCTATCCATCCCAGGCATGTGCCGCACATAACATTCTTGTAATTCTCATAACTAATTATGGCCGCAGGTAGGGTGAAAAAGTTTTGCACTCATGCACGTGAAAGCAGTTTAAAATCTGTTCATATGTAAGTATGTAAATAGAGCTTTTCCATGCACAATGGCAACTACTTATATACGTATTGCTAAAGTTCAAATAATGATATAAATCATTATGTTATTTAATTAAGAAAAACCCTTAAATAGAAATGGTATTATCGTTGGTTTTGCCCATCTCAAATGCCTTTTTAAATTAGGTTAGTTCATAATAATAAGAACTAATTAAAATTAAAATAAGTAATGAATTTCTAGTTACATAAATCTATAGTTAATTTAAAACTAAGGATTTTTTAGTAAGTAGATAGTTTTAGGATAATCGCATGGAACGGGATTGACGAACTATCGCGCAACCGTTTGATTAACAGTTGCACAAGAGTTGCATGATTATCGAGTGCAGCAGCAACCCTGGTCCTAAAACAGTGAGTGCAACTTGTCGAATTCAATCGATAAAAGGAAACAGCTGATCGTGGATGAGAATAGAATATTGGAATACAAGTTTCGGCATTGGTATCGCTATCTAGTAACCCAACCGGCAACAAGGTAAGACGTGTTCTTCAAATATTTCAATTATCCGTGGACGAAGCTGAGAGTTTCAATCAAAACCCAGTACATACGTATCAGTGGACAGTGAATAAGACCGTAGGCTTTGTTTTCTAGATAATTTTGTGACCTGACCCGATAGTGTTACGGTGGCGCTGGCTCTCGTGAACAAACAAGACAGACAAGCACAGGTTAGTGGAGGACAACGGAGAGGCAGCGGTGAAGCGACATTCTTGAATCCTGACGTCTCATCTGGGCGGAAACACACACCGGCTACGCGACAAGTCCACGAGGAGGCAGTGGTTTTTTAATACATATTAAGAGTGCTTTTCACGAAAAATATAAACAGTGAAATAACACCCGGAAAATTGTGAAAAGTGTTTCTTTCCTTGGCGGGGAAATAAAGTTTTGTATACGAACCCTGGGCGCCGACGGCTATACCCCGGCTAGCGGCAAAAAGTTTCGTTAACCTTTCGCCTAATTTTCCTGGGCAAAGTTGTAGTATTGAGGTGATGACATGAACATATTTATTTCAGCAAATTTAGCTCGAATAAAATAAAGAGCAGTTTGAAACGAGCAATATACTTATTTTTCAAAAATAAACAAAATTTTAATAAATAAAGTTGTCATAAACAAACATTGACTAGAAAAACAAAACTTTAAAAATGCTGCTCATTTCAAATTAAATGAATGCATTTCTACTTCATATGTATCTTTGTATGTATTGTCATTGCATTTAAATTAAAAATTAAATTTTGTGCTTTTCGTGTTGTCACTTTCATTATTATTTAATTATGTATTTGTTTTGTGTATGTGACATTTCTGTCTTAATGCCAATACAAATGCAGAGATTTTCATCTTTATATTATAGTATTATCATGTCATTTCATTGATTCCCGAAAAATCCTTTTGATCCTGTACGGCTTACGTCGCGTACTAGACGAGTCGTGCTGTTTGTATGTATTTGTCACTTATTACTGTATCTGTATTTAGCTGACGTGATACATTTTCAAAATGATATGTATGTTAATTTTAAGTATAATTAAATATTATGGAATTAACATATTTATTTATGTTGCATTTTTGCATTTTAAATTCGCAAAAAATGTATAAAAATAACTTTAGTTCAATTTAATTCAATGTCACCCATACGTCATGATGTTTTATATTGTCGTAATTAATATTTGCGTTACAACTCAAAAAAGTGCGCAGAAAATTTTTTCGATGCAAATTAAAATATATTTTTTATAGCCATTATCATATGTTAAGTTTATGCTACAAAAATACCATTTTCTGTTGATGGCCATTTTGAGGAAACCCTTATTTTTCAATTATTTTAATTATCCTTTTGTTACTTAAAAATTCCGCTTTTAGTGAAATTTCAACAACGTTAAATATTTTCTTAAGCTTTTTGCTTTATAGAAAAGAATAAATTTATTTGCTTCGAAGTGGTTTCAGTATTATACTTCTGAGCGGCCATTTCTTAAACTCATATTTTATTGTAGAACACAAAATCCTTTATAAAACATCCAAAGCAAATTAATCGTTAAATGCATCCAAGCGAAAATATCGAAAGTCAATGAGATGGGCAAACTTGTGCGTATGAGTATCAATTAAATGCAAAAACTTCAGTTTCAATTTAATTAAATGTTGCGCATACGTCGTGTTACAATAATACATTTTTTCGCAAATTAATATTATTACATAATTGGCTGCTTAATAAAACACAAACAATGGAATTTTAAGCCAGAAAAACAAAAGCTCAAAACAATTTCTGTTCGGATTAATTCAATTTATAAGAGTAATTAGTTTGAAATGGGAAATTTTATCAGATATTTTTTTTAAATGTAATGAGTAGAAAAACAATTTAAATCATATCGTGGATTATTTTCATTCTCACACTCAATCCATCTAAATTAGAAAACAATCAATTCAAAACAATTAAGTATTTCAGCTGCCCTTGAAAAGTTTTGCGTACGTAACTTGGCAACAAACTTATAGATAATTTCCATTTGGCATTGATTTGATTTCATCAAACACAAAGGCATTTAATCGCCTATGAGATTAATTCAAATTTAACTTTAGCACAAAAAGAAGAAAAAATGAATTGACATCTGGTGTTATACAATAGTTAAATACCCTACATTTTTATTAATAATACTGTCTACTCTCAATGCGCCCTTCCGGCAACATGGCAGACAGGATATGAACTTTTTTTATTGGTATGTGCCACTCTTTGCGAGTGTGGGCAACCGGTTAAAGCCTGTATTGCGCATCATGATGATATTTCCTGAGGGTCCAAACCCAATAATCATAGTGAATTGAATACTAACACCTGTGTCACTAAGACAATACTTTGTTCGCAGTCTGGACTACATGTTTTAGGGCGTGATTCTCGCTGTTCGGGTTCATGTGAATACGAACTTCGTAAGCTAAGAGCACGAAAACATGTACCTCCGGACTTACGTGGTTTGAAGTTCATTCGCACAGGAATGTGATTTAAGTAAAGTTCGTAAATTTTATGCGAAATTCGTAACTCAAATGATAGTTTTTGAGAAGTCAATAAGCGGAAAAATAATCAAATAAGTGCCACGCCCACAATAGAACTTTTTGAAAATTTTATGTAAGCTTTTAAGGTTACCCCCTTTTTTTTAATTTAAATTTTTCTTAAACCAAACTTTTTAATTAAAACGTTTAAATATATTTTTCAGAAGGCCATAAAAAAAACATATATATTTCAAGGATTGTCACTTTATTTCCGAAAGTTTTGGTCAAATAATTTTTTTGAAGTTAGTTTATTGACTGTTTCTCATGGCTTGTATAGTACTAATGAAAGTACCAACGCGCTTTTTCTAAATAATTTTTTTATTTTTTTTTTTTTTTTTTTTTTGAACTTCAGAATTAAAATTTTTGGTTTCAAAAACGTTCTAGTGAACTTTCTGAAATTTCAACATAATTTTTCAGTGCTGCTAAATGGCTTTTTTTTAAGTTTTGCTTAAACCGTATGTTTAATTTTCAAAAAAGTTTAACTGAGCGTTTTTGAACTCAAAAATTTCAATTTATTTGAAAAAAGTATGATCTAAACAAAATTTTGTGGCAAAATACGGTTTAAATTAAACTTACGAAATATTAGGCAGCAACCCTGAAAAACTGTATTCTCAAAAGTCTATCTCAGAGTTTTTGAAAACCGAAAAATTCAATTAAATGATAAGAGAAAAATTTTCGAAACAAAATTCGAAACTAGGTGGCAACCCTTACAAAATTTAAAACCATTTTTTTTATGCTTTTTAATTAAAAAGTTCGATTTTAGCAGAACTAAAAAAAAATATTTGGCAACCCTGAATGCTACACGTATGCATAATTTTCTAAAAGTTTATGTGAGGGTTTTTTTAAAGCCAAAAAAATCAATTTAGTCAATAAAATATGATTGGAGCAACATTTTGGAAAATAACTGATTGATTAAGTGAGTGTTGGTGGCAACCCTGAAACCCTATGCACAATTTTTAGAACGTTTATCTTAGAGTTTTTGGAAACCAAAAATTGCAATTCAGTCAATAAAATATGATTGGAGCAAAATTTTGGAGAACATTTAGTTGGTAACCCTGTGAATATATGTTGGATTTTTGATCGCTTTCAGACTGAAAAGTTTATTTTTTTAAATAAGAAGTTAGATTAAAGTAAAATTTAAAAAAAAACTATGTTGCAACCCTGAAAAACATGAAAAATTTTCAGAAAGTTTGCCTGAGAGTTTTTGAAAAGCAAAAGTTTAATTTAAGTCAAAAAATATCCTTGAAATGAAGTTTTGAAGAATAACTAGGTGGTAATCCTTTAAATATATGTTGGAATTTTAATCAATCGCTTTAAGGCTAAAATTTTGGTTTTTTTAAATAAAAAGTTAGATACAAGCAAAATTTAAGAAAAAAAGTAAATGGCAGCCCTGAAGAACAATGTAAATTTTTCAGAAAATTTATCTGAGGGTTTTTGAAAACTAAAATTTTAGTTAAGTCAAAATATATGATCAAAAATTTGGAGGGTCGAAGACTCTTAAAATATATGTATGTTTGTTGAATTTTTTTAATCGTTTTCATACTAAAATTTTTTCTTATTTCAATTAAATAGTTCGATTTAAGCAAATTTAAAAAAAAATAGGTGGTAACCCTGAAAAAGTATGCATAATTTTTGCGAGTTTTTGAAAACCAAAAATTTCAATTAAGTCAAAAAAATATAATTGGAGTAAAACTTTGGAAAATGATTAGGTGGCAACCCTAAAAATATACTTATGTTGGATTTTTAATCGTTTTAAGAATAAAATTTGTAATATTTCAGCTAAAAAGTTCGATTTAATCAAAATTTAAAAAAAAAACGACTGCTTACCCTAAAACATTATGTACAATTTTCAAAAAGTTCGTGAATTTACGCATTCACGTGTAGTACGAATTCACGCAATCCGACAAACTGTGCGTTACAAACGAAAGTACAAAGTACATAGACCCTGTGTGTAGTGTATAAGAAAACAAAACAACTTTTTCTTTAATTCAAAATGAATTCGCTCTACTTAACATTTTTCTAACGAAATCGTACAACTTTCTTAAGGAATAAATAATTTTCTATTGTTGGAAGTTGGTATATATTGCAATGTCCTGTGAGACCATTTTAAAATTTTATATGTAAGCAGCCCTAAATCACTTTGCATATTTTAATAGAAGACGCATAGCATTGGAATTGGGACAAAAACAAAAGAAAAAAAGTCACCATCCATATTGCCAACAACATCAACATTTTTTATTCCCTTACGCATAGAATTATGAAGTGTGCCATTTGGAGGGGGAGAGAATGCAGAATAATTTAAAAAAATTTTATGTTTTCTTTTCACTAAACTCTGGCAACAAAGCCATTATCACTGTGGCTAACAAAGGATCTATTCTATCCGATTTCATGTAAAATGCTTTTTCCATTTCTTTCATTGGTTTCACTCACTTTCATTTTGTGCTGCTACCAACCAACCTTTACAACTTGGAAGTGATTAATAATTCCTGTCAGCTGCTCATATCACTTTTCCATGTATGGATTCAATCTATTGATAAGAAGAAATTGTCTGTGTATGTTTGCACGTACATGGTTACTTTTGCTTTATCCTCTGACTATCGGTAGGTACTCTAAGTGGGAGGTAAAACTCAAAACAACTCGAATGTAGACCATGAAAAAGTTTTCCATAAAAAACATTCTTACTTTCCTTCCACTTCCTCGCTCGTTTGCTTAGACTTTGTGGGTAACCTTAAGATTTTTAACAACAAAAATGAAAACTTAGAGTACAAGTGCAAGTTCTGTGTAATGGATACACCAGGTGCGTATTCGATGAAATGTTTTTGAAATTTTCCATACATTAACAAATTTCCGACAATGCCATATAACATTGAAATATCATGAAAGTAAATTTTTTTGAAACAACTTAGTAAAGTTATTCTTAAGGCAGAAAACTTTTTGAAATGCTTAAAAATTTAATTTTTATAAAAAAAAAAAAAAAACAACTTCTTAATGTGCAAAGGAAAATTAAATATCAAGAAAAAATTTGTATTACAAAAAGGCTTTGGTATTGCTATAGATTTTTTCGCCAAAACACTAAATACTTAAAAGCGTTCAAAATTGCACCGCAATTCATTTCCGTTGATTAATTTCCACTTAAATTACATGAGAGCCCCCTTTAAGAGTGGAAGAAATGTGGTAGTATGTTTGAAAGAAATGTTTGAGATGAAAAATTAATGTGGGTCGGTGAACATTTTTTCTCGGCAACAAGGAATATTTTAGTGCTCTTTCACTCACATTTTTGTTAATAAAAAAATTTTTCAAAAATAGATCCCATCGTTTGCCCATTCCAAAAATAGTCTTAAAATTTGTTAAATACATTAAAGTTTTTTGGAAATTTTTTTTTAAAAAATCGAAGATTAGGTATAATCACCCTGCAGGACCACGGACTATACCAAAACTAGTTTGCAAATTACTCCATGGGAGAAACCGAATAGTCCAAATTCTGGTCTCATTACATATAAATAAAGTTCTATTTACGTTCAGCATTGTTTATCATTGGGCGTAACCAATTGTCTCCTTATGCATTACATTCGGACCAGAAAAAAAGTCAATTGTCTCTTTATGCATTACAATCGGATCAGAAAAAGGCCAATTTTTTTTTTTATTTTATTTTCAGCAAATTTAATTTGAAATTTAAATTTTACACAAAAATGTCAAAAGGTTTCATAGCCGAATGTGCTAAAGAGTTTATTATATATTTCTAAGCAATGTGTTCCGGGTTCGAATCTCAGTGTGGATGAACATTTTTTTATAAATTTTTTATTATGTTATACTTCGGCTATGTTGGACATATCGCCGGTGCTTACGAAGACTATCTCTTCTTTAAATGTGGACAAGAAAATCCTTTTTTTCAAACTGCGGCGAAAAAGATCTTTTTGTGCGAATGCGGACAAGAAAATCACTTTTTACAAAATGCGGCGAAGAAAAACTCTTTTTTAAAAATGCAGCGTAAAAAATCACTCTTTCGATTAGTAATGCAAATTTTTTCGGTAAAAGGAATAGGAAAATTTCTCTATTCACTAAATAAAGAGATTTTCTTCGCCGCATTTTGTAAAAAGTGATTTTCTTCGCCGCATTTTGTAAAAAGTGATTTTCTGCGCCGCATTTTATAAAAAGTGATTTTCTTGTCCGCATATTACAAAAAAGATTTTTTTCGCCGCAATTTAAAAAAAACAGATTTTCTTCGCCGGAACTTTCGGTTGGAAGATTTTCTTCGTAAGCACCGGCGATATTTTTCATTTTCTGCTCCGAAGACTCTTCAAACAAATTGTGTACAAATTAATAGAAATTTAAAAATCACCGAGTGAAAGATTTGAACCCGGACCTCTACACGCTGTGCAACCCTTTAGACCGATACACTATCGCTTGCCTTTCTTCACAATAGACAAACTGCCAAACAGTAGGTAGTCAGTAACGATATAATTTCACTGATACAATCGATACGCAACTGGACCACTTTTAGTACTAATGGCAGATTATGCATTACATTTGGGCCATTTTTGATACAAATTTTTTAACACTTGACGATACTTTGTTTACCACTTTTAACAGCGATTAAATGTTTTTCATTACTTCACATCAGCTTTTCAATTTTTGTTTTGAAATAAAATCCAGAAACAATTTTCAACGCTCCAAAAAGCAATCATCCAACTTTGCAACGGCACTGTCTACTAAAGCATTAAAAGTTATCAGAAACACAACAATAACCCCAATGATGTCGATACGCACACGTACAGAGTAAAAGAGAGTGCAACGCATTTGTATGTTAATCCAAATACACGTACATCGACTATCTTTTAAAGTATACGTATAGTTGCATTTAGGTGAAAGCTTGTGAACACAGACACGCACACACGCTTGTAAATACAATAACATAGACATTCAAGTACTTGCACCATTCATATGAAAACAAAATTATATACATTATACGAGTACAAGCATTAGGGTGGTTTTGCATTAAAAAAAAGGTACAAAAAAATGTAAGCTTAAATAGTCAGAATTTAACAATTGATATAAAAGAACATCAAAAGTAATTAAAAGCAATAAAAATAATTGAAGCAATAAATATTTTTATAGACCAGTCAGATTAGATTTGAGTCTTGCACTCATTCCAAACTTCATGAAACTTCATAAACATGCTGAATGAAAATGTCTTCGTACTTGAGCTATAAGCTTTCCACTCCAAGTTGTACCTTTTCCACATCATATTAATGGTCTTTTTTCCAATCAAATTAAACTTTTTTCGAATTCAATAAAACTTTTCCAAATCACGCGGCCAGCCCACTCCACATTTTGGAAAAATATTCATCCATATACCAAGTTTCATAACGAAAGCTGCTATAGATACAGAGATAAGTATAACTTTTGATTTTATCCATTGCAAAGTTTAATTTGATGTCGAAAAAGGTTGTATTGATTGGAAAAAATTGAATTTGATTTCGAAAAAGATCAACAAGATATGGAAAATATATAATTGGTAGGGTAAAACATCTACGTAACAGCATTTTCTAACTGTCCGACTGGTGATTTTTCGATACCACTCTAATTTGCGTACTACGGCGTAGTAGTAAAATACTTGTACTTAGCAGAATTTTTGCAGAGTATCCTTAGCAATAAAACAACAGGAGCAATAACAACAAGTAAAACTGAATGCAACAACTCGCTTAATGTTGTTTGCTCCTGCTGGAGTGAAGAATTTCAATTTTGTTGTTGGTTTCAGGATAAGAACATTCATGTGGCACTGTTGCTAACTTCAATAAGTTTGCACAACTTTATGGTGAGTTCAAATTAGAGCAAATATCAGTGCATGATGATGATTTTCACTTCTTAATGTCATGGCAATTTCAAAGTAATAATTTGCACAATTATGAATTTTATTTGCTTATGGGGCAAATAGCCAGACAAATATTTTTGCTCTTGAAAATTTCTAAGAATTTAAAAAATTTCTTACTTGTTGGATATTATAGTTTTATGGAAATTTCATATTTTAAATTTTATACTCTAAGTATCTAAAGGTATATGTAAAGGAAGACCCAGCATATTGTGGTATCGAATGCTACAAAATATCATGTCAAAAATATGCATGAACTTTTGTTTCTAAGGAGTTGTATTATATATAAGTATTTAGTAGTAATACCCGCATAGTAAATTATTTCATTTTTTAAATTTTGCCATACTTTTCATTAAATATCTACTCGTTTCACTATTTATTTTAAACTATTTTCTTTTATTTTTGTTTTATTATTTTCTTTTTATCCAATGTTTACTTATTTTAATCCCCATGCTGGCATTCTGTCTCGGCACAATTTAACTCAACTCTTAAATGATGCAAAGAATTCCCACAGTGACAATGCCATTTAACGTTGCTAAAAGCTCGCACATTTTTTGCAATAACACAAAACACATTGTGACTGACTGATTGATGTTCAGTAGGAATATTTTCGATTAAGAAAAAAATCCATTAAAAACTGTTTATGCTAAAGTTTTTCTTTTTTTTTTTAGGGGCGTGGCATCGCACATTTTATTATATTTTATTTATTTGTCCTGGCGTTTTGTACACATGTATCAAATCTCATTCATGTGCGTTGAATATTTTCGGAGATATGATGAAGTGATTTTTGTGAGGGCGTGATACTTCCACTTTTCTCAGAACACATTATTTGTCTAGATACTTTTTACATATGTACCAAATCTCATCTATGTACGCTAAACAGTTTCAGAGATATGATGATTTAATAGTGGACCTTTTAGCGGAAATGCCGATATCCTCTCATAAAACAATTTCTTGAGCATACAATAGACTCTCCTAAATATGTGTTATTTCAAACCAATAAATATAACTATTCCTGATTTTTTTTTTCGGAGCTCTTACTCTTCTAATGAGTTCATAAAAAGCTCAGGAATGATCTAAATACTCTGGGCAGAGTCGCTTTTTTTAAATTGGCTGACCATTAAGAGCTCTTAACAAAAATCATAATCATGAGTCTTTTCTGACTCACATTTTCCGAAACACGTCATATTGGATACAGAACAATGAGTTCTCACAAGTTCATTGAAAACAGAACCTATGCACTCATAACGCAAACTATTTTTTGAGCAAGCTCAGAAATACTTCTGAATATGTGTTACTTTGGACTTACCTACAAAAACTTGTCCACCTTTTTTACTATGTTAGAAATGGAGTACGACTTTAAATTATACACCATTAGAAAGGTTTTTGTGTGTAGATGTGCACAATGTCAAAATTATGTTAATATTTTGATCTTAAGCCATGTAAAATTAAATACAAATTTTTCAATATCAACAACAATAAAATATACGGTCATACAGAGCTGAAAATAGGATAAAGCACAAAGATAAAGACAAAAAGCATAGCACTTCATGTTTTTCGTTTTGTTTATATTTCGCTTGAATCGTACTAGAGATGATAAATGTGCTTTTCTATTTCGTACCAAAAAGCAAAAGAAAAAGTACTAAAATTGTCCAAAATGTACCGAAATTATTTAATACATTTGTGTTCGAATTATGACTCTTGGGCGATTCTAGTACTTATAAACGCTTCAAAAAAAGTTGACTGGTGTTCAATCTCAATCATATGATCAATAAAACAATTTTTTCGGACTTCTTTTTTTAGGAGCTCTTACACTTTTAAAGGGCTTATAAAAAGCTCAGAAATAATCCTAAAATACTCTGGGAGGACTCGGTTTTTTTTCTAAATTGGTTGATTATTAAAACCTTTTAACAAAGAGCATAATTATGAGCCTTTCATGACTCACATTTTTTGAAAAATGTATGTATCATTTTGGATACAGAACCACGAACGACTTGAAGTCGATTGAAAACAAAAACCGCCAAACTTAAAAGCAAGCAATTTTATGAGCTTATGAATGTAATCCAAAAAGATTAAATAAGTATGTGTCATTTTGGACTCATAACTATCAGCGCTCTGCAAATGGTTCACTAGTTAGTTCTTGTTTTTATTAAATTCATAAGAATCCTAATCAATTGAAAAAACTTTCATTTATTTCTTCATTTTTCTCTGATTTTCCAACTAGGGCATGTACACAAGCTACAATTTAAAGAACAGACCAGAAGCTACGTTTTGAAAACAAGTGGCAATTCAGTTGAATTCCCAAGATTTCATTTAAATTTTACTTATTAATGAAGACGCACGTACGCAATTTCTGGACGTAACGTAGCAGATATGTAAGTATGTATATACATACATAGTTGTTCATACTTAAATGCATACACACAAACACATAAACACTATACTTGTATGTATACATTTGCATAGAACCCAACAGGCAACACAGGTGCTTATTAACATGTTTATGTTAGAATATGCATATGTTTATAAGCTTATTACAGCTTCAAGGTAAACTACTTAATCTGACTATGATTAATAAGATACTTGTGTTTTAATTAAAAGAAAATAAAATTAACTAGATACTTAATAAAACAAAAAGATGAGAAAATTTCATATTTCTGTAGAACATATTCTTTTTGCACAAAATCATATTTTCTACATAATTTATGAGTTAAGTGGAAAAACCAAACTAAACATTTAATTTGAAAAACATAACACTATCATGCATAAAAATTGGATTTTCATAGAATACGAGAATATTCTTAAATACACTGGAAAAAATCTATGTCATAGTTTTTACTACACACTGAAAGTAAAAAAATTAAAGTAAATAGCACTAAATTTCAAAGGTAAATTACCTTACTATTTGATGGCTCCGCAAAGTATGTTATATGTAGGTACAAATAAAATATAGTATAGTAATACAGTAATATTTACTCCAAATTGCCTACGTTTTACTATACGTAGAGTAAATTATGCTTTGAGTCAGAAAAATGTATAAACATTTTTACTATATAATTCTAGTAAAAATTATTTTATTTTTCTAACCTACTCGCTCACGGAGAAAAGTGAGTGTCATAATTTTTACTAAACTCAAGTAGTAAGTTGTAATAAGATTGCAAATCAATTAAATTTTAGTGTAAATAGAAATATTTTTAAGAAAGAGCTTGCTCATATAGTTAAATTTAAGATCTCATGTACCACTAGTTCCTAAGTATTTGTATTTAAGATTTGTTATCTGTAAGGGTTTTGACCCGGTAGATGATATTAAATAAATAAATAAATAGTAAAAAAATTATGTAACCGTTTTGACTTTATAATTGTTAGTAAAAATACTATTTTTATATTTTTCTATTCATCACACGGACGGACGACGGTTCGAATCCTAGTGCGCTCAGTTCCTTAATTTTTTTTTTTTTTTTTACTTTTTACTTTTTTTTTAATTTTTGGTTTGAACTTTACATTAAGGTTAATATCACTTTTATTTTTTCAAAAAAATTACGTTCTGTACATCTATGCTGCTGGTGCTGTTGCATAAGGTTTTAAACTTTGTAGTACCAGGAAATCAAAATTAACTAATAAATTAAATTAAATTAAATTACTATATGGATATTCCGAATTCACTAAAAAAGTATGGTTAAATATATTTTATTGGAGAAATTCTAGTAAAAGTTTTTAGAAATACGATCTATTTTGTTTTTTCTCTGTGTGTATTATATAGTGAAGGTACTTAAATATTTATTGATATAGCATACTAATAGAGAAGGAAATACTATATATTTATAATTTACAGAATTGGTTTTTTATGAAAACGGTCGTATTGACCATCACCATCAAATATACTTTTCATGAAAAGAAGGCTCAAGACATTTTTTTTGCCTCACACTTTATTTTCGCTTAGTTTCGTAAAAGTTTTGCTTCTTAAAATTTAAGTAAAACCATAGAATCCAGAAAAGCATTTCAAAGAATTGGTTGAAAATTTTTTCCGAGAAACCTAGAAGTTTTATTGAAATGAATCTTAAAGTACAATCTTCAGTCAAGTACTTGATTTAAGTGCACAACCTTGAAATTGTTTTGTGAAAACAAACTCTGTAAAAAAATTTTAAATTTCATTTATCGTTAAATTGCGACACATTTTTTCATCGATTTGAAAAAGTCTACTTCACAATTTTATTGAATTGAATAAAGAGAAAAAAAGAGGAAAATATGACAACAACAAATCAAAATAAACAGATGCCAATGAAAAGCGAGAAAATGCAATTCCACTCAACAGGAAAAACTTGACAACAACAAAAAAAAATGCAAATAAAAAAATATTTCATACATACATACTTTGTACTACATACGCAGCCATTTTTTTTGTTTTCATGCTATCCAAGTAGGAATTATGTCTTTAGTGACAGCAATTTTCATAATAGAACGAAATTAAGTCACTTAAGCTTTCACTTTTATCTAAACAATTGCTTGCATTTTTCCAAACTTTACTGTTATCTGAAATACTGATTAGACCCTACCGTGCTGTGATATCTAATACCCCAGACAGACGACAGCTTAAATCTAGATTATACAGGCCTGTTCCGTAATCCGAAAAATTCGATTTTATCAAATATTTTCGAAATAGTTACTTTTTCGTAAATATAAATCAATATTATTTGCAGAACCTCTAATTCTCCACAAAAAAGATTCTAATGCTTTTTATCGTGTGACTCACCATTTTCATCAAAAAGCCTCCCAAGTGAAAAGTAATTGAAAACACTCTGATTACGGAATAGGCCTGATAGACGTTATAATGTGAATCTTTTTATTGCACGATTTTAGGCAAAAGAAAATTTCCCAATTCAGGTTCCAAAAAATTCTAATTAGCTTTTCTGATACTTAACCCACTATTAATCTTGTTTTTGATGTTTTAGAATTTTTTTGGCCCCTTAATTGGGAAATTTTGTTTTAGTCAATGTCTATGAAATATGTATTTGAAAAATGGCTAAAAGCATGCAAAAAAAAAGTTTCACATTATTGCGTCTGTAATGTGCATTTAAGCCGCCGTCTGTCTGGCTCATTATATTACAAAAGAACGGCATTTTCACAGTTTTGATTCGATTTTCATTAAACTTACCACATTAATGTATTTTTTCATGTTTTTTTCAAAAGTGCAAACATTTAAATTCAGCAAACGAAAGTATACTGAAAAAATTTGAGTGCATACTTTAAGGATGTACGAAAAACTAGTATACGAGCGGTTAACAGCATAAAAATTCAAATTTTCTAAGACACAGAAGTACGCTGCAAAAAAAAACATTTAAAAAAATTGCATACTTTTGTGATGATGTGAATCACATACGCTTATTTGCCCACACACCACGAGTTAAGCATGCAATTTTCATCCAACAATCAACCAAACAACCAACCACCCAACTTACCAACCAATCATTCGGCCATCCGCACTCAAAAACAACCAACCAATTAGCATGCAACTTTTGTCTAACGGCCAACCAACATCGGACAAACACATGGAAAACTCGTTGGTCGTCATCAATTCAACACTTATCTCCATGGTTAGATATAAGTTTATCACCCTGGGCCAGCCAAACCTTAAGAAATCAACAAAAGTTTCTTTAACTAAGCGAGTATACGAATAAAATACACGGATGTCAAACAGTCGGCCAACTAAGTTTGCAACCAACTGAATATCGTGACATCAAAGAATTCCGAACGCACCCCAATGAACATTACTTCAGAATCTCACGCAAGAGGTGGGCGGCCACCATTTAATAAATGCAATAAAGGTATTTCCTGTTGGAGATATTTTCTTTCTCTTCGTGGTCACCGCATAGGAAAGACGTGATCCTGTTTTATTTAATACATCCAGCGACTTAGGACTTTTTTTAACAACGAGGACACAACCATAGGACACATTTCGAGGACAACTGACGGAGAGGCTTGGTTGTTGATGCACTCCACTACGGACGGACAGAGACACGCAAACGCATTAGCAAACTTGCTTTTAGAAATATTCAGAGCACTTCTTAGTTCAGCTATTTTATATACAGAATGACACAACAATACTTAAATTTAATCAATAAATCTTTCGGTAAATGCCGAACTACAACTACTACTAAATTGTGGTTAAATCAGTGAATTAACTATCGTTAAATTTGGTGATGCTTGTTGAATATGAATACTATTTTTGATTATGAAAATTGAAACCGAAAAGGACATTCTCTCCACAGGAAGCTTACCGCCATCATTTTAAGTGCAACCCATAAAACAACAGACAGAAAACTACCTCGAA
Organism: Calliopum simillimum; assembly: GCA_951812925.1. NCBI lineage: Eukaryota > Metazoa > Arthropoda > Insecta > Diptera > Lauxaniidae > Calliopum > Calliopum simillimum. The sequence goes on from OX638370.1 coordinate 109,073,267, forward strand.
TAAGTCTTTGTAGAAGAAAATCCAGGAATCAGAAAAGTCATGAAGGAAAACCAAAATCACTGCAAAATATCACCTTCGAACTAGACGTTAAATTTCGGATATTTGATCCTTCTTTAAGTAACAGGACAGTGCAAATCACACTGATTTACATCAAGGGTGTCAGTGTAGAACAAAAGTGAGCCAATTAAGGCTCGTCTACAACCATAGTTCGGCACTTTTCAGTACCAGTACAATTCCAGTAAAATAAATATGTTACTGATATTGTAATTTAATTCGCAATTACCAATAAAGTATTATTGATAATTTAAAAAAAAAAAGCAGTAACCAATAAATTATTATTGATAATGCAAATTAAATTTGCATTACCAGTAAATTTTACTGATTACTTGAAAGAATATCAGTAATCAATAAAATTTTATTGATAACTGATATTGTTAATGCAGTCAATAAATACTGCAGTGTGCTCATTTATGTCCACAACAAAGGCAATATTTCAATATTTTCCAAATTTATCGGACCTACAACAACCATGAAAAACTGCTTTTTTGATGCACATAAGAATTGAAGTCAAAGTTGGTGCGAAGTGTTGTGACTATCCAAAAAAATACAATATTATAATGATTTTAAAAATTTCTCGGAATCACAACACCCATGAAAAATTTACTGATGATCCACGACTTCGCATTAACTTTGACTTCGATTCTTTTGTGTATCAAAAAAGCAAGAAAAACTATTTTTCATGCGTGTTGTAATTCCGGGAAATTTTGAAAATTAATGAAATATTATGTTTGTTGTAGATGTGCGAAAATTCTAAGCTGACTGTGCTTGACTCAGTGATTTTAAAACGCTGACACCCTTGATATACATTCCAAATGGGTATGCATAAATGTGCAAGTACTCCATATATGATTACGTGTAAGCACACTCGTACAACAAAGTAAATACTCGAAACACAAAAGGCAAAACAAAAGAAAAAATATATCATATTTTTACGCATTCTATCAAATGTATGGGCCCCATGTACCCATTTGATATCCTCATTTTTTATATTTTGATCCTATTTATTATCATTTTATTTAGTAGGAGGTACTATGCTCGTTGTCATTGTATTATTTTGTGTTATTGTTGTTGTTGTTTTTTTTTTCTTTTTTTTCTTTTGATTATCATACTCTGCCAAATTGCGCCAAAACAATACAATTTTAACGTAATTTGTCACGCCTCGTCATCGTGGTATTGGTCGCCTTCATCACAATTCTTGGAAATCCGCATTGTCATCATGTTGCCTTAGCAACTGTAATCGCCTTATAATGCAGAAAAAGGAGGCTGCTAAGGAATATCATGATATGAAATTCGCATTTATTTCAACAGCAAGCAGCAGGAGCAGCAGGAGCAGCAGTAGGATCTCTATTACTTGTATTTTGGGGCTTAATGAATTTATACATAAATACAATTTACTACGATTTTACTACGCTTTTATTTACTACAAATTAATTTAATTTGATGTGCTTTTGGTATGAGTTAAATTCTCTTTGTGATTTGGTAAATGCATGTGAAGTTTAATAAGAAAAATAATCTCTTCTACTGATACCAAATTTTACAGGAGAGCTAGGCATGCGAGCTATTGTACATTTGAACCTTTTTTCTGATTAAGTTTAAGCCCGCTTCTTAGTCATGTTCGGTACATTTCACAATCGATTTTGAGCTGATTATTTGCTCAGGTAACAGTTCTGTTTTTTAGCACAGACGAAGGACATGCCGTTCTTGCTTTGTTCGGGTATGAGAAGTTCAGTGGCAGAACTTTCAACAAATCGATGTTTTCTTACCGAAAACTTATTGTTCTGTTAAGAATTCATTGTTTTTGGGAATCAGTAGAATACGGAAAAATGTAAGATTCCTGGGACTATTCTGAACAACTTTTCTTAGTTTAATTTTTCGAAAAATTATCAATAAGTTTTGCCAGAACCTGGTCAGGAGTCATTACTGGTGGGCTTTAAAAAAAAGTTTGCTGATTTAAACATCGTGATTTGTTTTTGTTATTTTTGTTCTTACATATTAAGCATCGGATTATTTTAGAATTATTTGATGTTTTTGTTTCACATTGGTATTTTTTCTTTGTAATTTTCTCCTTTGAAAATCTGTTATCCAGAATATATACCACGCCTATCCTGTGGGTGATTTCAATAAAATTTTCGAGTACCCCATTTTTTTTACGGAATTCTGTTAAACATCGTATTTCGACATGTTTTCAATAAAAAATTTCAAAATCCTTAGAGCAATTCAGAAATGATCGGCTAACGAACGATTTCCATGTTGCTTTAGCCGAAGAAAATAAAGATAAAAACTAACGTGTGAAAAGTTCATTGCGAAATCGTATGCCTAAAAAAGTTATTCAAGGTCAAAAGTTGCAAAAATAAATTTTTTTCAATTATTTCTCTTACGGCTGCAATTACGAAAAAATAGTTGTTGAGTTAACAGTTGTTTAGCTTCAATGATTTACTACGAAAAGGCATTATAAATTGTTTCTCTATTACTCACGGTTTAGGAGGTGTGTCAATTTAAAAAGTTTTAAAACTAGGCGATATTTATATGTTGTACTTTTTAAATTGAGATAACTCTCGAACGACTAATCGCACAAAAAAGTAACTGCATACTTATTTGTAGAAAATTATATTTCCTACAAACTATTCCCAGCTCGTTTTTTCGTACGACCTATGGTTTAAGAGATATTTTTTTCGCGAACCTTTCAAGTTTTGAAAAACAAGTTTTTTAATGAAATCTCTGGAGCTGTTTCGCTCGATAAAAAGTAAGGGGATCTATTTTATTAAAATTTGCATGATCTACAAATAATATTTGTTACATATATACGAAATAATTATCGTTAAATTTTTTTACTTAAAAAAAAATAAAAATGGCGAATTTTGAGTGAATTCTATAAGTTTTGAATAAAAAATTTCTTTAAAAGAAGTATGATGAATTTTGGTCTAGTTTTTATGAATTTTTTATTAGTTTTAAAGACGAGAATGTTCACAATTTTTACGGTTTTTTTTTTTCAAGTTAAAAAATTTAACGATAATTATTTCGTAATTATTATGTATCAAATATTATTTGTAGATCATGTAAATTTTAATAAAATAGACCCCGTACTTTTTATCGAGCGAAAACCGCTCCAGAGATTTCCTTAAAAAACTTGTTTTTCAAAATTTGAAAGGTTCGCGAAAAAAATATCTCCTAAACCATAGGTCGTAACTATTTTTCAGAATTATCTTTATTTGCTTCGGCTAAAGCAATATGGAAATCGTTCGTTAGCCGATTATTTCCGAAGTGCTCTAAGGATTTTGAAATTTTTTATTGAAAACATGTCGAAATACCATATTTAACAGAATTCTGTAAAAAAAATGGGGTACTCCAAAATTTTATTCAAATCACCCGCAGGACAGGCGTGTAAACTTGCGCTGCCGGAAGGTAGTCCTCTAAGCATTTAACTTTTTACTTTGTGTTTTCATTTAACTTTGTTGTGGCTTCAGCTGATTTTAAAATTAATTTTGGTTAGTATATCTTGTTATTGTTTTTGTATTTTTCTTCTATTGACTGATAAATTTATTACCACTACAATTGCAACAACAACAACAACAACAACAACAACAATAGCATAGTTATCGGTGACATGCATCATTTTGTTGTATCTATGTGTTTTTATCTGGCATCGGTTACCCAATACTTCATTGACAATAATACATAAAGCATTTTCTTTGTATGTATGTATATGTGTATGGGTGCGCATGTGTTTGTGGTAAAATACATACATGTGGCATTCTATGTGGTTTTAGAATATTTGAATACAGTGGTGTTGACTGAAAGGATTAATAAGAAGATTTGGATTGCTTGAAAAGTTCTAGACTTTTCTGCTTTAACTCTTTTTATTTGATTTTTATATGAACTTACAATTAGAAAAGGGTTGAGATCCGGTCACCAAATGTCACTAAAGTCTATTGTACAAACTCTGATAAGACTGAATTAGATGGCAGTCCATAGACGCATGACATTAACAAATGTTCCTTGGTGGTAAGGCGTCTACCTCGGAAGCTAAGCGCAATGCAATGAAGTAAGCAGTTACAAAGTGTTCCTGAACTTTTCTGTTCATACAATTGCTTAGGTTAAATTATATAAAACTCCAAGACGGCGTTATTTTTATATCCTGTGTTAGTAGTATGCAACTAATATAGCAGATATATACTTTAATAACATCGTGTTTTCAACAAAACCCAACATGGCGGTCAAAAATTCAATATGGTGGACTAAACTAATGTGAACCAAATTTCGTAAATGAGCGTTTTTTGGGTAGTTTATCACAAATCCGGGGTCAGATTTACAAAATTCAGATAACGGATCCAAGATGGCGTTCAAAATTTTCAAAAATCAACCGATTTTTTGTGAAATTTGGTATATGGGGGTTTTTGAGGTCGTTCATCACGAATCGTATTTACAAAATCCAAGATAGCAGACGGTTGATTTTTTAAAATTTTGTCCGCCATTTTGTATTCTCATTGGTAATAGTCAACAGCGATATGAGAAGGTTCTTTTTCCCAGACATTTCTGCTGGGTAAAGAAATTTGAAAGTTGTACGAAAAGTTGTATTTGGGTATGCAATAATCACTGGTAATGATGGTTTAGTTACAGTTGGTGTTCAGCACCTTTCTTTGGACGGACTATTTGATGGTTCAACTCCTATCTTTGTTCGGTAACGTAAGTTTTGCAACGAACCTCAGCGATTCTCTCGTTATCTACAGTTGTAAAGATGATATATTGAGCGCTTTTTCCAAAGCACCAGTTGGTGCGGTTTTCAAAGCTCCTGCAGCTGAAATGCAAGCAATTTTTTTGCATTGGATATGACAACTGCTGTGTACATTGATAGACTAAGTTTTAGGATGAGTCCCTAGTTTAACCTTTGTCGCGCTGCCTTTTACATATGTCTCAAGTCTTATTCATCTGCATCCAATAAGTAGCATCAGAGCTTTTACCTTTTTTACTTAGGCACTGTGTATTTTATTCAGTGCATGTTATTTCTTCTGGTTTCATTTATGTAGTTCATACCAAATCTCATTAATCAGATATACTAGCATGACGAATTTTCTTTTTGCGGTTTACGGAAACACCCATATTTTTAGTGAATGTTTATTTTTTCGAAGCTTTTAATAACAGTTATTAGTTTCGAAAAAAAAAAACTTACAAACATAATATTTTAAGTTTTTTGGGTCTTCCAAAAATTTTCAAAAATCCAGGAACAACTCTTTCGAATTTAACGATTCGTTGAATTTCAACTTAAAATTTTTTATAAAATAAATTGTCTCTTTTAACAGCAAACAGCATATTAAATTTCCGCTCATGAAATACCCACAGTGGCATGTGCCATACAAAACCATTGACCATGGTTGATCATTCATTAAGAACCAGAACAAAATGAAGCAAAACAAAGCGCAATTTCTCAATAACTTAGTATTAGTAATATTGAAGAGAATCAAGAATATGCACGCACACACACTAAAAACTGTTAGTATTAACACATACAAGGCATCAAAAAGGATTAAACATAAATAGACTTGGGCAAAAAGTGACAAACATTGCAAACGCATGTTAACAACTCAAATTACTAATTAGAAAATACCAAGTGAAAAGGAATGCGGCAAAGAAAAGTAATTAAGTTCAGCGCTTAAATGTAGGCAATCATTCAGTTATAGAGACTTTTTTAAGGAATTCATGTACTAAGTGTACATACATATTTTATTTATTGATTGAATATTAAATATTTATCGCAAGTACATGCAAAAAATTAATCATTAATTGATCAAGCAGTTTAATAAAGTTGACACATTTAATCGTTTGTTATGAAAATATGAATCTTTTGCTTTTTAATTTCCCATTGCAGTTGTGCGGACCGTACTGTCTGCTAGTGTGGAGTTTAGTTATTTTGTCAGTCTAGTGTATTGGTTGTGTTTAGGCGGGGAAATGCGTAAACTCTAAATCTAAAAACTTAATTGTAATTACTCGATGAACGGCAACACTACCCATCCGCACGATCTGTAACTACTCGTTACAGTCAACTATCAAAACTTGAAATAAGCGAGTGTTGCCATCTCGCTCACTCGCATACAACATGAATGGCTGAAAATTGCTCAGCAAAATCCTTAGCTTGACGTTTTAGCGAGTCTTTAGTTCAAGTTGGTAAAAACAGGTTACCGGACATAATCCCAACGGACATAATCCCCATTTCGTAAATTGGGATTATGTCCGAAAATTTTTCGGTCATAATCCCCATTTTAGCCATGGGGGTTATGTCCGCAAATTTTTCGGACATAATCCCAATGGGGGTTATGTCCGAAAAATGTAATTAAGATTGAACAAAATTTTTGCAATAATCCATTTAAAAATGTATGTAGTGTTGGATGTTATATACTGATCCGCCACCGAAGGCCGCCGCGAAGCCGGTGTTGGATTTTTGGGAGTTTTAAACCCTGAGCTGCGGCCGCAGGCCGCCCACTTACCCCTCTTTTTATGAAAAATTCCTGTGGCTAGCAAACTAGGTGTTGGATATATTATAGACTGATTCGCGGCCGAAGGCCGCCGCGAAGCCGGTGTTGGATTTTTGGGAGTTTTAAATCCTGAGCTGCGGCCGCAGGCCGCCCACTTACCCCTACCCTTATGTAAAGTTACTGTGGCTAGCAAACTAGGTGTTGGATATATTATAGACTGATCAGCGGCTGAAGGCCGCCGCGGAAACGGTATTGGAATTTTTGGGAGTTGCAAATCCTGAGCTGCTTCTGTTGTCAATAATAAAATATCGTTATGGGGACTATGTCCGTTTTTTCCTGGGGATTATGTCCGAAACACTTGCGGACATAATCCCCATTGAAAAAATGGGGGTTATGTCCGAATAACTTGCGGACATAATCCCCATATAGTAAATGGGGATTATGTCCGTGGGGATTATGTCACGGCACCGTAAAAACATCACTCGTTGCATAAAACCCACACCGCAAACAACAGCAGCATTTTCTAATTGTTGCTTTAACTTTAATTTTAACTTTTATAAAGTTTTAATCTCAATAAAAAAGTAAAATAGTTTAAAACAAAGTGTTTTTAGTTTCCTTTTTTTGAATTTTTTCGCTTGCTGCGAGCTTAAGCTAGCTCCAGCTCATCGCTTCACTTTGGCGTGTCAACCTCGCTTGCAAAAGAGACTCATGGTCACGAACATCGACTCCAGGTCTTCAAAGGCGACTTCTGTTTTGCAGCAATGACTCAAAGTCATCTTCCGCAGCAGTGGATTAAATTTCATCGCCATCGTAGTGCATGCCCAGCATGGTCATCGTAGCTTTGAAAAGGGAGACGACTATGCACAAACCACTATCCCAGATGAGTCTAAGGCGTAAAATGCCACATGTGGTCACATGAACATATACTGTGAAGCCGTTTCTTTCTAAGAAAAGTAGTTTTATTTTATAAACTTTGAGTCAATGAAACGTTAACTATGGCACTTCATAAACAAATTGAAGTAACCTCTATTCATCTTTTTTCATACAGTCACAAAAGTATTTTGCTTTTTAGTAATATTTTACTTTGAGATTATTTACCAGACTTTTTTAACAATAACCATGGCAGCCATTATTTGAGGAGACATCTTCTTAACACCTTTGCTTGGATTCTATCCCTTTACGACATTTTCGGTCGGTATTTTGTGCTATTTTTCTTGAAGTACTTGTTTGAGCTGCTTTTTTGAAACCAAAAAATTTCTATTGGGCTCGAAACAGGACATTGCGGTGTTATTTTAATGTCTTTGGTGTTGTACAGAATGGTCCCATGATGTGTGTTAGAGTCATTGTATTATGGAAACAAGAAATCATCTTGTGGTAAAGCCATTTTTAAAATACTGGGTGCAAATTTTCGTAGAATGGTGCTGATATTCGTGTCTATTCATAGTGCTATCCATAAATTTAAGTTTCCCCATTCCATGGGATTCACAGTACATATACGAAAAAATGCAAATATGCTGTTAACAAAAAATTGGAAACCACTAAGGGTACCAAATCAAACATAAAATTCATAATTTCAGTTGATTTGGCACTTGTTTTTTAAATAAAATGCTTTTGTACATTGAATTTAAGTAGGATTTTGCGTATGAGCTCATTTTTATATTTTTACCAGTAGCCTGGAAACGACTTCGTTTGCCCGTTCCCAATACCCTTTAAAAATGTATGTACCCAATCTCATCGCGGCTGTTAATTGCCCTGGTGCCAGAATTTTTTAATATTCCGGACGATACCGAGGGTATGTCAAATTAGAGTTTGTCCTGGAATATCACATAATAGCATGTCTTGAAAAGCAAAACATCATGCAAATCGGATAAATGATTTTATAATTATGAGATTTTCCAAGAATCCAGATGATGCCGAGAGTATTTTGAAACAAAATGTATCTTAAAACCTTGCTATGCAAAATATCTATAAAGGAAAGAAAAAATCATGCGAATCGGACAAATGGTTCTCGAGTTATGAAGACACAGACAGACAGACAGAAGTATGAAATTACATTTTAAGAAGGCTTTTGTTAATAAATAAAACTAGATATTTATCGAGTTATAATTACTTAGAGCGATTCAAATAAATTAATTCGTAATTAAAAGAATTTTATGATTCTTTAAGAAATTTCATCGTGGAAATCCCCAATTTATATAATTTCCCGGGAAAAATTGTGAGGACCCATTTCACGGCAAAATTTTCTATTGATTGGTATAGGTTCTATGAACTTTGGAATAAGTGCAAGACTCACATATATAGCCAGTATCCAATTTGACTGATCTATGTATTAGCTGTTATTGATTTTTGGGAACTTGAAAAGGTCAACGAAGAAGGAAATCAAAAGATCGGAATATTTGTGTAAAGAGATAAGTCATCGCAAGGGACCGCTTTACAAGATGACAATTCATTTTGACCATATGGACAGAAACTACAGGAGAATATAAGCAAATTTCAACTCGAAAAAGGCTCAAAGTGTAAAAAGGATATTACTTAAAGTGTTTGCTGAAACATTTTCAAACTAACTTTTACACACATTAAAAAAAAAAATTTTTAATATGCAACCCTTTAATAGCCCTTTTGCACCACAAAAACACGCATTTAAAAGTGTGTATGTATCAAGGGATAGTGAAAAATAAAGCTCAATTAAATTGCATATACATTTTGATTTACATAAAACTCAATTAAATATGGGTGGGTAAAATAAAAAGGGGAGTTGCCATAATGAAAATGAAACCCCACATATTTCCGTTAATTAAAATGAAGGTGCCCGAAAAAAACACTGCCTGACAAACAGTGTGAGCCTATGCTTATGTGTTTGTTTGTGTTCTTGTGTGTGTGCAAGTAAGTTCAGTGACAAATTCATGAGCACACGCACGCACGCTAAGGTGATAATTGCTTTGTGTGTTGGTTGTTGGGTGTAGCGCCTAAATGTAGGCAACACACAAAACACTAAGCACATCGCGCATGAAAGACATGGGCGCAGAGATTAAGTTGAGTATTTAATAAAAGTTACTACGTGCCGACACGTGTGGTTGTGCTCAATGTTTATATAGATGTTGTTGTCTATGTATTTACATTGATTTGCACAGGTTGTTTTTTTTTTGTTATCTACAATGTTGTATTTACACTGTCACTGTACTTAGCACACAAGGGGTCAGTCAGTTCAGAACAAAACAAAAAATAAAAATATTTTCTGCTTGATATGTGAATTTTGGTGATGGTGGCACGTTCCTTTTAAATACTTAACACGATTTTACACACGTAGCATCTACCTACCTTTATGTGCTTGTGGTTGTTGTTTATGCACCCCGTAGTGTTGCCAGATTCAGTTATCGTTGTTTGTTTCCGCATATAAATTCTGTTGAAAATGCGAAATTGTAGCGCATTACCGGAAGCGGAAATGGCTTTCAGGAATTAACAGCGAAATTCAATTTGTAGATAAGAAGAAATCAGAAATTAATGAGAATATTTTTTTTTTCTCTTTTTCACTTTTAAAACAAATTTTTTTTTTTTTGTATTTTTGATTTCTTTAAATAGTCCCTGTTTATAATTGTTATATTTATTTTACACTTAATGTTTTTTTGTCACTTCACTGCAAAAATTTTAACAATTTTTTTCAAAGTTCTTGTATCTTTTTTTTATCTTTAATAATTTCCGTTTAATTTTTACTTGCAATTACTTGCTTGCACCATTGTCGAATGCCAAATAGCAACTGTGGCGCTTTTCCTGTTTACCCTCGGTTTTATGCCTTATTTTGGGAAATTTTGCCAAACTGAACAGCTGAAAATCTTCTCACGTGTTTTTACGCTCTTTTTTATTTTGTTGTTATTTTGGCGCTCGCGCTCTCTCTCGCTATCTCTCTATCTCTGCGCAGCATTTAATGATGACATTGACATCGAAAATTTTTTGCAGACTTCATGTGACTGCACCCATGGGTGCCGGGAACGCAGTTTCATTTTGTTTGAAATAACCTTCCTTATCAGCAGGAGCAGCAGCTGTTGCTGTTGTTGTGCTGCAGAGATTTCGTAGAATTTCATGTTGTAGGGAAAAATGATAGTAAAAATTTCCCATGCTCTCTCTATAAATTAGTAGTTAAAGCAATATACAACAACAAGAACAAAACCTGCAATAACAAGAATTTTCTCGGCGCTTGTATTGTTGTTGCTGCATATAATCATCTTCATCATCATCATCATCATCATCATCATCATCATTTTAAATATGATGCTGATAATGTTAATGATGACGATGTTGTTGATGCTCTCGCTCAGCAGGTGATTGCGCCGGGAAATATGTTACATTTGTGAAGAAAATTCACCTAAAACGTGTTTGAAAAGGGAAATCATTTACAAGACATTAGTAAATTTTTGGATTAAAATTGTCCACATATGAGGACTATCATTGTGGTTTTACGAAGAAGAAAATAGTAAGCGTGTTAACATTGGCCTTGCTAAAAATTATATATTTATCTTGCAGTGCAGCATTTCGAAAATTTTGCTTGTACACGTATGGGAGGTGCCATAATAACACTTGTACTATAGCATTTTGAAAATTTTGAGTTTATGGAATGCGCCACGCCCTCTTTTTCTATTCAACCAAGTTTCTGACCAGAGCTTTTGTTTCTTATTTTTAGTGTCTGAGTGAAATTTAGTTGGATTATCTCAAAAACGCATTCAGTATATAATTTTGAAACTTTTAGTTGTATAGGAGGTACCACGCCCTTTTTCCGAATTCAAGTAGTTTTTGTTCAGAGTTTGTATTTATTACGTTTTAAAATGAGTATTTTTTTGGGTTATCATGAATAACGCTCTTATTCTTGCGTTTTAAATATTTTCTTTTTATGTGCGGTAGGTGTGTCCGTTGGCCAATTTCGCTCATTTTCATTCTCACGAGCTAACTTTGACAACCGAGGCAGTGCACTTAATTTCATCGAATTATCTCACTCCCAAAAAATATCGAAATGATTTCAATGAAAAGATAGCCAGCTATACGGACAGCAGACAGGCAGACATACAGACGGACATGGCTATATCGACTCAGAAGGTGAGTCTTATCAAGAATATACGTACGTATGTATGAAGCAATACATTCTAAGTGTACCAGGTGAAAATTATTTGTCTCCGATTTCGCTCAAATTTGGCAATATCGTAGTTCCAAAGTGCAAAATTATTAATCAGGGAGAATTTGGTCCTAATACCATTTTGTGTTAAAATACAGGGTGTTGAAGTTGGCGTTTTTAGTAATTTTTATAGAAAGGGTGATTTTTCAAAAATTCATAGCTTACACCAAAGTTTGTAAATTGATGTATATCAGTAACTGGTCCTATTAATTTTTAAATGAACTTTTTATAAAAAATATTACTTAAAAAAAAAATTGTTTCACCACTTTATGCCTGGTACACTTTTTTCGTAAGATGCCTTCCTCTTGAGTAAAAAAAGAGTTTTGCCTACCGAGGGAACACTTGGCATGTTTTGCTTCATATATAAGATTTTCGAAAATAACCAGGTGGCAACCCTAAAAATTTATGATTTTTAATAAGTTTATTTAATCAATTAGATTATTGAAAAAAAAGTAAGAATTATATAAGATTTAAAAAAAAATAGGTGGCAACCCTAAAAATTTTTGTTGGATTTTTAATAAGTTTATTCAAGTGTCTTAAGACAAGATTATAATTTTTATTTTTTAAATAAATAATTTAAGTAAAAAGCAAAACTAACAAAAAAAACCAGGTAGAGGGTTACTAAACGGAGAATGATGAAATGTTATATAAAAAGACGGAGAATGATTAAACGGAGAATGACAAAATGTTTCAAAAACAAAAATATCATTATGAACATAGCAATTTTTTTTTGTAAAGTTGCAACTGGTGGATAGCCCCTCCAATTTTTTATTGATTGAGTTTTATAAAGATAAAATATTGGGGTTATCGTGAATCAAGATTACCGGGGAATTTTCTCGGGCAACCGTGCATTCTCTATTGCAGTTTAAGAAAATTCCCCGGGAATCTAGATTCACGATAACCCCCATTATGTTTAGAAATATAAAAATAACTTACGCGGAGAATGATGCACACTTGCGTTCTTTACAAAATTTTGAAACTTTTTTTTAAAAAAACACACGAGCACTCATAATCGAAAAAACAAAACTGACTAAGCTCAAAAAACACTGACTCTCCTCTTTCTCTTCATTTTCAGTTCTCTTTTTATTCAATACCCAGCAGAAAATAAAACGAACACCTTCAGAAGTGGAGTAATCGTTGGATGTTCCGAAAAGTAGTGAAAAAACGAACTACTCCTTTTCGGATTGATTAAGAAGCTCAAAAACGATGTGCACAATGTTTTCGTTTGATTTCGGGATTATTTCAGTAACCGACTGCGCTCGTATTTTTATTTCATTTCAGTAATTTTATTGTTTCCATGGATTTTATTTTATTTTCTTGTTTGTGTTTTGTAGCGAAGGAAAATTTATTTCAATAATAACAATAAGAAAATATTTCACTATTTCTGAATAGAATTATTTATAACGGCGTAAACGGCATAAATTATTCATAAAGTATTCGGCGCTAAATTATGCAATTTTACGTAAGAAAGAACAAATATTTCTTTGTAAGAGCAATGCAATTAATAACATTTCCCATTTCAGAAGAATTCAGAAAATAAGGCTACAACTACTAATCATACATCCGACACACGTATATCGAACGTGAAACACAATTAATTTAAATTTGCTATAATGAATTTAATATAATTTTCCTTGTGGTCTTCAACAAATACATTTAATTTTCTAAAAATGGAAGTATTTTATTCATTTGCGGCTGTTCAGATTGCGCCTTCCAATCGAAGGCATAAAATAATGTTCTGTTCATACTACGCCTTCCGATCGAAGGCACAAAATTATGTTCTGTTCAGATTGCGCCTTCCAATCGAAGGCACAAAATGATGTTCTGTTCAGATTGCGCCTTCCGATCGAAGGCACAAAATGATGTTCTGTTCAGATTGCGCCTTCCGATCGAAGGCACAAAATGATGTTCTGTTCAGATTGCGCCTTCCAATCGAAGGCACAAAATGATGTTCTGTTCAGATTGCGCCTTCCGATCGAAGGCACAAAATGATGTTCTGTTCAGATTGCGCCTTCCAATCGAAGGCACAAAATGATGTTCTGTTCAGATTGCGCCTTCCGATCGAAGGCACAAAATGATGTTCTGTTCAGATTGCGCCTTCCAATCGAAGGCACAAAATGATGTTCTGTTCAGATTGCGCCTTCCAATCGAAGGCACAAAATGATGTTCTGTTCAGATTGCGTCTTCATATTGAAGGCACAAAATGATGTTCCGTTCATACTGCGCCTTCCTATCGAAGGCACAAAATTATGTTTTGTTCAGGTTGCGCCTACCAATGGAAGGCATAAAATGATGTTTTATCGCAAAGAAATTCAAAGACACACATTCGTTTTCCATAGCCAAAAAGAAGAAACCCGATCTCCGACTATTCCGATTGCACCTTCGTGTAGAAGCCAACAAAGGAATGATACGATGAGCGGCCAACGCTGAATAAAAGGAAAGTGTATTCTGATGTGGCAATGGAATGATTCGAGCATCGAAAGGAATGTGCCAAACAGCTATGTTTGGATGATCAAACTTTCTGCTGGGTATTTAAAAAAAATTTCAGTAAGAATAAGAAAAGCTGAGCGGAGATAGTCTTAAACGATTGATGAATTCCTATGTATTTCAATTCTATGCAAACAAAAATTTTCGAAGAGTTAACACAGAAAAACAGTAGCTGAAATATATATACCAACAATGGCGCATAAGTTTTTTTTTTAGAAAATACCGAAATATGCGAAACGGTCAAATTAAGTGCACATAGAAGCGGTTACGGACAGGACGGAGAATGACTTTTTACCACTTTATGTTATTATTTCGTAGTAAATTATTAAAAACTATTTTTTCTTTAAGCTATTCGTATAGAAGCACTGGTTAAGTGTCTGTCTTGAATAGTTAAAATATCAAATTTTAAATTAAAAAATGGTTTTGAATCCAAGGACATTGAATGTTACATTTTTTTAAAAATCACCCTTGTGTTTGCTTTTACAAAAAAAAAAGGCATTTAGTCAACTCACAAAGTTGAGACTTGAATCCAAGTATCTTCGCAGTATTCTCTGACATTAAAAGATAAAGTTTGCACTATCCAAAATTTGCATTTATTGAATATTAACATTTGAAAGAAACAATAACCCCACTTCAAGGAGACAAATAAATTCACAACACATCACTCAAAGCAAAATTATTCGGATCAGTCCTCAACAACTTTTTCTAAAGTTTAGTGCCGTACTCGACATGCTTCTAGCATTCTTCCATAATAAATAGCATTTACCTATCTACGACCCTATGAATAATTTTATTTGTCAAAAATTTTGCTTCATTTCGTTATGAAAAATTCGACAAAAAATTTACAAAGTTCTTGACACTTGGAATGTGTGTGTGGAGTGTGAAACCCAAAAACACTCACTCACTCGCAAAAGTTCATTGTATCCTTTTGCTTTCCTGTCTGTAGTAAAAACGCCGCGACGAAGACTAAACAACTCAGCGATTTAAAGCAGGCGATATCTTTAAAACTCCACTTTAACCCTCTCACGCGTTCACATTGTGTATTACAACTGGCAGAGTTGTCATAACTTTCGTTTTTTTTTTTTTAATTTCAAACACAAAACATAAATCATCATAAGACCCCAACCAAAGCATTACAACGATAAAGGATGCATAGAAAGTCACCGGTTTGCTGTGTTGTCAGTGTTTTTTTTTTTTTTTCCTTTGTTATCCTTCAGCCAAAAAACTTGCCTAATCAAAAAAACCAACAACACCAACTACAACGATAACAATGAAAATATGAAGCTGCCACTTCAGTCAAAGGAGCGCATAAGTAACCTGATGCCAGTGCTGTTGGCGTACGAAATGCTGCACGTTGGTATGCACCGTAGGGCAGAAAAATAAATTTGTGCACATTGTAAAATTATTTTCATGATAACATGACGCTTACAGAAATATGTATATCGATAAGACACATATCACGTTATATCCCGCGAATTTTGGAAGTAGGTAGGTGCCGGACATATCTAAATGCCACACATCGGTGTAGAAATTAGCATAATCAAAAAAAAGCCACTCCTACTTCTAAACTCAAAGACAATTTGACATGTTATTTCAAGGTCTTAAAAGTGGGGGTAGTCAAACAATGCCACACCCACTTTTTAACTTTTTTTGCGAGATGTGGCACCCCCAGATGATATGGCACTCCCTTCAATTTTAATACTACGCTCGTTTTTTAACTCGCCAAAATATGTAGATTAAGCAAGACCAAGAGATCTGGCACCCCGAGTTAATATGGCACCCCTTTCAATTTTAATAGGTGCAACGAGCATTCAAATATGGATAGAATTTAATTTAATTCTTTTTGTGCGGAATTTAAAAAAGAATGTAAATAGCTGATTTTTTTGCATACATTTCAAGAGGCAAATACTCACCGCTCTGAGTATTTGATATAGTTATATGGTGCATATATCAAAATAAACCGAATTTAATGCTATTTCGATATGCATCAAAAAGAAGAAATGACGATTTGGGTTGGGTACCATTTCTCCTTTTGCACGTTACAAGATATTTTGGAATGGTAATATGAAGCGCTTGAACTTACAGTTACTCAAGACTCGCAGAATTTTAGTCAAGTAGGACCTTCAATGATGCCTTTTTCATTTTTACCTGATTAGTTTTAGGTTTTAGCTAATGTTTTAGAAAACTTTATGGAAACCCTGAATACAAGTGACATGATGTCAGAATAGGTGTTAAGTGAAATCTCGCCTGTAGCCACTTAGGGTGCCAAATCACCAGTGATATGGTGCCATAGTCTTGGGTGCCATATCTCCCGGGTGTACCCATTACACTGACTAACACTTTGCTCCCTTAAATGCGTACACTTCTATTACTTAGTTGTGTGCTATTGACATACATTTACCCTTCCCACCAAAGATTTTACCAAAATATGTCAAACAAACGTGCAACCAAAATATTCAACAATTTCAGCCCACAGTGCAGTATAATGTTACTTTATGTTTGGCGCGCGCATTCTTGACTACAGCTCATGCTCAAATGACCTTTGCAGTGCAATTACCTCGTGTTGCCTTTACACAACAGAGCAAAATGTGGCGGCATCAGCCTGCTGCCTGCTCAGTATAATGACGACCTGCAGCTACATTACATAGCAAGCCCCCGCCCCCACCCTTTGCTCTAATCCAATGAAAAAGAAAACAATTCATATTTCAATTAAGTGAGATTTTATGTTTATAAGTAGGGATATAAAAATGACAACAACAACAAAATAGCAAAAACTTGAAAAGGACAAGCAACATGGTGTGCTGGCAACTCTGCATGATATTAACGTTGGCACTTTGTGAAACATAGTACAAAAGTTGTTCATAGTTGGCAACACTTGTTCTTATATTTTCATTATTATTGCGCCGTTTAGTGCGAGAGTCTTCTTCATTGCAACAATTTGGTGAAGCAACAGATGTTATTTATTCTTGTTGTTTTTGTTGTTGCTGGTTGCGGTTAATATTTCATATGGAATAAAAAGAAAAATGAAAAAATTAAAAAAAAAGGATTTACTCTGTGGTCTCCTTTTCATTATCACATCACAAATAATTTGCGTCAGTGATTCTTGATTAGTGGTCTTTCTTCATTAAGGACATTGTTGGTGGTATGTGTGTCTTCTTCAGCAGCTTAAAATGTTGCATACTTTGGCTGATTTTCGTAATATTTTTTTTTTTATTCGTCATTTTCTTCTTTTTTTTTTTGTAGAATTTTCTGGTTTCATTTTAATTACTGGCATAAAGTTGCAAATTAAGAAACAAATTAAACTTTTCATTTTCATTGTGTTTTTTACTGTTTCGAGTCAGAATCTGAAATTTAAATTAGTTGAATATTTTATGTACTTTATGATCTTTTTGAAGAGTTTAAATTTCATGAGAGGTACAATGATTCCCAGTCTTGTACTTATTAAATTTTGTAATAACACTGTGCTAGTCGAAAATTCAGACATTGACGGTTCTTGGCAGTACGCACAATTCAAATATGTTGAGTTCAGTGAAAGTAATAATTTGAAATGCGTAGCCTTGGCTTTCGAGATGTTCATGTTTAAAATTAGTTAGACCAATTCTTCGAAAGAACGAACCCACATTTAGGTCGAACATCACCGATCGCAATGAATCTTTTCGGAATGGTGCTTTGCTCGATTCGACTAGACACGTATTTTTCATTATGCCCAAAACCGGTTTTCTTGTCCTGCGGGATTTTTTAGCTTAAAAAAAAAACGGATTCCGCAAATTGCTTATAACTTTTTGGTTCCTGTGGGCCAATTATAACAACTAGAGTTCGCCTTGGGGCCGAAATTCGACCACTTCAATTTGACTTTTAAGAGACTATGGAACTATAATTACTAACAGTAACTGCATAGTTTCTTTTAGAAGCTTGC
This sequence comes from Calliopum simillimum, assembly GCA_951812925.1. Lineage (NCBI taxonomy): Eukaryota > Metazoa > Arthropoda > Insecta > Diptera > Lauxaniidae > Calliopum > Calliopum simillimum. The sequence goes on from OX638370.1 coordinate 109,091,358, forward strand.
TCACTATTTGCCGTTAAAGTTAGCTCGAGGGATTGAAAATGAGTGATATCGGTAAACGGACACGCCTACCGCCCATACAAAAAATATATTCAAAATGCAACTTTTTGAGTATTTTTCACGAAAATGCAACCACAATAAACATAAATACTAGGAATGGTTAGCGCAAGGTCCGGGCAAAAATTAAGCGAATTCGGAGAAGAGGGCGTGGCACCTCTCATATAAGCAAAAGTTTCAAAATGCCATACTGAAAAAGTTTTTTCAGTTAATCCAACTAAATTTCACTCAAACACTAAGAACTATAAACGCAAGCTCTGAGGAAAAACTGGATGAACTCGGACAAGAGGGCGTGGCACCCTCTATATAAGCAACATTTTCAAAATTCTGCAGTGTAGGGTATTTAATGTTTGGCCACGCCAAAGATAACACCCTTACTAGTTAATTATTATCCTTAGCACTAAGCCTACCGTTATCCCAAGTGATATTAAAATTAATGCAACAGTTTAACCGTAAAACCGTGTATTCTATTTTCGGGCCTAGCACCCCACTATAAAAATTATCAACTTCGAATTAGCCTTCATTAATTTTAAACCTATCTCAGTATCGAATTCCATAAAAATCGTTTTAGCAGCTTAACACTGATAGCCCACAAGGGGCGTGATTCCGCCTACTGAAAAACGTAATCGCCATGTTATCCTTTCTTAATACTAGCACTATCTCCATATCAAATTTCATAAAAATCGATGCAGTGGTTTAGCCGTGAGAGCGTTTTTTCTATTTAGGGGGGTCGCTATTGCCCGTTTTCAAAAAAGATATAATCCTATGCACTGCTTCTCCTCACAACCTTGCCAACGAAAAAAAAAGTCAAGGATATCGGTTGAGATTTAGATATAGAAACAGGGACTGAACCAATTTCGTTTGCTTATTTATATATAAGAACAGGTTTTAGAAGCTGTATTTCTCAAAAATACAATACCTTGTTAACGCAATCAGCTAAAATTTACCAAAATACCATTCTTGAATCTACAAAGATACGGAAAACTAACTGCATACTCAGTTTTTTGTAGCTAGTTTTTCCCAACCTTTCATTTTATGGCACATAAAAGGAAGACTACCAAGAACAGGGTCCTGCATCAGCGGTTGCCGGAAACTTGGTGGGAATACAGTTACCAGCATAACCATTGAGTAGATATCTACGTATGCACGAGTATGCTAGTCTTAAATTGAGCTTTACAGCTAGCACTTCTTTTCAGGAACCCCTTGAAAGAGCAGTAAGATGTGATGATCGTTTTTGCAATGGCAACATAACAATTCTCCCACAGTGATTCCGAAAGTGCCCCGAGAAAAGGCAATTGGAGCAGTAGCCGTGAAGCATGAGAGCCCGCAACCGCCCCTCAAGGTTTTTAATGCTACGACAGGCACAACTGACACGTGACGAACCACCACTCTTCACTGCACTCTCAACAGGAGCACTATCTCGCACAGTCTCGGGCTCGCTCAACAGCAGCTCAGACTCTGGCTGAAGACCCATCTCGTCCAACAAATCGCCAACAATTGAAGAAGCAGAAATTTTGCAATTAAATGGAAGAAGTAAAATAAAGCAAATAAAGAAAATCTATAAGTAGTCTATGGACCTATTTTTCATAATCTTAGTAACAATAATAGTACTTTTTTTCAAAAACTTATTTATAGCTAGTGATGAGAAAACCAAGACCAAGAACATAGCAGTTTTGGTCTTGGTCTTGGTCTTGCTTTTAATATTGAGCCTTGGTATTGGTCTCGATCTTGGTCATAAAGTCTTGGTATTGGTCTTGAAAAAATTTCGAAAGATTGTTGAGTATTAAAAATTTCCAAACGTTATTTTTACAAAGCAGTTGGATTTTTAAGATACCAAATTTTGAATTGAGATATGATTTTATGATTGAAAGGGGCGTGACACACCTATTAACTATAAATTCGCAAGACTAAAAAGCAGTCTTGGTCTTGATGATCTTCGTGAGCAAGACCAAGACCATAGCAGTTTTGGTCTTGGTCTTGCAATGATAGCAGCGTCTTGGCCTTGGTCCTGTTCTTGCAAAATTACCAAGACCAAGACTAATTTTGATCATCACTATTTATAGCATTCATCTATCATATCGTCCCTATACAAGTGAAAAACACTAAGTCAGTTTTCCCGAGTTTTGAGTTATTTGGTATTTCTAGTCTAGAATATTATAGTCTTTAGACTGATTTTTTAAAATTCAAATATCTGAAAACTTAAAAACTTGACTTAGTGCTTTTCACTTGTATAAGGACGATATATAATTTCACTTTCGATCAAAACAGTAAATCATTTGAAATGTGTTGCGATGAGAATAGTGGAGAGTTGCCGTCTAGCTATTACCAGAACCATTAAGAAGGTTCAAAAAATAACTGACAGATGGTATTGGTTTGTTTGCAGAACATAAAAGTCGGTTATTATTATATTGACTTCAGTGAGATTAAGTGTTTAAAGTGTTACAAAAACTAAATTAAACTTCAAATACAGTTGTGAGAAATTTCTAAGTGCTTATTGTAAAGAAAGTGAAGTATCGTGGAGATTTTAATAGAGTGAATAGAAATAAAGAGATATACATTGAAATTATTTGTTACTTTTCAGTGGTGGAACTCTTATGAAATTGATAGCGATAGCTAAAAAATACTTAATTTTTTATGTAAATTTTACTAAACTTTTTTCGACATGAAATCTTTATCAACTTAGTATTTATCTTTACAAAGTTTCATCATGCCCACCTGTCCGCTTTGTAATACATAAATACGTCATTGTGTCAAATTTGATTATACCCCGCTGGAAATTAAACAATTTATCACCTAGCTATAAGTTTTATTTTAGGTAAATAATCTTTAAATCTTCCTTTATTATAAGTTAACGATTTTCAAGCTTCCTTTGTTTGCAAAACATACATAAAAGAAATCATATGACCATTTGAACTGCTGTATATGAAATTGTCCTTTAATGAAAAAAAATGTTCACAATAAAATTTGATCACGTTTTGCCACCTCCCATTTCCGAAATCACAATTTTAACAAGCAACTTGGTATAAGACCAAACAAATAAAAAACCATCAAAACAGAACGTGATTTCTGCGAAAACTATTGTGCGCCATAATTACATGATTTATATCTCAGTCTCGAATGTCACTTTTTTTTTTTTGATGGTGGTAATCATATGGGGTTTGAGCATTTTTGTGTGACCATTCTTTTTTTTTTTTTTCTTTTTTCTTCTTTCTTTTTTTGCACCCAAACCGCATGAGAAAGGCGAAATTCACTTTAAGAAAAAACCACATATGTTTGTAACTCTCAATGTAAACCGCAGCAACCACTATGAGCCTTCTGCAACAGTAAGGAATTTTATTTTATGCTGCAAAATTGTATTAAAGGGAAAACACACATCACTCACCAATGTGGTTATTAAATTATGTACATTGCAAAAAAAAAAAATATATAGTAAATTTTTCTTTATTGATATTTTAGTTAAACCATTTGGTTAAGTAATTGGTTTGAATTAACATATCAAGAAGTATAAGCGAGGTGCTTCAACGGACATACCCCAAGGTTATATCCAGCTACCGAAGGTCAAGGTAAGTAACTCAATTCCGACACTTAAATCCACGCGGTGCACCGTAGAAATCTGAGTAACTTCAATAAAGATTTGATATCTAAACCGCCACTCACCCTCCCACTTCACCGTGTTATTGACTTACTGAGAGTGAGAGAGCATCGTATGAAATGGAAGTAACTTTAGAATAACAATTGTTTTTATTGAGTGAAATATGGTCAATTCTCAGGAACCTTTTACTTACGATCTGTACGATTACGATCTATGCATGGTAGCACGTGGAGCTCAAAATTGGCGCGAATTCCATATATTTCTACAAAAAAATTTAACCCACATACTTGCTAGTGTTTGAACAATATGTGCGCGGGCCAATATTCGCAAAAAATCATTACTATTTGAATTAATACCATGCACCTTACGCGTTTGACATCAAAACTTGACGACAACTATAGGTTAAAAGTTTCTGAGAAATGCCCATATATCAAAAAAAGAGCTTACCCAAGGGAAAAGAAGCGCATCAGAAAGGTTTCCAAAGTACTTCTTTTTCAGTCGTTAGCGCTTCCGCTTCATAATATAATTCGTGTTCATTCTTTTTAGCATTGCATGTCCTAATAGCCTGTTTCCACCGAAGATTTAGCTCTACTGAGATAAGTAAATCACATTGTTAAATCTTACCCGTTTCCACCGGTCAATTTCTGTCAGTGAATGTCAGAAGCAGTAAAGTTAAACTTTTATTTAATTTTCTTTTTAATATTTATCTACCAATTGCTTTGTGTTTATGCTAATTTTCAAAGTTTCATAATCAGTAGCCTTGCTGAGGTTAAAGCACAGGTTTAACTTTAAATCCCAGATTTAACTTTAATCTGAGATTTATTTTTGTATGGTAAATCCTGGAATCAACGCCCAGGTTTAGCACTAAATCCAGAAACTGCATTAAATCGCATTTTAAATCTGCGGTGGAAACAGGCTATGAGATGTAACTATTCTGCAGTTTACCGCAGTATTCCGAAAAAATGACTTTTGAGGAGCTTCTTTGTAATGCGGCGCTAAGCGTTCTTTCAATTAAAAACAATTAACAGGCTAGGATTCGAACCAAATTCCGTGTTTTTTTCCTTCCTACAGCCTTGCAACAAAAAAGGAAATTAAAAAAATGTAAAATAAAACAAAACACTCGCGGTGGGAATCAAACCCGGATCCATGGCATAGAGACTCATAATTTCGCTTTCGAATTTCTATAGTAGCAAGCGCTTTAGAAGTGCTTTCTTTCACCTTGAGTAGTTGAAAGTAACGATGTGATCGTTAATATGGTGTTTTTTTTTTTAATACGTATATTGGTAACGAATAGACTTTGTTTATTTATAGAAAATTCAACATTCATTAAATAAACCATATAAGTTATTTTGCTCAGTGTAAACACAAAAATTGTAAATGAGTTTACACTAAACCTCATATGGTTTATGGACCCAACAAACTGTACATCAACGAGGTGCTTACAAGAACAACAACAATGCCAAAACCACATTTGTCATAAAATACTCATTCATATTTGTACTCTCATGTTCTGCGGACACTCAACTTTTCGCCTTCACCTCCCCCCTACTTTTGTAAATCTGTGACATTTTATATTGTACCCTTTATGAATATCAGATTTTTTCACTTTTATTATTTATACGTTTTGTTATTGTTGTTGTTTAACTTTTAGTTTACTTGTATTTCAACACCACATTAAATGGCAACATTTATTTCCACATGAGTGGCAACTATGTGTGCGGTTAAACTGCTTCTGTGTTGCCTGTGTCTTCCTGTGGTGTTGCTTGTGTGAATTTCTCTGCAGTCCTTTTGTATGGGTATTTTTTTCTTCTTCTCTTTTTCGTTTCTTTCTTTTTCGACTAAGCTCATGAATATCAACTTGCTTGAACCAGAGTTTACCGTCTGGCTAAGATTTAAGATGTATCCCGAACGACACGTGCTATCATTTTTGCTTAAGGGCTGCCATATGTCCTAAATAAAATGTATGAGATTTGGAACTAAAGTTTAAGAATGAAGGAGAGTGATGTTAAAATTGAAAAAAATAAAAATGAAGAAGGATTTCACGAAATTTGCTTAAATAATTTCTAGAAGCTGACACACAAATTAAAGAAAAATATAATTGGGTGAATGTCACGAAATTCCGTAATTTTGGGATATGAAAATTTGAATTTGAAAAATTGTTGAAATGGTCCAGTAACCAGTGGATTTCATCGTTTAGATCATAAGTAGTCTGAAAAACCTCTGAAATCTACACGACGCCGCCCATTCTCATCTACAGCAGCAGATTTTGACAAAAGAACCTAACTTGAAAATGGCAACTATTCATGAGAAGTAAATCTTCATTTTTAGCAAATTTTCACTAGCTTTAAGCTGTCAGCTGTCAAACTGTTTTTTTTTTTTTTAAATTGCCAACACTCTATCGCACAAATAGCGGTAAATTCAAATATTGCACGAATTTTGGGAACTAATATTTTTGGAACTAAACATTATACACATAGGGATTACACCACTGAAATCCTGAAAAATTGTCTTATCTCGGTTGGTTCTTTTGTCAAAAGTCTTCGAAAATATACCTATCTGTTGTATAATACTGCACACATACTGTAATCCAAACTCTTCGTTAATCCGAGCAGGGAATCAACTTTGGGTGTATGGATTATCGGGACCCTACGGAGTTTTTTTCTGGACCGCGACATAATTTTTCAAAAGTATATCGACCCCACTTAAAACTACTTGCCGACATCTGATCTAGACAGTAAAGATGGACATCATCCTAAAATCATCGTACAACCTACGAGAAATGGCAGAACAACGTTTGCCGGGTTAGCTTGTTATTGATAAAGTATGTCTGCTATAGTAATTGCATACTACTTTGTAATTTTGAACACTGCAAATAAAAATAACGCAAAGTCATAACGAATGGGACACATGACGGATAGCACACATGATGGATGAGACACATGACGGAGGGGACATTTCATGAATAATTGAGCATAACGCACACAAAGCAAATCGTCAACTCTTGCTACCGGGCACAATTATCTACGGAATATGAAAAATGTGTGGGACAATTGTGATAATGCCACCAGCGAGCATCGGAGGGTCAGAATTGGGCTTGCTCTACGAAAAAAGCATCTGTTCTTATGGAACTTAAACGTGTCCACACGCAGAACATCAGTAGAATATTGTATTTGGCTAAATCTATCGACCATCCCACCGTGGGACAGGTGTTTTTCGGCATTTCGCAACATTCACCCACATATAAGAAAACGAAAAAGAAATTATTGAAGGTCCAACCTGCCTATAATTCTGCGATTCTGGATTAACTGTACGTTCAAGAGCTTCATATTTAAACTCTCAAGTATCTTATAATATGCAAAGTGAGGTATGGCGCCCGAACCATATCATGATCAGTAATACAGTGCCATTTCCCCTTTTTGATATATACCGAATAAAAATAACACGAAACAAATAAACAAGTTAACTCGTGCTCGTTTTTATCCGAAAAAGAAATCGCATTCAATTCAATTTATTTTGATCTATGGACCATATAACTGTATCAAATACTAACCGCTCTGCTGCCTCTCAAAATATATGCAAAAAAGAGTAAACCCTTTATATTCCCAATTTATTTTATTTTTTTTTTTCTTTTTAATTCCCACACACAAGTAATTATGTATTTGTGAATTTATGACTAAAATTTTTTCCATATTCGAATGCTTCAAAAGCTGCAAGTATTGAAATTCAAAGGGGTGCCATATCAGCTGGGGGTGCCATAACTCCCGAGTTTGCCCTAAAAGCCAGCTAATCTTTCGACGAATAAGCTTAGTGTATTAATTAACTGCTTCATTTTGTTACTTGGTTTTTAACACACCATGTCGCTGCTCTTTCCCACTATTTTTCCAACAAAAATAAGAACTAAGCGAAATGTTTTGTATACGACTTTAAAATGGCACTCAACTGATAAATTCTTTTGTTAAACAATTAAACGTTTCCAGACTGGTATTTTAAGTCAGTCAGTCAACTCATAAGCAGTTGTATTAAAGTAACATTTAATGTAAAAATTTAAGAACTTCAAAAAAAAGTAACATGGCAACAATGTTCGAGCTCACCCCCAAAATTATGCAATGTATGTTTTATTTTATTATCAATTACACTATGGAACAAGAGATTTTTTTTTTTCTTTTTCTTCTTCTTTAACAATATGTGGAAGGATAGACACAACAAATACATTGTTAAGCTGTATCCCTGTCTATATAATGCAAAGAAGACGGAGCAAAAATTTGGAAAAGACTCAATTGGCAAATTATGAACACATCAGCAGAGTGGCATAAGAAGTGGAAAGGCAATAAGGGACAATAAGATGAAAATCAGGAAAATAAAAGAAAAAAAAAAGACAATTGGGAGAAAGGTCACTTAGAAATTAATAAAATAGAAAAAATAAATTCTTCTCAATCAGCTTAAAGGCTCAGGGAATTCCAAATTGACTACGCCAAAAAGTATGCAATTTCTTGTTAAATTTAAGCAAAAAAAACCAAATGAAAATGCGTACGCTGCCGCCAGTCATATAAATGAAAAGAAAAAACGATAAAACTGAAGAACCAGATGACGATGATGATAAAAAAGAAGTAACAGACAGTGCGACCAGTGCCATTAAACAATTTAACACAACGAAGCAATGAACCATAATGAAGGGAGCGATAATGGCACTGATAACGTACCTAATGACAAGACACGCACACACACAGCAGCACTTGAAGAGCACTATAAGGACATAGGAACAATTTAAGTATGATAACTTAAATTGCTGACTTAAGCAAAGCAATGTTCCTTCAGAAAACATAAAAGCCATGTTAATAACATTTAAACGGAAGCACAAACTTGGTTTGCAAATTTCAAGTGTTCGCTCTCTTTAGTTTTTTGGTGAATTTTTGTGGCAAGGCTTTCGTTAGCGTCTGTGGAATCTTAAGTGCAGTACAGGGTTAAATAGAGTGAACAACACTGAAATCATGTGGAAAAATAAACATAAATATTGGAATTTATTTACGAGTAAAATGTTCATTCAAGCAAACAGCTTATAAAGCAGACAGTTAAAAAAGGACTCACTCCTTTGAATCGATTTTTTTGTGATTTTTTTTTTTCTGTTTGAGTACTTTGTGCAGCAATTACGTTGACTTTTGAAACAATCTAGGCCTAGCGGGGAATTTTTTTGATTTCTTCAATATTACGATACTTTGTAACTTATCTCGTCCAAAAACTAATATTGGAAGATGCCCAACTAAAGAAGATATATCGCGCAAAAATGGTTGCAATATCAGATATAATCTTTTTTAAAATCCTCTCAAAACCTCAAAGAAAACAGCAAGTGAAGTATACTCGTGAGTTTTAAGACCTCTGTTGTGAAGACAGAGGTTGAGTATTTTCTCAAATTGTTACTAAGAACTAAACTTGAGGTCATCGTTATGAACAATAAATAATAATAATAATAATAATATAATAATAATAAAAAGGCACACAACCACCACAGATGTTTAAGATGTCCCAGTTGGATGGGAAAATCAGTGCGACAGTCTTTTGCGACACAGAAGGGATCCTGTTGATCGATTACAAAGGTAAAGGTGTCTCTAAGTTTCAACCTTAGAGCAGCTAAAGAACGGTGTCAAAAAAAGAAGGGGAAATTGACCAAAGGTTCTGCTTCTGCACGAGAACGCACCTATTCATAAGAGCCGTATTGCGATGGCGGTTCAGCAGAAGGTGGGCTTCGATACATTAGCTCACCCACCTTGTAGACCTTGCCTAGTTCCCGGGAATTACTACGTATTTCTGAACGTGAACAAAGAACTTCTGGGGAAGAAATTTTCAAGTGATGAAGAAGTGAAGGATGCAGTTTCAGCGTTTTTTTCAGAAAAAGTATTTTTTTTTCGAATTATTGAAAAAGAAAAATAAATATGCATTTTTGTTTCTTCTTCTTGACCCCATTTCATGGAATTAAAAGCGTCTCCTTACTTATTGACTTTTCAAAATTCCGAATTTTGCAATGCTTTTCGAAAATGTTCAACATTTTTCGAATTTAGAATTTTTTCTTTTTAATTATAATTTTTAAAATTTTTCAACATTTTTTAGCTTCGACAAAGAGCGTAGCATCGTATTTCATGCTTTAAAGTGGAGTTACCCCTGCCAGTTTCCAAAGTTTTTCTTCGAACTTTCCCTATCAATTGGAGTTATGCAATCTTTTCGAAAATTGGGACCAAGCCCCCAATCAATTTTCAAAAGTTTTCTTCGACCTTTCCCTATCGATTGAAGCAATACAACCATATTTAAAAAATGGGACCAAAGCTGCTGTAGGAGGTCGGGGTTTTCATATTTTTTTCCCAATCTTTCCCTATCATTTGATGACTACAATCTTTTTGAAAAATGGGACCAAACTCCTGAAAGAAATAGGAGACACCTCTGCCAATTTCAAAAATTTTGATTGAAGCAATGCCATCTTTATTGAGAAGTGGAACCAAAACTCTTAAGAAGGCCTGAAATAAACTTTTTTAAAAGTTTTTTTTTTAGTTTATTCGACTAAAAACTTTTAAATCATCAAGAAAGTTTTATATAAAAGTCTTTTCAAGTTTTTTTTTAAAGTTTTGATAAATACACATTAAAAAAAATACCTTGAAAAAACGCCCGGTGATTGAAATATAGGTACGACCGTTTTGGGCTCATTTTATAAAAAAAAAACCGTTGCACCAATCGATGGGAAAGGTCGAAAATAGATTTTGGACATGACTAAGAGCGACCCCGACCCCTCTAAGCGACTACTTTGGGCCTATTTTTTGCACCAATCGATGGGGAAACGAAAATTTTATTGCACCAATCGATGAGGTAAGGTCGAAAACAGATTTTGTACATGATCAGGGGTGTCTCCGACACCTCTAAGTGACCGATTTGGGCCCATTTTTGAAAAAAAATGTGTTATAGCAATCGATGGGGAAAGGTCGAAAATGGATTTTGGACATGACTATGGGTTTCCTTGACCCCTCTGACAGTTTTGGGCCCGTTTTTGTAAAAAAATTTTATTGCACCAATCGATAGGAAAAAATCGAAAATAGATTTTAGACATGACCAGGGGGTGCCGTGACATAATCCCCACGGACATAATCCCCATTCACGATATGGCGATTATGTCCGCAAGTTATTCGGACATAATCCCCATTTTTTCAATGGGGATTATGTCTGCAAGTGTTTCGGACATAGTCCCCGGGAAAAAACGGACATAGTCCCCATAACGATATTTTGTTATTGACAACAGAAGCAGCTCAGGATTTACAACTCCCAAAAATTCCAATACCGTTTCCGCGGCTGCCTTCAGCCGCTGATCAGTCTATAATATATCCAACACCTAGTTTGCTAGCCACAGTAATTTAACATAAGGGTAGGGGTAAGTGGGCGGCCTGCGGCCGCAGCTCAGGATTTAAAACTCCCAAAAATCCAACACCGGCTTCGAGGCGGCCTTCGGCCGCGGATCAGTCTATAACATCCAACACTATATAAATTTTTTTAATGGATTATTACAAAAATTTTGTTCAATCAACCACATAACCCCCATGGCCAAAATGGGGATTATGACCGAAAAATTTTCGGACATAATCCACATTTCGTAAATGGGGATTATGTCCGTTGGGATTATGTCCGGTAACCTGTTTTGGGCCCATTTTTGAAAAAAAAATTATTGCATCAATCGATGGGGATAAATCGAAAACAGATTTTGGACATGACCAAAGGTGTTTCCGGCCATTCACAGTGATCGATTTGGGCGCATTTTTGATAAAAAGTTTTAATGCACCAGTCGATGAGCCCAAAACGTTCACTAAGGAGACACACCTGGTCATGTCCAAAATCTATTTTCGACCTATCTTCATCGATTGGTGCAATAAACTTCTTTTTTTCAAAAATGGACCCAAATCGGTCACTTAGAGGTGTCATGTCCAAAATCTATTTTCGACCTTTCCCCATCGATCGCTGTAGTACATTTTTTTTCAAAAATGGGCCAAAATCGGTCACTGAGAGGGGTCGGAGACACCCCTTATCATGTCCAAAATCTATTTTTGACCTTACCTCATCGATTGGTGCAATAAATTTTTTTTACAAAAATGGGCCCAAAACGGTCACCTAGAGGGGTCGTGGACTCCTCTGGTCCCATCCAAAAAATATTTAATTTTCATAAGTTTTCTTTAAAGTTTTTAAAAAATGTCTTTAAAAACTCAAAAATTAAAGTTTTAAGAAATCTTTTCAAATAAAAGTATTTAAAAACATTTTATCATCGAAGTTTTTATAAAAGTTTATGCAAAAAAAGTGTTTAAAAACTTTCATTTACAAAACTTTTTGAATATAAGCTTGAAAGTTTCAAGGTCTGCTCTTAAGACAGATCGGGTACATCCCTGATAATTTTCAAAATTTTTCTTATTGGTGCAAAACATTTTTTTATAAAAATGTGTCCAAAATTTCTGATAAATTCCAATCTGTTTCGCCTTGCGGAATACCAAATAAAACAAGAAATTTGTGCTATTTTCAAGGTTGGATAGTTTACAATTGACTCGACGATATGTCTAGTAAAAACTTCATTACATTTTTATTTATGTAGCTATGGTACAAATACAATTTTCTACTGGGTCAATATGACCAAATGCCTAAGGAGTAAAGTTGATAAATCGACAATTTGCGCCACTTGAACTGACAATCCAAGGATTAAGCATGTCGAATTTGAAGTATGTTTGTAAACGAGTATATATTTTAGTACAGATGTGTGTTTCTTTTTTTTTTTTTAATTCATACATTTGTTCAGGCTTTGTTTTTTATGGTCCCATCATCTATCCTTGGGGTATTTTTATTTATTCGTACGCGCTGCTTCTAATTCCATTGTTTTGTCATCTGCTGCTATTTTGCGAAAGGATATCCACACTTATTTTTCTCTCTTTTTCTCTGTTGTGATTTTATTTCATTTTCATTTTCTATTACACTCATACACTCTCCTCTTTTAGGTGGTGTATGGTATTAATTATTGTTTTGACTGTTCGTATGTTTGGAGGCCATTGTCATCTGGAGTCAGCATAACAAAAATACTTTTTTAGAGACAACGAACTTCCAACTGTTGTCCAAAACACATCCACGTGGGTCAATATTTCATTATTCTCGCACTGTTGGTGTCGCGTGAAATCCTTAATACATTTTTATAATGAGTTTCAAGCTATTGTTCTGTGTGTGTGTGGAAATTTTATTAAGTTTTTTTTTTTTTTGAGTTGAAGCTTTAGGTATTGTGACAATTCAGCGAATTGTGTCGATTTTTTTGATATTAATTGAAAATAGCCTTGACCTAAATAAATTTCAGTCCACCGTACCGTCATCATATGGTTACAATTGACGAGGCATAAAAATAAAGTAATTTTTTTGATTTTTCGCCCACGCGTCTGTGTCTTTTTTGGTAAATACTATAAATAGCAATGAAACCTTAAAGAAAATTTTAGAATTTAATGTTCTCCAAGGTAAATAAGTAATCTTAGCTTAGGGAAATTAAATTTTTTAGCAATGGAAATCATTACTTAAATAATTACACGTATTTTGCTTTCAGTTGCATAGAGTTTAAGGTTAATAAGCCAACTGCTTGAAGAATATGGAGACATTTTATAATATCTATTTAGTTTCTAATTTTTTTCCCTTCTTTTGAGGATATTCTGCTATAATTTTGAAGGGCACAAACAAAACTCGATAAAGACGAAAAAAAGCAAAAATCTTAAAAATTTGGTATATATTCGAATATTAAACTTAGTGTCTGAGTAAAATTTAATTCTATTATCTCAAAAAACCCTTTCAGTATAGCGTTTTGAAGCTTCTGCTTATATGGGAGGTGCCAAGCCCTCCGAATTCTCTCAGTTCTTACTCAGAGCTTGCGTTTACAATTTCTAGTATTTATGTGAATTTTAGTTGCATCGTCGTGAAAAATACTCTTAAAATTGCATTTTGAATATATGTGACTCGGTCTATGAAAAAAGTGCCTTAGGTGTGAAAAAAAAAGTTCCAATTTTTTGCCGATTCGCATAGAATTGACCTTTAATAGTTGTTTTCCAGCTGTTTTCTCGAAAACTTATTATCGCACGTAAGCCCCCTTTTTATAGACCAGGTCACATATATTCTGTATGGGCAGTAGGCGTGTCTTTTGACCGATTTCACTCATTTTCAATCTCTCGAGCTAACGTACCAAATTTTACTGAACAGACAGACAGACACGCAGCCAGCCAGACAGACAGACATGGCTAAATCGACTCAGGAGGTGACGCTGATCAAGAATATATATACTTTTCCATATCTGCCACTCCTTCTTCTCTCCGTTACAAACGGAAGGACAAAGTGAATATACCCTTGGTGTAGGGTATGAAAATAATACCCGAAATCGATGGTATTAAAACTGGCAAAAACCTTCGAATATTTTTGGAAAAGATTGAAACATTCAATAAGAAACAGCAAAAAACTCGAAAAAGTTAAAAGGAATTAAAAATTTTTTGTATTTTATTTGTAATTAATTTGTAGGTAAGTATATTAACAGGTCATTCAATAAGTACGTAGGATAAGTAAGAAAAAAACAAAATTTTGACAAAACTCGATTTTATTATTCAAAATAGTTGTCTTCGAGGGCGATACAACGAGTATAGCGATTTTCCAACTTTTCGATACCACTTTTATAGTACGATTTCTCTTTCTCGTCAAAAAAGGCCTCAGTTACAGAGATTACTTCATCATTGGACTTAAATTTCTTTCCAGCAAGCATTCTCTGGAAATCTGAAAACAGGAAAAAGTCACTGGGGGCTAAATCTGGAGAATACAGTTGGTGGACAAGCAATTTGAAGCCCAATTCATTCAATTTTGCCATCGTCTTCATCGATTTCTGACACGGTGCATTGTCTTGGTGAAACAACACTTTTTTCTTTAGCAAATGTGGCCGATCCTTTGCGATTTCAGCCTTCAATCGATCCAAAAGTGCACAGTAATAGTCGCTGTTGATGTTGGTTCCTTTTTGGAGATAGTCGATGAATATTATTCCCTTCGCATCCCAAAATACAGACGCCATTACCTTACTGGCCGACTGTTGCGTCTTTGCTCGCTTTGAATTCGGTTCGTCGACTGCTGTCCACTCAGCTGACTGTCTTTTGGATTCTGGTGTGTAATAGTGAAGCCATGTTTTATCCATTGTCACATATCGACGATAAAATTCGATTTTATTGCGGCTTAACAGCGCCAAACACTCCTCTGAAACATCAATTTGTTGTTTTTGGTCTACCGTGAGCTCACGCGGCACCCACTTTGCACTGAGCTTTTGCATACCCAAATGTTCATGTAAAATGGTAAAAACACTACTATCTGATATCTTTACAATGTCAGCTAGCTCGTGCACCTTCACTTTGCGATCGTTCATAACCAATTTGTGGATTTTTTTTATACTTTCTGGTATAACAGCCTAATTTGAGCGTCAACTGCGCTCTGTATCATTTGTGCTGGTACAACCACGTTTAAATTCAGCAATCCACTTTTCTACCATTTGTCTCGATGGAGCAGGGTTCAAATAAGTTTTATCAAGCCATTGTTTGGTTTCCACTGCATTTTTTTCATCAAAAAGCAATGCTTTATCAAAGCTCGAAATTCACTTTTTTCCATTTTTTTTTTTTTTTTTCACTAACAAAAGTTGCTTCACACAAAATGCTATAACTCACGAATCAATAGTCAGATTGTTGTCAAATTTATACACGTATTGTTTGAAGGTTAGTACTAAATAAAAAATAGAAAAAATTCTAGTAACGCTATCTATGTGTCACCCTACGGACTTATTGAATGACCTGTTATATAGAGTGTATATCGCATAAGGATGCGAAACAACTGGAAAGTAATAGAAGAGGCTTAGACTAACAAAAATTGCACCTAAGGGGGGGTCTAAAATGTAACCCTGAGGAGTTATAGGGTTAAAACTGATTTTATGTCTTGTTTTAGAAAAAAATAATTATTGGGTCACCAGCGTTTTAGAAAAAACTTTTTTTATAAAAAACTTTTAGCTTATTGTATGAGCTTTTTAAAAATGTATTTGGCTTATAGAGTTCAAAAGGGTTTCGCAAAGTTCTGGACCCTTAAAGTTGATATTCTAATTTATTTTTTCTAATTTTTGACTTTGGCGGCCATTGTAGTATGAAAAAAGTAGTATAATTTTTTTTTCGAACTCTCATTAAAGTTCCTTTAATTCGATGGTACTTTTGTTGCATCAATTTTTTTAACTGAGGTCACAAAAAAATAATTTTCAAGAACAATCAGCTTCAAGGCTCCAGTAGTAGTTTAGGCCTCCTCTATCACCTCTCAGATGCTTTGTAACTTTATGCGGTACACCCTATATAATATGTAATTTTATGACAAATAAAATAATATAAGATGAAAAATAGGCAAAAATACAATTCGACCATTTTTCATTCAATTTTATATGACTTTTTCATTTTGGATCGATTTTCCTAAATAGTATCTTATTTTCTTCACAAATATATAAAAAACAAAAAAAAATAATTTACTTCGGCGAAACTAACAGACCAACCAAAAAGTAATGTAAATATCATTATAGGTAATTTAAAATTGGCATATAGTACGCTTAAACATTAATATTGGATCTAGAGATATTTGTAATTAAGTGGAACCATCTTCTTTTTTTTTGGTTCATAAACCGAAAATGACCGATATCTCGAAAACGACGTGAAAAAAAAATAATGTGATTTTCGGAATCAGCAGCCGATTATAAATATAATAAATAATAATAATATAAAATATAATAATATAAAAAATAAATAATGGCATTCAATGGTGATATTGGCTGTAAACTAGTGTTGACGAATGTCAGCATTTTTGATTTTGTGAACTAAACTCAACCTTCCTAGTTTCATTTATCAAAAAAAAAAAATTATTCAGTTGGAAAGACTATAACAAATCCTTAAAAATAAAATTTCCTGGTAAAGTGTATAACACTTTATTGATATTTTTAAATTTTTGCAAATAATTTAAGAATAAATTTGTGTGCAAATACCCATACACCGCATTCTATTTGCCTATACATAATAAAATGCCAAATTCAAAAAACAGATAAATAACGAAACTTTTCTTCCAACTCAACAGTTCGCACTCAAACGAACCCGAATAGCACTTTGACTCTTTTTTGGGAAAACAAATTTCTGTTTTCTTGATAATTCCTGATGTAAATAACATAAAATTTCATTACATTTTCCATTGCAATCAAAGACAATCCAATTCAAACGAAAAAAAAAACTTCTATGTACGCAAAAATCTTCAAAATGAAACAACTCTTGAGAAACATGAGAAACATCTCAGATAATGAAATATGAACAAAAGAGTATTCTAATGAAAATAGCAAAAAAGGAATAAGTTGAGTTGAGTCGACTTAAATTAAAGTAATCTTGTGGAAAAAGCAAAATACAAAATTGAAATTGCAAAACTTTGTATTCTATGGACACACACACAGCCATTTAAAATCAATGAATTATTAAAATACCTTTAAATAAAGATAAAAGTTGTAACATCGTGTTCTTAGGGGAAAATTCTTTAACTATTTGTTCTAACGTTAGTGCTGCCTTTGTGTCTAAAGTAAATTGCCATGAAACCATAAGAGATTTGGGACTCTTTTGAATTAATTACATGGAAATTGTATACAGGGTAATGGGGCAAGAAGTTTGTTTGGATTAAACTAGTTTGTAAAAACTGGTAATGGTTTGTTTGGAGTTAAACTTCAAGGCCGTATCAAATTTTTCGATTATTTTATGGCGTCACTTTTTCGACACATTTTTTAGTCAATTTTTTCGCTACTTTTTTTTGTATAGCGTTTGTTGACCTCACATTTTTCGACACTTTTTTGTTGTAACTTTTTTGACGAAAGTTTTTCTACACTTTTTTGGCATCGCGTTTTTCGACACTTTTTCTACGACACATTTTTCGACACTTTTTTGACGTGACGTTTTTCGACACCTTTTGGCGTCAGATTTTTCAATAATTTTTTGACGTCACGTTTTTCGACGTCACTTCATTGAAATTCATTTTCGAAATTTTTTTGATGTTACGTTCTGACACTTTTTTTGGCGTCACGATTTTCAACACTTTTTTCACAACATTGTATTGGCGTCACATTTTTCAATACTTTTTTGAAGTTACTTTATTGGCGTCACGTTTTTCAACATTTTTAACAGCACATTTTTGGCTTCTACGACAAATTTTTCGACACTTTTTTGACGTCACGTTTTTCGACTATTTTTTCCGAGACTTTTTTGACGTCAAGTTTTCCGACACTTTTTGGCGTCAGATTTTTCACAAATTTTTTGATGTCACTTTATTAGCGTCACGTTTTTCGACACTTTTTTGACAACATATTTTTGGAGTCACGCCTTGGACACTTTTTCCGATACTTTTTCAAGTCACTTTATTGACGTCGACATTCCGTTGACAACACTGTATTGACGTCACATTTTTCGATACTTTTTTGATGTCACATTATTGGCGTCATGTTCGACACTTTTTTGAATACACTCTTTTAACGTCACGATTTTTGACACTTTTTTGACGTCACATTTTTTGATACTTTTTTGACTTTACTTTATTGGCGTCACGTTTTTGGACACTTTTAAGACGTAAAGATTTTCAACACTTCCTTTACAACCCATTATACCTCGCAAATTTTAAGCACGCATGAGTGATGCTACAGCCTCTTCTCCAAATTTTCGCAGTATGACGTTTTAAAGATTTTGACTGAACAAGGGACTCGCGCTTTCTTTCCAAAACTTCTTTTACATATTTTCCTAATAAACATTTTCTATTATTCCAAACCCATTTAAAAATAGAAAATTTTATTTATGCCATTTCTCAAAGCACTCACTTTCTCTCACCCTGTTTGCAAAATGCTACAGGAACTTTTTGCGTCGAAGCACAACTGCCAGAGTTTTCAAGTTCAACGCTCAAGTTCAGTGCTTAGTAATTAACTGGTGTATATAATTCATAAAAACTTTTACTTTTAAGGCTTTGAAGGTTGCTTTTGTTGTTGTTGGGGTTTCTTATTAATAACTTTGTTCTCTGCGAATTATCCTTACGGTACAAAATCAGAGTCCGCGCGCGTTCCCTTTCAATTGCGTGCAGCAGAAATTAATGAATTGACCTATTTTTAAAGCAAAAGGACCAAAGTGCTTTTGTTCGTTCATTCATTGCTTTTAGTGTCGAATGCTCAATGGAGCTATCAGAAATTGTGCATATGTGTTGTTGTTAAAGAGAAATTTTTTTTTTTTCGGCCAGGTTAAGGAACATTGGCCCTATGCTCCTCCTAGGAGTTAAAGGAGAATACATACATACATACAAGGAACATGAAATTGCGTCGACAGACAGACAGACAGTGGGTGATATTGATTTTTATCTACTTAAACGCAAAGAACAAAGTTAAAATCTCTTGAAGGTGTGCACTGCACTTTAACAATTTTTATCCTTTTTTGTTTATTTTTATCCGGCACGTGCCACATGGGAAATGTCAAAAATTTCACCAAAATCGATTCAAATAATAGTAAGGTTGGGTCAATGAAGACTCGAAAAGAAAAATTCCATTTGAAGGAATGAACTATGTACTTGACTGGGGATACTCAAATGCAAGGAATGACGTACAATTTGCTGTAAAAACTTTATTTTATTTGATTTTATTTTGCTATTATTGTAAATAAAATTAGCATAAATGTCTCAAAAAAGAATATTGCATTTTGGGAAGAGATTTTATCCTTGAGTGTTGGGGAATTTTATTTTTAAATAAAAAATAGGCATAAAAGGGTTTTTGTTTAGCATCGAGTATACTTGAAAAGTAAATATCCATTAATTGAAGAGTTTCTTTGAGAAAAAGTTACAAATTCATGGAATGCCCTTTAAAAAATCAAAATAAAACTGGAAAGTGTATAACCTTTTGCCTGACCAAACATTGAATACCCTACACTGCAGTATTTGGAAAATTTTGCTTTTATGGAAAGTGTCATGTTCTCTTGTCCGAGTTCACGCAGTTTTTGCTCAGAGCTTGCATTTATAGTTTTTAGTGTCTGAGTAAAATTTAGTTCGATTATCTCGAAAAGCGCTTTCAGTATAGTATTTTGAAGCTTTTGCTTATATGGGAGGTGGCACGCCCTCTTGTTCGAATTCGCCCAGTTTTTTTAGAGCTTGCGCTTACAATTTGTTGTATTTATGTGTATTTTGGTTGCATTGTCGTGAAAAATACTCCAAGCCAGCCAAAAAAGGAAAATTTTTCTATTGCGCCTATTTTTTTTGTCCGTCACTGTAGGTAAGATAAATATCTTGACTGTTTTCTGGGTCGTTCACATGATATAACCAATTTTTCTAAAAAAAGAGTTTCTAATATGTCCCAAAAATTAAAGGAAGAGGCGCAGGGGTAATGTTTGTTCATGTAAAAAAAATTTTTGGTATTGCGCCAAACTTTCTCTTGATCACTAAGGATGTAGGAATTGATTTTAACAGACTTTTAGGCATATAAACATCACTCCAAAAGAGGGGTTTTTTTTTTCAATTATCTGACAGTTGGTCAGTCTAGTCCTTACCTGTTCTCGATGTAGCGGAACCGCTGATACTTTCAGTTTGGAGGTGTCTGCGTTTCACAGCTCTTCTACGTTCAATTAACTGCAGTTCAGTTTTGAATAAAGTTATCGAGATCCTATTCAAAATTTTGTGTTGCAAAGTGTGATTAGAAAGAAATCCCTTACTTCACTTTTTCTGTTGATGCAGTGTGGGGTATATTTTTATATATCGTCACTCTTATACCCTATTCCCACTTGCCTGGTTAACCAGTCTAAAATCAGAAAATCATGATAATCACAGAACCACGTTCACACGTTTTACCTGGATGAGTCATCTATCATTTCAATGACACTTTTTTGGCGTTTACCAAATCACAACACTTTTTTCAAATATATTTTTATTTATTTCATTATATAAATTTTTTTTAAAACAATTGAGACGAACGCATTTTCGATTTTAGCTTTAATTTGCTTTTTATTAAAAATGTTTTATATGTTTACATTTTGCATTTGTCAAAAGAAAGGGAATTTTCCTAATTTCCCTGGGATTTTTTGAATTTGGAGATTTTTTGGGTTAAATGATCTAATTATTTAAGAACTAGTTAATCTTTTCCATACAAATCGAAAAGCTTTTTATATGGAAAATTATCCTGGTAAGTGCTTAATCAGTATTCATCTGGTTAACCAGGCAAGTGAGAATAGGGTATACGGCCAAACTCACGAAAGTGAAAATTATTGAATTTGAGAAATTGCTATTTGAAATTTTTTAAAATATCAAAATTATATGCAAATTATGCTTTTTCATTTTATGAATTTTGCATTTGCTGTTAAACCACTTCAGATATTGCTTTCATTCTTCTGGCATAACTTTATTGAACCATTTTGTACAAAAAAGCCACATTAGTGCAAAACTGAAAAATTTTCACTTTCGTGAATCTGGCCTAAGATTGCCGATATGCATTTAAGATATGAAATTTTAAGAGGGGGCAAGGGTTTAAGCATAAAAAAGACCCTTTTTTTGCGAATTTTTTTCAAACGTATGGATTGAGCAAATTTATTTAAATCTTTTGTACATTATTAAGTATACTTTTGACAATATTTTTATATTTGTTCCTTTTGAAATATTGAAAAACAAGCCGGTGACAGTGCTTTTCCGAGATCATCTCAGAAAAAAAAAAACAGTTTGCGGTGTTCACTATGGAGGTTATCGTGAATAAATATTCCCGGGGAAGTTTCTCAGACTGCCGTGCATTCTCTATTGCAGTTTAAGAAAATTCACGATAACCCCCTATATTACAATCGGAAATTATTTGGAATCTAAAAACTTTAAAATTCAGTGAAAGTATCATCAAGTCCTTTTCCTATCGTTCTCTGATTATAATTTTTTTCATTTAAAAATTTTTGGTGGTCATCTAAAGTGTAAACTGCTATTTTCCAAGAAAAATTTCACCATTTTGTGGGTGGGAAACCCACAAACTAAACGTTGCGGCGAGGCATTTTATATATAGAATATGTGTACCAAATTTGAAATAAATTCGTAATGTAGTTTTTAAATGACAGTGAACACAGACTTTGAAAAAGTAGTTTTGAGAAAAACGCTTTCAAAATTTTAAAGCTAAAAAAGTGAAAGTAAAAAAAGTAAAGGACAGGAGACTAACTAGACAATAACTTCTAGAGTTTTGCTCAGATCGATTTAAAATTTTGAGAGTATATCCTTGAAATGTTTAACAAAAAGATAAGACAAACAAAATTTTTTGAAAATGCAAACCCTTACGCCCCCCGCCCCACAAAGGGGTATTGTATTCGCTTTTGCGCATTTAATTGAAAAAAAAAAATGTGTGAAGTACCGGCTTTTTTGATACCGTTTTAAAGATAATTAAATTCTGCGTCACAAACAACAAAAATTGTTGACCTAACATTACTAGTTGAAAAGTTATACGCGGTTAAAGATTATTTTTTTTGCTTTCGTTCGCGCGCAGTGATAAATTGAAATTTTTTGGCTTTTTTAAAGACCATTGTTATTAAAAAAAAGTTTTTTTATGGAAAAAGTTTTAATGAAACCTTCAATTTCAGGTAATTGTGGTTCTTTCTGCATAAAAGTTTTCTTGAGTTAATGTTTAAAAATTCTTTTTTATATAGATATTAAATATGTGTTAAAAAATTAAGGTTTTTTATTATTTAAGTGAAGTTAAAGTAATCAAGGGTGTGCACGATTTTCATCTAATTATGATTTTCTTTAACTACAGACTGTCCATAATGAGTGTTTAAAATTTGGTTGTGCCATTTTGTGCACTTTCGGAATTATTAAACTTTTTGTAAGAGAATTCCAGTTGCTATAATCATAAGAAGCAAGTGCAGCCACCAACAATGCAATGATTTTTTTTCCTTTTGTTTTGTTTGTCTTCTTAAATTTTGATGGACCCTTTTCGTTTAGGTATTTTTGTAATACGAAAGTGGTTTTTGTTTTGTTAAAAAGTGTTATGTTATATTTTTATTTTTTTTTTTTTTTTTTTTTTTTGTTCGTTAGTCTAAAATTAAGTGCGTTTTGGCTAAAAACATATAGACATATAGTTGTTCCAAAAGTGAGCTCAAACAAAAATGTTTATATGTATTTTAATAAAGTGTAAACATTTAAATTACTTTCTATGAAAAAAAGGTTGCGCGTTTTTGCGCGGCTGTGAGAAATTTTCATGACATGTATGAAAGTGGAGCAAAAAATAAATAAAAAGTTAAATACAGACATATAGACAGACATATATTACCCCCAAAAATCTGTACGCTGAGTTTTTTAAAAATTTTTGAAGGTCATAAAGAGGTCGCTCATCGCCGACTTAGTACGATTTAAGAAATTCTCGGAATGAGTCGTACGATACATCAAATTTTTTGTCTTGAGTCAAGGTATATAAAAATATTATATCTCGAATTTAAAATCATTCATATATTGTTGTTTTAGATAAAAAAACCACAAAAAAAATAATTTCGATATTTCGGCCTACTGTAGAACTCTTAAACTACATTTGGAAAAACTGTTTTTCATAAGTTTATCATAAAATCATGCAAGAAAAAATTTTTTTATTGCATCTTAACCCATTATATCCTGTTTTTATGGGTCTTCTTGAACCTTTTTTCCAAAAACTTGGTTAAAATTTGTTAAAATGTTCTACAAAAATATTCTTCAAAAAATTTCACTAGGGGTCATCGAACACAGAAATTCTTAAAACTTCAGAATAATGCGAAAAAAATTTGATGACAATTTTCAATTTCCGTTTTTTATCGCTATTAAAAAAAATTTCACTACATATTATACAACTGCATAACTTTTCTACTTTTTTATGCATAATTAGTTAAAAAATAAGTTATTATAACCCTCAATAGTCTGGACGAATTAATATCGTGTTTTGGCATCAAATACCCCACTGTGCGCCCCTTAAATGATCATTAAATTCACACGGAGCTCCAAAAAATATGTTATAATTTTTTCATCATTCACTCAAATTACTTATAGTCAGCATTTTGATATTGAAATATGAGCATTTCAGAAAAAAATTAGCCCACATATAAAACGCAAATGCTCGAAATAATCAAATGGAGCGATCTTATTTCTTCTCATTTTTCTCTTTCCACACTCTCGCTTTTGAATATGTGAGCATCTTGTTGCAATTTATAATGATCATGCTTTCCCGGCTGTCGTTGGACTCCAGAGTCTCAGAACAATTCAGTGCTACAATTGAAACGAGCGGCGTAAGTTCTTAAAAAAAACACATGTGCGGTGCGGCATAAAAGTTTTTTTTTTTTTTTGTTTTTTAATTGATTTAATTTGTTTATGGATCAGCTGGAATTGAAACACTTTAAGATATAGAACGAAGAAGAAAAAACATATGTGCCGCATAACTGAAGAACATCATTCATAATTTTAGACTGAAATTGCAAGTGCAACGCGGAAAGTGAAGAGTTAAATTACACGAGAAATATAGAAAATATAATAATGGTAAAGTATTTAAAATTAGGAAAATTCTATTAAATATTTCATGAAAAAAATATTATGTGAAATAATGTCAAACTATAGAAAGTAAACGAAAAAAAAAACTTAAGAAGAGATAAGAACTTGAATGAGGGCACATTGCGTTGATAGCGATGATGTGGTCCAATTGGACTTAAGGGATGCGTTTTGTTGAACGATATAAGTTTGATGATATAAGTATATTTAATTACCAAGTTTTTCTTAAAACACACTACGCAATAAATTTTGTAACCAAAAATCTCATATAAAATCATTTAAATAATGAAAGTGAAATTTGCCGCCATCAAACCTTGACCAACTTATGTACAAAACTCTGACAGACATGAGAAAGGCACATAAATTAAAGCCCAAAACTATAAAGTTATAAGTAATAAACTTCGAATTGCATTGGCAACATTGAGAAATCGAAGAAATTGAAACTTTTCCAAATATTTAGTTGGAAGGCAAAAACTTTCTTTGGCTTTTTCCTGCAGTAAATACAGTTCATACGAGAAATGGCCGCCGGAAGTTTGCCGTTTTATGTTCAATGTTGTCTGTGCTATAAACAGTGGCGGATCCAAGGGGGGGGGGGGCGATGGGGGCGATCGGTCAACTATCTCATTTGAAAATATGTAAATCTGCTTGTGAGATCAGGTGATCTTTAGGAACTTTTTACGTGTGCATATTAAGAATTTCACATTGTGAAAGTTGTAAATAAATCCTCTCATAAATGAAACAAGTCTTTTCTTTAGCCTTAATGAGAATGGAAATTTTAAAAAAGTACAAAAGAATTTAATTAAACCTTAAAAAATACTCAAATTACCAGCATCATTTTAAAGTATTTTCTTTGTCACTGATTGAATGTATTGTTCATTATTCTTAGATGCTTTAATGCATATATAAGGTGAAGTAAAAAGAAATTCATCTTGTTAGATAACTTTTTGCTATTTTGAACGTAATTTCACTATACTTCTTTTATTGAAACCCTGGTCCTTATGATCAAAAAAGTGTAGCGACCGATTTTTGCAAACCTCTCTTGAAGCGAATTTTTCACCAGCAAAACCGTTCGCCATAGATAAGAACAGGTAGTAATCACTTGGAGCTAAGTCCGGACTATATGGTGGATGCAAAAGAACCTCCCAACCGAACTCTCAGAGCTTCTGACGAGTAACTAACGACGTGTGTGGCCTGGCGTTATCCTGATGAAAAACAACTCCTCTTCTATTGGCTTTTGAGCAATTGCTTCCTTCAGACGGTCTAGTTGTTGGCAGTACATGTTCGAATTAAGAGTTTGGCCGTAGCTCGTAATAGATGATTTCCTGCCAATCCCACCAAACACAGAGCAAAACTTTCTTGGCAGTCATCCGCTTCAAAACTGTATCGAGTTTGTTGCAACTCACATATAGAAATTCGGTTAGTGAGATTTTTCTGTGTTAAGTCGTGTGGCACCCATGCATCGATATTTTTTTTGTATCCGGTCGTATTCAAATGGTTCCAAACGGTTTTTTGTGCAATGTTCAGCTCCAGTGCAATCAAAACAGTGCTTACATGACGGTTGGCTTTAACTGTTTCCATAATTTTATCAATATTTTTGACAATTGACCTTCCGGAGCTTGGTTTATCTTGAACCACAAAATTACATGAACGGAATCGACGAAATTAAAATTGCGCATGGCGGCTGGCTGTTATAGTATCAGAACCGCAAAGACTATTCACATTTTCAGCAGTTTGACTTGCATTTTCGCCTTTAACGAAGAAAGCCTGTAAAATGTAGCGTATTTTCTCTTTGCAAGAGTTCATTTTTGACACGTGAGCCAACGAAACTTAGTCAATCAAATGCAAAACTGCCAAAGAAGCTTTTTTAGTACTAACTAACATCGTTACAACGACATATGTTGTAAATCAATGAAACAAAAACTAAGCCAGATACAGAGTACTAAAGCCATCTATTGAGAAAATAATGGATTACTTTTAACTACACCTTATACATATATTAAATATTACAAAACACAATGCCACTGAACCTAAATGTCTACAGAAAAAAAGCCATGTCCGTTTGAAACGAATTTCAAAAATGGCACATCTCTACTATAGAGGTGCCACATATAATATTTAGCTACATATATCATTTTACAATGATCATCGCTTTTGAAAGAAAAATCATATATGATCAAATTATAACTTATTTTGAAGACGAAGAATAATAAATAGTAGATACTAACTAAGCAATGTATTTAGTAGAAAAAAGCAGAACAATTTCGTGCTTTCTCTTTTACCGTGTTTTTGCAATTTTAAGTTAGAATTCTCATAAACTTTCTTTGAATAGGCATGAAAACTACTTCCATTTTTGTCACGTTCATTTTGTGTCTATTTTCGTGTGTATCTTGTAACCAGGACTTTGTCTGCTATTAAAGTTGGCACTAATTATAGTGCTACTTAGAAGCTATAGGGGGTTATCGTGAATCAAGATTCCCGGGGATAACCCCCATAATGTAAAGTAAAAAAAAAAAGTAAAAATATGTTTTACCTCCACTTTTCTGCACTTTAAATGTGTACTACGGTCACGTTCGTCACCTGGAAAATGCACATGTGTCATTTAATTTAGGTTCCTAAACTTTAATAAATACATTTTCTTACAAATCTTGATTCAAGGTAAAAAAATTGATATATCGTACGACTCATTATGAAGATTTTTGAGATCGCAATAAAACAAAACTAGCAATAATTTTATAAAACAAGAATTATAAAATCGCATCGAGAATCCATTCTCGACTAAGCCCTCAATGATTTCGTTAATTTGACTTGTTTCGGTAATACTATTCATGTCGGAAGGCACATATATTATTCAAAGTGTTGAGTATTTATATAAAGACCATTTCACAAACCTATTTATTTAAGAAATTATGTTAAAATCATTTCACAACACTATTGTTTATTGTTAACAGGTTGTTATTATGCTTGCCAATCAAAATGATTGTTTATTGTTTGTGAATAAATATTATCAACAAGTTGTTTATTTATAACCAATCAGAGTTCGAATATATTTATCTACTGTAAATTATTATCAGGTATCTATATAATTTATTTTAAGATTTTACTTGAATGTACATATAATTCCAATAATGTTTATAATTTAAAATGAATAAGTAGTGTCTGTAAGACGCCAATAAACAAGTCTGAGAATACTGAATGACAAGATTAAATTTTTTGTCTTGTCCATTTTTGATGACTTGATCAGATTGCTGTATCAATAGCGTAGCAATCGCGACTCTTGATTAGAAATAGGCAAGCCTTTAAACGAACCTTTACAAACGCAACATTTAAAATTGAAACAGCATTTTCTGAAAGTCTATGAGCAATTTTGAAGCCGGATTTGAATAAAATTAAAAAATCAATCAAATCCGAAGGAATTTTGTTTTCTTCTTTTCTTCTTAAAAATTCCCCAAATAAAGACATCGACTTGAAGTGATCATACGGTCAGTAATACTGTAAAGAAATGTTTTTGAATTTTTATCTATTAAGCGATTTTATTCATATTTTTATTTTACGTTGAACCTACGCAGCCTGGTCGAAAACGAGCTCTTAAAAAGTGTCATACTTTACTTACATATATCAATTTACAAACTTTGGTGTAAGCTAGAAATTTTTGAAAAAACACCCCTTTTATGAACATTACTAAAAACGCCAACTTCCACACCCTGTATTTTAACAACAAATGGTACAAGGACCAAATCCTCCCGGATTATTAATTTTGTAACCCGGAACTACCATATTGCCAAATTTGAGCGAAATCGGAGACAAAAAAGTTTTCTGCTGGTACACTTGGCACACTGGGCTTGAACAGTCGATAGGTGGGATGAAAGAGTCGACAAAATCTGTGAACAGGGTTCCATTTGTACTAGCTTAGTGGCTTAAAAAATGTAAACCCCGAAATTGTAGCTGCTCATTTTCACGAAATATCACAAAAATACATATCCCATATAAAATAAAAAAATTAACAAAAAAACACAACAAGCTAATATAAAAGTATTTATTTTAAATGTATTTTGTACTGTTGAATCCGAATCCGGCCTTGGAATTGCTGTATCTTACATGGTTTTTGAGATATCCTAGCCTAAACAAGCAAAAAGTACCGTTTTTGCCTTATTTTGAAGCTATATAACTAGAATATATAGTATTTGTACGTAGAATCCGATACAATATCTAAAAGTTCTAACCTTTTTCTTTGAAACTTAATTTAAATTATGGCAATGTCTTTATCTTTCTTGGAGATATGCTAACCTAAAAACTTAAAAAAGTCCAAAAAATAAATTTTCTCATTATTTCAGTCTACGATATTTCGGAGAAAAATACAGCTATTGACATGATTTAAATTAGGTCTTAAATAAAAAGATTATAACTTTCAGGTGTTGTATCGGATTTTACGTATGAATGCTCTATATTCTAGTTATATAGCTTCAAGTAGAGCAAAAACGGTATTTTTTCCTTGTTTAGACTAGGATGTCTCAAAAACCATATGAGATACAGCAATTCCAAGGCCGGAATTCGGGTTCAGCATTGCAAAATACATTTAAAATAAATACTTTTATATTTGTTTGTTGTGTTCTTTTTTTAATTTTTTTTTTTTTATGGGATATGTATTTTTGCGATATTTCGCAAAAATGAGGAGCTACGATTTCGAGGTTTGCATTTTTTAGGCCACTAAACTAGTACAAATGAAACCCCATTCACAGATTTTGTCGACACTTTAATCACACCTATCGACTGTTCAAGAGCACCGTGAAATGGTGAAAATTAAAAGAAATGCAAAAGTGCCAAGACCAAAATTTTTCTAAATTTTCAAAGAAAAAAAGCAAATTCCATTTTTAATAATATGTACTACTTTTTTTTTACTTTGTTGATGAAATTAAGTCAATAGCAGTGGCGGATCCAAGGGGGGCGATCGGCCCCCCCTCTCAAAACCTAGTGATTCAATTTTTTTTTTTTAAATATAATGTAAAGATTTTAAAAACATTTTTAATCTAAGTTCTTCAGGCTCTAGGTCTTAGATTAAAAATTTTAAAGTCATAAGGTCGAACAAAATATCACCATGATTTTAAAAACATTCTGTTATTATCTAGAAATGCAGTCAATCGGCACCCCCTCTTGACAATGCTGGATCCGCCACTGGCTATAAAAGTGGTAACTGAAATTGTAAATGTTTTTTTTTTCTAATTTTTGGCCTAGTTGGCAACGCATATTGCTTATAATGTGCTACACAAAATGTTATTTTGCAATATTATTTAAATTTTTTTACTACTAACAGTTTTTTTCTTGTTTTGTAATTTTCAGTTTAGAAATTTAAAAGTTTTACTGCCATGCATTTTACTCTCGTTTGTTGTCACGTTACCATGGCCAACTGTAGAAGGCGCCAAAATTTTAGGTTTATTTGCGCATCCAAGTGAAAGTCATTTTAATGTTATGAGAAGCGTTGTAATGGAGTTGGCTCGAAGGAATCATAATGTAAGTTTGAAATTAATTTACTTTTCGTATCATAATAGTCGATATGTAGCAACTAAGTTAACAAGTTCAAAGTTTTTAAGTGAAAAAAACAGAAGCTCCCTTTTTAAGCGTTGATTTTTTCGAGATTAGTATACATTAGACTGGGTCGATTTTCTATGAAGCAAAATAAAATCATCCCGAAACCGACTCAAAATTTAGAAGGACTCTTAAAACGATATCTGCATCATTTTTTTTTTTTTTTTTTTTTCATTTTGAGAAAAAACAAGCACTTTTGATTCTACTGAAGGCCTATTTTGGCTAAAAACGCGTGCTTTTTGGTCATAACTTTTTTTTTACAAAATGGATACCTAAGGATTCTTTAGAAATAAAGACCATGTTCTTACAAAAATTTTGTCGTTTAAAAATTATAAATTTATTCTGGTGATATAGATAATATTCGCTTCCTAAAATCGATTTTTTTACGTTTTTCAATTAAGCGGTCAAAAAACCGATTTTTTACTCTATACCACAAAAAAAAAAATGTAAGCCCCAAAATTTTTGTAAGAATATAGTCTTTATTTCTGAAGCGCTATTGTGTATCCATTTACTAATGAAAAAGAAAAGTTATGACCAAAATAGGACTTAAGTAGAATCAAATAGCTCCTTTGTTTTTTCTACGAATAAAAAAAAAAGTGATGCAGATATCGTTTTTAAGAGTCCATCTAACTTTTGAGTCGGTTTCAAGATGAAGCTAAATTTCGACCCGGTCTAACATACATGCATAAAATCCCATAGCAGAAAATTGAATTCACTTTATTTTCTTTTGGTATTTCTAAAGCAATTTTCTAAAAGTTATTCAGAACGGTGTGAGAAATATACCCCAATTGTCGAAAACTTTTAAAAACATGCAAATTATGGTCACTCAAAAGCACACTGTAGCGAACTTTTGTATATTCGTCAATGTGGAGAAGGTAATGAATACTCGTATTGTCACTGTGATAATCAAAAGAAGATGCCAATGGATAGTCAGAAATGTGTCAAAGAAGACTTGCAAAAAGCCCAATTTCAATCCTTCGATGGGCTATAAGGGGGGGCTAAGGGGTCACTTGGTGGTTGAAATAATTTTTTAACATCATTTTCAGTTTCAGAGCACCAAAAAACCTAAAAACTGATATACATTTTATATTTTTATGAAAAGTGAAACTTTAACCCCCTTGGAGGGGATGTTACGGGTACTAAAATTATTTTTTTCGGCATCTTCTGTTGCAGCCAACCAGAAAACATACAAATATACATTCCTTATAAATTTTTATAAAAAAACGTTATTTTATCCCTCTTAGGGGCTATAAGTGGGCTACTAGGGGGTGACCAAATTATTTTCTAACATTATTTTCGCTTTCAGAGCACCTAAAATTTTTTTTTTTTTTTTTTTTTTTTCCAAAAATACTATTTTTGGGCTCAGCGCTCTCCAATTCTTGGAGCCTGGGGGTGTACCCTCTGCGTCTTGACTTTTTTTTGTGTACCTGTATTATGAGTATTGATGAGGATGTTATGCTATCAAGCTGTTGCAAAAACCATCGAGAATGTTTCTATTATGCCAGACAAATGAAATTTAAGTTTAGTGACTGTTTGACTGCAGTGTATTTTTGAAGCTGTTGATTTTTGTTTTACTGTCAGTAATCTATGTATGTATAGAGGAGAAAAAAATTTTTCCACCAAGGATCTATCTCGGATGTCAGAAACAAAAATTTATAAAATTTTTTTTTTGTATTTTTCGTGTTTCCAAAAAAAAATAATTTATCATATCTCTGAAAATATTTAACAGATATGAATGAGATTTGGCATATGTATTAAGAATATCGGGACAAATAATGTCCAAGGGCAGTCCACGTCTTTAAAAAACGTCAAATCTCTGAAACTACAATATTTAAAGCAGAAATGTGATTTTCGGTACATTCTTTGATTTAATTCAATTGGAAATGCCCAGGCCTCTTAACAAGAGAAGGTGAAGCGATGCACACCGGGAAATGCTAGATTTATATAAATATTGGAAGCATTTTGTGTCTGGAGAGTTTTTTCCTATTTATCTCTTAAATTTTGCAAGTAAAAATCATAATTAAATTTACCATTTGAGTTGCCTTTATAAATACTTTATTAGCCCATAAATGATCACGTGCCTTTCCATACGCATGCAACTACTTATGTAAGGTTCATGCAAACATTGACAAAAATAGCACCAAACAACAATAAAATCTCAATTTAATAGCACGCTTTGATTAAAATATGGCAACACTTTTAATGTTTCTCACATGCACACTACACTACACCCACAACACACCAACGCACAGGTTACCGTTATAAGCAGCCATCGCTTAGATGAACGCGTGGAAAATTTAGAGGAAATTATCGTTGAACCTGGATTTGAATTTTGGCACGAACGTAAGTGTTCAACGGAAATCTCTTTAAGATAAAGAAATATATAATTAATACTCTTCTCTCTCTTTCCATCCCCCTTGTAGTGCAAAAAACAGCTGGCCTAAAAAATGATCTAGTGGAACTTAGTCAACAAAGTTCAGCTTATTTGCAAATATCTCTCGCCACTGTAGGTGCAGCTGCCACGGAGTATTTTCTACTAAATGATCGTGTACAAAAAATTTTGCAAACACCAACAGAATCCTTTGACTATGACTTAATTATTGTAGATCTTTTTTATACTGAAGCACTGCTCATGTTTGGTGAGCATTTTCAAAAGCCCGTCATTGCTTTGGCCAGCTCTAACTTTGAGCATTATATGACTCTGTTGCAAGAGAGTATTGTACCGGTTGCATGTTCGCCAATCAATTTCAATAGCTACACTAGGGAGATTGGCTTTTGGCATCGCTTATCGAACACACGCGAATGTTTGTCGAGAAGACGTCAATTTGCCAATAGAAATTCAGCGGCACAACAGCGAATTTTGGAGAAATTTTTCAAGCACTACAAAGGTATGTTCTTTAGGTTATGTTATTGTTAGGTTTTGCTTCCAGAAAATTGTTGATAACATGCCACAAAAACTAAAAGTAATAGAAGCACTTACAGCATGATGTTTAAAGAATATAAACCTTTGATAAGTCGGGTATAGGGGCCTACACAAGACATCTTGAAATATAGTGTACTTTTTTTACTCATACATTTACACTGTAGTGAAGTATTTGTTCCAAGAACACTGATATCATTTTGATACTCAAGTACACTGTCTTGTTTTATCAGTGTAACAAAAATCTGATTCTAACAAATACTTCAGTGTAAAATATTTTATACAAACAAATACTTCAAGTCAGTGTAAAACGTGCGAAAAGAAAAGCTTCAGTAAAATTCACGATATGATAACACTTGCAAGTTGCAACGCATTGGTAATGCCTCAGAGAGACGGCAGCTCTAATGCACATTACAGACGCAATAATGTAAAACTTTTTATTGCATGATTTTAGGCATTTTTTAAAAACATATTTCATAGACATTGTCTGAAAGAAAATTTCCCAATTCAGGGTCTAAAAAATTCTAAAACATCAAAAACAATATTAATAGTGAAAATCTAATTAGAATTTTTTGGACCTTGAGTTGGGAAATTTTCTTTTAGTCAATGTCTATGAAATATGTGTTTAAAAAATGCCTAAGAACATGCAATAAAAAGTTTCACATTATTACGTCTGTAATGTGCATTAGAACTGCGGTCTGTCTGGGGCAAGGATTATAGTTGAGTCAAATTTTTTGAAAAACTTATTTGCTCAACTCCAATTTTTTTGGTAGTTCTTTGAAGAGTTTTTGTTCAGGATTATTGCCGTATTTTTTTTATTTTTTTTTTTCAAAAATATTAATTTTTTTAAAAGTTATGAGCATGTGGGTTTTTATGTTTATCTGTTTTTAAATTGCATTTCTTAGTAAATATTGATCGAAAATTTATAAAATTTTTGTGGTAGAACTAGAAATAATTCAAAACTTAGATGAAATAAAATTTTCACAAAAATCTTTAAAATTTCTTATAAATAATGCACATTTTAATAAACAAATAGAAATTAAAGGTGTTAAAGGTAGTTCATTTTAATGCTAGGAGCCTCAATTTGCATAAGCTTGACTATATGAAGCGTGTTTTTGAAAACTCTGCAGTGGATGTTATTTGCGTTTCTGAAACTTGGTTCAGCTGTGACGTCAGTGATTCCATTTACAATTTAAAAAACTTTAATCTTTTCAGAAACGACAGAGTTGGTAAAAAAGGAGGAGGAGTTGCAATATACTGTCGAAATAACTTAAATACAAAAGTTATTGAAAAATCTCCATCTGGTAATAGTGTTGAATACCTAAACGTGTGCATTTTTGATAACAACATTAAAATTTTTGTGTCTTGTGTATATAACCCTAATAAATGCTTTTCTCTAGATCCGTATTTTGCTAACCTAAATGATTCTCTCATTGACTTCGATTTTTTTGTTATATCTGGTGATTTCAATGTTAATCTTCTATGTTGTGATAATTTATCGAAATTAATGTTTGATAACGTAGAATCTGTTGGTTTATCTGTGGTGAATAGTACTATGCCTACCCGTTTTTCAGGTAATGCTAGCCCTAGTCTTTTGGATTATTTTATAGTCTCTAGCCTCTCGTCAGTTTTGTTGTTTGATCAAATCTATTTTCTGTCGGATCATGACCTTCTTTTTTGTACACTTAACCTTGACCTGTCCCGTAATTCAGTTCCTAAAACGTTTTCATTTCGTGATTTTAAGTCCATTAATTTCAGTGCCCTCATTAATGACCTCTGCCTTACTCCTTGGAATGATGTATGGTTTAAGGAAACAGCTGACGAAAAGTTGGATTTGTTTACAAGCACTTTAAACAATATTTTTGACAACCATGTTCCTATTCGAACAATCGTTGTAAAAAATGAGTCGTGTGCTTGGTACACCTCTCATGTTCAGCAAAGCATCAAAAAGCGTAATAAACTCCATAGTTTATGGAAAAGAAAGCCGTCGCCTGAAAATTGGGAAAACTTCAGAGTTGCCAGAAATTCATCAGTTAATGTCATCAGGCAGTCGAAAATAAAATATTGCTCTACAAAATTAAATTCATCACTTCCTTCCAAAATCCTTTGGAGAAACATAAAAGCCTTGAGCATTGGCGAGAAGCACTTTACTGAGTGCACTCTAGATCCTAATATTTTAAATGATTTCTTTATTTCCAACTC
Source organism: Calliopum simillimum (assembly GCA_951812925.1). NCBI lineage: Eukaryota > Metazoa > Arthropoda > Insecta > Diptera > Lauxaniidae > Calliopum > Calliopum simillimum. The sequence goes on from OX638370.1 coordinate 109,126,304, forward strand.
AGTTGATTCTAACAGCAGTATCACAACATTATCTGGTATGGCTGTACCACAAAATTTTCAGTTCGTTTCTGTTACTGAAAATGATGTGAGTAAATGCCTTCTTAAAGTAAAATCAAATGCTATTGGTGAAGATGGTGTCTCTCTGAAGTTTGTTAAGCTTATTCTTAGCCATATAATTAGTCCTCTTACTCATATTATTAACCATTGCTTTACCTCTTCCTCATTCCCTCAATCTTGGAAGGTATCATTAGTTACGCCTGTAGCTAAAAAACCTACTGCTAATCAACCTAATGAATTTAGGCCAATTAGTATATTGTCTTGTTTATCTAAAGTGTGTGAAGCTCTTATGGCTAATCAAATCAATAAGTACTTGAATGTGAACAATCTTTTATCTCCATTTCAGTCTGGTTTTAGAGCTGGACATAGTTGTTCTACTGCTACTGTCAAAATTCTGGATGATATTAGATTAGCATATGATAAGGGGCTGATAACTCTTCTTTGTATGCTTGATTTTTCCAAAGCATTTGATAATGTCAACCATTCACTATTATGTCAGAAATTGAAATATATGTATGGCTTCTGTAACAGTGCAGTACGTCTCTTAAGAAGCTATTTGACAAACAGGTTTCAAAGGGTCAAGGTTGGCGTAAAGTATTCTCAATACAAAATTACTTATAGTGGCGTGCCGCAAGGATCAGTTCTTGGTCCACTGCTTTTTAGTATATTTGTAAATGATATTTTCACGATTTGTAAATATGTGACTATGCATGCCTATGCAGATGACATGCAATTATACATGTCAAGTCGAACTGGTTTGTTAGATGACCTCAGTTGTAGACTGAATGAGGATCTGGATGCTATTAATAAATGGGCTGAGGCTAATTGCCTTCTGCTAAATGCAACGAAATCCTTTGTCTTGCCAATTTCAAAAGACGTAATTTTTGCTGATGACATACCGAATTTATTCATAGGAAATAATTGTCTCAAACTAATCACTAAAGGTCTCAGTCTTGGCTTTCACATAAACTCCTCGCTTACTTGTGTTGATCATATTAACAGTGTGATCAGTAAAATCTACTATACTTTACGTAATCTTAGAATGTCAGCAGAGTTTACTCCTATTGAAATTAAGCGAAAACTTATAGTCCAGCTAGTTGTTCCTTTAATAACATACTCGGAAATTGTATATAGCAAGCTTGATTCTTCTTCACAGTTGAAACTGCAGATTGCATTCAATCATGCCACACGATATGTATACGGCTTACGCAAATATGATCATGTGTCCGAATATAAAAAAAGAATTCTCGGATGTGACATTATCACGTATCTAAGCTTTAGAAACTGTATTTTTTTATATAAACTAATCCACTCAAGAACGCCACCTTATCTATATGAAAAACTAGAGTTCAGTCATTCACAAAGAACCCATATGCTTATTTTACCTCGATTCAACTACCTGAACTCATCTCGTCTATTTTTCATAAACGCTATTAGATTGTGGAATTCATTACCATCTCATGTGAGGTCCATTGATGGAATAAGAAGGTTTAGGCTGTCCATTTTAAATTATTTGTCCCAGTAATATATAAAAAAAAAAACGCTTCCAGATCTCTTTTTCCTGCAAATTAGCAATATTAGTATTTATATTTTGTATAGTAATCGCATTTCAATTATTTGTAAGCTCTTCTCATTCATATACACATAGACAGTAATGTTAGCATCATTATTTACTTTTCTAAACCATTGTTCCTTTGTATTGAAAAAGAATTAAATTCTTGTTATACGAACAATTATTATTAAATAAATTGAAATTGAAATTGAAATTGAAATCTACCCATAAATAAAAACCAAATTTTTACACAGAAATTTTCTCCTAAATCTGCATAACATTTCTATGAAAAAAAATTGGAGGAACTTACATTAATAAAAAAGGTACGCGTACTTAAAAACCTCTATATAAGCACCTTGTCTATGCGATTGACACATTTGCGCTCTAACGTACATTCTCAATTTCTGCATAAGTAATAATTTGTTGTTTTGAAAATGCATACAGCGGTGAAATGTGCAAATCATATAGGTAAGGCGCCTATGTAGCGGGAATTTGATTTTAAAGAAATGTAATACAGATATCGGAGAACAATTTTGTGTAAAAAATTTGTTGTTATTTATGGGTAGGTATTGCTTTAATATCTATTTGTTTATTAAAATGTGCATTATTTATAAGAAATTTCAAAAATTTTTCAAAAGTTTATTTCATCTAAATTTTGAATTATTTTTAGTAATAAAAGTTCATCACAAAACTAAATATTTGTTAAATCAAATGAATTTCCCATGAATTTTTTTATAAAATGTATACTTAATTTCCCGAAAATACCATACACCTTCTCTTTTCTAGGTACACTACCAACCATAGCAGAGCTGCAAGCCAATATTGCTGTGCTGCTATTCAACAATCACGTTCCATTGGCAACACCACAACCACAGCTACAAAATACCATCTTTGCGGGTGGTCTACATGTACGACCGCCACGTGAGCTGCCATGGCATATACGACGTTTTCTCGATGAAGCACGCATTGGCGTCATCTACATGAATTTGGGCAATGAATTGCAATGTAAGGATATACCAAAAGCAACAATGCAACTACTACTTAATGTATTGGGTAAAGCTAAGGAAAATGTACTCTTGACTTGTCATGATAATGTTAAAGAACTGGGTATAGAGTTAGAGTTACCAAAGAATATAATGATACAGCATATGGTGCCACAAACTGATATCTTGGCGCATCCACATGTGAAGCTCTTCCTAATGAATGGTGATTTGCTTAGCTTGCAAGAGGGCATTTTGCGACATGTGCCTATGGTAGGGGTGCCTTTGTTTAGAGAAGAGGTGAGTCTTTTCGCCGTACTATTTCCGTAGGTCAATTAGTAACTTCAATTTCTTAAATCCCCGCATTTAGCATGACAATATGGATCTTGCTGTACGTTTGGGAGTTGGTCTTAAACTTGACTATACCAATTTGACAGAAGTTTCGCTTAGTTGGGCTGTACAGAGCGTACTCCTCGATTCTACATATCAAGTGACCATACGTAAAGTATCGACAATTTTTCGTGATCGTCCACTGGGTGCTCTTGAAACTTGCGTGTATTGGGTGGATTATGTGCTCCGGCATAATGGTGCCGCTCATGTGCGAACATTGGGCGTGGGCATTGCCTCAAATCATTTGCATTTATTTGATTTATTTATTTATTATTTTGTCATGTCTTTGGTGATAGTGGGCATTTTGATCGGGTTTTATTTTGTTGCCATGACAGTGTGGACACATCGCCAGGGCGACAGAAATAAGGTACTCTCAAAATTATTTTAAGAATGACTTTAATTTTTTAAAAAGGCTTTCATAGATTTACGTTGTTGAAAATAGAAAATGTTAGAACTGCTACTTATGTAAGAACAATATATATTTTTTCTATTTTAAAAATGGTTTTTTAATTAATGTTTAATTAGTGAAAATCTGATGTACTAGAATACCCGAATTGCATGAAATGTCCGGGAAATTGCGGTGTAAGTATCAAATTGGCATTTCAAAAACATCCTTTTATTTTTAATATTAGCACAAAAATAGTATAATTATTTCTATAATAAATTTTGAGACGTTTAATTAAAAGAGAGCCTGAAACTATGCAATGTTAATCACACAAATTGTTCATAATGAAACTAGATTTGTTACAACTATGCTATTGATAATTTCATTGCATAACTTTTGGCACATATTTTTTAAAATTGTTAAAAATATATTTCTAAAAAAACAAACAATTTCTGGAAACATGGATTACAAATTGCAATTTAAAAATTATTACAATATCATGTGTGCACAATCATTATGCGTCATTTCCTTTTGTATGAAACGCATAATGGTTGGCATTGTTATGATTTAAATAAAATTATCCTCCGCTTTGCATACATACATATTCGTACAAATGTGAGAATAATATCTAATGATATTCTATGTGATTATGCAGTTTCCACATTTTTCACAGAAATAATTGATCACGTGGGTAGCCAAAATTAGCACCAGCTGCAATGCAACTTGGCACAAAGGAATCAATTAACCTTGCAATCAGTGCCACACACTTACAAATGTTAATTTCTAGATCATAAAAGGAAGTACAGTGAACTCACGATAGTATTAACTTCCCAATTAATGAACACCCCAAAATATTACACTTTTTCCTTTCCATTGACAACACCAAAATATGAACTTTGTGCAAAAGCGCTACAATATGAACATTATTTTTTCTTAAACTTGAAACAGAATACGAATTTATTTCTAAATCTTTTTGTTTATATGGGATCTGTGTAACGAACAAACTGAATGAAAAAGTTGCTTTTGAGTTTTTAAATAAAAAACATTTATTTTGAAACTAATGACACGCGATTTTTTTAAATTGGTGCGCCGTTGGTAAATATCAGCAAATACTTAGTTCATATTACCGCTTGCATACTAGGAGTATTTCTTAAAATGTGTTAATGCCTCGAAAGCCTCAAAAACTCTTAATAGTTGTCATATTCGTATTGATTTGACAAATATGCCTAAAGATTTTCAAGGCATTTACACGTTTTAACAAATATCCACACTGCCTTTTGTAAATATGAACAATCTCGCATAAATGAAAAGGTTTGGTTTTAATTAGTTCATATTATCGCGAGCGCACTGTATTTTAAAGGTATTGAATGCTTGAGATTTTAGAGGAAAGTAGCTTAATATGGAATAGTGCTTTAAATAAAAATGTCAAAATAAGAAACACTAAAATTAAAGATATCTTATTATAAGTACAATAAATACTACACGGAGAAAAATGAGCGTCATAATTTCTACTCCACACGGATAGTAAAAAATTAAAGTAATTAACACTGAATTTCGAACATAAATGTATTTGAGCTTTAAGTACACATTGCAACACAAAAAATGTCCCTGGGGTCTCTAACGTTTTTCTGATAGGTTATGAAAAATAAAAAGACACGTATTTTACCGAATTTGTGTATCAGTGATTTTTTCATTTTATGGCTCCTCAAAGTTTAAAGTTCGCGTTTTATATGAAATTTTGGGATTTTATGCAAAAACCATCGGATTACAAAATGGTGCTCATCTCCGTACCTTTAATTTAAGACACAGAATCCGCATGGTGGTTTGATAATTTTATATTGAACTAATTAAACAGTCATTTTTGCAATTTTTCAACAACAGACGAAAGCAAGTGTTAACATGGAAATTGATTACATATGTTTCGGCTACTTCCACATGCATATTTATATATTTTTCATATATAAACATGTATATAGCCTCATCAGATCAGTTTTAGTTAAATCTTGCCAGAAACCGTACTCGAACCCGTGACTCCGGTTTCCTAATGAAAGAGAACGCGGTACTTAAGCGATTGTGCTATAGGTCACGAGTAAACTCTCTGAGCAGGATCGCCATTATGCATAAATCATAAGGCTCATTAGCGCCGTCTGTTGTGAAAAATTGCCAAATTGTTAGTTGGTAACACACTCTGGTTTTGAGACATGCTACGCTAGCTACATGGTGGTTTTTGTTTTATAAGCAGAACTGTAAAAATTATGCTATTTCAATATAAGAAGACTTTGTGATGATTTCATTGTTTTTATTTTCAAAACACTCACGAACGTGGTAGAAGCTAACTTCAAAACAAATAGACTTTCAGTCAACCTCACAATAATGCTGGCAGTGGCTGCGTACGTTAACGTCCGCATCTATCACACGACAGGTTCCAGGTTCTTCAAATCTCCCCAATATCAAACAAAAAATATTTATTTAAAACAAAAATTTAAAATTAAAAAAGAAAGTAATATCAGTTTCATTGTTGTTGACAGGAAATATTAGAATTAAAATAATAATAACAAAAAATATGTTTTTTTCTTTTGTATTTTATTTAGCAACGCGTGTTGTTAAATAGCTCACGATCACGAACGTTGTTAAAATTGCTACGAACAAGCCATGCTTAAAATTTGAGTCGCAACGTTGTTAAAATAACCACGTTTCTGACACTTTTTCCAATGTTGTTTTCTCTGTGTAGGGGAACTGATGCTATTGTGGTATAGTTTTTCAATGTAGTATGCTCGCATATCTCCGATTTGGGAAAGGACCTGCGAACGTCACTGCTTTTATGCTATCAGAAAACATGAAAAATCAGGGATGTGTTGCTGTCATGGACCAAACAAAATTTTTCCGATGTCAGTTGAACGAAACGTAAATCGCGTCGATTTTTTTTCCGCATTTTTCGCAAAAAAAATTTATTAAGAAAAAGTTTTCTTCTGTGGAAGTCTTATTTATATTCAATTAACGTATAAGAAAAATATTGCGATGTAAGTATTAAACTGCGTAAATTCACAAAGTTTCCAATATAATTTTTACAATTTTGTAATTGCTAAAAATTGACCAGTGTTGTATAGTCGGGCTTCGCTAATGTGGTATATGAACATTTCTTGATATTCTTAAAATTATTTGATGGCTGTTTATTTTTTAATAAGAACTATGAGTTTCAGAAATAATGTAAATGTTATTATGAACTTATTTCATACATTTCAAACTTTATATTTGGTTGTATGGTTAAGTATACCACATTACCCTACATATATGTAGCACATTACCTGCCCACTTTACAAGTACTGATCAGTATATATACCACAATGCGTCACCATATATACCACATTGCCTGCCAACGTTTTAAAAACAGTTTTTTTGACTTTTTTCAGATTTTGCTCAATAACTTATTTTTAATGAAATTGCACACATTTTATTGAAATATATTCTGTAGCCAATACTTCAATGGTCAGAATAAAATAATTTGGCTGAAATTGATCTAACAGTTCTCTTTTAAATTCCACCTAAACATTAGCTATACCACAATAGCATCAGTTCCCCTAGTGACTAAATTCCAAAGCGCCAGTCTACCGTTTGACTTACCATCCGCGCCCCTTTGGGTTTGTTGCATTCACACAGGAATCTTAACAAATGAATCGACAAATGTTAAAAGGGCGGAAGTCAATAAAGGGCAAATTCAATGTCATAATATGAAATGACTGACATTTGGTTAGAAATTAATAAAATTAATTTCTGTCTTCATGGAAAGCTCACTTAATAATTTGAAATCGATAGCATTGAGTTCAAAAAATGATTTCATTTTAATGACTGATAATTGTGACGCATAATGTGTGTGATATTACTTTTGCGCCTTTATTGACTTCCGCCCTTTTAGTATTTGCCGATTCAAATATAAACTTTCTTTTGGGACACGCTGCAATTGATATTAGCAACATATTTCATGTCTGATTACATTCTTCTGATACATTACATACAAAGTAATTTTTTATTGAAACAACAACTTATAACCTTTGTGCATGTACCCACTAAGCAATCTTGTTCCTACATTCTAGCAACTAATGGACATTTCTGGTAACAAATGAAAAATTTATGCCAACTTTCACCTAACATTTGCTGACATCATTGTTGATGGCATTTGTTGTTAACCATTTTTCAATGGAGTATTCTCTTTAACTCACGTGTGGAGGAGGCAGAAAAAGTTTAACTGAGTGAGTGGTGCATCCTAAACGTAAGTGTGTGTTAAATGTATAATTGAGTTCATCTGGTTGAACATTTGCAGTATCAACTTTAATGACGCCACTTAGGACTTGCTCACATGTTGCTAACTGTTGTTGTCTATTTGCAGCAGCACTTGTGTCTATGTCCATGTTCTGTTCTTGTGGTGAATATCTACAATTAATAGTAGTAGTGGATGTGAACATGTGGTATTCACATACTCGCAATCATCTTATGTGCGTACTTATTTGATTCGATTTTTTTCTTCCTTCGAAATTTCAGACGCTCATCAATGAAACGTGACCTTTTGTACACTATGGCATGCCATGCATGACCTTCTTTGCACCCACTTTTTGCTTTTATTGCTCCTCTGTAAAACGTTTTTTTTATTTTTCAATCAATCCATTTCAATTCGCTATTTCCATCAATGTTATACCAACTGCTGTGATTTCGTTTAGCAAAAGCGAAAAAAAAGGATTTTGTCATGTCATGCCTCAACTTTTTTCTCTATTTTTTCCTTTCATTCTCCTGGAATGACTGACATCACTTTATCAGTTTTGAATTTGGCAGCGTATAACATAACGCATGTTTTATTTTTAGTTTACTGAGATTCGCCCCCCCTCCCCCCCTCCCTTTATTTACAATGCATTTCACATTTTTCCAAACGTGTGCTTGGCATAGGTATGATGTAATAAGATATTTGTTTGAGATTTGAAAAAATGCTGGCTATGTCAGTTTTGATGATTGCGTTTGTTTCATATTTTGTCTAAGTCCAAATATGTTTTGGTTGACAGAACTTTATCAACTTTAAATTGGAACTCTTTACAGAAGAAGTTGTATAGGTGCTCGCTTTTGAATGGAGTTCTATACAAAAAGTCTTTAGACTACTTAGTACATATATTTTTTTTCATTTTGAGCCAGTTTCAAATTATGAACCCAAATTAATTTAATATCACTGATCACCTTGCCTCTGAAACACATATCTTGGTTACCATACATATCTTCTCGACTTGGTTGCCACTTATATATTCTCGACAGCTTTGCTGGAGTATTTGTGTGTCCATATTTTGACAAATGATCTTGTTTCTTTTGTGTGGGACATAAATGTGACTAACAACTTGGTAGACTACCTTTTACTATAATTATAAATACTTGGCAGACAATACCATGAAATACTTACTAATTGCAGATTGTATTATTTAATGACTTAATAATGTCTGAGCTTGAAAAAGCTTCGTCATAAGTTTCTGTACAGCATAGCCTCTAAGCATCTTAGTATGATAACTCATATCGTAAGATAAAAAAAAAAAGAGAAAAATCTTGTAAAGTAAAGAATTTTGATGTTCTGTTGATAAATGTTTAAGAATTAAATAGTTGAACGAAGAATGTTTGTGGTTTTATTAGTATTTATTTGTAATCTACCTTACAGCAAAATTAATAAAACAAAAGCAAGGACATTGGGTGCCATATGAGATGAAGCCAAGAGAAGTAAACGGCGCACAGTGGTCTAGAATGATATTCTAGCTGGTCATAACTCTTTCCTGGTTGTTTTTTATAAAAAAAAATATCAGCTTTTATGTTTTGGGGGTCGCTGACTCTAAATCTTAAAACGATTTTTTAAAAATCAAAATGGCGGATCCAAAATGGTGGACAGTTTTCTTAAAAATTAATTATATCATAAGAAAATTGTGGCTAAGGGGGTTTTTGAGGTTGCTGATTTCGTATTCGGTATCATCTTCTTTCCAAACAAAATGGTGGATCCAAATGGTGGATTCAAAATGATGGACAATTTTCTAAAAAATTGATCATATCACGACAAAGTTGTGGCTTAGGAGTTTTTTGAGGTTGCTGATTTCGAATTCGGTATCATCTATTTTGTAAAAAAAAATGGCGGATCCAAAAGTTTCAGGAGGTAAAATCATTTAGTTTTAAAGATACACTCATTTAAACTTTCACATATTTTGAAAAAAATTACCATTTTCTGAATTCATCAAGTTTAAGACGCGAAAACTCAAAAATGGCATTATTTCTTGGTATTCTTATACTTTAAATTTGTCCAAATAAAATATTACTTTTAATACAAAAATTTTCGGTGTTATGACCGGCTAGCGCTCTTTTATAGACCACTGTGCGGCGTTTTGAAACGTGTGAACTGCTGCTTTAATGGCAGAGAAGGAGAAATTTTTTGCACCTTATCGTGACTGGCGATGGAAAATACAGTATGAGAGTTCTAAGAAAAATCTTGAGATAAGCCAAGATTGACTACAAAGCAAGGCATTGTTTGTAAAAAAGTGATAAATTTCAAGCTTATCACCCATTTAACGTAGAACCTCAAAATATGATTCTTTTTTGTATAGTTTCTAACAAGCTGCCTTTAAAATGCTAGCATACTTTCATGCTTTACTCAAACTCAGTCGAATGTTTTTTCGTACAAATTTTACAAAGCCATAGCATACTTTCATGCTCTGGGTTTTTTGAAATTTCTCAAAAAAGTAGCATGCTTTGAGGCTCTACGTAAACAAGTTGGAAATTTGTCACTAGTTCTAAAATCAATGTACTGAGACATGCAAATATTGTGTTTTTGACCCATAAAAAATTCTAACCCACGCAAAGTTTTCACCAGAGTGAAAATATTTTGTGAAAAGTTTAACAATGAGCCAAGGAGCACATTTCAGTAGTTACAAGAAAATTTTTTCACTTTGGTGACTCACTTCAATGTGCATAAGCTATAATCGTAAAGCAATTTTTTCTTTCGACAAGTAAAACATGTAGCACATCTGGTAATTCGTTATGGCCTCCTCAAAAATCCAGTTAAATCTGAACATTAGTAAAATTTGCATACTACACGAATCAAAACAAAATAATTAATTAATTGTGCAGACAACCGAGAATTAAAAAAGCTCTATCAGACTTACTCGTCATAAAAAATTGTGTCACATTTGTAATTTTTAATTGATTTTGCAAAAAAAACCTCAGTGTAGTAGATGATTTTACCGGGAAAATCATTTTGCTTAGAAAAACAAAAATATTTACAAATTACAGAAATTACAAAACTTTATTATCTTACCGAACTGAACTGAACTTTGTGGGTGTTGTTTTTTATTGAATTTTGTATTTGTTATTTATCAATTTATGTCGCTTATCAGTTGTAGTTTTTTTGTTGATTAAATTGTTTTGGTCGACACCACACACGCGGCGAAATCTGTTGAAAGCTTTAAAACGAAACGCGAGGGATGTTTGAAACCGAGATCAGTATAAAAACGAACGTGTTCTGAGTAACACACTTGAAACAAACGAGTAAATAAAAGCGAAATTTAAAAATAAATAAAAAATATTTAAAGTGTAATATTTACAAAACAAAAAACAAAAACAAAATGTTGAACAAAGTGTGGCTGTCATTATCACTGCTGAGTTATTTGGTTTGTATTTTCTAACGAAATTTTTCTGTGTCCCTTCTTGGAACATAGCTACTTTCATATGTAGATAGATCATCTAAAGCATTTCTATCCAAATTATTCCGATTCACGTATTTGCCGTTTCCTGTTACCTTAAGCTTCCTCTTCCTTCCTCTTCCTCTTTCATTTTTATATCGTAGTATGATCCTAAGTAAGGTATCACTAACCCGCAATAACGGTAATCGGCCTTTAGATCTATAAAATTACAGTTTGGTCGGTCTTCACACAGGGAAAAAGCGACAACTTTCACTGTTGATTCAATGGTGGATATCAGTAACGATTTAGTTCATCATCAGGATCGGTTTCGTCTTCTACATATTGTTATGATTAGGTATTCAGTTTCCTCCTACTCGTCGGTATTATCCATTGGCATTTTTCTCGGCACCACACACGTACACGTTTTCGTTGAACCTTGCAAATATTGCGACACTCTTGTTTTTATTCACATTTTTTCGTGACGTACTGCGTGGTAAGAATGCATGAAAAGAAGAACAAGATCTAACCATGTACGTCACATTGTCGTATTTTCGTTGAATTTCACAACAAATTTTTGACATTGAATCAACAGTAAGGTAGTTGATTTTACAGAACCAATTTTTCCCTGAGTGTAAGAACTTTTAAATAAGTAGTGTATAGTAGAGATGTTACGGAGGTAATTTTACCGGATTCGAAGTCGTAACCGGTATCGAAACGGAAGATAGAATCGAAGTTCGAGATAAAAGATATACGTTATAGGAACATTCATTGCTTTTCTCCTTTCTTTTCTTTTTCAACAGTAATATTTAAATAAACAGAGGAAGAGAAGTGAACAAAATATAAAAAACGACAAAAATGTCTTTCATAAACAATTTTTACACTCAAGTGATTTTCGATTCCCACTGCGGCAATTTTTTTTTTTTTTATTTTAGTTTTCTATTTTCCTATATTTTAATATATTTTTTTTTTTGATTTGAATTGAAATTGATTATGACAAAATTATTTTTTGTGAGGCTTCAGTAAGCACTCAAGTTATGTTTCGATTGACATTTTTATATCAAAATTTTCTTAATATACAAATTTTATGCCTCTACATCATATTCATAGGCCAGTGGTAGTTGTAATGTAATAATATGCTTTTCTATCTATCACACGGAAGGTCATCGGTTCGAATCCTAGTGCGGTCAATTGGTTTGATAATTTTTTTATAATTCAAAGAACGCTTACCCCCGCATTACAAATAAGCGCTTCAAAAGCCTTTTCTAGTGATGAGCAAAATTAGTCTTGGTCTTGCGTCTTGTTCTTGGTCTTGCCAAGACCAAGATGCTGATATTTTTGCAAGACCAAGACTGCTATGGTCTTGGTCTTGCTCACGATAATTGTCAAGACCAAGACTGCTTTTCAGTCTTGCTAATTTATAGTTAAAAGTTGTTTCACGCCCGTTTTGAAGATAAAATTATCTCTCGATTTGAATTTTGGCATCTTAAAAACCCAACTGCTTTGGAAAAATATGGTTTTAAATACTCAATTTCTCTGAAAATTTTTTCAAGACCAAGACCGAGAGCAAGACTTAATGAGCGAGATCTTGGTTTGCTCATAACTAGCCTTTTCCCGTAGGGCTGCGGTAAGCTTCAGATCGCTTACATCCTACGACAATGTTAAATAGAGAGAATAGTTCTTACGGAGCTGAAACGCTTATGGCTGAAAAGGAAGCACGTGTCAGAAATCCTTTTTCCTCTTGTGTAACGACGGGTTTTGTTTCAAATGTATTGTGTGTTAAATTTTATTGTATGAGATTTATTGAAATTATTAACTTTTCCACAAATTTTTATCACTTAATCTCTTTTATTTGGGGCAAACTTTTCGTGCTATTGAGGAAAACCGCGTTTTAACAGTATAATTTTGAAACGCACAAGTTAAATTATAGAAATCCAGCGACAACTTTCATACAGAATTTAGAATTCGTATTCCGATAAAATATTTCTGCCTTATTGATCCTACATATAGTAGGCCAAAATAAAATTTAAATTTTTTCATCATATATTTTCTGATCTTTTAGCATTTCCTAAATGTTGTAGCAGAATTTACAGATTGTTCCCAGTTACCAAAGCCGATGGTAAGTATAACAAAAATTCTATAACCTCGAAATACTAAAACTAAAAGTCAATATACTATCGAGTTTTAATTTAATTTAATTTTTTTTTTTTAAATAAATTTATTCACTTTTTTATTTAATTTCCAACAAGAATTTAAAAAAGATTTTCATTTTCAGAATCCACATGATTGCTGTAATTATCCTGAACTTTTCAAGCAAAATGCATTTGATTATTGTGAAAGTACGAGATCAAATGGTCAACAGGTAACCTATCTTTTGTCCAACAAAACCATACATAACATGCCAAAGTAAATTTTCAGTAGAGCCAAAAATACGACTAAGTCCAAATTCCATTATTTTTTCTATTTCTATTTTTAGTGTTTTTATGAATGTGTTTTTGGTGCTACAGAAATTTTCCGGAAAAACAAATTTAGCCAAGCCAAAGTGGAAGATTATGTAGACTGGGTAATGAAAACAGATGATGTATTTTCGCCGCTTTATAAAAATGCATACCGAAAATGTATTGACAAAGTTAACGATATGAAACTGAATTTATTACGATTGCATAGAAGAAATGGCTGTAATCCACAACCGGAAATGGTTTTTCTTTGTGTACAAAATGAAATGTTTGCCACATGCCCCAGTGATCATTGGAAATCTGATGTAAAGGACTGTGTTAGTAATAAAGATTTCATCACTAATTGCATACGTGATAAATAATTATTTTGAATTATTAATTAGAGGAAGTATTTTTTATTTGATGTTTGTATGAATATAATAATTTGTCACGAAAGCATTATTATATCTTGTACATAATGTTATTATATATGATTGTAATGATAAACTATTTGTGTTAATTTTTGTTTTAAATTAACATATGTATTGAAAAATTATCACAATTAAAAACAAAGTGTATTTTTTCCCTTAACTTATCAAACGTGTCGTTTATTTAGAAATTGGATCAAGTCTGCGTATGATAAACCGTGTTTTTGGCATATATAGGTTGGAATTCTTTAAGATCCCAACCTGTTATGCACTCTTGTCCTTAGACAGTTTAGGTACATGCAAATTCATGCTAAAAAAAAATCGTGTTACTCGTTATCTTAATTTTCCTCAACATAAACGGCTCAGATATTGATTAGCTTAAAACTACGTTTCAAACGGAGATTTATGTGGTGATCTATGGCTGTTACGATATTTATCTCGAAATCTCGGCGTAAATCACGTGATTCACCATACAAAAATATACATGTATATATCTGAGGAGATTTATTTTGAATCCGCGTATAAATCTCAACAGGGTTGGCGATGTTGGCTTTTTTCGACCAAGTGGCACCTCTTAACTTTGACAATTGGCATTAAAAGCATGAATTAAGCAGCTAACTTATATTAGGTGAAAATGAGGGGATTCTTACCCAAATGTTAGGAGTTCGATATTAACATCAATACAAGTAAAAATACACTAAAATTTTCAGTTTTCGATTTTTAATACATTTAAATCATTTTCAATTATGTATCAGTAGAGATGGCTGCCTTAAGCATGAACAAATTTTTAATGTTCATATCGTCGACTCAATGAGAAAAACCATTTAATTTTTGACATTACTTTTGCCACCACGAACCACCTTTTCTCAGTAAGCCAATAATATGTAAATTATGAATATGATATCTGTGATACCCATTTTTTCATGCGCATAAAAAATTAACTTATCATAATAATATTAGTTATTATCTATCACATTGCATCATCTGGCAATCTAGTTTTCACACAAGCAACGAACGCACTCGCTATAGCTACACACACGAACGCACCCCTAAACTGTCAAAACTTCACAACGAGACTCGAACGCAGAGCAGAATTATTTACTTGTTAGTTCTTAATTTCAACATGATCTGTAAGACTTAAGTATTATCCAACTCTAAAGTATAATACCAAATAGGTTTGCGTCTCATAAGGTAGGGATATCAATACTATAGAGGTATTCACGATCTAGAGTTACGTCCTGAGTAACAGAGTAACAGGGTAACAGTGCACAACCACAACAACAAAATATATGTAAGTTACTCTGTTACTCTTTTACCCTTTTAGTCAAGCTATTTTCTAGTGTAAAATAATCTTACACTTTTGCCTTTTTTTACTATTTCTATTTCTATAGAAACGTTTGAACTTGTTTATGATTGAAAAACAAAAACCAAATATACGTGCAAAGTATTGAGTATGCTCACTATTCAGAGTAACTAAGTTTACTTTTACCCTGTTACTCAGCTCGTTACTCCAGATCGTGAATAACTCTTATGTGTCTTTCAAAACACTTATTTTTACTAATTTCTCTTAGCTGACCCAGTTTTTAAGGCCCATCTACCTTCCTCTACTCAGAGAACAAACTCTGTATAGGGAATAAAAACTCAAAAAGTTTCACTCAATATGAAGATAAAATACTCATATATCCAATTAAAAGATTACTCAAAAATTATCTCATTATTTATTGATTAACGATAACCCCCATTATCTATTACATTGCATCATCTGGCAATCGAGTTATCACACAAATAACGAACGCACTCGCTATAACTACATATACGAACGCACCCCTAAACTGTTTTTTAGTAGAACGTTTGGAACTGACTTTGTACTTCAAAGTGGAACGTTTGGAACTGACTGTACGCAAAGCTGACAACTTGACAAAAATTTCACGCGGCCATCTTTCTTTCTAATAAAATTGTGTTCGCACTGAAGACGTGTTTGAATACTTTTTAAGTGTTTTAACAGGTAAAATTACATTAAATTTATAACAAAATAACTGCAAACAATTAGCAAAAGTACACATAATAAAAGAACAATGGATTAACATGCAAATAAAGTGTTAAAACGTTTAAAATTCATTCACACACGTGGATCGTCTGTCCGCAGTAGCAGCGTAAATGTCAAAAAATGCGGAACCCCTTAGTGCTTAAATGAATGTGAGGTTATGTGAAACAATCCTTACCGAACAAAATTTCTGCCTACAAATTTGTTTACTGTTTGCAGCGATATCACTAATAATAACGTTATTCTAATAAATTTCTCACTTCCTCCATATAGAGTGATACAAGATGTCTGGTACCACAGCCACAATTCGCACCCGTAAATTCATGACCAATCGCCTGCTTGCCAGGAAACAAATGGTATGTGATGTCCTTCACCCAGGTTTATCCTCCGTCAACAAGAAGGATATTCGTGAGAAACTCGCCGCCATGTACAAAGTGACACCAGATGTTTGCTTCGTCTTCGGTTTCCGCACAAACTTTGGTGGTGGTCGCTCCACAGGTTTTGCGCTTATCTATGATACACTTGACTTTGCCAAGAAATTCGAACCAAAACATCGTCTTGCACGTCATGGTCTATTCGAACAGAAGAAACAGACACGCAAACAACGTAAGGAACGTCGCAACAGAATGAAGAAGGTGCGCGGTACTGCTAAGGCAAAGATTGGTCAAACAGCCAAGAAGTAAAAAGAAGTGTGAAATTGAAAAGTTTGCAACAGATGTAAATTTGTTAATTTTTATAAAACCAACAACTATAACAAAAATCCGATATTGATTGTGTTTACTTTTGGAGTGAATGAGATGCGTTGTATCTCATTGTGGATGGAGATTGCTTTTTATTATTCATAAGTAAATAAATTCTGCTTTCAAAGTAAATTTATCAAGTAAAAGTGCACCAATTTTAGCATTTAGTTATATTGCAATAGCATTAGCATGGAAGATGAAACGATTCGAATGATTTTCAGCAGAATACACCTTCAAAGTTAAAACAAGAATTGAAATTTTTTTTCTTATAAACTTTATTCTTTGAGCTAAATTGAACATTTAAATCTAAACAAGTTCCATTCGACTGATATTAACGATTGACTTTCAGTCACTCGATTCGTTTTGTCTTCCATGCTAAGACTATTAATGTTTTTTCATGGCACAAATGTGGAAGTAACCTTTCTGATGGAGTGATTAACAAATACGATGTCAGAAATATATCGATCAGTTTGATTAAATTTCAAATGCTTATGTAAAGACCGCACTAAATTTTGCGTTAATGTTCTTAATGTCATTTCATTTAGTATTTTACTTTAATTTATGCATTTAATCCTAGTGCAATGCAATTGAACTTAAAATTTTTTCACAAAATTTAAAAAAGACAGTTTTTTTGAAGATTGGAAAAATCCTAATAGTTTTCAATGAAAATGGTGAGTCACACTATCTTTTTTGTGGAGAATTACAGGTTCTACAAATAATATTTGTTTCTATTAACGAAAAAGTAATTGTGTCGGAAATATTCGATAAAGTCGAGTTTTTCGACTTTTTGCGGTTTTTTAAAAATATTTCCTAAACGGTTACATTTTCGTTAATGTAATGTTATTTTTAGAACCCGTAATTCCCCGCATAAAATATTGTAATACTTTTTATCATATGACTCACCATTTTCATCAAAAAGCTTCCTAAATGAAAAATAATTAAAACAACACGGATTACGGAACAGGTCAGAATGATTCTATGAAATTTTATCGAAAAAACCATTTCACAGCCTACCCATAACGATAAAACAAATTTAAAATAACAAATAATACATACATAAATATTATTTCCCATTTATAGAAGTTATTTCTAAACAGTCCCAGTTATAAAGGGAAAATCCCATGTTATAGAGTTGAAAATGTACATAAACTTCAAAAATGATATCCCAGATATAGAGGTTTAATAATCCCAGTAATAGAAATGTTTTGATGCAAAAGTGCTGGGGCCTTGAAGTGAGGTTTCCCACTTATCCATGTACCACCTGACCATGTTTCACAACATTTTCAATATGTAATGGACTAGCACTTTCCTGTGTGCGCTGCCTTACCTAGTTTTGTACGGGGGAGTGAAATCACAAATTTTTCCAAAATTTGTTATTAGTCCAATGTACATAACCAAATCTCATATTTGTGTGTTAAATGGTTTCAGAGACAAGACGAATATTGTTTTTGGCCCATTTTCTCAGTGAACATTCTTTGTCCTAATGTTCTTTACACACGTACCAAATCCCATCCATCTACAAATCTAATTTTTATACAGTAGAGAATTTGAAAACATAAGTGAAAAACGAGAGAATAGTTTTGTGATTTTGTCAACAACGCAGCAGTTGTCAGTGAACCATGAGAGCAAAAATTAGGCTACATGGTTTGAACAGTAATCTTTGCTTACTAGTCTGTTTTTATATCACATTTTTGATTCGAACGTGAAATCGAACAAGCTGCAAGTATTCGTCAACAAATGCTTAAGGCGAATACTAAAGGTTTGGTGGCCTTGCACTATATCAAATGCTGAGCTACATCAAAAATGCAATCAGAGGGCTATAGCAATCGAGGTCAAGCTGCGAAAATGGAGATGGATTGGTCACACTCTCCGGAAACCACACAGCGAAGTTTGTCGCCAGGCTCTTGAGTGGAATCCACGTGGTAGACCTAAAACCAACTGGAAGAGGTCGCTGGAAAAGAAAATCCAAGAATCGGGAAAGTCGTGGCAAGAGATAAAAGTCATCGCAAGGAATCCTCCTAGGAGTTAAAGGAGAATACATACATACATACTGTTTTTATGTCAGTCTGATTAACCAAGACAGTGAGAACAAAACATTATAATTTGGTTTCTTGAATTGACCAAACTTACTGTTATGTATGCGTTGGCTCTAAGCAAAACTGTGTATGTTAACTGCAGCCCTGGCTGGCTAAACTGTCAATTTGACATTCGGCTTTTGTTTGTGTATTTTTGTTTGTTGTTGTTTCAAGTGCTAAAAATAAAAAAATTCCAGTGTTAAAATTAAATTGTTCTTTTATTACAATCAGCATAATTAAATCTCTAGTTCATTTATACAACCAATCCAAGAAAATACTCAAAAAACAATTAATCGACACATGTAAAAGCTTAGACGGTGTGAAAAGCGGATTATTAAGCAAATGTTAACTAATTCTTGTTGATGAATGTACTTTGTTTTCTTATCAGTGTTCCAGTTTTCTTCTAGAGAAAATTTTAAATGCGCCATTGGACGGACACTCAAAACATTCCAAAAGAACTGCTGCCAGTCGTTAGTCTTGATTTATGTGTAGAATGCGATGGTATCGAAGCGTCGTGCGGAAACGGGTATAACGACTACGTAGTCATAGAAAAAACAACAGCAAACAAACGATAAAAATAGCAAATTGGCCAAGCCAAAACTTAAGTGGAATGTTTATGAAACTTTCAATTCAACATAATACGTAACAAACAAAATTTGCGCAACTTTAAAGATCAAATAAATCTAAAGTTTTAACACTCGCAAGTGTTCATCTAGCTCAATATATCGGTTTATCCTAAACATACAGTTACAACTTCATGGTTTGAAAGACAAATTGCCCTTAATAATTGCAATTAAAATACTAATTATAAGGCAAGCAAAACTCTATGATTTTTGGAATACTCAGATTGAAGTACAAGTTGATACTCTAAAATTTTTAATTAATATACTATATAAAGTTCCCTGGTAGTACTTTTACTTTCGGTGATTCGGTGATTGCTGTTTTAATTTCTAGTCGTTTTTTATGCATTTCGCCCCTTGCCTGAATGACTTAGTATGATCTAATTAATGTGTCCTTTGAAATAACAATTAAAATACTCTAAATCATTACCTATTGGCTATAAAATTTTGTGAAGACTACATCAGCTCATCGAATGTCATTGAACCTCTCGCTTGTGCTGTTACAATATTACACAAAAAATAGTTGTCTAATGATTGTTCGCCGTCTCTAGGCCTAAATGTGTTAGGCAAGATCCAATCGGCATTAGCAAGGCAAGTCCGTTTTGTTTCGGCTTGTTTTATCATACATTTTTCTATAACTTGTTACTTTCTTATTTAGAAGAACGAGTTGTTTCTTGCAAACTTGAAGAAATATCTCTGGCTGCGACGAGTTAATAGGAATAACAAAAATGTATACATCGAGAGGAATTTTCCATCAGCTAATAAAAGGTAAAACTTGTTCTTGATTAAAATTGTCGTATAATAATCTAAATGCAGTACAACAAACTAAGTGATTCTACAAAAAGTATTACTGAAAAGTAGGGGAAGAGTACCAGGTGTGGGCACTTTTTTGTTTTCGACTCATAACTTTTGACCAAATGTATAATATGCAGACATATAAGTTTCAGTGGAAAGCTAGAGACCCTAGCTAACTATTGGTGAAGAAAGCAAATTGTTTTCATCAGTTGAAAAAATTATATCAAAAAATAGTGAAGTGATCATTTTTGACAAAGAAAAAATTTTGGGTTGGTTTTGGGCACCCTTTGAAAATCGGCTAAAAATGGATAAATATGAAGTAAAACGCAACCAAATCGAGAAGAAAGCAAAATTAATTTATTTTAGAAACATTGACTCATACAAATCTATGTATAAATAAGCAAACGAAATCGGTTCAGTCCCTGTTTCTATACCTAAATTTCAACCGATTTGATTGATTTTTTTTTGTTCCAAAGGCTGTGAGAAGAAGCAGTGCATAGGATTATATTTTTTTAAGTGGGCGGTGCCACGCCCCCAAATGAAAAAAAAAACGCTCTCACGGCTAAACCACTGCATTGGTTTTTATGAAAATTTGTTAAGAGATAGGGTTAGCACTTAGGAACGATAACATGATTAATTTTTATGAATTTTGTTATGGCCATAAAATGAACGGGACAGAAAGATATCAAAAACTATTTCCGCTTTAGTAGGAGTTACTCGCCTATTGCAACTAAGCTGCTGCACCGATGCAGGTAACCCGAACCCTAAGGAAGAATATTAAAAGCTTTTTGTGTTTTATCGACCAAGGAAGGGTAAAAACTTTTTGCTTTATCTTATGGTCAAATCGAAATGGTGGAATTTCGGCCACAAGGCGAACTCTAGTTCAACAAATTCCGCTCAACGGCTTTAACAAAATCAACGTTACTGAAAACGTCTGGATCGAATGACATCATTCCTGTTGCTCTGAAACCAAACTTGATTGTGTTCGCCGTCAATGCCAGATCAATTGTTTTGCAGACGAAGCCAGCTAGGTGACGTTATTTCTAGCCTTTGTTGACATTTGTTGTACCAATCCATGCCCGCCATCTGCTCCTCGGTGCATTTATCTGGAAACTCAATACCGAGATTTTTGCAAAGTAGTATGCCTACTTAACACCCACACTTAATGAAAACAACTTTTTTTCTGCGATATCTTTAAAGGGCCTATTGGTTCTTTCCATTCCACTAAAAAAGCGTAAAAAGGCATAAGATCACCATTTAAATTAGTAATGTTGGCCCACACCCGAACCAATTCGGGGCCCTCATAGCAAATTGTGATGTGTGAACATTTTGGTTGCATTCGGTTTTGAATCACATAATATAATAAATTTACTGCATAAATATAAATTACATTCAGCTTTTCGATTTATCGCACTTGGAAAATGATAGAAAAAAACTTTTGCGTTGACCTTCACTTATTGAAAAACTGTTTTCTTCTCAGCGTCTGTTTGCTCCGGTATATGCACAAAAACTTCGTGCTGTCATAACACGCGCTTAACATTTGTCAGAACAGCCGTATTTGTTTTCTGTCAAAAGTTACGGGGGTGCCCACACCCGAACCATGCCCAGGCGGCACTCTTCCCTTATTCTTTGATTTTATAAATCACGTACTAACTGCGGTATAGTATGAATAGTAAATCTCGACTAACACCGTTACATATAGAGGTCTGCACAAGACGTCTTGCTGGAGTTTCAAGGCATTTCGTTTCAAAATACGTTGTGGCTCGAACCCTACTTTACTTTTATTTATCAAATACTTCTTTTCAGTGTCGAGTGCAAATATTTTGACAGTGTTAGGAAATGAAAGAGAAAAAAACAAATACTGCACTGACCAGTCTTGTTTGATTTGCTTCAGTTCAGTTCATGTACTTTAGTTGTGACAAAAGTATAGTTTTTTTTTCTCTCCTTTTGTGGCTCTTTTTTTGTTTACGCTCTCTTTCTCTCGGGAAAATGTATGAAAGCTACTACAATCCTAGGTTACCAATGCGTTGCAACTTACAAGTGTTACCAAATCATAAATTTTACAGCACTTTTTTACCCGCACGTTTAACACTGACCTGAACTATTTGTTTGCATAAAATACAATACACTGAAGTGTTTGTTAGAATAAGGTTTTTTTTTGACACTGTTAAAATAAGACAGTGCACTTTAGTGTCAAAATGAAATCCGTGTACAATGAAGTTTCAATCTTGAATTTTTTGGATCAAATACTACAGGACAGTGTAAATTATTTGAATACAAAATATACTCTACATTTCATAGATGTAGCAACTATTCCTTGAAAACTAAAGTCCAATGCTTAGTTCATTTGGTACTTCCACTCTTCAATTGTTAATATGTTCTTTGTTACTATTTGACACCTGTCTTCGACATTTTTTATTTATATTTTTCATTACTATACGAATTTAATCTAGTTTTTTTTTAACTTTCAAATTTTTATACATTAACAGTCAAATAATTTCTGAATTCGTTAAGGAAATACAAAGAAATATTAATCTTATATAATGCATGTAGATGATGTAGCATATTTCCAATTTGCTTGAACACTAAATAACGAAATGATTACATATTTGAAAATCGCAATTATTTTCACATTTAACGATTTGTATGATAGATTACGTGCAAGCGGACATGGGATGTTAAATTAAACAATAAGATTAGATAAAGATTTAGCTTTATCATTATAGAAGCAATTAATTTCAAAAATAAAACTAATTTGGTGGTTGCGAAGAACATTCATAGTAATACAGTTTGTCAAGTAATTCTTTGCAAAATGCAAATAGCCACACAAATTCAACTTTAAAATGAAATTTTATTGAGACAAGCGCTACTTTAAAAAAATTTGTTTTGTAACTATTTTAAGATATGTATTACCTATTAATGTAACAAAAAAAAATGCCAAAAATCAAAACAAAAACATAAGAAAAACAAATAGAACCAAAAGGCAACAAATATGATGCTGTCAATAAATTCTTTGCAATATGCAAACACAAGTCGAGAAGTGACTCGAAGCTAACTAACGGTACATCAAATTGGAATTCGAATGAACACGTGTTGCTTTGCTTGCATTGCCCTTTTACATTAGTTCTCATTTTTGCTTCGAACTGCGCACATCTTATTAAAAATAGCGTGTTTTTGCAATCCAATTGTAATCCAATTGGTTTATTTCTACTATTACAAAGGGAAAACAGTAAAAGAGTTGTCTGAAATGATTAATATTAAGCTAAGGACAACATATAATATTATTCAGCGTGCAGAAAAAGAAAATAGACTGGAATTGAACAACTCTGGCGGCAGACCATCAAAACTTACACGGCGAGATCACTCAAAAATTTTAAAACAAATTAGTCACAACCTACAAGCAAGCCTTAGAGAGTTGGCAAACATTATAAAAAAGTGATTGCAACAAGACTGTGAGTCATGAAACCGTGCGAAAAGTGTAAAAGCTCCACCAGTACTCCTCGCATACAGCCAGGAAAAAGCTAATGCTGTCTGCTGTTAATATTGAAAAGCGCTTGAACTTTGCCATTTCTAACAGAAATAGGCCAGCGGAATACTGGAATGACGTAATTTTTTGCGACGAGATGAAGATAATGATGTATTATCACGATGGACCCAGCAAAGTTTGGCGGAAACCAAAAACAGCTCTTCAACAGCAAAATATTATACTAACAGTTAAGTTTGACAAGCTTTCAGTGATGGTGTGGGGCTGTATTTCATCCAAAGGCGTTGGAGAATTGCGTATATTCACTGATATTATGACAAAAGAGTTTTATTTAGACATTCTTAAAAACGAGTTGACAAGAAGCGCCCAAAAATTTGGCTGTGTTGATCGTGAAAACCCGAACAAATTAAAATAAAAGTTGTATCAGGACATCGATCCAAAGCACAAATCGCTGCTGTGCCGGACCTGGTTGCTCTACAATTGCAGCAAAGTAATTGACACGCCCGCCCAAAGTCCGGATCTTAATCCCATTGAAAATTTGTGGGCATTTTTAAAAAAAAGAGTGGGAAAGCGGAACCCAACTAACAGAAACGCTTTGATAACGGCAATCAACGAGGAGTGGGTAAAGATACCTGAATTGTATGATGTAAATGGACTTGTACAATCAATGTCACGGCGTCTACAGGCTGTTATGGAAGCTGATGGGAAGCACACAAAATATTAGTGCAGCCCTTTACATTTTATATCCTTTTTGCAATATGTGTTTGCATTTTGCAAACAATTAATTGACACCTTCAATTTTGTAGTTTTATTTTGTTTATGGCTTATCTTATGTTTCTAGTTTTGTTTTTGTTATTTTTCTTAACTATAATGAAAGGGTATACAATTCCTAACAATACTGTAAAAAAAAAAAATTTAAAAAGTGCCTTAGTTAATAAAATTATATGTTAAAGTTGAAGTTGTGTGGCTATTATCATTTTGCAAAGAATTACTTGACAAACTGTATATGTACCTATGTACCTACGTCTTAATTTTGTATAGTCAAACCTAAACCTTGGGGGGTATTTAAGATAATATTGGCAATTGCTATTAAATTTTTATTAACTATTTTTTATTAAAAACCATGGTACTTAAATAGAAAACTATTTTCTATATTTATGATTAATTTACTTTTAATAAAAATGCTGCGCCCTACCTCTTGTTTGCCTTGTCATACGCATATGTTAGGTCGCACGTCCTGATTAGCGATTTGTGTGATAATTTTGCTGTTGGTTTATTTTTAGAATCGCTTACTGATAAGTAGAGGCATGGAAAATTTTTGGATTATTTTCATGCTTAATTTTTTTCTTTTTGTTGCATTTTGCAAAAACAGTAATTGCAATAAATAAATATTTATGAACAAATGAATGAGGCGTGCATTGTGCGTGCTTTGACTTTAATTTACAATGAAATTTTTGAGTATCTGATAGCATAAATGCGTAAGAATTTGAGTGAGAAACTTGAAGTCAGTTTTGTTATCTCCTAGTAAGAGCTTGTTATTATTATTTTAACTGGAGTGAATTGGTTTCTGTCAAATTGTTTACAAATGCAATCAAAGCTTATCACCCTGACGACTTTGTAAATTGTAAAACGTGCATTGTTAATTGTTTACTAATATTAATCTTCAATTTGCGAAAAAAGTTTTTTTTTTTTTTAATGACCTTAGGTCTAAATAAAGATTAATTTTTATATACACAAGTTAATATTCTTTTCCTATACCGTTTCTAAACAAAAATATTGCTTATAAAAGGACTGTTCATAATTTCGATATGAATCTCAGATATACATATATCTATAGAATTTGTTTTCTTGTGTCCCACTGCTGCATTTAGAAACATCTCATATTTAGCCGAAATATTCTAACTTGATCAATAGCCCTCATCATTAGAGAATTTCTTCTTATACTCTCTGGAAATAGTGAAATCGACTAAGGTTATCGGCAATATTTTGGGAGGGAATATTGTGAAATTTTTTGTAAGAGTTTATTCTTAAATTTTTTAGAAGGGAATTTGAAGCGCGAATGAAGAATATATATATATATATTAAATTACCTTTCATATGAGACCAATTTTTTTGAAATCCATCCACGGATATTTAACTTATACCGGATTTTGATTGATTGCATATTCTTTCTTGGAATTAAAAGCTTCATAAAATAGACTAGGTTTGAAAAACGAAATATGAGATGTCACTTAAGTAAACTTGACTCAAATTTATCAATGAGAATATCATTATTACTTTTCACTTCGTCAGCGTCTCATATAGTGTGAAAGTTTGGAGATTTATTTGGCTGGACTTCTACACCATCACCAGTTTTGTAATTTTATTTTGTTTTGGTTGTTTTAATGAAATTTAGATGCTTATATTTTGTTTACTTGTCAAAATTAATGGAAAATACCAGGGATTCATAGTAGTTTTTTGGCGAAAATTAGGAAATCATTGTAAGAAAAAAGTATTTCTGCTGAAAAAATAAAAAATAAAATTTCCATTCTCAAAATTTTCACGATTGCAAATGCTCTCTCCAGAGAAAAGAAAAAACTCTCGGGAGGGAACTTAAATTTAAGTTTAAAGATAAATTGTCTATTTTTACGTTTCACTTGTGTGTGAAGTGTCGCGTACCATTTTTTCTAAAGCGCTCATCATTATCATACCAAGAGTTTCATCTCATATTCCACTAGAGTTCAATAGATATAGTTTAAATTGTTTTTATGCTTCTATCCACTTCCACTATCCCGCCCCCAAATTCCAAATGACCTTTTTCTATAACATTAATATAACATTTTCCCTGCAAATCTGTGTTATATCTGGATTCAGCACGTTTAAAACCATAAAAATGTTTTCATTCAGGTTCCTCACTACACTTTCCTTTAAAAAAGGAGTGTCTTTGTAAAACAGAACTTTGTTTTACGAATCTTAAAAATTAACTTGACAACTTAACTTAACAATTATATGTATTGAATCAAGGTTCCATGACTCCACACAACCAATTTTATCAAATAAAGTGTCATTCTTTTTGTATTACTTAACAAAAGCATTAGCGTATATTCATGGCCATTTTTAGACCCGAGTTTTATGTTATTTACTGCTTTTGTCTGTGTCTAGCATATTTCTAAAAGCTGCAGCTAACTATAGACCCGTGTCTAAAAATGACGCATGCCAGAAAAATGCGCCATTATAAATACTTAAACCCTATACTAAAGTAAAATACGACTTTTTCTTGATTTAGAAATCCTTTCCGTTGATTCAACAAAATTAAAGGCCAAGGGCCTACTTTCCGCTGGTTAGCAAAACGTGAGTTGTTTTGTTGTGCTTAAATTAAAGATTTAAATATCTATTTAGAGCAATATATGTATTGGTTCAATTACTAAAAAAAATAATTTCCTATTAAATAGTTCATATGTGTCTTCCTGCAAACATTTACAATTTAATTAATTTAAACTATTTGTTTTTACTAGATTTCTACACACTTCGCAAATTAAGCCAACAACCAAAAGGAGTTGTCACACGATTTACGCCACAAAATTTTAAGCTAGAACGTGCACTAATTGTCTCAAAGTTATCACGTTATGAATTCGAGCAATTGCGTCATCCAGAGTTAAATTTGGAGCAGCTTGAACAAAGGATACGAGATCGTGGCTCAGATTATGACGCGATCATATATTTGCACAATTTATACAAAAACTTCGAGAGTAAAGTTGTAAAGAGTTTTCAAAATGTTGGCTGTGAAGTTAAAGTGTCCAACAGGTAAGCGTGAGCAAAATTTGCATGGGAATTACTTCATTTATCATGTATATTGATAATAGGCCTTATCATGAATAATCATTCTTGAGAATTGTTGTATATGAAAAATGGGCTGGTATGCAATCACAAAAAAAAAAATTCTGAAAGGGCAAAATTCACTGGAAGTAAGGTTCGATATTTGTTGTAAGGATTTATTCTCCAATTTTTTAACAGGGAATTTGAAGCGCGTATAAATAATATATGACAAATTTAACACATTTGTACAATTTTATAGCTCATTAAAATATCTTTCATATGACACGAATATTTTTGAAATCAAAAGGTTCCACTTTTCCCGAGAAAAAAAGTTTTTCCGGGAATCTTCCGTCACTTTTTTTTGTTTTTGTATTAACGGTGCTCCGCCAACTTATCACTAAGTTTGAAGGCTTGGAGTTTTATTTGGCCGAACTCGTAGACCTCACAAATTTTGTAATTTTACTTTGTGTTGATTATTTTTAATGAAATTTAAATGTTTATATTCATGTTTATGTCAAATCATATGCAAAATACCAGGGCTGAAAATTTTAAAAATATTGGAAGAAAAAAGTATCCCTGCTGGAAATGGAATTTTCACACTCTAAATATGTACGATTGCAAACGCATATATTCTCGACAGGGAATTTCTAGACAAATTCATGATAAGGCCCAATTTATTGTTTCTTTATTTCTGCCTCATATCATACTAATGTGGAATTATAATTCTATGCTCATTTTACATTTCGTCTGTTCACTTGAAATATTCGTTACCTTCTACCACACACATCATGTTCCTGTAATTTGCTTTTAATAAAATCAGGGTTGAATTTAGAACCTCTTTGAGTAAGGATATCATGAAATGGGCCGATGTTATAGTGCCAATCGGTGGTGATGGGACATTTCTGCTTGCTGCCGGACGTGCGAGTCCACTATTTGCCCAGAGTCCGCTTATAACACCCATTGTGGGATTTAATTCAGATCCAGAACGATCAGAGGGACGTCTTATGTTACCAAAATACTATTCTGAAAATCCGGAGGAAGCTGTTGCAAAAATTAAATGCGTAAGCAATTGTAGCACATCAGAAGTTGATTTAAATGTTGATTGAGTGAAATTTTTTCAGGGTAATTTTGAATGGATGCATCGTACACGCATTCGAACTACAATCCTAGGAAATAATGGTAAAATACCGGAGTCTACGGACCTGCTACGTCACACGGTGTATAAAATGGAACAAGAAAAGACTGAACCCGAATATTTGCCAAAAATTATGGCAAAAAAATACAAGGCTAAGATGATGCGCGTACTGCCTTATTTGGCACTCAATGAGGTTAGTAATGAAACAAAAGAAGCCTGTTTTCAAAAATATAATACTAATAATATTTTTAATTTAGGTTTTCATAGGTGAAAAATTATCAGCACGCGTCTCGCATCTGCAGATTATGCTTGACCACCAGGATGTTGTTAACAAGACCAAATGCTCAGGGTTGTGTGTAAGTACCGGTACTGGCTCAACATCATGGCACACAAGGTAATGAACAAAAAAACATTGTGTAAAGTCTAATAAGTTAACTAACTTTGAATTGAAATAGCATTAACCGCATAACAAAGCAACATGTTAAGGATTTGCTGTGCATTTTGCCTAAAAGCGAAGAATTAAAAGATTTAGATGTCAATGCGATTACACAGAGATACAATCAAAATCTTGTGTTTGCGCCTGGTAAGCTTAACTAAATTGCTACAATTCGTATTAACGTAACTTTCATGTTTTTTTTTCTTTTAAGATGATCCCCGCATCTGCTACTCAATACGTGAACAAATTTGTGTTGGCGTCTGGCCTATACCCAAACATTTTGCAGCACGAAAGTTTGTCAACAATTTATTTGTGAAGTCACGTTGTATTGATGCCAGTAAGTATATCGAAAATATATCACTTACATTATTTCATTAATATTACAAAATGTGTGCCAATACGTTATAACGTTAAGCTACATAATTTAAGTGTTCATAAAAACGTAAAACTTGCAATGTTAATTTGCTTTGTAAGCTAATCACAAATACACCCACAAGAAAAATTGTTGAAAATAGTACAAATGGAACATCGAGCATAAACATTGTCCATACAATTTCTAAAATATTTTCTGCTATGGCAGTAACAGTGTAGAAATTCCAAATTATTGGCAAAAGTAGAAATTTACGATATCTGCGAGTCTGCAAAATAGAAAAGCTATTATTATTTCATAAATCTATATAGTTCAATAAACTTTAGTTTTACCGGACAGAAGACAGTGCAAATGGCTAAGGTGTTTACAACAACAGTTATCAGCCGAAAGATGAATCCAAATTTTGATTGTATTGCTGGTTCAATCAGTTCTTGTCCATAACGTATTGCTGTTTCCATATCTGGAAAAAAATAAAAAATAAATTATTGAATTTTTTCAATACGGAAAATTATTCACTTGCGCCTCGTCTCTGAATTCCGGTTTGATATATGCGCGCAGAGACAGAACAACACACACCTTTAAACGGGTAGTTCCAGCCGATTTCTTGATTTGCTATCAACATCACAATGACATAATTGTATACTAAAAGTTTGATAGTTTCCGTTTGAAATTCAAATATCAAACTAGGCCTCTGCAAGAAATCAAAGTTGTTATTAAAATTATAAAAAATACTATTCAATTAATGGATTAAATGAGTGCATATTGCTTACCTTAAGCAGTTCTTTACATTTATTAAAAAATGATTTTTTTGGCTCTTTCATAAACATATTTTTGATTAAAAATAAACATTTCAGAAAAAGAAAAATAAAGAAGTAAATAAAAATCAAAAGTTGAGACAATTAAATCGCTTGTTACTGGATTATAAACTTTGTATTACACTGAGCGACAAATTAATAGCAACACATCCTGACAAAGACTACATTTTCTATGTAGTTAGAACCTTGTTGTCCTAATGTCGCGAAATCTTACACGATTAAATAAACTAACGACTAAAGGTCTGGGCAATACAGCTTGCTGAAGTCGTAAGATACGTTATGTCTTGTACTCTCGTTTTATTTATTAAACACAGTACTTGGACATGAAAAAATTAAATACAAATACTGCTTGATTTGCTTTTATTCAGTTCAGTTTCAGTGCATAAACTGTAATTGTAGTGTGCACTACAAAATGTATTTATTTGTATAAAATACATTGATAAAACAAAACATTGTACTTCAGTGTAAAAATGAAATTAGAGATTTGAGTCAAATTTGAATCTCGAATTTTTTGAATTAAATACTTCAGTTCAGTATAAAATGCGCAAGTTAAAAAAAAGTACACTATATTTCAAGAAGTCTTGTGCAGGCCCCTACCAAAGACTAGCTTTGCTAGGCCTTATTGAAATGAAAATTGTTTATAATGAACTTGAGTGCCATGACTCTAGTTTTCATTCAAGCTATTTGGAACTCTTTTATTCCCTACACGAGAAGGTTTCATTGTTTCCAAATTTTTTGAATTATTAATAATTGTTAGCTTTCCAATGCTTTCAGTCAAAAAATTATTTTAGCAAACTTCTAGTTCAAATAAGAAATTAATTTGCAAAAAATACAATTAAATTTTTTTTTTTGTATTTTTCAGATCTTGTAATTGATGGCAGCATTTCATACCCCTTTAACGATGGGGCCAAAGTGCTCTTAGAGATACATCCGGAGGACGCACTGCTGGCAATATCATTAGATTAACACAATTTTATTTGGGTTGGAAACAAATTTCCATGGACAAAATTCCGAAGACGAAATTATTTAGCCAAAATTCCATTTTTACCATAATTTGATGAAAATGCAACGCGCAGATGTAATTTCATCAAAGTATGATATAATTGTCTTTTTTCTTAGCTCATAGAAATTTTATAGTTTCATCAGTTTTCTTGTTTGAATGAATTATCAAACGTGAGAAAAGAAAATTGTATGCATTCAAAATTGTACCCTATTTTGCGTTACTGTACTAAACCATAAAAAATCTGAAGTCTCTATTTCAATGAATCGAAACTTTTCCAAAGTGTACTGTGATTAATACAGGAATGCAAAATAAGTTTAACCTTTTGTAATAATATACTAAGTTTCTAGCAATTATAATGCAAATCAAATTTCATAGATACTAGAAATCACATTCGAGTGAACTTCTAGTAGTCTGGAAATTTGTATAATTTGAATATTGACTATAATATATAATATTTTTAAGATAATTACGAGTTATATCGACATACTTACAAGTATCGTACTTATTTTTTAAGCATTATTAATTGTAAAAAAAAACAGTTGTGTAATATAGTTTTTTATGGCATTTTTCAAATTATCAATTTTTTATATTTTGGAATTATATTCTTTGAAATTTTTTTCTGGTCATTTGTTCTTTAAGAATTTCGTCCGATTGGAATTTTATTTGTAAATGTGATGACATTAAAAGTGATTGCCTAAAGTAAGGATACACTTAAAGTAAAAAGACTATCTAAACTGATTTTTTGTGCTTTTTGTAAAAAGTAAGACATTTGTGGCAGTGTCTGTGAAAAATGTCCATATGAATGTAATTTAGATGTAAAACACATGATAAAGGGCTTTCCATAAACCCCGTGACGCTAAAATTCACTAAAAAAGTGAAGTGAAAAACAGAAAAAGGTCACAAAGCATGACACTTGCCCAGACGGACCTTTCCCTCGGAGCGTCATGAGGACTATGCCTCTTATAATAAAAACTCAAGTATAACGAAAAATTTAAACATACATATGGACCATTTTCATGCACACTGTACATGATTATTAAGTTCATTTTAAACTCATTTGATATTTAAAATTATAATTTAAAATGTAATATTTACATAAGACTCAATATAGAATTCAATACAATTCAACAGTGTTTATAATTTCTTTATTTTCCTTTTATTATTGGCTTTGCTTGTATTGACCGCAGGTAATGCTGTCTTCGTTTTTCTTTTGCTTATAACTTTGGATTTCCCACTCAATTTAAGAGTTTTTTTACCAGTCATAGTTGAACTTTGATTATCCGTTTTTTTATTAGTATTATATTTCTTCTTTTCGTAACGTTCACTCTCAATAGCTTTAAAACGTTCGTCCTGTATTAAAGCTGCTGGTTCCCTGGTTGCTTGTTCACGTTTGTATTCTTTGTGTTTGCGACGTGCTTCGCGCACTTTATCCTTCTGCTTTTTCAAAAAACTGAAAAGTAAATAAAGTTGGTATAAATTTAGTGTTAAATCGTATAATACACGTAATAATAAATTTTGTATATACTTACAGCGCTTCCATTTGATCTGGGTCCTTGCCATCCAATATCCATTGCTTGCGTCTGTAGTTTTGTGTGCGCTCATCAAAGTCATTGTTGTCCAATTTTATTTCGGATTCACGACGTGTTACATTTACTTGCATAAAAATGCGTTCGACCATGCGTTCTAGTGTTAAAAATTTTTAATATTTTTACTAAATCAGTAAGGTTGTTTGTTTAATTCAACTACTTACGATCAATTGGATGTTCACTTAATTTTGTATTTATGGCCGCTTCAATTTCACCCAACAATTCCAAATCGCGTGGAAAGCGAAATATAGAAATTGCCATACCTTTGCGCCCAGCACGCGCTGTACGTCCTACACGATGTATATATTCTTTGGGTGTACGTGGCAAACGATGGTTTACCACCAATTGTACACTTGGTATATCCAAACCTCTCGCAGCCACATCTGTTGCTATAAGCGTAGTGATATGCTTAGACTTGAAGCGATTTAAAGCTGCAACGCGTTCCTTTTGGCGCATAAATCCGTGCAGACAAACATTTTCTATGCCGATACTGTTCAATGTCATGGAAAGCAGTTGACAGTACTTTTTGGTATTCGTAAAAATCATAACGTTAGAATTTTCATTTTCTTCCCGAAATTTGCGTACAGCTTCTATTAGCACCATATCACGATCATAGTCAGCACAGAGTAAATAGCGTTGGTCTAAAGTGTCTACAGTAGCTATTGCTGATTCCTCGGACCATTCAAAGGCCTGAAAAGAAATTAATAATAAAAAATTTTAACTATCGGTATAGTGCAGGCAAATTTGGCAAAAGTATATAATTTTGTTGAACAAGCACTGATTTTCGTCCGATATCGCTCATCTTGTTGGTGATTGAATTTAGAAAGAAAAAAACAACACTTAAAAAGATTTATGCTGTTTTTGAAAAAGGTCGAAAAATGTTTTTTTTTTTTAAAAAAAAGACCAAACAATTCAAAGCAAGAATAGCACAGGCACACAAAAAAAAAAGGTCATGTGCCAGAGGGGAGACCCCCCTACCTTAATGCATTTTGGGGCGCTGAATCCGAATATGACAATAAAAAATCGTCCTGATAGCCCATTTTCTCGTTAGCACCCCCTACCGCCCCTCTTAGGGGTGAAATCCCACTTGGTATAAACATTCGAAAATGTGTGCATATGTTTAGGTTTTTTGGGGCGCTATAATCAAATGAGACTATAGAAAATAATTTCAGTCACCCCTAGCACCCTCTTAAAACCGGCATGAGGGGTTTAAAGCTAATTTTATATGAAAATTTAAAATGTTAGTGTATTTCAAGGATCATGAAATCGCGCAACAAACAATTTTTGAAACACCTTAAGCCATTATATCTTGTTTTTATGGGTCTTTTTGAACCTTTTTCCAAAAACAGGGTTCCGATCACGCCTATTTGTAATAAATTATTTGATGTAATCAACACGTCTGGTATCAAATATTGCTGTTGTACTGTTAAAGTGTATATACTTTGAATCTTTTAAAAGTAAGCGTGGCACTGTTCGATTACAACCGGCGTATGCTATTTATGTGGGGCATCTACCTACCAAATTTCATCGAAATACTTTGCAGTTTGTGGGGTATAACGTGCTCAGTTTTTAAGTGATTAATCGTTAAATAAAAATAGTAAAATAGCAAATCTGCTTATAAACAAGCAGAAGTATTATTATATTCCACGAAAAAATTATTACCACTAAACAAAGTTGAAGTCAGGTAAGAAAATTACTTTTGCAGTGGAAATATACACAAATACTTTTTGCGGCCAAGACAATTTCCACATTTCACCAGCTAAATGGTTGCAAAAGCGCCAATATTGTATACAAGCGCCGTCATGATAACGTCTATAGTTTTCTAAATAAAGCCACTGTACGAAGGTGCCCCGTGTACGAATCTACCTATCTTCCCCTACTTCATGTTTGTGTGGGACTTGACAATTTTACCCACTTCTGTTGAAATGTTTTTTATGATCAGAAGTATGATATCAATTTTTATTCTATTTTTTACAATGGTTCTGCTCATTTCTTGTATCTTCATGTTATTAATCCTT
Organism: Calliopum simillimum; assembly: GCA_951812925.1. Taxonomy (NCBI): domain Eukaryota; kingdom Metazoa; phylum Arthropoda; class Insecta; order Diptera; family Lauxaniidae; genus Calliopum; species Calliopum simillimum. The sequence continues at coordinate 109,161,129 of OX638370.1, forward strand.
ATAGTTACCTCTTTTGAGATTGGAAATAAACTTGACTCCTTTATAAAATCTTTCATCGTAGCCGAGAAGAACAAGTTTTGTCGCTCCTTCGGTAAACAACGCTCAATCACAGCCAGGCTCTCATCAAAATCGCCATTTAACATACGATCTGCCTCATCAACAACTAAAAATTTCAAATTATCAAATGAAAATGTATCACAACCAGTCAGATGATCGGCCAAACGTCCTGGCATTGCAACAACAACGTGTGGACGTTGCATCAGTTTTTGACTTTCTAGCATTTGATCAGTACCACCGGCAACAACGCAAACACGTACACCCATCGGTTGGCCAGCAACAAGAAACTGTTCGCATATCTATCCAAAATAAAAAAATAAGAGTAGCTCATAAAATTATCAATTTTAAGATAACACAACTGTGTATGACGGGTCTGAAAGGGTTAAGAACACTTACTTGATATGCTAGCTCATGTGTTGGCGTCAGCACCAATGCAAAATGGTTTACGGGCTCCGCACTCAATTGTTCTAATATGGGCAGCGCAAATGCAAAAGTTTTGCCCGAACCAGTTTTAGCGGCACCAATACAATCCTTTCCTGCAAGTATTGCAGGAATGCATTGTTCTTGTATTGGCGTTGCAGCTTTGAGGCCTACATGGATATATGGGCCAATTTAAAAAGTGTGTTGTTAAAATTTTAATAAATTTTGAACTTACCCAATTTTTGCAGTTGCTTACCAAGCCAAGGCTTTATACCTAATTGTGTAAAAGGATTATTCTCTTTTTTTGACATATTTCTGACCAATAATCAACCAAATAAATTAATAATTTGTAAACAAAGCGCACATGTTTTTGTTATTAAACTCACCACGATGGTATTGTGACTTGTGGTTGTGTTATTTAACCCATATCGTACCTTTGATGCGTTAACGAATCACGAATATTGCTTATGTTTGCCAATTTTTTTCGGTGTAATAGATTTACATACTCGAAGGTTTATGTTTTTGATATTTAAGATCAATCTATTAGCCTTTTTATAATTTTTTTTTTATACCACGCCCTATTTTAAAGGTTAAATGGGCGCCAAAGCGAAACCATATTTTTGGTACTTTTTTTGAAAATTAGTCAAAAATATTAAAATCTATCAAATATGGACAATACCCATGATTCAATAACAATGGTTATGGCAAGGTGTCAAAATAAACACAAATGGAGCCCTGATCTTGCCTTGCTATCTGTCAAAAGACTAGAAAATTTTTACATGTTCGTAGTTTAAGAAAAAGCAGCATTTGTTATCGCTGCAACCAGGGTAATTCAACCATGGAGAATACCCACACAGAATGGATTAAAAAGAACTAAACTTATTTTCCGCAGCAATGTAAATCATTGCAGATTTCTTTGGTGAGTAATATAAAGCGTTGAATTAGGTGATGGGTTAAGAATCATTTTTCACTACGGTGGGAGAAAAACAAACAGCAGCTGTGAAGTCTATAAGCGGCATAAAACCAGCAAGTTTTTTGTATGATAGTATAGGAAGTGGTTATTAATGGGTTAAAGCATCAATCTTAAAGTTCCAGTTTTATATATGGACATTTTTCGATAAGGCTCAAACTTATTTTCCGCCACTTTTTTTACTCAATTAACCTTTTAATTACAAAATTAAAAAAAAAAAACTGCTGAAATTTTTGGTGCGATACGGATTAAGGGGTCGTTGTTTTTGTTTCAAAGTGATTTTGTATGGAATTGACTTTATGGCCTGTTTCCACCGAAGATTTAAAAATGGGATTTATATCCTGTTTCCACCGGAGATTTAAAATGAGATTAAGCCTCAACTCACCTCATTCATCATGCACTAAACGTCAACTAAATCCGAAAATAGCCGTTAATCCTATTTTTAATCTCCGGTGGAAACAGGCTATAAAAATGGGATTTACGGCTATTATCAGATTTAGTTAACGTTTAATGGAAACAGGCTATAAGCCGCAACTCACCTCATTCCTCATGCATTAAAATAGCCGTAAATCATAAATCCTAAAGATTTAAAATGGGATTTACGGCTATTTTCAGATTAAGTTGACGTTTAATGCATGATGAATGAGGTGAGTTGCGGCTTAATCTCATTTTAAATCTCCGGTGAAAACACCATCTCTTGTACAAAGGGTGGGGCATCTCTAATTAAATTATACCAAAGAGTGTTAATTGTCTCATCTAAGTATGTGGGTTTAATAGTTTCAGAGATATGACATTTTTTTAAGGGCGTGGTACCGCACATTTTTCCCTTGGACATTATTTGTGCAGAAACTCTTATTACATATACCAAATCTCATCCATGACGTTAAATATTTTCACCGATATGATGATTTTTTTGGAAACACGGAAAAAATGAATTGTCCAAGAGGGGACCCTTGGGTGAAAAAATAATTTTTTTTAACTAAAATGTAAAAAGTCATGAAACGCGAACAAGTTTTTTTTATTGCTACAGAATTGTTAACGAGTACTAGCTGCAATTTTCATTAGTAATACATTCATTATTATCATCATAGTCATATTTCGACCAAAACTAATTTTTACTCGTAATCTTCTTTTTTTTTACTAGTAAAAAATCCATGGAATTGTCATTAACCAAAATCATTTGTTTTTTATTGTAATAATTTGGAGTTTTTAAATAAAAAGAAAAAAATAAAGAAAAATAGCCAGAAAGAAAATTAACAAGAAATTCACGACATGTTAGGTATTATAACTTTTTAAGTATGAGTAAAAAAAAAAATAACATTTTAAGCAAATCGATTGTTAAATGAGATACCACTCGTCCGTGGTATAATTTTGCAATTATTAATGCCAGAACCATCAGAACTTACAACTTCGCCTCCGGGACATTTGTACATTAGTGGTTTATCCTGTGAATGAAAGAGGTAGGTTTTTAAACTGTAATACAATAAACAAATGTATAAAACTTTTACCTGTATTATATGGATTTCTTTTTGTATCTTCATATCGTACATGGGTTTATGCATAGTCTGACCACCATTTTGTAAATATTCCAAAAATTTACTTGCCAACATTGGCATTTCTTTTTTGAATGTATTTGGATCATTAATTGCCAATAAGGCACCAAGGTTATCATTTGTTTTGTTGGTACTGGCAATGCCATCCAAAAGATTTTGGGCAGCAGGTTGCAGGTTGACTGGTGAAGTTGTTTGAGCAAATATTGATATATTTCTTGGATGATCATTGGAAGTATTAAGACGTTCAATTACAGCTTTTAAATTTTTACTAAAAATAGGAAAAGAAATCTGAGATATCTTCGATTGACCAGTTAAATTCACAATTATATTTAAGGGTTTTTTGTCCTTATAAATCTAAATAAATTACATTTACGATGGCTAGAAAAGCAATTGTTTAATCTGATTATTTTCACGAAAAGTTATTGGATGGTGTGGAATTGATGGCATTAAGTTTTATATATCGGTCTAATAACCGAATGTACTGGAACATAATGTGTATGACATTACTTTTGTCTCGTTTTGGACTTGCCTCACTTTCAAATTTCAATTCAATTCAAAATAAACTACACATCGTCAGCAGAAATCCAAAAAGACGTAAAAATATTCGAAATTTTTTGAAAGGCGCTGCAAAAAACGTCTTAAAACTCCAAATATTTTAGATTTCGCAGCCAGTTTTGGTAAGTATTGTCTAAAATAAAATCGGTATTAAACAATACTAGGCAAAACTGGATTTTAAAACTTAAATATTTGGAGTTTTAAGACGTTTTTTGCAATGCCTTTGGAAATGTTTTAAATGTAACGTCTTTTTGGATTTCAGCTGACTATATGTTACTTTCTTAAATGCAATTGAAAATTCCTAAGCTTCGAAATATTACTGTTGGGGAAAGTTCAAATGTATAAGCTTACTTTAGTACTATCTTGTTGTCGTTCTTACGCTGTACTCTTCCAGATCCATTTCCATATGGTTGGTTATTACTTTGATTGGCCCATCTGTTTCTATGGTTGTTGTTGTTGTTGTTGTTACGGTTATTGTTGTTGTTACGGTAATTGTTGTTGTTACGGTTATTGTTGACCCAGTTTCTATTTCGGGGCCTTTGAATTCCTTCCTGCATCAAGTCGTGAGGTATTAGTGGAGGCATACCAGCAGGACGTTGAGTCATCACATTGGGTTTCATTAGGCGCCACTGTTGAGAATTTGAATTTGGTACTGGACTGCCAGAGATTTTATCGCGTAAGTCGAAATTAGATTTATAATGTAGATGCTGATTTTTCCCAGGTGTTTGCTCATTTTTCCCAGGTGTTTGCTGATTTTTCGAATCCATACATTCTTCCTGCATACAATCTAACTCTAAAAAATTTGTACTTGCATTTGGGCCTTTCCAGACTCCTCTCGAATCCTCGTCATCGAATTCTTCATCGTCAATGTAATCATTTTGGTTGCGTCGTTCAGCCTTGAATTTGCTTTCGTTGTTGTTGCGTTTCGTGGCCACTTCTTTGTCCTTTATGAAATTTGCAATATATTCGTCTAAATATAAGGCTTGGTTTTTATTCATTCTTTTATTCTTAAATTTTTGTGATTAATCTCTTACCCAGCGACATATCCATCACACTATCCGAGTCTTCAGCCATCTTTAAAAGATTTTGTCAAGTTTTAATTATAAATTATCAAGTAAAAATTTTTTAGATATTTTACGACGCGGCAATCACGTTTTTTTTTCAACGAATGAACGTTTACCGTTAAAAATTAAATAAAAAATCAAAGATTTTAACGAAAGCTTGAAAGAGACAAAAGTTTTTAGCATCTCTTTTCCTCCTTCGCCTTTTTTCTTTTTTTCGTCCAATCTTTTCTCACCACACTGCTACTTGTTTCATTTCCGCAATTTTCAGGGACGAAATGAAAATGAAATGGAATCTGCAGTGTTGCCGCTTTTTTGAGAAAGTAACAGCTAAAAAGTTAAATTTTTTCATAAAAAATTACATTTTGTAAACGCTTTATATGAAAGCTAATAAAATGCGTATTTTTTGAAGAGGAGAAAACTGACCGTAACTTTTCTGTCACAGTACAAAAGAGGAGAAATCTTACCGTAACTTTTCTGTCAAAGTACAAAAGAGGAGAAAACTTATTTTTTTTTAGTTGAAAATTTGTTGAAAACTAACTAACTCCAAAAAAAGCTGCTTGGTGCTCATAGCAATTCTGAAGACGAACTGAGTACACAAAAATGAAAAGACCAATTGTTCATGAGACCGGGGCTGAAATAAGGATAAGGAAGAGTGTTTTTTCAGTTTTCAGCCAACCTAAATCAACAATCAAAAAAAAAAAAAAAAGAGTATTCCAGGATGTTCCGCCGACGAAGACGGCATAATACGATGAACGTCCATTTCAGTGCACGCAATGCGACAAAAGTTATCGCCAAGCAGTTAACCTGAAACGTTCAGTGTTTATTGAATGCAACTTCAATTTCTCTGCATGCTCTGGCGAAATCCTTTGCATTAAAGGATTTTTGCACATGCGTTTGCATTCCGGTGGGAAGCCATATAGGTCCGCACATTGCGATAAGCGCTTTGCACGCGGCGGCCAGGTGAGTTTGTTTTGTTGATCCCGATGGGAATGGTATAGAATGTTTGCTTTGTTTTTATACCCTACACCCAGAGTATATTCACTTAGTCCTTCCGTTTGTAACGCAGAGAAGGAGGCGTGGCAGGTATAGAAAAGTATATATATTTTTGATCAGCGCCACCTCCTGAGTCGATATAGCATGTCCGTCTGTCTGGCTAGCTGGGTGCTGTGTGTTGAAATACACTTTTTGGGAAAACTGAGCAAGATAACTCAATGAAACTTGGTACACTGCCTTCGCCGTTAAAGATAGCTCGGGGGATTGAAAATGAGCAAAATCGATCAACGGACACGCCTACCGCCCATACAAAAAATATATTCAAAATGCAATTTTAGGAGTATTTTTCACGACATCGCAACCAAAATGCGCATAGTACTAAGGATTGTAAGCGCAAGCTGTGAAAAAACTGAACGAATTCGGACAAGAGGGCGTGGTACCTCCCATATAAGCAAAAGCTTCAAAACGCTATACTGAAAGCGTTTTTAGAGATATTCGAACCAAATTCGACTCAAACACTAAGAATCATAAATAAAAGCTTTCAACAAAAATTGTGTGAAATCGGACAAGGGGGCATGGTACCTCCCATATAAGAAAGCACAAATAAATTTCTTTTAACTTTTATAACATTAAATTAAACATTATTTCTGTTTTATTCCACATCATTATTTAACAAAATTAACTAGCAAAACAACAACAATTTTACAGTTCTCCGTTCTGTTCTTATTGACAGAACTTGCTACCAATTTTGTCTCCGCTTTGTTCGTTTTGACAATTTGGCGCTACCTCTATAATTGTACCATGGTTTTTACTTGAAAAGGCCTTTTTACATTAACAATCTAGCCATCAATATGCCAATGATGCCAAGTTCACTTTTTTTCATCAATCTGAGAATGTATGCAGATTGATGAGAAAATGTTAATGTAAACACTCATCAATCTGTATTGACAATCTGATTGCCGAAAAACAAAATTTTTTGACTTTTTGCTGTATTGATGACTTTATTGATGCGTAGGTTGACAGTGTAAACGCAATGAAATTTTTTTACGAACGTTCGAACAAACGAGTTGTTCGATCGATCGATCCTGCTTGTTTTAGGTTCGACACGCTGACGGAATACTCGAGTTGGTTCGAACAGCTCTTTGCACACCCTTAGAAATCGGACAAGGGGGCATGGTACCTCCCATATAAGAAAGCACAAATAAATTTCTTTTAACTTTTATAACATTAAATTAAACATTATTTCTGTTTTATTCCACATCATTATTTAACAAAATTAACTAGCAAAACAACAACAATTTTACAGTTCTCCGTTCTGTTCTTATTGACAGAACTTGCTACCAATTTTGTCTCCGCTTTGTTCGTTTTGACAATTTGGCGCTACCTCTATAATTGTACCATGGTTTTTACTTGAAAGATATTTGCACGAAGAAAAAAACTTAACGAATCCGGTTATAACCTCAAAACTAATTTCCGCTTAACAAAATTCTGCCATTTCTTTTTCAACGCGGTGAAGGTTGGATGTGTTGTAAGTTTCGTCTATTTAGTAGTCTTTTTTTTTTTATTTTGTATTAAGTTTTCAAAAATGTTGGTGTGGCAAAATTAAATACATTCAATTGATGCATATTGTTGTTGAGTGACAAACGTTTTGCCAGATCAAATGTTGGAAGTTGAGTTTACAGTGGGTTCCATGTAATTACAAGGTGCTCCATAGACCAATGGAGCTACAATCAAAGAATATATGAAAATAAACATTTACGGATATTCTTCAAATGTAGAAAAGAATAACTGCAAAAAAAAAGATTGTAGAATATTACGTTTACTTCCTGTGCGAAGAATGTGCTTGGATTTTGGGAAATAGGGGGTAGGTGATAACGTGTCGACTGCAGTTCAATTCTAAATAATCTATTTTATCGACAGCGCTATAACTATATATTATCCAATTACTGTAATATATAGAACTCTATGCTGCCAGAGAGAAGCAGAGACTATCGAAGACAGACTAATATAGCCTTGTATAAGCCTAGATGGTCTTGAGACCTCTGCAACAATGTGTTTTTTAAAAAAAGGCGAAAATTCAATGTGCAGGATAATAAAGCTTTGTTTAGATCAAAGGTTACGTTAACAGTTTTAAGAGTAGATCAATTTTTAATCCTTCAGGCATCAGAAAATATAAAAACTTCATTCACTAGGCGAAATAATTTACTAATTTTATAACACTTCTTTTTTCAGCTAATGGAAATTAATACTGCCAATTCTGGACTATATATGTATCCAAAAACAATGGTAAGTTCTTAAGTTCTTGCTTTTAGGGATGATAGTAATACGAGTCACGTTCTACGGTTTTTAAGCGATAGTCAATGACACATTACGTAATATAAATAGTGCTTAGTATGCGCCTGATAAAAATATGTAAAGGGGATTCTTGAAAACGTGAAAAAGCCTCGAAAATTTGTAAAAGTGGTCAAAATCAATACGAAATTTGTAAAAGTGGTCAAAATCAATACGAAATTTGACAGTTTTACGAGGTTTTCGAGGCTTTTTCACGTTTTCAGGAATCTCCTCACACATGTATGGGCGACTTCCTAAACGTCCGTTGCTTTGTGTTGAAACAGCATTTTCGTAAAAAAATGTCGCATAATTTTAGGAATTTTTTGAATTAAGAGCAAAGTTTACAAAAAGCATCAACATTATTACTGATGCGCTGATTGCTATGCATTGTCAACGATTTGTAGTTAGGCGTTCTGAAATGCAAGAATTATGCAGTAAAAAAATAAGCTCCTAAAATTATGCGACATTTTTTTTACGAAAATGCTGTTTCAACACGTCGTCGGCTGAGTATTATTTTGCCGTAAACGCCACTTCGTTGAAAAAGCAAAAGCACATAACTGGGGTAGAGACGAGCACAAGTTATCTGGTTTTGGTTTTTCAACGAAGTGGCGTTTACGGCAAAATAATACTCAGCCGACGACGTGTTGAGACAAAGCAACGGACGTTTAGGAAGTCGCCCTATGTGGCGCGTCATGACAAAAGTTATATATCTTACCAGATGTCAAATTCGAGTTGATACCATTGGATAGAGAATACAATTCTGAGGAGAACGCAGAAAAAACCTCTCAAAAATGTCTTAAATTGGCAAAGTTGTGGCGTTTTAGTTTAAAAATAATGCTTTTGAGATAATTGAGGTTAAAGTTTGGAAAAATAGATTTTTATACTATCTAGCGGCTAAATTTTTGAATTATTTCACTTGTTAGTTTTATCTTCAGAAATGTAGGTAGCGTTGGTTTCTAAAGCCCAAAACGTGAAATTTTGACCTGATCTCATGTTTTGTCCTGTAGTGAAAAATTTACTCTGGCAAGATAAGGTGCCTTTTGTCACGACGCATCACATATATGTATGTGAAATTGGGCATTTCTTTTACTCAGATTTAGGTAATTCGAGCACAGAGTCGCTGGTTTAAAGATAACTAACAACTTTCGTCAGTGCTTTTTAAGTTGCTCGAATATTAAATAACTTTCGCCCAAGCATAACCCAAATTTCTTAATATAAATTTGCGGTGCATAGTTTTGTGAAAATTACAAACTTTAAAAATTTAAATTAATTTACAACTTTTTGTACATATTAAATTTGTATTAACTTTAGTCTCCAATATTGCAGAAAACAAAAATGTTGAAAAAACAACTGTTATGGTGTGGTTGAGTCTGAAAAACATAATGCGACGTGCTACTAAATAACCATGGAATCAAAACAACAAATGGAAACTCGACGGATAAATGTGGAAGGTAATTTTTCTTTTATAAAAAATATTTTCTTTCAAATAGTCCTAAACTTACTTGGCACTGATGATACTTATTTCTGATACCTCTTATGAAACACTGTGATTTCAACTATAATAATTATAAACTGATAGATTATTTTCATGTTTTATTATTATTATGAATTCTATTTAATCGGATTACTAATTTTGTTTTTTAATCACTTTCAGCTTAGTCCGTCTTGAGTCATAATGCCAGAATCGGATTTTGTCTGTATGCCGTACTTCAAATGTTCAAAGGTTTGCATATCCTGATATTTATTTTGAAAATTTTACTTTCCAATGATGATATTATAAACCATTCACAGACAACCATATAAAAGTTTAACGCTGACAAACTGCCTCAATATTCTTTTGAGATTAGTGCGTCTTGTTTAACTGGTTATGGATAATGGTTAATAAATTGGCACTGAGTTTTAATAAAATAAACTTAGTTAATGTTTGAACTTTTACTTTATTTAATTGACTTTTTTTATTTTTCGTTACAGATGAAGATGCATACATATTTTAAAAACTAGAAGATCTGTTTGGCTATAGGTCTAAGCAATTCCTTAAAATGTATGAAGCAACTGAAATGGAGCAACGTTTTAAATTAAAATGCATAACAATTTATATCAAAATTTTATAATTTAATGTACTTTATCAATAATTGATTAAATAAAAACTAAATGTTATTACATATTTGAATTTGTATTTACCTTTACGACTCAATATGATTTTTGGTCCTTGTTTGGATTAATGCAGATTCTTAGCTTTTGCAACTGTTGAACGTTTCTATCCAATCGTTTAAAAAAAGGAGGTATTCAGGCCTCTGTTTAGTAATTGGTGATCAAATATAAAGTACGCAAAAATATCGGGATATTTTTTGACATTTTGGCGTCTTGAGGCTATTCTTAATGACCTTGCATATAACGGCCATCCAATCATACATACTAAAGCAAGGTTTGTTCATCTCAGGATAAGAGAAAAGTGCACTGCCGAAGGGGAGCTCGCCGATTACCTTATATGATTTGCACTTGGTATTTCGTTTCACCAGAAAAGCATGCAAACGCAGTGACAAATATGAATCATACAAGCCTGTTACGTAATCCGTGTAATTTCAATTACTTTTCATTTAGAAGGCTTTTTGATGAACACGGTGAGTCACACGATAAAAAGTATCAGAATCTCTTTTGTGGAAATTACAGGTTCTATAAATAATATTGATTTGCACTATGGAAAAAGCAACCGTTTAGGAAATATCCGATGAAATCAATTTTTTTCGACTTTTTGCGATTTTTTAGGAATATTTTCTAAACGGTTACTTTTTCGGTGGTGCAAATTAATATTAGTAGTAGAACCTCTAATTCTCCACAAAAAAGATCATGATACTTTTTATCGTTCGACTCATCGTTTTCATCCAAAAGCCTCCTAAATGAAAAGTTATTGGTTGAATATGTGTATACCGACCAATGTATTTAGCCCGAAATTTTTTATTATAAAAGTAATTGAAATCACACGGATTTCGGAACAAGACTTACTTTTATTTCGCCAAAATGGGAAATATACTAATCTTGGGAATTCGCCATAACGGCATAAATCTGTGATGGATACCGAGACGAAACTTAAGTTTGAAATAAAACGCTGAACATAAAGCTCACAGCTATTTGATCCATGCATTAGTGGAGAAAAAACAAATTTTTTCATTAAAAAATTAAAAATTAACTTTAATTCAATTATTTCTATCTACTTAATAGGTACATTTTATAATTTTTATTTTATAATTAAAAATCATTTTTAACTAAGTTTGCTCGCTCTCTTAGTGCCAGTTGTTCATTTTCTTGTTTTGCAATCATACGATCACCCTTTGATTTTTTACCAATACCTAATTTAGGTAAACCACGATTTAGCCCTTCCAGCAATACACAGGCTTTGCATGGTTGCTGTGATGACACAAATCCGCAACGTGTACAGAGGCCACGAGTTGGTTTCTTCACCTTGTCCTTAAAACGCAATTGCTCGCCAGAGTATATTATATCCATTATCACCGATGGACGCACTTTTTCCAAATCTTTAAGAAAAGCCCGCGCATGACCGCGATATGCATTTGGCGCAAATACACATTCAGTTGAAAAATACACAAGTTTCTTATAGTGTGCATACATAACTATTTCTTTTTCATATGCATATTTAAGCGGTTTTACACGTGGTATCGAATCTTCACCGCCGCCAGTTCGAATGTCAGTGCACCGACGCAATCGAGCTGTATCGCCTCGCAATATATTCATCAACACCGTCTCAGCGATATCATCTGCATTGTGCCCAGTGGCTATGGCATCTACTATCAACATTTTGGCACCACGATCAAGTGCTTGTCGGCGAAATACGCCACAAAATGTGCAATTATTCGAACGCCCAATCTGTTCGACAATTTTGTCCATAGTCCAACCGTAGAGTTCTTCATAGGAGAGTATCTTTAGTGGCATTTGATAGTCGTCACGGTTTTGTTTTACAGTTTCCAAGCTATCATCCCTATATCCTGTGATTCCTTCATCGATGGACAGTAGAACCAGCTGCAATCCATAATCATAACGTTCATTCAGTAGTTTAAGAACATGTGCCAACACTGTGGAATCTTTTCCTCCACTTGCTGCTACAGCAATTTTTTCACCGCGTCGAAAAAGTTCATTTGAAATTATTGTGTGATGAATTTCAATTTCAAATGCAGCAAAGAAACATTCCTTGCATAGTGCATCACCAGTTTTAGGGCGCTAAAAATTAATTTTGTTTATTTAAAACTATTGATAATTTTATAATTTCTTACCTTAAGCACGGCATTCTGTCCACAATTTGATTTACAAGCAACTGGCATTTCAACACTTTGTAATAAAGAAATAAATTGCTTTTACATGTGATTATTTTGTTTATTTCATCATATCAGAAATTAATTTTTTGATAAATATCGTGGTAAAAAATTTGACAATCTGTCACACATTGAAGAAAAACTTCGCAACTGCCGCCAACTTCAACTTCTTCAACATATCGTGATTTTCGTTAAAAATTAGAAAACATATGGTGATTTTCGTTAAAAAGTAGAAAACATACCGTGATGTTGATCATACTCGTTACTCAAATTGACATTTACAATAGTTCAGAGTTGCATTTCACAAGGAGCACCATCACAGAACTAAGCGGATGGTAAGCAACGATTATTTATATTGGATGTGACTTCGTACGGAAATTAAGCTGTACGGCCAAAACATGTTTCAATAAAGATAAGTATAATTACGACTCAATCTGATGCGAGCAATACATCTTGTCGTACTTGTTACGCGCGGGTTATATGACAATGAAATCAAAACGTTAAAAAACAAAAATATTTTCAAAATAAGGCATTAGGTACAAAGCGGCATGATAAAATGGTTAATCTCCGGCTAGACTATCTGATGGTCGCGCTTCTCCCTTTTTGTCCTAACGCGTGAACATAGAAAATGTCATGCCATAATGATAGCCATACAAAAAAAATCAGTGAAACTTGAGATCTAATATTCTGCAGTAAACCCCAAGAAAAATCGATAAAAAGCAATCAAGTGACTCGATGGTCTGTCACTTGGAGTGCTATTGTCCCTCCCCACCTATGGCAATTCCGGCACTCAATTATGAAAATTGCCCCTGATGTACTTCAAAATTACTTATAAAGCAAACTTACTTCATAAAAAATTTGTCCGCTTTTCCACACGCGAGTTACAAACAAGTTCTCTATGTGCCAATTCACACGAAGGGCACGGGCACGTAGGGCACGTCAAATTTCTAGGCAAGCGGAGGGCAAAAGTGCTTTCATTTTCCTACGTTTGCCTACAAATGGTGAAAGCACCATTTCCCTCCGCTTGCCTAGAAATTTGACGTGCCCTACGTGCCCGTGCCCTTCGTGTGAGTTTGCACAATGTTCTTTTAGGTACAGTGATCATAAATGTCAAAATATTTGTGTTTCATGCAATTTTTTAACTTAGGGACCGACATCGATACAGTTCAATTTCAGACACCACAAAAATAAGTCTTCGATTTCCGTGGCCCCACGGTTTAACGATGTGTTTTTGTAAATCGACTTAAAATAAGTCAAAAAAAAAAAAAATATTTCCATATCGCTTCGTTTTCCTAATATCAAGGTTTGAATAATACGGGAATATTGAAAAAATTTCAAGAAATAGTGAATTCGACGACCCAAAATATGTTAAAAAAAATTATATAATATGTGTTATTACATACTAAAGAAATTTCAAAACAACAACAATACTACCACAGCCAACAGCACCAAGTTGACCTCTAGTCCCAACCAGTAGAGGTAGCACAATTTCTAGTCCTCTCGGACTAAGCTCGATCTGTTTTCAATTCCATACCATTCTTATACTAGCATAAGAAAGGAATAATTGTTTCTCTAATTTGCAGACCTCGAGTTCAAATCACTGCATCAACAACAAAAAGAGCCCTTTAAAAACAAGAAAAAAGTGAACAACTTGACTTGCTCTCCAAAAATTTTTAGTCTCGATGTATTTAAGACGAAGCGGAAAATGGGAAAATTGTATCTAATTTTTTCGACTTATTGTTGATAGATTTATAAAAAAACATCGGAAATCGAAGTATCCCCCAGCATATAAAACATAAATTTTTTTTAAAAAAAAAATTAATGGTGGCATAAAATTTCATACATTTACTTTTCCCAATTTATTCTTTTATTCGTTATTCGGCCCTATTGACGACAAGTTTGATGGGTAGGCTGATCGTCTAAAGAGCCTAAATATCTCAGTTTGTAAAGTACCTTTTTGACATTTCTCCTTTGTTTGTTTTGTAAGGTTTTTTATTCGTGGTTTTATTTCCTTATCCATATCCTCTAAATAAAAAAAAACTAATTTTCAAGCAACCAAAATAAAATTTCCGCTGTTGTCTGTTTAAAATAATCAGAAAAATTTTAATTATTTGAGGCGCGTCTACTTTTTTAATTTAAATTTATTATAAAAATTCTGCTAAACACAATTTTACAGCAAAAAAGGTATACATTTTTAACTAAAAAACAATTATTACAAAACAACGCAATTTATTCACAAAAGAAAAGTGAAAATTTCCCAAGGAGCAAAGAGTAGAACAGGAAAAGAAAAAAGTGCCAAATATACAAAATTAAATGTTAACTAAAATTCATACGTCCATTATACAGTCTTAAGACAATAAAAAAAAGTACAAACGACGCAGCGAAAACCAAGAAAAACTACAAATTTAATTTATACAGCAAAGCGAGCGCATTACCAAACTTTACCAACCTCCATGGGGAATGCAGGCAGCACTAGCGTAGTAAATCGCGAACGCCACAAGTCAAGTGACCTCTCCACACCGAATTCACCCTTCCGGGAGTTACCCGGCTCCACAGTCAGTACACCATCAGCTGCCGGTATTGGTGGCTCACTGGGCTCTGTGGTGGTGGGTGGTGTCAGTAACAGCGTTGTTGCTGGCGGCGGTGGTGGTGGTGTCAGCGGGCAGGCATTCACATTTGACAAAAAACCCGACACACGTTCAGTCTTGCACGGCGGTTCATCGCAAGAAGACGAAGAACCTTATTATACGAAACCCGCAGCTTCGGTTGATTCTGAATTAACAGCAACACCGAATAAACGACGCTCTAGTTCTGTCTCTGAAAGTACCAGTGTTGTTTCAAATATGTCACGGAAATCGGAGTCCACCGATGCAGAGCCACAAGAAGATGATCTGAAAAATCCAGCACTGCCTACTGTATTGCGTTGGGATGGTGGTGGCAGAAATGTCATGATCTCAGGCACCTTCTCCAATTGGAAAGCCATACCAATGGTGCGTAGTCATGGAAATTTTGTGACCATTATTGATTTACCTGAAGGTGATCATCAGTATAAATTCTGTGTCGATGGCGAATGGAAATATGATCCAAAATTGGTAAGTGTGCTGTTAATTGAAAAATCAAACTTGGTTTTTGGGGAAAATCGATAATTCATATTACGTAGCTTTATTTGCTTCGTTAGTTAAGGGTTGATGGGTTGGATTGGTAAATAATTATCATATAAGAGACGTCATCTTTTCAATGAAATGCATTAAATGTGCGTTTTAAATTATAAATTGATTAATATCAGAAAGAATTCCATCACGTGACAGTGCACTCGATTGGTTGGTTGTTATTTACATAAGTAATTAGCATTACCAAAACAAACAATGAAAGAAAATATGTTTTGATTTAAAGTAAATATTACACAGTGTTGTTTGTAGAGAAACGAATGTAATAATTTAGTTTTTGACAGAAAGACTTATTTTTGTTTTTTAAATAGTATCTATCTTTGTTCCCAACATATCAAGTTCTTAAGCACAAATAGAGAGAGTTAAATAGAGAGAGTTGAAAGTCAACTTATTATGTATAGTGTCGGTCGAAACATAAATACGAAATCTACTTTGTGAGCATTTTGTACATTAAAATTGAGAAGATATGATATCGTTTCCTCTCTATGTTTCGTAGAACCAGTTGATTATCTTCCATCTTTTGGCCGCGCGTTGCTTCAATTTGGAATATCCTACATTCGCTGGACTGCTGCAAAAAGGTTTCTTTTGATTTAAGCTAGGGCGCAGGCCAAAAGTAGCTCTACATCTTAATTCAAGATATTCACGATGTGGAATCGTGACTGTATAATGGACCGTTTCATCTACAAAGACATTCTTCAAAATGTTTTGTTGCCTCATGCGGATTAAGAAATGCCATTTTAGTGGACATACCAACACGATTACGAAATACACTGCTAATGTGTGAAAGATTGGTTTATTGCTACGAGGGTTGAAATTCTGAAGTGGCTCGCGCTCAATCGCTAAATCTGAATCCCATCGAAAAGCTGTGAGAAATTTTGGAATTTTGCGCGAGACCTGCAAATAGCATGGACAAACATTTCCGCAGATGTAAGGCAGTATTGAAAAGTAAGGGTTGTTGTACAATACTTATCAAAACGAAACTTTTTAATGGACAAAATGCTGGCGAAGTAGATTTTGTGCTTATGTTTTATCAGATACTGTATGTGTTGTTCATTTTAATAGTAGCTTAAATCCATTCAAGGGCAAAACTAAAGTGATACACATATTTGGCCGATATAAATTTGGGCGATAATCTTTTAACAAATAACACCTAAAAAATAAAAAAACGTAATAACGCCTAAAATAAAAACGGAATAACGCCCAAAAACAAAAACGAAATATCGCACAAAATTAAATTAAAACGAAATAAAGCCCAAATTTTGGGTGCTATTTCCAAAATGATTATCACCCAAATTTATATGAAAATAATCTGGGTGTTATTTCGTTATTGTTTTGCGGGTTATTACGTCATTTTATTTTTTAGGCGTTAGTTACAACCTCTATAAGGTAAAGTTGATTTTTTTTTCATGGCTTAAATCTGTGCATTAAAGAAGAGGCGCTATTTACTCAAAAACTTTTAAAACCCTCCAGCCAAAAAACCCGTACTTATCTCTTAACTTTTAAAAATATTCTAGAAAAGCGTTGAGAATGAACAAGGCCAAAAAAATAATTTAGTATCTGTGCGTCAATCTGATTTTGAAGTATTTCAAGCGCTTGCCAAAGATAGTGAAGATGTACCCAATTATGCTGAGAGAGAATACTCACAGGAGGTGCCACAAGCTAAGCCATGGGAAAAAGTGTCCGGTCCACCTGTTTTGCCGCCACATTTGTTGCAGGTTATACTCAACAAGGATACGCCTTTGTCTGTAAGTCATAAAAACTAATCAACAATCGATAATTTTAATTTGTGTTTTTTTTTTACAATTTAAATCTATAAGGACCAGATGTTGATTTAAAATTGTTTTAAATATTACGATTTTATTTGATAAAGCTGTGTTTTTTTTTTTGTCAGCTGTTGTTTTTATTTGTTATAATTTAGTTCTTAGTTATATAAGCTGCTGAACTAAATTGTCAAATACAGTCCTTTGTTCTAATTAAGATTTAAAAATATTAAAATTATCGAAATTTTTTCCATACCTCCCATATCAAAAGTAACTCATTTCTACTCTTGTTTTCAATAGTGCGAACCGACATTGCTGCCTGAACCAAATCATGTGATGCTCAACCATTTATATGCGCTATCCATTAAAGACGGTGTTATGGTGCTAAGCGCCACGCATCGTTATCGCAAGAAATATGTAACAACTCTTTTATACAAACCAATTTAAGTCAAAAACAAAAGAAGAACTTAAAAAATGGCTTTCAAAATGCTTTGTTTGTAAATTTTATCCTATTAAATAATAAACTAACAAATCATATGACAACTTCCTAATATTTTAAAGAAAAAAACGTGCGAAACTCAAAGACTAAACAACCCATTTATTTTGAGTTTGTGTGGATGATATTAGAGGTGTGCTATGAGTAAAAAATTCATCATTGAAATATATATTCGAAAAACAACTTAGAAAATTTTTGAAATTGGCTTATTTCATATATTTAAGCAAATATATAACTATATTCTTGTATAATTATGGTGTATTTAAAATATTAAATTGTTGTTAATAAACTTTGATTTGAAATATGTTTTCTTTTAAAAACTCTGAAATTCTATTCTATCAATCATAGGTCGAGAAAGTTCAAACCATAATACAATAATTATATAATTGAATCATGGTTCAAACCAATTTATTTGTTTTAACAAGGCCTTGAAACTTTAATACATTTATTCAAAAAGTTTTACAAATGAAAGTTTTTTGAAAACTTATTTGCATAAAAGCTTATGAAAACTTCGATCATCAGGCCTGTGTTGAAATCTATGTGCTTTCAATTACTTTTCATCTAGGAGGCTTTTTGATTAAAACGGTGAGTCGAACGATAAAAAGTATTAATAATAAATTTTCTCAACCATCTTAACCCATTATATCCTTTTGTTATGAGACTTTTTGGCTCATTTTCCCAAAAAAAATAAACTGGGTTATAATGGGTTAATATATTCTACGAAAAATTTCACCAAGGGTAACTTTTTTGAATAAATGCGTAAAAAGAAATTAAAATTTAATTAATATAGAACAAAGTAATGATGAATTTTTTTTTTCAATAGAGTTATTCACGATCTGGAGTAGCAAGCTGAGTAACAGGGTAAAAGTGAACTCAGTTACTCTGAATAGTGAGCATACTCAATACTTTGCACTTATATTTGCTTTTTGTTTCTCAAAATAATTTTAGCTGCCAACAAAAAAAAAATTTTTTTAATTGAATATTTTGCTCTCATTCAAATTTTTATTTTTGATTAACGAAAATTGCCTCTCAATCATAAACAAGTTCAAACGTTTCTATAAAAAAAAGGCAAAAGTGTAAGATTATTTTACACTAGAAAATAGCTTGACTAAAAGGGTAAAAGAGTAACAGAGTAACTTACGTATATTTTGTTGTTGTGGTTGTGCACTATTACCCTGTTACTCTGTTACTCAGGACGTTACTCTAGATCGTGAATACCTCTAATATTTATTGCGTTGTTATTATTTGAAAGTTTAAGGCTTTAATGAACCCCTGGTGAAATTTTTGGGAAAATTTTTTTTGTAGAACACTTTAACCCACTTTAACACTGTTTTTGGAAGAATGGTTCAAAAAGACCCACAAAAACAATATATAATGGAACAATATATAAGATGTTTTAGAAAACTGATTACTACGATTACAACAAGTTTTATCTAAACTAAAGATTTACCGCCCCATTCCCAATTTTACTTTCACATGGAAGCGGATATGAAGTGGAATGCAAAACTTTTTGAAAAGTCCGCAAAACTAATGAGTTTGCGATACGACTTTTCAATGAATTTTGCTTTTTAAAGCTGTTTTGTTAATGAAATTTAAATAAAAAATACACACACATAAGCTCCATAGCTTTTTCTATTTTGTCGAGTGATTTTAAATCTTTATTGCATAATTAAATTAATATTGGGGGTTATCGTGAATCATTATTCCCGGGGATTTTTTCTCAAACTGTAATAGAAAAATCACGGCAGTCTGAGAAAAAACCCCCGGGAATATTTATTCACGATAACCCCCATTGTAAATATTGTTAAAATAAAAAACTCTAACTACAAAAATATTTTTTCCGATGACAAGTAAAAAGTCGACTTTTTGGTATTTTCGAACTCAGTGTAGTAAGAATTGTTCGAAAACAGGATGCATCCAACAAACCCAATAAAATTCATAGAGAATGAAAAAATCTTTCTGTTAACGTAAAGCTCAATTAAAGTTAATAAATTTAATAAAAAGTATTTTGCTTCATGAATCGTGTTTACCTGTGTGTATTTTTTTAATTGACAGCTGTCTAAAGCCAAAAAGTTTACATTTCTACTGTAAAAAGTAAAATGTCTTGAACAGTCGTTAAATATGCCTCACTTTCACATCGAAAATAAAAAGTTATCAAAAAGTTTTCGAAATTTAATGATATTGAAATTACACGGATTACGGAACAGGCCGTTTAGAGTGTTACAGTAGATAGAAATTTCGAAAATAAATTTTTTGTGGGTGTTCGGAGCTACTTAGCGACCCAATCTTACAAAATTCCTTAGTTGTTGTCTCTACACATTTAATGCTATCGGTAATGCCCTATTAACCTCATCGGAGATTTTGCATCGATTGTGGAAGGGAAAAAGCATAACTTAGGGTATTTTGTACTTTTTCAGTTTTTTGTAATTTTCTCCAAAACTGTACAATATATACGACTGGAGTATGCTGTTTCTTGTAATTGAGAAATTAGGATTGCATATAAAAAATTTGAATTTTTAACCCAAAAATATGGTTTTGTATAATACTTGATTTTTCGAACTTTGAACCGCTATAGCGCCGCTTCGAAAAATATTTTGGTAGTTTTTTTTTTACTTATCAAAAACAATCGAAAATTCTGTACTAGAACCCATCCCAAATTTTGTGTTGATCGAGGGAGGGAAAATATGCAAAATTGGGGGTATTTTGTACTTTTTTACAGTTTTTTTGTAATTTTCTCCAAAACTGTACAAGATATGGCATAAAATTTGACAAGAAAATAACCATTAGAGTATGCTGAAGTTATGTTTAGAAGACATCATAAACGAGAAATCAAGATTTCATATAAAAATATAAATTTTTAACCCAAAACTACGTTTTTTCTATAATGCATACATGATTTTTTTAACTTTGAACCTTTGGTAGTTTTTTTCTACTCTGTTCTTTATAGTTTCCCACATATATTACGCTCTTATACAATGTTCCAAAAATTCAGTTTAAAACCGCGTTTTTGTATTTTTCTTTATTTAATTCTGAAAATTATTTATTGTTTTATGTCATAGTTTATTTATTTATTTTTCATACTTATAAATTGGTTATAGCATAGAATCAAACTAGAGCAATGTTAAATATTTGAATGATATGTTCTACAAGTACTAGATTAAAGCTTTCATATCATTTGTTTTTATCTGCTGGGTGCTACGTTTACTTAAAAGTAGAAACTTTGGGCTAACAAAAATTAATAATGTATGGTCTGCTTACTTTTTTTTTTTAAATGACAAATAGTTAATATTTTATTATTAGTCTTAGTAATATAAATATCGTATATTTAAGAGTTTTTGCATACATTTTATATCGTATGATAAATCACAATTTTTTCACATTTGATATATAATCTCTGTTTCCATTAATTTACTTTAATTATTACAAAGTTAAGCTTCAACCATGTTTTGTACTGATTTTTAATTTTTAGTTTAGCAAATGAGGAATCAAATCTTGTTATAATGATGTTGAAAAGCGCATAGGTGCATATGTAGAAATTCGGGCTTTTTTTTATAAAATAAGTTACCAAAACACAAAAACACAAAAAAAATGAGCTTGAAATTTTAAATCGAATAGCTGGCGTTTATTTTAACTAACAATTTGAAGAATATCTTACATAAGTTTACTATTTAAAATATTTCGGAATCAAGGAATTTACAAAGTTCTTTTTGTAGCGGAAATGGAAATACTTAATAAAATAAAATGACTAACAAGGCATCTTTCGTATAAGTATTTAATGAAGTTTTTTTCGTAATTATTAATCTATTTGTAAGACTCGAAAATTTCTGTAAATAAGTAAATGACTTCATGCTCCATAACAAATTAACAAGATTAGTTTTTGCGTTAAATTCTTATTTATAAGCAATGTTATGTTATTTATTAAAAAAAAATCTAAAAGTCGCTTTTGACTTTATTATATTTGTTTCTAATATATATCTTTACATATTACGTACATATTTATAAATAACAATTAATAAAAATTTAAACAATGCACTCTTTATAATTAAAAAATGTTCACACTAATTTTAATCTATGTAGTAATTTTTTATTATTGCTTTGATGTATTTTGTTTTTTGTAATTTAAAAAAAAAAGTTTTCTATTTTTTTCTTTCTTTCTTTCTTAATTTTTTGAAACCAAACGCGTTTCGGTTTCAAATATTTTTGCCTCATCAATGTAACCCATTGTATTAACTATAAATCACTCACATTCACTCATCATCGTAGTTATACTTTTCAACTACATTTCCATAAATTTCTCCACTAAATGCTCGGCACTCCATGCGGTTGTAACTGGTATTTCCACCAACGGCGTTGTCGTCGGTGTAGTTGCAGTACCATTTACTGTTTTTGTACTTGTTGTTGGTACGGCACGATTCATTAAATATTTGGCGCGCAGCTCATCAGAGGCACGTTGAAATTCACCATCCTCATCGATGAGAGCTTTTGTGAAGAATTCCGCAAAAAGACGTCCCATATATTGCTCCTTGCTCGATGGCCACCAGCCTTCAAGGAAACCGATATGTCCACCACGTGCGGTTATAACAATGGCAACATGTGTGCAATTTTCGGCGGCTTTGATGGGTATAGCTATATGTTTATATAAAAAAACAAGTATAAGTTTATTAGGGAAGCTTTGCTTAAAGGGTTCAAGTTTAAGTCACAAAGACGGTCAACATAAAGCGACCGAAAAATACGTAGACTCATTTTCTTGCACAATACTAGCAAACCGAAAAGAACCAAATTTGAATTTATAAGTTTTTACTTTTTTTTCTAAGAAATATGTTATTTCAAGTGCCGAACTTTAATTTGAATTATTATTCTTATCACTCTCAGAAACGTAATTGTATTTCAAGAAAGACGACTGTTGTATTTTCATTCATTTCGCATTACAATGATACCAACGTAAAATAAAATAAAAAAAAATAAAAATGGCACCCAACGTGGGATCCCCAGATTATATTTTATTTTAGATTTATGTTAATGAGTATCTGTCGATCAAGGATGGGAGGGCATTACGAGACAAAACACATCTCGTCTCATACAGATCTATAAGGCAACAACGGCAAACTTTCCTATCTAACCCTCTCTACATTTTCGTTTCCTCTATCTCCGTAACTATCTCTGTGTTTGTCTGTCATATAAATGCGCTTTTGTCCAGCATGCAATAATTTATTTTATATTTAACACCTTTGCAATATCATAGCGACAAGAAGCAAGACCCACCCCCATTTGCCGACGAGCCAGAGCCGGAAACTGTGCGTGCTTCCGCAACCCACCACTTGGCCAAAATAAAATCGGTATTGCTAAGATCGTTGCATAAGGAAAAGGAAATCCAAGAATCGGGAAAATCGTGGCAAGAGATCAAAGTCATCGCAAGGGATCGTGACAAATGGAGAGATTTCATATTGGCCCTATGCTCCTCCTAGGAGTTAAAGGAGAATACATACATACAAGATCGTTGCATGCTACAAATGAAAATACGATAGTCGAAATACAACTACGATGGTAAGGGTGATGTTACGTTCTTCAAAAGCTCTAAAAAACAAAAAGTTTTTGTTGTTCTTTGGGTCCCAAGTTTATGGAAAAGTCTTGGTTATCAAGATATGTGTCGATAAATATCAAAACTGCCTAAGTCCCTCTCTGATATGTAGGCAAAACAAAATAAATTTCATTGAATTGATTTTAATCTTATTTTATTTTGCATTCATATCGTAGAGGGACTTAGGCATTTTGATATTTAACGACACATATGTACAAAGTCGAAATGTGAGGCATTACTCTAATAGTAGTAACATTTCAGCCATTATACCTTCTAATGGTTGAAATGGATCATCAGCAGCGCTGAGGCACAATAATGGTACAGAAATATGATCCAATTTGTTATGTAATGTTGCGTCTGTATAATAGTCATCAACGTGAGCATAACCAAATTGCTTGGACGTAAAGGCAGCATCG
Source organism: Calliopum simillimum (assembly GCA_951812925.1). NCBI lineage: Eukaryota > Metazoa > Arthropoda > Insecta > Diptera > Lauxaniidae > Calliopum > Calliopum simillimum. Next base: position 109,184,814 of record OX638370.1, read on the forward strand.
AACTCTTTGATAGTTTTACACTATTTAGAAATACAAAAAAATAATGTTTGTATTAATTTCGAAATAAAATGTACTTATATAATCAACTCACCGCCAATATGTGATCCATATCAATATCTGTTTCTTTATAAATTTCGCAATTTCTAACTGTGCGACATAGACTGCTAGCAAGATGCCTACCCAATAGACTGTTGAGTATTGGCTTCTCAATGCTGGCGACACCTAAAAATAATAACAAAATATGTGAAGACTTTATATTGATTTTGTTAACATTGCCGCATCATATTTGAGCCGTTCAAAATGAAAATGGTGCAACTCCAAAACGAGGCAAAAGTAATGTCATATAAATTATGTGCCATCATGATCGGTTATATGGTCGATATCATTTTTTCAACTTAGCTTCAACAATTCCATATCATCAAGTAAACTTTTCGTGAAAACAGAAATCAATTTTATTCATCCCTAACAAAATGTCAGCCAATTAATATTATGACATTACTTTTGTTTCATTTTGGAGTTGCACCATTGTCATTTTGAACGGCTCATTTATAAATTTTTACTGCTTACCCTTGTGTACATCCCAGGGTACTGATATAATTTTTGCAGCACATAGATGTTGACGTGCTTCTTCAGATTTCCGTGCCAAATAGTTGCCTTTAAGTTATAAAATTTAATTAAACTTTATACATTCGAGTACTTACATATCAAATGATTTCCAATTCGATTTACCTAATATCAAACCGCCCATTGAGATACCAGTTGCTCCCAATTTAACATTTGGTGGGATAACTTTCCGTACATGCTGCACCACCTCAGTGAGATCTTCATAATTTGAGGCACAATAGAGTCTAGGTGTTTTTAATTCGATACCGCCAAGGCCACGATTATTGAATACAACCACACGAATTCCTGCATTATTGGCAGCAATGACCAAGCATTTAATGTACTCGGCCTGTGATTCACCTAGGATATACAAATTGAGTATCCAGCTCAACTAACATCTAAATGCACAGTAAATATTTACCTGTTAAACCAGGCAATATCAATATGCATGGTGCATTTTCTGCACAGCTTTCTTCCATCCAATCCAGGGCAACTTCTCCACCATCTTTAAGGCTTAAAATTTCTCTAAAATTTTGGAGTTAACTTTTAGTTAAAATATGTACGAATGTGAAAATTGAATTTACCTTCTGTAGTTAAGTTTGGGAATGACCTGTGATCTTATAATACTAGCAAAAACAGTTTGTGCACGACTTTCCACACACCAAAATGTTGGCCAAAATTTCATTTCTAATGTGGGCATATTCTTAACGAGAAACTCCTTAAATGGTCCATCGGAACAGGCAAGAATTGGACGCTGAAAATTTTTTGAAGTTTTATATATCAATACAAGCAAAAATAATAAAATTCTTATTATAATTACATGTATGTTTTCAACCTACACAGAGTTCTTGCAATATAACCCAACAAACCAAATGTTCCGCTTTTTTCTGAGTTCAGACTTTTTCGGAACAAGTTCGAAACTGTTTAGAGTTTTCGTTACGAATTCGTAACTATATCGTAAAGATTTTTTTAAACAATTTTTCAAACTTTTTTTCTTGTTTCCAACAATTTTGTTTGAAAGACTTCGACCTCGGCTACCCCCTATTTACCTTGCATTTAATATTTATTATACCCTCCACCCAGGGTATATTCACTTTGTGCTTCCGTTTGTAACGCAGAGGAGGAGGCGTGGCAGATATAAAAAATTATATATATTCTTGATTAGCGTCACCTCCTGAGCCATGTCCGTCTGTTTGGCTGGGTGTGCGTGGAAAACTGAGCAACATAATTCAATGAAATTTGGTATTCTGCCTCCGTCCATTCCAAATCAAATCAACCTTTTTTCAAATCGCTTGACCAATTCCTTCCTCATTTTGGTAAGTGTTTGGTAGACACAATATTTATTCTTATAACAAGTTTCATAACGATTGCTGCTGTAGCTACAGAGATATATAATTTTAAGTGTATTTTTTGCAAAGTTTAATAGATTTGGAAAAAGGTTAATTGTTGGAAAAAGTTGAATTTGATTTAGAAGAAGTTGAATTTGATTTAAAAAAGGGTTAATTTGATTTGGTTTGGAATTCAAACCTATTATGCTTTAGCAGACTTAAGTTGTTTTTCCTTTTTTCCACAGAACTATAAAAGTTTAAAAATGGACTTCGAACAAATTTGTGTGCTTAAATTTTCCTCTGCTGAAATTTATTATATTGATTATAGAAACTTTATAAATTACATATATGCAACACTAAGGTCATATAACACAATACTTTTGATTTTTGGCAAGGACCGTCAAATTTACGTCGCCTGTCTGGTCGCGCTTGTAAGAATGCTAGCATGAAATTTCGGAAACTAATGATTTGTTCCTAAAGCAACTTTTGTCTTGAAACTCCTACGTAAAATAAACATACCTAAGTAAGTATATATTTATATATTTATACCGATGCAAATCATTGAACAAAAATTAAGTCAATTTGTAAATGGTTCATGTAAAACAAACAAAAATGTTTCATAAATTTAGTAAATATGTGTTGCTTACCTTGACCACTTGTATCAAATAATATACTACATATGATACTATTCCAAAGGCAAGAACATGCCAACGTGGCAAATTCGATAAATAACAATACATGGAGTACAGCATTTTGAATAACAGCTTTTGACGATGTTGAAGAAAAATCGATACTAAAACTTACTTGGAGAAATCTGTAAAGAAGAAAAAAAGGAAAACATTACTCATGTAACTAACATTACTATTTTTAAGTGAATTTTTTCCATTCAAACCATTATTTTATGGTCACTTGAGACCTGAAATATCATTTTGTGTTTTTCACTAAGAAAATAGTATGTTATTTGGTAACTATTAACAACTTTGTATATATATGATTGACCTATAGAAATTGGTATGAAATAATTTTTTATTTTTTGTTTTCGTATATGGTCCCGCGCTTATACGTATACATACACCTTTTGCAAGAGTTTATTAGTTTTCGACAATGGCTCATCGGTTTTAAAATTGAAAACATTACAACGTTAATGTTACTTTGTAATGTTTTTCCTTAAATGACTGTACTCACTTGCAGTCTATAAATAATCGCTACAATTTAGTTGGTCGATGAATCATTTCAAAGGTTAATAGATTTTGCAGACCTACATACATTTAAGTTAATTACAAGTATTGTCACAAGTTAAATTTATTGGATAGAATTGCTTTACTCTTTGATATTTAAATATCAATCACAATCTATTTAAATCTGTTTCAGCTTACAGTCTGCTTAACAAGAATAGAATAACATCAAAATGATGTGAAATCACCAATAACTTCATAAATCTAGCAACTTAATAGTATCGCCGATGGCCAAATTTTGGCCATTCATCTAAAGATAGATCCAAAATATCTATAGAAGTCCAATAGTATCGAAAAACATCCAAAATATCAGTAAAAGTCCAAAAGTATTGAAAAACATCTAAATATTGGTAAAAGTTCAAAAGTATTGAAAAGCATCCAAAATATCTGTAAGTCCAAAAGTATCGAGACCAAAATTATCGAGTCCAAAAGTATCGAAAAGCATCCAAAATGTCTGTAAAAGTTTAAATGTATCGAAAAAACAAAAGTATTGGGTGTACAACTTAAAAACCGGAATTTGACGGTGGATGTCCGTACTAACAAATAAAGTGAAAGCTCGAACTTTATATATATTTCATTTTGAAGGTACATTTGACAGCTGTCAAAATCAGTCAACAAAACAATTTTATATTGTGTGCATCATTATTATTTTTCACGATGAATAACTTCGAGAATTCGAGAAAAAGACAGCATTTGCGGGAGGTTCTGTTGGGTAATTTTTTTGCAAAGAAAACTGCTGCGGAAAGTCATAGTTTGCTTGTAGAAGTTAATGGCGACGATGCTTTAGGAAAAACACAGTGTTTTGAATGGTTTAAACGCTTCAAAAGTGCCGATTTTGACATCAAAGACAAAGAACGCCCAGGACAGCCAAAAAAGTATGAAGACGAAGAATTAGAGAAGCTACTCGATGAGGATTCGTGTCAAACACAAGACGAGCTTGCCAAATCGTTGGGAGTGACTTAGCAAGCCATTTCGAAACGTTTGAAAGCCGCCGGATACATTCAAAAGCAAGGTAATTGGGTCCCCTATGAGTTGAAGCCGAGAGACGTTGAACGGCGCTTCTGTATGTCTGAAATGCTGCTTGAGCGCCATAAAAACAAATCATTTTTGCATCGGATTGTGACTGGGGATGAAAACTGGATCCATTATGACAATCCCAAGCGCAAAAAGTCACACGTGAAACCCGGCCAACCAGCCAAATCAACCTCGAAGCCAAATATCCATGGCGCCAAGGTTATGCTGTGTATTTGGTGGGATCAGAAGGGGCCGTTATATTATGAGTTGTTGAAATCGGGCCAGACAATCACAGGTGACCTGTACCGAACACAATTAATACGTTTGAAGCGTGCCATCATCGAAAAACGCCCGGAAAATGCGACCAGACACGAAGCAATAATTTTTCATCATGACAACGCTCGGCCGCATGTTGCAAGACCCGTGAAAAACTATTTGGAAAATAGTGGATGGGAAGTTTTGGCTCACCCGCCTTATAGTCCGGACCTTGCTCCGTCTGACTTTCATTTATTTCGCTCGATGCAAAACGCCCTTACCGGAATACGCTTCACATCAGAGCAAGGCATCCGAAATTGGATAGATTCATTTTTGGCCGCCAAGCCGGCGCAATTTTTTTGGGATGGAATTCATAAATTGCCTGAAAGATGGGGAAATGTTGTAGCTTCCAATGGACAATACTTTGAATAAAATATATTGTAACATTTTTCCACAATAAAGCATCAAATTTCGCTAAAAAATTCCGGTTTTTAAGTTGTACACCCAATATAGAAAGTATCGAAACACATCTTAAATATCGGTTCAAGCTCAGAACTATCGATTAAAGTCAAAAAGTATCGAAAATATCTTACATATCGGTAACAGCCCAGAACTATCGAACAGCATCCAAAATATCGGTAAAACTCTAAAAATTCCAAAAGTATCGAAAAACATCTAAAATATCGGTGCAGCCCAGAACTATCGAAAAACAGCCAAAATATCGTCAAAAAGTATCGAAAAGCATCTTTAATATCGATAAAAGTATTGAAAAACATTCAAAATATCGGCACAAGTCCAAAATTATCGAAAAACATCTAAAATTTAGGTAAAAGCCCAGAACTATCGAAAAACATTCAAAATATTAGTAAAAGACGTAAAGTATCGACAAATATTCAAAATATCGGTGCAGAACGTCGACAGAATGCAATAAAATTGAAAGTTACTTAACTGATTATTTTTTGTATAAAAGGAAATCTATGTATGCTTAACAATTGCTTGCAATCACAATTCCTCTTAATTAAATAAAAATCAATCACAAACGTTGAATATTCAAATACTTAATTCTGCAATATTTAAAAAACTTACTAATTACGTGTAAGAACTCGTAAGCCTTTAGGTCAAACACAATTTAAATTTTATTTAGATCAATTTAACTCTCAAAACTAAAAAACTAAAGCCAATTGTAAAGAATTTATATTATGCGAATACAAGAGTACCTATTTCTATTTTCAATTGTTCACTCAAAAATTCCACTTGAAAATATTTTACAATCAAGTGTTTTTGTCGCGACATTATTATATACATAAGTAGGTTTGTTGTAATACTTAGTTTAGGTAACCACACAAGCGGGGGCCAATTTGGGGGAGTGATTATAGAAATTTTTTGATTGGAATCTACAGATTATGGAAACAATATTAAAATTACAATTTTTATTTAAATTCAATCAACCGTTAATACCAAAGATTGATATTTTTGAAAACTTACAAATAAATTAATATATAAGTATCTGCTTTATACGAATAAAGTTGTTTTTCCTTTCGGATCATTTTCCATTATATTCATGGAATGAAGGTCAATTTAACAATAACAGATTTTTGTTATTTTCCACAACTAAGTAACACATCGGATGAGGAGTGCACGGTCTGACAGACAGATGGAGTCACAAATACAGAATGTTTACAATTTTACATGAAAATTTTAGCATACTAAAGTTTCTTTTAAAGTGAGGTTTGGTCTTTTTCGAGACCAAGACCAAGACTATGATACCAATATACATAATTTCGAGACAGCAATGGAATTTTTTTAAGACCAAGACTTAATGACCTAGACCCAGATCAAGACGCAATGTCCAAGACATAAGTCGATGAAAACGATGATTAAAATGAAAGAATTCCATTTCGAATTGCTTCCCCACCCATGCTTTTCTACAGATTTGGATGCCAGTGACTTTTACCTGTACCCAGACCTATAAAAATGCTCACTGGAAATAGATTTGGCTTAAGTAAGGAGTTTATCTCCCAAAAAAAAGCCTATTTTCTACAAGAGTAGGCTGCTATATATATTTCTGACCTAGGCAACACTAATGTCAATAGCTAAAATCTGGTAACACCATAATAAAGTTTGAAATTTTTTAGCATAAACGTACTCGGAACGTTTTGACGTACGACCATCATTTGTGTTGTTTACAGTGACTTGAAAAAATCAATTTGGCAAAAAAATGGAATTAACTCGTGAACATTTTCGTGCGATCATTTTTCACAACTTTCGACGTGGATTATCATGACAAGAGTGCATCGATGAACTTAAATCTTTGTATGGTGATAAAGCACCATCCTATAGCACTGTGAAAAACTGGTTTAATGAATTCAATCGTGGCCGACGCTCGCTCAAAGACGAATTCCGCGAAGGTTGTCCAAAAACGTCTGTTGTGCCAGAGAACATTGATGCCGTGCGTGAACTAATAATGCAAAATCGTCATGTGACATACCGTGAGATAGAGGCATCCTTGGGCATTAGTTCTACTCCAATACATTCGATTTTGCATGAACACTTAGTTGTAAAAACGTTTGTTCTTGTTGGAAACCCCATAATTTATCAATCGCTTAAATTATCAATAGAAAAATAAATTTTCTTAACTCACTGTTAACAAAACAAATAACACTTGTACATCAAAACGTTATGAGTACGTTTATGCTAAAAAATGTCAAACTTTATTGTGGTGCTGCCAGATTTTAGCTATTGACATTAGTGTTGCCTAGGCCAGAAAATTATATAGCAGCCCACGTATCGAAATACTGTGCACCAATTTTTAGAAAATTAAAAGGAAACTATAAAAGTTTATGTGTAAAAATAGCTATCAGTTTTAAAATAACCATCGTTTGAAAACTTATTTTGGACTTTGAAAAAAAAAAAAATTGGAGTTAGGACTATTGCGCTCTAAGGTATCGATATAATTTTCTATAAATTTGATAAAGAATTCAAAAACATATTACACTAACTTTAGCCCATCGAGTCCCCTTTAAATTTTAAATTGAGCGAATTAAGACATCATGACAACAATAAAAACAAAACGCATATATTTATCTGGCACAGCATGACGTAAAAAAAGCTAAGACTTACAAAAAATTTTACCCGATGGGGGTCTAAAATGTATCCCTGAAAAAAATGATTTTCTGGCTTGTTTTCAAAGGGGTTTACCCTGAAGTTTTAGAAATAAAGTTTTATGGGAAACTTTTAGCTAATTGTATCAGCTTTCTAAAATAGCATTTGGTTTATAAGGCCTAAAAGGATTTCGTGAAGTTCTGGAGCTTTAAAGTTGATATTTTAATTTTTTTTTTTGACTTTGGCGGCCATTTTAGTATGAAAAACGTCTAATGAACATGCACTTTTATATTTTTTTTGAATTCTCGTTAAATTTTCTTCAATTCGGTAGTGCATATGTCATACCTATTTTTTAATTTGAGGTCAGAAAAAAATACTTTTCAATTTAGTCAAATTTCTGGTTTCGTAGTCTAAGTGGAACAAGACCCTAACTTTCGTCATACACCTTTTTCCATATTTAGCAGATTTGAAATGCATGATAATTCAATTTCAAGGCCGAATATTTGCAGTGTGTAAAAATATAAATTTACTTGACTCGGTTTCAGCAGCTCTACAACAATAAACCCTTTAGTGATGTACTGAGACAGACTACACAATTGGACTTGGTGTTCTTATGAGATAATCGCCAATAAAAAACATTTTCCTTATCTTTATCTGCCGCTATTTATTTTTTATTTTTAAGATTTGCTCATTCACTTTAATTGGATCTTGAACTCAAGTGTGCTGCTTTGTTTTTGTTGTATTTCTTGTTTCAGATTAGTTCATAAAATTTTTATTCTACCAAAAAAAAAAGACACATTTTTAAGTATTTTACTAATTATTATTATATTGTTAAATCAATTTTAGATTTTTATGTTTTTAAATAATAAGTATTTTGATTTATTTATTTAAACGAATAAGTTTCTGACCGATATTTTTAGTATATATTTACATGTGTTAGTTCGCGTATAAATTATATGGCGTCTTTCATTCACAACACTTAGACTACGTAATCCACTACAGCTGATCGCCTTAACTGCGCGCTAACAAAAATTTTTTTATTCTGAACCAGAAAAAATGCTCGCCGACACGCTCTTTTATGTGGCTGAACTACGAGAACCAACTATTATGGTTGTTTTTATCAGAAAAGAGAGTAAAATGGACGCTATTTGTAGTTGTTAAACAATGTAAAGGGTGTTTCTATTTTGGGCTTCAGACTTTAAAATTGCATCAAACATATAAAAACTACCCGAATGAGTTATTTTTTATTTAGATATTTTTTACGCAAAAAAAATGAAAAAATATTTCGTGCATATGGGCACCATGGAAGCATCTCAGGAACTGCATTAAATAGAATTTTCGGCTTGATGTTACATTCGGTTCACAGATCGCACTAAACATTACATTTTTGGGACAATTTGCTAATTTGCAACAAATTTGTAAATAATTATATCTGTGGCAAATTTTTTATCGAAAACGTTGTAGCGTTACTCATGAGGCGTGCCACCACCCTTGATTTGACATTTATCTCACATCTCTTATCTCACAAGCCAGAAGAGATATTTTGACGAGTGCTGCTTATCAATAGCTTGTAATAAACGAAAAGTGGACGGTAAGCCCACTTTTTAACATTTGAAATTTTAGTTCGATATTACTCGAAAACGGCTCCAACAGTATTGATGAAAATTTAGGAAATTTTACCTCTTAAAACAAGGATTAATGTGTGATGTGTGTAGTTAAATATCAAAACTGCCTAATAGCTTAAACACAATTGGAGCGTACGACGAATTTCGCCCGACGAATATTCGCTGTCAAAAAAAATTCGTCGACGAAGTTCGCTCTGTTAAACACAATCAGAGTGACGACGGCAATAGTTGTTTTTATTTTAAATTGTTGTTTATGTTCTCTGCTGACAATTTTAATAAATAAATATTAAATAAAATCTCATATTCTTTGAATTTTTTCTAAGAAATCTAAAAATTTTATATTAAAAATGTATTTTTCCGGTTTGACATTTCCAAAAATCGTTGCCGCCGGCGGCAAAATTAAAACTATTTCTATTGCAACGAATATTCGTCGGGCGAAATTCGTCTTACGCTCAAATTGTGTTTAAGCTATAAGTCTCTCTCTGATATGAAGGCAAAATAAAATAAATTAAAATCAAATTATTGAAATTTATTTTATTTTGCCTAGAGTAGAACGGGGTAATGTTGTGCAGGGGGTAATGTCGTGCACTGGCTGTTTTAGCCCAAAGAATTGAATGATTTACCAACTGTTTGTAAGGTAGGGACCTGCTGACCTACTGAGCTTATGCATATAATACCAGCAATTTTCACCAGTTCGTCTCTACAGAGTAACCTTTTTTTCAAAACGCACGCTTTCGGGACGATAAAAGTGTTTTTTCATCGGGTCAGAAAAATAATTTTCCTTGCGGGAAAATATACCAGGTAAGTGTTTTCTAAAATGAAATATCCTGCCAAAGAAAAGAAGCATTTGGTTTTCGAAAAAATTTTGGGCTTCACCGAGTTATCGAAGTTGACCTTTAAAACGACCATTGGGGTAATGTCGTGCACATTCACTTACACAAACACAATTTCTCGCTACACAAATGTTGTTACACATGGATGTAACCATTGAAGTTATCTTTCGATCGGATGCTTACTCATCGTATTCGCTTGAGATGTACGGCTTTACGAGCATGTCAAAGTTGAGTGCACGACATTGCCCCGTTCTACTCTACAAATCAGAGAAGGACTTAGACAGTTTTGATATTTAGCGACACATATGTCGTTATACTTATTGGGAAAATTTTTGAAACTAAACGTAGGGAATCTACTGCGTCAGTGGGCGTGGAACCTCCCATACAAGTAAAACACGTTAAATGTTATATAGAGCAAGCTGTATATACATATATGTCATATCGTCACATCAATGCTACAACTAGATAACTCCAATTTTCTAGTCCTGAGATAATTCAATTTAAAGATTTTTAAAAATTTTAATTTGCACTGATTTTCGAATTTTCTGGTTTCGTTTTTTTCTTATAACTTTGCAATGTCACTTTAGAGAACTCAGGTTGGACAGAACTGTGCACAACACCAGGAAGAATATGGTAAGTCACTTTTCCCAAGAATGATAATTTAGGATTTGCCTAGTTGTAGTATTGAGGTGGCGATATTTATGAAAATTTATGTAAATATGTATGTCGATCATCAATACCTTGTAATGGGCCTACTTTATAGCAATGAAAACTTTTGCTTCAATATTCCTCAAAAATGGCTGCAACAATTTTGAAGAAAATTTACTTCAAAGTGATTAGAAAAACTAGTAAGGGTGTAACCTTTTGCCTGGTCAAACATTACATAAATACCCTACACTGCAGTATTTTGAAAATTTTGTTTATATAGGAGGTGCCACGCCCTCTTGTTCGAGTTCACCCAGTTTTTGCTCAGAGCTTGCATTTATAGTTCTTAGTGTCTGAGTGAAATTTGGTAGGACTATCTCAAAAAACGTTTTCAGTATAGCGTTTTGAAGATTTTGCTTATATGGGAGGTGTCACGCTCTCTTGTCCGAGTTCGTCTAGTTTCAACTCAGAGCGTGCTTCATAGTCCTTAGTATTTGAGTAAAATTAAGTTGAATTATCTCAAAAAACTCTTTCAGTATAGCGTTTTGAAGCTTTTGCTTATATGGGAGGTGCCACGCCCTCGCATCCGAGTTCGACCAGTTTTTGCTTAGAGATTGCGCTTATAATTCGTAGTATTTATGTGTATTTCGGTTGCATTGTCGTGAAAAATACTCCTGCAGTTTAATTTTCAATATATTTTTTGTATGGGCGGTAGGCGTATCCATTGAATGATTTCGCTTATTTTCAATCCCACGAGCTAACATTGACGACTGAGGTACTGTACCAAATTCATGTTGAATTTCTCACTGAACGAATGGATATTTGGTTTTAAGTCAACTTGAGCTGTTTGTCCTTTTTGTATAGGAATCTAGGTTACTTTAGAAATTGTATGTTACCTAGTATATGCTTCGAAAAAACTTCAAATATGATTGTATACGATGCCAAGAATAGAATAAAAAATCCCATTCATTGAGTACAGAAAAAAACAATGCCAATATTTCAATGGGACAATAGTATATGCAGCATTACACATGTATAACATGCTATGGTCATAAATTTAAAATCGCTCAAAATTAAAGTAAAGTTACATAAAAACATACAATATACGTATATGTAGCAGGTAGTTGCTTTTTCTTAAATGAAAAAATACCCTATTCTTGGGAATATTTTTGTGGACTGATTTATGATTTCTTTTGTTTAAACTTATTTTCAAAAATTTCAACAAATTTTCAAAAAGCCGCATTGTAACATTCTGTGCATTAATCCATATCCATAAATCGCAGCTGTTTCTGCTTACTACGTCTTTTTATTTTGATTTCCTATTGACCACTCACTATTGTGTCTGCATTGAAAACTTTTTGCAAAAAATATTATCTAATCTTTAGTCCAGTATTTTTTTAGTACGTACAATCGTATACTTGTAGAATTTTTATCTGTGCTTTCTTTATCATCCATTAGCGCGTGTATCGTTATAAGTATATGAGAAAAATGGGATGAACTTTAATTGGCATAGAACCTTGATGACTTACCACCAACCAAAGTCTGCTTATCCAATGTGTTTCAAATTTTTCTTTCGTTTCGGCCAAGATGTTTCATATTTAATCGCATACATTTATTCTTTTTCAATCGCTTGAGGTTTCTGTGTACATTTATAATTTTTTTTTTTTTTGGTTTTAAAATTAAATGGCGGAGAATTATCTCATATTGCCAGGGTATTCCACATTAATGAGTTTAATCAAAAATACTTTTCATAACCTTAAAAAAGGCAAATGAAAAGGCTCTGACGCTAAGACACACGCGAACGAGTACACCCGAAACACGTCTGTACTCGGCTACGGACAAAACGAAAGAGGCATTTATAATTTAATATTTTTTTTTATTAAAAATTTTGAAACTTTGAAAAAAAAAAAAAAAAAAAAACTATTCGCTGTTGAATATTTTGAATAATTTTAAAAAAATTAACTGTCATGTCGTGTGAGTCATGATTTTCGATTTTGACTCGTTGAGTGCAAAAGTCGTTAAATAACACAGGGCAACAATGGTTTTGTCACAGTGTAGCTGATCATAACTTTTAAATTAACTTTCTGCGTAGAATTCGAATCCGCTCATTTTGAAGAGAAGGGGTAGCACTACGTGATGAATTAGGTTAAAAACCTAACCTCAAAAATAGCCAAAATAGTAATTTTTCGTGTTTTTATCCTCAAATATCTCAAAATCCTGGCGTGATGGGCCACTTCTACGTGGTCTGTTTAATTTAAGAAATAGAATAGAAGATCGTTTTATCCCTATTACCACTCTGATACACCACTTTTCAAAAAATTATCCAAGTTTTACGTTCGAGAAATCTAACCAAAGAGTAAATGTATCTTATCACGATAAGGCATTTTTTCATAGTTTTTCAGGATTCCAAGTCCGTGAGAATGATTTATAGAGTTGGCTCAGGCATACAAATACATAAGATTTTGTTTCAGTTAGAGTAAATAAAAAACCTTTAAATATTTACAAAAAACACGATATTAACTAATTTAAAGAAGTTGCTGTTTTGGCCGAAACATAGTTGCATGTTTTTGTACTTTGACACCCAACACTTATAACTTAATTATAAGTTTGAATATGCTTACGCACTTAAACTAATAATTTATTTATGACTGTGAAATCAATATTGATAGCCACCATCATCAGACAAAAAGTTTTTTTTCGTTTCAAGGTTTGAGCAATTAATTAGTTTTTTTCAATTGTTGGAAGGACAAAAAATATAGATATCGATATATCCAGAGTATAAGTTGGTAACTCAAAGGACAGTGTTTTTCGGAATCTGTGCTTTAGCCTTCATCTTGTGTCAAATTTTGGTTTCTCTTGCTTGAAATTTGAAGGGCTGGGACCTATTTTTTCTATAAGTTTGCATACAAAAAAAAAAAAAACCAATTACAAAAATTATCAAACTAAAACTACGATTTTCAAGTTACCAACCGTGAAAGATCGGCTCAAGAGTATAGAAAGAGCAAAGAAAACACCTTATTTTGGGCGATGACGCACATTTTCATTTAAATTGATACGTTAATAATAAGAACTGTCAAATTTGGGGTACAAACAATCCAGGAGCATTGAATTAGCATTAATTACACCCAGTTAGATGTGCTTTTTGGCGTAGAATATGGCCAACAGAGTAATCGGATCACATTTCTTTAAATGGTATGTTGGACGTTTACTTACGGCAACGAATCGTAATAGAACATTTTTTTAGGGTCAGCGGTAGTAAATAACCCAGAGCGGCAACGGTCCTTCTTCGCGATATTTTCGGTGACGGAAATATTTTGAGAAATTCTGATTTTGCTTCACCTTCGGCTTTTTAAGGGGAAGTACTTGCCTGAATAAGCCACAAACCCCTTACCAAAATATTCGTGAAGAACTATTTGGTCCAAGTTGGCCCATTTTGGCTTATTTTGAAGCCAAATAAGGACTGCCCCGGAAAAATTTGTCCCTTTGTTTTTTATTAACAAAAAAATACGTAATGAACTTTTTTTACATTTTGTTTTTTTATTTATTAGTGAGTAGTATAACAAACATAAATAACCTTACACCATTGTATGTATGTATTCTCCTTTAACTCCTAGGAGGAGCATAGGGCCAATATGAAATCTCTCCATTTGTCACGATCCCTTGCGATGACTTTGATCTCTTGCCACGATTTTCCCGATTCTTGGATTTCCTTTTCCAACGACCTTTTCCAGTTGGTTTTGGGTCTACCACGTCCTCTACTGCCTTGTGGATTCCACTCAAGGGCCTGGCGACAAACTTCGCTGTGTGGTTTCCGGAGAGTGTGACCAATCCATCCCCATTTGCGCAGCTTGATCTCGTTTGCTATAGCCTTCTGTTTGCATTTTTGATGTAGCTCGGCATTTGATATAGTGCGAGGCCACCAAACCTTTAATATACGCCTTAATTTGTGGAGTTCTCTAACGGCTTGGTGTATTTTGCCTGGTTCATTTAGAGTTCGGACATTCCAAGAGCCGATGCGTGTTCGAGTTTTCATCGAAAGGATTTTAAAATTTTGAGAAACCATATTGGTTCCAGTTATAGGAGAATCATTCCTAACTATGCATGTTTCTTGCACCTCCAAATCCGATGTGCATGCTGCCGAGGCAGGTGGATTAACCACACTCTGGTGGGTACCACTTGGAGAGTTATTTCCCATCGTTTTCCGATCCATGCTTCATTAGTATAATCTTCTCGGCAACGCCCCACGCAGTAAGTTATAAGCTTAAAGCTGGATCCGGCAAGCGCTGCAAATATAGTGGCCAAATTCACTTTTAATTTCAGCCGTCCAATCTGGAACAGACGCTGACCTGGGAGCCGCCCACTCTGGATCAGACGCTTCAGGATTTCGACAAGATGCTTATTTTAAGGCGGCATCGACTCGCCTTGTCAGTGCCAGTTACGGGCATTGTGGGTTTTTCTTTCGAGGCGCAACGCTGTCCAACGCTACACCCTTCCACACCCTGGCTGGTCACCCGCTTTTAGTCGCCTTTTACGACAGGCATGCTTACCTCGGGCATATTCTGACCCCTTACCCGCAGGGTAAAAATATTTTACTTTTTTCTTAAGACCCTTCATTAAGTATTGTACAGTTGTTTCGTCGACAGTACCGTACGACCTTCCCCACTTATTTTTGAAATCTTTTAAAATTTTCGCAGTGCTTTTACTCTTCTGAAGATCTGATTTCATTAGAGTCCAATATCTCTCAATAGGTCGATGCTGTGGGCAGTTAGGTGGATTCGCATTTTTGGGAACAAAATTTACATTATTGCTTTTGTACCATTTTATGGTGGCTCTAGAGTAGTGAGAGGTTGCTAAATCAGGCCAGAACATTACAATACCTCCGTGCTCACGAATAAATGGCAAAAAACGTTTTTCAGAGCATTCATCAATATAAATTTTTGAGTTAATTGTGCCCAGTGTTACAAAAAAAATGCTCCTCGGACCGCAGGTGCATATGGCCTGCCAAACCATATACTGCTTGTGAAATTTTGTAATTTTCTTCTCTTTAAATTTGCTCTGTATCTGCCCCTCCTCCGAACAGGTGTAAAATTCGTGTATTGTTAGCTGTTTAAAATCTGCCTTAACGTATGTTTCATCGTCCATTATGCAGCAGTCAAATTAAGTCAGGTAACCGACATATAACTTTCGAGCTCGCTTTTGAGCCTCTAACTGCTTTTCATCGGAACGGTTTGGTTCTTTTTGAACTCTGTAGGTTCTAAGCTTAAGTTTTTTCTTTAGTCTGTTTATAGAAAATTTTGAGGTTCCTGCTCTAGCAGCCATATCTCGTTCTGAAGTGTTGGGATTCTGATTAAAAAGGCGCTTCACTTTTTTCATCAATTGTGGGTCTATACTGGCTTTTCTACCTAAACTCTTTTTCCGCGTAATAAGTTGACCCTTTCTATAATTCGAAATAACTCTTTGGACAGTGATTTTTGATGCACCGGTTTTTTTAGCTATGGCTGAATATTTTAATTCTCGTTTTTGCATGCAAGTGTACAAAATGAGTTTGCTCTTTTTTTCTTGATTGCTAGATATCTTTATCGTCTGAAGTTTGTTTGCCAAGTGTTATATATTTTTTTAATCGTCATGTTATATAGAAAATATAGCACCCATATTTCGACCTGCACGATCATCATAATCTTAAGGAATAAAAGTGTCAAATTTTTCTGGGGCAGTCCTTATATAGTATTATGCTATGCAGTTAGCAGAAAAGGGCAAAACAATTTCATACGTCCTCTATATAACCTCAAAAATCGTGTTTTTGAACTTTTAGGTTAGAATATCTCAAAAACCGTGATAGAGATTCCGGGACTGGATCCGGATTCGGCACCAAGAACTACATCCAAAATGTATTTTTGTTTTGGTTTGCTGTGTTTTTTTCAAATGTACAGTTTTTGGACCTCTTTTTTTAAAAAAATTGTAAACAAACCATTTTAAAAATAGATTTATTTGGTTGCTTTTGCTCAAAAGAAAACATATATGCAATAAAAAATGGTGTTACCTTAAAAGTGATATAAATTGAGTTGAAAGGCCATGAAAAACTAAACTTGTTCCGAAAATTATTCTGCAATTAGGCCATTTTTTTAAGTGATTTTCATGAACAATATCAAAATCACCCAATTATTAAAGCTATTTTTCAATAAATGCAATTATATCACAAGTTCGTCAGATAAATCGATATTTCCAAGCCCGTAAACTTTAATATTAAATGCACTTTTTATGACCATATAAATAATGCCATCACATGGAGTATAAGACAAATAATTTATTACCTATTTACTGTCATTAGGCAGCGAAATTCAAGTTTGAATTATTAATTAATTTCATTTTAAAGCGACATTTTTTCAATGGTTACCTTTGATTGTTAACGATTTCCCACTTCTGGCTGAATGAATTAGGGCTTGATGACAATTTTTTTGCTTTTGCTGCGTGACTTTAGCGTATATTTAAAGGAACTTTTCTTTTTTTTTGGACCGATGACTTAATGGTTTAATTATGTAATTGTTATATTTTTAGATTTATAATTGCTTTTAATCTTTTAATACTGTGGATTAATATACATATATTTTAATTTATTATTTATAGAGGCACTAATTTTTAGACGTTTTGTAGCGAAGGAAAAAAATCGATTTAAAATTTTGCATGCTCGTGAAATGTGAACTTTTGGGCCCCTTTCTGCCAGCCTATTCTTATTTACCTAAAGGAGTTTGTTTAATTGCGGTAGCAGCAGCACCACTGCATTAACGTACCCCTTAAGGTTTGTTGTGATTTTATTGTTAATTTAAAATATTTATATTTTTTTTTTATTTTTAACACAACTTAATCTTCGCCCGTACACGCGTTTGGCTTCTCTCAATGTCGCAAGTAGACTAAAAATCTGTCTCTTTCTGTTGGTAGCTATTTGACCGACTTTAATTAATTCACATTTACCTCAGAGAGCTTACAATGACTGAGCTTTTAGTTAAATTTTTACCACTGTATATAGGTTACGTAAAGCTCTCGTGTCTCCCCTTATACATTTACAAAAATTTGCCGGTGGGGTGCCAATTTTGTTTTCAGTGAGATAGGTCGGTCACGTGCTTGCAAAGTAGCACGTGCAACGTTTAGAGATCGGCGGAGCAAAAATTTGGGTACATACATTTGTTGTAATAAAGACAAACAATTTAATATCAATTAAATAAGTATGTAGTACATGCATTCTTGCTGCATTATTTAATAAAGCTTTAATATAAATTTTAATATTTCGCCGGTAATAACAACAAAGGCACGTGCTACTTAAGAGAACGTATCGATTTTCTCTTTATATTTTAATATGAGAGAAAAATTTGGGAAGCACGCGCTTTTGTTTATAGGTTTTCTTACATTTTTCACGTGAATGGAATAAGCAGTGATGAGACGATTAACCGAAAAATGATTAACAATCGGTTATTTTCTTTCTTTCGATTTAATTGCATCGAAATTCGATTAATCGATTATTTCCAAAATAATCTTAAAAAAGTTTTAACGACCACTTAAGATAAATGTTGAAATTTTATGAGATAATCAAAAATATGTGTACGAGAATTCAAATAATTAAAGATTTCGACCCCTTTTGCGAATAGAAAAGAAATGAATATAGTAATATAGTTCTCTTTTTAATTAATGTTAATTGCGCATATTAAAATAGAGAAAAGTATTTACTCTCCATTCGCGTTTCTATTCGCAATTTTGAACCAATTTGACCATCCCTTTGCAGAAATGGAACATTCATTTCTACTGGCAGCATCAACCTAACTAAAACCAAGATTTTAAAAAACTCATTTTCCAAACGCCTCAGCTTGTTTATAAACAGTTATGAGGAACCTTAGAACCGAAGTACATCCCTGGACCCCTGCTAATTGGGTTTTTTAGATTTTTTAGAAGCCTTTTTTTGAGAATTTGACCATAATATTTAAATGATCCACAAAACTATTAAAGTCTATTCGAGAAAAATGTTCTCCCCAAAAATATAAGGGTCACTGAACGCGTCAACCATATAAGGTGTACTAATTTTAAGATAAGGTATTCCAATTGCAAAATTATGACAAGGAAAAAAAGAAAATTGGTACACCTAAATAAATGGTTGATTTCAGTGACCCTTAATACTTTTATATGTTGGATATTTTTCTCGAATAGACCTTGGCAAATTTTCCAGACCATTTACATGCTATGTAAGAAGGGATTTCTAAAAAAAACACAAAAAGGTAATAAGGGGGGTCAGGGGAATTTGTTATTTGACGAAAAATTTTATTTTAAGCATCAAATAATGTAGGAATTGATTATAACAGACTTATCGGCAGATCAATTTCACTCCAAGAAAAGGGCAATCTTACAATTGATAGAAAAAAAAACTACTCTAAATTACTCAAAAAAAAAAAAAAAAAAATATCGCGATCTCATTTAAAATGTGTAATCTATATATTAATACGCAAGACAAAAATTTGTCCATCTTTTTTTACTTTATTAGAAATGCACTTCAACTTTGAATTATACACTATTAGAAAAGTTTTTAAGTGTAGATGTGCACAAAGTTAAAATTATTTTAATTTCTGCATTTTAACTAGGTAAAATTAAAAACAAATTTTTCAATATTCACAACAACAAAATACATGGTCACATAAGCTAGAAAAAAGTTTAAGTACAAAGAGAAAGAAGAAAACTGACACATGATTTTTTTTGCTTTGCTTTCGTTGCGTTAATGACACCAGGGATGACGCATGTGATTTTTTATTGTGTACCAAATAGCAAAAAAAGTACTAAAAGCTCCCAAAAAAGGACCAAAACTTCAACAGATCCAAGTTTTGCATTAAAATATAGTGGCATACCTTAAGAGGCGAAGGGGGCAATCGCCCCATTCAAAATGGGCTTATAAGCGGTGGCATTCAATTAGATTAATTTTTCGAGAGCGAATTTGATAGACTTTATCTTATTTTTTTGTTCAAAACCTTATTTTTAGGCATGAAATGACAGTAATTCTTTTTTTGAAGAGCGTCACTGACGGACTGAATGGGGTATAAGTGCTTCGATGGAACAAATAAAAAAATATTGTAATACTTTATAAAGAAGAAAAAAAAAACTTATGTTAAGAAAAGACTGCAGCAGCTTAAAACAACTTTATCCATTTACATTAACAGTGGCTGTGTCTTAGATGACAGCTTAATTAAGTACTCTCTGAGAAACGTATGGGAAAGCAACAACTAAAGTGTTTAATTTAATACTGATAAGATTGCGGCAACGTTACGCACCAGGGGGGAAGGGGAGTCGAATGATTTGTTACGAAGTGTTGCATGGAGGAGGGGTCATCAACTACGTTACTTAGCGTCGATTTTGTAAATTTTATGCGACGATAAATTCAAATTACCAAAATTAAGATTTGTTACGTAACTAGGGGGGAGGGGGTTGTCCGTTTTGTAACGACCGCACAGTGCGAAATTTTCAGAGTCTAGCGGAACTTAATTCATATCTCAGCACATATAGCACTTATAGTTATGAAACTTAATACTTGGATATATATTTAATTGACAAAACATTATGCAAAAATTAAGGGGGATCAGACAAGGGGTTACTATACCCCCCATATATGGAAATGCTTAAAACGTTGTATTTCTGCTCCCATACCAGATATCGCTATGAAACTTGATAGATATAACCATTTTCTTATCAAAAAACCATAAAAAATGAAGGGGGTAAAACAAGGGGTATTTGCTGTTTCTTGCATTTTTATTCAGAAATGCTTCTTAATTTCGAGAGGATTCCCCCTACCTTTTTTGTATATTATAAACTAGCGTAATTATAGTTACCTTTAAACTATGGATAGTGTCAGATGTTAGTGTTGGTGAGCCTATTTTTTCCAAAACAAAACCAACGATGGCGCCCGATGTCGGTTTTTCATGAAATTTCGGTGTTATATGAAATTTCCAAAGACATTCTGGAAAAGGTTTAGTTAAAAAGAAGATCGCAAAATATCGCAATAGATGTTTTATGTTTCCAGTAGAGGATAAACCTACCTTTCAAATTTTGTACGTTTCAAAATGGCAATTTGTGGTAACACCTTTTAAAGTATCCAATGAAGTTAAAAATGTAAATCTTATCCACTTCTTAAAAAGCACAATTTTCACAAACAAATCACGTACGAGTAAGAAAAGATTTTGCAATTATTTGAATGCCAATAAGTGACAATTTTATTGAAAAATAAATGATAAAAATTTCGCAGCCTACTGACTTACCGTTTGTATGTACCACTCTATTAACTTTTACAAATGGAAAAGCTTTTAATAGGCAAAAAGTATGATTGAATAAGTAATGCAAGTTTCAGGTGCATTTTGTAGTCGTTTGGCAGGGTTTTTCACCAAACTGAGTATGAGGTTTTTGAGGTGGGATATTAAACTACTGAAATAATGAATGATCTTACGCATTTTATGTATTTCAAAAATTGAATAAAGTTCCGCTAAACTTCCCAAATTTCGCACTGTCGAGGGATTTGAAATTGGTCGAAAATCGCGTTACGTAATATGTGAATGGCCCCTAAACATGACAGTACTGCTTACTGCTCTTATGCAATTGTGTTACCATTGAAACACACTGCTTCTAAAAAAACATCTGATTACTGCCGCTGCCACTGCTACTGCCGTATTGTGTTTCAGCTAAAAGACAAAAAGCAGAGCAGCGACTTTTTATTTTTGTTTTGTTTTGCTTACATACGTTTCGCTTGAAATTGACTCACGGGATTTTTTAAATTGTACCAAATAGCGAAAAATGTACCAAGTGTCCAAAAAGTACCAAAATTAATTAATTTATTTGTGGTCGAATATCGACCACTGGGGGATACTAGTTAAACATTAAATTTTAATAACTTCTGGCAACTTTCAATGCTATTTAGAAATACCGATTAATCGATAATTGCAATTATTAATTTTTTCCTTTCAATTAATCATAGGATTCATTAACCGATTAAGAAAATTTTTTTTTCTATCACTAGGTACAAAGGAAATAATTCGGATACTTAGATCAGAACAATCAGAACTTTATGATTAAATTTTCATTTTCGGAAAAACCGAATTTTTTTTTGATTTTTCGATTAAAGGAAGAGTACGATTTTTTAAGAACAATTGTTACACAGATTTTCTTCAGAACTCTTTGAGTGCTAGCAAGTACTCGAATCAGATTTCCGCTACGATCAAATTTTCATTTTCGGGTACTTAGAAAAAAAACCCGCAATTTTTCTGATTTTTCGATTAAAATGAAAAGTACGCACATTTTGGAAAAATATTACTAGCGCTATCCTCATCAGAACTCATTATGAAAAAATTTTTTACCAAAAAAGTATTTTGTCTTGCGAGTTGAAAAATGTTATCAGAACTCCACGTGAAAAAGCTGCGCTAAGCAAAAAATGACACACTGCCGATTTTTGGTCAAATTTCAAAGTACTATTTCGGATTTTGTGAAAGAACTTCAGTACAATTCCCAACGGACCCAGAACTCTTAAAAAATTTTCGGTTTTCGAAAATATCGAAGTCAACTTACAGGAAACAGCGCAACAAATTTTTGCTATCGGCATCAGATAGCTATATACTTCTTTATTAACTCTTATCTTTTAACTTTTGCAATTAGATCCTCATTTTCCCGAGTTATCGTCCATTAAAGCATAGGTATTTCAACTACATACAGGGGGTTGCAGTTTAAGAAAATTCCCCGGGAATCTTGATTCACCCCCACAGACTAAAAAAGAAAAATTTTGAATCTTTTGTATAGATTACCTTTACTTTGATATAACCATCATAACTCAGAAAGTATGGATCTAATTGGAAAAGTTATGACGTACGATTTACTGTGGAAGGTAATGGCTATCAGATGCCGTTAGGAAAAATACATTACGCTGTTTACTGTAAGTGGTGCACAACTTCCAATATGCCTCAAAACAGCTATTTTTGCAAGTTCAGCTAAGGATATCTGGAGAAATAGAGTCAGTTGGGTGAATCTGATATTATTTTCGGCTTTAGGATTACTCGAAAATTTCGATTTCGAGTCGAAATCGACTCCGAAACATTACACCGCAAAATCAGTGTTGTCCTGTGTTATCACTAAGGTCATATTTAAAAAAAATTTTCCTAGTTTTTTTGTATCCCGAAAAAATACATTTCGTAAGATGTTGGGCAACAAAAAAAACACCGATTCACCTACATACACGTTGCATTTTCATACATCACATAGTTTTATAACTTGACATATCTCGTAAACGACGAGTCGTACCAAAAAACTTTTTTGTAGTAATTTCCCAAATTACGTTAATGTTGACTGACAATTTTTTGTAGAAATAATCGTTAGCATTTATAGAAAACGACTGCATTTAAAGTTTTTTGCCCAGTCGATTTTGACTATCGAAGGACAGTCAGGCTAAAATTGAATGGCCTCGTGGACACTATTTAAATATTAAATTTCATTTCCAAAAAAAATGTTGTTCCTTCGTTAGCATGGACTAGCAAATGAGAAGGAATGGGTCGCTTCGGCAAGCACTGCTCTAGATATTATTGTTAACAGTATATTTTACGTTACTAGCAGGACAAATAAAATGAAAAAGATATTATATATTTTTCGAAAGGATTGTAATTATTTTGTATACATACAT
The DNA here is from genome assembly GCA_951812925.1 of Calliopum simillimum. Lineage (NCBI taxonomy): Eukaryota > Metazoa > Arthropoda > Insecta > Diptera > Lauxaniidae > Calliopum > Calliopum simillimum. The sequence goes on from OX638370.1 coordinate 109,208,136, forward strand.
TATCGTACATATAGATTTATAAATTTTACCAAGCGATCATGTCAAATAAATCGCATTTTTTAAATAAATTGCATTATTAAATTACGAATCTTAGTATATATGTACAATGTTTTTGTTATTTCGGTTATAGTGATGACAAAATAAGTTAAAAATAGTTATATAATTATTAGGTAGTTATAATAAATGTTTAGATTAGTTTAGAAATGTAAAATTGCTCATACATAGGAGGCAATCATGTATTGTAAAGTTCAAATGGTATAAATTCTACAAGATAATTTTATACTAAGGAAATATAGAAAAAAGAAATGTTGCGCAACTTTTGCTAAAGCTTAGCCGCTGCGACGTCGGAAGTTTGTTAAAATAATAGATTTAAATTGCATCAATGTTTTTTTTTTTTTTTGTTGACGCCGTAATCAAACAAGCACCAGTCGTATGTTCTTAATAAGAGAAATAAATTCTTCAAACTTTTTTTTTTTTTTTGATAAGAACAGATGCCAGCAAAGCCGTTCAATTAAAAAATAAGCTGTTTTAACTTAAAATATTTCGCACTGTAAAACTTTTTGATAGGCTTATTGTTGTGCATTTGAGGTTAAACTTGACAAGTCAAGTCTAAAAAATTATACATAACTTAAATACTAACAAAAATACAATACTTAAATCAGATGTAATCTTTAAACCATAAATACATCATTGTAGTAATTAATGAAGTTTTAAAAATCAGCGTCTAATGTAAATACGTTATCTAATTTATTTGTTGTAACGCCCCATTTTTGATATTCACCAACTTTCTTTTCGAAGAAGTTTGTTTTGCCCTCCAGGGAAATCAGTTCCATGAAATCAAATGGATTAGGTGTGTTGTAGACCTAACATATTAATATAAATTATTTTGTAAAATTACATAAAATTGTATCAATATAAGTACATACCTTGCCAACATTCAGCTCGACCAATAGACGATCAGCAACAAATTCAATATATTCTGACATTAATTTGCAATTCATGCCAATTAATCTAACAGGCAGCGCTTCTGTAAGGAATTCCTGTTCAATTTTAACCGCCTCCGCTATAATTTCAATAATCCGTTGTCTGCTTGGGCGTTGCACTAAATGTCTAAACATAAGACACGCAAAGTCACAATGCAATCCTTCGTCACGTGAGATCATCTCATTGGAGAAAGTCAAACCAGGCATTAAGCCACGTTTCTTCAACCAAAATATGGAAGCAAAACTACCGCTAAAGAATATGCCCTCAACAGCTGCAAAAGCTATAATACGTTCACCAAAGTTTGCAGATTTGGAGGAAATCCATGCTAAAGCCCAATCAGCCTTACGCTTTACAGCTGGCATGGTTTCAATTGCATTGAAAAGATAATCTCTGAGTAAATAATAAAAACAAATTAACCAAATTATTGAAAAGCATACTGCTAAAAATTACCTTTGCTCTGGATCCCTAATATAGCTATCAATTAAGATGCTATACATTTCAGAGTGCACATTCTCCATCGCTATTTGAAAACCATAAAAACAACGAGCCTCTGTAATCTGTACTTCTTGACTAAAACGTTCGACCAGATTCTCATTGACGATACCGTCTGAAGCGGCAAAGAAAGCTAAGACGTGCGAAATAAAATAACGTTCATCATCGCTAAGTTTTATCCAATCTGACATATCCTTGGAGAGATCTACTTCTTCTACAGTCCAGAAGGAAGCTTCAGCCTTGAGTAATTAAAATAAATAAGAAAAAATTAATTTTAAAGACAAGCCACCAATTCCAAAAATATATGCATATGTAATTACAAGCATCAGCACACACTGTTCTTAAAGAACAGGATTAGGCTTAATGTTACTTCAGTGACTGTTTTTTTTTTAGGGCTCTGGGAATTAATACCAACTTCCGTTCGAACCTACTTTCTGAGATATAGCCATCGGAAGATCGGGATATAACTTTTCTAAAAATCAGTATAAGTTGGGAACCGCTGGATCGATTTTAAAAGTTTGAGTCATAGTTTTCGAGACTTAACAACTTTTAAAAAATTCATTCCAATTTTTTTCCCAAAAAATGTATTATTCAGGCATGTCGTGAAATCCGATTGATTTCAATCGGATTTCATTTGGGAGGCTTTTTGATGAAAACGGTGAGTAGAACGATAAAAAGTATAAGAATCTCTTTTGTGAAGAAAAGTATTGATTTGAATTAACGTAAAAATAACCGTTTAGAAAACATTCGATAAAATCAAATTTTTCGACTTTTTGCGGGTTTTTAAGAATATTTCCTAAACGGTTATTTTTTCGTTAATGCAAATCAATATTATTTGTAGAACCTGTTATTCTCCACAAAAGAGATTCTGATACTTTTTTCGACTCACCGTTTTCATCAAAAAGCCTCCCAAATGAAATCCGATTGAAATCAATCGGATTTCACGACATGCTTGATTAATCTATAATTTTAATAACTAAATTAGGAAGCCCAAATTAATTCCTTTCATTTGATATGCAACATAAATAACAAACTCCGAAAAAAAACAAGCATTGAAAAAAAGCAAAATTAAAACAAAAATTTTTTTTGACAAGTATTTCAAAACTTAGAAAAAATGTGTGTAGCTATCGCATGTTAAAATATTTGGAAAAGTTTTCCGGACACCCTTTACATACATTTTTAAAATATAAAAAAAAAAAAATAGTCATTTAAAATGTGCTTTGCAATGTTGAATTCGATTCCCACCGAAAATCTTGCTTGCGAAGTAACTCCAGAAGAACTTCGCATGTAGAAAACCAAAAAGTTAACAATTCCGGGCGAAAATTTATTTCACAATAAGGTTGGTGATTAACTTATTAATTTCCGTTACTGCTCAATATATATCGTTTCATTTGAAGTAAATTTGGAATCCCCCCCATCAGTTTTATTTATGCAATTATACTTCTGTGATATCATACTTCCGGACAAATTAAGAATTCTACTGCAACTTGGATTCCATTTAAATTTAATCGCTAGGCAATAATCAGCATAATGAGAAAAAAAATCCCTTAAGTTTATTAATTGATCATATGCCTTTCGAAGAAAACAAGTTTCTTTACTTGACTCCCGCCATTTTTAATTTGATACTTGTGGTTGGCTTCAGTACCTCCATGTTTTCAATTTCTGATGAAATTTAGAAAAAGAACAAATAGAAAATGGAGGAAAATATGCGTACCATGTCAATAAACTAATCTAACATATACACACTATGATACTATGTATGCATGTACCTATCTCATATTGATTCAGAAAAAAAAATTTGTCACGTTCCCGCGTTTTTTCATGTATTTGCGACGTCATGATAGACTCACCTTCTTGTACATTTGCCAGATATCATGATATTGAATTGGAAAGATAACAAAACGACGTGGATTTTCTCTTAATAATGGTTCAATTGAGATATCGAAAGGAACTGCCGGCTTTTCAGATTCCGCTGATCCACCATTGCTGCTGCTGCTGGGAGTTGCATCTTGTAGTTGTTGCTGCGTATTTGGCTTTGTCACTTGCTCCTCAGAGTCTCCATTACCAATGGACATTTTACGAACGTTGTTAACATTCTCCGTCAAAATTTTTCTTGGACTCTATTAAAAGAAGTAACACAATTGTAATTGTAAAACCATAAGTACCTTCATAATCATATGAAATTATGCTGAATTACCTTCAGTGAAAATTTTTCCAAGTTCTCAGCAATGTTCTCCTTACCGGCAACGAAAGACATTATTTATTATTTGTTGAATGGATTAAAAACAATTACTATAAATTAACTTGGATCCAAAGAAAAAAACTTGGAGTATTTAAGTATGGGAGTCTTCGATTATGTGATACGATATGTTCTGTTCAAAATACGACGACAAAATGATGAAAAGTCCATCACTTGGCGGCTAAAGTATTAAAAATTGGCGCGTAGATACTTGATTTGGCGCGTCTGTACTTTGTTGTTGTCTAGTGTTCTTTGTAGTTTTTTTGGTTGTAGAGTTTCCTTTGAAATGAACAAACAAATCGTTGTAGACTTTATTTTCTCTCCTATAAGTTGCCGGACTATAGAATTAATTACATGAAATGATTTTTCGAAATCCCTTGGAAATCAAGTAATTTGTATTGATTTTGTAAACTTTTACAGGTTTTCGAGGGATTTATTTAGACGTTTTGTGAAATACTCTTAGTGATGAACGTGAACAAAATCAGAATGTATAGATGAGTATAATTTTATACTCTCTGCATCAGTTTTCTTCAAGTGATTCAAGATAAACGCAAAGATTTCGTTTTTTAAAAGTTCAGTTTGATAAAATTTTTATTCGTGTTTGGCTTTAACTTCCTAATTGGCCCTATGCTCCTCCTAGGAGTTAAAGGAGAATACATTCATACATTAACTTCTTAAATAGACGAGAATTGACGGTAAATTAATCCAACACCTTCGGTTTTATGGAGATAAAGGCCTGATAAACGGATAAATATGGGGCTATCCTAAGGATTCTAGCCCACCTTGTAAAAAAACATGAATAACATTTATTTTCTGGTTTTGATATGTGTACAAGAACAAAGAAGCATGTCGGGTCTGGTTTCTAGCCTTGTAGATGAGAAGAGACTTATTTTCGCATCCTCGTGTGCGAAACTAAATTAAAATGGCTGCACCAGGACCGTGCATAGAATTTGTTCTTGAGGGAAGTTTTTCATATAAAACGAAGAAATATATGGGTAAAATATCTTTCGAGGGGTTGAACCCTCAAAACTCCCCGTGTGCACGGGCCTGTTTTGCATTGGTACTTAGGGGGGAAATAGAGCGGGAGTTTGGTTTCCGTAACATGACGTAAGAGTGGGATCTGTTCCGGTGTCATTAGGTTTAAGAACAGTCCCTTATATCAACAAGGGAAATTTTGAATTACAGGTAAAATTAATTCTGGTCAATTTTTGGAAATGCCATTGCTTTGTCGATTTCTAATATACGTATAAAGGGTTTAGGAATCACTCAGCACAAACTCTATTTTGGCTTTTGACGAATTAAAGCTTGATGTGCCATAACGCTTAATAAACAAATAGAGTATTCCTTAATATGAGTGCCTCAAAACTTCGTAACTCATAAAACTGTCAAAATTCTTAACGATTTTGACAGCTCTGACGAGTTAACGAAATTTTCATGGCATTTACAGGTTTTAAGAAATACCCTAAAAGTTCTGTGAAGACGACATCTGGTAGCTCTATTTATTTGACACTAGACCGATGGTTCAAAGTGCTAGTTTGGCATTTCGCCTTCTATAATTCTCGTTGCAAACAAAATAAAACGCAAATTTGTTGACTTACCATTATTAATTTCAGTTAATTTTATTTGTAACCTGTAAATTAACTAAAAACAGTAAACAGCGGCTTTTTCAAATCTTTAACGCTGATTTGAAATCACAAGTCCAAACAAGAATCCAAGGAGTTTGCTTATGTGAAATTATTCGAAAGAAATACGTGACCTTAATGCGCTTTAATGAACTAAAGTCAACTAGCAGCAAAACGTCAATTTTCAAAGTGATTAAAAATAACTATATTCTAAAATGAGTGAAACGCATCTTGACAAATTAATTCAATGTGTTGAAATGCACCCTGAGTTATACGACAAAGGGGATCGAAATTATTATAATAAAAATTGTCGAAATGAGTCCTGGATGAATGTCGCAGCAGAACTTGGTGTTGGAAGTAAGTATCTTGTTTCATGTACATATTTATTCGAGAGTACATTATTATTTAGGATCAAGATCGTGATCATTCATAAATGTACATAAATGTATTACTCTTCAAAGCGACAAAACCCATGAAGTGTGCATCCTTTTCCTATAACCTTAAAATCTAGGTATAACAAACTTTTGAATGTCCTATAAATCAATATAATAATAATAAGAGTCTGTCTATACGGGGCGAATCGCGTACGCGAAAACTCCTCTCTCTCTCTCAATTTACTCAATTAGCGTACGCGAAATCCAGTGAAGTTTTTTCCCCGGGACGCATCTTCGTTACAACAGTAATTTTACATAAAAGTAGGGGTAAGTGGGCGGCCTGCGGCCGCAGCTCAGGATTTAAACCCGTCAGACATCCAACACCGGCTTCGCGGCGGCCTTCGGCCGCGGATCAGTACATAAATTAATCAAGTTCCCCGGGGGAAAAAACTTCACTGGATTTCGCGTACGCTAATTGAGTTTCGCGTACGCTAATTGAGTAAATTGAGAGAGAGAGAGGAGTTTTCGCGTACGCGGAACGCCCCGTATAGACATTTCCTAATAATAATATGCATATTTTTTTTATATTTTTACTTTGTACTAAAAAAATAATTTAAGATTAAAATTTCAACTTTTTCTTTTTTCAGCTGATGAAGTTCAAAGAAGATGGAAACTACTTAGGGAAAGATATGTAAAACAAATGAGAGCACGCGAACGCGGATCAAAAACGGGAACGCCAATCGGTGATTGGAATTTTTTAGAGAAAATGCAGTTTTTAAAGCCATGCGTATCAAAAAGGTGAGTGAAGCAGGATTTCACAATCAAAATTTTTCTCTTTATAAATTTTGAATTTAAATTCTACAGGTGCTATGTTGAAACCGTTGTAAGGCCCGATGATGACGAAACTATGGTAAGCGATGTTAACACCACGAATACTTTTGAAATCGTTGATGTTGCTTTAAATAAAAGTGAACATGAAGAATCCTTCGAAGGTGCTCTTAAGGCTTTTACAAACACGGCACAGTTATTACAAAACAATTTAAAAGAATTACAAGCAGAAAGAACTTCTGTAGAAGGGAGGTTTGCAAATTTAATTGAGGCTTCGCTTATTGAAATGGAAGAAGATGCCAAAGATGAGGCAATGGAAAAAATATTTGAAATTATAATGGATGTAAAACGAAAGTATAAAAGAAAAAAAACCATCTAAATTATATTTAATTTTCGTTTTAAATATGTAGTATGAATCATAATTACTAAGGCAACGTCCACACTAGATTAATTTCATTGAACTACCAACAATTAAATCAATTAGATTGAACCATCAACATTGTTTAAAAAAGAATCGAAGATTGTTAAAAGTTTACAAGTTGTAATCAAACATGTTACATTACGTTTGCAAGATTTTTGATAGCAATATCTAACAATTAGTAAATGGTGTAATTTGGGCATCGAAATTATTGGGGGTTATCATGAATAAATATTGCCGGGGAATTTTTTTCAGTCTACCATGCATTCTCCATTGCAGTCTGAGAAAAATTCTTAAGGAATATTTATTCACAATTTTTTATTTTGAAAACGTGTTAAATGAAACTGAAATTTCATTTAAAGAGCAAGCGGAAAGATCTGGAGAAAAATTAATTCGAATATTACGATATTACATAATTTCAATTTAAAAGTAAAAAATTAAAATTAGTTAAAAGGAAACAGATATTTTAATGAATACGGCAACACTGCAAAAATTGCAATGAAACGTCAGAATTTCACTGTTGTTTTGACAGACGACCAAAAATTTGACATTTCAACCAAAAGTTCTAAAGTTCTAATGTTTTATTTTATTTTAAGTTAATTAGGAATTTTAGTTGTAATGATCATTAAACGATTGTTTTTTTTTTTAAAAAGAAGTGGTTAATCATGACAAACATGGGGGAACATCACAAGCGGCAGGAATACTGCAGAACACGGCTTCAGTATCGTCAGGGAAAACATTTGACCGCGGTCAAGGTAAAGTCAAATGAATACATCTTAAGGATGAGTACAATTATTAACTTAAGGCACTAATCTATTAGGTTTACACAGTCGCTAATGAATCGGCCCATCTTTTAGTATTCGGAGTACCCAAAATTAATTTAAAACAAGAAGTAAAACGAGCATTTCAGCGGTTTGGCTCTTTGGATTTTTGTAGGTGTGTCACTGAGGAAGTGGGCAAGAACGGTAAAAATAAATTGATTGAATTATGCAGCAAATCGTTTGATATTATTTTCTTTAAGCACTCTAGTTGATTTAGAGCTTTTCACCGATGTTTATCATGTAAAATTTGAAAAACTTCAACATGCCAGACGTTCCAAGCGCTTTCTAGACGCTCAAGAGTTTTATGGAGGAATATTGCACATTTCTTATGCACCTGAATATGAGTCGACTGATGAATTACGATACAAGCTACATCAGCGAAAGTCGGAAGTCGAATATAGAATACGGTTGAACGAAAGAATGGCTTCAGAAGGTACTGCAAAAACGGATTCAGTTAAGCAAGATCATGAATCTTAGCCAAACTACTCACATAACATTTATTTAAGGAAATGTCTATACGGGGGGACTCGCGTACGCGAAAACTCAATTTAGCGTACGCGAAATCCAGTGAAGTTTTTTCCCCCGGGGAACTTGATTAATTTATGTACTGATCCGCGGCCGAAGGCCGCCGCGAAGCCGGGGTTGGATGTCTGACGGGTTTAAATCCTGAGCTGCGGCCGCAGGCCGCCCACTTACCCCTACTTTTATGTAAAATTACTGTTGTAACGAAGCTGCGTCCCGGGGGAAAAACTTCACTGGATTTCGCGTACGCTAATTGAGTTTTCGCGTACGCGAGTCCCCCCGTATAGACAGACTCTTTATTTATTTAATACTTTGAATAATATACTTCCAATCATAATTGCATTTAAAAACCTATTAACGTGGGAGCTGCCCACAATCGGAAAATAGAAGAAACCGCTCATTAGGTAAAAGAACATTTTTAATTTGATTCACTTATTTAATTTTTAAGTAGCACAATTTGTACGAAAGTTCTTTAACTTCAAAGCGTACAAGCATAATTGTTTTAGAACATTGCAATTAAACCAAAATTTTTACGTATTCAATACTATTTAGTTTTTCGCCAGTCATGATACATGCTAAGAAAGCGTATCCGTCGTTGCCAAACATCGGAACCATAAAAAGCCCAGAAACTGCGAATTAGAAAATGAAAATTATATATACATACATTTATAGTAGTGGCTCTTGTTAGACAAAATAACATACATGCCGAAAAGAGCGCCACCTAAATGAGCAGCATGATCGAAGAATTTCCATCCTAGTAAGCATCCTGCCAGGTCAATTCCCATTATAACTTTGATCGCCTTAAAATAAAATATGATGCTTTATATATTTTATTTTTATAAAATGCAGTTGTACCTATACTTACAGAGCCTGCGGAAAATGTCACCATTGGTAGGAACAATATACTCAATTGTGTATCAGGATATTGCGCACAAACAAAAGCCAAAATAGCCATAATAGCACCAGACTAGGAAAATTAAAAATGATTACTAAGCTCACAACAAAAGCGTCCACTGCTAAACACTAACCGCTCCCAAAGACATTCCTGCTTGCGCTGAGACTGCCTTATATAATATACTAGATAAACTCGCTATAACGCCAGCACTCAGGTACACAGCCAAGAATTGCTCTTTGCCAAGTGATAATACAGCTGCATTGGAGAAACTATGCAATACGTACATATTGGCGAAAATGTGAAATGTTGAGTAGTGACTGAAAGTTGAGAGGAACATTGGCCAACAGACGGCACCTACGATTTACAGAAACAAAGTTTACTTAGTTTCTTATTTTAGTGTTCATCATAAAACTTACGTCCTGCAGGATTAGAACAAAAATAAGTCATCATTGTATTCTTTAATCTCGGCACCCGCCACATAGCAAATACCAGCAAATTTAGCGCACATAATGGCGCAAAGACTTTTTCGCCTGGTGTCAATTGATCCCATAATTGCTGAACTTCATGCTTAAGATTTTTCCAATAACCTGATGTTTCGTTTTGCTTTTCCTTTCGCTTTAGCCATGGAAATTTATGTTGACGCGCTTTTTCCAACATCATATTTCGCGTATTTTCGTATTCCATGACAGTGGCACCCAAAAAACAACCAGCACTAAACTATTAGAATTCAGAACATGACGGAGGAATTGTTAACCAAACTTGTTGCAGTTTAACTTACCGCTCCAGTAAAGACTAACGCCTTAACCACATTTCCCGGTGGTACGGACCCACTTCCAAATGCCATGTTTTCAAAAGGTGTTGCTTGTATTGTAGTAGGTGTGCGTGGTGGGGCTAAACGAGATCTGCTTGTGCGTAGGGAACGTATCGCTAAAATATGCAGTCGTGGATGAGAATGATGCAATAAGAAATTGGTGGTTACTTTAGGTAAGCTAAACATTGTTGAGAGGCTGAAATATTAATTTTGTGACGTAATTATAAACATAACAGTGGACTTGTAAATTTTCTTACGATATTTGTTTTTGCCAATTTCTGCAAAGGATTCTTTGCGTTAACATTTTGCTGGTTTTCTGTTTATTAGGCTAAATTATCACAAAATTTATAAAACTTTCTACACTTCTTTGACATCTTGCAGTATTTTGACATTTCAGAAGAGTTGCCAGTTGCGTGTTCTGCATGTTGGTAGCATTGTTCAGCTTAAAAAATAAAAACAAATTCAAACGAACAGGGCTACTTCGAGACGTCATTTGTCACATACGTCACATAAAAATTTGTTTTCGATCAACGACTTGATAATTCTTTTGCAATTTTCTACATAAATTTAATAATTAAAAACAATTAGTAAATTGCAACGATATCTTCAACAAAATATATATGCTATAATGAGTGATAAATGAAAAAGCAAATGAGCACAGCTGTGATAAGAGTAACAAGAATGAAAAAATAACACGACTCTACAAAATTTGTACGTGGTAAAAAAAAGTAACAAAAAATAAAAAATAAATTTATTTTTGGAAATTAAGCCATTTTCATCAAATTAAAAGCAGTGCAATAAACAACATTCTTCGAAGCATTAAAAATTTTTCCATAAAGTGACAAAATAGTGAAAATATCTTTTTTCAATATGAGAAGGCAAAGGTAAATAAATACTTGTAGCTTATTTAGCTTGACAATTTAACCATTTCTTTTCAATTTGTAGACGACCTCATCACGCATATGAAGATGACAATGATCAACATCATTTCGTTAATGGCCACAGCGATGATTTACTGCAAATGGAACGTTTACAATCGAGTTCGCAACAAAAATTTGAAAATACCATCGAGGCTAAAGTAGAAGAAGGCGATACCTTGCAAGCATTGGCTCTTAAATTTCATTGTACTGTAAGTTAAATAAAGCAATAAATGCATATTGTAAATTACTGTTTTGCTCTATCAACAGGTGCCCGAAATTAAACGCTTAAATAAAATTGATAAAGATAATGAAATTTATGCACGTAAGGTCATTAAAATACCTGTTACTGTGCATTCTATTCTGTTGGAAACTCTACCAATAGTACACAAAAGCGGTAACAACAGTCCAAAGCAATTGCCTTTAGATGAGCAAGAACCGAACATTACGCGCAATCCATTGGAAGAAGCAAAAATTATGTTGGAGGAAAAACTCTTGGTAGCGTCTGTTAATGCGGCAGGTGCCGCAACGCCCACTGCCGTAGATAGTAATACAATCAATACTACCACGTATTATTCAGATGACGGTGAGTTCCAAAAACAAAAGTTCAATTTTGCTTATGAATTTCTCAAACGTGTTTTCTTAGCCAGAAAACATGAAGTCAAATAAAAAGTATTTTTGAGGTCCAAACTAATATTATAATAATAACAAGAAGGACTAGTTTGGAGATAGGTGCTTAACGATAAAAGCTTTTATACAAGCCAGTTCCGTAATTCGTGTGTTTTTAATTACTTTTCATTTGGGAGGCTTTTTGATGGAAAAGTATTAGAATCTTTTTTGTGTGGAATTACAGGTTCTACAAATAACATTGATTTGCATTAACAAAAATAACCGTTTGAAAATATTCTTGAAAAAAAAACTCAAAAAGCCGAAAAATTCGACTGTATCAAATATTTCCGAAGCGGTTACTTTTTCGTAAATATAAATAAATATTTGTAGAACCTGTAATTATCCACAAAAAAGATTGTAATACTTTTTATCGTGTGACTCACGTTTTTCATCAAAAAGCCTCCTTAGTGAAAAGTAATTGAAACCACGCGGATTTCTGAACAGGCTTGATAGCATACTTTTCTTTTATATACCTCAACCAATTACAAAATTTTTTAACGATTTTTTTTTTTTTTGGATAGACGAGTGCCAGGTAGAGCTTACCTTTACCTGGATTGATTCGTGATCTAATACAAGAGTTTCAAATTAAAGTTTTATCTGAAAAGATTAACTTCTGATAAATCGAAATCCATTTGATATGAAGACTGAGGGTTTTATATTGTTGAACTTAGCTTCAATTCTAATTCGGTTGCCAGAGTGAAATCCATTGAAAAATAATGTTTGAAAGTATGTTACTGTTTCAAGACCAGGCAAAAAATTTAGAAAGGTGAAAGTCTACAGCTATACTTCAATGATCATTTACCAGACGCTCTTTCTCAGTTTTTGAAACCACAATCCTTTCCACTCAAGCATGGGTATCAAGCCAGTTTTACAAAAGCATACTGTTCGTTAATGGCTGACCATAAGTTTGCTAATGCAGTTGGACATTTTTTTGAAACTGGCCAACTCGTGATTTTCCTTTATTAAAATTTACCCAAAAATTTTTGTTTCTGTTTCGGTATGCTTCATATAAATTGTATGGACATGAAACAAACAAAGACGGTAAATGAAGAGCTGACACTCGCTGACGTTTCCAGCGGAGATTTACGAGGTGATTTGCGGATGTTTCGAGATATAGCTCTTAATCACGACATAAGTCATGTGACTTACAGTGCAAATAAAAATCTAATTCTGAGTTTTTTTTCAAATGTGCGTATAAATCTCAGCAGAGCTGCCAATTTTGGCTATAAATGACATTAAAAACAAAGCAAATGGAAGAAAAAGAAAAACAACTCTTATTTTCCCGCTTATGACATTTGCTGTCAAAAATAAATGTCTTTCGGCCGGTGGGAACGGGTAGGATTTAACGAAGAGATTTACAGATCCCATCTCAGCAAAATCTCCGTTGGAAACGTTGTATAAAGCTAAATTAACGTATTGCAGTAACGTATAATGCATTTTTAATTGTATTACATCGAGACTCTTAGGCCAGATTCACGAAAGTGCAAATTTTTTTAGTTTTGGACAAATGTGGTTTTCCTTTACAAAATGGTTCAATAAAGAAATAAAGCGGTATCTGAAGTGGTTCAACTGGAAAATGCCAAGTTTATAAACACGAAAAATTTCAAGTAGCTGTAGCTCAAATTTAACAATTTTCACTTTAGTGAATCTGGCCTAAGAGTGAAGATATATGAAAATTAAGTCCGCTTCAAGAAATAAATCTCGCTAAAGATTTAATTTTATGTTATTTATTTGTATATGTAATTAGATGACCGAAGTACCTTACTGCTTATTACAAAAGAGTAGATTAGAAGTACGACTTTTAGAAAACTCAATACATTTTTGTTTTGTTAAAGCTTTAGTTTTTTCTGCTTCTGCGTAGTAGCATACTTATTTTTTTTTTCAAAAGCTCTGTTTTTGACGACAGTTTATCTATGCTTGTCCTAAGCACACTAAATGTTAAATTCATACGTTTCTCAGAATCACAAGAACAGATAAACTGTCGTCAAAAACACGGCTTATAGCCTGTTACCACCGAAGATTTAGCTTCGCTGAGATTAGTAATTCACATCGTCAAATCCTATCCGTTTCCACCGGCCAAAATAGATTTATTTTTGTCAGTAAATGTCAGAAGCAGTTAAATTAAACTTGTCTTTCATTTTCTTCTTAATAATTATCTTCAATTTGCTTTGTGCATAATGCCAATTGTTAAAGTCCAGTTGTGTCACTATATCGAAAATTGCCAAAATCGGTAGCCTTGCTGTGATTAATGCACAGACTTAAGTTAAATCTCAGCAGAAATAGATTTATTATTGTATTGTATGGGATCAACGCCCAGATTTAGCGCTAAATCCAGAAACTACCTTAAATCACCTTTTACATCTGCGGTTTAAACATGCTATTGATCTAAATTTCATAATTTATTTGCATGGATAAAAACGTTTCTTAATTAAATAATCTATACGTCTGAACAGCAACACTGTCATGTTCCACTTTTACTTGTCCCTTTGGCAGCTGTCAAGAGTTACTTCAAGTCAACGTTGATTTGTACGGTCAATTTGTTTAGTCATTCTGAAATTGAAACAAAAACGCTGTAATTTTTTCGCAAATACGAAAAATTTTCTATTTAATTAAAACTTTAACGTAATATATTCGAGAAAGATGCCCGATTATCTTGGAGGTGATCAACGTAAAGTGAAGCATGATGAAAAAGAGGAAAAGGAAATAAAATCCCTTGATGAGGGTGATATCGAATTGTTGAAAACTTACGGCCAGAGTCAATATCACAAAGCAATTAAAACCATCGAGGAGGACATACAAAAGGCTGTAAAACAAGTGAACGAGCTAACGGGCATCAAGGAAAGTGATACTGGACTGGCTCCACCCGCGCTATGGGATTTGGCTGCCGATAAACAAATCTTGCAAAATGAGCAACCGCTGCAGGTAGCGCGTTGCACCAAAATTATTAATGCCGATTCAGATGATCCGAAATATATTATTAATGTCAAGCAATTTGCTAAATTTGTGGTCGACTTAGCCGATTCGGTTGCACCAACAGATATTGAAGAGGGAATGCGTGTGGGCGTGGATCGTAACAAATATCAAATACACATCCCATTGCCACCAAAAATCGACCCAACAGTCACTATGATGCAAGTTGAAGATAAACCTGATGTAACTTACAGTGATGTGGGTGGTTGTAAGGAACAAATTGAAAAGCTGCGTGAAGTTGTGGAGACACCATTGTTACATCCAGAAAAATTCGTCAATCTTGGTATCGAACCACCAAAAGGTGTCTTGCTTTTCGGCCCGCCTGGTACAGGGAAAACGCTTTGCGCTCGTGCTGTTGCCAATCGTACTGATGCCTGCTTTATACGAGTCATTGGCTCCGAATTGGTGCAAAAATATGTTGGCGAAGGTGCACGTATGGTGCGTGAACTTTTCGAAATGGCACGTTCCAAAAAAGCTTGTCTAATCTTTTTTGATGAAATCGATGCAATTGGCGGTGCTCGTTTCGATGATGGCGCTGGTGGTGATAATGAAGTACAACGTACTATGTTGGAACTTATTAATCAATTGGATGGCTTTGATCCGCGTGGTAATATTAAGGTTCTAATGGCAACGAATAGACCTGATACGCTTGATCCAGCTTTGATGCGTCCTGGCCGTTTGGACCGTAAAGTTGAATTTGGTTTACCTGATTTAGAAGGCCGCAGCCATATTTTCAAAATTCATGCTCGTTCAATGTCCGTGGAACGTGATATACGTTTTGAGTTGTTGGCGCGTTTATGTCCAAATTCTACAGGTGCAGAAATTCGTTCAGTTTGTACAGAGGCTGGTATGTTTGCCATACGTGCGCGTCGTAAGGTTGCTACCGAGAAAGATTTTTTGGAAGCCGTCAATAAGGTTATAAAGAGCTATGCTAAATTCAGCGCTACACCGAGATACATGACTTATAATTAAGTTATTTTCATATTACATATAAATTCAGTTTATTTTGTTTCTTAGAATTCTTTAAAATACATTTCAAAATAAAAATACATCTTTGTGATGTTAATAAATACAAACATTGCGTGTTATTTTTTGATTTATAATGAAATATACAAGCAATTCTTCGATCTTGTGAGGAGGACAATAGAGCTCAGAAACTTTGAGTGGGTTCTAAGACCAGGGGTCGAATCGAACGTACAACTCGTGACGTTTAATCATGTATTTAGAAATGCGTTCACTGATACGACGATTCAGCCCCAGGCCATTGTATAGTCGTGAATGGAGTTGGAGCTTACTGCGTAAACCACCAAAGGCTGTAAAGTATTGATGTGGATCTCTTGAGTTATCAAAACCGCAGCCGTCCGTAAACATCGTTGAAACGATCGCTGGAACAAGAATCATGAAGATCGGAGAAATGCTAACGGCATCTGTACTTATCGTTATGTTGGGCCTTATGATGAAACTCATTTAAATCTAGGATTTGAGTACTCATGACAGTGCGATTTTCATTGATAAATTCGAGTCAAGTTTACTTTAGTGTCACCTTTTTAAACCTAGTTTATATAATGAAGCTTATAATTCAAAGAAAGAATATATGAGACGTATGAAAAAAGTTTCAATCAGATCTACTTTCGGGGATACGTGTATAGCCATCGGAAAATCCGGATACTAAGAAAACTTTCATTTAAAATTTAGTTTTGACTAAAGCGTATTTTAATTTGCACCTACAACTATGCGAAAATAATTTTACTTAATTTTTTAAACTAACATATAAGTTTTCTCTATTGCTATCCTTAGATCCTCAGAAACATAAAACTTCTACATTTCATCACATTACCAATGATGTGACATCACCACTACTACTAGATGACAGAATACCACAGCCTCGCCCCATACGTGGTCCATCGCTTAGCGCTCTCAACTGGTCTGGCTCGGATTGCGATATGTCATGGGTTTGTCTATTGGTATTCATACTTGCGCTATGTTTTGCAATTCCATTGATTTATGTCATCTACCTGGCGGAACATCCACATCACCACAATTCAACAACACATTGACAATGCAGAAAATTTCATTCATTTTCTAGAATTTACTTCTTAAGGTTTTCTTCTGATATTATTTTTGTTTTAAACTTTACAAAGCTGATGAATTTATTTATAGAAAGGTACGATAAAGATGAGGAAGAAAAAAAAAAAAAAAAAATGAAAAACCAAAATATCATTCCTTGAAAATTGCAAATTTTTACAGAAAAATCTAGGTATGATTGTAAAAAATGTAGTTCAAATTCTTTAATCATTTGATTATCAATTAAATTATACATTTATATATGTATTTAAATCAGTATCTTTTTTAGATTTGTGTGTCTGGTTAAATAATGTAATTAAATTTTATTTGAAACATATTTGTATGGCTAGTTTCTGTTTTATTCTAACGAATGCAGCTTATTTATTTACCCTTTTTTTCTTTTTACTAAAAAAGTGTTTTTTTTTTTTTAAATAATGTACGAATATATACGAATCTGTTATATAATGTTAAAAAAAAAAGAAATCAAAATTCTTCCAAACCCCACTAAAAGCATCATGTAAAAAAAGTATTTTGTAAACAGCAATCAATAAAGCTAAATATTTTATAAAAAAAGTAAAAGTTTATTTTTATATTAGTTTCTTGAAATTCTTTAATTGGCTTTACAATAAATATCGCCCGTAGGAATCTTTGTAGAGTTCGAACCTTTTTACAAGATAAAATATAGCGTGCGTCAAACGTAGGCTTAGAGATGACGGCTAAAAAGGCCTAAGCAAAAGGAAACCCTCTGAAGTAATGGTAAATACGGTTTTACAGGGGGAAGAAATTCCCCATGGAGAGATGTTTGGAGAGCATGATACACTAGTCCGATGGCGATCTTGCTGACGGAGCGTAAATGCTTTTACGTCTCAACCACAAAAAAAAAAAAAAAAAAATATTTAGTTTAAATCTGAATAGGGGTTATAATCGCTACCGTTATCAAAAATAACCTAATCGAAATAATTTCGGTTTTTTCATATATAGCAAGCAGTTACTTCCCCTTAGGACTTACCTTTCCTTAATGTCAATATACCACAGATTTGGTATTATATCCCAATTTTGCGTTGGTAGGCATTTAAATCAAATAAATATCGGTTAACCGAATTATAAATGAAATTCAAATGAAAACAAAACCTAAATAAAACCTTTAGCATAGGGTGACCATTCAGCATTTTGCAGGACAGCCCTGGACTTTGCCCTCTCGTACCAAATTCATGAACGTACCGGAAATGTCACGGATTTTCTACAACAATTTTAGTTTATGAACCACGGGCTATAAAGGACATATCATTGACTAAAGATTATGAACAATAGATCATATATATTGACCAAAAACTATAGATTATGGAACATTGACTATAATGGGCTGATCAAAGATCATATATTATGGACATATCATAGTCCATAGATTACATTGTACTAGTTGAAAATTTGGTCGGACGGGAAATAGATCATTCTTACCTAATTTGGGCATGGGGAATTCAATGGTGTTAACCGTTTTGCTGGATTGGTTCATCGCCCCATACAAAAAGTTCAAATCAAAATTTCGTCTAGAAAGTGGTTTTTTTCATAAAGAATCTTTTATTAAATTATGACGAATCAATGATTCTTCATCAAAAGTATATTTTCCCGTTCAGGATGTATTAATTGGCAATGGAGTTGCTAATTTTTGTATCAATTCATCGGATACTTCTTAACTTTACCCTTAATTTTTACCGAATTTTCTTATAGAGTGGGCGTAAGACGAACTTGAGTATGCGAAAAACTGAGCTGAGTTTCTCATAAGTCTGACTATGAGTAGCAACAAAGTGGATGCTGTCAGGATCTGCGTTGGCCCATGTTTTTAAGCCCCTACCCCGGTCCAGTCCAAATGTGGTTTTCCGTTCTCAGTTTTTATAGCAATTTATGATGGATTGGGACCTTCTTATTATGATTATGATCTTGGTTTTTTTATATCACGTCAGGATCCTGAGTTATCCCTGCACAAAAGTAAAAAAATTCACTGTTTTGAGGTCTATGCAAAACTATATAACAAAAACAGCAAATAATAAAATTAATTTTTGTAAATGACTACGGATAGCAAAAATTACCATTAACAAGCCGTACTTTAACTATTTTTCAATTGGGTCACCACATCCTGAGTAATAAGCCTTTAAAAACAGGATATCTCACAATAACATCCAAAGGCTATTTCCGGAACGATAACTAAAAACTTTAAATTTTATTAATTTTATTGCAAAAATTTCAAGCTTTAAAGAACAAAATCATATGAAAAATGACAGTTCTATTCTAGATTTAGTGAATAAATGACTGCGAAAAAATTAAAATTTTAAGAATATTCGGAAAAAATTAACTTTAAAGTGAAAAATATCCACTAAATTGATTTAAAAAATAGCAATTCGAATGTCTATTAACTCATCATGGAAAGGAAAATATACTTCTGATGAAAAATCATTGATTTATCAGAAGTTACTAAGAGATTCTATATGAAAAAAAAACCTCTTTCTAGACGTAATTTTGATTTGAACTTTTTGTATGGGGTGAAGAACCAATTCAGCAAAACGGTTAGCACCACTGAATTCCCCGTACCCGAATTAGCTAAGTATGACCTATTTTCCGCAAGACCAAAAACAAAGGTCCCAAAAACTAGTACAGTGTTATCAACCATAGAACATAAAAGACGGATCATCTATATTATATATATAAATGTAGTGTGCAGGTATTGCAAATTTTGATATAAAACTTGGTGCGTGGATACATGTTTTTACTCCCAATCAACGTGCAAAAAGTGGAGTGGATTGAGCAAGGGGGTGTTGCATCTTTCACACAAAAAAAAAAAAAAAGACTTTAAATGCTTTATCTCTGTAGGAATAGCAGCTTTTGCCATAAAACTTGGTTCATAAATAAAAATAGTGTCAAAATTTGTTTGAATGATAAATCTTTGTACCTACTGGAAAAGGGCAGAACAACGTTTGCCTGGAACGCTAGTAGACCATATATTTGAACCACAGACCATAAAGAAAAGATCTAGATCATATATTATAGACCATAGACCATAAAGGACAGATCATAGATCATATATTATGGACCACTGACCATAAAGAAAAGATCACAGATCATATATTATGGACTATGGACCATACACAACAGATCATAGATTATATATGATGGATCTTGGACCATAGACCATAAAGAACAGATTATCTACCATAGACTATAAAAGACAAGGGTCGAACCATGTGTTTCACATGTATTTCGCATTATTAAATATATGGTTTATGTCACCAATTGACGGTTCACGGATGAGGCGATTCAGCCCCAGTTCATAGACCTTAGATTATTTACCATAGACCATATAGAGCATATACTTGGACCATAGACCATAAAGCTCATATATTGTGGGCTATTACTTTGTCCTCAACCGTATTGGCCCATCCAGAAAATGTTTAGCCTATATTAATTTTATCATGTGTAATGGTATACACGTAAGTACGTATAACCGATATACGTTTTGGATGTAAACCCTGATTCTGACTATTTAATCTCGGAATCAAAAAACTTATTGTTATCAGACTTACCGTTTGTGGTTTCATACTAAAAACGAAAATCTTTGGCAACAGAAAACGTATGTATGTATGTATATTTGAAAACAATATAATGACTTCCCAGCAAACATTTTCAATCGCGGACAATCTTCCATATTTTTGGCGATGCATTTAAAGCTCTTCTACGCGAGCTTTCCGCGATAAAAATTTTCCGCGAGTAAAAGAAGATTCCTCCTTACACTCTTCTGGAAGATTATTGCGAATCAAACATCTTCGCGATGAATATACAACTCTTCCAGGCGAGTTTTACGCGACAAAACTTCAGCGCGAGTAACAGAGGATTCTTCCTTACACTCTTATGGAAGATCATTGCGAATCAAACATCTTTGCGATGAATATACAACTCTTTCAGGCGAGTTTTACGCGACAAAACTTCAGCGCGAGTAACAGAAGATTCCTCCTTACACTCTTCTAGAAGATCATTGCGAATCAAACATCTTCGCAATGAATATACAACTCTTCCAGGCGAGTTTTGCGCAATAATTTTATTTTCAAAAAATGGGTCCAAAATGGTCACTTAGAGTGGTCGAAGACATCTCTGATCATATCCGAAATCTGTTTTCGACCTTTCCCTATCGATTGGTGCAATAAAAATTTTTCACCGAAAAGGGCCCAAATCGGTCACTTAGAGGGGTCGGAGACACCCCTGGACATGTCCAGAATGTATTTTCGACCTTTCCCTATCGATTGGTGCAATAAAATTTTTTCACCAAAATGGGCCCAAATCGGTCACTTAGAGGGGTCGGAGACACCCCCGGACATGTCCAAAATCTATTTTCGACCTTTCCCCATCGATTGGTGCAATACATTTTTTTTACAAAAATGGGCCCAAATCGGTCATTTAGAGGGCCCGGAACCAAATCTGGTTATGACCAAAATATATTTTCGACCTTTCCCCATCGATTGGTGCAAAAAAAAAAAAATTCATAAAAAAAAGCCCAAAACGAATAAAAAAAGATTCGACTAAGTCTCTTCTGGATGATGGTTTGAAATCGAACTTCTTTACGAATAACCAACAACTCCTTCAGACGAGTTTTACACGATACAAGATGGCCGACTACGACATGACGTCATCTCCTGAGAAATTTCGAAAAAATTAATAATTTTTTTTTTCTAAAAGGCAATATTTCTGAGGCCCGGAATTTTTCACGAAGCAAAATGTCAAACTACACGGTATATTTTTAACGGCACATAAATTTTAACAGTTTATTGTACAAAAATTAGCAATTTCTTATGAAATTATTTTTATGTCGCCATTTCATATTTTATTTTTTTTTTCAAGTTTTTTTTCGCTTTGAAAAACATGTTGCGGAGTCGTCTGTTGACCCTTCCTGGGGATCATTTGCAGATTTATCTTGGGGAGTCGCCAGATGACTCTTCCTGGGGATCGTTTGCGGATTCATTTCGGGGAGTTGTTAGAGGATTCTTCTAAAACAATCGTATTCGGCCGGACAATTTCTCACGCCTGAACATTCGCGGAAGAGTCGAATGCGACTGTCGCGGACGATTGATTTAATCGTCTAGGCGAATCGAATACGATTCTTCCGCGATTGAAAATGTTTGCTGGGTTACTATACATATAGGTCGTGACTTAATACATACATAGTTAAGACTTAATAACGTAATTAAAATGTTTATTATTCAGCTTAGATCTTTTCGATAGTTCACTTAAAATACTATAAGGAGAAATACTTTAACTTTAAAATACTTTAGGATAAGATGATTTCTTATTTGTTGTATGTTAATGAATGAAGCACAATTAAATCTTACATTTCGATTTTTTTTTAGTACAAATGGCACAATTTGGTAATTTTTTTTTCTTTTTTTACATTTTTAGCAAAGTACAACTTAAAATATCTAGTATATTATTTTTTCGTTTTTTCATAAAATAATATCTAAATAGAGTACATTGTATCCATACTTATTTTAACTAAGGAAAAAACATGGAAAAATCCACACATCCAATATTTACTTAAACTTTAAATTCTCAAAGAAAGCAATATTACTTTTTAAAAAGCCGGCACGCAATGGTGATGGACTTGTCTTTTCAGCGGCAGCTTTAGAGTCTGTGGTTTCTTGGTGTGTGGGGGGATCGCTAACATGAAAAAAAAAAAAAAGATGATTATCAAAACTCATAAATAAATTTTCAAATCGAATGTATTACGTCTCTAAGGAAGATAAATCTGAAGCTATAGTAGCATCTTCAGTTGCTTCTGCAGACGATGGACTAGCCTCTAAATGTTGTTTTGTTGGCACTGGAGGTTGCATTGATTTCAAAGGTGTTGGTTCCATTATAATACTTTCTTCACTTGGTGTTATGGTTGCCTTAAGTTTTGGCTTTAAGGAAATGAAAATATATATTATTTATTCACTTAAAAAAAAAAAAAAAATTAAAAAAAATGGAGCGAGCTTTTTATTTCTTATACATATGCAATCTTATGTACTTTTTGACGCTGAATCTGACTGCATTCTCAGAATTTTCAATATATCTGCAGGATTTTGAGATATATTTGCTAGAAAATGTTTTCGAATAGCCATACTCTTTCCAATCAAAATATAATTTATAACTTTTCAATAGGGCTCTTACTTTCTGAGTTATAATCCTTTGAAGAGAAGCTTTTTGAGTGCCTTACAAAGAACAATATATTTTGGGGGCGTGTTATCTCCCATTTTTTACCTCAGGGCCTTCCACTTATTGGCTCTAACATATTCTATACCCTTCCTAATGGGAGCTTAAATACCTTCTCTTGGAAATGTTTCAAGATATATTTTGAGAATATGGCTATTCGATGCTGTAAAAAGAATTTCTTAGTTGTTTCTTGGAACAGATGTCGGTTTACATTATTAGCTATCAACAAGCATGGATCAGACGACATTGTTAGTTTGAGCTTACTTCTCAATGTGTTTTAGTAAAAACAACAACAAAATTGCAATAACAAAGCAAAACACATAAAAGAAAAAAATCATAATATATAAGTATATGGCTGGTTTCGTTACATTTGAATGATCACCACAATCATATCATCAGGCGAATTTGCCGACATCTAGAAGAACTTGACATGCATATGATATTTAAACATTTGCATAGATTTGATGAGAATTATAGCAAAGAGCAAACATAACACATGCACAATTTTTTTATTTTCCCTTTCTATACATCGCCCAGTTGGAATTTCATTTTTTCCTGTAGCTACGCCATAAGCTTGAAAACAGCACTTTCTCAAACTTCAAGCAAGGATATCTCGAAACCCTGCAGATTCAGCGTCAAAAAGTATATAAGACCGCATATAAGTAATAAAAAATTCATTTCATTTTTTTTTTTGCGTGCCTGCCTGTGTTATCATTACCTTAACAGGCCATTTCATTTCGATTGATGAACGTTTATGTGATGTCATGAGAAATGCTTGTGCCAGCGCTTTCACAGAAGGCAAAGCTTGAGCAACGTCTTCCTCAATAGTTTTGCGTTCAACAGGTGTCGGCGGTGGCTTAAAATAAAACAACAAATTTATACATACTATACTATAACTATGCTAAATAACATCGCCTACCACATCGTTTTCATCGAATGACAACACTTGACTTGGATCAATCAATTTACGTTTGGGTTGTAAAAATTTGAATGCTGTCGGTGTTGAGCCTCTTGTTGGTGTATATGGTGAGATTAGGACACCAGCTGCGCCGAGTGTTATCGCCGCATCACCGCTATTACTGCCAATTGATGTCGAAATGGCTAATTGTGTAGGGCGTGTCTTGCGTTCGACTGGCGGTGCATCCAAAATTGTATTCGATGATTCTTCTACTGATGCAGACTGCTGCGTCAAAGCAGTTGAAAGTTGTGGCGTCGTATTCGAGCTTTGATCACGTATAATTGTGGTTTCCTGTTTCTTAAAATCATAAATACGTATTGTATCCGAATCATCACTTGTCGATTGTATGGACTGATTGGATTGTGTGGATTGTGTTTCAAGCGATGCTGGTGACGGGTCTTCCACCACTTGCGCTGGTATTGCTTGGAAAATATGATCATCTTGATTTGGATTTGCAGTTGTATTTGCAATTTGAGCCTTTCGAGATATCATGATTCATTTTTTGATTTTGTTTTTATGTTTTTGAGATAGTACAGGTAGAGGAGTTATGTTTAAAGTTGTGGAAATTATGTGATTTAAGAGAATATTTGTTTATGTAGAGGGAGAACATGTTGTATGGAAAGAGAGAAAGTTAAGAGAAAATATTTTTCGTATATTAAAGTTAGTAGAAGCATTTTATTATTTATGTATGTACTTATTAATATATGTCTGTATAGTAGGTATGACTTACGGTTAAGTTAATAAAATGTGAACTGTGTGCTTGATTTGCATGTAGAAACTTTTCTATAATATCTAAAGCAACTAAAAACTAACTAAAAATTACTTTAAGCTTCTTGAGGATATGGTAACTGTGGCAGCTTTGAGCGCTAAACACAGCTTTGGCAGATTGTGGCAACTCGATATGTGAATGAATGGAGATGACGTTTTACAGGATAATACGCGATAAAATCCTAGACATAAGAGATTTATCAGAAGAAAAATCGATTCAGCAGCGAGAGACCTAGATTGCATCAACAAACAGGAAAAGAGAGAGCTGATGTAGCACGACGAGTGCGAGATTCGCGTATAGCAGTAGGTGATAGAGTACTGCTCAAGAACGTGATTTTCCCGACGAAGTAATGATAGCAAACGGCGATAAGGTCATCAGACGAAATATAAGCCATGTGAAAACATCCCTTCAACCATTGTTCCTGATGATGTTACAGTTCCAGAACCACAGACGACACCATCATTACCTCAGCCAGCTGATATGGACCTACTAAAGTCAGCCCACAGTTAGTAAGGGCAGCAGAAGATGCGTCCCAGGATAACGAACAAGGATTTAAATTAAAACTGAAAAAGGTGGGAGGGATGTGGCAGCTCTGAGTGCTAAACACAGCTTTGGCAGACTGTGGCAACTCGATATGTGAATGACATCGGAGATGACGCTTTAGTTATTACTTAACCGTGTAGCAGAGAGTGACGTGTGCCTTACTGTGAAAATAATTATACCATTAAAAAACAATAAATAACTATTTAGATTAAAATAAGATAACTTTTATTGTTCAATATTGGAAGAGTGGAGTGCTACAGTAACAAAGCAATTAGCAATTTGGCTCCTACCAAGAATAAACATTCTCAAGAATTTTTTCTTAGACTGAAAGATAGTCTGATAGCCTCGTCGATAGATCAGGGAAGTGCTCGAGTTCACGCATAGGAAAAAAAGGTAATATTCTGTAATCCACACATCTCCCCCTCATAAAAAAGAGCTCTGGTTCATGGTTCCTGCCGATATAGGCCAGCGACCAGCACAACATCGTGGAATATTTTTTCTGAAGATTTGAATATCTTCGAAACTTCTGAATAGGGCTGAATAAGTTTTCCGCCATTTGATCGCAAATAATCTGAGGATCCTGAGACCCTTAATTTGATCAACGAACTTCCAATTTATTTTAAAACACTTTTCTGCATATTTTGATAGAACAAAAATCGTAATTTAAAACTATAATTAAGTAAGAACAGCGGTCTGTTTCTCGTAATCGTAATTTCTATGAACCAATTCCTGTGACTAAAGTGTGCGTGTTTTTTTTTTCAATGTTATAACCCTGTAGGACCGGATGAGACAAATGCTTCAATAGTCCCATCTTTGGCTTAGTTGTTTTGTAAGTAGTCCTGAATGGAATACGTGTACAGCTAAAACAAGAAAAAACTCACTAAAATAACAATTGTAACTAAAATGGTCCAAATGCAATGCAAAGTCGGTCATTTGTATCAAAAGTGGTCCATTTGTACATCGAATGTG
Source organism: Calliopum simillimum (assembly GCA_951812925.1). Lineage (NCBI taxonomy): Eukaryota > Metazoa > Arthropoda > Insecta > Diptera > Lauxaniidae > Calliopum > Calliopum simillimum. Next base: position 109,234,232 of record OX638370.1, read on the forward strand.
TCAATGAAATTATAACGTTACTGACCATGTGGTGTTTGGTGGCAATTCATCAAATGTGATGAAAAGTAAACGATAGTGTAGCGGTCGACCGAATTGCGTTGCACTGAGAGACCTGGGTTCGAAACTTCCACTCGGTAATTTTCAATTTAAATGTTTCAATTTTTATGCCACTAAAATAATAATGGAAAACCCTTTACCTGCACTAGGATTCGAACCCAGAACACCATGCTCAGAAATATATAACAAAATCTTTAGCACATCGGCTGTAGAATCTTGTGACGTTTTTGTGTGAAATTCATGTATAAATCAAATTTTTTGAAATTGATTTTGGAATAAGAGACAATTGGCTTTTTTCTGGTCTCAATGTAATGCATAAGGAGACAATTGGATTCGTTCAATGACAAGCAATGCAATGGGTCGTTCCCACGGCGTAGTATACAAACTAGTTTTGAAATACAAGTAGTCTGTGGTCCCACAGATAAGTTTTTATAATAAAAATGTATGGAACTTAAATATTAATAAATACAATTAAATATACAAAAACGTGCATGAGCTGCAATTTTGAAAATTCTAAATTTTGTTAATATGTTAAATTATTATTTACATACATTTGCATGTATGTATGCATGTTGCCAATCTATATGAAACAAATGTTGTTAGTAAAATTTAACCAAAAAGTTTGCCCAATATTATTTGTATATTTTTTTTCGCTTATATTTTGATACGCGAAAGGATGTTTTGCTAATACACGTAATAAAAATGTTAAAACTTTCTTACAAAACATACATATATGTTTATATTTTACTTACCACTATGCAACCTGCCTGATTTACAAAAAAAAAAAAAAACTAAAATTTTACTAAAAACATTTGTTTCGTTGTTTAATGTTTTTTTTATTTTGGAATTTTTCATTGATATATAACATAATTAACTAATTATAAGTGTAAGCATAATAAATGTACTGCTTGTGCTAATTCACATATACAGAATATAAAATTAATTTTAGTACTCATTTACAATGTGGCCACAAGGCAAAACTGCACAAATTCTACGTATAAGCATAGTATTTTTAACAATTTATGTTGTTTTGCCTTCTAGCCACCGGTTTACAAAAAATAAAAATAATAATTTAAGGCATAAAAGTTATAATAAAAAAAAAATATTTTATATTTTCTAGCAGTTTTAATGCTTAAAATGAGTTTAAAACATAATACAATAGAATTATCTATTTAAAAATATAATATCGAAAAGCAATTGCTGTTAATAGAGTGTTGTTAAATTGTGCAGTTATATTGTTCTACTAAATATTGTGCATTTACGGAGAGAGAGAGAAAAAAATAATTAGCTAATGGCACAAAATTATTAACAATGAATTGGTAATTGATTTGTAATATGTCACTCAGCTACAACATTGTACGTAAATTGATTGTGAATATGCACTGAAAGCGAAAGTTGTTGCAAAATTGTTTTTCACGAATTTGTTCTAGGAGTGTAGGAGGTCTATTACTTTGTAAAACATGCATTAAGTACCAAAAATCGCTGCATAATTTTTTAGTAAGCATTTTTTTTATAAGACTACAGGCATTTCAGACTTCGTTTGCCAAATGCTCAAGATATCATGTCTGTTATGTATTTAAGACTTAATAGTGGAATGCACATTTATGCACGTTAAGATGGGTCAACCAACATTTGTACAAAAAAAAGTTGTTTTCTGTAAACCACTGAAATATGTTCCTTTTCTCATTGTTAGACTTTTACAAAAATATCACAGGCACAAAAAATAAAAAAATCATACACATATGTATGTTTAGTCAATTGTAAACTATCCTATCTTTTTTTATAATTTTTTGGAGACATAAACATAGTTCAGAACTCTATTTCTATTAAAGTTTGCAGAAATTATATATATTCCATATTTTTATTTCATGTGCCTGAGTATTTTGACTTTGGTGAAAACTTAAATTATAAAATCTTTAAGTTCTGTATTAAAAGCTTATGGAAAATTGCTTTCGGTCCCAGAATAATGATTTTACAAATTAGCGACAAATTTCTCATTTCAAGCATTTCATCCGTTTTTTATACGAACACGCATAGTCCCCAAAAGTAGGGATAAATTCCCCGCAGTTGGCAACGCAACTCCATTGCTAAATTAAACTATGCCGCACTGCTCATAGCTGTCAAATTCTTTTGTTCTGCTCTTTAGTTTTTTCTTTCGTTTGTTAACAACCTTTGAAATAGCATTGGCTGCAGCATAAAATTAAAAGTTTTAATTCTCAAACTGAATAAAGTTCAAATCAATAAATTAAAATTAGAGTCTAATACTCAATAAAGAATTCATCATAACATTTTCGAGTGGGCGCTACCCAATGTGGGTTTTTCCTGTTTTACGACACGTGGCTAAGCAGTGTCGAAGTCTTCGGAGCACCAACGATCCTCAGTGGAGGAATTAGTACGCCGTGCAAGCAATTTATCTCAAACTACGTACCGGCAAGATGTTAATCTGGAGAGATCTATACACAGCAACTCCTAATAAGCAGATTTCTGGTCAAGAACAAGTGCAAGGTAACCTTTGATATTTCTGACAAATTTCCTCCAAAAAAGAATTCTCTGGCTCCTGGTTTATATCTCATGCCAGCGGCCAGAACACCTGTTAACGTAAAGCCTTAAAATATGCTACGTTTTTGTGAACTTTCAACTAACGTAGAGCATGAAAGTATGCTATGCCTTTGTGCAATTTGTGCGACAAAACATCGCATAACATTGAAATAAAAAGCAGCATGTTTGAAATTATTCAAAAACGTAACATATTTTAAAGCTCTACGTTAAGCGGACTGAAAGTTTTCAATTTGTCACTATTCCTAAGATCAATGGCCTTTCCAACAGTTTTGATGCAGAACTTTAACAATTTTTATGTACCATTTTTGTGATTGTTGCATAATTTTGGGAACTTATTTTATTAAGGTTTAATGGCTATTCACTTGAAACGCCGAACTACAAAACGTAGACAATTAACAATTAGTAACCAAGTTGATGAATTTATCAATTTTGTATTCTGCAACTAAAGGAAATGGACACCCGAAGGAAAAAACAAATTTCCTAAAATTTTGCAACATTTTATTGATGATAATTTTAGCACATTATATTGCCTACATTTCTTATTGAAAATGCATAGTGGAAACAAGCATTTACAGACTGATAGACAATCGAAAGAATAGCAAAACTTAGAATGTTATATAGTCGGAATGCAGTACACAATATGGAGAAAACTGTTTGAATGCCAGACTTTTGAAAACCAAACTCAAATAAAAAAAATTCGAACTGAAAACTGCCCCTCTGCCTCTTACAATGTATATGCTTAGAACTTGGACTGTGGCATTGGACTAGAACAATATGAATAACTCCTTAATCAAGTAAAAACTTCACTATTTTATCTTTTCACTTCGAATTAAAAAATAATTTAACACTAACTATAAAAAAACCAGTGAACGTTTTCCCTTTCAAAATCAGCACCGTTGCCAATGAGGGCATCATTAAGATCCTTAGGAATATTTAACTAAAATAACAAACTATTGTTGCTGTTTTTGGCATCTGCTCCACTAAAACCATTCAGACAACTATCTACCCCAGAATCACCCTGATCATCTCCCGTATATGCTTTTAGTGAAAATTTTGCACCTAACGCTTTACTTTCGCCATTTTGCTTGTTGGTGTCATAAAAATTTTCTGTATCAAAAATTGGATTCATAACAAAATCTTTGGTTGTCGCCGAAACGGCACGAAAACTATTACGTTTCAAATCTTTATGCAGCAATTGCTTTTCGAATTGTGTCAATACATTTGCCGTGGGTAGGGAAGTTTTCTTTTTACTGCTTGTGCTATTCGTGGTACTATTGGCATCACTTGAGTAACTACTTCTTACGCTCATGCTAGAGGAATGACGTTTTTGTTGATTGTGATGATTATTATGATGGTGGTGTGAACGACGTTTTGTGGTTATTGGCAGTGTTGTGGCACTTTTCCAAGAACGTAACGATTGATTATCGTTGTCATTGAATTCGTCGAGAATGTCATTGTTATTGTTGTTGTTGAAGTCATTGTCAACGTCATTCTCGTCGTCGTCCACATCGTACTGGTGATGGTGGCGTTTGTGATAACTACTATCAGGTTGTTCTTGATAATGAGATGAATAACTGTAGCTGTCACTATATTGTGATGCCGATGATGCAGCACGTAGTAGTGGTGGTGGTGGTGTTTTTGGTAGTGGTGGCGGTGTTATTGTTGTTAAATAATGTGGTGATTTTGTTAGGGAACGTTCATACATGATATTTTTATTTTGATTTAGATATTTAAGGGAGCTGCTACGGCGTACAGGAGTGGATAGGGTCCAATGCATTTCTGGATGTTTGGTAGTGGTATTTTCAATAATATTTTTTGTTCTAATATTGTCATGATCATGGCAACTATCATTAGTTCCATTGCGATTTACCTCATTGATTGTGATGTCTGTGTTGGATTCTTGACTGCCGCCAGTTAGCGTTGTTGTGCTGCTTGATTTCATGCTATTCGTGATGGTGTTTAGCGATTGTTTGGTATCGTTGATATAGTAATCGCGACTGTACCTGAAAATACGAAATTTTGAGGAATGAAAAAAAAGTTTTGAAAAATATTTGATTTTGTGTAATGTCAATGCGAAATCTAATGCTTTGTAAGGAAATGTAAATTTCTTAAAGGTTTTTAGAACTTATTTGATTTTCAACCTTATGCAAAATATTTCAAGGTCATTGCTTTGGTGAGGGAGGTATCTTATAAATAAATCTCTAATAAAAAAATTTTGCTTCAATTAATAGTTTTCAAATGAAGCAATGCATGAAGTTCTTAAGAATTTTTAGAATTTTTTGAAAATAAGTGGATTTCAAAGTAGTTTTTCTTGAAATATTTATTAATTTTCATCTTAATACGAATTTACAATAAATCAAGAAAATTCATTCAACAACAAAAAATGATTTCTATCATTTCGATCGTTTAGTTTCGCATATTTTGAGAATTTTTCGCTGTAAAGCAATTTGTTCGCTTAGTAGTTTTTCCAATTCTTTATTATGTCGCATTTGCTCCCTTAATTTTTGTCTTTTCAATTCATACAATTTGTCTATTATGGAAAATCCTTTGGTGTCAATCACGGTTTTCACTTTATTTTGATAATCTGTTAGACTTTTGATTGTTTCAGTTGTAAAGCTCAAACATTTGTTTGCACAAATTGTTTGCTGCTCATTCTTGGAATATGCTTCCTCAGTAGTAGTAGTGTCAGTGGAAACAATTGTCTTGAAGTTAATGAGATTTGCAATGTCCTTGTGTAGTTCTATTAATTGAGCCACAGCGTTATCCAAATTATGTCCATTGTTAAACTCAGATCCTGTTCGTAACGATTTTTCAGGAACACTAACTCTGTGGTCAAAAGTGTTAGTATTACATTTAAATGATTCTTTGGAGCATTCTTTAGATAAGTGAGCATTTTTGAATTCTAGAAATGCTACTTTTTTATATATTTTGGAATTTTTCTATTGGAAAGACAGGTCGTTCTTAACTCATTCAGAACCGAGCGATTCAGTGTACTATACATTTTGCTAAAAAGGTAAATTTTTCCCGTACATCAAATGTCGCTCACACGACATGATTTTACTACATATGTTAAGAGCCAATGAGAGAGTATTCCTTTAACATGTAAATGCCTCGAAAACCTTGTAAACTCGTAATAGTTGTCAAAATCAAGACGAGCTTTAACAGTTTTAGGAGTTTACGAGGTTTTCGAGGCTTTTATATGTTTTAAGGAATACCCTATATGAGTCAGTCCAGAAAAACAATTAGTACCACTGTATGCCTCGCTTCTGATTAAAATTAAAATGGCCTGTCTCCCAACTGTCAAAAATTCTAACTAAAACAGTGCTATCAATAAATTCGGAGATTGTAATGAGACTCTTAAAAATTGAAACAAAAGAGTACAACATAAAGCATCCTTTTCATGACTATAACTACGACTACTAAAACAGGCTTAGAAAGGAGCTTGTCCGACGTTTGAGTTAATGATATGGATGAATGTCACGAAATACTGTAATTTCGGAATATGAAAATTTGAATTTGAAAAGTTGTTGAAATGATCCAGTTACCGGTGGACTTCATCGTTCAGATCAAAAGTAGTCTAAAAAAGCAAATCGCCTGCTCTTCTCACCAATATTTTGAGCATGACGAAGGGGACATCGACTTTTTTCCCGTAGTTTTGTCATTTTGTTTCGACCGCAGCAAGTACATGGGAAGATTTGGAGAGAATTCTTTTATTAGGCTTGGTTTCTGTGCTGATGGATTTGAAAAAAAAAAAAAAAACCCGGCGCGGAATCCCTCCAAGTCTAAGGCAGGGGAATACCCCCGGTAATTTAGAATTACCTACGGAATATGAAAAACTGGTGGGACAATAGTGATAATGCAATCAGCGAGCATCGGAGGGTCAAAATTGGGCTTGCTCCACGAAAAAAGCATATGTTCGTATGGAACTTAAATATGTTCACACGCAGAACATCAGTGGAATATTGTATTCGGCTAAATCAAGGGTGGAAAAGGCTTGATTGGCAAAAGGACCATGACGGAGGGGACATTTTCGGTAGTTTTTATGCGAATAAACTTTATCAGGATTTCTTTTTGATTCCGGGATGTATGTACATTACTAAAAATATTAATTTTGAAACAATGTCATGGTGGGATGGTCAAAATTTTACTTCAATCACGCAATACACCCGTGGGACAGGTGTTTTTTGGCATTTCTTGACATTTACCCATATATAAATAGAAACTTTCATCTTAAGGTTCTAAAATTATCTTAAAACTATGCGCATACACACCTTTTATAGTCTCTCTCCTCACTCTGATCAATATCGTCCTTCGATGCATTTTGTATCAAAGATATTGGATTTTGTTCTGTGCTTGGACTTATATTAGGCAAATCAATAAATCGCTCCTGACTGCCACTAATACGTCGCTTCAGAGCTTCTGGTGCATACGGATTATTGGGCATATCCACAGCGTTATACCATTTCTTGTATTCACGTTCGGCTATAGAACCTATAATTAATTTTGATCAGGACATTAGGTGGAAAAGAAAGAGAAAATGCGATTTTTAACATTGTATTTATGTATGTAGGTCATGGAAAGTAGAACAAACAGCAGATAGATATTTCAATCTTTCGCGTTTATTATGATAATTCAGCAGAACAGAAAAAATTTGTTAGCGACAATCAAAGAGCAAAAAAAAAAAGCAAGACAACAACATAAACAACTTTACAAGAATGCGACAACACAACACCGAGCAGGCGACTTTGCCTTTAATTTTTACCTGGCACAAAACGCCGCAATACCACTAAGTCATCATCAACATGCTCCTGCTCCTCATCATCGTCTAAAAGAGGTTCATCGGAACATGCTGCGGACTTGTGAACGCCTGCTATGGAACCATTTGTTAATTGACCGTTAGTAGCTGTGTTAGTTTTGTGATTAGTGATAGTCGCGGAAGTAGTATTAGTAGTAGAATTATTAGTAGTAGTAGTTTTCTTATGAGCATAATGATGATGGTTTATTGTGGCAGGTGCTAGAACTATCGAAGACGAATTGAACCCATATTCATATTCGTTACATTGTGCCGGTGCTTCTGCCAGACTTCTTTCATCGGTGGCAAAAGTCTCAACTGCAGTTGCAATACTCCCCTCTGTGTTATTCGAATCAGAACTTAATTGATCTGAGAAGAGAACATGATTAAAGAAATTAAAAGACGATTCAGTCAACTCTCCTACTGCAAAGTTTTCATTTTCGTGTTCGATTTCAATTGGATAGGGTGTTTCAGGGGTAAATATGGAAGTGCGTTCGGTAAGCAATATATCATTTGGATATTCCTCTGATTCAACTGAATCAAAAGAGTTTAAGTATCTTTGAATAAGAATGGTTTGGCGTCGTCGATTTTCGAGCGATTTTAACAGTCTTTTGTCTTTAATGTAACATTTGCAAATGGTTGCCAAGAGGCTGACACCTTGTGGCTGTGCCTCATCGACGCTCGGTGTGGTGTCAATAACATTACATTGCCTTGTCAGTCCCCTGCGTGTATTATTACCTACGACTTGTGTCTTATCAGGTGGCAAATCATCAGAAATGGCCATATTTTCAAGATTGTCAATTTCTTGTGATACAGGTTCGTCAACAACTGTGGGAGATACTGATCCGACAAGGTCAGTATCTGGTACAATAACAGGCGTAGCAATCACAGTTACTTCCGCTGAAGATGAAACTGTAATAACTTTATCAGCTGAAGTCTCTTGAGAAACGATTGCAGAAGGTGCAATAGCAGCATGTTTTGTAACTTGTGGTAATAAAGAATCTGATAATTCTGTTGTTGTGTCGGAATGAAAGACATTCTCTGTTGGCTTTGTTGCTGTCGTAGAAGCGATATCAGTTTCAGATGCTGGAGGTGTAACGATGCCACCAATGACCACAGGTGGAATAATTTCTGGCGCTGCCGCTTCTGTAGCTCGTAAAAGAAAAGTTTTAGCTGTCGGCAGTGAAAGAGTTTCTGTATTTTGTGCTTTCAAAGTGGAGGCAATATCGGTTTTAACAATCGAAGCCGTTGAAATTTCGGGTACAATCGATGATGACTGTGATATAATTTCTGAATTTTCTATTATAGCGATCTCTTGAGGTTGTACTGTGTCCTCAGAACAAGCAATTTTTGTTTCGTCAAACAAAGGTGTATCAATCTTTGAGGTATCTATCGGAATGATCATTTCAACGACCGGAGCTTGCACTGGTTCTTCAGTTTTAGTTTCGGCAGCCAGAAGATCAAGAATAATCTGCTGAGCACCCACAGATGAATCGGGCATGCCTTCTGCTGTTTCAACAGTTTTATCTATAGCTTCAGCTGTCAGCGGGGCAATAGTTTCCATGCTTTCGACAACCGGAACTGGAAAACTAGTGCGCTCAGCTTCTAGAGGTGAAGAAGTGCTTATTTCAATGTCCGGTGCTGGCGCGGATTCTTCGGTACCAGCTTCCGTGCTTTTGATAACCACAGGAGAAGGAATTGTCTGCTCAGCTACTACAGGCGAAGAAATTATTGTTTCAATGATCGGTGTTGGTATGGATTCTTCGACACTAAATTCCATACCTTCGACAACCACAGGAATAGCCTGCTCAGCTTTAACGGGCGGAGAAATGATCGTCGCAGTCACCGGATCTGGTACGACTTCTCCTGTTTCAACAGTTTTACTTATAATTTCCGCTTCCAGTGGGGTACTAGTTGTCGTGTTTTCGATTACCGAAGGAATGATAATTTCAGTGATCAAAGCTGACACGGATTCTTCAGAATAAGTTTCTGTACTTTCGATTATAACAGGTGCAGAAATATTCTGCTCAGCTAATGCCTGCAGATGAATGATCGAATCAGTTACCAGATCTGGCACGATAGCTTCAGCTTTAGTTTCTGTGATTTCGACAACCACAGGCTCATTAACAGTTTGCTCAGCTACAACAGCGAAAGCAATGATTGACTCATTAACCGGAGCTGGCACGGGTTCTGCCATCTCAACAGTTTTATCTGTAGTTTCTGCTGCCAGTAGGGTACAAAATTCCGTGGTTTCGATAACCATAGTTGCAGGACTATTTTGCCCAGCTAGCACAGGCGGAGAAATGTTAGTTTCACTTATCGAAACTGGCACGGTTTCTTCGGTTTTAGTTTCCGCGCTTGCGACAACAACACGCGCAGAATTAGTCTGCTCAGGTACTACATGTGGAAGAATGATCACTTCAGCTACCAGATCTGGCACGATAGCTTCAAAATTTATTTCCATGCTTTCTACAACGACAGGCGCAGGAACAATATGCTCCGCTTCTAATGACGGAGGAATGAAAGTTTCACTATCTACCACAGGTACAGGAATATTCTGCTCAGCTCCTATAGGCAGAGGAATGACAGTTTCAGTGATTGAAGCTAGCGCGGATTCTTCGGTTTTAGTTGCCGTGCTATCGACTACCAAAGGTGTACGAACGCTCTGCTCGCCTACCACAGGAGGAGGAATGATCGCTTCAATAGTCTGAGCTGGCATGGCTTCTTCGGTTTTAGTTTCCATGCATTCGACTACCACAGGTGCAGGAATATTCTGCTCAGCTACTATAGGCGGGGGAATGATAGTTTCAGTGGTCGGAGCTGGTACAGATCCTTCGGCTCTAGTTTCTGAGCTTTCGACTTCCACAGGTGCAGGAACGCTCTGCTCAGCTACCAAAGGAGGAGGACTGATCGCTTCAATAATCTGAGCTGGCATGGATTCTTTGGTTTTAGTTTCCATGCTTTCGACTTCCATAGGTGCACGAATATTCTGCTCAGCTACTTTAGGCGGAGGAATGATATTTTCAATGAACCGTGTTGGCACGGACTCCGCGGTTTTTGATTCCGTGCTTTCGACTACAACAGGTTCAGGAATATTCTGCTCAGTTATTATAGGCGGAGGAATAATAGTTTCAGTGATTGGAGCTGACGCGGATTCTTCGGCTTTAGTTTCCGTGCTTTCGGCTACCACAGGTGCAGGAATGCTCTGCTCGGCTACCACAGGTGGAGGAAGGATCGCTTCAATAATCTGAGCTGGCATGGATTCTTCGGTTTTAATTTCCATGCTTTGGACTACCATAGGTGCAGGAATATTCTGCTCAGCTACTATAGGCGTGGGAATGATAGTTTCAGTGGTCGGAGCTGGGGTGGATTCTTCGACTTTAGTTTCCGCGGATTTTGATTCCGTGGATTCGACTAAAACAGGAGCAGGAATATTCTGCTCTTGTACTATAAGCGGAGGAATGAGAGTTTCAGTGATCGGAGCTGATACGGATTCTGCGGCTTTAGTTTCCGTGCTTTCGACTTCCACAGGTGCAGGAATATTCTGCTCAGCTACTTCAGGTGGCGCAATGATCGTTTCAGTGATCGAAACAGGCACGGATTCTTTGGCTATACTTTCCGTGCTTTCGACTACCACGGGTGCAGGGATATTCTGCTCAGCTACTTCAGGTGGAGCAAAAATAGTTTCAGTAATCGGAGCTGGTGTGGATTTTTCGGATTTAGTTTCCGCGGCTTTTGATTCCGTGCTTTCGACTAAAACAGGAGCACGAATATTCTGCTCAGCTACTTCAGGTGAAACAATGATCGTTTCAGTGATCGACACAGGCACGGATTCCTTGGCTATACTTTCCGTGCTTTCGAATACCACGGGTGCAGGAATATTCTGTTCAGCTACTTCAGGTGGAGCAATAATAGTTTCAGTGATCGGAGCTGTTGTGGATTCTTCGGCTTTAGTTTCCGCGGTTTTTGATTCCGTGCTTTCCACTAAAACAGGAGCAGGAATATTCTGCTCAGCTACTATAGGCGGAGGAATGATAGTTTCAGTGATCGGAGCTGATACGGATTTTGCGGCTTTCGTTTCCATGCTTTCGACTTCCACAGGTGCAGCAATATTCTGCTTAGCTACTTCAGGTGAAACAATGATCGTTTCAGTGATCGAAACAGGCACGGATTCCTTGGCTATACTTTCCGTGCTTTCGAATACCACGGGTGCAGGAATATTCTGCTCAGCTACTTCAGCTGGAGCAATAATAGTTTCAGTGATCGGAGCTGGTGTGGATTCTTCGGCTTTAGTTTCCGCGGTTTTTGATTCCGTGCTTTCCACTAAAACAGGAGCAGGAATATTCTGCTCAGCTACTATAGGCGTAGGAATGATAGTTTCAGTGATCGGAGCTGATACGGATTCTGCGGCTTTAGTTTCCGTGCTTTCGACTTCCACAGGTGAAGGAATATTCTGCTCCGCTACTACAGGTGGAGGGATAATAGTTTCAGTTATCGGAACTGGCAAGAATTCTTCGGCTTTAATTTCTGTGCTTTCGACAACCACGGGTGCAGGAATATTCTGCTCAGCTACTTCAGGTGGAGCAATAAAAGTTTCAGTGATCGGAGCTGGTGTGGATTCTTTGGCTTTAGTTTCCGCGGTTTTTGATTCTGTGCTTTTGACAAAAATAGGAGCAGCAATATTCTGCTCAGATACTTCAGGTGGAACAATGATCGTTTCAAAGATGGAAACAGGCACGGATTCTCTGGCTATACTTTCCGTGCTTTCAACTACCACGGGTGCGGGAATATTCTGCTCAGCTTCTATAGGCGGAGGAATCATAGTTTCAGTGATCGGAGCTGATACGGATTCTGCGGCTTTAGTTTCCGTGCTTTCGACTTCCACAGGTGCAGGAATATTCTGCTCAGCTACTACAGACGTAGGAATAACAGTTTCAGTTATCGGAACTGGCAAGGATTCTTCGGCTTTAATTTCTGTACTTTCGACAACCACATGTGCAGGAATATTCTGCTCTGCTACTATAGGCGGAGGAATGATAGTTTCAGTGATCGGAGCTGGGGTGGATTCTTCGACTTTAGTTTCCGCGGATTTTGATTCCGTGGATTCGACTAAAACAGGAGCAGGAATATTCTGCTCTTGTACTATAAGCGGAGGAATGAGAGTTTCAGTGATCGCAGCTGATACGGATTCTGCAGCTTTAGTTTCCGTGCTTTCGACTTCCACTGGTGCAGGAATATTCTGCTCAGCTACTATAGGCGCAGGAATAATAGTTTCAGTTATCGGAACTGGCAAGGATTCTTCGGCTTTAGTTTCCGTGCTTTCAACTACCACAGGTGCAGTAATATTCTGCCCAGCTACTTCAGGTGGAACAATGATCGTTTCAGTGATCGAAACAGGCACGGATTCTTTGGCTATACTTTTCTTGCTTTCGACTACCACGGGTGCGGGAATACTCTGCTCAGCTACTATAGGCGGAGGAATAATAGTTTCAGTGATCGGAGCTGATACGGATTCTGCAGCTTTAGTTTCCGTGCTTTCGACTTCCACTGGTGCAGGAATATTCTGCTCAGCTACTATAGGCGGAGGAATAAGAGTTTCAGTTATCGGAACTGGCAAGGATTCTTCGGCTTTAGTTTCCATGCTTTCGACTACCACAGGTGCAGTAATACTCTGCTCAGCTACTATAGGTGGAGGAATAATAGTTTCAGTTATTGGAACTGGCAAGGATTCTTCGGCTTTAATTTCCGTGCTTTCGACTACCACGGGTGCGGTAATATTCTGCTCAGCTACTATAGGCGCAGAAATAATAGTTTCAGTGATCGGAACTGGTATGGATTCTGCGGTTTTAGTTTCCGTGCTTTCGACTTTCACAGGAGCAGGAATATTCTGCTCAGCTACTTCAGGTGGAACAATGATCGTTTCAGTGATCGAAACAGGCAGGGATTCTTTGCCTATACTTTCCGTGCTTTCGACTACCACGGGTGCAGAAATATTCTGCTCAGCTACTGTAGGCGGAGGAATGATAGTCTCAGTGATCGGAGCTGATAAAGATTCTGCAGCTTTAGTTTCCGTGCTTTCGACTTCCACTGGTGCAGGAATATTCTGCTCAGCTACTATAGGCGGAGGAATAATAGTTTCAGTTATTGGAACGGGCAAGGATTCTTCGGCTTTAATTTCCGTGCTTTCGACTACCACGGGTGCGATAATATTCTGCTCAGCTACTATAGGCGCAGGAATAATAGTTTCAGTGATCGGAACTGGTATGGATTCTGCGGTTTTAGTTTCCGTGCTTTCGACTTTCACAGGAGCAGGAATATTCTGCTCAGCTACTTCAGGTGGAACAATGATCGTTTCAGTGATCGAAACAGGCAGGGATTCTTTGCCTATACTTTCCGTGCTTTCGACTACCACGGGTGCAGAAATATTCTGCTCAGCTACTGTAGGCAGAGGAATGATAGTCTCAGTGATCGGAGCTGATAAAGATTCTGCAGCTTTAGTTTCCGTGCTTTCGACTTCCATTGGTGCAGGAATATTCTGCTCAGCTACTATGGGTGGAGGAATAATAGTTTCAGTTATTGGAACTGGCAAGGATTCTTCGGCTTTAATTTCCGTGCTTTCGACTACCACGGGTGCGGTAATTTTCTGCTCAGCTACTATAGGCGCAGGAATAATAGTTTCAGTGATCGGAACTGGTATGGATTCTGCGGTTTTAATTTCCGTGCTTTCGACTTTCACAGGAGCAGGAATATTCTGCTCAGCTACTTCAGGTGGAACAATGATCGTTTCAGTGATCGAAACAGGCAGGGATTCTTTGCCTATACTTTCCGTGCTTTCGACTACCACGGGTGCAGAAGTATTCTGCTCAGCTACTGTAGGCGGAGGAATGATAGTCTCAGTGATCGGAGCTGATAAAGATTCCGCAGCTTTAGTTTCCGTGCTTTCGACTTCCACTAGTGCAGGAATATTCTGCTCAGCTACTATAGGCGGAGGAATAATAGTTTCAGTTATCGGAACTGGCAAGGATTCTTCGGCTTTAGTTTCCGCGGTTTTTAATTCCGTGCATTCTACTAAAACAGGGGCAGGAATATTCTGCTCTGGTGCTATGGGCGGAGGTATGAGAGTTTCAGTGATCGGAGCTGGTACGGATTCTGCGGTTTTAGTTTCCGTGCTTTCGACTTCCACAGGTGCAGGAATATTCTGCTCACCTACTTCAGGTGGAACAGTGATCGTTTCAGTGATCGAAACAGGCACGGATTCCTTGGCTATACTTTCCGTGCTTTCGACTACCACAGGTGCAGGAATATTCCGCTTAGCTACTATAGGCGGAGGAATGATAGTTTCAGTTATCGGATCTGGTAAGGATTCTTCGGCTTTAGTTTCCATGCTTTCGACTACCACAGGTGCAGTAATATTCTGCTCAGCTACTATAGGCGCAGGAATAATAGTTTCAGTGATCGGAGCTGTTAAGAATTCTGCAGCTTTAGTTACCGTGCTTTCGACTACCACGGGTGCAGGAATATTCTGCTCAGCTACTATAGGCGGAGGAATAATAGTTTCAGTGATCGGGGTTGGCGCGGATTCTTCAGTGTTAGTTTCCATGCTTTCGACTACCACAGGTGCAGTAATATTCTGCTCAGCTACTATAGGCGCAGGAATAATAGTTTCAGTGATCGGAACTGGTATGGATTCTGCGGTTTTAGTTTCCGTGCTTTCGACTTCCACAGGTGCAGGAATATTCTGCTCAGCTACTTCAGGTGGAACAATGATCGTTTCAGTGATCGAAACAGGCAGGGATTCTTTGGCTAAACTTTCCGTGCTTTCGACTATCACGGGTGCAGAAATATTCTGCTCAGCTACTGTAGGTGGAGGAATGATAGTCTCAGTGATCGGAGCTGATACGGATTCTGCAGCTGTAGTTTCCGTGCTTTCGACTTCCACTGGTGCAGGAATATTCTGCTCAGCTACTATAGGTGGAGGAATAATAGTTTCAGTTATCGGAACTGGCAAGGATTCTTCGGCTTTAGTTTCCGTGATTTCGACTACCACAGGTGCAGTAATATTCTGCTCAGCTACTATAGGCGCTGGAATAATAGTTTCAGTGATCGGAGCTGATAACGATTCTGCGGCTTTAGTTTCCGTGCTTTCGACTTCCGCAGGTGCAGGAATATTATGCTCAGCTACTACAGGCGTAGGAATAATAGTTTCAGTTATCGGAACTAGCAAAGATGCTTCGGCTTTAATTTCTGTACTTTCGACTACCACAGGTGCAGGAATGTTCTGCTCTGCTACTAAAGGCGGAGGAATGATAGTTTCAGTGATCGGAGCTGGTGTGGATTCTTCGACTTTAGTTTCCGCGGTTTTTAATGCCGTGCATTCTACTAAAACAGGGGCAGGAATATTCTGTTCTGGTGCTATAGGCGGAGGAATGAGAGTTTCAGTGATCGGAGCTGGTACGGATTCTGCGGTTTTAGTTTCCGTACTTTCGACTACCACGGGTGCAGGAATATTCTGCTCTGCTGCTATAAGTGGAGGAAAGATAGTTTCAGTGATCGGAGCTGATATGTATTCTTCGTCTTTAGTTTCCGTGCTTTCGAATACCACGGGTGCAGGAATAGCCTGGTCCGCTTCTATAGGCGGAGTAATGATAGTTTCAGTGATCGGAGCTGGTACGGATCCTTCGTCTTTAGTTTCTGAGCTTTCGACTCCCACAGGTGCAAGAATATTCTGCTCAGCTACTTCAGGTGGAACAATGATCGTTTCAGTGATCGGAGCAGGCACGGATTCTTCGGCTTTAATTTCTGTGCTTTCGACAACCACGGGTGCAGGAATATTCTGCTCAGATGCTATAGACGGAGGAATGATAGTTTCAGCTACTGGAGCTAGCCCGGATTCTTCGGCTTTAGTTTTTATACTTTCGGCAACCACAGGCGCAGGATTAGTCTGCTTAATTACTATAGGCAGAGGAATGATAGTTTCAGTGATCGGGGCTGGTGTTGATTCTTCGGCTTTAGTTTCCACGGTTTTTGATTCCGTGCTTTGGGCTAAAGCAGGAGCAGTAATATTTTGCTCTGCTACTATAGGCGGAGGAATGAGAGTTTCAGTAATCGGAGCTGGTACGGATTCTGCGGTTTTAGTTTCCATGCTTTCGACTTCCACAGGTGCAGGAATATTATGCTCAGCTACTTCAGGTGGAACAATGATCGTTTCAGTGATCGAAACAGGCACGGATTCTTTGGCTATACTTTCCTTGCTTTCGACTACCATGGGTGCAGGAATATTCTGCTCAGCTACTATAGGCGGAAGAATGATAGTTTCAGTGATCGGAGCTGTCACGGATTCTTCGGTTTTAGTTACCGTGCTTTCGACTACCACGGGTGCAGGAATATTCTGCTCAGCTACTATAGGCGGAGGAATAATAGTTTCAGTGATCGGGGTTGGCGCGGATTCTTCGGTGTTAGTTTCCGTGCTTTCGCCTACCACAGTTGCAGGAATATTCTGTTCAACTTCTATGGTTGGAGGAATGATACTTTCAATGAGCGGAGCTAGCACGGATTCTTTGGTTTTAGTTTCCGTGCTTTCGACTTCCACTGGTGCAGGAATATTCTGCTCAGATATTATAGGTGGAGAAATGATAGTTTCAGTGATCGGGGTTGGCGGGGATTCTTCGGTGTTAGTTTCCGTGCTTTCGACTACCACAGTTGCAGGAATATTCTGTTCAACTTCGATAGGTGGAGGAATGATAGTTTCAATGAGCGGAGGTAGCACGGATTCTTCGATTTTAGTTTCCGTGCTTTCAACTACCACAGGTGCAGGAATATTCTGCTCAGATATTATAGGTGGAGAAATGATAGTTTCAGTGATCGGGGTTGGCGCGGATTCTTCGGTGTTAGTTTCCGTGCTTTCGACTACCACAGTTGCAGGAATATTCTGTTCAACTTCTATGGTTGGAGGAATGATACTTTCAATGAGCGGAGCTAGCACGGATTCTTTGGTTTTAGTTTCCGTGCTTTCGACTTCCACTGGTGCAGGAATATTCTGCTCAGATATTATAGGTGGAGAAATGATAGTTTCAGTGATCGGGGTTGGCGGGGATTCTTCGGTGTTAGTTTCCGTGCTTTCGACTACCACAGTTGCAGGAATATTCTGTTCAACTTCTATAGGTGGAGGAATGATAGTTTCAATGAGCGGAGGTAGCACGGATTCTTCGGTTTTAGTTTCCGTGCTTTCAACTACCACAGGTGCAGGATTAGTTTGCTCAGTTACCATAAGCGGAGCTGACACGAATTCTTTGGTTTTGATTTCCATGCTTTCGATTATCACAGGTGCAGGAATATTCTGCTCTGTTGCTATGGGCGGGGAAATGATAGTTTCACTGATCGGAGACTGTACGGATTCTTCGGTTTTAGTTTCCGTGCTTTCGACTACCACAGTTGCAGGAATATTCTGTTCAACTTCTATAGGTGGAGGAATGATAGTTTCAATGAGCGGAGGTAGCACGGATTCTTTGGTTTTAGTTTCCGTGCTTTCGACTTCCACTGGTGCAGGAATATTCTGCTCAGATATTATAGGTGGAGGAATGATAGTTTCAGTTTTCGGAGTTGGCACGGATTCTTCGGCTTTAGTTTCCGTGCTTTCGACAACCACAGGCGCAGGACTAGTCTGCTCAGTTACCATAAGCGGAGCTGACACGAATTCTTTGGTTTTGATTTCCATGCTTTCGATTATCACAGGTGCAGGAATATTCTGCTCTGTTGCTATGGGCGGGGAAATGGTAGTTTCACTGATCGGAGACTGTACGGATTCTTCGGTTTTAGTTTCCGTGCTTTCAACTACCACAGGTGCAGGATAATTATGCTCAGTTATCACTGGCGGAGGAATGATAGTTTCACTGATAGGAGACGGTACGGATTCTTCGGTGTTAGTTTCCGTGCTTTCGACTACCACAGGCGCAGGATTAGTCTGCTCGGTTACAATAGGCGGAGGAATGATAGTTTCAGTGATCGGAGCTGGCAAGGATTCTTCGGCAGTTGCAGTAATATTCTGCTCTGATAATATAGGCGGAGAAATGATAGTTTCAGTTATCGAAGCTGGCCCGGATTCTTCCGCTTTAGTTTTCATGCGTTCGACTTCCACCGGTGCAGGAACGCTCTGCTCGGCTACCACAGGCGGAGGAATGGTCGCTTTAATAATCTGAGCTGGCATGGATTCTCCGGTTTTAGTTTCTGTGCAGTCAACTGCTACAGGTGCAGGAATAGCCTGCTCAACTACTATAGGTGGAGAAATGATAGTTTCAATGAGCGGAGCTTGCACGGATTCTTCCGTTTTAGTTTCCGTGCTTTCGACTACCACAGGTGCAGGAATATTCTGCTTAGCTACTATAGGCGGAGGAATGATAGTTTCAATGAGCAGGGCATGCACGGATTCTTCGGTTTTAGTTTCCGTACTTTCAACTACCACAGGTACAGGAATATTTTGCTCAGCTATTATAGGCGGAAGAATGATAGTTTCAATGAGCAGGGCATGCACGGATTCTTCGGTTTTAGTTTCCGTGCTTTCAATAACCACAGGTGCAGGAATATTCTGCTCAGCTACTATAGGCGGAGGAATGATAGTTTCAATGAGCAGGGCATGCACGGATTCTTCGGTTTTAGTTTCCGTGCTTTCAACTACCACAGGTACAGGAATATTTTGCTCGGCTATTATAGGCGGAGGAGTGATAGTTTCAGTGATCGGAACTGGCACGTATTCTCCGGCTTTGGTTTCCGTGCTTTCGACTACTACAGGAGCAGGAATATTCTGCTCCGTGCTTTCAACTACCACAGGTACAGGAATATTTTGCTCGGCTATTATAGGCGGAGGAATGATATTTTCAATGGTCGGAGCTGGCACGGATTCTTTGGCTATACTTTCCGTGCTTTCGACTTCGGCTTTAGTTTCCGTGTTTTTGACTGCTACAGGTGCAGGAATATTCTGCTCAGCCATTATAGGCGTCACGGATTCTCTGTGTTTACTTTCCGTGATTTCGACTGCCACAGGCGCAGGGCTAGTCTGCGTAGTTACTATAGGCGGGGGAATGATAGTTTCAATGATTGAAGCTGGCACGGATTCTTTGGTTTTAGTTTCCGTGCTTTCGACTTCCACGGGTGCGGGATTATTCTGATCAGTTACTTTAGGCGGAGGAATGATAGTTTCAGTGATCGGAGCTGGCGCTGATTCTTCGGCTTTAGTTTCCGTGTTTTCGACTACCGCAGGTGCAGGAATATTCTGCTCAGCTTCAATATTCGGAGGAATGACAGATTCGATGAGCTGAGCTGGCAAGGATTCTTCGCTTTTAGTTTCCGTGCTTTCGACTACCACAGGTGCAGGAAAATTCTGCTCAGCTACCACAGGCGGATGAATAATAGTTTGAGTGATTGGAGCTGACACGGGATCTTCCGTTTTAGGTTCCGTGCTTTCGACTACCGCAGGTGCAGGAATATTCTGCTCGGTTACTATAGGCGGAGGAATGATAGTTTTAATGGTCGAAGCTGGCGCGGATTCTTTGGCTTTAGTTTCCGTGATTTCGACTACCACAGGTGCATGAATATTCTGCTCAGTTATTTTAGGCGGAGGAATGATAGTTTCAGTGATCGGAGCTGGCGCGTATTCTTCGGATATAGTTTCCATGTTATCGGCATTCACAGGCGTATTAATATTCTGCTCAGCCGCTATAGGTGGATGAATGATAGTTTCGGTGATCAGAGCTGGCACGAATTCTTTGGTTTTAGTTTCCGTGCCTTCGACTACCGCAGGTGCTGGAATATTCTCTTCAGCTACTATAGGCGGAGGAATGATAGTTTCAATGATCGGAGCTGACACGGATTCTTCGGGGTTAGTTTCCGTGCTTTCGACTTCTGCAGATGCAGGAATATTCTGCTCAGCTACTATAGGTGGATGAATGATAGTTTCAATGATGTGAGCTGGCACGGATTCTTCAGCTTTGGTTTCCGTGCTTTCGACTACCACAGGTGCAGGAATATTCTGCTCGGTTAATATAGGCGAAGGAACGATAGTTTCAATAGGCAAAGCTGGCACGGATTCTTCAGCTTTAGGTTCCATGCTTTCAAGTACCACAGGTGCAGGAATATTCTGCTCAGTAAATATAGGCGAAGGAATGATAGTCTCAATGAGCAAAGCTGGCGCCGATTCTTCCGTTTTAGCTTCCGTACTTTCGACTACCATAGGCGTAGGAGTATTTGGCTCAGCCATTATAGGCGGAGGAATGATTGTTTCAGTGATCGGAGCTGGCACGGATTCTTCGGCTTTAGTTTCCATACTGTTGACTAGCGCAGTTGCAGGTATATTCTGCTTAGCTGCGACAGGTGGGAGAATGAGAATTTCAGTGATCGGAGCTGGAACAGATTCATCGATTTTAGTGTCTTTGCTTTCGGCTACCACAGGCGCAAGAATATTCTGCTCAGCTATTACGGGTGGAGGAATGATTGATTCAATAATCGGAGCTGGCACGGGTTCTGCTGTTTCGACAGTTTTATCTATAGTTTTTACTGACAGTGGGTTATTAGTTTCCATGTTTTCGACCAAAGCTGGTACAACTTCTGCTGCTTCAGATCCTTCAACGACGTTTTCGATTTCCACGGGATCTGTGCAGTCCACGTTTGGGGTGATTGCTGCTATTAACTTGGAATTAAGAAGGTTTTCGGAGATCGTTTGATCAATTTCCATGTCTTGAAAAGTACTGCCTGTAGTATCCAGTATTGGATCCTCTATATTTTCCTCTGGTATAACACCTAAAATTTGATAAGTGGGATCTGCGGCACGTGCTTTAATTTCAGCTAATGCTAAGTCACTTAATTCTTTTAAAGAATTCATTTCGTCGGTTGTTAGAACTGCTGGTTGTTCTGATGCTGTAACAGCCAACATAGGACCTAGCGCAATAGCTGCCAATATTTCTACCACTGATGGCATGACAGCATCGCCAAACAATTGGGAAGAGCTTTCACTTGGATCTTTGTCGAAAATTTCAACTTCTGTGCTAAAACCCGTACAACCTTCAGTTGCTTGTAAGGCTTCAATTAGATTTATGGAAGCTGAAAGCAAATGCGACGACTGAATGCCATTTCAGATTCAAAGATACTTAAATAAGTTGGCACTTCTAAAAGGAATGGGGGTTATAGAAAATACGGCTACATCATTTGGAATTGAAGTTGGTTACAAGGGCTACTTATTATTAGTACTAGCTATTGTTATTATACACAAACAAATAGGACAACAATATAAAGCGTGTAAGGAAGAATTTTCCAAATTACCTGTTATAGGATTTGCATTATCACAATTTGATCCATTCGTTACAGCAACGACATTGGCATCAGCTTCAGTATCGCCGTCATCGAAACTCATTGGCGGTGGAAGAATCACTGGTTCACATGGCTCGGTGCTTGTATCGGTACTCGGTGGACTATGTGTCAACATTGATTTTGATGTGACTGCTGTGTTAATGGCTTCAGTTTTCGTTGCTGTCGTTGTTACGACATGTGCATTTTTGGTTTCAGTGTAGGCTGGTTCATTCTCTGCAGGTGATGTACAGGATACTACGCTAGCACTGTCGATAAGCTCATCCAGCACCATTTTTGTATTTTGACCGCCAATTAAATGTTTACTTAACAAGCGATCATTGAGTGGATCCAATTGACTACCGCGCATTAGATCGAGTGATGAATCATCTGTTTCCGAGCCAACTTCAGATAAATCACTTGTCTCATCAGCAATTTTATCACCAATTTGTGCACGCACATCTTCTCTTGGGGCAGGAACTAACATACCAACACCACCGGCTGTAACGGGTGTTTTCGAAGAGGATTTCTTTTTTTTAAACAACCAATTATCCTCCCAATTACCATCGCCCATTTGACTGGATGTTATGGAAACATAATCTATAACAAAAAAAAAAAAGGATTTTGTAAAATGAGTGCTAATTGCAATGAGAGAATTTCCTACTCACCATCTTCTTCTGATTCGGTAACCGGTGCAGATAAATCTGGCAGCGGTACCATATGAGCAGCAATATAGTCACTTAGTGCAGATTCTCGACCAGCATCCAATTGATTAGCTGCTATGACCTCAGCATTTAGATTCGTATGTGAACCGCAGGGAGAGTAGTCTTCACCTTTGCTGAGCTGCTTGGAGGAGATTTGATAAGCAAATGGCAGTTTTGCATTTTTTTGCATGAAACTTACATTAAGTATTTGATCCGTATCTGTGAAACTGCAATCACTTTGTGGTTCAACTGAGCTGCCCGATGATATTGTGCCTTGATGCTCTTTGAAATTTTTATTCACATCAGCTGTTGCTAAAAGATCAGGACCAATTTCAGTTAAATGCCTTGCATTTCCATGTGTATCTGCTATCTGCAAATAAAAAAAAAAAAAATACTTTGTAAAATATGTGCCTTGGCAATGAATACAATAAAAATAGGGGTTAAATCAAACCAAAGAATTGGTATTGATTTGTTGGCAAACCATTTTAGAATTTGTTATTTTTAAACCACTTAAGTGTATTAAGTTAAATGCTGCCTCATATGCTTTATGACAAAACAAGGAAAGAGTGGGAAAATATACTGAGGTTAAAAACGTGATAGCGCTTATATCGATCTAACAAACCCCATTTGTTGAGCTATTAACATTTCACTAAAACTAATGACGCTTCTAAGAAGAGATTGAACAAAATGAAGCCACATAAATTATTACACGTTATTTTTACAGTGCCTGGAGGATCCTTAAGATATCGACAACTAATTTTACTAAACTAATTTTACATTACACCCTGGATGTCATGCAGAAGTTCTTGTTTAGCGTAAGTCCTTCAGACTGAGCTGTAAGGCAAATTCGTTCGTATAATTGAACTTTTTATGCCTCTGTCCTGCTTTAGCAAGAACAAGACTAAAATGCTTTGTCCGGCATTTTTCAATTCCTCGAAGAACATAATTTCACCTTAGTGACATAAAAGGATTCGCTGTGCCAGAGTTTATGAATAGATATTAATAAGAGAGTTTGTGGTATCACTATAAACCCTTGCGGTCTATGTGTGGCATTATTGCCACTAACCTAACCGAACCTGACTCTCAGAAAATTAACAACATTTTTCGCTTTCCTTAATGTGTATAAGTGTTGATGTGATCGTTACAAGTTCCGTATGCTGAAGAATGAATTTGGAGGAAACTGTCTTGAAAGCACTAATATAGAGACTTCATAACCGGAAATGTTTTTAACGATGTAAAAATTTAAGTTTTTTGGCTATTCAGTTCTTTAATAAAAGTGAGATTCCGTTATCCTTGATTTAAAGTGCAGAAAACGCTATTTTCAGACATATGTCGTAATTCCAGGAAGTAGTGCAGTTCACTTTTCTCCATGGCATTGAATAGCCCTAATCTTGTTGCTTAAACTATAACTTTAACTTTACCAATTGGGTCATTCCTTTCCGAGGTATCATCCATTGATGTAAAGGTATACACATGTAATATACAGGTTGGTTGGTAGAACACTGGAATATGTAAGATTTCTGGGACTATTCTGAACAACTGTCCTTAGATTTAGGGATTTAGCTTTATGAAAACCGGAACCCCTTGATGGATTTTAATAATATTGGAATCATATGAAAGGTATTTCAATAGGCTACAAAATCCAATTCATAGTTTTCGGGATATAGCAAATTTTCGAAAATTTTGATCAGTTTTTTTTTCAAGCACTATTTTTCCAAAAACTGTATTATTAACATATCGTCGGCTGAGTATTATTTTGCCGTAAACGCCACTTCATTGAAAAAGCAAAAGCACATAACTTGTGTAGAGATGAAGTGGCGTTTACGGCAAAATACAGGTCTGATTCATTAGCACATTTTTTTTTATAGGAAAACAAAAAAGTAAACAAAATAAATTTTCATGCAATTAACCAAAACATTACAATAGCATCGAAAATTTGCTATATCTCGAAAATCATAAGCCGGATTTAACAATTTTGTAGCCAATTAAAGTGCCTTTCGTATGACACCAATATTGTTAAAATCCATCAAGGGGTTCCGAACTTATTCCAGTTTTCATGAAGCTATATCCCGATCCTCCGAAGGCTGTATCTATGTCAGTTTTGCGAATTTCGAAAATTGGACTAAGAAAAGTTGTTTAGAATAGTCACAGGAATCTTACATTTTACGGTGTTCTATCGAATCCCAACCACCCTGTATTACTTTAGAGAGATTTGCGATACCTTTACTTCGATGAATGATATCTCGAAAAGTAATGATCCAATCGGAAAAGTTAAAGTTATGGTTTGAAGACGAACATCAGGGATATTTAATGCGAAAATAGCGTTTTCTGAAGTTTAAATCAAAGATAACTTGAATCTCAGACGTGACAGGAAAAAAACGTTGCCAGATTAGAAATCAGCCCTCAAATTCAGATTAGTTTCCTTTGAATTTATCGCACTGTGTAATTAATAAATTTGTTCATTTAGCTTTTTTTTACATATTTTTTAATTCTTTAATCATTTAAATCATTTTGTTTAATGTATTAACTTATTTATTTCTTTATTTGTTGATTTATTCATTAATTTACTTCTTTCTTATGCAGGGCTCTGGAAAAAACTTCGCAAATACGATTCTTTAGAGTAGTTGTTATGTAATACCTATGTACAATGCATTAAGTTACGTAACCAAATCAAAAAATTCAAACCAGTGCAAGTTTTATAAAGCAATTTTATCTACGAATAAACAAGAATTTAAAAAAGTTCACAAATCTTTTGCAATATTCCTGAAGTCCTTTATAACTATGAAAAAAAATAATAAAAAAAGGTTCCAAAATAAATCCAATACATTTGCGTTTGTTTCCTCCATTCTCGATTTAAGTGTTATCCATATGAAAGCTAATTCCAAATGTTGTTAAAGTAATCCTTTGCAGGAAATCCTTTTCAGCTTCTTTAAATATCCTTTTAAACTGTGGCAAGTTATTTATTTATTAAAATTTCCTCAGTATTTTTTTCCAAGTTTTTCTGGAACTGGAACCAACCGTTACGTTTAAAAGTTCGCGTTGAACTAATTGAAATAACGTCAAAGAATTCTTTATAGAGTTCTGTGCATGATTTTGAGTGAAAATCCGCCAATTGGAAAGAAGCCATATAAAATGCTTAAATTTTCCCGCTAGGTCGATTCATTGGAATTTGGAAGTGAAACAATATCACAAAATGGAAAAAAACTACAGAAAAACGTTGCAAAACTGTGCTAAATACTTTGTGAAAACGTTTCAAAGAAAACAAAATGATGGGGGTTATTTTTAATTAGGCGCCGAAGCAGACGTTGCGCGCTTTGCTACAACACATCGTCATTGTCTATTGGAAAATGAGTTCTTTGAGGGTTTCTTCTTCTTTGAGTGACATCTAGCCAAAGGCTCAATTCTACAATGCACTGACAATAAGTGTAGACTTTTGTTGATTTCTTAGGAATTTTAATGCACAGTTGTTCATAGTTCAATAGTTCATTGACATACTAATACCGTTATTTTTTGTCTACAACTATTCGGTTATTGATAATAGGTTAAGCTTTTTGTATATGTGGTTGTAATTACTATTTACTTAAGAACGGTACTTTGTTAAGTAAAAGTAAGTGTGTGTAGAGTGTGGAAAGCTTAAGCATAACAAAGTTAAGTACAAACGGAAGTTGGGCAAAATGCAAAAGTTAACAGGATTAAAATTTATGAAAAAAAAAAAAACAATTAAACAAAGCAGCACCTTTGACAAATGTGTGTTTTTCTTAATTATATCTACAGGGTAGGTGGGAATCGGTAGAACACCGGAAAAGATAAGATTCCTTCGCACAACGAACGGAGATATAGCTATCGAAAGATTGGAATATAGCTTTATGAAAACCGGTATAAGTTCGCAACCCCTTGGTGAATTTTAATAATATTGGTGTCATATGATAGGTATTTTAATTGGCTACACCTACTGTGAGGCAACAAGTTGCTGGGCACTCGTTTGATGCCTCCACATATTTATTTTATATCCATTATTGAATTTAAATTGATTTAATAAGATTTGCTTTGTAACTAAAATATGTTAACTAGTATGATAAGAAATTTTAAGCCAACCAACAAAATAGTTGGACGATATTGTAATAGATAAAGTAAAAAAAAAAAATTAGGACTGTCACAGCTGTCACAGCAATCAGCTGTTCACAGCAATCAGCTGTTCACCACACTGAGGTGAGTTGAAATGATTATAACCTCAGTGTCGACAGAAAATATAGTCATTCCGGCGGCGACCTGCAGCGAGTAAAGTTGGTAAGCATAGTAGTTAGAGGTATTTAGCTAGAAAGGTATTGAGCTATGCCGATACTGTGAAGGTGGTAAACATAGTATTGTAGTTAGTAGCATTTAGTTAGAACGGTATTGACCCAAGCCGATACGGGACGAAGAGTAGAAAGCCCTTTTAGTCGTTGTGTATTCGTTCGTATTAAAATCGGTTCCACCTAGCCGTGATGTCTTATCGCATTTCAACTTTTTATCACGTATGAGGACATTTTTTCAAGAGGGTACAAAAAAAATCTTCTTTGTGCCTCAGGAGACTTTAATCATAAGAACTTGTTTGAAATTCGGGTAGAAAACTTTTACTTTATGCATCTAAAAAATTGCCTAAGAACTTCCTCAATCAACATTTTCAATCTTTTAAGATCGAGATATGGCATGAAGTCTGACACACAGCATTGATCTTCAGTGATTACTCAAGATGAAAGTTTTTACTTTTCGGAAAGATTTTCTTTAAACTCTCTGTCATGAACAACACTTATAGGTTTATGATCTCCTAAGCTGAGGCTTATCATTGGAGAAGATGTTACCAAATTTTTTTTTGCATATTTACCTTATTAAGCACAGCTGTTGCCAGTAATTCCTGATAGATTTTTGGCTCAAAATAATGTTCCGTACGATGACGTCTGGCATCACCATTCGGTAATGTGTTGGAGGACGTTGTTGTAGTGCCAACACCACCATTGCTATGCGTATCGATGGCCACCTCAGAAACAGCTACCGAAGAAGAAGAGAGTGCAGGCTGTAAACGTAAAGTTTCAGCAATGATTGATTCAATTAATTGACGCAAACGTGCATGTGATATGTCTGTTAAGTCGCTGTTATTATTTGATGGAACTGCATTATTGTTGTTATTAATGCCGGTGCTAGTGCTGGTGCTATTCGGGTTAAGAACACCATTGGCGATTGCTGGAAGATCTGTAAATTAAAGAAGGGAAAAAATTATTAAAAAGTTTGAAAAAAGTGCGAGAGCTAGGGTTATTGTATTCAGGTTAAAATTAACCACCTCATGAGTGAATTTATTTTTTGTTAACAGTTTTTTTTTTTAAATACTTATTTTAAAGAAAATTCATCATTCTACAAAATTGCTGATGATATTCTGAAAATTTTTTTTTGAAAAGTAAAAATATTTTATTTGAGATGGCTAATTTTTGGAATTAGCCCTAAAGAAAAATACATGCTAAAAGGAATTTAACAGACATGCATACATTTACGCTGTTATTAACATTACAGAAAGTTTCTTTGTAGCTAAATAAATATCTATGTATCTAAGTATATGTAGTACTTGTAATTTTTCAATAGAAATGATAAAATAATAAAAATTATCTCATACTAGATAGTAAAATGCAATAAATTTTATCAAATACGCTCACCTAGTTTTACTTCAATAACATAAACGATGTAAAATATGACAATCGCAATGACACCATACACGCCGGTTATAACACCCAAGGTGAAGTCCATTATTTTTTTTAGAGAAAATTATCCAATAGATACATGTATGTCATGTATCTTATGGATGCTTGAGTCTGTTACTCATTAAAATGTATTATTTTTTTTTTATGAATGAAATTTATTCGGATTTGTTTTTCTTTTTGCTGTTAAAATAATATTGCAGTTACAACACTGACTGTTAATTAAATGTTAAAATTATTTAGTTGATTTTTTTTTTTGCTTTTAATCGCTGATATTTATTTTCTTTACAACAAGTGTTATAATGTTGTTTTTTTGTGAATCACAATCAATTCAATGTGTTTTTATCGATTGCAATAAATTGCTATATCTTAAATTGTAATATAAATATTTATTGTGTTTTTTTCTATCGTTTTTTTCTTTTGCTTCATTTTAACAAATTGTGTCATGTTATGTTTCACGGAAGAATTTAAGCATAAAACAAAAATGCTGTAACTTAAATTGCTGTTACTAAAAATGCTGCTGCTACTGTTGCTGTTGTTGCTTTTGGCGCGCGTTCACTTTTCATTAAATTAATTTTGCAATTTTATTTATATTTGAAACTAAAATGTCTAAAAAAATGCATTAATTTTCATTTAACATGCAAAGTAAATTTAACAAAATCAACATTTTGAAGCAAAATTTGTTAATATTTGTTATGTTCGCTTAATTTGGTGCATGTGAACAAAATTTATACATTTATCGGGGCATCGTATATGGTATGAGCTTAACACTTCCGTCGAAGGGATGAAAAAGTACAAATAAATATATGCTGCACATTATAGAGAATAATCCTGAAATGTTTTAAGATACTTAGTACATCTTAAGCCACATGACAAGGCAATCTAAGTGACGCTAAAATTGACCCCTCTATAATATAAAGAGCCTATATGACGGTAGCTTGAAAAAAAAAATAAAAAACAAAATACAGTGTGTGAAGAAATCGGTAGTGCACCGAAAACGTAAGATTTCTGGAACTATTCTGAACAACTTATTCTACCGCAATTTTTTGAAATTCGCAAAACCAACGAAGTTATTTGAAGCAGTGGTTTTGAAATTGTCACAAAAATAATGTCGCAGTAATGAATAAAACTAAACTCTGTTTTCACGACAAGTTTACCTGATGGTGTAAAATTGATGACACTAAGTTGAAAAAATGATATCGGCCAAATAGTTCGCTAAAATTCAACTTTTGGTTGCGCACATGAAAAAATAAATATATTCTGAAAACACGGCTAAAAATATATTATACATGTCTTCTTGATTTTCTGGAGAAGGTCGAAATTTTTTTTAATCTGCCTTTGAAGTTTTCTATCATGTGTTGAGTCAACACACTAAGTCTTACGATCCTTACATCTGAGGCGAATCATGTCTTCTGAAGATTTATGAAGGATGTTAAGGGGTATATTTTTGTAGAAAACTTTAACCCTCTTTAAACGAGGGAAAAATTGATCAACCACAGAAATATTTGCTATAAAATTTCACTATTAGTTGCCCAACACTCAAAAGTCGAAAATTCACTGCGAAGGCCAAAAAAATCGTCAATCTATATATAAATAGGCAAACAAGATCGGTTTAGTCCCTGTTTCTATATCTAAATATCAACCGATTTGCTTGATTTTTTCTTTGTTGGAAAGGTTGTAAGGAGGAGCAGTGCAAATGATCATATTTTTTTCAAAAGTGGGCGGTGCCACGCCTTTAAATGTAAAAAACGCTCTCACGGCTAAACTACTGCATCGATTTTTATGAAATTTGGTATGGAGATAGGGTTAACACTAAGGAAGAATAAAATTATCATTACGTTTTAAGTAGGCGGTCCAATGCCCCTAAATTGAAAAAGGCCTCTCACGGCTAAGTCACTGCATAGATTTTTATGAAATTTGGTATAAAGATAGGGTTAGCACTAAGGATTTTATGAATTTTCATATGGGGCTTAAATCGGGGTTTTATCGACCAAGGAGGGGTATAAAAACTTTTTGCTTTGTAGGCAAATAGTCGAGGCAAATAATCGGCCACAAAGTGAACTCTTGTATTAATAAAGACCTCACACATTTCATGTTAAATAAATTTTTTCAAGGTATTATTCGTAAGTTTTAAGCATTTCTTGACTTTGGTGACCCCCAATGAAATTTTCCTAATATTTTGTGTAACATTTTAACCCATTATAACGCGTTTTTTTGGGAAAAAGGTCAAACACGCCCACAAAAACCGGATATATTGGGTTGATGTTATTTAAAAACTGTTTCTTATTTGAATTTGCTATGACTTTGGGAAATCAACTTTTATCTAAAACGTGGTTTTAAAGTTTTACAGTGGGATGAAATTTCGAAAATTCTTTTCTTTTGTCAATTTAGGGTGGGCTGGCCAAACATTAAATACCCTACACTGCAGTATTTTGAAAATTTTTATTATACGTGAGGTACCACGCCCTCTTGTCCAAGTTCAACCAGTTTTTGCTCAGAGCTTGCATTTATAAATTTTATTGTCTGAGTAAAATTTAGTTCGATATCTCAAAAAACGCTTTCAGTATAGCGTTTTGAAGCTTTTGCTTACATGGGAAGTGCCGCGCCCTCTTTTCTGAAATCGTCCAGTTTTTTTCAGAGCTTGCTCTAACAATTCGTAGTATTTATATATATTTTGGTTGCATTGTCGTGAAAAATACTCCTTAAGTTGCATTTTGAATATATTTTTTGTATGGGCGGTAGGCGTGTCCGTTGACCGATTTTGCTCTTTGAAGATGGAGGCGCTGTATCAAATTTCATTGAATTATCTTGCTCGGTTTTCGCACACAGCTAGCCACCCAGCCAGCCGGACATGACTAAATCGACTCAGGAGGTGCCGCTGATCAAGAATATATATACTTTTCTATATCTGCGACGCCTTCTTTGCGTTACAAACGGAAGGACAAAGCGAGTATGCCCTGGGTGTAGGGTATAATTAAGAGTAAAAGTGTTGCTCTTGGCCATGTCTAGTTAATAATAATGCATGAGCGTATTTGAACCATGACAAAAACGAAAAGAGCAGACTTAGTGTTAGTTTGCCTGGTTAGAGCTTTAGCTGTTATGTCATATGTGTAACACAATGGAATTGAATTAAGTTGTTTATTGTTTTAAATGAATGATGGCACCACGACCTACAAAATCATTTATAATTCGTGAATAAATTTGCTGAAATGCAGAATCCGTAGCTGAAGTTCTAGCATAAGATATCATGCCTATTATACTTCATATATCATATTGTTTCATTAAATTGTAGAGACTGAACAAAAGTCTCATATCATTGATTTATGTTGAGTCAGTTTGTTTCAATTTTTGACATAATCAATCTCAAGTTAGTAGTTGAGGAATACTTAATACTAATACTTATCTCAGAAAAACAGCACAAAATCACGATTAAATTTTGTTTTGAAATTTTGACCATACCCGTGAAGTATTCCCTCTTCTTTTAGAACGGCTTCAAAAACAGAAATAAGAACTAACATGAATAGTTGTCTTTTCATAATAAAATCGTATTTTCAGTATACGCGTAAAATTTTTTTCCATTTGCAAATAAAAATACGAAGGCAAATTGCGAAGTTTAAAAGTTATTGTTTTTTGGACTATGAACCGCTTTTGAAAGTACTATAAAAACAATTACAATAAGAACATCAACAATCATAACAATTAAGATACTGTACGGAAAGCTTAAATACGTCAGCTTTAGATTAACACAAGCTATAATTTAAACAACATTACACTTGTTGAAATCGTCAATTCATTGTATACATTTAAGCCCTCAATTTTGTTGTTCAGTTCAGAATAGATAATAATACTATGGACAGTGACAAATTCCAATAATATCGGTTTTAAGTTATTTAAAGTAAATACGTTAAGCTTTTGGTTTTTTTTATTACAAAATTTTAGAACAAAAACTTTTATTGTTACTGCAAAACAGCACAATGTTTTTTTTTTTTTTGTGTTAAGTTTCCATAGAATTTGTAGAATTAGTATTTGTATATGCTCAAAAATTATTTGGCCTTATGATACAAAGGTGTAAACAAGTATGTTGTAACTCCTAAGCTGATGATCCCACAAAAATAATGACTACGTACAAACTCATTCATAGCTTGATGAAACTTATAAGCCGAATAAATTTGAAGAACATGGATTAGAATAGCACATTTCATGAAGACTGCCAAGAAGTGTCCCGCCAATACCATCCATCCCAAGATGGCTGCAAAAATACGTTGATTAAAAGTAAAAAATTACTTATATGAAAAAGAACGATTGAAAAACGATGGAAAAACGAAGAAACCGAAAGGGTAAGCTTGGAAGCTGAAACAAGAAGAAGTCGAAAGAATTAGGTTAGAAGCTGAAAGAAGGAAGAAACAAGAACTAGTAAGGGTGTAACTTTTGGCCTAGCCAAAAAATAAATACCCTACACTGCAGTATTTTGAAAATTTTGCTTATATGGGAGGTGCCACGCCCTCTTGTCCGAGTACACCCAGTTTTTGTTCAGAGCTTGCATTTATAGTTTTTAGTGTCAGAGTGAAATTTAGTTGGATTATCTCAAAAAACTCTTTCAGTATAGCATTTTGAAACTTTTGTTTATATAGGAGGTGCCACGCCTCTTGTCCGATTTCACCCAATTTTTGCTGAGGGCTTTCATTTATAATTCTTAGTGTCTGAGTCAAATTTGGTTCAAATATCTCAAAAAACGCTTTCAGTATAGCGTTTTGAAGATTTTGCTTATATGGGAGGTGCCACGCCCTCTTGTCCGATTTTACTCAGTTTTTCCTCAGGGCTTGCGCTTACAATGCGTAGTACTTATGCGTATTGTGGTTGCATTGTCGTGAAAAATACTCCTAAAATTGCATTTTGATGTTTTTTTTTGTATGGGCGGTAGGCGTGTCCGCTCATTTTCAATCCCCCGAGCTAACTTTTACGAAGGAGGCAGTACACCAAATCTCATTGAATTATCTTGCTCAGTTTTCTCAAAAAGTGTATTTCAACACACAACCAGCCACCCAGCCAGACATGGCTTTATCGACTCAGGAGGTGACGCTGATCAAGAATATATATACTTTTTTATACCTGCCACGCGTCCTTCTCTACGTTACAAACGGAAGGACAAAGTGAATTTATCCTGGGTGTAGGGTATAAAAAGAAATCGAAAGGATAAGACTAGAAGCGGAAACAAAGAAAAAACAAGAGGAAATTCCCTTAATGATAAAATCAGAAGTTGAAAGAAAGAAAAAGCGAGTAGAAGATAACGAAGAAAGTATTAGATTAGAAAAGGAAAAAACAATTCAGAAAGCACGAGCAAGAGTTTGAAGAAATGGTGAGATAAGTAGCGAAAAAATGAATAGCGAAAAAATGAAAAGCTAATGAGGTCGAGTAACGTTTTGAACAGTAGGTACAGATTGAGCTGTAAAGGTTCAGAGACATAAGTTCAAACTTTAGCAGTTCATATGATTTGACCAGAGTCAATCAGAGAAGAATGAACGACGAACAGTTTCCAAGCAAATATCGAAGAGACGTAACATTTCGTAATGTTGACGATCCTAGAATTATATAATATTTTAAAATTTATCTACGTTATGGTAAGAAAAATAAGTTACATCAGCTGGGTATTATTAGAGATAAAACCATCAGACAATCATCAACACCAAGAAGTTATTTATTGCTTGCATAGTAAGCAAGTAACATAATTGATTTGCGTCAAAAATCATATTAACTTTATGAATGTACAATATGTTAATCATTTTGCCGCTTGTATAAACTATGTTAAAATTAATCAAAATCAAATTCGGCACACGCCCATTTCTATTATAGAAAAAATGTAAAATAAATTTTGCCTAGCTAATTATATATGATAATATATTGTTTCTCATCGGCATATTTCATTTTTATTTAAATTTCTTTTGTATTTTGACAACAAGTGGCAGGAGAACATAGAATTATATGCTTGTTTGGCTTCGTTATCTTTAAAATATATTCATACGTATGTGAAGGTTATGCAAAATTTATAGAATAATTTTGAGCTACTTGCTATGTAAAAATATGTTAAACTCTAAGGCATATTATGTTACCGCATGTTTTTTTGTTTTATTTTAAACACTGTGACTATGATTATGATTTTTTCTACTTTGAATTCTTGACATTCTTCTGGTTGATTAGTGACAAAAGTTCAGCACAAAATGTTCTACATAAATAACTAGGTCGTATATAAAATTCTATAACTGGTTTTTTTTATTAAGATTTGTTTACAAAAATTTACAATAAAAACAGTTTTGACAGTATTCAATTGAATTTATTTGTTTTAACATAAATATAGAACTGCCAAAATATTGCTGAGACAAAAAGGAAAAACAGTTGAAGTTGACTTGGCGCAAAATGAGCTGAGACAACTTCTTGATTTTGAAAAATCAAAACAAAAAGGTATGGCTTATATAAGTACGTTCTTTGGGGTGGTGATATGGAACTCAACCAAAGCCAGACGATCTGCAGTGGGTCATAAATTCGTCAATTTCCGTGGATGCCTGCGATGGACATTTAATCAAAAATAATTTGTACTAAACAAATTTTAACGATCTTTTTAACGGAAAACTTCCTTTTACTTTCTGTAGAAGTTACTATTAGCAAGATACTTGAAAAATAAAAAAAGGTTTTCGTGAATGCTTTCTTGCAATATCTGGACAAAAGGAAACAAAACTATAAATGACTTCCCACCAAGTCATCAGTACATCAAAATAAATGTTTGTGTAGAAACCCAAATGTCTCACATTTCTACATGGGCCGTTGCACGCTAGTTCGACCAAGTTTCACGGGTCATGTCTCCGATTAACTTAATATTTTTGTTTTTTGCCGATAGTAAGAGAAACATAAATAATGAAAAAATTTAAATTCTCAGATTTGTTGATGCATTTTTGCAAAAGAACAATAAACCAAAAAATTTAACTTTTATTTATATTCGATTATTTAAAAAACCAAAAGGGGAAATCATGCATATACATTTGCATATAGTCGATATAAAAATATTTTGTTCAAACATTTTTACTCAAAAATTATTGGGTCTATAACTTAATTCGTGCGGCTTTTTCAAAATTTTAACGTTTATTTAAGAAAATATGTACAATAATATTATTCAAAGTATTATCCACTACTTTTTCCCATCTTCCTGGTAACATATGGATTCCGCGCCAAAAGAACTGCTTCGGTTTTGAGGCCAAAAATGAATCAAGCCAATTTCTGATACCCTGTTCTGAAGTGTAGCGTGAGGGTGAGAGCGTTTTGCATAGACCGAAATAGTAAATGATAGTCGGCCGGGGCAAGGTCCAGGCTATAAGGTAGGTGAGCCAAACTTCCCATCCAATATTTTCCAAATACTTAGTTTTTAACAGGTCTTCCAACATGTGGCCTAGTGTTGTCATGCTGAAAAATTATGACTTCGTGTCTGGTCGCATATTCCGGTCATTTCTCGGCTATGGCTCTTTTTAATTAAACGGATCAATTGTGTTCGATAGAGTTCACCTGTGAGCATTACCTTGGCACCATGGATATTTGCATTTGGCTGGGTCGTCCGGGCTTCACATATGAATGTTTGCATTTCGGGTTGTCGTAATATATCCATTTTCCATCCCCAGTCACGATCCGATGCAAAAATGACTTTCGGCAGTAGTTTTCTTCATATTAAAGAACTCCTCGCAAAAACACTTTTACAGGCACAAAGTTCGACATATTTGAGTGAAAAAAAAAATATTGTTGTTTACGCTTCAAATGAATGACATATACTGAAAAAGACGCACAATGACAGTAGCTTTCGGAATATTGGAACGATGGAATAATAATCAAGAAAATGCATTGATAGATTTATATGTAAATCGATCTTTGCAAATATATGACTAAAAGTTCAATTAAAAATTAATTTTCAAAAATATTTTTATATAAACTGTAAGGAAAAGTATATGAATGATTCTTTTCAAAATTTTCTCCTTTTTGGTTTTTGAAATAATCGAATGTATGTATATACAAATTAAATTTTTTGGTTTTTGTTTCATAACTTTTGCAAAAATGCATCAAAAAATCCGAAAATTTCCATTTTTTCATTATTAATGGTCCTCTATCGGCCAAAGTTTTTAAGTTAATCGGAGACATGGCCCGTGAAATTTGGTAGAACTAGCGCTCTGGCATTATTTGCAATTTGTTTTGGCGTTATTTTCTTTTTGTGAACCACATAAGTTTTGAAAATAAGTTATAATTTTTGAAAAAAAAAAAAATGCCAGAAAAGTTTATTGTCTTATTTCCAAAACAAAATGGAAACAACGCCAGAATTTTGTATGGAGATTTTGCTGGTGTTGTTTCCAAAAAATTGTACTGGCGTTATTTTCTTTTTGTAAACCACATAACTTTTGGAAATAAAGCCAATCATTTTTGGAAAAACGCCAGAAATTTGTTTGGCTTTATTTCCAAAATAAAATGGAAATAACGCCAGAAAATTTTGGTGGTGTTATTGATAAAAAATTTGCTGGTAGTTTTACCCAGGCGCTATTTCCGGAAGCCCTAAGATATTGTTTAAAATTCAAAGAAATGGCGTTAAAGAAAGTCGCAATTAATTTATGATTTTAACAATAAACTAAGCTAAAACTAAGTTTCACTACCGTTAAATTTTTCAGGGTTTTTAAATAAAACATCTATTACTAACATACATACATAGATGACAGTCAGAAATGACATTATTGATATACTTTCAATGCAAATCAATGCAACGTATAATTTTATTAACAGATTTTTGACATTTATAGCACTTTGAAAAGGTATTCAAAAAATCAACTTTTAAAAAAATTAACATATAATTGCTCTAGGCAAAAATAAAAGTCAAAAGTTATCAATAAAAGAAAAATTGCAGAGCGAACGGTAGTTAAAAGATTATGTTTAATTAGTGAGTATATCTGTAAGATTGTCGCATTTTTTCAAGGTCAACACCTGAATCAGAAATGAAAGATAAAGCAACAATACAAAACCAATGAGGTGCGAGACAGTCGCATGCAATAAAAATAAATACAAAAAACACATTTGTCAAATTTTATGTCCCAAAGTTCATGACTTTTATTTTGAATAATACTCGTACTTAGGAACAGAAAAAATTTAGCTCTAAAAAAACCAAACAAAAAAAAAAAAAAAAATTATCCATATTTATAAGAGTTTTGTTTTGTGGCACTTTTTACTTTTGTTTTTATTGTTTTTGTTGTTGTTTTTATGGTCAAACTGTCAGATTGAGTGTATATTGCTTTTGCTTCGGGGTATTTTGTTTTGTAGATTAAAAGTTGATTTTAATTGTTAATTGAAATGAGATGATCAAATAAATTTTATGTACTATATATATGAAGGCCCACAAAAAAAGATTTTTTCACTAAAAATATTATACTGAAAATCTAGAATGTTTACTTATTTCAGTCATTAAATTCTTCGTTGTATGAAATAAAAACATAAAAAATGAAAATCTGCATTTGAATGAAAAGGATTACCGATTATAATGATCATCGAAATAATTATCTTATGAACCAGAGTTTACGCTTTTCAAAATTGAGAAAGATTGTTTCAGACAACAATTTTAGATCAAAAATTTTCAATATTCAATAGAGCCAATTCACAGTTGAACTGGTGCAAAACTTTCTTGTCTCGTGAGAAGTATTGTTTCTATGTTTCGAAAGAAACAAAGATAATGCTCAATACGCTGGATATCTCGATTTACATAATCTTGAAAACTTGAAATTCGTTCGTTTTTGGTCCAGCAATTTCAGAAAAAATAACATTCAAGCACGATAAACTTATTAAAAGAAATGGAAATAAAACTATGTACTAAGATTTCAAAATAATAGCTGATGCCAATGAAAAATCATTTTACCAGTTAACTGAAATAAAATCAGAAGACATAATTTTCAATCGACGAAAGCCGAAGGCTAATCGTTTAGGTGCCACTTCAGACATTTTTAGTACCTCGTAAAAATTTAACAAATTTGAAAAAATCGGCAATATAATCTTATCTACTTTCAAGACATATCGAATAATCTGGATATTGTGGAAGACAAAAGTCTAAATAAAGCCATATTTTACAGTTTTCGAAAACATAAGTAACCCGTTGGTCGTACAAATCATTGTATTGGCGAGAATTTCCGGCTGTAATCCAAATTCAGCGGATGTGGAGAAGTGTTTTAACGCTAATAATGCATTAAAAGCAAACCGCCAATCAAAAGTTATCATTGAAATGGATGCAATGGATTCCGACTGCAGTGGCAAAGATGTTCGTACAAGAAAAAATACGACGAACTCGTGATATTACAACTAGTAATAAACCGTCTACAAAGCCAGCAAATCTGATTCATACAACTGTTTAGTAAACGAAGGCTTGATACTGGGTTTTGATCAAAATCCCTGAATGAAGATCTTAACGACAAAAATCAGAATTTTTTTTACAGTTTTTTATCTTATTTTAAACACCACGAAATTGTTGGTAGTAATTCAGTTCAAATTTTTGAAAAGGTTTAATTTCCTACATTTTTTGTTTAGCTTTCATTGTTCTATATCGAGTAAATTATTTTCTTAAAGGCGCAGAAGAAGTTGAAATTTTCCGTTCAAAAAACGGTTTTTCTATGACTCAAGATGCAAGAGACACACAGATACTTTAGACTGCAATAAATGTATTGCTATAGTTTCGTTTGTAAGGCATTATGCCCATTAGAGGGCATTTGTTAAAAATCAACGAATATCATGGAAAATCAACCTTTTTATATTTTAGTTTTAAAATATACCCAAAATTTTGATAAAATACTTAAAAGCAAGTCAAGAACTTTCAAATACAATCTTCAGAATAAAAATCGGTTGAAAATTTCGCGAGATATTACAGTTTTTAAATATTATGTTTTTTCGTATGGATATGATTTTGAGCATTCACTTAGTTTCACAGTGTATTTTTGATCCATAATTTAAAATTTTTTGTATGTTTACTACATTACATTACAGTTTGATAAATAATGAAACTTTCAATCGGTTACTGGTTTCTTTGCGAATTTCAGCTTGAATTTTCCGGAAAACTCCCAATTTTCCCGGAAAATCCCAAAAAACTTTTTTTATGGCTTACTTTATTTTTATCAGCCAGACGAATCCGCGCGAATAGTAAGCGGTGAAATCTTTTAACGCAGGAACTTCGAGCTACTTTCGAGCTGACCTTGAATGAAGTTTACCTTAAATTTCCCCGGAAAATCCTACAAAATTTTTGAAGAGCCTGCTTTATTTTGTCAATCAGACGAACCCATGAGAATATATCATATCATTTGACACACGAACTTGGAGCTAGTTTCGAGCTCATCAAAAACGGAAAGTGTTTTCCGGAAAACCACAAACTTTCCCGGAAAATCCCGAAAAACCTTTTTTTATGGCGGTGCCATGACATAATCCCCACGGAAAAAGTCCCCATTTCGTAAATGGGTGTTATGTCAGCAAATTATTTGATATATTACCGACTGATCCGCGGCCGAAGGCCGCCGCGAAGCCGGTGTTGAATTTTTGGGAGTTTTAAATCCTGAGCTGCGGCCACAGGCCGCCCACTTACCCCTACTCTTATGTAAAATTACTATGGCTAGCAAACTAGGTGTTGGATGTATAATAGGCTGATCCGCAAGAAACTTTCAGACATAATCCCCATTTACGAAATGGGAATTTTTTTTAAATTTTTGGGATTTTCCGGGGAAATTTCAGGGAAACACTTCATTCAAGGTCAGCTCGAAAGTAGCTCGAAATTCTTGTGTTAAAAGATTTCATCGCTTACTATTCCCGCGGATTCGTCTGGCTAAAAAAAAATAAAGTTAGCCATAAAAAAAGTTTTTTTGGGATTTTCCGGGAAAATTTAGAGTTTTCCAGAAAATGCAGATTCGTCTGACTGAAAAAATAAACTAAGCTATGCAGAACAATTTTTCCGCTTTTCCGGAAAATGGAAAATTTCCCAGTCAGCTCGAAATTACTGTTGAAAAGCTCGAAAATAGCTCGAAATTCCCAACCAAAAAACATCGAAATTCGTCACACCTGCATAGTTCACTTTATGCACCTAAAATATACTCCGCTTTATTTCTTTCCTGATGAACATCTTTCAATTTCTATGCGGCTGAGTGTGCACCAATCGAGCAGCTTGAATTATTGCAACACTTTGAATAGTTTGAGTAGATGAAGATGAAATTATTCTTATGCCTCGAATAGTCTGTTAATTCGAATGTTTCTATAAATTTCAATAGATCAAATAGTTTAAATCATTGAAATAATTTAATTTCGACTTTGCACTGTTCTAGAATTTGTAAACTTTTGAACAATATACACAGCACGAATGTTTCAAATATTTCGAACAGTTCGAAATAATTTTTCGCGGTTGATAACTTCCATCATAATTTAGGAGAAGATGATGCAGAACACATGACAAAGCCAGCAATAGCAGCAGCAGCAGCAGCAGCAGCAGCAGCAGCAACAACAGCAGCAGTACACGCAACTGCAGTTTCATTTAATGAAAGAACAACCGTCATGTAACTTAAGTAACTGTGACATCAAATCTTCTCTTCTTATACGAGATAAAATTGTATGTACTTATGTACCTATGTACTTATGTACTTATGTATGTTTGTTTGGAACGGACAAAACTTTTTCTCGAAAACGGGTACAGCGATTTTAATGAAACTTGGAACAGTGTTAGTTATTACCATAAAATGAAGAATGAGCTAGGTCTGAACTTTGTAAATGCTCACCAGCGGGCGTGGCACCGCCCTAAATTTTAAATTTGATTTGGTCATAACTCGCAAACCATACAAGG
The DNA here is from genome assembly GCA_951812925.1 of Calliopum simillimum. Classification (NCBI taxonomy): domain Eukaryota; kingdom Metazoa; phylum Arthropoda; class Insecta; order Diptera; family Lauxaniidae; genus Calliopum; species Calliopum simillimum. Next base: position 109,275,269 of record OX638370.1, read on the forward strand.
TATTTGAATGAAATTTGGTAGGCGGATACTGCTTAATAATACCTTATGACAGATAAAAAGTGGGCGGGATCGAAGAAGTGCCACGCCCACTTTTCAACGCTTGAAAATTTTGATTCAATATTACTCGAAAACGACTCCAACGATTTTAATGAAAATTTAGGAGATTTTACCTCTTTAAACAAGAATTAATATGTAATATGTCGTTATATTGGGAAAACTCGTTGAAGGGCGTGGCACCGCCTACAAAAATATAATACGGTATAAAAAGAAAACTAACAAAACTAATATCATTCTAAAATTAACTGTGTGGAGCATGCTTGCTATAAGGCATCTCTGATCTGAAAGCGGGCAAAATATCGCCGTTGCGCGTGGAACCTCCCATACGAGCAAAATACGTTAAATGCTATTTCTCGCAAATGATACAAGGTATTTTAATGAAATTTGGTATGTAGGTACTGCTTAATAATATCTTGGAACAAACGAAAAGTGGGCGGGATCGAATAAGTGCCACGCCCACTTTTTAACCCTTGAAAATTTTGATACAATATTACTCGAAAACGACTCCGATAATTTTGATGAAAATTTAGGATCTGTTACCTCTTCAAACAAGTATTAATATGTCATATGCCATTATATTGGTAAAACTCGTTAAAGGGCGTGGCACCGCCCACAAAAATATAATGCGCTATAAAAAGAAAACTACTAGAGCAATCTTTCTGAATTTAACTGTAGGGAATTTACTTGCTATTAGGCACCTACGACCTGAAAGTAGACAATATATCGAAAGTGCGCGTGGATCCTCCCATACAAGTAAAACACATTAAATGTTGTTTCTCGCAAATGATACAACATATTTTGATGAAATTTGGTATGCGAGTCTGGATCAAGAGTATCTAAAGCATAACAAAAAGAAGGCTTTGTTTAATAATTGCCACGCCCACTTTTTTATCAAAATAAAAATTTTTGTTAATAACTCAGGCACAAAAAAAAAAATGGAATGAACTGTTTAATTCTTATATGCAGTCTTATGTACTTTTTGACGCTAAATCCGTTTTCATCAGCAGAACTGTCATTATACTTGCAGGATTTTGAAATATCCTTGCTTGTGTTCAGTCTTACAGCGTAGCTACAAGAAAAGGTGAAATTTTTTTTTATTAATAGCATCGGATAGTTACACTCTTCCTTATCCAAATATCCTCTCAGATTTTTCCAATAGGATTCTTATTTTCCGAGTTATGATCCTTTGAAGATAAGATATTTCAGCCGCCATACAAAAGACAAAATATTTTGGGTGCGTGGCATATCCCATTTATTTATTTTAGGGCATTCTATTTCGCCAAAAAAAAATATGAGTTTTTGATATTTTTCTATACCATTCGATGCTTTCCGAGTTTTTTCTTATTATTATTCTCATCGGTTTATTTATCATTTTGAAAGCATGACCGTTAGAAGTGAAAAGATACAAGTTTCATAACAAAAAATAGCAATGAATAAAAACATCGACTAAAATAATAAGATTAGATTGTTGACCGAGCAGGGATCGGTCTCCAGGTACTTTAAATTTAATTGGCATTAAGAGTTTACATTTTCAATATCTTTAGTAATTGAAAAATAATGTTTTTAGTGATATAAGTATTTTATATAATTATCTCTTTTTTACTTAAAGAGTTTATCTTTTGGTTTAGTTTTGTCTAACCAACACTTCACGAAAAGAAAGCACAAAAAGGAATTTGGCTTTCAACATTTTATTTTTATAAATTGCTAGTTATATGACTTCAAAACAATTTTTGTCATTAGCTTTAAATGAGTTGTTTAAGATAAAACAGAAAAACAAATAATAACAATTTTAGAACGAATTCACAAAAACAAAAACACTTGCACTTTTTTATCACACAGATAAAGGAAATCGCTCTTATCAGCGCAAACAGGTGCGCAAAACTTAAAGTTGGCCAAGTTCTTGTTGATTTTTTTTTGTGCCAACGTGTTTTTTTGTTTAATTTGCAATGAAAAATTTAAAAAAAATTTAATTTCTTTTCAAAAGAAAAACATAAAATTGAAATTTTAGCAAATGTTTCAATACATAATAAATTTTTGTTAAAATGCAGGAAACGAAAAATTTAATTGAATAAACAAAAAATTTAAAAAAAATCACTTGATAAAAAAAAAAATATTAAAAATTTTATAAAAAATTATTTTTTGAAATAAATTTTTAAAAAAAATTTCAGTTTCAATTATTTCGAATTTTCCTTGGACACGAGTGTCAACATGTGCTAATTAATTGTTAAGTTTAACACCTTTTAACGCGCTGTTGTGTTATCAATTTGCTGTTAAACAAAAAATATGACAACTCTTTTAGTTACATAGATATGTACGAATATGTGTGTTTACAATAAATTATTTAAAACTTTTTTGGTTTTTTAGTTAAACGTTGCAAAGTTTTTCCTCAACTCTTTGTTTTTTTGCTTTAAACGCGACGACTCGCGTATTTCAACTGAAATATCTGAGTAACAAATATTTTTGAATTCGCGTAATCGCGCCATTAGACAACAAAATCGAAAGAAACCTTTGCTCTTTTTCGCTCTAATGCTCTGTTTTGCTAATTCAGATACGTAGCTTACGCTCATTTGACGGTGTTGCTGACGGCTCCAGCCAGTCCATAGACAACGTGCTATCGTTGCTCACCTGTGCGGTGGTGCGCTCTCTGTTATCTTTATGACTTTTTTGTTGTCGTTGCTGTTTTTGGCTGTCTGCTATTATTCTATATAATTCCATTAAGTATTTAAAAGTTTTCGCATTTTTTGTTATTGTTGTTGCTATTGTTTTTGTTGTTTTATTTTTGTCATATTGCGTGTTATGGTGGTTTTTTTTTTTTTTTTTTTGAAAATTCATCATCCACAAAGAAAATATTTAAAGTGCCTACAGTTTTTTAATATTTTTGTACCCTACAATAGAGATATTTGCATATTTATTAATAGCATTGTCGGAATATTTATTTTGTCAGTAGAGAACACTGCTATCTCACTGTCAAACCATCCTCTTTCTATTGCCTTTTTTTGCTTAGTTATATTTTAGTCAACAGAGCGTATGAGTAACATTTGATTTGTGACAGAAGAAATGCATAATGTGAATTGACTGTCATTTTGATAAATTTTATTTTTCGGACCAAATTTTCAAAAAAAAAAAAAAATTCTAAAAAAATTCACACAATTCTAAGCGTTTTATGTCTCGAACACTTTTCACGCATTTATCGCTTCACAAAAAAAAAAATCATAACTCGCACAATTGTAGAGTACACCCCATAATTATAAACTCAAAATTTGCGCAATACTTAGGGCTGCCATTAGAATTTTTTTTTTTAAATTTTAAAAAATGTAATTTTTTCAAAAAATCAATTTGTTAATAATTTTTGGGTAAAAATTTTCGAAAAAATATTTTTATATCGATACATCGAACGTAAAAGTTTGTAACTCAAGTTACCAACTTTTTACGGGACAGTGATTTTCAAAATCTGCTTATTAGACTCTATCTTGTGTCAAATTTTGGTATCTCTAGCTTGAAATTTGAAGGGCTGGGAGCAATTTTTGAAGTTACAACCTAAGTATATTTTAGTAAGGTCTCCATACAAAAACTTGGCAACTTAAGTCGATAACTTATACACGGGACAAAAATAACAAATTGCATTGGTAACTTGACATACAAAGTTATTAGTTAATTTTTCTTTAAAAATCAGTGGTTGTAAGTCCTACATACCAACGTAATGTCCGTAAAATATTTTTTAATGGTAGTTGGCAAGTTAAGTTACAAACTTTTCTCATGGAACATTTGGTTGCTGAAACAGAACATAAGTTGTAACTAGAGTTACAACTCATATGTATTAATTTTTATCCAAATTATAAGTTGAAATTTTTAATATCTCTGTAAATCAATTTCGAATAGTGACAACGATTTAATAGTCGAAAGATCTTTATTTGGACTACAGATTTCCAAAGTATTTATTCAATTTTTGTTTTTGGTTTTCTTATTTTAACGAAAACAATACAAAAATGATCATAACTAAAAACTACGATTTTCGAGATACCAACTTTTACGTTGGACGTATCGATATACATATATATTTTTTATAAATATAGTTTTTACATTATATTTTTATAAATTTTTGAAATAATCGAATATAAGTAAAAGTTAAATATTTTGGTTTTTGTACCATAACATTTGCAAAAATGCATCAAAAAATCAAAAAATTTTGAAAATTTTAATTTTTCCATTATTTATGTTCCTCTATCGACCAACAAATTTTAATCGAAAACATGACCCGTGAAACATTGCCAAACTAGCGTGGAACGCCCCATATACATTACATCCGCTACATTTTCACCTTCTCATTATATTCGACAAAAAACTTCAATCGCAAATAAAATCTCAAATATGGAGCAAATCGAGTAAAGTGTTGTAGTAAATTTCCTTACCAAGCAAAAGGAAAATTAGTTAAAACCATGCCGGAAGATGGAAAGGATTTTAAAATTTTGACGAACCATTTTGGTTCCAGTTATTCGATGTGCAATGCACATTGTGCATGCTGCCAAGGCAGGTGGATTTTCCATATTCTAGTGTGCACTACTTAATGGGATATTTTCCATCGTTTTTCGATCCATGCTTCATTAGTGTAACCTTCTCAGCAATGCCCCACGCAGTAAGTTATAAGCTTAAAACTGAAAAATGTCGCTGGAAAAGGAAATCCAAAAATCGGGAATCGGTTCAATAGAATTAATTAGAATTAATTTTGACCCCAGCCAAATTAAGTATTGTATTGTCAGTTTTCGATGGAGCATTGGAATCGTAGTGCATATTTTTAAACCGTGAGGGCCAGATATTAAATTTGTTCTTTCTTATTCTGATCATAAAGTAGTGCAAAACCGCAGAATACAATTTCTTATTGTTTGTTTTTGACATTTTATATAGATATTTTATAGAACTTTTTTTCAAGTTGAACTTCATGTGAGACAAATTTGATTTTTACATGATGTTTTTTTTTTTACTTTTTTGTATTATTTATTGCTTTTCTGGTTTTTTCCCCCTTATTACGTTTATTTACTTATTACACCTTTTTATTTGATAAAAAGCCATAAAAATTAGGTACACTTTTTTGTATTACTCAAGATGCGTCAGTTTTAGATTTTTTTTATTATATAAGGAACGCAGGTATTTGATGGTTTGTACGATGAAGTTATCTAAATCGCTTAATCACAAGTAAGATATACTACAACTGTGTACTTAGAGTATTGCGTAAATAAAAGGTTCAAACAATTTTTTAACTTATGAAAATTATTTAAGCTTTTTCTGTGGAGATGTCTGAGGAATATGTGATTCATCCTATAAAATTGGCCAAACATGTCGCATGCTAAATATTATCAAATAATTGAATTTGAATTTCTTTTTAGTAAATGTATGTATGTACCTACATATTGGTGGCATTTTGTCGAATTTCAATGACGGATGGTGTTAAATTTGCTCTAAATGTCGAATTAAATTAAAACAATTTTCGACGAAAAGCATTAAACTTTTGGAGTTTTTTATGCATTTTGCAATATAATTTTTTGAAAGTTCTTAATTGTTGGTTTTCTGCGCATTTTCTAAGCTATTTTGAAAAAAACGTCAGCAAATGCTTTCAATACTAACAGGTCACTCAACTTAAGAGTATGATGTTTGAGAAAATTGAGAAGGTTTTCGAGAATTTTTTTTTGTTTAAATATTTGCTTGGGAAAAGATACCTAATATCACGTAGTTTTTATTTAAAACTATTATGTCAATTAAATGGCAATAGTTCGTCTGTAGCAAATATATACATTAGACAGTTTCGAATATGTATGAAAAACAAAAATTTGCCAGAAATTGCGCTCCCACACTACCAAAATGTTCTCTCTGATGCAAATAAGCACTACGTAAAACTTGCTCCATTTGAGAGAATGCTTGCCAAACCATTTTAAAAACCGAAGATTAAAAAAAAATTTGTGTATTAAAATTTGTTTATTTTTTTTATGAATTCTGAGTCGCTATATCCGAATCTGCAATTTATTTCTCTACAAATTCTGCAGTTTTGAAGATACTGGTGATTTCATTTTGAATCTGAATTTTTCACCTTGAATGGGCAATAACTTCAAAACAACAGAGCTTACAGAGAAATAAATTGTAGATTCGAATTAAGCGGCTTGAAATCCATATTAAAAGTTTAACATCTTAAATTTTGAAACAAAAAATTATTTCATTTTCAGGACCACATTTCGGTTTTTAAAATGGTTTGGGATACTTTTATTATGCTCTGATATAAATCAAATTTTACATGGTGCTTATTTACATTAAAAAGAATATTTGGATGAGGGAGTGCAATTCCAAAAGTTTTTTTATATTTTGAACCACATTTATATAATTTGTAACAAATTTTCAAATTGAATTTTAATCATCAAATTGTTTTCTCTAGGAAAAAATAATATTGTGATAAGACCTGCTTTAATATTTTTGAGCCAGGTATTATTGTAGATATTTCATATCAAACCTGTCAAAATGGATTCGAGTGAAATCTCACAAAATGATTGAGCAGCTATTATTAAGAAGTTGATAAATGGTTTAAAAGTTTGTTTTATGTTAACATAAGCGTTTAAATAATAAGTTTTCATATATTTTTGAAGCAAATAGCGAGTCATTTCATATATTACATGAATCAAATGTCTGCAAATATGTTGAATCATTTCTATGTTAAATTTATAGCCATATTTATTCTTATCTTTTTATTAATTGGTAACAAAATATCAAAGTAGTTTAACCAGACGGTTCAAAGGTTGCAGAGAAATATTTGCTGACTCAATAGGCAGATTTTAATGCAAATAACTTTTTGTTGATATGAAGCAATGAATCATTAAATTCAATTGATTAAACCCACAGTATTTTCACCATATATTACAAAAGAAATTTAAATTTTAATTTAAAATTTAAATCGAATTTTAGTTTTTATTTAAATTCAATTTAAGTCTCATGCAATTTATTATAAATAAATAATTAATTTTTTAATTTAAAATGCTTTCATGTCTCAGAGATTTTGTGCATTTAACTTTGTTTAATATTGTCTAGTTCAAGGAAGATATTATTTAATTATGGAGTTGCTTATTGAATACTTTATACATCATTTTGTTAATTAATTATTTAGCAACACGACAATGTCTGTGTATGTGGCGCTTGTGATAACAACAAATAAAACGTTTAATAAACAAAAAGAGTTTGTTTTTTCTTTTTTATTTGTCTATTGGGCTATTAAACATATTAATAACATAGTTATCCAAAGAAGTAAATATATCCAAGATATAACTGTAATGTTTGCAGACAAATTGTTTATTTTTTCGTTTATCTCTGGAGCATGGAAATAATTAATATTCAAATTGATTTCCGGCAGAAATTGATAATGAATTTTAAAAAATATATTTTTTCAGGAACGCAATAGATTTGATTAAAAAAATATATGGGTGAATGTCATGATATACCGTAATTTGGAGTTATGTTTGATTCAAAGTTTTCATTTCGGGCGCATTATGATTATATTATTCCTAAAGCCTACTCTATGCTGGCCTTTTTAAGGCGAAATAGTTGTTCATTTAAGGATCCCTATACCCTAAAGGTCTTATATGGTAGTCTTGTTAGGTCGAAGTTAGAGTATGCTGCAATCATTTGGAATCCGTACTATGACTTGCATAAGATCAGGATTGAAAGGGTGCAAAGATCTTTCACGAAATTTGCTCTACGTTCCCTTAATTTTGACTTAGGTTTGCCCCCGTACAGTTCCCGTTGCCTTTTGATGGGCTTAAAAACATTGGAAGCTAGAAGAAATATCTTGTCATTAATAATGGTCCATGATATTGTCACTGGTTCTGTTGATTGTCCAATGTTACTGGCTATGATCCATTTCAATGTCCCATCAAGAACTTTAAGAAATCATGATATATTTCGTCTTGATTTTGCTCGAACAAATTATGCTTCTAATGCTCCTTTATCTAGAGTTTTAAAAATGTTTAATGAACTAAATCTTAATTATAGTATTGATTTCTCTAATTCGAAAAATGTATTAAAGTTACTGCTAAATAATATCCTGTAATTTCTGTATTTTTTTTAATTTTTATTTTTAATATAGTCTGTAAGGACTAATATTTCATAGACCGAATAAATAAATAAATAAAATAAATAAATAAACAAGTAATTTCGGGATATGAAAATTTGAATTTGAAAAGTTGTTGAAATGGTCAGTAACAGGTGGAATCCATAGTCTATATCATAAACAGTCTGAAAAACTCTTGAAATCTACACGACGAATTCCATACTCAATACTCCAATTTGGCGGTCAAAAATTCAATATGGTGGACTTTATTTTATTGGGTGTCCAGCTTAAAAACCGGAATTTGACGGTGGATGTCCGTACTAACAAATATCGTGAAAGCTCGAACTTTATATATATGTCATTTTGAAGGTACATTTGACAGCTGTCAAAATCAGTCAACAAAACAATTTTATCTTGTGTGCATCATTATTATTTTTCACGATGAATAACTTCGAAAATTGGAGAAAAAGACAGCATTTGCGGGAGGTTCTGTTGGGTCATTTTTTTGCAAAGAAAACTGCTGCTGAAAGTCATAGTTTGCTTGTAGAAGTTTATGGGGACTATGCTCCAGCTGAATCAAGCTATCGTAAGTGGTTTCGACGGTTTAAAAGTGGTGATTTTGATGTCGAAGACAAAGAACGTCCTGGTCAGCCGAAAAAGTTTGAGGATGAAGAATTGGAGGCATTACTCGATCAAGATTCATGTCAAACGCAAGAAGAACTTGCAGAATCATTGGGAGTTGATCGAGCAATAATTTCCAAACGTTTGAAAGCCTTTGGATTTTTTCAAAAGATGGGAAATTGGGTGCCATACGAGTTGAAGCCAAGGGACGTCGAACGCCGATTTTTGATGTCCGAGATGCTGCTTGAACGCCACAAAAGGAAGGGTTTTTTGCATTGTATTGTCACTGGAGATGAGAAGTGGATCCATTACGATAATCCCAAAAGCGCAAAACAGTGTATGTCAAGAAAGGTGAGGCCGGCCTAGCCAAATATTCACGCTTCGAAGGTAATGCTCTGTATTTGGTGGGACCAGCTATTTGTGATCCATTATGAGCTGTTGCCAGGTGGCCAAACCATTAATGCTCAACTCTATCGTCAACAATTGATCCGATTGAAGCAGAAAATCCAGGCAGAGCGGCCAACGTATGCGACCATACACGAGTCAATCATTTTCCACCTCGATAACGCTCGGCCAAGATGGCAGACCAAACTGACGGTTTGTCTGACGGTTTGTCCGCCATTTTGTATTCTACGTCTTGAATTTTGTAAATCCGACCCCGCATTCGTGACTAGAGACCCAAAAAACCTCATGCACGAAATTTAATTCACATTAGTTTATTTTTAAATAAAGTCCACCACACTGAATTTTTGACCGCCATAATGGAGCGGCCATGTTGGGTTTTGTTAAAAATATTGTATGATATCGTTGATTAAGTATTTCTGCTATAGTAGTTGCATACTACTTCGTAATTTCCAACGCTAGAAATAAAAATAACGCAAAATCATGACGGGTGGGACGGTGGGACGGGAGGAGACATTTCATAAATAATTGAGCATTACACACAAAAAGCAAATTGCCAACTCTTGCTACCGGGCACAATCGACAGACTCTTCATTCTACAATGATGATGTACCAAAATAGTTTCACTTCTCACCAATATTTTGACTATGACGGAGGGGACATCGACTTTTTTCCCGTACTTTTGTAATTTTTTTTCGACCGCAGCAAGTATATGGGAAAATTTGGAGAGAATTCCTCTATTGGGCTTGGTTTCTGTGTTGATGGATTTGAAAAAACCCGGCGCTGAAGCTCTCTATGTCAAAAGCGGCGGCATAACCGCGGTTATTTAGAATTACCTACGAAATATGAAAAATGCGTGAGACAATAGTAATAATGCCACCAGTGAGCATCGGAGGGTCAGGGCTTGGCTTGCTCCACTAAAAAAGCATTTGTTTTTATAGAACTTAAATATGTCCACACGAAGAACATCAGTGGAATATTGTATATTAAAAGGACCATGATAGAGGAGATATTTTTGGTAGTTTTCATGCGATTTATCTTTATCAGGACTTCTTTTTGATTCTGGGATGTATGTACATTACTAAAAATGTTAATTTTGAAACAATATATATATTTTTTTAATTTAAACTGTTCTATTAATTTCTTCATAAAATCTTTAGTTTTGAAGATATTGTTCATTTACTGTGGAATATTAAAATACGAAATAAATAGAGTAGCTTATATCTCCGAAATTAAAGAACTATTTAAGTAAAAATAAAATTATTACTCCAACAGCGCCTTCCATGTAAAGCTTTTTTTTTATCGATTATAGGATGATGACATACTCGTACAACATTGTTATATTATAAGCCTACTGAAGTTATCATTAACATCTATGTACATATATTGTGTGTTCAATGTTCAAATAAATTAATAAAGGAGAACCTTCGATAGTTCCAATTTTATTGTTACTTGAGTGTCTTGAAAAAATCTTTATCAATTTTAATTTGTTGTAGTTGTTGTTTCTACTCAATCAATAGGTAGTGATAAGCTTTTGACGCGTGATAATAAGTTTTCTGTTTTATTTTTAATTTAATTGCAAAATCAAAATATTGGCTTACTTTTGATAATTTTAATCGTTTGATTATGTACACAAACGCCTTATGTAACAAAATTAATACAAAAATAAAAAAATGTTGCTCAAAAACCACGAATTTGTTTTTGAACATGGTATTATTGCAAAGGAAGTTTTCGAAGTACAATAACGGAAAGTTGAAGACATTTAAATATTCGCAAAAACCTAAAATTAGATACGAAGCCTGTCAGATAAGTTCTAGCCTTTTGAATTTCGTGCACAATAACTCAAAATCCAACACTAAACTGCCATCTTTTAACTGAACCACTAGATATTATCACAAATAAAAGTTCACTTTGAACCGCCCATTTTGAAAGCTTAACGCTTTTTTTGCACCGCCATTTGGCGTCCGATCATCAATCACGGGTAATTTATCTGAAATGTTTTTTTCGACTTCTTGTACTCATTTTCTCAGTTTCTACCATCCTAAGGTGCCAAAGGCACTTCATTCAATTAAAGCCCATAAAAAATCATAAAATTCATCTCTACGAAGTTTCCGCAAATTGTTGAAATTGTAGAAGTTATAGCGAATCTAAAACTTCAGTACAAAATATGAAAAAAAGGAAGTTCGAAAACGAAAATCGTCGCTTAAAAGTATGTAATATTCTTTTTTTTTTAACATTTGACATTTCAAACAGTATGCAAATAAATAAAAAAAGAAGAATATTGCATAGTTTAGGGGGCGATTTTTGTTTTTGAAACTTCCAGTTTTTCATATATTTTACTGATGCCTTAGATTTGAGGAAACTTTGTAGAAATGAATTTTATTGATTTTTCATATGCTTTAATTCTATGAAGTACCTTTGGCACCTTTGGCAAATTCGGAATCAGCGATTCAGAAAAGTCAGAAAAAGTTATCGAGATCAAATAGGTAAGGAGTGATTTTTCAAAAGGGCGTAAAACCATGTTAAACAAATTTTCAGTAACTTATTTTTTTTTTAATGTCTCCAGTGTTATAGTGAGTTGACCAAAGATTCTAATCCCCTTAACATTTTTATTCTAACATATTACAAATATTGTAAATGTAAAAAACATATGAAAATAAGCCCTTTTGTTTCGAAATCACTCTTATTTCACCATTTGGAAATTTAAGCTGCTGCCTATTGGCATGATATGTAAGTGCTTATATAGACTGGTGAATATAAAAAATATTAAATGTTTCTTCAGCGACTATTCGAAATACGTCTTTTTGTATCAAACTCTAAAAATGTCTATGAAATTATATGGAAACAAGCCCTTTTGTTCTGAAATGCGATTTTTGATCATGATTTTATCTTGGAAAAATGCATTTTTTGTGATGAATTTTGAACTAGAAGATGCATTTTAGCATGGTAATGGCGATGGCATTCTGAGGTTTGTTCGAGTTCGGAAGTGGTTTAACACCCTTTTGAAAAATCACTCCTCAAATTCAGATTTTTGTGCTGTACAGTGTAATGCGAAATATATGAAATTATTTAGAAAAATGAATTTAGCATATGAAAAAATATATTCGCCATTACTATAGGTGACTTGGTCTATGAAAAGCGGGCTTACGTGTCAAAAAAAAAAAAAAAAATTTTCCAATTTTTGCCGATTCGCATAAATTGAAATTTGACCACGTAAGCCCCTTTCTCATAGACCAGGTCACATATATTTAATTTAATAAAAAAATTAAAACCATGCAAAAGTATAGAAAAATTATTAATAGAAACTATAGTCATATTTTGAAAATGATATTTCTATAAATACTAAGAGTTAATTACAATTAATACAGATTCAACAAGTAACAGACTAAATGGGAAAAACAGGTTCAAAGTGTCAGTTCTAAATCTCAGGGATGCAAACAAATACAAATTACAATAACAAATAGATAATTATGAACACTGGGGGAGAGGAGAGGTTTAAATGGCAATCATTATAAGAAGAATTGACTATAATATTTTCGTAGTACATACAACTAAGGGCATAGATAATCATCGATAGAGAAAAAATAATAAAACAAAAAATAAAAACAAAAGAGCGTTTAGCTGCTGTTAATTTCAATATGACACACGTGACACGCTTAGACTCTTCACGTATATTTGACTTAGACATGCAACACAAAATGTGAATCCAAACAAATACGTTTATTTCACTAATCTAATAATGCAACAAAAAGTTAGAAAAAATGAAAAAAAAATATGGAAAAAATCCAATTCATAAATTAGTCAACTCACCTCGCAGTGTGTGCATGGAAGCGTACAATGCGTTTTCCATATTTATAAATAAATTACTCAATTTCGAGTGATATTTGCGAAAGAGTTGCAAATCTAATTGGGTTGCGTGAAAAATTGAGTAGAAAAAGAGAGAAAAAATTTCATTTAAAACGAAAAATTTTTTTTTATATTTTTCAAGTTTTTTCAGTGGACCCTGAAAATATGCAATATGTTTTTAAACTATAATAGCGCATTAGTACAGCCTAAAAGTATGCAATGAAAATGAATGCAAAATAACAGCAAAGCTCTTTCATATGTTTATAAACATTTGCCATTTTCATAGTGGTAATGTTGAGTAGCATTCGTTTTTGTTTCTTATGCTCTCCCTCACTCTTAGGTTTCTATATCACTGTATGTATGTATGTACTTACAATTTTCGCTCTGTGACAAACGACCTACAGCAACATTCTCCAGTGATCCACCCAACATTTGTGCCACCACTTCTTCAACATATTCACGTATTTTAAGCTTTTGTTCAGCGGTTATTGTAGTTGCAGCACCGGATGGCGTCGTCGCGGTGGGAAAAGCGCCACCTACCTGACTGACGCTTTCGAAAACTGTAATGAAATTAAGCGTTAAACAATAACAGTAAGTGACTAGACTGTTTAAAGAAAGCGGTTTTTGGACATTCCATTATCAACTCTGAAAATCTGAAAGATGGTGTCAAAAGTGTTTTGAGAGTAAGTTTAAGTTTCAAGCATTTTTTGCGACAACATTTCTGGTGGTGACCCTAAGTTAACTTTTCTGTAGAATATTTTTTTTCCTAGAAAAATTTTTTTGTAGGGGTTTATTATGAGTTTTGGATAATAAAATTTAATCAAGATGAAACATTAGAATTTCACAAAAACATTATGCCGCACAGTGATCTGTGCGCTAGGCGGTCATAAGTCTAAAATTTGTAATCGCAATAACTTCGGAAATATTTCAAGTACAACAATAATATTTGATATCTAATATATAATTAGCAGCATCTAGCTTTTTGTTGAAAATGGGCGTGATCGGATTAAGAACACAGCCAGCTTCCATGTTAAGGGTTTTCCAATAGTAGGTGTGGTACTTTGTTATCGATTAAAATCTGCATTATCGACTCTTGTCCGCCATATTTTGTGTCATTTTCATCGTTCAGTATATGATTTTAGCTATGGATCGCTGCATGAAAGAACAACGCATAGAAATCGTCGAATTTTGGGTCTTAAATTCCAAGACAATTCCAAAAAATCCAAAATTACTAAATTTCTCGGACGAGGCTCATTTTCATCTCGGCGGCTATGTTAACAAGCAATACTGCCGTATTTGGGGCTCGGAAAACCCGCAAGTGATCGTGGAGATGCCAATGCACCCAACGCGAGTCACTGTTTGGTGCGGTCTATGGGTTGGGCCGTTTTTTTTAAGATGAGGACGGAATCACCGAAAATGTCTACTGTGAGCGGTACCACACTATGTTCGAGAACTATTTTGTGCCGGAAGTTGAAGCTTAGGGTCTTGACGATATGTAGTTTCAACAGGACGGCGATACACCATACACAACTTGCATCAATTTGGACTTTTTGCGACGCAAATTCCCGAACCGTGTAATTTTTCGTTGCGGTGATGTGAATTGGCCACCCAGATCATGCGATTTGACGCCGTTAGACACGAAGAACAAAGTCTATGTGAATGACCTGAAGACGATTCCAGACTTGAAAATCAGTATTACACCGGTGATTTGGGCCATTACGGAGGCCATACTGCAAAATGCCATCAAAAATATGGCCAAAAGAGTGAGATATCTACTGAATAGTTGCGGTGAACATATCCGCGAAATAATTTTCCACACATTATCCTATTGTCTGACCTTTCGAACGAAAGAAAATATTTCGAAAAATTCCGAACCGTTTGGGTTTTATTGAAAATCAAAGTACCACACGTCTTAATGGATCACGTTTTAGTTCGAAATTCTCCACCATTAAGTTTTCGAAAAATTTTGTGCAAAATTTGGAATCAACAGCTTTAAAAATCCACCACAGTAATAATTTTTTCAAAAAAATTGCCATTTTGTTTTCAAAAAATTTATCCCAAATTCGGAATCACCGACCACAAAAGCCCCCTAACACAATTTTGTTGTGATATTATATTTTTTTTCTTTAATTTGTCCGCCATTTCGGATCTGCCATTTTATTTTCAAAAAAATTGATTTAAATTTGGAATCACAATCTTGTTCTGATATAATTTTGTTTTTTGAGAAAATTCTACGTCATTTTAAGTTCATTTTGTTAAAAAAAAAAAAAAAATGGTTTTCAGATTTTGAATCAGCGACCTCAAAAAAGTTAAAGCTGATATTTTTTTATTCAAAATAACCAAGAAAGACTTCTGACCGGCAAGAATCGCATGCTAGGCCTCAGTGCGCCGTGATTTTCCAGAAAAAGGCTTTGAGCGACCTCTAAATGAATATCAAAAAACTAAAAAAATGTGAGCTAACTTTTGACTCCACCTTTCAGTTTTTTAAGGGAATTTCCAAAAATCGTTGTTTTTTTTTTTTTGTATCAGTCTAATGTGATTTTAAAAGACTAACGCAACGAACCTTCGTTGTGATCACTGCTTATTGGTATATAGATTTCACTGCGCGCTCTCATCGGAAATACAAATTTATGTTGATTAAAAGATGCCTGTTCGGCGACCCATGATGATGTTTGCGCAAGTGATTCTTTAGTGGCATGGCACAGTTGACATTCCCATTGTGCGCTACTGGGTATCCAATTGGCACATTTGGTGTCGCGACATATGACTTTTTGGCACATGCTGCACTGCACGAAGCTGCAATGAGAGAGAGTGAAGTGTCAAATATGTATGATCAAAGTATATAGGGTGTAAGCTATAAGATTTCAAAGCTTCTAAGAGGTGATACATCAGGCCAAGACTAACAAAAAATTGCACCTGAGAATCTAAAATGTACCTCTGAGGAGTTATAAACTGATTTTCTAACTACTTTTCCAAAAAAAAAAAACAAATGTTTTTGGGTCATCCTAACGTTTTAGAGAAAACTATTTTATAAGAAAATTATAGCTAATTGAATGAAATTTTTAAGAATGTCTTTGGTTTTTAAAGTTTAAAATGATATCGGAAAGTTCTGGACCTTTAAAGTTGATATTTTTAATTGTATTCCCCATTTTTTGATTTTCGCGACCATTTAATGCATTTGTCATACCTACATATATTTTTATTTGAGGTCAGAAAAAAATACTTTATCGCGTTACTCGCATGAGTTGCGCTACACGCGCTGCCCTTTATCTGACTGAGTATTTTAACGGATTGTTCTTGAAAAATATTTTTTCCGACCTCAATTAAAAAAATTGGTTTGATAAATGTACCATCTTATTAATGGAAATTCGACGATGATTTCAAAAAAAATTATAAAAGGTTATATTTTATGACCTTTTTCATAACAAGATGGCCACCAAAATCAAAAAGTGGGGAACAAAATTGAAAATATGAACTTTAAAGGTCCAAATACACTTTGAGAAAGCTTATACAATAGCTAAAAGTTTTCTATAAAAGAGTTTTCTCTAAAACGCTCACAACTTTTTTTTCTAAGACTGGTCAGAAAATCAGTTTTAACCCTATAATTCCTCAGGGGTACATATTAGGCCCCCAATCAGATGAAATTTTTGGTTACTGTAGGTTTCCTCTATCACCTCCCAGAAACTTCGTAACCTTATGTTATTCACCCTATTTATAACTTACCATTTAACATTTTCTGAATCAATTTCTGCACAGCAGACATTACAGAAAACTTCCTCCTGCTTTGGCTTCTTATTTTTCCTATCAACTATTTTACTGCAAAGAGATGAAAAAAAAAAGAAAAAACAATTAATTAATTAAAATATTTCAATTTCAGATTAGTAATCATTTATTTTTAAAAAAACACGAATTTTTTATTATTTATTTTGGTAAAATTTGTTTTGCGTTTTTTCTGCATTATTTCGAAGAATTTTGATTAAAAGATATAAAAAAAAAGAAAAAACGCTTATCTAGCTACGTCATTTTTTAATTACTGTCCCCGTGATTTCAGCACCTGTCGCATCTTCACTACGTGGTTCTTTTTCTAATTCGCAAAACTTCTTGTTTATAACTTGTTTCTTTTACTTCATTAAAATTCAGAGAATCTCCACTAAATTCAGATGGCGTTGTCTGAGTTTGCGTTCGCATTTTTGACAGCGCGCAAATTAATTATAACGGTTAAAAACCAACTGAATTAACTAAGATGGTGTTTAGATTTTAGCCAAGTAGTTTTTCTTTGTCGAATCAGATAAAAAATACAAAAATTATATAGAAAAAGATATTTTGTATCTAACAAATAAAAATAAATAAATCACAGCAAAAGTGATTTTTACTAATTATGAATAATGATTAATCATTTGGTCAGTTATAGATTATGATCTAGAAATCATATCATTAGTAGAGGTTCTAAATATATTTAAACTCACTTACGTTATTGGCCTATAATTTTCTAGACTTTTTTTTTTTTTTTAATTTAAAGCTGAAATAATAGTGCTGAAATTTTTAAATTCTTTAGTTTGGAATTCCATTTTTTTAGTTTTTTTTTTCTATTTCTTTTACTGAATTTTTATCATTTTTTTTTCTTTATCTAAATGCAAATTTTGTGCTTCTTTTCAGCATTATCATTTTTATCTGCATAGCGCTGTAGATCGATTTTATTTTTATTATCCAGCAATTCAGTTGACACTATCGCATTTTCCTGTTTAAATATTCATAAGTCGCTCTCTAGACGGTGATACCGCCGCTATCGACCGACTTAACAGGTTTATTATCGAATTAAATAAAAAGTTGAAGCGTTGATTTGAAATTTAAATTTCCAGCTTTGCAAGTAAACAAATAAGTTCAAAGTAATTAAAGCGTAAACAATTAAAAAACTGACGTATTACTTGGTCGCACTTAGCATTTGTTCATGGGAATTTTTTTGGTAGCGTACTTCAATAATAAACAAAGGTTAAAAATAAGTTCTTGGAATATTTTATTTAAAACTTGCACAGTTTTGTAAACATTTTTGATTGAGGATTGCGTTGATATACATTAGACTGGTTCAAATTTGTATAAAAAAAGAAAATTTGCCACATCATCAAAATGTTGTCTTTGATGCAAGCAGGCGCTATGTAAAATTTGACCCATTTGAGAGAAGATTTGATGCATCCCAAACCATTTAAGAAACCGATAATTAAATTTTATATTTAAACTTTTTAGCTTTTTGTATGGTTTTTGAGCCGATAAATTCGAATCTGCAAGTTATTATTCCATAAGTTCTGTAATTTTGGAGATATTGGCCATTCCATTTCGTATCTTTACTTTCCACCTTGAATGGACAATATCTTCAAAACTACAAAACTTACAGAGAAGTATATTGCATATAAAAGGTTTGACTGTTCTAATTTTAAAACAAAAATTTTTCCATGTTCACGACCACTTTTCGGTTTTCAAAATGGTTTGGGATGCATCAAATATTTTTTGAAATGGACACAATTTTGTATGGTTCTCATTTACATCAAAGGGAATACTTTGGTGCTGTCGGAGCGCAATTCCAAAAATTTTTAAAATTTTGGGTCACTCTTTTATACATATCGATACGTCCAACGTAAAAGTTGGTAACTCGAAAATCGTAGATTTTAGTTATGATAATTTTTGTATTGTTTTCGTTAAAATAAGAAAACCAAAAACAAAAATTGAATAAATACTTTGGAAATCTGTAGTCCAAATAAAGATCTTTCGACTATTAAATTGATGTCACTATTCGAAATTGATTTACAGAGATATTAAAAATTTCAACTTATAATTTGGATAAAAAATAATACATATGAGTTGTAACTCTAGTTACAACTTATGTTCTGTTTCAGCAACCAAATTTTCCATGAGAAAAGTTTGTAACTTAACTTGCCAACTACCATTAAAAAATATTTTACGGACATTACGTTGGTATGTAGGACTTACAACCACTGATTTTTAAAGAAAAATTAACTAATAACTTTGTAAGTCAAGTTACCAACGCAATTTGTTATTTTTGTCCCGTGAATAAGTTATCAACATAAGTTGCCAAGTTTTTGCATGGAGGCCTAAAATAAACCTAGGTTGTAACTTCAAAAATTGCTCCAAGCCATTCAAATTTCAAGCTAGAGGTACCAAAATTTGACACAAGATTGAGTCTAATACGCAGATTTGGAAAATTTTCGTCCCGTAAAAGTTGGTAACTTGATTTACAAATTTTAACGTTGGATGTATCGATATATTAAGGTGTGAAATAAAATAAAAAAAAAACAACCATAAAGTCCTAAAGAAAAAATACAATGCAAATATAATACAGTGTCAAATAGTATTCGAAATGTGTCGAAAAAGTTTATCGAAGTCAAAAGTTTCCGAATAATCTTGAAAAGATATGATAAGTATAACACTGTGCAATAATTTGGAATAAATGTTATGGGGACGAGACTTGGCTATACTGGGACGATAGCCCTACCATAGCTGGGAAAAACTCTTGATTGGTTTTGCAAACTTAGCTGCATAACGGTTGAACACTCGCGGTCGGCAAAACACTTTTTTAACTCAAAAGTGAGGCATCATACAAAAAAGTGCTCAGAATTATCCAAGAAATACGTGTGATTTTTTTTCAGAATTTTGGAAGAATTTGAAATTTTTCCATTTTAAGGGTAAACGCGGTAGATGTAGCGTCATTGGCTGATATGGTACCCTTATCAATTTCAACACTTTTAGCTTTCATAGTATTCAAATATGGACACAGGTAAATTCAACTGCGCGAGAGACTTCGTGGTGAGTAGTTCGTCTAGCTTTAGTTGCAATTATCACTAGTGTGTGGGATTTTTAAAAAAAATTTTGAAATGTAAATGTAATGACTTTTGTTAAAATATAAAATGTAAAGGGAAATATGACACCCCACTACTGCGGGTGATATGGTTCTAATACCATATCTCCCTTAGCATTTTATAAGATATTTTGTAGTACAAATGTTCTTACTTGGTGCTAAGTCTTTGTGTTTTGGTTTTCAATACTTTGTTGAACATAAACTTGACTGAACTCTGGATGTGAAGAGCCAACAACCAGCATTAGTAATAACACGGGCTCATCATCAAGGAAAGCATTCATTCTAGAACCAAGCACATTCAGCTTTTGTCTGAGACTTGAACCAAAGCAGCAAGTGTTTCAAACGGTACTCCTGGATTTTCATCTACTGGGATTTACCCTTTCAGTCCAAATAAAAATCCAGATCACGCCTTTTTACAGGATTGCATTGAAAAAAATCAAGGGCAAAATATGGCTGAAGTGCTTCAATGTGCTACAGTGCCACAGAGTCTTAGACAGGTAAGACCTTCAATAATTGTTTTCATTTTTATTTGATTAATTTGAGGTTTTTTTAAGATATGCTAGAAAAGCCTGAAAATGTCTTAAAAGAAATAGCACCTGTACCAAGTACATCAAAAAGTTCTAAGCCGAGCACAAGAAAACAAACGACAAGGATTCTAACGTCTCTCGAATATGTAGTCTAGCAGAAAATAAAAAATTTGAAAAGAAAAACACAAAGAAAAAAACTTTTAAACGCAAGTTGGCAGCTAATGATGCTTCTTCCCATGAAGCTGATGAAAATGTTGTTTTTCAAGATGGGGAGAAGAATATGGACAAACCACTTAAAAAGACGATTGGATCCAATGTGTAATGTGTTGTGTGTAGTTACATGAAATATATGCATCATTTGTGCACACATGCAACAATTGTGGCAACAAGAACTTAAAAGCCACTTAGGGTGCCAAATCACCCATGATACGGTGCTATATCACCCGTAGTCTCGGGACATTTGGCACATTATAGCATTTTTTTATAATGAAGAAGAAACCTATTTGCAATCATTTAAGCTTTAATTAAAGTAATTTTTTTGTTTTAAATTAAATGTTAAGAAATTTTGAGAAAGTTGAAAAATATGAAAAAAGTTTAAAATTATCAAAAAGTAGTAAAAAATTTCAAAATTTGATAAGACTGAAAATCAAAATAACTGAGCTGTTTTATATATAATCCAAAACGTTATAAAGGTAATTCAATGGCATTTCAAATTATTCCTACTTAGTTGATATTGAACTAGCCGTTCTCTACTCTAACTAATTGCAATATATACAGGGTCCGCCAAAAAACTTTTTTTTTTGAAAATTCTATGAAAAAAACTACTGGATATTTTCTCAAATTTCTTTTTTTATTTTATTTGTCTCTGGCTTGTCGGCGTAACACTTATCTTTGAGGGCACCCCACAAATAATAGTCCAACGGTGTCAAATCGCAGCTCCGAGGTGGCCAAGCGACATCAGCTCTGCGGCTGATAATGCGATCTTTAAAAACAGGGCGCAAAACATCGAGTGTAGCTTCGGCTGTGTGGCACGTAGCGCCGTCCTGTTGAAACCAAATGTTGCTAATATCCTCCTCTTCAATTTTTGTGAACAAAAATTTGTTCAACATGGCCCGATAACGATCGCCAATGACTGTAACGGCCACTCCTTGCTCATTTTCGAAGAAAAATGACCCAATTATGCCTCTGGACCAAAATCCGCACCAAACAGTGACTCGTTTTGGGTGCAGCGGCTTTTCAATGTATGCGTGCGGGTTTTCTGTGCCCCAAATGCGACAATTTTGCTTGTTTACATACCCGCCAAGATCAAAATGAGCTTCATCTGAAAAGATGATTTTTTTGGCAAAATCATTCTGCAACATTACCATGATTTTCAAAGTAATGTCGCAATATTTCCCAGCGTTGTTCAATTGTATACACAACCATATTCGTTTAGCGGAAGGATAAAAATAATTATCTGTCAAATCAGACATGAGCTAAGTGTTACCATTCACGAAATAAGCACTAGTTAAAAAAAAACGTTAGATGGCGGACCCTGTATAAATCTTTCCATTCGCAGTTTTCTTGTCAAACAGTGTATTATATAAATACTTTTTCCAAAGAATGCTTTTCTATCGAATGCCTGAGAATGATAAGTTCTGTGAAACACTTAATACCAGCTTTAAGAATCTTATATCAATAAAATCTTTTTTCTGCTTAAAAAAATAATATTAGTTCTTTAATATTAGCCAGTCACTTGAAGTCGAATGACAAAGTTCAATTGATTTTAAAATAATAATTTAATCGTTAGTTACTAAAATAAATCTTGTTTAGAGAACAATTCAATAGCAATTAAGCAATTTAATTGTAAATACGCCCAGCATGTAGATGATATAGCAGAAATAAAATGCTAATTATATGAACACTTATTCGTTTACATTAAAAACATAAATTAATTAATTATAAATGAAATTAAAAATAAACATTTAAAATGATTTCTCGTTTGAGTACTAAAAAAAAAACAACTGCTTGAAAGCAAATCCATTTAGTGCAGAATTTAAAATTAGAAATAAACAAAAAAATTGCTTGAAATTCACAAGCAAATATTAACCAAAAAAAAAAAAAAAATTTTATTTAAAAGGAGTTGTATTTGTTTTTTTTTAACTCAATCAATGTTTCTTTTTACTTATATTTAGGGGTTTTGAACTCTTTGAAGGTTATTTATCAGAACAAAAAAAAAAAAAAAAAAAAAAAAAAAAATAAATACATGACCATATAGAAAAGAAAGTATTTTGCATTAATTAAGTGAATAAAACATGTTTATTAGTCATATCTGGAACAGCCACTTGAAAACACATTAAGAACTTTTTTTTCTCCAAGCCAAATGAAAAAAAGTGTTAAGCGGACTTTTTATAAATGGTAACTTAGTGGGCTTGTGAAAATTTTGGTAAATGAAATAGGAAATCAAAAACAAAGTTAAAGATAATCTCAGATTGCGCTGATTTTTCTGAATCGAATATTATTCCTTCTGTCATTGTTATATTGCATAAAAGTTAATTTTAACAAAAAAAAATTTGTAGAAAGCAGACGCATGAAATGTTGGATTGTTTTTAAGAATAGTTGTGCAAAATAAATAAACAAAAAATCTTAATGTTTTATTTCAAAGAAACTTTTTAATGATGAAATGAAATGAAGAAGGCGGACAATGAAGTTTCTGTCTTTAGTCCATAAAATGTATTCCGATACATTAAATTGGTTCGATTTTTACTTATGATGAAAAAAAAAGTCGTCTAGACACCATCTCAAAAAATATATGAACTCTCAAAAACGGTGTCTGTATAAGTTTTATTTTGTTCCGAGAAAAAACTTATCTGCAATGATTTTTAGAGAAAAAAATTTTTTTCGACCTTTAAGTAAATAGCTGCTTGTTTTTTTCCTATAACTCCGCCAATTGACGTCCGATTATCAAGTATGATAAAGGGAGTTCTAATACGAAGTCCCTTTCCAACTGGGTTGTTTTGACAGCTGTTATATGTCAAATGGCTTGTCCATATGACGTTTGTGTTCTGTATCCAATACGAAACTTACTATCAAAATCAGTCATCAGTTAGAGAATGCTAAAGAAATCTTCAACATCATTTTGGTCATTATGAGCGTCCAACTGAGCAAACTATTCGTAACACCATCACCAGATTTCGAAGCAATTTTACACATTCAACCAGGGTGCATAGAGCCCGTAATTTAGAGAATATTGCTGCAGTAGCATAGAGATTCGTCGCTGATCTCAGGCTTTGGGAGTTTTTTGGAAAGTTTAAAAACACAAAAAATTTCAAAAAAATTCACACGTATTCCTTGGACGATTGTAAACATTTTATGCCCAGTACGCTTTTTTCGTAAGATGCCTTCCTCTTGAGTAAAAAAACAGTTTTGACTGCCGTGGGCGTTCAAAAGCCAAAGACTCTCATGTAGCGAACGAATCTTGTCTGGAATAATACATCATTTTAAAGCTTATAAGTTATGCTTTAATTTAAAGTACTTTTAAAAAAAATTTAAGCGTTTAAAAAAAAAAAAAAAAAAAATGCAAAAGAATTTTTAAATTTAAAAAATTTTGGTGAAATAAATTTTGTTTTTAAAAGTAGTATTTTTTATAAAAAGAACATATAAAAATAAATAGGATAAGCTTCTAACAATTATCACTTTACAAAATTTTGTGTAAGCTTTAAATTTTTGAAAATACATCCCTTTTATGAAAATCACAAAAATCACCAACTTCAACACCCTGCACCTATTTTAACAACAAATGGTACTAGAACCAAATCCTCCCGCAGAATTAATTTTGTACACGTGTACTGCCATATTGACAAATTTACAAATTTGAGCGAAATCGGAGACAAACAAATTTCAGCTGGTACACTTAGCGTGTTTTGCTTCATATATGGAAGGATTTTAGCATGGAATTGTGTTAATTAAGGAAGAATACAGATTACTTTTTTGTCTTAAAGTGGGTGTGAGCGAAAACGCGGTCACAAACTAGTTTGAATCTAAGCACTAATAACACTAGTTTACAAATGATTAAAATTTTTTTTCCCAGCGAATGCCGTTACTCATTTTATATGGAAAATGGGCTGCTGATTCCGAAAATCGCATTTTTTTTTTTTTATTTCGTGTCGTTTTCGAGATATCGGTCATTTTCGGTTTTTGGACCAAAAAAAAAAGATAGTTCCACTTAAATACAAATATCTCAAGAATCAATGTTTGTATTCAAACAAATAATATGTCATATTAAAGGTAATTAAATTACCTACAAATGATATCCACATTACTTTTTGGCTGGTTTGTTAGTTTCGATGAAATAAATTGATTTCTGAAAAAAAGAGTATATTTTTCCGAAAAAATTACAAAAATGTCTAAATCAACTGCAGATTTTTACAAGAAAAAAAAATTTTAAAAATCATTTTGTATTTTTATATCATAGTCTATAAATTTGTTAGGCAAATAAAATACTATTTGAGAAAATCGATGGAAAAATGCAAAAGTTGTATACAATTCATTGATAAGTTACCAAAATGCGTTTTTCCCTATTTTTCCGTTTTTTTGTAATAAACTGTTCGAAAATTTGAAACTTTTTGTAAAAGAAATTAGAAAATCCAAAAAATTCTTAAAGAAGGCATTAAAAGGAAATACCCGTGCCTCGCCGTTTTTCTCTAGCACGTCAGATTTTTTTTTAATCGATTTTTGAAGTTTTTTAATCCACTGTACATGAAAAAACAGAAATAACGCATTCTTGTGTTAAATCGATGAATTTAACTATATGATCCTTACATCTGAGGTGTATCATGTCTTCAGCAAACTTATGCAGGATACTACGCGGAATATTTTTGTAGACAATTTTAACCCTCTCAAACCCCCACATGTAGGTCAAAATGACCTTCATGTGGGGGTCAAAATGACCCACATGTGAGGGTTTTAGAGGGTTAAAATTTTCTACAAAAATATTCCTCGCAGTATCCTGCATAAGTTTACTGAACACATAATACACCTCAGATGTAAGGATCATATAGTTAAATTCATCGATTTAACACAAGAATGCGTTATTTCTGTTTTTTCATGTACAGTGGATTAAAAAACTTCAAAAATCGATTAAAAAAAAATCTGACGTGCTAGAGAAAAACGGCGAGGCACGGGTATTTCCTTTTAATGCCTTCTTTAAGAATTTTTTGGATTTTCTAATTTCTTTTACAAAAAGTTTCAAATTTTCGAACAGTTTATTGCAAAAAAACGGAAAAATAGGGAAAAACGCATTTTGGTAACTTATCAATGAATTGTATACAACTTTTGCATTTTTCCATGGATTTTCTTAAATGATATCTTATTTTCTTCACAAATATATAGTCTATGATACTAAAAAAAACGTTATAAAAAAGTTATGTCTTCTTGTATAAATTTGAAGTTGAATTTGATTTTTTCTTATTTTTTTCGAAAAAAAAAAATTTTTTTTTTAGAAATCAATTTATTTCACCGAAACTAACAAACCAACCAAAAAGTGATGTGGATATCATTTGTAGGTAATTTAATTACCTTTAATATGACATATTATTTGTTTAAATATAAACATTGGTTCTTGAGATATTTGTATTTTAATGGAACTGTCTTTTTTTTTTGGTCCAAAAACCGAAAATGACCGATATCTCAAAAACGACACGAAATAAAAAAAAAAAAATGCGATTTTCGGAATCAGCAGCCCATTTTCCATATAAAATGAGCAACGGCATTCGCTGGGAATTTTGGCTGTAAACTAGTGTAATTCAGTTTATCTCTCTTATCGCCTTAAATGTGTTATAACTTAAATAAAGCTACAGATGCGACAATTTTATTCTCACGCCAAAACAAGTCTTATCACCCCACTGCGGCATATTTATATTCTGCGGCAAAATTAACGCGGAAATTAAAAATTCAACAAATTTCTACAGAGAAGAAACTCGAAAAAATACAAAGCGTGATAAAAACGATTTTTGGCCAAAAAGAACGTAAAACTGGCTTTTATCATCCAAAGCCCAAGCCCAGCTAAAAACGATGCATCAAGAGCCACCGCCACAAACACCAAAAGCAACATAGCAACAAGCAGCATAAAATACATACAAACATATGTACGTACATATGTATATATGAAAGAAAAACCACTGTCCGAGCGTGTAAAAAACAAGATTTTCTTGCTTGCATTTTCATGCTTTCTCTTTCTATAGTTTTGTAAGCGATATATGTTGGCTTTGTTGTTTCTTTTTTGTTTTTCCAGTCCAGGAAACTTTTCTTTATTGCGTGATTTTTTCTCACTGTACTTTGAATGCGGAAAACATTAAGAAACATTTTTATTGTGGTTGGTCATTTTGTGGTTGCAGTTGCAGTAGAGTGGTAATTGCATTTAATTGTTATTAGGAAAATTCGTTGTGCCATTTGAATTTTTTATAATTAAATGAGAAATTTGTGTACACAACTTAGTCTGAGCAAGGTATTTTTTATATGACATGAACTGTTGGAACAAAAATCCAATCAGCTATGTTTCATCACATTCGTGGTCGAATATGCTCTAAGAAAGTGTATTCCTTTAACAAACTTTTAATGATTTTGGACCCAATTCTCCATCCATCTTGAAATCAGTATGCCTTAAGTGAATCAATATCTCGATATTTCAGCTATACTGATGACAACGGTCTTCTCGCGTGCTGAATTATGTAGCTCAGTCTTAACTTACAGCCCAAAGAATAATTACTTAAACAAACAAACAAATATTTTCTTGCCATAATATGATTATATTTTATTGTTTTAATTATATTTTTTTTTAATTTGTAAGTATAAAAAGTTTTTTGTTTGAATTTTTTCATAATTTTGAAAAAATTTACAAGAAATATCACACGTTCTCTATGTACAAATTTTTATAAATTAGTTCTAGTGAACAATTTTGTTATAAAATAAATCTTTTATGCCAAAATTTAGCTTTATATTTATTCGAACTAAATTTAGAGTGTTTATTTTCTTCATTTATTTTATTTTTTTCGCTACATTTATGAGCTATAGTTGGCCAAAATTCAAAGGTTAACAACTTAAATTTTGAAATAATCAGTTACAGTCATACAATTCTCATAAGCATCTTAGAATAAAAATTATGCAAAATATTTATAATATTATATATTTATTATTAACTATATATATAATACGCCTTAAAATCTATTGTGGGATAATTTAAGACAAAATATCATTGCTCCTAAAAGCGTAGGTTATGAAAAATAGAAATAAGTTTGTAAACATTGTTTACGTCAACAACAGCAATTAAATTTATAATGAAGCTCTTAACAAAATGAGTTATAATTTAAAACCATTTAAAGTAATAAAGTAAATCAATCTTTTTCTGATTAAATTTTTAGAGGAAAAAAACTAAAACACAAAAATGCATTGTTCTCGAACTGTAAATTATGTCAAGTTTTATTCATTAAATTTTTTATTTTTGAAATTGAAATTGTACTTAAAACGAATTGTTTATTTATTGACAAAGTCCATTTTTGATGAAAAAAAAAAAAAAAAAAAATTCGCTTTTTTTAATTGACATGATTTAATTCTTGCCTAATGCAGGTTAACAATTTTTTTTTCTCAAGTTTACCATAAATTTTTAGCCAACGCATTTTTCTAGATTCATAGAAAATGTAAATGTGTTTGACAAAATAAGTAATATCATTAGTAACGTTGACCAAAAATGTGGTTAAGAAATGTGACAGCTGGTGATCATCTTATATTTAGTTTAGGAAGTATAAAAATAAAGGAAGTACTTAACTTTATATGCATATCCAATAAATTTCGTATAAAATATTTGTATCGAGAAACTTGAACTTGATCTTGATCTCTAGAAGCGCATCTCGTAGGCGTTCTTACATTGAGCATGCATATTTGACCTTATGTTCTTAACATATATTTCATTAAATTAATAACCTTATGTGTTGTTTTTTCTCGCATTTTAAAACTTTAGTTCAGATTTAGTTTTAGTTTTGTTTTATTCGTTTTTTACATGTTTTATACAAAATTGGCTTTATTTATAAAATGTTGTTCTGTAGATAATTTAAACAAAAATAAAAATCTAACCAAAATTATGTTAAAATATTGGAAATAAAAAAGCAAAGTCATTTAGAAAATGTTTCTTTAAAATGTTGGCTTTCCAAATAAGCACTAATGTTTTGAGGTGAAATTCAATATAAAAAAATACATTATTTTGGTTATGGTTTTTTTTTCGAGCTCTCCGGAAAAATCTTCTTTTGCGGAAAATCGAAAGATACATTTTGTTCGGTTAACGCAAAGTTTTTCAAATAAAATCCATCCAAAAATCTATATAGTGACGACAGAGAATTTTCGAGCTAATTTTAAGCGGTAGGTATTTTCCGACAAAAATCCGGCTTTATTTTAATAAGTAGTATTAAACATTTGCTTTTGATAGGAGAAAACACCGTTGAAACAAAAGCTTGGCTTGATAAGTGTTTTCCGGACTAAGCACTCGACCATTATTGACTGGCATGCTGAATTTAAAAGCGGTCATACGAACACTTACAATGCAAAACGCTCTGTTCGCCCTACATGGGCATTTGCTTCAGAAAACATAAAAAAAAGTTAAACAAAAAAATACTTTGAAAGACCGAAAAGTGTGAGCTAAGCGACACCTCAAAGGTATTGGAATGTGGTATGTTTACAAATTTATATGAAAATTTGACCATGTGAAAGTTACTTTCAAAAAGGGTGCCTCATTTTCTGGTTTTTCAAGAGAATGCACCGTGCCACAAGTCGATGAAAACATTTCGTCGGGTTAAAACTACAACTAGACATCTACATATATTGAAGAAAAATGGCTTTATGCCCCAGTCTAGTTGGTTTTTTGAAATGTAGTCCCCATCTAATTTTATGTAAATAATAAAAAGCAAAAAGCTGCAAAATCCCATACAAAAAAAGAATTTCAAAAAACTTAAAACGCTTTTTTCTCAAAACATGAAAAATGTAGATGTCTAGTTGTAGTTTTAACCCAACGATTTGATTAAAACAAACGAATTCCGCTTCGAATTGCTTCCCATCCACCCTATACTACAGATTTGTCTTTCAGCGACTTTAACCTGTCTGCAGACCTAAAACAAATGCTCTTTGGAAAAGTTTTGGATCCAAAACGGAGGCGGTCGCCGAAGAAACGCCAGTTTTAGGCCAAATTTAAATCGTTCTACAAGAAAGGTATCGAAATGTTAGAGAAATGCTGGAATGATTGTATCGCTCTTAAATAAGGAAAAGTTTGTGTTATTCCGGACTTAAATGTTTCTGCGGACAGCTGCTCATGTCCCATTAGTGATGAATCAAATTAGTTTTGGTTTTGAGTCTCGGTTTTTGTAATTTTTCCACACCACGACGCTGATATAACAACAGCTTTGGAAATTTTGAAATCTTCAGAAATTTTTTCAAGAACAAGACCAAGATCGCAACTAACACTTAATGCCATTGACCAAGACAAAGACCCAATATCAACACTAAGACCAAGACACAATGTCCAAGACTACGACCAAAGCAGTCTTGGTATGCTCATCACTATATCTAAACAAATGCCTATTTTGAGGTCATTCCGAAATCATATTTTTTTTGAATGGCTTGAAAAGGTTGAAGAAGCGTTTGGAAAATTGTTATGGGTTAAAAGAAGATGTGTACTCACATAAACAATAACTGTGTTATGTGAGGATCTTTGACAAGCTAAGATCGTATCGTAGCGTGGCCTAAATGGAAGAGGTCTGCTGTATCCTTTCATTGGAATACAGAAGGCTGCGGTTCAAGTTTAGTTAAAAGAAAAGATTAACTTAAATAGGTCTGATGAGGCTATATACATATATAAGTAAATATGCAAATGTATACATATATATGTATGTGGTAATAACCGAAACGTATGTCACCAATTTCCAAGTTAATATTTGTTGCGTCGGTTGTCGTTAATTGTAAATTTGACTGTACAAGTTCGTATTAATAGAATATTCAAAAAACAAATTAAAATCATTTAAATTTGTAAAAATTATTTAAAGAAGATTATGTTGAAAATAAAAAAACAAAAATCCACTGAAAATAATTTGTTATTCCGGACTTTTTCAACGACCCTCGTAATAATTCTGCATACTTATTGTTTTTGCAATGAACAATGTTATTTTACAAAAAATGTTTTTCTGACTGATTTTTCGGAGCTTTTTAAAATTAAAATTTTTTTTAAAAATTTAAAAATTTTTTTTTTAGTTGAATTTTTGGATTTTTTGAATTAGTTATTTGTAATATATACCAAATTTTTTATGATTTGCTTTTATTGAAATCTGATGATTTACTTTCATATCTTTTGTTTTAAGTCCGTAATGTCCTATGCCAAATATTTTTTTATACAATTTTTAGCGGTATTTTTTCGATGTTGATATGGTTTGATATAATGATTTTCATATGTAAGAATTACTAAAATAAAACTTAATTAAAATGTAATTTATATCCTCTAAATATGGACACTTAAATGACATGCATATCCTCCTATTATTCACACACTGTGCTGCCCGAAGTCACTTTAATTACACTGTCTGTTGCAAGCACTCAAAATTGAATGTTGGCACTCTTTATATAAAACTGTAATACGATTGCTGATGCTGGTGCTGCTGTTGTTGCTGTTGCTGTTGCCGGAAATGTTGTAACATTTCTTCACGTAAACGCTGCTGCCTTTGACGTTGACGCATACGTCGACGTGCCAATTGTCCAAAATTATTACGCAAATCTTCATAGTAGATATCCTCCTCATATTCACTAGAGTCATCATAGTCTGGGAGATCAGTGGGTCGTCCGAAAATCGAATTGCTGGTGGTCATTTTCATAATGACCACCTCAATGACGCAAATCAAGAAGAGTAAAGCGAATATCGATAGATTTGTGGATGCTGGAGCAAGGAACATTTTCTCCCAGCCACCAATAAGGCTTGATGTTAAAATCATTGTTGTTGTTAATGTGAAAAACACTTTTTTTTTCTAAATGTTATTTATAATTTTTTGAACATTATTTTTTTAAATTTGTTTTACTTTTTGATCAACTTTATGCTCAAGTCATTTTATGCTGGATTTATTTTTGATGTTTTGTCTTTCACTGTTCACTTTTTATGGATTTTTGTATAAATCTTTTAAAACTTTTGCGTTTATGTTTTCGCGCCACGTTCATTAAAACTGTGTATGTTGTCGATAAAAAAGTTTGACGACTTTCTCGCGCGACTGTTGCTTTTGTTGTGAATTGAAATTTGCAAATGCGCTGCTGTGAGAGCGTTAACAAAGCTTGGCAACAAACAAACAGCTTGGTTTGGTAGCGATAATGACAACAATAACAAATTCAAAAAAAAAAAAACTAACCGGGTTGCGAACTAGAAGCACCAGCTGACTTAGTGATGTTAAACATATGTATATGGAATGTTATAAAAACCGGTTACTTTTAGTTTTAGAAACTGGGTACGAAGTTTAAGTCCAACCGTTCTTAACAGATACTAAAAGCTTGTTCTTGGATAGTTTCAGCTTACCTGATTACGTTTTCAGTTAATAAATGGTTGGTTTGGGAGATAATGCCGTTTTTTCTAACCTCAAATCAAAAAATTGGTAAGACAAATATGTTACCGAGTTAAAAAAAATGTAATTCAAAAAAAAAAAAAAAAAAAATTACTAAAAGGCATGTTACTTAATAGGACCTTTTTCATACTAAAATGGCCGCCAAAGACAAAAAGTAGGAGAAAAACTTTAAAATATTAATTTTCAAGGTCCAAAACTTTGGAAATCCTTTTATTTAAACCAAATACACTCTTAGAAAGCTCAAACAATAAACTTAAAGTTTCCCATAAAAGAGTTTTCCCTAAAACGTTAGGGTGACCCGTTTTCGTTTGTAAAACAAGTCAGATAATAAGTTTTTCCCTATAGTTTCCTATTGTATATCATTCATATACAATAAACAGTTTCTGAGATACGTTTAATTTTAAATGAACTGCATTTGTATTGGTATCTTTAACGTATATACTGAATTTAATTTCCATGCGTCAAACAGTTTCTGAGATACCTTAAATTTTGTTTTTATGTGGCACCACCCATTGTTTTAGAATTGATATATGGAAAGAAATTGGACCGCACTTTGTCAGAATAACAAAACGCTGGAAGCTGCTCAAAAGTTGTCGAAATGTGAAAATTATCCTGATATTCCTACCTAAAAACTGTGAAGAAGAACTTATACATACTCGAAGACTAGAATATCCCAATTGTTTACGAAAAACGGCGACTACAGTTTTGAGCGAAGTGTTTGGGGCTTACTCTTTCAGCAATTGGACGACAACCATTTTTCGACTCTTTAAGAGGCAGTAAACAGGTGGAACAGCAATACCATGTAATACAGTTAAAGCTATTCCCATGACTCTTGTAACTTATGCTACAAAACGTTTTCATTGGAGATTTATGAAGCGATTTTAGGCTATTTTGAGATTAAGCTTTAAGCCTCGCTGTAAATCATGTGATTTACCATACAAAAAAAAAAGATCTACATTTGACGAGATTTATTTTAAATCTTCGTATAAATCGGGACAGGGCAACCATTTTTGGGCAAATTTCACCAAATGGCAAAACTTAACTTTGACAATTGTCATTAAATGTTACTCAAAAAAGCATTGTGATTTACTATCAAAAATCAATCTGTGGAAACGGTTAAGATTTAACGACTAGATTTATAAATCTCGTCAGAGCTAAATCTCCTGTAGTAACATAATATTACAACAGAAACCGGTTTATCGAATAACCGAATGCTAACACACTTATATTAACAACACTAAGATACAGTGTTGCAGAGTCACGACGTACGCAACACGTTGATGAGCTCAGTGAGTAAAATTGCTGGTTTTATGTATACATATTTCAGAAGTAAATAAATTTAATGTTTTCGGATTTTTTTTTTTCGTTTTTCATGTTTTTGTTTATAGCGAAGTTTTTCTGATAAACAAATAAATATTTTTGCATGACGCTGCGAGAATTTGCATTAATTTTTTAGTTTTTTGCTTTGATTTCTTTCTCTTTTTGTTTGGAATTTTATTATACGTAGCTTAACGCTTAATTACATTGTTTAAATAAAAAAAGAAGAAATACTGAAAGAAGATTAATATTTTCTAAAAATACTTAAGTGTGAGATAAATACAAAATTGCTAATTTTAAGATATGTTTACCTTTTTTGTTAAGTTTAGATTTAATAACTTATTTCAGCTCTAGTTATTTTTCGAAATAAAAGATACTATTAATTACTATGCTATTTAGCATATTTCGTGGAAATTACTTCAAAATTTAACATAATTATGTTAACTAAAGTTTTTGGCCTTTGACAGACTGTGTAGGTAAGTGACATAAAATTTTCTCAAAATATCCATGAAGGTTTTATTTATTCTATTAATTCACTAAATCTGTGTACTAATTGAATCTTATCGTCATAAGAAAATCAAGTAAATAAAATTATCATTTTGCAAAAAACGCCTTTATTTGTTTTGCCTAAAATTTGGCAATGTTTGAACTACGGAGCACAACCATGTACATATCATTGAAACATGTTTGGATACAAATTAACGCCATTATTAATTATCATAATTTATAACGTGTATTTATCTGGTTTTATTTAATTCATTATTTACATCTTCAATTAGCGTAGTTTCTCACATTTTCCGCACCGTAGGCCATCCATCCGTACGCCGCGGCTTTAGTACATACTTTTTTCTTGTGTTTATCTACAAAAACTCGAATTATTTTTTTTTCTTTTTAATTTAAAGTCAAAGCTTCCGCATTCACGAGATCTTTTTACTATTTACTGAGATCAAGTAAAACACACGTTTCTTCAATTGCTGGCATGGCACTGCTTTTTTTCTTACAACAAAAGTTGGTTTATTTAGTAGCTACAAAAACAATAGAGTAATTAACAACGAAACCCGCAGATAAGCGTCAATATCTTGATGAAGTGCAAGCAACTTGAGAATTGAAATGGCCAATAATGCAAAAGTTCAACGCAAATATACAAGTTTTGTTGTATTTTTATAGAAAAAAATTGGAGGATTTAATATAAAAAACTTTACGTCAATACACACATGTAATTGACTAGTGAAACTTTAAAAATTTTGCATCAGAGTTGACGCTATTGACCCCCATTTTCTTACCACTGCTGGAAAGCTCAATGTGGCGCTAATTTGTATATAGTTCGTTAAAACCGCCGGAAAATTAAGGAAAAGATAAGGAAATAATTAGGAACAAAGGAAAATTAGGAAATAGGGAAAGTGTATTACCATGTCCGCACCGGGATTCGAAACCGGGACCTCTGTAAGCACAGTACACTACCACTGCGCCACAAGGCTGGTTAAAGATACTTTGACGAAAAAAGCATTGTTTTTTTCTGCAGTTTATCGACCCCTCCCGAAAATTTTAAGATAGACTTATTCCTATTAGATATCTGCATGAATGCATTCATTTTTTTTTTTGTGACACTATTACACACTATTTCAACTCATGATCAAGTAAGTACATTGATATGAGTGAATGAATGAATACCGCACCCAAAAACAATTGTACTCTGCGTTTGAGTACAGCAGTGGTGTCATCGAATATTTTCAAACTGAAGTGAGTACAGCAGAGTCATTTAGTGTATCGAACTTAAATGAGTATAATGAATACTTTTGAGTAAAGAAGTGTTATCAAATGTACCCTTGAATAATAATAATACCATGTACACCAATCGTCGGCGACATGTCGAATATTTTGGATATGACCAGAGGTGTCTCCGGGCACTTTAATTGACCGTTTTGGACCCATTTTTGTAAAAAAATTGATTGCCCTATTTGATGAGAAAAGTCGAAAATATTTTTTGGACATGACAACTCCAGGCCCTCTAAGTAACCGTTTCGAGCTCATTTTTCTAAAAAATATTTTATTGCACCAATCGATTGGCCCTATGCTCCTCCTAGGAGTTAAAGGAGAATACATACATACATACAATCGATAAGAAAAGTTCCCTCTAAGTGTTAGTTTTTGTAAGAAATTTTTATTACAGCAATCAATGGGAAAAGGTCGAAAATATATTTTGTACAAGGCAACTCATTAAAGTGACCGTTTAGGGCTCATTTTTATAAAAAAAATTTGTTGCACCAATCGTTGGGGAAAGTTCAAAAATATATTTTAGTCATTACCAGAGGTGTCTCTGGGCCCTCTAAGTATCCGTTTTGGGCCAATTTTTGAGCATGACGAGAGGTATCTCCGGATTCATTTTTGTAAAAAAATGTTATTGCACCAATTGATGCGGAAAGATTGAAAATATATTTTGAACATGACCAGAGGTGACCCCTTTGAGTGAGCGTTTTGGGCCAATTTTTGTAAAAAAATGTATGCACCAATCGATGGAGAAAGCTCGAAAATATATTTTAGGCATGACCACAGGTATCTCCGATGTCTCTAAAAGACCATTTTAGGCCCATTTTTGTAAAAGAAACGCCGAAATTTTTAAAATATTATTCACTAGCATTTTCCGGTGTGCGTCGCTATAACTTCTCTTGTACAGAGAATGTAAATTTTCCCGATGCAATTTATTTACGTACCCAATATCATCTTTGTGCGATAAATAGTTTCAGAGATATTACGTTTTTTAAGGATGTGGACCGCTCATTTTTCGTTAAATATTTTCAAAGATATGATAAATTATTTTTTTTTGGAAAAATTCGAAAAAAATTTTTATAAATTTTTGTTTCCGACATCCAGATAGATCCTTGGTGCAAAAATTTGTTTTCCCCTAAAATGTCCTTAAAATTCATAAAACGCGTATAAAACACGAAAAAAACGAAAATGAAAAAAAAATTTTATTGTAGTTTTTGATTCCGCCATCTGAGGGGGGACCGTTGGGTGAAAAATTTTTTTTTTCATTAAAATGTCGTAAAAAGTCATGAAACGCGTAGAAAACACGAAAAAACAAAAAAAAAAAAAGAAATAAAATTTTTTGGTTCCGGCATCCTAGGGAAAACTGAAATATTTACCGATATTCAGATTTTGTGCAACTTTTATTTAAAATTGTACTAAAGCCCGAACAAAGCTTTACTTTTTTATATTAAAAATAATATATCGCTTTTAATTTTGAAATCAGTTATAGAAATGGCATAAAATTGCTATTCTGCTTAATTTGTAATTCATTTAATACAGTTATTTGTTTATA
Organism: Calliopum simillimum; assembly: GCA_951812925.1. Taxonomy (NCBI): domain Eukaryota; kingdom Metazoa; phylum Arthropoda; class Insecta; order Diptera; family Lauxaniidae; genus Calliopum; species Calliopum simillimum. Next base: position 109,311,918 of record OX638370.1, read on the forward strand.
ATTTAACAATATTATTGTTTCGATTGTTTTTTTCTAGAAAATTTATGCATTTATTTATAATGATGTTTTTTATATTTTATTTTCAGCATTAAAAAATAATTTATTTCATTTTATAACTTTGTTTACTTTTACTTATTAAAGTTTTTTCTTAGATAATTATGTTTTGTTTTCTTTATTCTTCACTACTGGTTTCACGAGAATTCACCATAAAAATAAAAATTAAAATGAAAAAAATCTGACTGTACATTTTTAAAACAAAACAAAGCATTGATTTTATTTTAATTTAAATATTTTTTGATATCAAAATGCTACGTAATAAATCAAATGGATTTATTACAAACGAATAATTAGCCCAATTTATAAACTTATTGTTCAACAACTAAAAGAAGCCTTATGTGTGGTCATAATCATTCCTTTATTTATTTTTTTACTATGCAAATATTTGAATTAATAAAATGCATAATAAAAACATTAGATTTCACTACAAATCAATCAAGCATTGCAGCAATCAATCCAACAATAATGTTAAATAAGAAGCTACACTCGTACGTACGATTACTGGCAGTTGCGCTCTGGGCATTATGGTGTTAAATAACGATTTACTTGCACCGGACGACCTCTGAATTTCTTAATAAATTCAATTAAAAGGCAAATAATGTACTAAATGCAATAATAATAAAAAATAGCTACAACAAAACGAATTCAGCCCCCATTAACAATAACAAGGCGCACCACTTCAATTTCATGTTGTACGGGGGGATACTTTGGATGCATTGAAATTTAAGCAGCGCATACGTCCAACAAAAATTACAAATGAAATGAAAAGAGGTAGGAGTAGAGGAGGGTACACACTTTCGATTTTAATTTCATTTGAATTAATTTGTTATTGTATAACACTTATGCACGTATACAGCCACATATCAAGGCACACTTTCAAAAATCCCCATAGGGAGCTATGCCAGTGGTGACTCACTGTGACGAGCAGCTCAAAGGCTTTGCGTATAAAAAACCTGCTAAACTTATTTCGTTGGTTGTTTCCGGTTTCATTTGAAGATGATACAAAATTTTCTATAGCGTTGACAGATACAAATTGGGCTGCTCCTGCACTTTTGGGGAAAAAATTTGAATTTTTCTGGCCATTTGAAAAAAAAAAACTGATTTTTTATGGACATGGAACTTTAAGTTGTGTCTGGATACATGTATTTATATATGTTTATCTGGACATCTCACTCAAAATCTGGTCAATTTAGACCATCTGGCAACCCCACTCTTCTTCAATGATAAATATTAAAAATTTTTTAAATCATCATCAACTTTATATTCCTACTGGGCTAGCTAGCGCACACACTAAATTTTTATATAAACCACACACACTACACGTAGCGCAAATAACCGTTTGATTGCGCGAATTCATATTGTCGAACAATTTCAAGATATTTGTCACACATCACACACCAAGTGACGATGATGACGACGACAGTATGACGGTAACGCGGTAACGTTGCTGGGTGATGGCGAAGGCAATAACCTCGTCGTTGCATTTTATTGGTTTGATGTTTACATACCCGATGTTGCTAACAAATGTAAACAAAGTGAAGTTGTTAAAACGAACAGCTGTTAGCAACAATTGAGCTGTATACATGCAGTGCAGGCGAATTGTGGGGAGCAATCCGATTTTTGGAAAATACAAACTATTGCACAGATAAATAGAGAATTCGACATAAAGGGAATCTGTATGTTCGTATGAGTTATACGAATTCTTTATTTTTTTTACCATTCAATTATTTTGCATTTATTCTATTATTACTGCCTGTTGACGAGTTAATAAATTATATTTGAGAAGTTAAGTCGTATCTCATATCGCCATTCATTTCATTAGGCTAGATTCAGGAAAGAACACGTTTTTATGTTTTGGACGAATGTGGTTTTTTTTTTTTTACAAAATGGTTCAATAAAGTTATGCCAAGCAGCAAATGCAAATTTTATAAAACGAAAGAGCATAACTTACATATAATTTTGATATTTTTTAAAATTTCAAATAGCTATAGCTCAATTTCCATAATTTTCACCTTTGTGAATTTTAGGCAGAAAAAAATTTGAGACAAATTTATCTTTTCAGTGTTAATAATAATGAAAACAAAGTTTACTAATTATTTGCGACTTGACAAAGAAACAAACGTAACTATATTGAGAAAATATTCAACACTTTTAATCAATTTTAAGGGTAAGATGTAGACTCAAACTTCAAAAACAGTCAACAAATCAATTAAATGACACATCCACTTTTGATCGATAATTATCGATTATAATCGGCATAAAACTCAAGACGTTATGTCTTGCAAACCGTACAAGTTATTTAGATGAAATCTGGTAGAGTGGTGCCAGACATGAATGCCATATACTGGAAGAAAAGAAAGCACAATAAGTCAAGTGCCACGACACTTTAACGTGTTATATACAGCAAGAAATACAAGCTATTTCGATAAAATTTGGTAGGTGCCCAACATAAACATGGGCACTATCAGATAGTTTACAGTCTCATATCGAAACTGACGCAGATATTGACGAAATGTGGAACATTTTGGTTGGTCGTCGGCAACAAGTTCTTAAAAATTGCAGGCTTTTTCCCAAAACTATAATGCTAATGAACTTAGTGATAGATTTCTCTTGAGGAAGTGGCTAGGGAAATGCTGGAATGCATGCAATTGAAAATTCAGAGCAGAAATTCAGTTCCTCTTGCTAAAACTGCACAATTATGCCAAAGGCTGTAAGCAGCGAAAGAATATAGATCTTTTTGGTGTCGTAAAAGTTTCGATTTTTTGCACACAAAAGTGATAATTTGATGAATTATATTAGCATTTTAGTTAGATGGAATTAGTTTTAATGCTTTTAATCTAGAAAGCACCTGTGTTTCTCTTGTTTTGTATATTTACAAAGTGCTGTAGCTGTTTTTGAATTCTTAACCCTTTCGACCCGGCTGGGACAATATATCCCAAAAAAATTTTAATAAGCAAAATTGTTTAAAATGAGTATATATGAGTACATATATATATGTATATACATATGAACTCATTTTAAACAATTTTGCTTATTAAAATTTTATTGATATATTGTCCCAGCCGAGTCGAAAGGGTTAAGAATTCAAAAACTGCTACAGCACTTTGTAAATATACAAAACAAGAGAAACACAGGTGCTTTCTTGCTTAAAAGCATTTAAACTTATTCCATCTAACTAAAATGCTAATATAATTCATCAAATTATCACTTTTGTGTGCAAAAAACCGAAACTTTTACGACACCAAAAAGATCTCCATTCTTTCGCTGCTTGCAACCTTTGGCATAATTGTGCAGTTTTAACAAGAGCAACTGAATTTCTGATCTGAATTTTCAATTGCATGCATTCCTCCATTTCCCTAGCCACTCATTATAATAATTTTCTTATTAAAATTTTTTTGGGATGTATTGTCCCAGCCGGGTCGAAAGGGTTAAGGAGGGAACAAACAAATTTATATGTTTTACGATATAAAATCTACTTTTCAAGTGATATAAAATATTTTGTTTTATCATTTAACATTTGGGTTACTCGAGTGAAAAAACTGGCAACACTGTTAGCAACATTAGCTTGTGGTTTCTTTATAAACAATGCTTACTGCGCTCATATCTTGTAAACATTTTCATGTTGTTATGTGAAGCCTACAAGTATGCAATAATTTTTGAACTGCAATCATTTCAGACTTGGCAACAAAATATTTTTTTTTTGTATTCGAATAAAATTGAATAATTTTATATGGAAAATATCAGCAAAACAGACATTGCATACTTATAATTTGTAACTTTATTGTTTTTCAAAAATATCACTGAGCTGGAAATATGAAAAATTAAAGAAGTAGAAAATTACAAATTAATGTCCACCCTCATAAAGAAGCAGTAGCAACAAAGTGTCATTCAAATAAAAAATTTAATTGTAGCTGCAATTAAAATTGACCTTTAATTAAAATGTTAAAACAATAAAATGCAATTTATCGCTTCGTTTTGTATGAAAATTCTACAACTCGCCATTACATTAAATTTTAATGCAATGATGAAAATGCTTGCGGTTTATTTAAAATATTTTGATATGTAGATATTATTTTTAGTTTATTAAATTATAAAAAAAAAAAAAATAGTTCAATGTCAACAAAAAAATCGTTTTTCCCCCTTTCCACTTTCCTCTTTACCACAAACTCCACACTACTTATGCGCGTGATAAAAAAACTATCACTCATTCATTTTTTCGTTGGCCTTTAGAAAAAGTTGCGCTTCACTGCCGTCGGGGTTTTGGCCCATTCATAATGGCGCTCATATTTTTTGAAACCGTTTTAATGAATACTTGAAATTATTACTTGTACAACAAATTTGTTGTTGTTGTTTTTTTTTTTATCATTTGGTCGCAATTAAAAATTACAATTTTCTCTTGCTTTTTTAACTATGACCATAAAGTTTAAGTAAAAAGCGACAAAATATTAAAGCAAAAAGGTATTCATCTTGTCCGCACTTTATTAACAATTTAAGTCATGTTAAGCAAGTGTAGCCATAAATTGTTTTTGCTTTTTTGTTTGCGTAAGCATTCACGTAAGTGAGTGAGTTCTATTTTTGGCAATAGAGAGAATACCGCAACAGGTAGTGCAAAATTCAAGTAAAAAGTCATTAATATAATGTTTCTTTGTTACATTTTATGAAATATTTTAATTTGCGGAAAGTTTCGCTTTTTGCAATAAAAATATTGTCATAAGCATGTACAATAGACTGATTCAAAAAAAGAAAAACAAAAGAAATTTCACGACTATCCATGAGAATCTGAAAGATGTTGTCAAAAAAGTGAACTGAGAGTATGGTTGTTTACGTGGCGATACACGTAAACTTTAACTCCCAAACTCCAGTGTGATTCTTCGGCAACACTACCCACCCAGTTGATTTGTAACTATTAATATGTAATTGCAAATATTTTAAGTTATGCAATTTATTTTTCTTAAAATTAATATATGTAATTACACTGGTCTACACGATTTCCGACTAGAGCAACCAAATAGTGTTCCTAGGTTTATTTGGTGCGCTGAATTCGAAACTGAATCGGTTTTCTCTATCAGGTCAGGTTTTCGAAACACAATAAATAACACATTTGTTTTTCAAGAAAAATCATTAATTTATTTGAAAATGTTTAACAATTCAAAAGTGAATGGCAGTGTTTGAGTTTTGTTGGGTCCATTTCACGTATAAGAGTCCAGTAACAGTCTCTTAGCATGCTTTTGTCCCAAAAAAATACGTAATGAATTTTTTGTAAATTTAATTTTTTATTTTTTAATGAGTAGCATAACGAACATAAATAACCTTATATAAAGGTAACTAGAACTGATGGCGCATTCAGATTTGATTTCAGCGTACCAAAATTACTTAAGAAACATCTCCTTTTCCCCCGTCGAAATTGTTTCGAAATTTGTAGACCAGTGTTATTGGAAGTTGAATGATATTTTTTTATTATGGAATTTATTGTGCGTAAGTAGATTAGTTTATATGGGCATAATATGAATTTTATATAAAATGGTTTGAAATACTTTCATATGAACTTAAATATAAATATATAAATTTTATACAAAAAAGTATAAAAATTTTTTTATAGTGATACTATAAAATTTAAACCAAAATAGTTTAAATTAAAGCATAGATTTTATACCAAGCTTGGTGTGGATTTGTATTCATTCCAATTTGGTTTGAATTTTATACCCAAACTTTTTGCTGTGTAGAAAAATCGAGTTACCTAACCAAAAACCCAATTTTCTGACTTTTTCTGAATTCGGAGTTTTTCAGAACAAATTCGAAACAATTTAGATTTATCGGTATGAATTTGTAACTAAGTATTTTGTTAAGATTTGTCTGTACAAGATATAAGGTAACGATTTTATTCCGATATTTCGCAACGAATACGTAAAGAAATTTCGGAATGAATTCTTTAAGAAATTTTGTTACGAATTCGTGTCAACACTCTCATATAAAATTGGTAAAGAATTTCTGACTTTTCGGAACGAATTCGGAATATTTGATTTGCTGGATAGTTGCAGTATTGGGTTGACCATAACACAACGCTAAAAACAAACAATCCAAGAAAACACTTTACGAAAGGAATTGAATAGATGAGATCCTCCGGCGAATGGCCCGAAATTTTACTTATAAAAATAGAAAATAAAAGTGACCTTTACCTTTTAAAAAATTATGGAGGAATAAGGATTATGAACTTTTTCTTTAAAGTATGTATTCATAAGAGTACAGTTCGAAGACAGCAAAAAAGCTTTTGTGCAAATACTATAGTTCATGAACATAGAGTTACCATACGTTTTAATCTAGAGTATAAATAACTTCAAGAGAAAATTTATATTTTTATTTTACCTGCGTGGAAATGCATAAAATTCCAGACTCATTACAGCAAGAAACGCAAAGTTTATATATTTTTTTTTTATTTTTTCACTTAAGTATTTTGTCTTTCAGAAGATGAACACATGAGAACTGCTAACATTTCTATGTTATGTTCACATATAGGACAACTGTTGCGTTTTATAGAAAAAAGGACTCTTGATCAATATCTTTCATATATTTTTAATCAAAATATACATATTATAGTTTAATTTTCTGTTTTGTTGCAAACCCTTTTGAAATTAAAACTTTCCGCTACGTATTTGAACGCGTCATTACGTGTTTTAAGTCCGACTTTAAACTGAAATTCTCATCGACAACAGGTGAACTTCTGTACTTTTTTTTTGTTGTTTTGTGTTTCATTTTGGGCTCCGCTGCTGTATATTTAAGTGCCATGGATGGTTTTGCCAATTTGTTGTTGTCGCTGGTTTGGTCTGTTGTACCATTCGAACTTAATGGCATGACAGGAAATGAAGGTGGAGAGCCATGCAGCGAGTAATAAAAACAGTTGTGTATAAATTACACAAACAAAAAAGAGAACCACTAAATTTATCTATGTAAATATAATCTAAATATGTGTAAGTTTATTTGTGTGTAAATTTGACCTTCTCATTTAATTGTATCACAGTTAAAAGGGCTGATAAAAACAGAAACCAAAAAAAGTTAATTTTGCTCCAATTTTACTTTTGAGGTGTTGAAAGTTTTCAAAAAGTTTTGATAATAAATATTCTGCTTTAAAGCAAAGATCACATATTACATTTATTAAATAAATAACAAAGCTATTAACATATTCTATAATACCACAAATTATTGCCCAACTTCTATCACCAACTTTGGTGTTATAACATATGACAAAATTTTATGAAAATCGTCAAAATAGTACAATCATTTGGGAGAATAAAATGATGTTACCTGGAAAGTTTTGCGGGATTTTTGCATATGAGTTATTTTATAGATTTCGATGTGCGTCCAAAATCAGTTTTTTACAAATATCTCTTTAACGGTTACATTTAAAGAAAAATATTGTGTCGCAATAATGTAGCTCATAAAATTTTCTATAAAAATGACCATATAATTGTTTTCGTACGACTAACAACTCAGGAGATATCCTAATTCAAAATTTGAAAAAAAGTTAGTATATTGTGCATGCCGTTTATGAATAGGCACAGTGATGTGTTGAGCTCAAAATTACGATAACTCATGAACGGTGAGTCACACGTTTAAAGTAAAAATATTTGTTTATAAGGAATTACTTGTACCAAATGACTACTAAAATTGCAATAAAAAAAATGTAAAATTGTAACGATTGTAAAAAGGAAAACGCCTAATCTATAAACTCATATATCATCTTGTACAGCTATACCTTAGACCGGGTCAAAATTTAGATTCATCCTGAAACCAACTCAAAAGTTAGAAAGAGTCTTAAAAACAATATCTGCATATTTTTTTTTTCATTCTGATAAAAACCAATGGAGCATTTTTGATTCTACTGAAGGCCTATTTTGCCAAAAAAGAAACAAGTTTTTTGGTCATAACTTTTTTTTTCATTATAAAATGGATACTTAGGAGTGCTTAAGAAATCAAGATTATGTTCTAACAAAAATTTTGGCGCCTAAAATTTGTTTTTTCCTTTTCGTGGTATAGATAACATTCAGTTCAAAAGTAAGGGAACTTACGAAAAAAGTGTATATGGAAAAAAATGCTTGGAATTGTCCAAATTTATATTTTTTCAAAACTTGGTCAAAATAATAAAACATAAAAAAAAATTCCAAAAATTCTCAAAAAAATCACACGTATTTTATGGACAATTCTAAGCATTTTTTTACCATTTATACTTTTTTTGTTAGATGCCTTGCTTTTGATAGCCCAGGAAAATAAGACGAAAAAAGAGCTTCTGTGCGAAAAAATTCCCAGTGGAAATTTTTCACCGGAATTGTCTTTATTTATGCATGATACACAAACTGTGAAAAGTCCATTGCAAAGTCGTGTGCGCATAAAAAGTTATTCGGGCTCAAAGGTCGCTAAAATCAGTTTTTTGCAAATATCTCGCTAATGCTAACTTTCACAGAAAACTGTTGTTCTCCAATTTTGTAGCACAGGAAATTTCCTACAAAAATACGTTAAAAGTATTTGCATATGACTTCTAGTTTAGGAGATCACCCAATTTAAAAAGTTGTTAACAGTTATGGTATGAAATACTACCTATGAGTTCATATTAAAACATCTTACTTTTTAAATTGCAATAACTCTTCAACGAGAAGTTGTACAAACAAAATTAAAATGCCGTTTGAAAGATAATTTAATTTTCTATATACCGTACAAAATTTTTTTTTCGAACGGCTTATGACCTTAAAAATATTCTTGAATAACCATTAAGGCTTCGAAATTACTGGTTTTTTAAAGATATCTGCGAATTGGTAAGTAGTACGATAAAAAGTAATGGGACCAAATTTGTAGAGAATTACAAGATCTACCAAAAATAAGCGATATGTGTACACATAGAAGTAACCGTATAGAAGATATTCAATAGAAACCTGTTTTTCGGCATTTTAAGGGTTTTTTTTGAATATCTTCTATACGGTTACTTCTATGTGTACACATATCGCTTATTTTTTGTAGATCCTGTAATTTTCTACAAATTTGGTCCCATTACTTTTATCGTAGTACTTACCAATTCGAAGATATCCTTAAAAAACCAGTAATTTCGAAGAATTAACGGTTATTCAAGAATATTTTTAAGGTCATGAGCCGTTCGAAAAAAAAATTTTATACGGTATATAGAAAATTAAATTATCTTTCAAATGGCATTTTAATTTTGTTTGTACAACTTCTCATTGAAGAGTTATTGCAATTTAAAAAGTAAGATATTTTAATATGAACTCATAGGTAGTATTTCATATCATAACTGTTAACAACTTTTTAAATTGGGTGATCTCCTAAACTAGAAGTCGTACGTAAATACTTTTAACGTACTGTTGTAGGAAATTTCCTGTGCTACAAAATTGAAGACCAACATTTTTCTGTAAAAGTTAGCATTAGCGAGATATTTGCAAAAAACTGATTTTAGCGACCTTTGAGCATTAATAACTTTTTATGCGCACACGACCTTGCAATGGACTTTTCACAGTTTGTGTATCATGCATAAATAAAGACAATTCCGGTGAAAAATTTCCACTGGGAATTTTTTCGCAGAAAATGTCTTATTTTCCTGGGCTATTGAGTAAAAAATCGTCTTTTAACCGCGTAAATGAAAAACGCAAAAAAATTGATTTTGGGTTGCGAATATTATTTATATCCCCAAAAAAAATTTATAATTTTCAAACGCCAAAATGTTTGTAAAAACATTGCCTTTGTTTCTACAATAAAACATTCTTGGGTATCCACTTTGTAATACAAAAAAGTTGACCAAAAATTATGTTTTTTTTTAGCCAAAATAGGCCATCAGTAGAATTAAAATTGCTCTTTTGGTTTTTCTCGGAATGAAAAAAAAAATCAAATGAATAAATGATGCAGATATCGTCCTTTAACTTTTGAGTCAGTTCGGGGATGATTTTATTTTGTTCATACAAAATTGACCCGGTCTAATGATCATTATGCGATCTTAAAGTGGCCCCAAATTAGCAGGAAAATACCGTAAACGACCATTTGAAAAATAAGTTTTGATAACATGTTTTGCATAGAAGAACATATATGTAAGTCTTTCTCTGTGTATAAACTCATAATTAGCCCAATAATATAAAGGTGAAATTTCGAAACATTATAATAAACTCAAAGAGTTCTTTTATACATGTAAATTCAGAGAGGTAGATTAATATTATAGTTTTTTTTTTCAGTTTATTGTGCAATTTTAAGTTATGCAATAAGTTTTAACAAATGATTTTTATTGATCACTTATTCATGGAAATTGACCATTTTGTTGTTGTTAAGCGTTGCAATGTCACACACCCATTTCGGTGGCCCATATGCTTCTTTGTTTATTTATTTAACTCTTTTGTGCCGCTGTGTTTTTTGTTTGGAACTTAACGCACATTTGTTGTACGAAGCACAAACACGATGAACGCAACTTCCGTTCTAATGTTTGGCATTTCACAGTTGAGGAATTCTATATTTGTTCTTGTTATGCCGTTAAACCGTTGAACGGAGTGTTGCCATATTTGAAATTACAGCATTTTATAGATTTTTATGGAGTGTCGTATTTGCACAGTGGTTATTTAAGAGGTAAGAGGCAGACAGGTATATTTTATTTTTATTTTGTAGAGTAGAATATTTTTGATTTCAATTCCAATTAAGGATATTTTGACAAAAAAGGAACAGTTATCGATTTAATTTAAAGTGGGTTTTACAGGAAAAGACCAATACTTTCAAGTACCATCGGCTTAAAATAATCATGTCTTGAAAAATAGTCTCAAAAGAAGTAAAAAATCGTGTGTTTTGAACTTTTAGGTTCAAAAATATCTAAAAAACCCTTGGGACCTAGCTCGAAACTAGCATCAAAAAGTTTGTCTGAAATGTCTAATTATTTATTTAATTTTTATTTGCAGATTGGTGTAACCATCCCACTGACGGTGCCGTGACATAATCCCCACGGACATAATCCCCATTCACGATATGGGGATTTTGTCCGAAAGTTATTCGGACATAATCCCCATTGAAAAAATGTCAATGGGGATTATGTCCGCAAGTGTTTCGGACATAATCCCCAGGAAAAAACGGACATAGTCCCCATAACGATATTTTGTTATTGACAACAGAAGCAACTCAGGATTTACAACTCCCAAAAATTCCAATGCCGTTTCCGCGGCGGCCTTCAGCCGCTGATCAGTCTATAACATATCCAACACCTAGTTTGCTAACCACAGTAATTTTACATAAGGGTAGGGGTAAGTGGGCGGCCTGCGGCCGCAGCTCAGGATTTAAAACTCCCAAAAAGCCAACACCGGCTTCGCGGCGGCTTTCGGCCGCGAATCAATCTATAATATATCCAACACCTAGTTTGCTAGCCACTGTAATTTTTCATAAGAGTAGGGGTAAGTGGGCGGCCTGCGGCCGCAGCTCAGGATTTAGAACTCCCAAAAATCCAACACCGGCTTCGCGGCGGCCTTCGGCCGCGGATCAGTCTATAACATCCAACACTATATAAATTTTTTTAATGGATTATTGCAAAAATTTTGTTCAATCTTAATTAAATTTTTCGGACATAACCCCCATTGGGATTATGTCCGAAAAATTTGCGGACATAACCCCCATGGCCAAAATGGGGATTATGACCGAAAAATTTTCGGACATAATCCCCATTTACGAAATGGGGATTATGTCCGTTGGGATTATGTCCGGTAACCCCCACTGACTACTGATTTCCAAATAATATACATTTCCAAATTAAATTCGCACATGTCTTAACCAGGTTCGTTGCTTAAGTCTTTTAAAAATTCTAATTAAAAATTCCGCAGGCATTTTTGAACTTGACCAATAACCATTTACAACAAAAAAAGGGGTATTAAATATTGCAAAAAGAAAGAATCTTCAAGCTGATAGCTACTACAATTAAAGACACGTTCTAGCTATTAAAATCAGCGCTGTTAACGAACAACTACACAATTTAAGCCGCAATGGAAATAAACATTAAAAAAGGGAAGAAACACATTAAACGTAAAACAAAATAAAAGAAAAAGAAAAATTAAAAACCGATTAGAATTTAATTTTACCGATAACCTTTCTTTCACGCTGATGATGGCTGATGAATATTGGTAGTGGCGACACTACAACTATAAGTGTCACCATTGCCAACGAACGACGACGCTAATAGCCAACTTAAGCTGTTGGCGGCAGGCTGCTTAAAAAAAATCCATGGTGCGGAAGCACCATCAATCCAATGGTCAGCGCATGTTCCATAATTCATGCGGGCCAAAGCAAAAATTCAAAAAAAAAAAAAAGTTGGAAAAAAGCGGCAAACGTGTGATTAAAATGTGATTTAAGAGGACGGACTGTATAGACAGTACATTTGTATGAAATGACGGACGATATGACTGAGTGAGAAATGTTGTTGCTGTTATCTAAAAGACTAACATATTGAAAAATTTGCTCGTAAAAAAACGCAAAATAAAACCACAATGAAATGTGGAAATAAAGTGATTATATAACAACAACAACAACAACAACAAATAGCAAAGTATTTGCGCAAAAGAAAAGCTGGTGGTATGGGCTTCATCGAACAAGGTTGTCAAAAGTGGGGTGGAATGAAAATTTCTGAATTTTAAAAGATTTCTAACAAAACAGTAGCTAGGGTCGAAATTTAGATTCTTCCTGAAACAGACTCAAAAGTTAGAAGGACTCTTAGAAGCGATATCTTCACCATTTTTTCTTTCATTCTGAGAAAAACCAATTGAGCATTTTTGATTCTACTGAAGGCCCATTTTGGCTAAAAAAACATATTTTTTGGTCGTAACTTTCTTTTTTTCATTAGAAAATGGATTTCCAAGAGTGCTTTAGAAATAAAGATTATATTTTTACCAAAAATTTTGGCGTTTAAAAATATACGGTTTCAAAAATCAATTTTTCAATAGCGAGGTCGGAAATATGATTTTTTACTCAAAAGAAAGGAAACCTCAAAAGTTTATTTAGCAGAAAATGCTCAGAATTGTCCAAAAAATACGTGTGATTTTTTTCAGAATTATTGGAATTTTTGTTTTTATTTTTGTAAAAAATTCATCAAATTGAGTTTTCAGCTATTGAGCTCACGTTTGTCAGCAAAATGCTAGGTTAACTTAAAGCCAAGGCATCTACGAAAAAATTTCATATGACGTTAAATGCTAAGGATCTTTCAAAAAATAGGTGTGAATTTTATTAGAATTTTTAGATTTTTTTTTTTTGGACCAAAAATTCATTCGTATTCTATTGACAGTTCCAAGTATTTTTTGCTCTTTACACTTTTTTCGTAAGTTCCCTTGCTTTTGAGTAAAAAATCGTTTTTCCGACATCGTTACTGAAAAACGTAAAAGAATCGAATACCCAACTAACTAATGTTTGAGTTTGTTTTGGGATGACTTTTTTTTGATACATACAAAATCGAACCGTTCTAATGAACAAATTCATATCTTATGAGGTTTGCGAACAGATCTTAGAGCCGCATTAAATTTGGCTCAGTTTCTTCCGAAGTACTGACAAAGGTTGATTGCTTGATTTCACGATAATTTATTTGAGCATCTTTACCCATTAATCGCGGTTTAATGAGTCTTTTTGGCCGCTTTTTCTAAAAACTTGGTTGAAATGGGTTCAAATATTCTACAAAAAATTTCACTTAAGACCACAGAAAAAAAAACCGGCGTCCGGACGCACCAACGGCTCATGATAAACAATACGTTAAACAACTTCAAAAACTCATAAGTTGAAAACTGGAAATAACTTTTTTTCGGAAAACTGAGTAACATAATTTAATGAAATTTGATATTCTGCCTTCGACGTCAAAGTTAGCTCGGGGAATTGAAAATGAGCAAAATCGGTCAACGGACACGCCTACCACCCTTACAAAAAATATATTCAAAATGCAATAAAAAAGCACTATTTGCAATGATATAAGCAAAATACACATAAATACTAGGGATAGTAAGTACAAGCTCTGAGCAAAAACTAGGCGAATTCGGACAAGAGGGCGTGGCACCTCCCATGCAAACAAAAGTTTCAAAATGTTATACTGAATGTGTTTTTTAAGATAATCCAACTTATTTTCACTCAAACACTAAGAACATTAATTGCAAACTCTGAGCAAAAAGGAGGCGAAGTAGAACTAGAGGGCGTGGCACCTCCCAAATAAACAAAAGTTTCAAAATGCTATACTGAAAGATTTTTTTAAGAAAACCTAACCGAATTTTACTTAAACACTCAGAATATGCGCGGAGACGAGGCCGTGGCACTTCCCATATAAGCAATTTGTTCTTATACTTTGCTAGAAGTTACGGTAGAATAAAAAAATTTTTTTAATAAAAACATATGTACAAGAATAGTATTTATCAATTAAGTGTTTAATAATATACTTGAAACGCAGTGTAGGGTATTTAGTTTTTGGCCAGGACAAAGATACCACCCTTACTAGTTTTTTTTGCAGTGTATTTTTTTTGCAGTGTATTTTTTTTTCTCAAAACCTCATACGTTTTTACACTAAAAAGCCAAAAGTTGCATCGAAATTCTTATGGCCGACATCTTGAATTTTTTTGGAATTTTGGAAAATCATTTTACCTCAGTCAATATGTCAAATACTAACTTTTCACCAATTTTCAAAAAAATCGATAATGTCACCCAAATCTTAATCCATTACACAAAGATTGCACACCTCTCCCCACGTGTTTTAAATAAAAAGTGCTTGCACCCAAAATATTTTTTCGGGAAAATGTGTAGAATGACTCTAAGATGAACCATATATAGGCCTTTTTTCAAAGTGAACGGCACTATATCAGACCAGGGCCGAAAAACCCATTTCTGAGCACGTTGCTCTGCACTAAAACCAAAAAAAAGTTTGACTTAAACGAATATAAAAAAAAAGTTTGCAGAAAGTTTTCTGTATGTCCGTAGATTAAAAAACCGTAAACTGAAAAACCCTATCAAATATCATTGACGAGATATTGCGTTTTTGCTTAATTTTTTGTGTTTCTAATTAAAAACTTGATTTTTGCGTGTAAACGATATTAGATAGAGTTTTCCAGTTTACAGTTTTTTAATTTACAAATAAGCAGAATAATTTCTGCATACTAATTTTTTGTATCCGTATTAGTCAAACTATTTTTTGGTTTAAGTACAGAGCCCCGTGCTAAAAAATGGGGTTTTCGGCCCTGGTTTGAAAAAGTGCCGTTCACTTTGAAAAAAGGGTTATGTATGTTTCATCCTAGAGTCATTCTACACATTTTCCCGAAAAAAACATTTGGGTGCAAGCATTTTGTATTTAAAACACGTGATTCACCCACAAATTATTCACGTTTAACTTTTCACATGAAAAGGAGATTTAAATCGAATATTAGGGTAAAACTAGTTATGAACGATATATCCGCGTTATATGAGGAAAAACACGTGTTGTACGAGGGACATGAAATCGCTTTATAAAAGAACCGCGTTATAGGGGGATTACTGCATATGTTATTTTCTACCAAGCCTTTAAAATTTAAAAAAAGGTTTGTGCAAATTTTCAGTTTTTTAATTTTAATTTTTTTATTTTCAGAACACCTAAAACTGTAATCATAAATAAAAACAAAAAAAAAAAAAAAAAAAAAAAATTAAAATACCTGGTTTACAAGGTATTAAGACAAACTACCGTTCATTAAAAAAAAGCTCAAATCATTAAATTTACACACAATAATAACGAGCACCACATGCGCTGTCATATTTGACATTTGATTGAACGTTTTAAGTCGCGTCAACTGTAACAAGTTGTTACATCGCACTTGAGTGGAGTTGCCAATCACACTGTCACTGTGTGATATGAAAATGCAACGCTGTTTAATTGCTGTCATGTTGTGCGCGCACATTTGTTTTAAAATTTTACGTTTCATTTTCATAAACTTTTATATTTCCATTAAATGTTTGCCATTTTTGCATTACACTGTAATTAATTTTGTCATAATTAATGCGCTTTAGTATTTAATTGATAACAAATTTAAAAGTGAATGTCCAAAAAAAAAAAAAAAAACAGTAGTTTGTGTATGTAGTAACTAGTAGTATGTAGTAGCAGTGTGGATAGTAGTAAAAATACACTTACCTAATAACATTTTGTGTTTGCGTTGTTAACAAATAAACGCCACCAATGAAGCCAACAACAGCGGTTATACCGGCTACGAGATTATTATGAGGAAAATCAAGCAAGCGCAATGATTGCGGCATTTTTAGGCGCTAAAAATACGATTTTATTTCGATATATTTAAAAATTCACTTTGAAAATTACTTTTTTTTTGTTTTTATTAAAGTGATACAAAATTTTGCTAAAAACCAGCGTTTTTTCATTTAATTTATTGGTTTTAAAAATCCTTTGGAATGTCATGCTTTCCCTATTTTTTTGTAATTTAATTTAAAAATTATAGTTTCGTTTTTTTTTTTAAATTTCGGTTTTATTTTTAAGCGGCCATAAATCAAATTTAGTTATTTGTATAGTAAGTCCATAGCGCTGTAAAAAGTAGCTAGACATAATAGTTCTAAGTTGCATCGATGATAAATTATCAGAAAGTTTCTCAGATTTTCATACGGTGCGCAAAAATACTCATACGACATGTTAACCAAAACAAACTATGAACAGCCACAATCAGCAAAAAATTTAGATTCTTGAACGCCTCTCCATGGAGATTAAATTTTCGAAAAGGGGAAGGTCAGTAATTAGAAAATGACAAAATTGGCTTGCACGTTGAAAATTAGTGTTAAAAATAAAAGATTTTAAAGGAAATGAGATATCAAATTTGCTCTGAGCAACTAGAAAAATGGGAAAAATTAGAAACTGTCAAGAAAAAATACTTTTTTAGTTGGTTAAAGTTCCATTGGTAGGGTCTTGGTGTTTATATATCTCTTTAAAAAGTACCAACATAAAGTTCTTGAGTAAAAGAATCATCTATGGTAAAATCATTTATGGTAAGCAAAACCACTTTTTAGTATAAATAGGGGAAGCGTGCCGCCTGCGGGCATGGTTCGGGTGTGGGCACCCCCCGCCCGCAACTTTTGACAGAAAACAATAACGGCTGTTCTGACAAATGTTAGGTGCGTGTTATGGCAGCACGAAGCTTAAATGCATATACCGGAGCAAGCAGACGCATTTGCTTTGTGCTGAGAAGAAATCAATTTTTAAATAAGTGAAATTCAACACAAAAGTTTTTTCAATCATTTTCCAAGTGCGATAAGCCGAAGTGAATCAATCGAAAAACCGAATGCATTTTATGCTTATGCAGTTAATTTATTATATTTTGTGATTCAAAACTCAATCCAACCAAAATGTTCACACAACAGAATTTGTTTATTGCTTTTCAAAGTGGCTGTCAAAATCGGTTGTGGGCACCCGATTGGGTCGGTTGTGGGCACCCTTCTTTTTTTATTTAAAGTGTGTGTTTTACTGAAATTTCGTCGTGGATGCCTACATTACTAATTTAAATAATATTCTTATGACTTTTTACGCTTTTGTAGTGGAAAGAAAAGAACAAATAGGCCCTTTAAAGATATCGTTGAAAAAAGTTCTTAAGTTAAGGTGGCATACCACTTTGCAAAAAATCTCGGTATTGAGTTTCCAGACAAGTAGACTGAGGAGCAGATGGCGGGCATGGATTGGTATAAAAACTGCATGCTTGGCAAAAGAACAATGTCAGCAAGGGCTAGAAATAACGTCACCTAGCCAGCTTAGTCTGCAAAATAATTGATCTGGCATTGGCGCCGAAGACAATCAAGTCTGGTTTCAGGGCAAAAGGCATGATGCCATTCGATCCAGACGTTTTCAGTGATTTTGTTAAAGCCGTTGAGCAGAATTTGTTGAATTTTTGTGAGTCAATGTTTCCAAAACGAATTAATTTAGCTTTATTCTCCCTTTGATAGCATTTAACTTCATATTTTCTCATTTTTAGCCGCGTTTCTAAGGATGCCCACAATCGACCCAAATTTTTTTTTGTCAAAAATTATCATTTCATTATTTTTTTTATATAATTTTTCCAAATGACGAACGCAATTTACTTTCTTCACCAATAGTTAGCTAAGGTCTCTAGCTTTCCAACGATACTTTGGAGCTGAATCTCCGCATCAGCGAAAGTACAATTCGTGACGTAAAATCATGTATTTAGTTATGCGAAATATATGTGAAACACATGGTTTTACGTCACGAGTTGTATGTTCACGGATGCGTCGATTCGACACCTGGTCTATGAAAAGGGTGCTTACGTGTCAAAAAAAAAAAAAAAAAAATTCAAATTTTTTGCCGATTTGCATAAATTCACCTTTAAAAGTTGGTTTCACAAATTTTTTTTTTTCGCACGTAAGCCCCCTTTTCATAGACCAGGTCACATATACATTTGGTCATAATGAGTCGAAAACAAAAAGGTGCCCACACCCGACACTATAGTATTTCCCTTCTTAAGTCTTCATTTTTTTATATGTAATTAGATTCAGTACCATATGAACTTCTTCAATGAAGAATACATTTTTTTTGTTAAGTTTTGTTATTAAAAGCATATTAAAAGACGATTTCAATTAAATTATTTATTATGACGTCATAATTTTAATTTTGTATCAATTTCTTTAAACACTTTTGCTCTATTATTTATTTGTATTTAACTTATTTAAGAAAAGAAAAATGTTTTCTTCTTTACTTTTCCCAATCTGCCATAAAAAGACGGCATGTTATTATTTTGCGTAATTAATTTCTGTTTTTTTTTTTTAAACTTATTAACAAATTTAAACTAATATTTACAATACGACATAATACGAAGTACTATTTCAGCTTATTTTGCCAGCCTACCATTGGCTTTTGAATTCTTTCGTTTGAGAGCATTACCAGACATAGATGTCGTGGAGTACAAAAATCATATTTCCAAATTAAACTTAATCGCCGTAATCTACTTAACGTTTTTTGAATGTTTTTTTTTCGTTTTTTGTTTTGAAAAGTTAACTTTACTTATCTCCAAAAGATACGTAATTTCACGTTCTTGATTTCATTTTTTTCTCTTTGTTATTCTTTATTGTTGGCCTTTATATTGCAAGTATTTGTTTAGTACATTTTTGTTTATATGATTTATTTATTTTTTGATTAGTTCCAGAGCACTTGAATTGGTTGCTATTAAGGTGCGTTTAATGAGACAGTTTTTTCACTTTTTCTTTTTTTGCTAGGCGAAATATAAAAGCGTATCAAATTCTGGCGTGAATGCTTTTTGGAAATTTTTTCAAAACACTGCAAGAAATTGGAAAGCGAAATTGTTTGAAATTATGGGAGAAAATGTCAAGACTAAATAGTTCAAAAGAAAAAATTAATGATGATACGCTTTAGATAGTGTTTTACGCAGGGATTTATAAAGACATTAAAGCCAGTCAGTATCTGATAAGCGATCGATATCGATAGGAATGAGCCTGGGCCATCAAATGTTCAGAATTCGGAATTGTCGGTATACCAAGGTCAACCACGTTTCGCAATCTAGATCTATCAAACAGACAGTACGATTTTTGGCCTGGTAGATCCACAGTCTACTGCATAGCGGATGTTTTCAAAAGCGTACAGATTGCCCAGAACAAAACAAAACAAAAAAAAAAAAAAATACACCAGATGGATAGTTCTGTTGGTATCACAAGATGTGAAAAATGTTTTTAAGAGCTCCAGATGTGTTGACATGGCCGATTTCAGATTCCTGAATATCTGAGAAAATTAGTGCGAACTCTAGCTTACGACACTAAAAAAGGTAGTCGTAACGAACAAATATCGGTGATTAAAGTGAAAGCGTAGGAAGATGGACAGCGCGCCTAATAAGTACCTCAGTTGAATACTTACCTGGTTTAACAGGAAGTTCAGCGAGACGAAAAGCTGATATACTCGACGGTGCGGAGCATACGTTCTTCAACAGCAGAAATTGGAAGGAGAGAAGATGGCAGTTACAAGACTGCTTTGGTCGACTAATAGTCGGAGACATCATACCAACTTTGCTGGTAAATGAAGCAAATCGGTTATTAATTGAACGATATGAAGAAAGCGTATTAAGTTTAAAGAAGAGAGACTTTGATGCTTATCAAGTTGCCTGAAATGCTTTGAGCATTAAAAAACGCTGCCGTTATGCATCTTCTTGCTTAGTCACTAACGTACTTTATTTCTTTTTTGGCTGTGGTATTGACACTGAAAGGAGAATACATACATACATTGACACAAAGACCTGTTCGCCTTGGCAGAGACCAATGGGGTTCCAGAACAAGATAACTTTCGTCCAGTTAGAGATCGTAGTTGTTAGGGCCTTGTTCGTCATGGCAAAAGCACAAGAAGCAGATTTGCCTCACTTCTAAAACGCCCAACGAAGGAAATTAAGAGATGGCATTAAATGCTTGAAATTTTTTCAGGATTTGCCTCACTTCTAAAACGCCCAACGAAGGAAATTAAGAGATGGCATTAAATGCTTGAAATTTTTTCAGGAGAAGGTGTTCTTGATGAAAAGGAGTTGGTTAAATCAGTAGAATGCTTTGAAGAGTCCAAAATTCTACACAAAGATTTTGAGATCCATTTTTATTGGCAAGAATGAAGCTTGTCAGACATTACATAGCTATGCAAAACTGTATTTCACTTTTTTGAATTTACCATGGACTTTTTAACGAGCATTAACATATGTAGGGCTTTAAAGGTTGTACAGATAAGTGAAGTTTTACGCCTATTCAATGGATATGTTCTTTTCTAATTTCCAAGGGGGGGGGGAAAAGCCTAACAACTATTTTCAAATGTTTCCAAATAAGAGGATTTAGTTATTGACTGGCTCTAGTCTGAAAGATTTTGTCTCAGTAGTTTCGATAAAACGATAAGTCGCCTTCTATTGAAATTATGCCAAGGGTTCGAAGGAACTAAGCACATAAGTAGTGATTTCGTCCCAGATTTCAGAGAAGATCTGGTATATTAATGTAGTGGTAGTCTTCGAGAATACATTCGATACTTCGGCAACACCTTATTTGTTTGGCCTTTGTTACTGAAAGTGTGCGCATGAGGTAAGATGTTGAGATATTTGGGAGGAAATTATTTTTAAGTATTTTAAAAACTTTTGTTTCTTTTTAAATATTTGGCAACCCAGCTTCAGTCACACGACTTAATATGAATTATATGGTGTAAAATTTGCAAAGGTGATTTTTTAACTACGCGCAATCATTCACATGATATGGGCTAAAATAATTAAAATTTTTTTTTCATGCATTGAATATAGTAATTATTTTAACAAATAAAAAACCATAAAAGAAATAAAAATAAATAGCAACAGCAATTAAAAATGTAAAACAACAATAAACAAGCATACAACAAATACAAGTAAAAGTCAAAAATGTAAACAAATGCAAGCAAATTGAAATAAAGCGAAATGAAGTAGAAAATTTTTCAGCGAACAGTACTACTTCGATAACATAAACAAGGGCCAAACAACAAAAATTTGTTGTGTAAATTTTTTACGAAATATTTCACACTTTTTCAGTAGAAAATTATCGAATGAAGAACTACAATATATTTGTATTATATACCATTTAGTTCACATTATCAACGCCGCACTGTACTTTCATTAAAGCGAATCTCTTTATTTTCATTAATTTGATCAAAAAAAATGTTAGCAATTTGCGCTACTTTCAATTGTAACAACGAGTACGCGCATAATACGAAGTTGATTGATCATTTGTGCAAATATGCGATAAAAATTGAAAAAACTGAAAGTATCAGACTCTGCAGAAGACGCCAAGTTATGTTGCGCGGTTACACAACACAATGTTGTTGGGTCTTTGAAGCAAACAAGCATTGGATACATGTTTTTCCTCTTTATCTTTCTTCAAAGTGTTATCATTCGAACAATGGCAACCAATTTAGTTGTAATTAATGATAATGTTTTATGATAACTTAATTGAATTAGCCGCTTAATCTGTTGATGTGCAGAGTCTAGATATGTATGTTTGAAAAAAGTTAATTGTTTTACCGCTGCGTAGATAATTTACAATACCAAAGTCTGCATTACATCCGTTTCCGTTGGTTTTTCCAATGTAAAATATATCAAGTTTTGAAATTTTCATTTTTTTAAACTTTATGAAACTAATTTTTATAGTTAATAAATATTTTATATTTTATGCCATAATAAAACATTATACGTTAGAAAACAAACAAATACAGTGTATGCCTCCTCTGAAGTACAATAGCTACTCTAGTGTTAATTAATAAATAAGTAGTTATTTGCTTAACTCATAACCCAAGGTTTAGTGATGACTTTTACTGCTTGGCTATAATTTTTAATACAAATAATTCTTTATATTGGTCACTATGCCGGAAAGAAAATCTTAGTAAAAATTTACTTTAGAAATAATTTCTAATTTGAAAAAAGATAGTGTTTTAGAGTTTAAATATGAAATAAATTCTTAACAATTAAACACAAAATACAAAATCATCGAAAAATTTGAAGAGCATTTAGTTTCTTCAAAGAAATCAAAAAACGCTCAAAAGTCACAAAATTATAGGGCCATAGAGAAGAACATACAAACAAAAAAAAAAAAAAAAAAAACGTCAAAATTTCCAATATTATCAACTAGTAATGGAAAGATATTGAAAAAATAACTTTAAGTCTATTAGCATCGAAAAACATCGATTAAGGCGACAAAAAATGAAAAGTATCGAAAAACATTGGAACTAGAGAATGCGAAAAATACCAAACACTTTTACGAAAGTCGGGAACTGATGAATTGTTCTTCAAAATTAAAAATCATTTAAAAGTTTCAAACGAAAACAAAAAAGCCGATTATAATCAAATAGAAAAGATGTACATACATATTACCAGAGCATAAAGAAAATATCGATAAAAGTAGAATGATTTGGAAATGGTTCAAAAGAGTAATATAAAATATCGAAAAATACGAATTGTCCCATAGTTATAGAAAACAAGCAAATAAATAAATTATTATTGTTTACTTTTAGGCAAATATGAAGCCAATCGATTAGTTCTTGAATTTAAACAAGTTGAGTTAAGTAAGGAGATTAAATCAATTTTGTTATCAAATTCAAAAAATAGAAACAAATTTTTTTTTTTAAATAATACTCGTATTTGAACAAAATGCATATGCAATGTGTACGTGGGATTTGAAAAATTGTTTTGTTAAGATAAGACCAACACATTTTACTGTGTTATCGGATGAAAAGTATAAAACATTATAAATGGGAAAAATTATTGTCAAATAAAAGTAATATCTGCATAATAAACATTTATGTATTTCTTAGAATTGTTGTTATTTATAAAAATATATAAGAAACAAAAGGGCATATTTCTACTTCCGACCTCGAACAAAGCTAAGAATGCCATCGCCATTACCATGCTGAAATGCATCCTTCAAAATCCATCGCAAAAAAAAGGCATTTGTTTTTGGATATTGGTATTTTTGAACAGCTAGGAAGTTAACTACTCCAAAAAACTATTAAGAAGTACACAAATTTTTTTTGCCTTTTAACTGCTTTTACATTTGGGCGACTCATATGTAATTCCCAAAAAATACGAAATTTTGCTTTCAAATTAATATCTTAAATAGCATAGTGAGAATTATGCTGGAAATGGCTTCTCGATTCCTTTTTATACTTTTCCTGTCTTCGTTGTACAAATTTCAAAATATTTATTCTTATATTTGAATTTATCTATTTTTTTAAGCTTTTACTGTTTTACTATGCCATTTGACAGTTTTTAACTTCTTAAGTGTTGTTTGGTAGAACCCCATTTATTTCCACATAATTTGCATTATCATTGCCATTTAAATTCTTGCAACTTTATTCAATTTATTTTTGCCTTAGCACGGTTGGCTCAAAATAGTTTCAACCCTCAAGTGGCATCTCTTTAAAGGTTTTTATTTATACTTACTAAGGGTACTTTACAGATCACGATATTCGAAAATTAAAACAAAAAACTCCGGACTCGCTTTTTTTTTTAATCGAGAAGTATAACACAAGCACTCATGATAATCAATGTTCTGTTTTTTCGATCAGAGCTACATATGTATTCCCGCGCTTTTTCGCTCTGACACTGAATTCTGTAGAATTTTGAGATATTCTTACATACGAGGGGACTAACAAAAGTTTGGTGAGTTGATGATAAAATATTTTTTTTTTTTTTAAATTCTAAGATGAAAGACGATTCATTTCAATAAGATCGAACGCAATGTAGAAGAGATAGCGTAAAATTACTGATGAAAAGTTGAAAGAAATGTCCGCTACCAACAAAACAGGAATTCGTCATGCGATTCTTTATGGCTTTTGGCGTCAAATTAAGCCATTACAAATTTTCAATTAATGCCAAATTGTATATGGAACGAATGCAACATTCTTCCAAAATTTTTCCAAAGATTTCAGACTGAACACTTTTCTATAGAGAACGAGCTACGAGAAAGTTGACCAAAATCTTCGTCCAATGAGAGAAATAAGAGTCTGGTTAAAGCTAAAGTTGACAAAGATCCCCGATTGAGACGAGTAATTATTGTTGATGATTTACGTTTAAATTCCATCGCTGCAGCATAGGAAGAAATCTGCTAGATGGCTTCCATGAATTTTAAATGAGATCCAAAAAGAAATTCGATCACGTTTCGCACAACATTTTCTAAACAAATTCGGAAATAGACAATCTAGCAATTTCGATGAAATCGTAGCTTGGTTTTTATAAGTACGACCCAGAAACCAAACAACAGTCCTTAGTAATTTAAGATGGTAGCACTGCGGTACTAATCAATACAGTTAAAGCAGAAATCGCAATGCTTCAAAAATACGATTTTGAGGATTGTTCTAAGAAGGCTCGGATTCACAGTCATTAGTTAACTAAAATGATGACAAAAGTTTAACTAATGTTTCATGTTCACAGTGTTTTGGTTAACTAAAACAATGAAAAAAATAAAAGAAATAAAAAAAATAAAAAAAAAATATAGCAGCTTGGAATAAGTTTGTGGATTTTGTTTGTGGATTTTGTTAAGGTTGGAAAATGCTCGCACATCAAATTTTATTGATAATGAATTAGTGGAAGGGCAGAAAAATCAAATTGAGTGCCAGAAAAAACCGATACTGTAAGGGATCACGAAAAATATCTTGGATGGCTACGCGTGGCTATTCATAAGCTATTGGTTAACTAATGACTAAAGTAAAATATCGTTCGTTAACTCATGGCTGTGAATTCGGATCTGAATGGCGATTATGTAAAGAACATAAAAAAATAAATCATCAAAAATATTTTTTTTTGTTTTCGTCTTACCAACACAGCGAACTTTTGTGAGCTCCTCCGTAAATAAAAAAAAAGAAAGTTTTCACAAGGTTTAAGGTTGTAAATATAAAAATATCGTTTCGGTGAAAAAAAAAAAAAAAATTTAAAAGTGTTTTAAAGGAAAACAATAGAACCCTAACCGTAACAAGAATTGTGGCTAAAATGTTTAGATCAAAGTTTCTCAAAAACCAAACAAGATAGAGCAATTTTGTGATTGAATTTGTATTGAGCATTGCAAATTGCATTGTAAATGACTAGCTTCTTTTCTGTTTGTTCTTGTTTTTTTTTTTTTTTAAATTAAATAAAATAAAAAATTAAACATCTCATGGTTAAACATCTCATGAAGATGATAACTTAATGTGCTCAAAAACGGATGCGAATCCGTTTTGAACCCGTAACGTACATCAAAAACGAATTCAAAACGGGTTTGCTTTCATTTATGTTAATGCCGTGTTAAAAAAAAAACATTTTGAAAAAAAAAAAAAATAATAATAAAAAAAATAAAAAAAACAAGAATTTGCCTATCGTAGGACTCGAACCTGGGTAAATCCACAGTGACGAACCCGTTTCGAATCCGAAACGTACGTAAAACCGAATTCAAAACGGATTCGTTTTAAATAATGTTAATGCTGTACATTTACAAAAAACAAAAACGTTAGATAAACTAGTAAGGGTGTAACCTTTGGCCTGGCCAAACATTAAATACCCTACACTGCAGTATTTTGAAAATTTGGCTTTTATGGGAGGTGCCACGCCCTTTTGTCCGAGTTCACACTGTTTTTGCTCAGAGCGTGCATTTATAGTCCTTAGTGTCTGAGTGAAATTCGGTTGGATTATCTCAAAAAACGATCTAGTATAGCGTTTGGAAGCTTTTTCTTATAAAGGAGGTGTCACGCCCTCTTTTCCGAGTTCGTCTTGTTTTAGCTCAGAGCGTGCATTTATAGTCTTTAGTATTTGAGTGAAATTTATTTGGATTATCCCAAAAAACTCTTTCAGAATAGCGTTTTGAAGCTTTTGCTTATATGGGAGGTGCCACGCCCTCTTGTCCGATTTCACCCAAATTTCGCTCAGAGTTTGCACTAATAATTCGTAGTATTTAAGTATATTTCGGTTGAATTGTCGTGAAAAATACTCCTAAAGTTGCATTTTGAATATATTTTTTGTATGGGCGGTAGGCGTGTCCGTTGACCGATTTTGCTCATTTTCAATCCCACGAGCTATCTTTTACGACAAAGCCAACATACCAAATTTCATTGAAATATCATGGTTGGTTTTCCCGTAAAAAATATTTCCACGCACAGCCAGCCAGCCAACCAGCCGCGCCTCCTCCTCTGCGTTACAAACGGAAGGACAAATTGAATATACCCTGGGTGTAGGGTATAAAAATAATAAAATCCACCTGTGTTAGGATTCAAACTTGGGTAAATCCGTTTCGAACCCGTTAAGAACTTCAAATAGGAACTCAAAACGGATTTGCTTTAATTGATGTTAATGATGATAAAAGAAAAACATTTTTTATCAGTTCTTTTTTTTTGATCTTTTTATTTTATTTGTAAACTTTTCGAACTCTGTTTGAAGAGACGTTTTTGATTCCAAATTTGAGTAATATTTTTTTATCAAAAGAAGAGAAGAGAAAGAACACAGAATACAACAGAAATTTGTTTAATAGTCTTACAGTCCTTTTATATCAAAGATGTGCTTTTCAATGGGAAATATCTAAACCCGCATAGCAATGGTAAAGCGTGAGCGTCCCTGCCGCACTAAATTATTGCGAACACCTTAAAATGATAACGATCATTATGTAACTCATAAGCTTTATCACAAGTCAGTAAATTATAACTGGTTTTTTGACAATTTTTTTTTTTGTATCACTTTATTAATTAAATTAAAAATTTTTTTTTATTATTTACCACTTAAAACACTAAATATTATTCCGTAAAAAAGCCGATATTTCGTTTTTTCTGCTGTTCGCAGATGAAATCACACTACAGAAAGTAACTTTCAAGAGCTGCGCGTACTGACAACAACGTGATACAGATCCAGTTAATTGAAATAGTTCGAGACTAACAAAATATTTTACGCCACTTTTTCATACACTTTAACAAAAACAAAAAGACCCTTTAACGAAGGGGGGGCTTCAGAAGTTTTTATTTTTGTTGTGATCACCGAACACTTTAGCGTTTTTTCTACTACGAAATTATGACATAACCGCGTGCGTTGCATTTACGGGGGAAGAGCTTTGTCTGGCGCTTCCTTGCGTCTACGAATTCGTGTGTGTTAATGAAATTAAACTTTTTAAGTTATAACCGAAATACGTAAGGTTTTGTGAAAAACGTTTTAAATTTTTTTATTATTTTATGATAAAAAAAAAACAGTTGACTGATGCGTTGCTGTTTGTTGTTGCTTTTGTTTATAATGCAAAATAACAACAACAAAAATAACGAGATAATGATAATAAAGTTAAATAAAAGTAAAAAAACAAAATCATTTGTTTTGTAGAAAATCGCGATAAAGTTTTACGTCTACTTTTGTTTTGTTTATTTCTTTAAAGTTCTAGCGTTTTTTTTCTTTTTAAAGAAAAAGCTCTCACGTCTCCCACACTCAAAGCTTTAGTGGAGATTTTTATAAACTTTAGTTTTTTGAAACTTTTGCTGCGCGCGCGTTATTTAATAAAGTTTGAAAGCTTCTTAATTTTCTTTTAGAAATTAGTTAGGTCTAATGGGTTTTTTAAAGAAATTAGTCTGATATATTTGACTTTATTTCTTTTGGTTCACATATTTTTTCTTTATGAAAAAATGTTTAGTTTTTTAAATAAATTTAAGCTTTTTTTTATATAAATAATTTTTTGGTTTTTCCTTTTTTTCGTTTTTTTTTAAGTTTTTGTTTTTTTCTTATTTTTTTATTTATTTTTCTAATAAATATTTTTTAAAAGACGTAACGTAATTTAAACATATATTGAATATGAAAATGTGCGTTTCGCGCGGAAACCTAAATGTAACTGTGGCCTTTACCAGGCGGCATGACAGCAACCCCTAACAAATTATTGGTTACGTGAAGAAGCGCAGCAGCAAAGCCAGTAGCTGTTAATATTTGACATGGCTCGTATGCTTATAATGTGACAAGTAGATGGACAGTTGGACTTTTGTAGCAAATATCATATTGCAGGTATGCAAGTTATGAGATTTAAAGTGACCAGCAGCATTTTGTAAAATTTAATTTTTATTACACAAAGTGGCACAAATTTTTTTTATTTCTGCGGCCTTAGTTTTGTGAGTAAATTCAGCTACATCAAAGTCATCTGATATATACTTAATTTGTCAGGATTGGCTCTAGTTCTCCAGATATTCTTGCTTGTAAGTGCAAAATTAGCTGTTTTGAGGCATATTTGAAGAAATATAAGGACTGCGATCGATAAAATTGTCCGATAAAAAAAATCTCTGGAACTAGTAGTCCGATTCTAAAAATGAAACTCATTTTTTAACTACCATATTTTTATCATTTTTATTAAGTACCTATAATTTCAATAGTATTTTTTTTAAAAATTTTTGTAACTTTTCTGGCACCCTTTCCATTGAGGATTTTACGGTATTATTTGATATTTTTCCAGGTGCTGAACACCACTCTTCTCGAAAATTGTTAGCATCCTTGGCTTCTTTTTTTTGTTGCTTTTATGTTTCTTTTGACCAAAGCGCAGTATCTTTCAATTGAAATGAGTTCTGTACAGTTTGGCGGATTTGCTTTACGAGGGACCAAAATCACATTATTTTTTGAGTACCACTAGAAGGCCATTTTGATATAATGTCAAGATTCTTGGTCTGGCCAAAAGAAAGTGGAAACCTCATGCTCCCGTAGAGAAGGCTTAAGTCTTTTTTCCAAGCATTCCTAGATTTTCGGAGTTTATTGTTGCAGTGCTTACAAAAGAATTGCTTTCTTTGCCACAACTGCAGATTGCTTGCCAAACTAAGAACTTATGAAGAAATTTTGAATGCTTTTTTGACTTAAACTTTTTGTCAACATTGCCCCACGAGTCTACAGTGTAAATCTCTAGACCTGCAAGCTGCGAAAAAATTGGCTAAAACAAACATTTCGTCGTCCATGATGCAGCATTCGAATTTTTGAAAAACATTTTTTTTGCGTCCCAGTGTGCCAGACGGTTCATATCTCCGCTTTTTTTATCCGTTACGGATTCCCAAAAAAAAGCGAATCGTTTTTTTTTTTTGGAATTTTTCCCGCAAACGGATCAGTAACGGATCCGCTTTTTTATCCGTTACGGATCCGTTACTGATCCGTTTGCGGGAAAAATTCCAAAAAAAAAAAAGATTCGCTTTTTTTTTGGGAATCCGTAACGGATAAAAAAGCGGAGATATGAACCGTCTGGCACACTGGGGTGTTTTTACAGCATTTCTGTTAGAAACTTTTTGTACCTTGAACGTTTTCACACCAGCCTTTTATTTGGCCTTGCGAACTAAAAACTCGGAACACTCCACCTTGTGTGCCAGTTTCCTTCATGAAATGATGGGGTTCTTCTTTAAAGTTGTGAGGAATTTCTTATTTTTGTTTTGGTCACAGACGCTTTTTTTTTGGAACCTAGCTTTTGAAAATCATCCAAGTCTTTCTTAAATTTTTTCAGTACTCTTGATACAAATATCACACTTTTCTATTCAGAGCAATTCTTTGGATAGTCCACCGCTGGTGAACTTGAAAAATTTCTATTTTTGACTCGTTCGCCAGTTTTAAGTAAATATGACGGACTAAGGAAAATATTTGAAATATTTGTTTCAAAGACGATTTTTAAATTGAGTAATTTGAAAACAAGTTATTGGATAAAATATATCGGACAATTTCATCGATTGGCTTCCACAAATTGTGTGAGACAGCTTGCACTTTAAAAATATCCGAATATTAAATGGTTCCTGCCTCGCATAAATATATTGTTGCACATGGGTATCATGGTTTATCTGTGGCGAGAATTCCCGTAAATAGATGACGTGTATCATTTTGGGATGAACAGACATTTCTTGCTAAGTAAAAAAACTTTCAATTATGATAAAAATATGATGTTATCAGAAAATAGCGAAATTAAAAGCACATGATCGTAGCATAAAATTTTCAATTATAAGCACTTCTTTAAAACCGTTACTCGTATGCCAAAAAAAATTTCATATAACGCCACTGTTAATAGTTAACAGAGTCAAGTGCTATCCGGCGAACAGTGAACGTACAAAGTCATAGACGGGAAAAATTATGACAAATTATGAAATGCAGATTTTAAGCCACGACGACTTTCAAAGCAAATGCATAACTTAAATATTTTTCCGACAGAAAAAACAAAACAAAAAAGACATAAGTAAAGAGGAAATAAAAGAAAGAAAGGAAATGCAATAAATAAAAGAATCAATAAATTTTTATGTGACGATAAGAATAGAATAATGTACAGACACAGAAAAGAAACCACAAACAGTTCAATAAACATATTAATTACAAATAAAAAGTAACAATCAACAAAATTAATTCAGTCAAAGAGATAATGAAGGCAATCACAAATGGGTAGATACTATGAAAATAATATTCTTTATTAATTAATTTAATTAAATATTTTGGGTTGAGTATGTGCTTACAAAAAAGAATTCTGTGGCCAAATTCAATATTTTTAACATTTTTACGCGTATTTAAAGCAAAATTTTGAATACCGAATTTTTCGCGAAATCCTTACGCGTTGATCTTTACTACTCGAAATCAAAATATAAACTACGTAAAATATTAAGCGCATAAAATATTAAATGAAAAATTATTTGGGAAAAAATTTAAGATATTACATTTTGTTTTATAAATTTTGTAATGTAATTGATCTCAAAACTGCCTTCATTAAAACAAAACTTGTCATCTTTGTATTTTGTTTTCAATTATTTTTTAATTCATTTTAATGAAAATCTAATCGGCCAAACAAATATCGTTACACAATTTTTGATGATTTAATTTGACTTTATACATTTTAAAGTTGACATTTTCATAATTCAAATGTATATAATTACCCTTAACAAATCTCGAATCCACTTATATGTATTAAATTTTGTTTTATATTCAAAGTAAATTAGTTTGATGACAGAGGTGTGCTTATTATAATTGACTTGGCTGCTTTTGCAAGATAATACAAAGTTTCATGCAACTTTTATATAATATGAAATTTTTAAAATGTCGCTTCAAAGAAACCGATACACAAATTCAATAATTTTTAAAGAGTAAAAAGGTTTATTGATTTACTTAATGTCAGCACTATAAATGTATTGGGTGTACAACTTAAAAACCGGAATTTGACGGTGGATGTCCGTACTAACAAATATCGTGAAAGCTCGAACTTTATATATATGTCATTTTGAAGGTACATTTGACAGCTGTCAAAATCAGTCGACAAAACAATTTTATCTTGTGTGCATCATTATTATTTTTCACGATGAATAACTTCGAAAATTGGAGAAAAAGACAGCATTTGCGGGAGGTTCTGTTCGGTCATTTTTTTGCAAAGAAAACTGCTGCGGAAAGTCATAGTTTATGGCGACGATGCTTTAGGAAAAACACAGTGTTTTGAATGGTTTA
Organism: Calliopum simillimum; assembly: GCA_951812925.1. Taxonomy (NCBI): domain Eukaryota; kingdom Metazoa; phylum Arthropoda; class Insecta; order Diptera; family Lauxaniidae; genus Calliopum; species Calliopum simillimum. The sequence goes on from OX638370.1 coordinate 109,343,888, forward strand.
AACGCTTCAAAAGTGCCGATTTTGACATCAAAGACAAAAAACGCCTAGGACAGCCAAAAAAGTAAGAAGACGAAGAATTAGAGAAGCTACTCGATGAGGATTCGTGTCAAACACAAGACGAGCTTGCCAAATCGTTGGGAATGGCTCAACAAGCCATTTCGAAACGTTTGAAAGCCGCCGGATACATTCAGAAGCAAGGTAATTGGGTCCCCTATGAGTTGAAGGCGAGAGACGTTGAACGGCGCTTCTGTAAGTCTGAAATGCTGCTTGAGCGCCATAAAAACAAATCATTTTTGCATCGGATTGTGACTGGGGATGAAAAATGGATCCAAATCAACCTCGAAGCCAAATATCCATGGCGCCAAGGTTATGCTGTATATTTGGTGGGATCAGAAGGGGCCGTTATATTATGAGTTGTTGAAATCAGGCCAGACAATCACAGGTGACCTGTACCGAACACAATTAATACATTTGAAGCGTGCCATCATCGAAAAACGCCCGGAAAATGCGACCAGGCACGAAGCAATAATTTTTTATCATGACAACGCTCGGCCGCATGTTGCAAGACCCGTGAAAAACTATTTGGAAAATAGTGGATGGGAAGTTTTGGCTCACCCGCCTTATAGTCCGGACCTTGCTCCGTCTGACTTTCATTTATTTCGCTCGATGCAAAACGCCCTCACCGGAATACGCTTCACATCAGAGCAAGGCATCCGAAATTGGATAGATTCATTTTTGGCCGCCAAGCCGGCGCAATTTTTTTGGGATGGAATTCATAAACTGCCTGAAAGATGGGGAAAAGTTTTAGCTTCCAATGGACAATACTTTGAATAAAATATATTGTAACATTTTTCCACAATAAAGCATCAAATTTCGCTAAAAAATTCCGGTTTTTAAGTTGTACACCCAATAGTAATGCATTTCGAAGGACATTTCATGGGCCTGAAACCATTTTCAAAATCGAAAACTGCTTCTAAATATGGCTTTAAAAATTTAAACCTGTTTAACTTTTTATTTGGATCATGAGCTACATAATTTGAATATTTGTTCGAAAGTGCAGTAGTTTAAGAGATTTCGTCTATGTAAGAAATAGCATTAGCATTGGTTTTGAAAATAGTTTCGGGTGTATCAAATCTTCGCAAAAATGAACCAAATTTTTACATCCTAATCAGTACAAAAGAGGTGGAGGGAGGCTTTACGTTTTTCTTTCTCAGATGTAAAAATGTTGAATTATGCCAAATCGTTGTAGAATGTTCGCGACACAGATTACATTTTTATTAGATGGAAGTGCTTGCGAGATGAGGCGAAGTACATTGACGTTCAGTCTGATATTTTAAATTATACACAATTGCCAGATTTTTGTAGAATATTAATGAAGAATTGAGTTCTTCCAAAGAGGGTAGTACTGACGCTCGCTGGGCATTCTAACATGCTTCCTCAATTTCTGCATAAATTATGATCTGTTGTTATGAAAGGGCATGCAGCGGTGAAATGCAAAAATCACATAGGCAATGCTCCTATGTAGCGCCATTTAAGTACGCTTAAAGTTTTTGTTTAATAAAAATTCCTCAAATTTTTTTTTCATTGAAATGTTGTGCAGATTTCAGAGGTCAATTCTGTGTAAAAATTTAGTTTTTATTTTTGGGTAGATATTGCCTTAATATCTATTTGTTTATTAAAAAGTACATTATTTATAGGAAATTTTAAAAAGTTTTACGAAAAGTTTGTTTCATCTAAATTTTGAAATATTTTTAGTTCTACCACAAAAAGTTCCACGATTTTCGTAAAATATTTTCGGAGAAATCGTAATTTAAAAAAAAGCTAGTTAGTTTTTACTGCGTCCGTTTCAAAAAATTTAACTTTTTATAATTTACTACTGTACTTAAAAGTACATCATGTAGTCTATTTATCTAAAAACTGCATTAAGACTAATATATGAAAGACTTGTTAAACTTTTGTTACTTCTTCCAGGAACTAAACCTTGCAAGCAATATACAAAAATAAGTTAAAATATCCCGTTAAATGATAAAAGGGCAGAAGACCGCTGTGTTGCAACACTAATTACTCCAACAAGAGAAACAAAAATAAATAAAAAATTAGCTTTTTTCGATCATTAGGATATTTTCTTAATTTCAAAACATTAAATTCTCCATTTGACACAAAAATATTTTTTTCAGTTTTTCAAAAGTTTACTTTTAGTGACTTCCGCCCTTTTAACATTTGCTGATTCATATGTAAGTATGTAAGTATATTCGATTTTTCTTTTTTAAGATATTTCTTGCAATTTCAGAGCATTTTGAATGGAATCAATTAAACTTTGAATGACAGTCTCAGATGATTTTCTTTCTTAAGGGTCATATTCTTGCACGATTAGGAGCAGCTGTTTTGATATGTTTTAAATGATTTGTTTTTTGTAATGTTATTTCAAAAAATGAACGAGTCTTACTGTCTCAGGCATAAATACGATAATTACGCCACACAATGTGAGGATTTGTCTGGAACGTCGGTCATATATAGTAATAAAAGAGCTAGGCTATTAAAATTTGGTGCAGATGTTTTTTAAAATTAAAATAATAAAATTTTGTGAATATGAACCAAATCCGCCGACGGCCACGCCTACCTCCCATACAAAGTTGGGGCGTGGTCCGAATATTTTTTCAAAATGGGTATAAATTTTCAATAACTTGACCCAGCTGATTTCATAAATGTTAAAAATTCTGAACTATGTTTTATAATTTTCAAGTTATGCGAAATAAACGAAAATCTACTTTATAAAAACTATATTTTGTTTGCTTGTGTATTTGTCCCTTATTGGCTCGGAAACTAACTAACCGTTTTTAAAGAAATTGTTACATTGTGTTAGTACAAAAAAAAGCTATGTTATATGCTAAAAAAGTGGGCGGTGCCACGCCCTCCAAAAAATCAACTAACCATATCTCCGAAACTCTTTGACGCAGATAAATGATATTTGGTAAATATGTAAAAACCATCCGGATAAATAACACAGTCCTGCGTTTTTGAAAAAGTTAAAAAAGTATGAAATGAGAGTAGATGAGTTTTATAGATTTTTGCTTGTTGAATCCAAATATGACCTCCAATTTGCTCCATCACGTCTGTGATCTGAGTTATCCTTGATTTAAAGTGCAAGAAACGCTTTTTTCAGACATATGGTGTACATTCAGAAAGTAGTCTGGTTTACTATTGACAGTGGTATTGAATAGTCCTGAGCTTCTTCTTTAAAGCGTACCTTTAACTTTTTCAATTAAATCATTAGTTTTTGAGATATCATCAATTGAAGTGAAGGTATTGCTTATCCCTGTAAAGGACTATATTCAGTTTTTATACCTTTACTTCTATGGATTATATCTCGGTAACTAATCATCCAATTGGAAAAGTTAAAAGCACTCTTTAAAGGAGAAGCTTGAGACTATTCAATGCCGTTATCAAAAAGGAATTAAACTACTTTAAGGATGTACGCCATACGCTTGAAAATAGCGTTTTCTGCACTTTAAATCAAAGATAACTCGGATCTCAGACGTGATGGAGCAAAATGGAGGTCGCATTCGGATTCAACGAGTAAAAGTCTATAAAAATCACCTACTCTGATCTCATAATTTTTTTAATCGCACGACTGTGTAATATTCACCGGAAAAATGGGCGAAGCCACACCCTCAAAAAAATAAATTCATTATTCCTCTGACGATATTTGCCGCACTTAGATATGATTGGGTACTTATGCTAAGACAATAAGAACAAATAGTTCTCACTAGAAAAGTGGGCGGTGCCACGCCCCTCTGAATGCTGATTCATCATATCTCAGAAACTGCTTGACGAAGAATGTCAAAATCTGGTACATATGCAAAGGGCATTTAAAAAAAAAATGTTCAATGAAAAAATGGGCAGTGCCACGGCCCTACGAAAATAAAATTTGTCATATTTCGAAAGCTACTTGGCGCAAATTATAAGATTGGATAAAATGCTTCGCTATTGTATGTCCAAGTAAAGAGAGGGCAATTTCCAAGGGGCTGAAAAGGGGGAAATATACCCTTTACCTACTAACCTTTCGTTAAAAACAAGCATCTTCCGAATTTAAGCAGACTGTAAGCTTAAAATTGATAAATCTGTTGTAAAACGTTGAAGAATATGAAAAAATAAAAATAGTTTGTTTTCTCAAAAACTGCAACATACTTGGCCACATATTGAAAAATAATGAAAATCAGAAAATGTATTTTTTTTACTGTCAAAGTTTGTAATTTTTCCATTTTTACCACTTTTTTTTTAATATTTAAAAAAAAAAACACTATAATTCACAAAAAATTTGCAGACAAAAATGGGTTATTTTTAACAAAGTAGAAACAAAATTCTTTCTAACGATGTGCTACATAAGTGCATTCGGCTTAAAACAAATTAACTAGAGCGTTTATCCAGTACTTTCTGATATAAAAACTTCCATAGAGCATTTTTGCTATTTAAAGTCCAAATTTGGGCCCACTATATAACTAAAGCAAAAGAAAATTTTAAAATTTTATAGTTTTTTTTTCCGTCTGATGATTGGCATAAAAATTTTTTAAATCCGTAGCACTTTCAAATTTTATCTATTTATGGCCAGTTCATTTGGAAGCTATGTAAAATTTTATTTTCAACAACAATCACAATTTTATTTGATGTCTAAATGGCTGTTACTTTTGAAAGCAATTTCCTTAAAGATGTGGAATTGATTTATTGATTATATAGTACTTAACAGTAGTTAGTTCATTAATAACTATGTATTTTCAAACCATTTGTCATTGAACTTTGTCACGATTTGTACATTGTGACTCCCGTTCGCTATGCACGGGTGCAATTTTAACTAATTGTTTTGACTATAAATAAAAATGATTAATTTTTAAAAATAAACTAATGATGGTTTTTCAATTTCAGATTCTATGATTGCAAAATTAAAGAGGATAAATCCATTAAAAATATGTGCAAATAAGTTGCATAAAATTAAAGATGACTATCAGTGAATATTAAAAATAAAAAATAAATAAATTAACTCTGCACATAAAAATAATTTTTTATGCCAAATCCGCAAAAATATTGATGCTGTGAAAACAACAGCGAACAAGAAATTAAGCAAATAATTATTATTATTAAAATTGTAAATTTAAAAAAATTTACACAAGAAAAAAAAAGTACAAGAAATTATAAAAAATTACGCAATGCAATCCAACAGTCAACGCAGAGCAATTCAAAGCAGAAACTCAACTCAGCGGGCGAAAAAACGCAACACATAAATTAGCAACACGAAAGACAAAATTCAAGCGTTCCACAAGATGTACACATTGGCGGCATCTAATTGATGCAGTTGAGTGCACAACATGCAGAGATTCGTGCAGAAATTGTAATTTAAGCTCAGAAAAATTTTGGATTTTTCTTAAGTTAGGGACAACAATGACGAATCACCTTAAAATTAAATGACAGGAGTTGACAAACATTGATATATTTTTATGATCTTCTAAATAATTTTTTGCAGAAGCAATTTATCCAAAATTTTTTCCGAGCTTTTAAGAGTCAAAAAAATATAAATTTCCAAAAATTTCAAAAAAAAAATACACTTATAAAACTTTGTTCGAATATTTTTTTTTTTTTTTGAGTTCCGAGCACGGTTGCCACTTTGGTCTTTAGAGACATAGACATTACTTTTCAAAGAGAAATCTTTTTTTTTTTGCGGACCTGACCCCTCCGACCCCACCTTAGGGAGGCTTCCATGTGTATTGAAACCATATTCATACCATATATTATTTTTAGTGCTCCTATAGGTTTCTAAGAAAATTACGAGAGTCAGACAAGAGGGTCTTGTGTCCCCCGTACAAGAAACTACAAAATAGGCATCACCAACTACACTAACGAAGCCATATTTTCACGATATCGAACGATAAATTTCTGCCAAGCTTATATTGTAAAAAATTGGGGATCTAGTGATGGGGCGTTGTGCCCCGCATAAAGAAAACAACATACAAAAAACACTTAAAACCCTTTATCTCCGTACTTTTGATATGTATCGATTCGAAACTTGATGCATGGATGTAAGTATATGGTATATACAGAAAACCATACAAAAAATGGAAGGGAGTGGGCATTGCATCCTCCATAAAAAAAAACTGGATCTTCAGCAGCTATGAAACATCAAACATAAAAGTACATGGTATCTACCATAGACCATGCAAAAACTGGAAACATTAGACCAGGGAACGTTATACTCCAATACAAAGATAAAATGTATCCCCTAACGAGTGATTTATGGTTTTTTTTTTGCATGGCAAGGTTTTAGGATACAATTTTTTTTTCGAAATACACTCGGCTTCGTCCGGGTTCTTGGAAAATTCCAGAAATCAGTTATCCGATTTGCATGATTTTTTGCTGTCAAAGGCATGCTATCAGGTGAGATTTCAATACAGACTCTTATTCGAAATACCCTCGGCAATGCCCGGAATATTAAAAAAAACTGGCACCAGGACAAATAACATCCGCTGGAAAAATATCCAATACGGCGATATAAAAAAAGAACTTCTGAGGTTGTTTGATAGATATGGATGAAATTAGGTACAAACATTTTTAAAGGATATCGGGAACGGGCAAACGAAGCCGCTCCCGGGCAACTATGTAGTAATAAAATAAATTATAATCAAACTATTAGTACAGTCATTTGGTAGTTTTACCTGGAAAGTTTTGCGGGATTTTTGCAAATGAGTTATTTTATAGATTTTGATGTGCTCTTTCAGAATTTCAACTTTGCTACCTCTAATCGTGTTCGCTCGCGTCGCCATATTGGAAAAATGGCGCCCAAAATCAGTTTTTTACAAATATCTCTCTAGGGGTTACATTTAGAGAAAAATATTGTGGGGCAATATTTTAGCTTATAAAATTTTCCATAAAAATGACCCTCCAATTGTTTTCGGACGACTTATAACTCCGGAGATATCCTGATACAAAATTTGAAAAAAAATTAGTAAATTGTGCATGCCGCTTATGAGTAGGCACAGTGATGTGTTGAGCTTAAAATTATGATAACTCATGAACGGTTAGTCACACGCTTAAAAAAAATATTTGTTTATAAAGAATTACTTGTACTACAATCAATGTACATTTTTTTTTCAGATGACCTATAGTTTAGGAGATATATATAACCTGAAATTTCGAAAAAAACCGTTTTTTTTCAAAATAGCTCAAAAATGGTTCGTCCTAGAAGATATTTAAAAAAAAATTGATTTTTCCGAACTTTGACATTGAATAACTTTTTATGCGCATACGATTTCGCAATGGTCTTTGCACACTTTATTTTTCATGTATAAATAAAACCTTGTGCTTTAGGCCTATTTGGGGGTAAGTGCTCTATATTATCGTGGATTAGCTTCAATAGATTCACGATAAACAATAAACTAGCCACACTTTTTTAATTTAGTATGAAATAAATAAAAAAAATTATATTGAATCCCTACACCTTTGAGGTTATCTAAGACCTTTCAAAATCACCGAATTTTTTTTTGCCACGAATTACATTTTAAAATTTTCCAGTTAATACACCATCCGAATGTGAGCTTAAAGCAAGCACTGGTCTAGCCGTGGCGCTTAATTTAGTTGATTTTTTGAAGCAAATCCCATGTTTGATCAATTTTTTTAAGGTTATGTCAAAATAATTTCCTAATTTGCATATTTTTCTTAAAAGGCTAATGAATAAGCTTTACAAAGCCGTTTATTAGACGTCTCTAGCGTACTCCTTTTAAAAGTTCTACGATTTATTTACAAATTTCAGCCAAATCGTACACTGTGAGCCGCCTCCCCCTGTGGTACAAAAACCTTGGGTGACGCGAAAAAACTGACTTCAGATTCGGTTTTAGTGACCTCTTAACCATCATAGACAGTCATTAAACCCTACGGTTTTTTTTTGCTGTTCTGTTGTACAGTGTAATTTTTTGGTGAAAAAATGTTTCATAGCGTTCGAAGAGTTCAACAGAAAATCTCTGTATTTTTTTCCATATTTGTCGTAGTTTTAATGTAAATCGCTAAGTAAGGTTCCATCTGTCACTCAGCAGAAAAAAAAATTTGTTTTAAAGGAGTTCTAATTAGAGTTCTGATTAGCATACGAAGAGTTCTAAAGAAAATCCAGGAAAATTGTTTCTAAAATATTCGTACTTTTCATTTTAATCGAAAAATTAGAAAAATATTATGGTTGAAAAGTTTTGATTAGAGTTCTGGATATCGCTTGAATAGTTCTAACAGAAATCATAGCAGCATTTTTCAAAAATATTCGTACTTTTTTTCCTGAACCTTATTTAGCGATTAATAGGAAAATTACGAATATTCTGGAACATTTTTTTCTTTAAAACTCTACGAGTGCTACCAAGAACTCTAACGAGAACTCCTTTCTGTACCATAATATTTTGTTCTAGATAATTACAAATAAGCAAAATTTTTCTAATTTTTCGATTAAAATGAAAAAAAGGAATATTTTGGAGCACTTAAATTAGAATAATTCTATTTGAAAAAAGCTTCTCTGAGCAAAAAACGGCAGACCTCCGATTTTTAGTCCAATTTAGCAGTACTATTTCGAATTTTGTAAAAGAACTCCAGTATTATTCTCAATAGATTCAGAACTCAAATAAAAAAATTTTCAGTTTTTGACAATTCCGGAGCCAGTTTATATCCATTGGGCACCATGTTTAGTATTTTAAATTTGATCTTAACTAAATAATCAACTAAATATCGATGCATTTATACCATCTCCCATTTGTCCATTGTGGAAAACCCATAACTATGACAATGTTGACGGTGGTAATCTGAGTGAAACCAACGTCAATTATTATGGATATTTAGAATTGGCACACTGATGGCGGTGGTGAAATGAAGTAGAAACAATCAACAGTGACAGACACGCTATGGCATAAAAAAAAAAGTTACGGAAAAACGGGCGGCGAGTAAAAAATGCAAAAAACAAAAAATTATTTAGATGATGACTAAAAATTCCAGACTAGCAGCAGCATGACAAGCCTCTGTGTGTAGACTAGGTTAGGTTTGATCTCAACAACAATGTTGATTAGTCAAAATTAAAGCGATTGAAGAGTAGGAGCTGAGCTCTAAAAAATGGAAGCAGGTCGTGCATTCATGGTATGACAAGCATTATGGCATCTCTGATGACTGATGAGTTACCCTCCATCAAAGCCAAAAAGTTGTTGATAGGGCGTTCAGTTTGGAGTTTTATGGGTGAGGCTTAGGTAACCATAGCATACAGCTGTTGTTGTTGTTCATTCATCTTGATGCTGTTGTTGATGACGATGATGAAATTGAAAGCAAATTTTTATGTCAACTGTTGTCGCGATGCTAGTTCTTCTCTGATTGTTATTGTGTAGATAAATGAAATAATGAAATAATTTACATTTCGTTTTGGTATTGGAAGATTGTAAGATTAGCTGGATGTTGGATGTTGACAATTGAAAATTTGCGCGCATTAAAATTTGAAGGGGTTAAGTTAAACGAATAAGGAGCTGTGAAAAAATGTTGATATTTATATTTATATTTCTATTTTGCTTTCTCAAGTTCGCTGCTTAAGTCTTTTTGAAATTACAATATATAAATTAAACATTTAGATGTAGAATATATAAAATGCCCCATTAGCTAAAATTAATTTTCCTTTATATTTTCTTGTGTTGATTTATTTCTGCATGTACATACCCTTCAAACTAAAATACATTTTCAATCACTTAAGAACATGCATTCCTGCACATTCATTCAAATGCATCATTGCACATATTGCACTGGCATGGCTTCCGCTTGAAGATGAATAAACTTTAAGTCAACGTCGAAAAAACTTCTGACTTTGTCTGAACTTAGAAGTTGTAAGAAATAAAAACAATAAATGACATCCGTTTGTCTTTGTCAACTTTTTGTATCTCAGATTCGTTATTTATCGGAAACACTTGAACTCATGGCTTGTCAGCTGTAAATGCTAATGAATTTATCACATTTGAGTTTGAGAATGAAGAAAAAAGCATGCGATTTATACTTTGATTTATTAAGTAAGTCTGTTCCGTGAATTAAAATTTGTATGCCCCAAATATGTAAAATTTTAAGTCAGACAACCTTTAAAAACAGATAAAAATTTTAAAAAACTTTTTGAATAAAAGTTAGCCCAAACTTTTTTTCATTAGAAGATAGTAGTTCAAATTTTTTTTCTTCATATAAAGTCCAAAAAGTTAAATAAGACCTTCAGAAAACTTGTTGGAATAAAATTTTGGGAAAAACTTGAAAAAAACTTTTATTTTTTTTTTTATACATTTTACCTATTTTTATAGGATAACTCTTTGACGTATTCTGTTAGCTTCTAAAATAAGATAGAAAAATGTAAAATGAGAAAAATAAGTTTTTAAAAACTTTTTTTTGCCTGACTTTTAGAAAAAAAGTACAAACATTTTAAGTTCTGCTTATACCTGTCCAAATGTATGTTGAGTTTTATTTTTACGGTCTTTCATATATTACTAATGGAATGGACTTTTAATAAGAAAACCAATTTAGAACGATGCGAATTTTAAAAAATACTATTTAAAATTATGCACTACAACTTTTTTGGGCTCCCGGAAAAAACATCATTGGAAATAACGCCAGAAAATTTTTTCGAAATAACACCTGAAAAATCTACATCCAAAATTCTGGCGTTATTTTCATTTTGTTTTGGAAAAAAAGGTCAAACAATTTTTTGGCGTTATTTCCTAGTTAATTTTTGCCTTTATTTCCATAACAGAATGGAAACAACACCAGACTTTGTATGCACATTTTTCTGGCGTTATTGCCAAAAAAATTTCTGGCGTTATTTCCTATAGCGTTATTTCCGGAAGCCATTTTTTTGTAGTAAATTTTTTAATCTACATAAGTAATTGTTGAACAACATTTACAATTAGAGAGATATTTGCAAAAACGGGCTTAGGTGACTTTTGACCTTTTCTGTTAAAACGGGTTTTGAGTATGGAAAGTTCCCAGATATTGAATTTAATTTTTTTGAGCCTAGATGATTTATGTGCTCAGTGAAGATATGAGAAAAAGGTAACCTTTCCCTCCGTGTTAAAAAATTTAAGGATTATTATTTACAGCACATAGGTTTTCATTAAATATCAATATTGGACACGGAATGATATCGGATCCAATTTTCAGATATTTTGGCCTATAGGGCTTTAGACCCTTACTTGAATGAATGTCGAAAATAACTTGCTTTTGAACCACAGGGAGTAAGGTAATCAAAGTGGTCATGGTTCGTCGTCTCCAAAGCATCTGGGATAAGCTTTAACATAAGTACCATTTAAAGTATGGTTTAATAGACTTTTTTATGAGAGATAAAAAAATAGATTTAAACCAAGGTCAAATGTTATATTTTTAAAAGCAAAAAAATTTCAAAAGATATATCGTAAGAAACGACGTTTTAAAATTTGAACTAGTAAGGGTGTTAGCTTTGACCTGGCCGAACATTAAATACCCTAAGGCAAATTTTTTTTTTAAAATTTTGCTTATAAGAGAGGTGTCACGTCCTCTTGTCCGAGTTCATCCAGTTTTTGCTCAGAGCTTGCACTTACAGTTTTGAGTGTCTGAGTAAAATTTGGTGGTTTTCAGTATAGTGTTTTGAAGGTTTGGGTGGCGACATGCCCTCTTGTCCGAATTCGCCAAGTTTTTGTTTAGAGCTTGCGCTAACCATTCCTAGTATTTATGTGTACATATTTTGGTTACATTGCCGTTGAAAAATACTTCTAAAGTTGCATTTTGAATACATTTTTTGTATGGACGGTAGGCGTGTCCATTGACCGATTTCGCAAAATTAGTCTTAGTCTTGAGTCTTGTTCTTGGTCTTGGTAATTTTACGAGACCAAGACGCTGATATTTTTGCAAGATCAAGACCAAGACTGCAATGGTCTTGGTCTTGCTCACGACAATCGTCAAGACCAAGAATGCTTTTCAGTCTTGATAATTTATAGTTAATAGTTGTTTCACTCCCATTTTGAAGACAAAATCAGCTCTCAATTTTTATTTTGGCATTTTAAAAACCCTACTGCTTTGGAAAAATATGGTTTTGAAATTTCAAATACTCAATATCTCTGAAAATTTGTTCAAAACCAAGACCAAGACTTAAGGGAGTAGTCAGGTAGAATTTTTTCAAAAAAAAATGTTTTTTCTTTTCCCGTTTCGGATAATTTAAACCCTCAAGAATAATGTAGAAACCTTCTTTTCCCTCAGATGTTATCGGAAAGTAATTAAAAACTAGTTTCGCCGCACGGCGTCGAGCGCTCGAGTTACACACCTGACGCGTTCAGTTGATTATTTTGTTGTCGCTTTCGTTCCCACTCTAACCTTGTCTGAGTGTACTTCTGCTGTAAAAACACGCGTTTTGCAAAAGTCCTATTACTTTATTGTGCCGATAATATTGATAATTTGTTGCGAAATCTTTAAACGCGTTTTTCTCAAAACAATGTTTTTTGAACTGCTACCCACGATTCCGGCTGATCTACTGTACCGATTTACTTCAATTTTTTTTTTAAATGTTTGTAATAGATTTGGCTATCTTGGGTACTGGAATCAATACTGTCAATAAATATTTAACAATATTATTAACAAAAAACGAGGTTGAAAAAGACCAAAAAATTTAAAATTGCACTACTTGTTTATTTATCAATATTTTTTTCCAGTTCTAGTACCTAAGATAGCCATTCACATGTAATTTAAATGCAATTTGTTTTTTGTGTTTCAGATGATCTGAAATCGAGAAATCGTGGGTACCACATCAAAACCGGCCTACTTCCGGTCGCCCATATCTTCACCGGAAGTCAACGAAAATTGAAAATTTTTTTTTTTTTTTGCTACTTAAAAATATGTACTATAACATATAAAAACATCAAAAATGTTGAATTAAAATTTATATGAAAAAAAAAAAAAATTGGTTCGCAAAAACGCTACTTCTACCTGACTACACCCTTAATAAGCAAGATCGAGACCAAGACCAAGACAAAATATCAAAACCAAGACCAAGACCACAATACCAAGACAGAATGTGCAAGAACAAGATCAAGACCAAGACTCTTATGGTCTTGGTCTTGGTTTTGCTCATCACTATCGCTCAGAGGCAGTAAACTAAATTTCGTTGATTTATCTAGCTCGGCTTTTCAAAAAAAAATGTATTTCCACGCACAGTCAGACAGACGGACAAGGCTATATCGACTCAAGAGGTGACGCTGATCAAGAAAATACAATATGCTTTTCTATAACTGCCACACCTCCTTTTCTGCGTTACAAACGGAAGGACAAAGTGAATATATCCTGAGTGTATGTATGTATTCTCCTTTAACTCCTAAGAGGAGTATATAGGGCCAACCCTGGGTGTAGGGTATGAAAAAAGTATTTGCTATAAGTTTGGTGATAAAACTCTTTCTGGTTTTGAAGCTATAAGCAAAACAGGACGTGAGAAGTGAACAAAATAATAATTTTTACAAAAATTTATAATTCTAGCGAAGATTTGTGTGGAAATATTAAAGTTAATTCTATTTTCCAGGGATTACCATAGCTTTGAAGAACTGTGAAAGAAATTACTTTTTTCTTACTTAAGGCAAGATTTGAATTGTGTCTGTAGACTACGACCCCTGTAGACTCTGTCACAAAGATTTGAAAGCAGAACATGTACTATTTAGTGTTTGCCATGCAGCGATGCGAAACAAATTTTTGAGTATCTTAGTGGCAGAGTTCAAGATTATACTGACTTAACCAAAATGAATGCTAGATATATCTTTAAGGTCGTAGTGCACTACATAGCCTTTAAGTAATTAGAACAAATGATATCACGTGATCAACGTAGGGTATAAAAGTGTCAACATTGCATAGATGTATCACTTAAGTTTACAGTATTATTCAAAGCGTTGCGAAAAAGTGTAAACAAAGATAATTTTTGGTGAATTATCAATAGCACGCAATTTTCTTGACTCATAATTAAAGAACACATTGGTAAATATGTGTAAATATAAATATAAACAAGAAAGTACACAAAAGGAACAATGAGATTACGCCGAAAAGACTTAATGAATTTGTACAGGTGTTGAAGAAATTTGGAATATATTTTTTTGAATAACTCAAGATTGCACAGGTAGGTAATAAAAATCAGTAGAACACCAAAAATTTAAGATTGCTGGAACTATTCTGAATAACTTTTTCGTTCACTAATAGTCGATTTGTCCTTCTCCTCAACTTTTTACGTAATCAGCAACTTACAGTAACCTTAAGTACCAAGATTCATCCAAATTGAGCTATACAAATTATTTCGTCAACCATATTGGATTTGCCATTACGAATTTTGAAGTTGCAAATTTCTAGAAATCGTAAATTCTTCGGTGTTCTACTTATTTCAACCCACCTTGTAAATATATACTAGAATACAAGAATTACGATCAAATGTCGACTTACCTTAGACGTTCTCTCAGCAGCCGATACATATCTCTGTCACGTTCAAGCGCCATAAGAATGCGCTTAAAATCCTGCAATTGCCGATGTAACTTAACATCGTTGACCTCCACGCAAATGCCGCTGTCAAAACTGCAGTCGAGCAATGCCGGACTGCAGCTGCTTTTGCCGCTGTCCGTATCGCATTGTTGTTGCGCGCTGCTGTTGCTGCGTTTAATATGTGTAACGGCGGCGGCGGCGGTAGGCGTGGCAGGGATAGTCTGTGGTGGTGTAGTTGTTGTAATTGCGGCTGTTGGTATAAGCGGCGTGGTAGGCATTTTAGATGCGACAAGACAGTTTGCGGACATTTTCGTTTTTTTGTTAAAAATATTTTCTTTTTTTAAAAACTTGTGAATTATTTTTTTTCTTAAAACTTTTAAACTTAAAAATTGTTAAAAACTATTTAGCACATTTATGATTAAAAAAAAACATATTTTTCACTTTTTTTAATTAAATTTGGACACTTTAATTAATAAAATTAGCAAATTTTTGTGTTTTGCGTTGCGTTGTTTCTGCTAGGAAAGTTTTGGCCAAAATGCGATGACAACATTTTAGAGATTACAAAATTTCGGAATTTTTCACTGTTTTTTTTTTTTTTTTGTAGCGAATTCGTGAGCGATTTTTTTATTAGCGCAGTAGTAGCTCTACTGCTGCTGCTATTTTCATACCGTTTTTAATTACTTAACTAATTTTTCTCGTTGTTTGTTTTGTTTTAAAATTTTATCATCATTTTTTCAATGTTTTCAGTTAAATAAAGAAAAAAAAACTCGATTTCTTTACGCTTTTCTTATCAGTTGCAGATACAGTTGAGTTTTTCGCTGGTGTTGGTGGCAAAGTTACATGTCGTTGGCATATCTGTGTGCTGTAAACAAAATGAGAAAACTGTTAATGTATTGTGGAATTAATTTATTCATGAAATTGGTATTTGAATTATTTAATCTTTATTGAATTTTTTTATTGTTTTGCAATGCTGATTAACTACGTTTGCTATTTTTACAAAATTTTTTCAATTATCACGTTTTGCCAGCGATATGCTACAAATAAACTGTTTGTAAAGTTGATGTTTTTATTTTGTTAAATTTTTGCAATTTTATCTAAATTTGCACGTTTTTGGTATATCTCACAGTACGACGTTCTACTATCTAACAATAGCGTTGTACAAATGCAAAGCATATGAGAAATTTTTTAACTTTTTTTTTTGATTGTTGTCGCTGTTAAAACTTTTCTGACGTTTGTGTTTTGTTAAAAAAAAATATCTGTTGGACTATTTCATTGTATGGGGATTCAATTTAAATTCGAAATTTTTTTTTTTGAATGTAAGGAATAACCTCGGATTTGAACAAAATTAAATTAGACTGGTTCAGATTTTTACGGAAAAATTATAGTCAAAATTTCGATACTCAGGCACCAAAAGTTTTATTTCGATAAAAGTAAGCACCAAATATAATTTCTCCATTTCAGGGAATACTTACAAGCTATTTTGTTGAAATTTCGTAGGTAGGTGTAGAACGTCAATAACATATACTGGTCCAAAAGTGGGCGTGATCAAACTATTCAAAAAAGTGAACTGTGATTTTTTTAAATTTTTTTGAAGGTCGTTCAGAGGTGGCTCAACGTCGATTTATCCAAATCTGAGGTTGATACGGTTTTTCAAATTTCACCTTGGTGTAAAACTCTAAATTTTCATTTTAGTTAAAACTTCTTCATCCAAAGTCACCGTAAAATTACACAACAAATAACGTTCTGAAACATCTTAACCCATTATATCCTGTTTTTAAGAACCTATTTGGCCCCTTTTTAAAAAAAAACTTGATTATAATGGGTTAAAGTGTTCCACGGAAATACTATACAAAAAATTTCATTATGGGTCACCGAAGCCAAGAAATGTCTAGATCTTAAAAAAGAAAACTTTTCATATCATTTTCATATTGTAAAGATTACTTAATTCTAAAAAAACATATTTTGGAGAAATTTCACACTACTGTAAAACTCAAAACCTTCATTTTGGATAAAACTTGTTCATCCAACGTCACCATAAATTGTACAACAAACAACTTTCTGAAACATCTTAACCCATTATATCCTGTTTTAATTGATCTTTTTGACCCCTTTTTTCAAAACTGGGTTATAATAGGTTAAAGTGCTCTACGGAAATATTCTACAAAAAAATTTCATTAGGATTTTTTCATAATTTTTTGAAACATTTTGTAATTCTTTAAAATTTGGTCAAAACAAAACAAAATAAAAAATTTTACAAAAAATTCTATGCATTTTCTGCCAGATGAACTTTTTCATAGGATGCCTAGGTTTCGAGTAAGATATTTTTTTTTCGACCTCGTCATTAAAAAACAAAAAAAATGATTTTTAGAACCAAATATTTTCTATACCTACTAAAAAAAGAATGCATAATTTTAAGGCAAAAGTAATGTTATAATATGAATAGACTGCCATTTTCTTCGAGATGAATAGAATTGAGATCGGTCTTAGCAAAAAGTTTACTTGATCATGTAGAATTGAAGACATTAAGTTGAAAAAACCATATATGTCAAATAACTGATTATGATGCAAATAATGTGAATGAATAATGAACGACACATAAATCATATGTTTGATAATCTCTGTTTGTATAAAAACTTCAATGAAATGGGCCATTAGGTATTTTGAATTTTTTTTGCGCGTAGTTTTTTTTTTATCTACCGCACTGATATCTGTTGAGGCGTATCTCCCATTTTTCCGGTGTATCGCAAAAGTTTACTTAACGCATTGTGTACAACACACATATAGATATTTAGCATATTACCAAGTACGTTGAGGAAAATGTAGGTAAAAGTATGAATTCAATGCAACGTTTATCAGGCAGTTTATATTGAAACTCCATTCATTATTTCATGCAGCAGAAACATTCAATTATTTCCTGTAAGACTTAGTTGGAGTTTTTTTTTTCTCAATCTGACATATTGTGTCATTTTTCTATCATTTTTTATCTTTTTGTTGTGATGCGTCGTCGTCTTAAGTTACTGCCTCATTCATGCTGACTCTACATTTATTTTTGAGTTACTTTTATTATTTTTATCGCGTATTACCTACCCTGCCTAAGTAATTACTCGCAGTTGTATGTTTTGTGATAAAACGTACACATTCTACGTGTTTTTGCTTTATCTTAAGGTTGCTTCAATTATTTCTTCTTAAATTCAATTACGTGTTTAGTTGTTTAGATAAAATGTTATTTAACAATGATGAGTTTTTCATTATGAACTTCTGATGACTTGATTTGTTAGAGAGTTCAAGATTATTTACGATTAAAATATAAAAAAATATTTAATTGAAAAAGCTGAGAAAAATGCATTAATTGCGGTGCATCTTGAAAATTTACTTTTAAGTAATTACATGTTAAAGATCATCTAATATGACTAATATGCTCATAAAATACATTGCTACTATATGGTGCTAATTAAGTTCCTACAATTCTTCCAAATATTTCTTCCGGTTTATGTACTTATTTTTTGTTCCAGCGATCATTTCCATGTTAATATCTGACTTGATCAACACAATATATATTCAGAACTCGATTGCCAGAGAAAATGTATTTTTCACTGCATAGATTCCAGCATATATGTCTTAAGAGGTCTCACCAGAAAATACTAGTACGCCGATAACATTGCCATGTTGTCATTTAGATTCTATATTATGCAACCAAATCTAATGCTGCTCAATATTCAGATGGCTACTATCGGACTAGTTATGAATACTCTGAAAACTGGAACAATACCCATATGAAGGATTTCCCCAACCCAAATTAAAGCAAGTACGACCTTATTCTGCTTTTCAGGGTTCACACTATTCAAGACGCCAGCACAGACGTGAAGCACCAAGATTCAAGAAATCAAGAAACGGCCTTGTAAGATCCCATAAAATATCGCAACCCAATTTATCAATACTAAGAATTTCGAACTTTGGATTTCGAATCGCAAGCTCTAGTGAACTCGTGAACATAAACTTTTATATATTCTTTCTTGTGGAGAATATTCAATATTTGGGGTCCTTGCACTATCTCAAATCATAACTTTTATTTGGGTTAATAACTTAGGAAATAATTAGGAACAAAGAAAAATTAGGAAATAAGGAAAGTGTATTACTATGCCAGAACCGGGAATCGAACCCGGGATCTCTGGGATGTATGCATAGTACACTACCGTGGTGTCGAATGACAGAAAAAATTTTTTGTAAAAATGAGAACAAACTGACACAAAACAAAACAATGAGGCAGTGAAAAAAGTAGCTAAGGCTAGTTATTAGTACAAAGTAATAGTTGGAGTTGAAATATTTTTCTACAAGAAAATAGTAAAATATGATATATCCATTGTTATTTAATTTCGGAATTTTCATAAATTTTATAGGAGACGGAACTGAAACCTAATTTGATGGGCAAAATCATGCAAAAATGGTCATGGTTCTCCAGATTCATTATATCACAGAATATGTGTAATAATCTGAGATAAAAGATAACACAGAATGTGTATATTGATCGGAAATAAAAGGCATAACAGAATATTTGTTATATTTTTTACAGAATAGGGTAAACCGGGAAGATATGGCACCCCCAGATGAAATGGCACCATTTTCAATATCAATACTTGCAGTTTTCGTACATGTTGATTTGTTTCGTGGCATTTTTATTCGGTATATACCAAACAGGAGGAATGACTCCCAATTACTGAGGGTGACATGGTTTTGGTGCCATTGCTACCTTTGTATGTTATTAGATATTTGGTAAAAAAATAAAGCGCTTGAACGTACAGTTACTCCAGAATCGCTGAATTTCAGTTAGGTAAGGCCTTTAATGATTTTTTTTTTAAATTTTACCTGATTATTATGTGCTTTTCTCTAATAATTTAGAAAATTCTATGGAAAATTTGAATACAAGTGACACCGGAAAATTTGTTAAGTGAAATCTCGTCAATACCAATGACTTCGAAAAACTATAAGCCAAACACAAAACTAGTAAGGGTGTTACCTTTGGCCTGGCCAAACATTAAATACCCTGCACAGAAGTATTTTGAAAATTTTGCTAATGTGGGAGGTGCCACGCCCTCTAAATTCACCCAGTTTTTTCTCAGAGTTTGCATTTATAGTTCTTAGTATTTAAGTGAAATTTGGTTGGATTATCTGAAAAAATATTTTCAGAATAGCGTTTTGAAGCTTTTGCTTATATGGGAGGAGCCACGCCCTCTTGTCCGATTTTATCCAGTTTTTGCTTAAAGCTTGCATTTATAGTTTTTAGTGTCCGAGTCAAATCTTGTTTGATTATCTCAAAAAACGCTTTCAGTACAGCGTTTTGAAGCTTTTGCTTATAAGAGAGGTGCCACGCCCTCTTGTCCGAATTCGACCAGCTTTTTTTTAAAGCTTGCGCTGACAATTCGTAGTATTTATGTGTATTTTAGTTGCATTGTTGTGAAATATACTCCAAAATTTGCATTTTGAAGATATTTTTTGTATGGGCGGTAGGCGTGTCCGTTGACCGATTTCGCTCATTTTCAATCCTCGAGCTAGCTTTGACGACGGAGGCTGTGTACCAAATTTCATTGAATTATCTTGCTTAGTTTTCCCAAAAAATGTATTTCCACACACAGCCGTTACCCAGCCAGCCAGCCACCCAGCCAGCCACCCAGCCAGCCAGACAGACGGACATGGCTATATCGACTCAGGAGGTGACGCTGATCAAGAATATATATACTTTTCCATATTTGCCACGCCTCCTTCTCTGCGTTACAAACGGAAGGACAAAGTGAATATACTCTGGGTGTAGGGTATAAAAATAAAAGGCAAGAATTATAAAGTATTCTTATAATATAGTCCAGCAGAAAAAGAAAAATTTTAAGCGGAAAACACTACTAATGCAACATTTAATGATGACAAAGAAGTGAACTTATAAACGTATGGCAGTTACTAGTTATGCTCTTTCGATCAAGTTGAAGAAACTATTTTATTCCAAGATGAATTTGATGGGTGCGATGGATGTGGAGAAGACTATACACAGGCCGCTAAGCCAGAAGATTGGATCTAATGCTTAATGTGCCGTATGTGGTCATATAAGACATGTACATCTCATACGAAAATATGCAAACCTTTTATACTTCTTAGCACAAAATTTATGCAAGTAAAGAGTTAATACAGTTTACACCATTTTAATTCAACAGTATCACCATACAAAAATCTTTTATGCTATTTTTGTATAAATTTTATATAGAAGTTAATATGAAAGTATTTTAAACTATTTTATATAAAATTCATATTGTGCCATATAAACCAGAAATTTCATCGATATATTGACATACATACATACCCAGTAAAATCTTCGTTTACATGTAATGGGTCGAGTAATCTAAAAAATTGTTTGCATCGATTACTTTCTGGGTTACATAAGGCATTATTTTAACACATGCATGTCATTGGACGTAATCGATTACCCTAATAAAACACTCGCTTACATGTAATCGATCAAGTAATCGAAAAAATTATTTGTATCGATTACTTTCTGGGTTACAAAGGCATTATTTTAGCACACGCATTTCATTGGGCGGAATCGATTACCCCAACAAAGCATTCGATTACATGTAATCGATCGAGTAATCTAAAACATTATTTGTATCAATTACTTTCTAGGTTACTTTTGCGTTATATAAGTACTAAATCAATGTAGTAGGACGTTATAGATATATTTTGGGTTCTGTTTTGGGCCAAAAGTTTATCAGAGGAAACATTTTCTGAAATATTATCTTTTTACTATTTATTTCTTTTGAAATATTAACAAATGATAACGTCAAAATGACTTAAAAATCAAAAAATCTTAAGTAAAAAACTTTCCAAATTTATGTTCTCGCATTACCCATTGCATTACATGTAATTGAAAAAGTATTTCATTATTTATTGCATTACATGTAATATTTAAAATGTTTTAACATTCAAGTAATGCGTTAGGTAATCAATTATCGTATAAGGGGCTACAAATTTATTAAAAAAATTTATTGGGTATGTATGCATCTATGTATGTACGTGTGTACTAAAAACAAACAGTTAACACGCGTTCACAGCGAAGATCGCATCGCATGATCGTACAATCCACCAAAAAGTAAAAGAACGGCTTTCAACAACTTTGACAGCAATCCATTGCTTAAACAACAAACAGCATGAGAAAACGCAGCAAAATAGCCAAAGGGTGTACCAACTGAAACCAAAAAAAAAAAAACTTTTTTAATCGACAGCAATAAAAAACCAAAAACACGGTCAATTAAATAAATGAATGAAAGGTCGATAAAAACAACAACAAAAACAACGAAGAAGAAGAAGCCGAAAAAACAAATAGAAAAGACTTTACGGGAAAAGCCACCAAACTGATGAAACTTCAATGGTAAGATCAATACACTGATTAAAAATAGCAACAACAATAACAACGCAAGAATTCCAACAACAACAAATAAGCGTTAAAAACTTTTGAACAGAAACAACAATAACAACAAGAGAGCGTGGACCAACACTTAGCGATACATGAACTTCAAACAAGCGCTGTGGTAGACAACACAACTGAAGTCTTCCACAACATCACGGTCACTTTGTTGGAGTAACCAACTCACTAACCAACTATCTGGCTAACAAGAAGAGAAAACATTTGCATAGAAATTTTCACCAAACTTTATTACATTTCCAGCATCGAAACAAGTTAAAAGAGCAACAAAATTAAGTGCAAAATATTTGATCAACACAGATCTTGCAGATCTAAGGCAAAGTAAAGGCCAAAGGAATGCATTACAAATACGCCAATTTAACTTAATGACCCACTGTGTTAACAAATGCCTTTAATTAAAGCGAAAAAAAATAAAAAAAAATTTTTACAAATAAATAACACAGGGAAATGCGTAATAAATTAGTAAATTTTTTAGAATTTCACATAATCTTGACAATGTCCAGTAACAGCGATTTATAGGAATTCGCCGCATCAGTGATGAACCAGAAAAAGTTGCTTCACCTGTGTTTTTTTTTTTTTTTGCAAATATTCTGATTAAAATCTCTGAAGCCCTTAGGCAAAAATTTAATTTTAAATTTTTCAATGCCAGTCAGTCAAGCGTCGATTTATCTTTGGCTTGAATAAAGACACAATATCAACTTTCAATAGAAAAATGTGCTATAATGAACATAGTTAGTTTATCAAAATTGCTCATTAATAAAAATTGTTTGTATTTTTTTATATGATTTAAATGAGCGCTTAAATTTCGATTTATTATTCTTTTTTCTATTTTTTTTTTGATTTAAATTCAATCAATTTCTTTGCTTGTCATATGTTGCGTGAAACTCTCACTTGAAAATTTGCATTTGAATTGCGCCAAGTCTTCAAGTGGCAATGAAATTTGAAACCTCAACTTCTTCACTTTTTTTTTATTATAATTTCTTTGAAAATTCTTCCATTATTTGGGTTAAATTTTACCATTTATTGATTGTTGATTGTCTTTTTGTTTTGGCTTAATTTTTATATGCCCTTTGGTGTTTTCGCTTTGACACTTGAGATTTTGAAAGAAAAAGTTGTTGGTTTGACGGAATCCCCTTGTCTTGTTTCATATAATGGGTGACAAAAATTAAAAAATGCAAATGCAAGAAGTAAAAGTGTTAATATTTTATATGACGTATTCTTAAAATTTTTATAAAAAGCGTTTTCACCATTCATGGGCACCGCCCACTTCAAAAAAAAAAAAAAAAAAAAAAAACAAAAAATGCTAAGAAAATTTCCCAATTCAGAGTTCAAAAAATACTAATTAGCTTTTCTGATGCTTCACTATTAATCTTGTTTTTGATGTTTTAGAATTTTTTGGCCCCTGAAATGGGAAATTTTCTTATATGTAGTTAATGTCTGAAATATGCATTTAAAAAATGCCTGAAATCATGCAATAAAAAGATTCACATTATAACGTCTATAATCTAGATTTAAGCTGTCGTCTGTCTGGGCCATAAGGCACCCCGTAAAAATCCATAGTGCATCCATTTTGTATTATTTTTTAAATGTTTGAAAAATTTAAACAAATAAAAATCTTAACAAATTTGTTATGCCACTTAAAAACAAAAAAATGTTTAAAATTTAATTGCTAAAATTTAAAATCAAATTTTTTATGACCAATCAATAATTGCAGGGTTCCAATCAATCAATGTTTACTCAATGTACTTCCTTTTGAAACAAAATTTCGTGAATATTGAAAAAAAAAAAACATTTTTGTATGAAAAAAATGTAAAATAATTACAGCAGCAAAAATGCCAATCCGAACAGCAATAGCACCACAATAACAACAACAATAACACCAATAACAAAAAAAGAAAAAAAAAAAAAAAAGTTAAAAGCAAAAATTCATAGATTTGAAAGTCTCCGCCGCATTTGGTTAAACAAAACATGGCATCATCATCATCACCACCACCATTAGGTAGTCAAGTCAAGTGCAAGCAACAGCAGCAGCAGCATCAACGACTTAACTCACGCGCCATTCATCTTGCCACCGTCACCCAACACCGGTAACAGCAACAGCAACATTATCGCTAGCAACATTCATCACTAGTTGTTGTTTCCTCAACACAAAATTGGTTATATAATCATTGTTGGTGCTCTGATTACTCAATTATTTGCTCGTATTTCAAGGGGGTAGCAACGCTCGCTCGCTGGAAATAAGTAACAATTGGGTACTGCAGGAAATTACATGAAAATGTGCTCAAGAAAGTTGAAATTAATGATGTGAATTCATTATTGGGAAGCAACAAAGAACAAAGAAGTATTCGGCAGCATGAGTACCTATGCATTTTGTTGTAGCTTACGTTTATCAGCGAAAATTAAAATAATGTTTGTTATCAGTAGGTCAAAAGGCAACAAAGAAAATAATCTAAGAACTAGAACAATGCTTTCGTATACATATACCTATGTTACAGTTTTCTGTTCAGTACTGTTTTCAAACATTCTGAGTTTCACTTTACCCAATTACCATGTTGTATTACTTTGTTATATGAAGGTTGCCACGCCTCTTTTTTTTTAACTAAGCTAAAGAGAGTTCATATTGACTGAAGTTTTCAAATGAGCAAGTAATAAATACCCATTCAGCAGATGTGTTAATGTACTTACTGTTAGTAAAAGTATTTTATTTTTTGTTTATAAAGCACATAATGCTCTGCTTGATAGCTTAGGTTAAAATGTATAAGGTCATTTACATAAATACGGAACTAAAACTTGTATATAACTTCCTTAAACTTATAAAACATGAAAGGATTTACAGCGAAAACGTGAAGGACTTTTGAGTTACAAAATACCACTTGGCAGAAGAACCGAGTGCAACCCTTCATATTTTTTGGTACACTTCGTAAAAAATAAAAATGTTTAAAATTTTTTATAAAGTTTTTTTTTTGAGTTTTATGAGATAAAGTCTCAAGAAAACTACAAAAATTATTTGCTGTATAAAAGTTTATTAAAAATAAAAAAAACTGTTTAGAACTTTTTTGTAAGCCCACTCTTTTAATATTTGCAAGATTTATGAGTTGAAAACATATATCATTTGATAGAGAATAACTTACATAAAAAGAATTTTCGAAAGTTCGTTTTAAATAAAATTGAAGTAGAAGTAGAAATAGAAATAGAAGTAGAAGTGGAAGCAGAATTAGAAGTAGAAGTAGAAAAAGAAGTAGAAGTAGAAGCAGAAGTAGGAGCAGAAGTAGAAGTAGAAGTAGATGTAGAAGTAGAAGTAGAAGTAGAAGTAGAAGTAGAAGTAGAAGTAGAAGCAGAAGCAGAAGTAGAAGCAGAAGTAGATGTAGAAGCAGAAGTAGAAGCAGAAGTAGAAGCAGAAGTAGACGTAGAAGTAGAGGTAGAATTAGAAGTAGAAGTAGAAGCAGAAGAAGAAGTAGAAGTAAAAGCAGAAGTAGAAGTAGAAGTGGAAGAAGAAGAAGAAGTAAGAGTAGAAGTAGAAGTAGAAGCAGAAGTAGAAGTAGAAGTAGAAGTAGAAGTAGAAGTAGAAGTAGAAGTAGAAGTAGAAGTAGAAGCAGAAGTAGAAGTAGAAGTAGAAGTAGAAGTAGAAGTAGAAGTAGAAGTAGAAGTAGAAGTAGAAGTAGAAGTAGAAGTAGAAGTAGAAGTAGAAGTAGAAGCAGAAGTAGAAGTAGAAGCAGAAGTAAATAGAAGTAGTAGAAGTGGAAGTAGAAGTAGAAGTAGAAGTAGAAGAAGAAGTAGAAGTAGAAGTAGAAGTAGAAGCAGAAGTAGAAGTAGAAGCAGAAGTAGAAGTAGAAGTAGAAGCAGAAGTAGAAGTAGAAGTGGAAGTAGAAGTAGAAGTAGAAGTAGAAGTAGAAGTAGAAGTAGAAGTAGAAGTAGAAGAAGAAGTAAAAGTAGAAGTAGAAGTAGAAGAAGAAGTAAGAGTAGAAGTAGAAGTAGAAGCAGAAGAAGAAGTAGAAGTAGAAGTAGAAGTAGAAGTAGAAGTAGAAGTAGAAGTAGAAGTACAAGTAGAAGTAGAAGTAGAAGTAGAAGTAGTAGTAGAAGTAGAAGTAGAAGTGGAAGTAGAAGTAGAAGTAGAAGTAGAAGTAGAAGTAGAAGTAGAAGTAGAAGCAGAAGTAGAAGCAGAAGTAAATAGAAGCAGAAGTAGAAGCAGTAATAGAAGTAGAAGTAGAAGTAGAAGCAGTAGTAGAAGTAGAAGTAGAAGTGGAAGTAGAAGTAGAAGTAGAAGTAGAAGCAAAAGTAGAAGTAGAAGTAGAAGTAGAAGTAAAAGTAGAAGTAGAAGTAGAAGTAAGTAGAAATAAGTAGAAGAAGAAGAAAAAGTAGAAATAGAAGCAAAAATAGAAGTAGAAGTAGAGGTAAATTTAGAGGCAGAGGTAGAGTAGAGTAGAGTTACAGAGAATGTGCGAGATTTCTTCTCGTAATCATTCATGTAACTTTTACAGAAAGAAGGTGATACACCGTCTTTCGGCATGCTTGCCAATGGCTAATTGTCCAGTGCAAGCTGCAACAATTATTCCAATATCATTGCGGTTTCTGAATAGAAGATCTAATGTTTTCGAGACCAGATTGCTCTTAAAATCCTGAAAGTTTTTAAAGTTTCCTGTGATCAAACGAGAGTTAGTTCTGACTGACGTCCTCAACTGGTTCTGAATTTACTGTTACAGACTATAACCACTTGTCTACAGTTCTGCCGTACATATGAAAAACCTCATTATCTCCATTTTTTCGAAAATTGAGTTTTTTATACCGTTCGATTCGTAAAAAAAATCTCTATTTAAAACTGCAAAAAGTATTTTAATCGAATAAATAGGTTTTGAGATAAGCTTGATTATCCACCAATTTTCGTGTTTGTCTAGCCCAAAAATACCAGAAATACATAGAAATTTTATTATCTCCAATTTTGTGGAGATAATGCGTTTTTTTCATGTACGCTTCTCATAAATTCAACGACTAATAGGTACACAAGATATTTGATTATGTCCTCAAGTGATGTAGTGAAAATTTTTGATTATCTTCAGTGAAAACTGTGAAAGGGTTATTTTTGATTTTTGAAAATAGCACCATTAAAAAGAGCATCCTTGAATTACCTTAAATCAGGTGTTACAATATTTAAATATTTAAAAACATTCAAGAAATACCAGAAAAAGCGTTTGCCTTAATGTCTTGAATTGGCAAAAATGGAGATAATGCGGTTTTTCATATGTGCGGCAAAGCTGAGATCAGTTGTCTCCACTAGTCTACAGCGTTGAGAATGGTATAAATTCCTTCTTGAAAGATGCTAAGCTTAATGTTTGGAATAAGTTGAAAATATATACTCCACTGTTCATCTTCGAACTATCAGTGTATATGGTGGTTTCAAAATTATGGCTGTCTTTCTTTTGAGTTATTTATATTATTTTTTAGAAATAAAAGTTTTAAAAAAATGTTTATTTCGTGCTTAAAAAAATTCCAATTATGTGCTTAAAAAATATACTTTATTCAAATTTTTTTCTCACTATACGAAAAATGTAGAGATCATTAAAATGTATTTTTAGTTTTTCAGTAACTGTGCTAAATTTCATTAATCATTTAACACAAATTACTTAAGATTTTTTTTTAATTGCTGTAATTTGTATATACTATATATCCGTTTTTAAAACGAAGTTAATCGGATTTCTTGTTTTTTATTATTTTTATTATACTTTTATTTGGCTTGTTTAATTGCTCGAAGTTTCTAAGTATGTTTTAAGCACTCGAAATAATTTGAGCTGATGTTTGTTCTCGGACAACAAATATTATAATGGCTGACGTGAATAAGTTTTTGCATGTAATTAAGAAGACATGATAAACTATGTATGCAATAAAAAACAAAAAAATTAACAAAAAACGGGCAAAACTTAAAAGTTTTAAGACATACACGTGTCAATTAAAATTTCATATCAATTTTTTATGGCAATTTTTTTTTATTATGTTAGACCGCTTTATTTTTTGTAAATTTCATTATAAATCACTAATTAAAACTGTCAGCAACTCTCATTTTTTATTAATTTGATGAAGCTAACGATTTGAGGTTAAAAGGTTAATAACACAAAACCGGTATTACTAATAAAAAGAAGAAGAAACTTTGAGAGAATTCTTTTCTTTTTTTGAAAACAAAGCTGTAGTCTGAATAGAATTTTTAATTTCAAAAAACAAACGAAATTTTTATGCAAATAATTCTAAAACCATATTTGTTTCTAGGCATGGACTTAGTATTTCTCCCAGCTACTTTTTGAAGTGCACGTGCTTTAAGTAAAAAGTCTATTGGTCTTACAAATCGCGCTAAATACGGTGCGGTGGCAGTCATGAAGATGTGATAAATTAAAAACCATTATTTGTCAATGTACTACAAACACAGTGCAATGACTTTACATTCAATTGAATGGTTCTTTTGACGAATCAAAAAAAGAAATTTTCTATCTTTCAGTTAAAACCAACAAGTAAAAAAATCCGTTAATATGAGAGTTGCAGTTATTGTGACAAAGAAAATTGTCATGTAACAACATTAATCATTTTTTTAAATTTTTATGCTGTAATTAATATCTTTTTTTTATTTGGTCCAATGACAATACTATCCGATCTCTTGATGTCACATTCAAAATGTTTTATGGTTAAATGGAAATTGATTAATTTGTTTAATTACAAGAAAATTTTAAAATTTTGATTATATTTAATTGCCATGCCCCGAAATAATTCAAGCAAAATTTTGATTTTTACTTTAAAGCAACAGAAACTTTTGTGCAGTTTTAAATGTCAACGACAAACAAATTAATAAAATTATGATTATTTCATTAAATTATTATTTGCAAATTCAATACACTGAGAAAATATATTAAGAAGAAAGCAATAAAGATGGAAAGAATCAATGAAATTGGTGTTTGATTCTTCAAAGTCCACTAGTTATTGGTGTTAAGGTGTTAAAGAAAAATAGATTTATTTAAATATCTTAACACCAATAGTGGACTTTGAAGAATCAAACTCCGATTTCGTTGATTCTGTCCATGTTTATTGCTTTCGTTGGGCGACACTTTGGTTCTTCATTAAAAAGACTTTTGAATTAAATTGATTTTTTTTAAACTATACTCTACACTTTGGTTCATATCCTGTTCTTCATTGGTGGTGATTAGCAAAATCAGTCTCTGACTTGACTTTTGGTCTTCGTCTTGTAATTTTTTTGAGACTAAAACAGAGACAAACAGGCTGATATAATTTCAAGACCAAGACTATGCCTAAGGCTAAGACCAGAATTTCCGAACATTATTATTTCAAGGCAGTTGGGATTCTAAGATGCTTATTATTGAAAGTTGATTTTAGGTTTGATTCAGCAATTTTTTCAGTAATTTTATATTTATAAGGTTAACATCAAGACCATGACAAAAGGAATGACTAAAACCAAGACCAAAACATAATATCCAAGACTAAAACTCAACATAAAAACCAAAGTCAACCACAAGACTCAGTATCCAAGACTACTTAGTACGTGGGCTGCTCGATATATTTCTGGCCTAGGCAACACTAATGTCAATAGCTAAAATCTGGCAACGCCATAATAAAGTTTGACATTTTTTAGCATAAACGTACTCATAACGTTTTGATGTACAAGTGCTATTTGTTTTGTTTACAGTGAGTTAAGAAAATCAATTTTTCCATTGAAAATTTAAACAATTGATAAATTATGGGGTTTCCAACGAGAACAAATATTTTTTACAACTAAATGTTCATGCAAAATCGAATGTATTGGAGTGGAACTAATGCTCAAGGGTGCCTCTATCTCACGGTATGTCACATGACGATTTTGCATTATTAGTTCACGCACGGCATCAATGTTCTCTGGCACAACAGACGTTTTTGGACAACCTTCGCGGAATTCGTCTTTGAGCGAGCGTCGGCCACGATTGAAACCAGTTTTTCACAGTGCTATAGGATGGTGCTTCATAGCCAAACAAAGATTTAAGTTCATCGATTCACTCTTGTCGTGATTAATCCACGTCGAAAGTTGTGATAAATGATCGCACGAAAATGTTCACGAGTTAATTCCATTTTTTTGCCAAATTGATTTTTTCAAGTCATTGTAATCAATACAAATGATGGTCGTACGTCAAAACGTTCTGAGTACGTTTATGCTAAAAAATATCAAACTTTCCAATAGAAATGTCAGATTGCACCTGGCAACACTAAGTGTTGCCTAGGCCAGAAATAAACACTTTTCAAAATCTCAATATTGCACAGTAGAATAACTTTTGATGCCAGACACAACTCTCAGAAAAATAAATGGCTTACGCCAAAGTCTTTTGTTTGAAATAATTCATTCGTACATGTTTTATTCATTCATAACACAAAGTATAATTTTAGCATGACACCCTTCAAAACCTATCTTAACAATTTTGTTGCATTTGTTTTATATCTACCAAAGTATACAGATAAATAATTGACTTGAATTATTATTGACCTATATAATAGTTGAATGCCAGACTTTTTACTAGCGCTTATCATACAAATTAAATCATTTCAATTTCAGATTTTTATTCAACGTGAGATTTTTGCAACAATTTAATTGAATGCAATTTAATTGCTTGAATACCAATTTGCATTTCATAGAATTGTAATTGCAAATAATTGCAGTGTATAGATAGAATCTTAAATTAAAAATAGAAACATTGAACCTTAAAGTTTGAAATTCAAAATCATAACTCAAAAAGTTAAACAATTTATGAAAAAAAGAAACTTTAAAAATTAAATTGATATTAAAGTCATGTACTTATGTATTTATATAAATGTTACAAATATTAACAACTTACATACCACAATGTAACCAAAGAGTAAACTAGTTCACACGTCCACACCAATGGATATTGCAATGGAAAACTACAAAAAACTGTTGGCATTGAATATAAAACGAAGAAAAGTATCTACTTTAACGATAAAAACTAAAAAATTGTCAATAAAAAGGTTAATTTATTTGTAACAATTGGCACATTGCATGAATATTTTAAGCCTTTGGCAAGAGACTCAATGACTAATTGGTTTACTAGGTTGAGTAAATAGTTAATAAATTAAAAAAGTGGCTTAAATGTTAGTTTTGTGAAGAAAATTTAAATTTAGCTTTGGGCGAATTCGGCAAATCCTTTAAAATCTAAATCAAAACTACTTAATTCATAAAACATAAATCAAATTATATATTTCGTTCTATGATCCCCAATGGCGTTACTGGAACTAATAGTAATGTAAAAATAAATACAATTTATAACAACTAGAGTCGCCCAATGGTTAAAAATTTACCGCAAATGTATTAAATAATTTTGGTACTTTTTGGACAGTTTTAGTACTATTTTGCTATTTGGTACAAAATCGAAAAGCTCATTTATCATCCCTGGTACAATGAAAAATGTGAAACGAAAAGAAAACAAAAAACATGAAGTCTTTGTCTTTCTCTTTGTGCTGCATCCTCTTTTCAGCTAATTTTATGTGGCTTAGTGGCAAAATATTAGAATAATTTTAAGCTTGTGCTCCATGCTCCATTTCTAACATAATAAAAAAGGTAGGACAAATTTTTGTCTTGCGTATTGATATATAGATATCGCATGAATTTTTTCCAAATTCTGTTAAAAAAAAGGAAAAATATTTGTATTCACAGAAATCTCATGGGAGTTTTTTTCTCTCATAATATTTTCGGTAAAAATAAAATAATTAACTTTTAGTTTTCCAGTTTCATAGAAAAAATTCAAACTTTGAAATCAAAACATTTTGTGTCTCCAATAGAAATGTGGTCTTTTTTTTGTTCTCAGTATGTTTTTTAAAATAATCTAAGCTGCCAAATAATGAGATTCTAAAAATTGTCTCATGAGATTTTAAAAAATGTGTCATGAGATTTTTTTACAAAATTTTTAAATTTTTAACAAATGCTTCCATAAGATTTTCAGTTGCATGCATGCAAATGTAGACAGTAACATGAGATTTTAAAAAATAGTCTCATGAGATTTTTTCAAAAAATTTAAAATTTTAATAAAAAATTTCAGTCACGTATGTAGATTAAAGAATAACTTAACATAACCGACATATTTAATTCGTAAGTCTTTTTATTTTTTTGATTAATTTTTTTTTAACCGGAAGACTTTTTTAAAATTAAAATTAAATAAAGTGCGCTTTAATCAGTTATATCCCTCAGCAAAACATGATTTATTAAAGCCTAAAATTTTGCAATTTTTTCAAACTAATAAAAACTTTCAAACAAAGTTAATTGTACATTCAATTTAAATAAACAAAAATTTCAAAATTCTTACCATTCTTTTCTAGCGCGCAGTATTCTTATCATCCTTGATGTTCCGTTTAGTAAATTAAAATTGTTTCTTTTTGATTAAATTAAAGCAAAAATGTTGCACAAGAAAACATAGCAAATATTCATAAGTAAAACACTGACAGAATTTTCTCAGCTCAACACGTTTTACAGTAAATTCGTGCAAGAATGCAAGAAATAAAAGCAGAAAAAACTAAAAAAAAAATTAAAACAAAAAAAGATTTGTTAACTCGCTGCTGAAGATTTGCAATAAAATAAATAAGAAAAAGTTATAAGAGAGATATAAAAAATTCGCATGAATTTTTAAGAAAAAAAAAGTATGTTTCGGCAATTGTTGCTGTGTTGTTAATGTTGCTGCTGAGTTGTTTCTTTTCTGTTGCTGATGTTGCTTTAGCGGTTCATTTGCAATTTTTTAACATTTTTACACAATTTATTTGCAGAAATGTTTTCTGTTTTTTTGGTTTATTTAGCACGAGTAATGATGGTTGCACAATGAACAAATTATTACACAAATAAGTTGACGACTCGAAATAAATTTAAGACAGCGTTGCAAATTGAATTTTTAATGACTCGTTTTATAGGTAAGTAAATTATTAGTTTTTATATTATTAACTGAATTTATACTTTTTATTTGAATTGTGAAATCTTTTTAATTAAAAAACTATTGTGAGATAATATTTGTAAAAATTGTCTTATCAGTTGCTACGAATACTAGTAGAGGGTACTATTATTAATGAAATTTATACAACAATTTTTATGAAAATAAAGAAGGAAGTGTAAGCCTTGGAAACTTGGCTTAATATGATATGTCGCTGACAAAACTTTTAGTAGGATAAAAGAGTAAAACAATTTGTGCGTCTTCTATACAACCTCAAAAAACTTGTTTTGAGCATTTTTGAAAATTCGAGATCTCGGAAACTATACAAGATATAGCGATTCTGATGCCAGCTTTGGATTCAAAATTGTCAAGTATATTTAAAATTACTATTTTGAATTTGAATTCTTACTACATTTTTCAAAAAGCACCGTTCTTCGACCTTTTTTCAAAACTGCATAAATATAAAGTGTTGGCTCAATTACTTACGAAACATGCCATATCGGATTAAAATCGGTGCTTGTTCAACAAAATTACATGATATCACCTAATTTGCCTGCACTATATATTTTGCAAATCTTTTCGATGTTTTTCAAGCTTTTCTATACAATTTGAAAACTTTTTAGCTTTTTGAAAATTTTTTTGACTATTTATTTAATATTTTCAATACTTCTAGGCTGTTCCAACTTTTTCAGTATATTTACCTTATTTGATACAAAAGCTGTTTGATAAGTTCGAGGCTTTTTGCGTTTGCTGAATTGCATCTTTAAATCCAGCAATGCACCCATCAATTATCATCTAATTATTAGCAGACCACTGTAAAATTTTTGAACACCTTGGGTCATTTAGTTTGTCTTTGACAGTCATTGAAAGCAGACAACCTGGAAAGTTTTAAAGAAAATTGGAAAAAGTGGATTTTGAAACCATGAAAAGGCTTGATACATAATGTGGGGAACCTGCACCATCAACTTCAATGGAAACATTTTACTGAGTTCATTTGGGGTCGTAGTAGCACAAGTGACGTCGAACTTTTGGTTCGCCCAAAAGAAGTCGTCACGCCAGAAAACGTCGTTAAAATCTATGGAATGATGTTGGACGATCAGAGAATGTCAGTGTGAGATGTAGCTGAGGCTATAGGCATCTCAACTGAGCAGGTATATCACATTTTACGTGAATATTTGGATATTAAAAAGCTTTCCGCGCTTTGGTTGCCACAATTACTCACACTCGATCATAAACACAATCGTGTGACTACTTCAAAAGAGAGTTTGGTGAAATTCGAACAAAATTTTCCGTTTCGTTACCGTGGATGAAAAATGGATCCATTGCAAGATATCAGAGACGAAGACACAATCAATATGATGGGTTTATTCGGGATAACATGCACTATAGAAGGCCTAATTGGGTCGGTCTGTCGGCCAACACGATCTCCACTGTTTTTTGGGATGTACGTGTTGTCATCCACATCGATTACCTTGAAAAGAGTCAAACAATCACCGCTGAATATTACCTAATGCTTCTGGATAGATTGGTTATTGATTTGAAGCAGAAACAACCGCATCTGGCGAAGAAAAAAGTGCTGTTTTATAAAGACAATGTGCGTGTGTACACGTTTGTAATCACTATGGAAAACCTATAAATTGGTCTGCGAACTTCTACTTAATCCAGCATATTCTCCCTCTGCGACTACATATTTCCAGATCTGAAGAAATAACTAGGTGGTAAGAGATTTGGGTCGAATTAAGAGATCATTACTGAAACAGACGCCTTTTTTAGGGCCTATCGTTTGGAAGGGATACAAAAACTGAAAAATTGCTGAACTACATGTATCGAGCTAAAAGAAGACTTTGTTGAGAAATACAACATTGTTTTGCCGAATAAAATATATCTTCTTCAACAAGTCTCGTACTTATCAAAAGGTAGTAGGTACACCTGCTTGAATAAAAAAAAAAACACATAAAAAACAAATCTGATACTTATTTTTCGAAGATAAAGGCCTTTTTCTGTCAAATATTGCAAATATTAATTTTCCTTCCACTAGATTGATGCTCTTTCTATCTATCTCTCTCTTAAGAATACTTAACTCTATTGTCCCTAAATTGTCACTTTCTCCACTTTTCTTCAATAACCCTTTTTACTGTTGATTTTCGAGATATGCAGCACTCAGTTGGAACCAAAATCTCATATGTGATAAATTGTTAGAACTTTGAAAAACTTGATTAAATTTCAATTATGTACTATGTTGTTGTTGCTATTTTTGCCTTGGATTTTTACAACAACACACATTTGACATTGACATTTGTGCCACTAAATTCCGACACTCTTTTTGTTTGTATTTTTTTTTTGTTGTATTTTTCCGTTTTTAATTTGTTTTGGCGCAATTCGCACGGTCTACTGACACAGTAGGACCTTTGCATTTTTTTATGACTTTTTTTTTATTTCTGGCGCTCAATCTTTCACACACACATTGAACAGAGGTTTTTTTGTTTCTTTTTTTTTATTAAAAAATTTCATAATTTTCATTTTAGTTACTAAAAGTATTTTATTGTTTGCACTGGATGTTTTGTTATTGTTTTTTTTTTCATTTGTTGTAGTATCACATATAATACACTTTGCTGTTACAAGAAAAAACAAAATTCTACGCTTCACCGGGTTAACTAACTAACAAACTATAAAAAAACAACAACAACGGTAGCAGCAGCAACACTAACAACAACGACGACAGCAAGAACAACAGCTGCCGCTACTGCAACAACGACAACAACATTTTTTTCTATTTGTTTTCTTTGCAATTGAACGCATTTTAACTAAACACGATTGTTGTTGTTGTTGTTGTTGTGATTGTTGCACACGAGTATTGTTCGTTTTTTCTTTCTTCGCTTTACATTATTCGTTTATTTGCTGAGCTTCGCGCCACGTTCTTCCGCCATCGTCGAAGGTTTAAACACGAATGTTTTTACCGCATGCTTTGAGTCGAGCTCAAAGCTATATGCACACAGCAGCAGCAGCAGCTGGCTGCTCTGCTCTGCTGTTTGAACGTCGTCGTTATCATCATCAACATCATCGTGTTTTTGTCAATTCAATCATTGAAGCAACAAACGAAGCTACAGCTGGCCGCTTGCTATCTCTGTATGTGGAAGAGCTTGGCGTGCGTATTGGGCAGTAGCAACAAACAGCAAACATGTAGCATACGCAGCCAGCAACATTACAACAGTGAAAAATGTGTGACAAAAACAAGAAATAAATCAATCAGCTGTATGTTTTACTGGGCACAGCCACACCAAGACAGCGGGTGCCAAACTTGCATTCGGTTTTGTCTATACATACATTTCTGGACGATTCTACAAAAAAACCGTGTTTTTGAAAAGAAAAAAAAAACAAAAAATGAAGTCATCTTCTGAGGTCGTTAATAGTTGAACGAGATTAAAGTTGTCATAATAAGCGGAAAAAAAAAAATTTTAAAATCATTTAGAAATTACAATTCCATTCTTCATAGTAAATTTTAAAACTTCCACGGTAAAGCTTTTTTGAGCGTATAAGTTTCAAAAGAAAATTTCAAGTTTTTTCTGCTCAAGGTGCTGTCTGTATGTGTAAAAGATATCTTTTTGAAGTAAAATAAATTTGTTTGGCTTATAAAGTGGTGCGGAAGCTTATGACATGATAAAGGCATACTTCTCCAGGCTAGCAACTTTTCCGTAGAGAACCAGCTACGAGATGGTCGGCCAAATCTTAGTTTGAAGAGAGAAATATGGTCCTGGCCAAGGCTAATATTAACCAAGATCCACAATTAACACAAGAAAAAAAAGGTGATGAAGCTCGGTATAATTAGTACGACCCGAAAATCAAAACTAGTAAAGGTGCTACATTTGGCCTGTCCTAAGTTAAATACCCTACACTGCATCATTTTGAAAACTTATATGAGTGCCACACCCTCTTGCATTTAAAATTCCTTGTTTTTAAGTGGAATTTGGTTGGCATATATCAAAAAAAAAAAAAAAAAACGCTTTCAGTATATGATTTTGATACTTTTTCTTATATGGAAAATACCATGCCCTCTTGTACAAATTGTTTTCGATATTTTGAGCTGATTTACCACTATCCATCATTAAAATTCTACAAAAAGCCACTTAACGACCACCGTAATCTATAGTATTTACATAAAATTGCTTGCATTAAAACCCTGTGTAACGCTTTGGCGCGAATTAAACTAAACCGATTTTAATAATTTATCTTTTACAACGACATACTTGTACCGAAGAAGAAACTAGCCTACTTATTTTTTGATTTTTCAGAGGTAAATATCCTTTTTACACGATTAAGTTTATGCAAACAAAATTTCACACAAGCTGAACAATTTTCTTCGTCAATGCTTGCTTGATTTTTGAATTCTGTGTTGTTGTTGTTGATTTTGTCCCCATCGATTTCGTTTAGAGTATTCCAAATTGGACTGATGATACCTTACATGGTTACAAACTAAATATTTGAGACTACGGATATAACCAAGAACAATATACGAATTTTAAATATACTTTCCTTTCGACTTGGGCCCATTTTCTAAGCACAACAATATACTAATTAATTCAGTAGGTTCTGTGTTTCTAAATCCCATCAAGCCTCATACAAATATTTTTCATTGTTTGTTCCATGAAAAGTCCCTAGTAATATTTTTTTGATATGAAAAAGCCCACATTCAACTTAAAACAATGAAAGTGCTTCAGATGTACATATTGCTTCGTAACCTGTTACGTTGAAATAATTGATCTACTTAAGTGATCATCATATAATATAAGTAATAGATTTTCACACATGATTTCATGCTGATGCTCCAATGAATGCGCACAAGTAATGCAAAAAAGTCACGCCTGATCGAACTAATGGTAATGTAATACAGAACAAAAACTTAGAACAGAATGTGACTATAAAGTCTTAAATGCACTGAATTATTGTATGTCCCTTATACAAGAGAGTCATCGAAGATCTTTTCAGGCCAGGCTGTAATAAGCAATAATTACTCGTATTCTATAGAGATATGTATGCGAATGAAAAATCTAAGCCAAATTTAATAAATTTACTTACATCATGATATACACTAGTCGGCATAATTATTTTGTCAAAAAAATCCAACATATTTTAGAAGAAAGCAGCATAATATATACGTTCTATAGATGTTTTAATTTGTAAATAAGATGCATTTTTAAGTATTCACTTTTAAAAAGAATATAATGACCCAAATGAAAAATGTTCGGTGGCATAAGTATTTTGACATAACCTTACGCATAATCACTGTTTTACAGCAAAAAAAAAAAATCAACTCAAGACCAAAAACCTGTCAAAAATATGTTGAATTAGTTTTTGTCAAAATAATTATGCCAACTAGTGTAGAGGCATGAAAGAATGTTCAAAGTAATTCATTATCTAATAAATAAACGTTCCGAGAACATCTTTTTCTTTTAATAAATCAAATCAACATTAAATGCGAAATGATTTTGCAAATCGCAAACTTCTCTCCAATATCAAGTATTGACAACATTCGTGTCAGCCACCAACAGCAGAATGACTGACGATGACAATTTTTTTTCACACAAATATTTCTTTTCAAAATATTTTCTTTAATATCAAATGATTTTCCCACTTAAGCCCCGATCGTTTGTTGACAAAATCGTGGCCAACAACAGCAGCAGCAATGGTTCCAGCAGCAGAAACTCAGCGCTGACTTGATGAATAAAACAGCGCAAACGATTTTAAAATGATTGAAAGTTCGATGATTGGAAGCATCGAGAGTTAAATAAATGAATGAATGAATGAGTGGAATGAGTGACTGAAGCTTCTGGCAACAAAACTTATCGGCAACATTTCCCACTTTATGTTTTTGTTGTTGTTATTGTTGTTTTTGCATTCATCCACTTTTAATTTGATACTCTGCGTTGCTCCTAATTGTTTATTGGCAAATCTTTTGTTTTGTTACATTTTTTTGTTTTTATATTCAATTTTTTTCTATCTAATCGCAACAATTACAATAACAAATACTAGTAATGCACCATGGCTCCTCATGGCTCTAACGTACAACAAAAAAAGTAAACAAAAACAACAACAACATAAACATTGAATGCACGTACAACAAATTGTGGTCGAGTGTCGTTGCTAATGTTTTTTCCTGCCTTTGCTGTTGCTACCTTTTGGTGTTGTTGTTGTTCGTCTTCTTCTTCTTCAACTGTTCAACCATTGACTCTGACAATGAGTTCAACACAATATTTGCAAAGTCAGCGCGGCGTGCGGCAGCGACGGAATGCGGCAGGAGTCGCATTGGTGGTGGCTACGTAAATAGATGCGCCTTTCGAGGGGCTCAGTAGGAATTATGTGTTTGCGTGATATACTTATTTGAATGACTAAGGGGCTGTTTGTATGCCTCGAGACACTAATATCATCAAAAAATTTACGACCCATACAATGTGATGGTACACTATGGTCGGAAAATCAAAAAAGGTGTTGTTTTTAACCTTCTAACTATTGCAAATGGCAGAGTTTGATGCTCTTCGTTCGTTTCGTTTGGTCAGAAAAACCTCTGTGCCTACAAAAACTCTTCTCGTTTGAGTTCAACAATTTTTTGCGAAAACTTTTTTTAACATAAAGCGTCTTAGCAAAATGAATTCTCTCAGCGAAGGTTTATTTGATTGATGATTATATAAAAAAATGGTAATTTTTACTAAAAAAAAGAAAAAAGTCTTCTTTCGAGGCCGAAAATATTTGAAATAGATCAAAATTTTCATAACAAATGTAAAAAAATTGACATATGGAATCAAATTTAAGTTTTCCAAGTTATTTTAAGCGGTAAAGGCAAGCCACGGCAAAGGCTTCAAAATAAAATTTAAAATTTTTCCTGAACAATGTGTTGTCTGTATGTTTGAAAGACAACTTTTTGAAAAAAGTTTCTTTGTTTAGCTCATGAAAAGAACAAGGGTTTTATGCCACGTTAAGGGCATACTTTTTTGTATAATCAAAATTTCTGAAATGTTTTGTGTTGAAGACCAAAATAAAAACTAATTCTACATGACGAAAACATTTAGGAATATGAATCAGTTGTACTTTTTAATGTTTAGTTTCAATTATTGTGATCCAAGGGCAGGTAAGTAAATGTGTTTATCAGTAAGTAAGTTATGGTGTATATTAGAAAGTATCACAAAAAAAAAGTTCGCTTTAAACCACCCATTTTGAAAGCTTATCGGTTTTAATTTTTAAGGAAAAAACATCCTTTTTTTCGACCTCTAAGTAATACGCTATTTGATTTTATCCTATTGCTCCGCCATTTGATTATCAAGTATAGTATATTGTTGTAAATGTTTCAGTGTGAGCTATATATCATTTATCATTTTTTCAACTATTTGTACTCATTATCTCAATTTCTACCACCTTAAAGTGCCAACGACACTTCATAGAATTAAAGCCCATAAAAAAT
The DNA here is from genome assembly GCA_951812925.1 of Calliopum simillimum. NCBI lineage: Eukaryota > Metazoa > Arthropoda > Insecta > Diptera > Lauxaniidae > Calliopum > Calliopum simillimum. Next base: position 109,384,248 of record OX638370.1, read on the forward strand.
TAAAATCCACAAAGTTTCCTCAAATTGTTGAAATTGAAAAAGTTATAGCGAATCTAAAACTTCAGTACAAAATATGAAAAACAGGATGTTTAAAAACGAAAATCGCCCCTCAAGGACCATGCAATATTCTTGTTTTTTATTTATTTGCATACTGTTTGAAATGTCAAATGTTAAAAAAAAGAATATTGCATAGTTTTAGGGGGCGATTTCCGTTTTTTATACTTGCACTACAAGCTACTTATAGGAGATATTTTTTCAACCAACCTAAAATTAAGAAAAAAAACCGTTTTTCAAAATATCTCCAAAACTGTTCGTCCTGGAAAAAAATTTTTCATGCATTTTGTAGAACGTTCAATTCCCTATAAGGGTTTCTTTGAACTGTTTTTCTGTCCGACTTACCGTTCATGAGATATCGAACTTTGAAAATCATTCAATTTTGAAAAATAATTATAAACATTAATCTCAGCGTACTGGTATTGTATTTACTAATCAGGACCTATCAATATTAGACGAAAAAAGATTTCAATTTGAAATTAATCATGATCAGGCATGTTCTGAAATCCGATTCACTACGGAATCAGAAGTAAATTCATCTTCAGGAGCCCTGCATTGCGACAAATAAGATGGAATCGGATTAATATTTCAATAAATAAAATTCGATTTATTCAAACATAAATCCGATTTGGTGCGAATTATCGAAATACGGAGCTCTTGAAGATTGATTTAATTTCGATTCCAAAGTAAATCGGATTCAAGAACATGCCTGAATATATGTATATGGGAGTATGATTTCGTATCAATATGCATTACATAAACAGAATTTTCCTACTGGGCACTAGAGTATCGCATTACAAACGATAGACGTAAGAAGCCGGACGCAGTTCATGCACTCAACTGGCAATGCAGCAAAATGCTGACTCTCGTGACGTTGACGCTGCTCTGATGAAACCACAAAAAAAAAAAATAAAAGAAGGCGAAGGCAAAAATAAAAGAAAAAAAAGAAAAAACATGGAAATAGAAGAAGGAATATGGGAAAAAACAAAAGTTGAAAAACAAAACGTTGGGAAACGAACAAAACCAACAGCAGCAGCAACAGACGCAGTCAGCAACATAAACTGCAGCAATACCAAACGAACGGGAAGTATTTAGCGACTTATTTGCAAGCCAAGCTAAAAGTAACAGCAACAACAACAAAAATACAAAACAACAACAAATAAACGGCAACGATAAGCGGTCATAAGTATTAACAACAGCAACAACAACAAAAACTGTGGTCAATGCTGTTGCTGCATTGGTCAACATCAAGCGCCCGTTATAACCAACATTGGTATTTGGAATTTTGCATATAATGCTGTTGTTGTTGTGTTTGTTATTGTATCAGCATGTTACGCACCTGTTGCCAACACTTTGTCTGCGTTGCTTTCCTCCATACCCGCAGTTTAGTTTTTTGTTTGTCGACAACAACAACACATTTCCCTAATGGGTCGCTGCGCATCTTTAGAGATTTCGTTCAATTTTGTCATTCCATTTGTGCGTTGTTTGTTGCCTTTAATTTCACTTAATTTTTTTACTAAATTGTTGTAATAACTGTGATTTATGTTTCGTCTGCCTTCATCATCATCAAGTGCGCTCAGCTGCCAAAGCAGCGGCTCTAATTGGTTTTGGCCATTATCACCTTTTTAGCCCATAACTAAACGTTGTTCATGCTGATGTTGATGATGATATTGTTGTTGATGGTGATTCTCAGCCGTGGTCGCTTTGCGGCATGCTGGGAATTGTTGTGGAGGATGGTCGTTGACCATTCATGTGCTAAATTTTGGTGAATGTTTAGTTTGCTTTGGTTTTTATCGAGGATTGAAAACTTGTTGCTGGGATTTTGTAAATAATTTTGGTTTTTTTTTTGGTTTTTTTTTATCGTGTGATTTCTGGTTATTGATAAAATCGACAGTTTTATGATTTGTTTCTTGGCCATCAAAGTTGCATTGACTGTAAATTGTGCAGTTCATGAGCAAAATTATAGCAGGTGTCACACAGTGTTTTTGCACTTCGATAATCATGTGCATATCTGAAAGGTATTAGATTTAAGCAAACCAAATTTCTTTAAATTGCAATGACTATTACAACTATGAGAGCGAAAATTCAATAGTTTGATTTAAGTACATTGCTACTTAATTGGTTTTACCAAAGTCGCAAGTTTTAAGTCCATGGAAACAAAAAATAAATATTGGATATCATTTTTTCAATGAAGCTTTCTTTCAAACCCCTACAATGAGTGATTAGTAAGGGGTAATATACTTGAGAAACAGTGCTCCAACTATAAATTGGAAGTACCAAAAAAATACGGAAAGTGATTTGAACTAGTAAGGCTGCAACCTTTAGCCTGGCCAAACATTAAATACCCTACACTGCAGTATTTTGAAAATTTTTGCTAATATGGGAGGTGTCACGCCCTTTTGTTTGAGTTTGTCTAGTTTTGGCTTAGAGCGTGCATTTATAGTCCTTCGTATTTGAGTGAAATTTAGTTGGATTATCTCAAAAAATTCTTTCAGTATGACATTTTTAAGCTTTTGCTTATATGGGAGGTGCCACGCCTTTTTGTCCGAATTCGCCTTGTTTTTTCGCAGAGCTTTTCCTTATGATTCGTAGTATTTATGGGTTTTTTAGTTGCATTGTCGTGAAAGGTCGCATTTTGAATATATTTTTTTTTTATGGGCGGTAGGCGTGTCCGTTGACCAATTTTACACATTTTCAACTAAGGGCCCTTAAATATGCTACGCTTTTGTGAAAATTTAAAAAATATAAAGCATGAAAGTATGCAATGCCTTGTAAAATTTGTGCGACAAAACATAGCAAAGTGTTCTGAAAGGTAGCATGCTTGAAATTTTACAAAAATGTAGCATATTTTGAGGCTCCACGTTAAACGTGTGACTTGTTTGAAATTTGTCACTATTTCTATAATCAGAGTACTGAAACAGGAAGCAACTTTTAATGCAGAAATTAAAAAATAGTACATGCACTATTTTTGTGAATTTTTTTTTTCGCCAAACAAAATAGTTTTTCATACAAATTTTGTGTTATTGGTTAAAAAAAAAAAATGTTAGCGCCATTAAAGTCCATGTCAGAGTCAAAATATTTTCTTTTCAAAAGTCTTACAATTTGACGAATCACAAATTTCAGAGGTTAAAAAAAAATTTTTTTTTTTGGTATGGTGGTTGAACTACTTTACTGGTCGAACATTTTTATATCAATACAAAAATCATATTCAAATCAATAAAATTATTTACTCAAATTAAAATACAACCCAAAATCAGACTCACCATATTTGTGCCAATTTCTCAAAATGGAATTTCTACCTTCATTTATTCAGATAAATAATAGAAATTTAAATTTTTAAAAATTCGCCCATACAGGTAGATGGAGTGCAAACAATCATAAATCAATAAAAGAAATATTTATTTACATTGCAAATTGTAGAAATGTGGAAAACATCAATCAAATAAAGAAATTGCTGCCTCTTCATATTGTTGCTTTTGATTGATATGTTAATTTCCGAAGAAGATAACTTGAAAAACAAACAAAAAACGAAAAAATGCTTAGGTTAGTTAGATAGGCATTAAAAAAAAACACTAAAAATATTAAAATGAAATTTGAAATGCTTTACTTTCTTCTTTACACGTGATGTTTCATCTATTCAAAATTGTAATTTATTGATTTTCTTTAGAAATTGTTGCAAATCATGTCATCAATGTAACTGCACATGCAACTTCAGTGTCATAAATTATTCTAGAAATTGTGCTTGGCAACTCTGCTGTTGAAAACATGGCACAGGGTAACGCCTGTAATTTGATGTTGTCAACGTGTGCGACAAAAATCACTCATTAATTCATGTCCGCTAAAGGGCGCGCGCTCACAGACACATGTGAATGCATCATCGACAGTGTTCATCTGTAGTGTTTTTGCTTGTGTGTATCAGTTGAGATGTTCATGGGCGCGCCTAATGGGACTGCCGCCTATCCTTTCAACAGTGTGTTGTTGAATATAAGTAGGTTTTTGTTTGTTTTTTTAAATGCAACATTTTGTTTAAGACGTAATTATAGCAAATGATAATGTTGTCAGCATTTCACTTTTTTTTTAAGGAATTCACCAATTGACACACACATCATATTGCAATATGAAATTTTTGGTAGTTTAAAGTTATTTTTGTGGTCCATTAGAAAAATAGCAATCCAGTGCAACAAATTAAGAGAAAACATTTTTACTTTGCAACAATTTTCATTATCGGACTAAAACTGTTGCCACAGATATATAAGTTTCACTCCATTTTACTTCTTCTAAATTGTTTTATGTAGGGGGGATGTGTGTACCTTGGTCCGAGTGTACCTCGGTCCGAGTGCCGGTTGCCACTTAACAGTTGCACGTGTACGATAATGTTCTTCTATCGAATTTTCCACTCATACCGGTGACTCATATAAGTCGACTTCAGACCGTCAAGCTGTATGCGTATATAACTAGCAACGGAAAAAGTGTTTTTTGTGTGTAAAAATTTGTTTTTGGAGTAAGCTACGAAACGTTTTGTGAGAAATTTACTTGAAATATTTCAGTTTTACAACATCAGGAAGCAAGTTTAGTTATTGTTTCAAGCTTTTAGTGTGTTTTAGATGTATTTTCATTAACATGTGTTATGGGTGTTGACAGTTTTTAAAACATGCTGTCTGCGTGTACCTTGGACCTAGCTTATTGACCAGCGAGCCTTTTTCGACGGGCAACCAAGAAGCCATAATCGCCTCTCAATATAATATTATTATTATTATTTACGCAATTAATGTATTTATTTGCAATCATTTTTGTTTAATTAATTGTTTTTTACTAAATGCACTTTTTTGTGTTATAATTTTTGTTTATGATTAATTTTTTTTTATTGAAAAAAATGTTACTTTTGATTACATAATAAATGGTTATTTCATAATTTATTGCCAAAATACAATGTATTCTCTTTTATTTTTAATAGTCCAAGGTACACTTGCATGGTGTACCTTGGACCGTTTGAGATTGCAACGGAAAAAGTAATTTTTCTACTCAATGGTAAGACATAGAAGTATCATTGTTACGTCATTTGATGCTGCAAGCATTGTAGAAATATAACTTAATCAAAAAACTAAAGGAACTTTTTTGGAAAATCCTGCACATTGAAAAAACTGAAAAGCGGACCAAGGTACACACATCTCCCCTACTTTATTGATCAGTAAGTTTATGAGTAGTTCTGAAATGTTTGTTACATTTCTTTAAAATTCATGAACCCATTTATTATTTAAGCTCACTCTGTTTACAACGCAGCTTTTATGGGTGAAACATGGGCCATTGTTGCCGTCTATTTTTATGGATTTTCTTTTTAATTTCTTTAATGGCGTCATTAAGGTATTTACGGCGTGTTCAGTGAGTCGTCGTAAACACACGTGATTAACTAATGACAATTTTTAATGCATTTTCACATTAAATGTAATGAAATTGATTTATAGGTTTATTTATTAACTTAAATATCTATATTTCAATTCAATTTGTGGGAACTGAACCATATCAAATCTGCTTATGTAGCTAAAAGCTAAAGTTTACATGCTTAGTAATTAGGTTACAATTATGTCTTGTTACTTAACTTTACAACTTTTTGGGAAAATAAGCATTGACGTGATATCTTTCCATCGCAATAGCATTTAGGCACAATAGTCTAAAAGTACTATATATGTATGATCAATTTAAGGTTAAACTCACTGCATGCTTTAACATTTTCATAAGATTTTAAGTCGATCATTAATTTAAAAGATTTACTCAACTTCTACCCATTTGAAGATGAGAGCCTTATTTTGTACTTTACAATTTAAGATGTTGTATCTCACAAGATTTATAAGCTATTTCGATGAACCTATTGGTAACTGTATGAGCCAAATATGATTGCCACACATTGGTTAAAAATTTTGTGCAATTAAACTAATGCCACGCCCACTTTTTCGGAAAATATGGTTTTGCACCTTGCTACTTCCTCTTAAATAAAGCAGTGAAACTACCAACAAAAACAAAACATATCGTCACCTCCATACTACAACTAGGTAACTCTTAAATTATCATTCTTGGGATAAGTGGCCTATGATATTATTGATGGTTTTGTGCACAGTCCTGTCCAGAGCTCTCTTAAGAAGCACCATTGCAAAATTATAAGAAAAACAAAATAAAAAAAGTCCTAAAGTTTTTAAAAATCGTAAAATTGTTATCTCAAAACTATAAAATTGGAATTACCTAGTTGTAGTCATGAGGTGACGATATTTTGCTTACATAAAAAGAATTCTATGAGAAAAACGCGTTTCTCTTATTTTAGAAAAGCTCCATAATATTTGCCACATTCAATAACTCAGTAAGTTTTTAGAGTTTTCCAGTAATCATGGTGTTTATATATTCGAAATAATATATATTCTTGGAAAGTTGAAAAAACCAAATTTTTAATCTTATACTATGATCTACCTGTCTATACATAAATAGACAAACTTCGTTCAGTTCCTGTTTCTTTGCCAAAATCTCATAATTTTCACTTGATTTTTTTTTGTAGGAAAGTCTGTAAGGAGGATCAGTGCATAGGGCTTTCTTTTTTTTCAAGTGGGTGGTGCCACGCCCCTTAATTTTAAAAACACTCTATCGGCTAAACCACTGCATCGATTTTGGTGAAATTTTGTGTGAAAATAGGGCTTGCAATAAGGAACGATAGTTTGACCTTTTTTGTTTTAAAGTAGGCGGTGTAACGCCCCTAAATTAAAAACAAAAAAATGCTCTCACGGCTTGACCACTACAACGATTTTTATATAACTTGTTATGGGGTTATGATAAAGGGTGTTTATGATAAATACTATGGATCGATAATAGGACATTTCTGTTTTTAAGTCAGCTTTCCCACGTTTCTAAAGATAAATTGCACAGACATGGTTACTAATGAGAGATGATGAGTTTTAGTATATATAAATAGGTAATAAAATCGGGTCAGTCTCTGTTTGCATTTCTAAATCTCATCATAATCGCTTTTGTTTGTGATACGGAGCAGTGCATAGGTATTTTTTTCAAGTGGGCGGTACCACGCCTCCAAATGGAAAAAACGCCCTTACGGCTAAGCCACTGCATCGATTTTTATGAACTTAGGTATGAAGATAGAGTTAACAATAAAGAACAATAACATAATCGTTATGTTTTAAAGTGGGCGGTGTTACGCCCCTAAATAGGAAAAAAGCTCTCACGGCTAAACCTCTGCATCAATTTTCTTAAAATTTGGTATGGAAATAGGGTTAGCAATAGGATTAATAACATGATCTTTATGTTTTTAAGTCGGCTTTGCCATGCCCCCAAAGAGAAAATGCGCAGACATGGTAACTGATGAGAATGTATTTGCATAAGTCAACAGTTGGGTGATATCTTTAAAGTCAAATCGAAATGGACGAACTTCGACCACAAGGCAAACTTTAGTTCAAAATAAATCTGTGACTTACGCCCAGATTTAAAGCTACGTCACGAAATAGCCTTAAATCATCACATAAGTCTCCTGTGGAGACATAGTTTTAGGACAAATGTTCTCTTTTCCTGTGGAGCATCGGTAGAAGACATTAATGCTGAACGAAAACAACAAACTTATCTCACAGTATAGATATTTTTCGTTTACCGTTTTTATTTTTTATAAAATCATTTCATTCATACGTATAGCAGCACAGTATCAATAAAATCAATAAAATAAAAGCAAAACAAATAAAATTCGCCGCTACTGTTGCCATTGCTCATAACATTAATTGAAAAAATGTTGCATATTTTTGGGAGCTGCATTAATGTTAGAATTTGTTATGGTGAAGTATCTTCTGTTAATTTTTTTAATGAAATTTGTAAATATTTTCTATCTCGAATTTAAGACTAATATGATGATACATCATGATATTTTCTGAGCATATTCAATGAACATAATCCATGTGATTTATATTTGCCGCTCCTAAATTAAGCTGAATTACCTGCGCAAATCATATAAATTTGACTTTAAAATGTCTCTAAATTTATAATTTTTTTCAAATATTCAAGTTTGCTTTTACCCTTATCCACAGACATATTACTTTAAACAGATAATTTACTTTAATAAGTTGATTTAACGCAACGCCACGTAAATAAATCAACCTTTTTCATGTTGTCTTCAACAACAAAATTTCTTATAACACCTGCCATGTGCTACCCATTTTCACTGTCAAATTTATTGCTACGCTTGTCTGTTTTCCTCTCTCCTGGGTTTTCCTTTGCAAAGCACAGCCAGCGAGTCAACCATAACTATGTAAACTTCAAAGCTCGATTTGATGTCTGATAATTTAAAATAACCACGGTGATACGCGTTGAACCTTTTTCAAGGATACTTTCGTAGCTCATACCACTCTACAAATATTGACTATTGGTATATTATGGTTTTGGCAGTGAAAAATGAGGAGAACGAGGAGTAGTAGTTTTTGAGGTTGAATAGCAAAATGTTTCATTGTACTCGTGGCAACTTTTTACCATTTGCTTTTTATGTAAGCAGCTGTGAGTAAAATAAACAATTTAATTTAAAATCATTGGATAAAAGGATGACATTTATGAAATTGTGAGATAAATATTTATAGAGCGAAATAGATACTTTTTTAAAGTAAAGGTAGGGGCATTTCATAGAATTTAAGAAAAGTCAATATGATATGAAACTGTTGCACAAGCAAAAAATGTTATATAAAATAATTAGAAACTTTTAAGGGTATTACCTTTAAGCTGGTCAAACATCAAATACCTTAAACTGCAGTATTTTAAAAAATTTGCTTGTTCCGGGCGGTGTCAAGCCCTTTTGACCAAATTCACTTAGTTTTTTTTCAGATCTTGCATTTATTGTTTTTAGTGTCTGAGTGAAATTTGGTTTGGATTTTGCCTAAAAATGCTTTAAATATAGCATTTGGAAATTTTTGCTCAAATGGGAGGTGCTATGCCCTCTTATCCGAATGCGCTCACTTTTTGCTGAAGTCTACCATCCCTAGTATAGTAAGTTAGGGTAATGTGGACTATGCGGATAATGTGGTGCACCATTTAATTCTGGTTATTTCTGCATATTAAAGCTCGAAAAACTTATTTTTTACGCTCTTCGGCTTTTTTTTTATGCTCCTTACAAGTGTGCAATTCCTTACTATGCTGTGAGGTCAACTTAACTTTTTTTTTAGTACGCTCTGAATAAGTAAATTACTTCCTCAGAACTCTGTTTTTTAAAGTTCAAATAACTCCAATGCATTTGTGGAGCTATCATTAACGAAAAAATGCATAGGCACGTCTGATTTTACATTGCTTTTATATATTAAATGATTATATCAAAAAAGTGATGTATTCGGGTAATGTAGACTACCCCATATTTAAAAACGCTGATTACTATTTCACCTTAAAAAGCTAATTACATGTATGGGATATCATAGTTTGAGCAATATGGTGTGCTATTTTACGTATGATTCGGTATTCCTTATTACTTATTCATTTGCAGTTATAGTCTAAAATGATTCTAGTCAACTTTTAGTCAACAAAAGTTGCGAATAACTGTACTACTTTAGGAAATGAACAGGGTGATCCACATTACCCGACTTTTTTCTTTTTCAGCTATTTTTAGTTACTGTCAATTTATCTGGCCTTACGCTTGAAAATGTTAATATTTTAGTTTAACAATTATCTAATAGTTAAAACAATAGAATAACTAATGATAATTAATTGACCAAACTAACCTACTACCATTACTTTGGTAGAAATTGGCGGAAAAGAAAAAAGGTAACCACATTACCCGAACTTACTCTACTTATGTGTATTTTGGTTGCGTTATCGTAAATAATGTTATATGTTAATGTATTAAATTTTTTTATGGGCAGGCGGCGTGTCCGGTTTCACCGATTTCACTTTTTTTCAATCCCACAAATTAACTTTTACGATGAAAACAGTTTACAAAATTTTGTTGAGCTATTTTGCTTTTGAAAAATATTAAAATGATTTCAATAGACAGACAGCCAGCCAGACAGACATAGCTATATCAGCGCAAGAGATGATGTTGATCAAGAATATATATACTTTTTCATACCTGCCACGCCTCCCTCTCTATGTCACAAACGAAAGAACAAATGAAATATAACCTGAGTGTAGGGTATAAAAAAGGAACAGATTTAGGGATTTTAGAGGAGGTGAGCGCTATAATGTATTCCTCTGCAAATGATGTTCATTTCTATGTAGCACATGCGAATGTATTCGATATTTTGAAATAACATTTTGGTATATTTTGAAAGTGATTTCGAGAAATTTTGTTTTCTTTATTTTTTATTCGTTTTATTTTGATTTCTGAACTTGAAACTGCAATTTACATTTTTGAAATATAATAACAGTGTGATGCACTGTTAAATAACATGCCGGCCGGCTTAATTAGCAGAAAGTTGAAGAGAGCAAGTCTCACGCACAATGGGTAAAATGTGAAGTATGAGTTTCTTTTAAATAACAACTGACGCATATCCTAAATTTCATAATAAATCAAATACAAGCACATACAGTGGGCACTAGATAGTATCACAAAAAAAAGTTTGTCCATATTGAAAGTCTATCGGTTTTGATTTTAAAGAAAAAAACATTTTTTTTTTCGACCTTTAAAAAATAAGCTATTTAATTTTTTCCAATTGCTCCACCATTTGACGTCCGATCATCAAGTATCCTATATCGTTGTAGATGCCTTAATGTGCGCTATTTTTGTTCAAAGAAATATCAAATGTTAAAAAAAGAATATTGCATAGTTTTAGTGGGCGAGTATCCTGTTTTTCATATTATGTATAGAAGTTTAAGATTCGCTATAACTTATTCAGTTTCAACAGTTTGAGGAAACTTTGTAGAGATGATCTCTATGATTTTTTATGGGCTTCAATTTTATGTAGTGTCTTTGATACCTTAGGGTGGTAGAAACTGAGATAATGAGTACAACTAGTCGAAAAAAAAAATCATTTGAGATAAATTACTAATTTGAATGATATATAGCCCACAACGAGACATCTACAACGATATACAATACTTGATGATCGGACCTCAAAAAGAAAAAATTAAACAGCGTATTTTTTAGAGGTCGAAAAAAAATTGTTTTATCAAAACCGATAAGCTTTTAAAATGAGCGGCTTACAGCGAACTTTTTTTTTGTATCGGTATTGATACTATCTAGTGGAAACATCAAAATCAATAACAGAAATAATATAGTCTTTCAGGTAAATTTATTTCAATGCATGATAGCTCTTAAAGTATTGCTCCAAGAGAAAAAGTTAAATGGTTTAGTTTAATGCGTAAGATTATTGCTATAAGATGCCGTGTGCAAAAAAAGGAATTATTTTTATTATTGAAAGTGTGATATTATCATGAATTGGTCTAGAAATTCCTTTTTGAGAATATATTCCCCTTTCGAGAGGAAGCATTTGCAATCGTAAATATTTTTAGAATAGAAATTACATTTTTTTATGAATTTTTTTCTTGAAGGTTAGGAAGAGCGCTCTGACTGCCGCATAAGAACGCCCCTGCCGTGAACTTGAATTTCGTAGTGTTTTGGAAGCGTCACAGAAGCTACAACAATTTGTTTCCTTTGATATTTTTTTTGTAAGAAAATCATGTCTTTTTCATTCTGAGAATTTGTCGATTTTGTCCCAGAGTGCAGCCAATTGTTTGTACCTGCGCATTGTAAGGTGTATGATTTTTTTTTTCCCAATGCTAAAGACAGCACAATACAAATTTAATTGCAGCAACCCCCAACAATTTAACAAAACAAACAAGAGCGTAATATGAATATTCAGAGAGTAAGAAATAGCGAGAGTCAGTAAAATACTCTACAATGCAATGTTAAACAACTTGCTCTCAAACAACCCCAATGTGTTCATAAGGGGGCATTAAGGACTTCTCACTTTCAATGTAAATGTCAAGCGCAGCTTTGCGCTTTGTTGACCCAAAGACAAGCGGGAGGCGCGACATGCAGCAGCATCATTTATCTCAGCATAGATTCCTCGATGTTTATGTATCATATGGCACATAGATGGCGTTTTTCTACAGTAATAGAAAGGATAAAAAAGCTACGCCAATATGATGGTGAGGCTCAGTTCGTTGGAGTATTTCAGCCAGTGCTGATGGTGCTACTACTCGAGCAGTAAAGCAAAAGAAAACAGAAAACTCGAGTTGTGCAGCAGCCTTCCTCAAGTTACAAAGCAAAATATTGCAACTTAAGCGCTAAAGTGTTGTGTACAAAAAAGCAGTTGATTTTCAAAGTGCTTAATTAAAAAAAATGCATAAATTCTAAAATTACACTTAAAGAAATTTCAATTAAAAGCAATTTATTTGTGTAATTTGTCAACTAAATTTTATTTTAACTTAATCTTATCACTAATTGTTGTTTGAATATATTTATGTAAAGTGTTTGCATCCTATGTAAATTCGTGTCATACACTGTGCAAAATTAAGCAATATAAGAAATTGCTGTTTTGTGAAAAATCTTTGACCCCACTTTACACTATACATTAAAGTGCTAAGAAAACAAAAAACTGCTAATTAATAATTAATTTCTTTGTGACCTACCCTAAGCAAATAAATAACTTAAAGTTTTTGACAAACAAACAGTGTCAAAATCACACTTACAACACACTAAATCGCGTGCAATTATTCAATTTAACAAAAAATCATCGTGAGTCAAATCAAATAAATCATCCCACGCTGTCGTAAGCAAATCAACGCATTTAAATTTGAACGTTAAGAAATTCTTTGCGCGCTTAAGCATTGCATTTGTATTAGTGCGCGTGTAAACATGTGTTAGTGCGATGATGATGTGTCTACATTAACCAGCTGACAGCTGACTAGACAACGACGTCTGCATTTTTAGTTGACAACAAACGCGCGGCATCGTCACGCTGATGGTGTACGACCGTCCCAAGTAAAACTTGGGGTAAAAATACGAAAAAATTCCATACCGTGTGTGAAGCTGTGAAGAAGCATCTTGTACTCTTATTCGCTCTCCTCAAATAATAAGTGTAAATACTCTCGTCGTATGTTCCATATGTGTAAACTTTTTATTGTAAATGCAAATATTTGTGCGGTTCAAAAAAATCGTTAAATTGATTTTTTCCTGTGAAATAGGAATCTTTAATGCCAAAATAAATACCAACTGCTTAGTGTAGAAAATGCTAAAGAATATTTGAGCGTATTTTTTGTTTTTTTTTTTATTTTTGGAAAAGGATAATTGACTACTCACTGCTCTCTTTTTTTCGCCTATTTCACATTTGTGTTGTTTCTATGGAAACTCTGTGGAGAAAGAAATAAATGAACAAAACTTATAACATAACTAAAAAGGACTACGATTACGGCAACCTTTAGTGTGTGTGTGTGAGAGCTTTCTTTGGAGGTTTTTGAACTTGACACAGTGGGTAAGTTGTAGTAAAATTGTGAATAAAAGATAAACATTCTTTATATAAATTTATAAAGCTGAAAGTGCTATGTTTTCACATCTTGTTTCATTATTGAATATTCTCTTCAAAAGACTAACAGTAAGTTATAAATTCCTAAGGAATATGAGTTAAATTTTTTGAAACGAACGCAGTACAAACTATTGGGTGTACAACTTAAAAACCGGAATTTTTTAGCGAAATTTGATGCTTTATTGTTGAAAAATGTTACAATATATTTTTTTCGAAGTATTTTCCGTTGGAAGCTACAACATTTCCCCATCTTTCAGGCAATTTATGAATTCCATCCCAAAAAAATTGCTCCGGCTTGGCGGCCAAAAATAAATCGAGCCAATTTTCGATATCTTGAACTTAAGTGAACCATATTCCTGATAGGGCATTCTGCATCGATCGAAACAAATGGTAGTCAGATGGTGCAAGGTCTGGGCTATAAAGCGGGTGAGGCAAAATTTCCCATCCGTTGTTTTCCAGATAATTTTTGACTGGGGCAGCAATATGTGGCCGAGCGTTATCGTGGTGGAAAATGATTGACTCGTGTTTGGTCGCATACGTTGGCCGCTCTGCCTGGATTTTCTGCTTCAATCGGATCAATTGTTGACGATAGAGTTGAGCATTAATGGTTTGGCCACCTGGCAACAGCTCATAATGGATCACACCTAGCTGGTCCCACCAAATACAGAGCATTACCTTCGAAGCGTGAATATTTGGCTTCGGCTGTGATGGGCCGGCCTCACCTTTCTTGACATACGTTGTTTTGCGCTTGGGATTATCGTAATGGATCCATTTCTCATCGCCAGTGACAAAACGATGCAAAAAACCCTTCCTTTTGTGGCGTTCAAGCAGCATTGTGGACATCAAAAATTGGCGTTCGACGTCCCTTGGCTTCAACTCGTATGGCACCCAATTTCCCATCTTTTGAAAAATTCCCAAGGCTTTCAAACGTCTGGAAATTGTTGCTCGATCAACTTCTAATGGTTCTGCAAGTTCTTCTTGCTTTTGACATGAATCTTGATCGAGTAATGACTCCAATTCTTCATCCTCAAACTTTTTCGGCTGACCAGGACGTATTTTGCCTTCGACATCAAAATCACCACTTTAAAACCGTCGAAACCACTCACGACAGCTTGGTTCAACTGGAGCATAGTCCCCATAAACTTCTACAAGCAAACTATGACTTTCCGCAGCAGTTTTCTTTGCAAAAAAATGACCCAACAGAACCTCCCGCAAATGCTGTCTTTTTCTCCAATTTTCGAAGTTATTCATCGTGAAAAATAATAATGATGCACACAAGATAAAATTGTTTTGTTGATTGATTTTGACAGCTGTCAAATGTACCTTCAAAATGACATATATATAAAGTTCGAGCTTTTACGATATATGTTAGTACGGACATCCACCGTCAAATTCCGGTTTTTAAGTTGTACACCCAATAACAGAATTATTTATTGCCTTATATTTTTTTTTAAAAAATTTTAATTTTTTTCTAAGTTATAAGCATGTGATTTTTTAAATACGTCTTTCTTTAAATTGCAATTTCTCCTTAAATATTGAATGAAAATTTATGAAATTTTTGTAGTAGGACTAAAAATTATTAAAAATTTATGTAAAATAAACTACTTTTTCATAAAAATTTTTAAAATTTCTTATAAATAATGCACTTTTTAATAAACAAATAGATATTGAAGCAATACCTACCCATAAAAAAAACCAAATTTTTACACAGAATTGTTCTTTAAAATTTGCACAAAATTCATAAGGAAAAAAAATTGGAGGAATTTTTCATAAATAAAAAAGTTACGCGTACTTAAAGCCGCTGCTAGGAGCCTTGACTATGCGATTCACACATTTACGCTCGCTGAGCGTTTTAACGTGCATTCTAATTTCTGCATAAATCATGATTTATTATTTTGAAATGGCATGCAGCGGTGAATGTAGGACTCAGGAAACTTCCTTAAGGTACGCCTGTTTTGATTGGGTAGTCCTCTGTAATAAATTTTTTGTACTTTACTTGAAATAATCGACTTTTGATACAGTTGATTTTAAAATTTGGCATCCTATTTTCTTTCCCTTTTTTGGAGTAAAATTTATGAGCTCAAAAGTCTGTTAAAATCCATTCCTACATTCTGGACCAGGGGTGTCAGCGTATAACAAAAGTGAGCCAATTTTGGCTCGACCAACAATATCAATATTTCTGTACAACATTTACAGAAGTAATTTTTGTTGTTTTTTTTTTTCACGCTCGTCAAAATTTTGCGTTTTTGTTGCTTTTTTTGCGTACACACAAAATCAAACTCAAACCAACATAAAACAACAACAACGACTTCGTCGCATCAAAAACAAAAACAACAAACAATATGGGTATTAACGTTCAATGTAAATATTTCCATCTTGAGAAATTGCAGAATTAGTGCAAAATTTTCGGCAATGCGTTTGTTGTTTTTATAAATGTAAACTTTCGCAAACCGCACTTCCGCAACGACGCAAGAGCATGGCGCATCAACACGTGAATACCCCTACTTTTTGTGTGTGTCTTAGTCCTTAGAAATTTTGACAATTGTTGAAATATTGTTGTTGTTGTAATTGAGGCATGAAAAAACAACAAAAAATTGTTTTTGTAATTTGATTTCGAAGTTGTTGTAAAAGCGAAAATTTTGCGCTGACTGCGCTGCATGCGCTTGGCTCAGTGATTTGAAAACGCTGACATCCTTGTTCTGGACAATTAAGAAAAACTATGTGAAAGCAAGAAAATGATTTCGAGTTTGGAACCATATCTCTTAAAATTGGTACACCCTTTACGGTTGTCACCTTTAGTGATCACATTTTTCTTGAAAAGACCATGGGGTCACATAGGACCCTAAGCAAACATCACTGTTTTAATTAAAATTAGTATCAAGGAGTACTCGAATGCTATTGAATGCTCTAGAGAGTTGTTCAGTTAAGTCTTGGCTAAACTTTTGTTTTAATTGTTTGGCAAAATACAGAACGGTTTTGTAGCTATGACCAAAAATGGTACAATTTTTCGATATTTTTGTGATTTTAAGGCCCAAAGCCCAATTTTTTTGAGTGAGTTTTTTGTTAGATATACTATCTTTAGATAGATATACTATTGATGATAGAAAAACAAAATCTCAAACGGTTTACGACTTATAGCCGTGGCAACTTTGAAAAGCAGTTTTAAAGCAATTCTTATAGTACCATAAAATTCGACCTGGAGCCAAACGAGCGGAACATAAATAGGGTTTTACTAGTAACATCATGTACTTTTCGAATTTTTTTTGCTGCACTGTGTAATATGACTAGAAAACTTAATCCGAAGTTAATTTTTCGATATCTACAATGGTCTAGGCTTCGGTCTCAAGGAGTTAAAGAAGTATGGACTGTAGGCTAAAATCTAAAAAGAAAACATTCCCTAAAAACGAAATCGAGAATGTTTTTCAAAAAGGTATCGCAAAGAATAAGATGGAGACGTTTCTTTTCAGACCCATATTCCCCTAGGTGTAACAGGAACAATACAATACATATGTATATAATTTTTCATAAGAAAACCGAAAATCATAAATTTCTTTAAAATTCAGATAATGGCTTAATCTCATGGTCTATTGGTGTTAAAACGTTTACGGCTTCATTTTGCATCCACTGAGATCAAATGTTAAGGGGGCGCAAAAAACACGACGGGTACGCAATTTCATTGCAAAATTTTTCACAGTTTTTTGGTTCTTTTTTGTTTGCTTTCTTGCTAATAATTTCCGCTTAATTTGATTTTGATTTTTTACTTCCACGTAACAGAAAAGAAGAACAACTGAGCGACAGACAGACAACAGGACACACACACACACACTCACAAAATTACATTTTTCTTTCCTCCATCACAGTAAATTAAATTTTTCTAACCAGCAATACAAACCTGGGAATATCCATAAAGGATTTTTTATGGCGTTTCATGTGTATGTGGATGTACATTTTTATGTATGTGAATTTGAGATAAAAAATTGTGTGGAAAGTATAAAACATAACAGTAAATGCGCTAAAAACTGCCAGGCTCGGAGCGAAATAAAAATAAAATTTTTTTTTTCTTTGCGAAACGCCTACAGGCAAAAATAATGAACCATGGCGAATCGCTATAACTCAACGCCATGGTGGATACAAATGCAGATGGCTCTCTGGCATGAGTTACTGCAAATTGGTACTGTGGGTAGAAAAACATTAGATGTGGATTATGTGAATAAATGATTTTTAGTGTGTCAATTATGAATACTAAATCGCGAATGATTCTGTGGGAAAAAAGCGCAAATTATTTAGAATGATTCTTTTATCTTATAATTTTTATACTCGCTGAAAATGCATAATTGAAATAAGTCTTAGCAGCGGAACTTGAATTGGTTCAAAAATTTGGAAGGAAGGTTCAAAAATAATCAAAATTTCTCTGCTAAAACAATATACTTCAGAATGTAAGAACAAAATTATAAAATTGTATTTTATGATTTCTAGATTTTTCTTCTTGGCAAAATATTTTCCGATTAAGGAGAACTTATACTTGAGCCGTAGTTCTGTGAAAGAAAAAGAAGAGGTATTGTCACTTTTGCGACATATATTTTTCCAAACTACGCTATTATACACTTTTATAATCTTTCGGAGCTAATTACCAACTTTTTTCTTCTTGTAAATATCTTAACCATATGATTCATTAAAAATAATACTCATATGCAAGTAAAAACATTGGTAGAACGTCATGAATGTCACAGTCTCAAGAAGTCTGTTCAATTTTCAAAAAGATAACAATGTAAAGAAATTATAAAATACCGTACCATTGACCATAAAATTTCTGTTCGGTAGCAGAAAAAAAAAGCGTTTTGGTTATTGAATACTTGTCATGAGTGTCACGTCATAAAAACAGCATTAACATAAATGAGATATGCTAAAACTGTGAAACTTTCATTGTTTTCACATGAGCATAGTTTTATATTGTAAATGCTAGATGACCGGGACCGACTTCGTTCACCCTTTCCTGATGCCCTGAATGTTTATATTTATATATGTACCTATTCTCATTCATCTCTGTCAAACAGCCTCAGAATGTTATTTTTTTATATTGCTGTGTTGAACATTTTTCCAGCGGATGTTAATACCCCGGGCGAAGCCGATGGAATTTCAAATTAGAGTCTTGAAATCTCACCCAATAACTTTTTTTTGAAAATAAAAACTCATGCAAATCGGATATGGGACTTTCCGGGAATACGGACGAAGCCGTATGAACGAAATAAAAATATCATGCAAATCGGACAAATGGTTCTTGAGGTATGGAGACACAGACAGACGTCATATTTTATATAATTGTATGGTATGATTTGATAATAACTTTTTCAAGCAAAAACACAAAAAAAAAAAAAAAAAACAAAAGTCTCTTCGTGTTGTAGTCAAGAATATTATGTATATTATTTAGAGAAAAAAATATTTTTGTATAAGGCTGTGGTACGACTTGTTCTATGACGACTGTCTTGTCAGATGATTTTGGATACACTGAACATATTAACATACAAAGACCACCTTTTGTAAGATTTCAAATCAGCAGAATAACAACCGGCTGTGAGAAACCATTTACGAATGTGTATTGAACAGCTTGAAGCCATCAAGAAACAATGGCTTAAATAAACAACTTTTAGTTGGTACCAAAATATTGCGGAGTTCATACTTCAATGGATCTTAGCTTCTCCCGAATATTACCTCTGTTTGGTCAGGTAACAAAATTTATAGCTTTCACTATTAGTTCAATTCGAAAGAATTACCTTTTGAAGATATGCATACGACACCTGCAGACGAGTTGGTAATAACTTTCTCTGGGTGAACTGCAATCATGAGCTGCACCAGAGGTGGTTGACGTGGTGGTAAGGACACTGTTGAGTGTGCTGCTTATGCTGTTGATAGTACTAGTGTAGTAACTTAGCAAAGCCTCTTCCATATACTTAGCCACTACTGGTGTGCTGTTCTCGGGCATCGAAGTGAAAAAATCTGTTTCTATGGGAAGACTTTTGCTTTGGAGCAATATTCCAAAAACAGAAATAGCACGACTTCTTTCTAATTTTACTTTAATTTTATTTAATATAAATTGATAAAAACGATATAAAAAATGTGAAAATTTAACAATTCATATTTTATGGCCCCTATTGCGGTTGTCGATTTGCGATAAAATCGATTGTTTCTACTAGCTCTATCTTTGAAACCTCTGCACCGATTTGAATAAAGTTTTCGCCATTTGATTGCAAATGACTTTAAATGACATGTAAGATATAAATCAGTGGAATCGGTGATGTAGTTTCAAAGATAGGGCTAGAAGAAAAAATCGATGGCCATCGATTTTATCGCAAATCGACAACCGCAATAGGGGCCTATGTTTCTTGCTGCGTGGTCGATTTTCAACGAGTAAAGTTTTTCCCAATAGTATTTTATATTTTTTGTATATTTTTGACTTGAACTTTAGACTCGCTAAAACGTCAAACTAAAAATTGTGCTGAGCAATTTTCAGCCATTCATGATGTATACGAGTGAGCGAGACGGCAATACTTGCTAGTACTAAAAAGCGATATACATACTTTTTTCAAGTTTTGATGGTTGGCTGATGGATGCTGCCGATCATCGAGTAATTACAATTAAGTTTGGGGATTTAGAGCTTACGCATTTCCTCGCGTAAACAACCTCCAAGTGTATGGAGAAAAGAAGCTTACACCTGAATGTAAACGACCAACCCGCAACTAAAAATGAATCTCCGCGATAAAATCAGTGATATCATATCTGCAACTTATGGAAAAACTTATGGCAAATCTATATATAAATAGGCAAACGAAATCGGTTCAGTCCCTGTTTCTATACCTAAATCTCAACCGATTTGCTTGATTTTTTTTTGTTGGAAAGGTTGTAAGGAGGAACAGTGCATAGGACTATATTTTTTTAAAGTGGGCGGTGCCACGCCCCTAAATGAAAAAAACGCTCTCACAGCTAAACAGCTGCATCGATTTTAACGAAATTTGGTATGGAGATAGGGTTAGCACTAAAGAACGATAATATGATCATTATATTTTTCAGTGGGCAGTGCCACGCCCCTAAATGGAAAAAATGCTCCTACGGTTAAACCGCTGCATTGATTTCAACGATATTTGGTATGGAGATAGGGTTTGCACTAAGGAACGATAATATGATCATTATGTTTTTCAGTGGGCGGTGCCACGCCCCTAAATGAAAAAAACGCTCTCACAGCTAAACCGCTGCATCGATTTTAACGAAATTTGGTATGGAGATAGGGTTAGCACTAAAGAACGATAACGTGACCATTATGATTTCAGTGGGCGGTGCCACGCCCCTAAATGAAAATAACGCTCTCACGGTGAAACTTCTGCATACGATTCTTATGAAATTTGGTATAGATATAGAAAGATATTAAAAAATGATTGCTCTTGAGTAGGAGTTACACGCCTCTGAATGGAAAGCACGATATTGCCACTAAGCTGCTGCACCGATGCAGATCCGAATCCTAAGGAAGAATATTAAAAGCTTTTTGTGAAAGGTATAAAAACTTTTTTCTTTATTTTATGGTCAAGTCGAAATGGTCGAATTTTGGCCACAAGGCGAACTCTAGTATATCTAAAAGAGCAAAACTGAAAATACCCATCATTGAAAAAATTTATCTTTCATAAGAAAATAAGCTAAAATTATAAATGTGTAACAAATTCAAAAGCTCTTGTAAGTATTTCGTGATACATTTCTAATTTAAATTGTATCCACAACAGAATTATTTCAACCATAAATGATTATCCCTTTTAAGGATGACTGGTTGCATAAAGTTAACTTCATTCGTCCAGTCAGTCAGTTTATGACAGTTGTATGAATTTCCTTATGTATTATCTCATTGTGTATTCATAAATCAATCACAGAGAGAGATTTCAATCGTCATTGATTGGCTTTTGTGTAGGGTCGCGCTCTGCAAATCCATCATAAACATAAATGTTATATAATGTACCAAGTTTTATGTAACAATTTTCTTAACAAAAACAACAAAAGTGACAACAACAAACAAATGAAATGCTAAAATTAGATTCCGATTAAAAACTTTTTCATTGATTTTCCACGCGTGCATGCCATCCCTCCATTACAACGCCACGTGAATGTAAACTATCCATATCCGGCATATTCCAATTAAATGCTCACGTTCGTAAGTAATTTCGGAAGCGGAAACAGCGCCAACACCAACGCAATGTAGAATTAAGTGCAGTTGACATGACCGCCATTTTTTTTTTGCTTTTGCTTTTTCCTCCCGCTTAACGCAGACGCTTAACTACGCGACGCGACGTTGGTAAATACGTTACCCCATTTAGTGGTGTGGCAGGTTAAAGCTTGTGACCCTCAAAATGAAAATGTTGGAAGGAAAAAAAATAATAAATTGCAAAAACCACATCGACGACTCATTTACTCACGCTGTGACACCTTTCAATTTCAAGCACATCCTCGTTATGTAAACAACGTAACATCAAGTTAAGCTACGTAGTGTGACGTTATTGAGGGAAGAATGAAAAAAAAGCAAACTACAAGAAAATGTGAAAAACTATAGATAAAAATTTACTTCAAGGCCAACAATGTAATCTCTGCGCCGAGGTGTCACGTAAAATAAAACGTAAAAACCTACGCTTATGGTGGCGTTATTTAGCCATTTTAAGCGTTCTTTTTTTTTAATTTTATGTAGTTTTTTTGTATTTGTATATGTGTTTTTTTTTTTTTTGCTGAATTTTCATTAATGAAAAAACTGTGTTCCCCTCTATTCATTCGTTTTACACATTCAATGCACGCTTACGTTTTATTACGTTATGACGTAATTGAATAATACTCGCTTGTTTTTCCACGTTTTAAGTGTTGTGTGTTTTGTTGTTGTTGTTGTTCATAGTTTTGTTGCATTTATTGTTCCATGTGCTTGTTATTACTTTTGTTTGCATTGTTCGCCATATATCCGACAACCTTCAGGGTGTTGTCCTTACGTCCTATACGTGCCTTCAATACATAGTAAGCGCTGTATGCCGTTTGCATTGTTTATATTCCCATCAAAATGTCGGGGGTTTTTTTGTTGTTTCGATGTAGTTATTTTGTAAAAATATTTTAGGTGAAAAAATATTTAATAAAAGAATTTCTTTTATTCTTATTTTTTTTTTAAACGCAACTCTAAGATTTTAATTTCACGATTTTTGCAATTTTATTCACAAATCTTTTATAAATATTTTGAGCAATTTTGACATACGTATATTACACCGGGTCGAAATTTAGATTTATCCCGAAACCGACTCAAAAGTTAGAGGGACTCTTATCGATATCTGCATAATTTTTTTTTATTTTGGCTAAAAAACATGTTTTTTGGTCATAATACCCAAGATTTCTTTTAAAATAAAGATTATGTTCTTACAAAAATTTGGCGTTTAATTTTTTTTTTCGGGTAATTGATAATATTCGGATCCAAAGGTTGATTTTTCACATTTTTCAATAAAGAGGTCGGAAAAACGATTTTTTACTCAAAAGAAAGGGAACTTACGAAAAAAGTATATAAAGTAAAAAATATTCAGAACTGTCCAAAAAATACGTGTGAATTTTTTTCAGAATTTTTTGAGGTATTTTATATTAGCTGCGTTCCAATGGTAGCAGATCTGATCCAGATCAGATCCATTTTCAAGCAAAACAAAAACAAATTCAGAGCCAGCTCAGATCTTTGTTCCATTTTCTGGATCCATGGATGCGTTCGAAAATCTTTTTTGGATCAATGGAAGTGTTCAGAAAATTATGGGTTTATTTGGCAGCACTGGTTTATTTTTTGACGCTTTGAAATCTGGTTTCAAAAAGTTATTGAAAATTTTAACATTTCAATTAAAAAAGAACTTGACTAAAGAAAAATCACTCGATATATAAAATTTAAATGAGAAAAACTTCATAGCATGACCATTCTTAAAAAATAATGTAAATATGGTTTTTAAGACTCTCTCTTACTTTTGAGTTGGTTTCGTTGGTCTACTGTTTGGCATTCGGAAAGAAAGACTTGCACTTTTTTGAGAAAAAAAATTTTTTCACGATGATATATAACCTCAAATAGAGACGGAAAATAGAGTATTTTTGCACTTTTAGGTTAAGAAACTAAAAACACCTGACGTGATAGACCAACTCTAAGGACGGATTCAAATCAAATGAAATGCTCCCTCTTATTCAAAATATATTTTCAAGTCGAGCTCTGTAATTTATGCGGATTTCAATAGAGCTATCTAGTGAAGAGCAAAATTAGTTTTGATCTTGCGACTTGTTCTAAGTCCTGCTAATTTTGCGTGACCAAGACCAAGACCAAGATGCTGATATTTTTGCAAGACCAAGATCAAGACTACTATTGCAAGACCATGACCAAGACTACTATGGCCTTGGTCTTGGTCTTGCTCACGATAATTGTCAACACCAAGACTGCTTTTCAATCTTGCTAATTTATAGTTAAAAGCTGTTTCACGCCCGTTTTGATGGTAAAATCATCTCTCGATTTGAATTTTGGTATCTTAAAAACCCAACTGCTTTGGAAATTTTTTCAAGACCAAGACTTAATGAGCAAGATCAAGACCAAGACCAAGACTGAATATCAAAACCAAGACCAAGACCAAGACTCAATGTGAAAGAACAAGACCAAGACTACTATGGTCATGGTTTACTCATCACTATAGCTATCATAGCTTCAATAAATGTTCATGCAAGACTGTTAGTTTGCTAGCCATACTAATTAATGCCTAGACATGCTTCGTTTTCTCGATAAGTTACACGACGATCTTTTCTAATTAGTTTTCGCACAGCATCGACGTTTTCTGTCGCTACAGCTATTTTTGGACGACCTTTGGGTGGGTCATACTTAAGTAAAGTACGTCCGCGCTTGAACTCTTTTGAACACTTATATACTCAGGTTTCGGATGGTCCTTTGTCGCCAAAATCCTTTTCTAGTTGATTGATACACCCTTTTTATAGATAAACCCACTCAAAAATCGTCAAAAATCATCGAATTGAAACTTTCGCGAGATAATTCCATTTCCATAAAACAAAATGCTACAATGCGAACTGAAAGATGAGGTCTGAAGAAATTCACCCTATGAAACGTCAACCTTTTTGACTTTCATCGAAAAACACTAGGGGTTTAAGATTCCCGAAACTTAAAAGACAACCCTTGTATTTTACTTGTGTAATTTTATGTTATAATCATTAGGAGTCCGTATGCTCACTTTTGTAAGAATCAATTTCATAGAATAAAGTTCTACTTAATTATATCAAACGCTGAAGAGCCGTAGCAGTTTATTGCTTACAAAGCAATAAACTCAAGTTAACAATTTTATTCCAGCAGCAATTTGCTTCTAGTTTTTGCTCTGGCTTTTAAAGCTAATTTCCAGCAAAACAATAAAACATTTGCACACATTTAAAGTAATGGTAGTAAATGGCACAAAGGCAGAAGAAGCAGAAGAAAAACCCTTAACAAGAAAAAGTTAAGAACAGGGACTATAGTAGCAAGTACAGCAACAATAACAACAACTACAACAGTAGAAAAAATACAATAAACAAAGGTTGCTACTTGATAAATGCAGTGCAGTTAATGCTCTTGAAACGCCTGTCGCCACAATGATAAAGAAAAAGGACACCAAACAATGCGAAAAAAAAGAAAGCACCAAGAAAAAACGTCAGTAAAAGAGTTGCTTTAATAAATTGCAAACAGTTCAAATTAAAAGAAAGAAAAAACCAAAAGACTCCACATAAAAAAGGAAAACCTGCAGTGTTAGAAAATGATTCCAAGAAAAATTGTAACACAACATGGTAAAACACAACATCACCACCAGCATCTTTGTCTGTAGTAGAACGGAAACGGAATTGGGAAAAGTGTATTTTATTTTTGTGCACTTCCGCTATTGTCTCAAAAGTTCTTTTTTTTCTTCTGTTCTGTTTCCTTTGTTTTTTGAGTAAAAGAGAAGTGAAAGTGAAAGGAAATTTTATTGTGCGATACAAAGGGCTTTAAGTATTTTTCTTTACAGAATATGCCGGTAATTTCATTGTTTTGGCTGTGCTTAAAGAGGTCGTTCCTTGGAAAGGAAAGAGTTAAAAGTAAAATTTAATCTTTTTGTAATTTCCGAAATTGCTTAAAATTCAAAGTATTGCATTATTTGAGTAAAATATGAGAACCTTATGATGTCACGCAATTACCTTCTCCAGCTTTCAAGCGTCCATACGAAGTTGGACGAGCTGAATATCTGTTATGTTAATAATAACAATGTAATTTGAGATAGCACGGATATTAAATACAAAGATAAGTCTATATTTAATTTTAACAGTGGTAATCACCCTATATTACTTTATAGAAATTGTTGTCAAATTCAAACAGTCTGTTATCTCTTATATATTACTAAGTTTTAGGTATCAAGTTTATTTGATCATGCAAATACCAATGGGCACAAGAAAAAAGCGAAGAAATATTGAAACTCTAAAGTTTGAGAAATCTATGTCTATGTTCAATTTTAAATTTAACGACATGGAAAGATATCAAAACTTTTGCCGAATAAGGAATATCTCTCCTAAGGAATTGCTAGTGCTTATTCGCGTCTTTCGTTATGAATACATGGAAAATACTCTGAAACATATATATTTATTCTGAGAAGAGAGTATGTTTCCCTCACAGAAGTATATTCGATTGAACGTTAACAAATTTCGGTAAATGTTAATATGCTTTTAATTGGACATTGAAATATTGTTGATTGGTACAAAAATGATGGTTACCGGACATAATCCCAACGAAATGGGGATTATATCCGAAAATTTAGCTAGCAAACTAGGTGTTGGATATATTATAGACTGATCAGCGGCTGATGTCCGCCACGGAAACGGTATTGGAATTTTTGGGAGTTGTAAATCCTTAGCTGCTTCTGTTGTCAATAACAAAATATCGTTATGGGGACTATGTCCGTTTTTTCCTGGGGATTATGTCCGAAACACTTGCGGACATAATTCCCATCGAAAAAATGGGGATTATGTCCGAATAAGTTGCGGACATAATCCCCATATCGTGAATGGGGATTATGTCCGTGGGGATTATGTCACGGCACCAATGCCGGTTACCGGACATAATCCCAACGGACATAAGCCCCATTTCGTAAATGGGGACTATGTCCGAAAATTTTTCGGTCATAAACCCCATTTTGGCCATGGGGGTTATGTCCGCAAATTTTTCGGACATAATCCCAATGGGGGTTATGTCCGAAAAATTTAATTAAGATTGAACAAAATTTTTGCAATAATCCATTTAAAAAATTTATATAGTGTTGGATGTTATGGACTGATCCGCGGCCGAAGGCCGCCGCGAAGCCGGTGTTGGATTTTTGGGAGTTTTAAATCCTGAGCTGCGGCCGCAGGCCGCCCACTTACCCCTACTCTTATGAAAAATTACTGTGGCTAGCAAACTAGGTGTTGGATATATTAAAGACTGATTCGCGGCCGTTATGGGGACTATGTCCGTTTTTTCCTGGGGATTATGTCCGAAACACTTGCGGACATAATCCCCATTCACGATATGGGGATTATGTCCGCAAGTAATTCGGACATAATCCCCATATCGTGAATGGGGATTATGTCCGTGGGGATTATGTCACGGCACCTGCTGGAATAAGTTCGAACGTCACACAGACAAGATTTTTTTATTTTTAATTTATTTTTTTTAAATGTCTTTTTTTATTTTTTTGCAACTGGCGGGTGCATTCAAATTTCAGAGAAGAGTTCTTTTTTGTTTATAACATATATTATATTTGATAATGTCGCCGCGATCCTAGCAAATATTGCCATGTTAGTTCCTAATTAATAAAAAGATTAATAATAATAAAGTTGTAAATAAAAAATAATAAAGGTTTTTAGATTCAAACATATGTTTGGTAATTATTAACAATTATCCGATTGAACCATTAAAATTGCTTAAATATGCCACTAATCAAATAATATTCAATTCGCCTATATCAAATACATTATTACCAAACTTTGATGTATAAAATCATACTGTCTTCTCGGTGTACACTCTCTTTAAAAGAGTATTAAGGATACTATACAGGTTGTATTGCATAAGGTTACGAAAGATTCTGGAATGTGATAGGGGAAGCCTAGACTAAAGCAAACTTGCACTTGGGGGGTCTGAAATGTTACCCTGAGGAGTTATAGGGTTTAAACTGATTTCTGAATTGTTTTACAAAAAATATTTTCTTTGGTCAATCTAGTCACCCAGAAAACTTTTTTTGCAGAAGTATGTATTCTCCTTAAACTCCTAAGAGGAGCATAGGGCTAATATGAGACGTTTGTTGCAATCCCTTGCGATGACTTTGATCTCTTGCCACGACTTTCCCAATTCTTGAATTTCCTTTTCCAGTGACCTTTTCCAGTTGGTTTTGGGTCTACCACGTCCTTTGTTGCAGAAGGCTTTAAGTTAATTATATGAGCTTTTTAAAGATGAATTTGGTTTGTAGGGCTTAAAAAGATTTCGCAAAGTTCTTTACCTTTGAAGTTGATATTTTAAATGTTTTTTCCATTTTTTTCTATTTATGTTAGCTAAAAGTTTCTCATAAAAAGTTTTCTCTAAAACGCTAGTATATAATTTTTTTTTCGAAAAGAAGTCAAAAAAACAGTTTTTACCCTATAACTCCTCAGGGGTACATTTCAGACCTCCCTTGGTTTAATTTTTTTTTTTAGTATAGGCCTTCTCTATCACCTACCAGAAGCTTAGTAACCTTGTGAAATACACCCTATATAATAAGCTATTGATAGTTTAGGTCAAAATATCATTGAAACCATGAAAACCTCTAGAATCAAATTTAGTGCGATTGAGAATATTGTGCAGAATACGGGTTTTATTTATTTAACACATCGGAACACATTCAAAACTGGAACTGGGTATTCGATTGATGACGTATGAAGTCATTTTGTATGTGAAATTGGTGGGAGGCAAAATTTTTTCTTTAAATATCGATGTTTTTTTTTCTGATAATGTATGTAATGTAATAACTGCCACTGTATAGTATCCCATGATATATTCTTTTTTCACCTTAGGGCTTTGTCTCATACAAACAATGCAGCGTTTTTTAAGTCACTCTGTATCCAATCGAATCGGGAAGTGAACGATCATAATATCAGGCTTTGCTTGAGGTCTGATCGCGCTGTTCAAATCAGATGTTTAAATGGGACGACGAGTCGCAAGGTACTTCTTTTTTTGCTGAAATCCAAAGTCCTAAATCTCTTGAGTAAAACGACAAGCATCGTAAAAACGAAACCTCGGTATACCTTGTTTTTTTTTTTTTTTTTTTGGGTAAAATGGATTAATAGATAGTTTTTGAAGACATTCTAAGGAAATCAAACAGAAACTAAAATAGTTATTTTTGATTAATTTTTCAATGATGATTTAAAAAGCGCTCTCAAAACTGTTATGTCTCGTATGGTCTTCAAGGAGTGTAAAATTCAAAGCAAATTGAAATGAATACAGATCCATACCAAAATTGGTATAAAATCTATGCTTGTTCATATAAAATGTATATTGATAAGGTATTAACACAATTCAAACTATTTCGGTTTAAATTTGATAGTATCACTATATAAAAATCTTTTATACTTTTTTTGTATAAAATGTATATAAAAGTTTATATGAAAGTATTTTAAACCATTATATATAAAATTCCATAATAAAAAAATATCATTCAACTTACATACAATAATTACATTTCCAATTGCATATTTCCTTAAAGCATACTAGCTTGGCTATGACTATAATTGCATCGCATATCTAACACAAAATAAAATTTACTTAGGTACTAAATCTTACTATAATGCAAAGATATTTAAAAAAACCTAATGTGAAATTTCCTTTGTGTTGGTTAAGTCTTTTTGGTGGTTAGGGGGGCTCCATATATTTTTACTTAAATTTTGTAAAAGTGGTATATAATAGTTTATTTAAAAAATCCGAAAGGAACATCCTTATCAAAGTTTTAATCTTCTCCAATTTAAATGTTTGATATTTTTCATTCTCCTTTATCTTTCCAAAGCACTTATGAAACTTTTCGCTGTCATCTGGCATCAACTTTTAATTTACGACCATTTGCAATTAGCAAAAACATTTCGAAAATTTCTTGTCATCTCTAACTTGTGATATTTAGAGTCTCAAGTGGGTGTGGCAGTATGGCATCCATGCAATTTATGTAGTTTGTTTGTTAGTTTTGCTGACATTCAGAATATTTATGTCAAGTTCACGTACTATGAATTTGATTTATTTACCAGTCAGTGTTCATGTTAAGGCACCACCACCACCAACAACAATAAACCCATTAAACACCCAAATTTATGGCAGTGAAAAAAAAAATTTTAAAACTCAAACTTTTCTTCATTTTCATTCTTTTCTCTTTTATCAACAAAAAATGTGAATAGCGCAGGCAGCGTGAAAAACAAAAATGAAAATTTTACTTCAGTTAATTTCCGTTTCAAAAATTCAAAAGTCATGACAGCCATAATTAACTTACGAGAGTAGCCGAGTCGAGAGTTTTTTCTCTTTATCATTGCGCTGCAAAAATTTTATGAACAGTCAGCAGGGCTTTACAACTGCTGCTACTACTATTACTACTACTATTACTGTTGTTGTTGTTGTACGGTAGCTCTTTTGTCACTGCTGCTTCTGTTGATCACTCTATGAAATGTTGAGATTTTTATGATTCATAATTTTTGCTGAGTTGTTTTTAGTATCGCGCGAGCGCGCTTTTGTCCTTTTAGTCACACAATGACTTTTAATGGTGACAAAATTTTTTCCTAATTTTTTTTTTGCCCAATCATTTGGATTTCCTTTTAAGGCTTTCTTCCATTTGGCTTACTTGATTTTCTTAATTTTTATTTCGTATGAAGAACTAAATTGGGTGGAAAGGTGAAGAAAAACTCATAGCTTCTGACTTACTAAATCGATATTCACAAATGATATTGAACTTTTACTGTAATATAGAAGGCAAAGTTTTTAATTCGGTTCTTATTTTTC
The DNA here is from genome assembly GCA_951812925.1 of Calliopum simillimum. NCBI lineage: Eukaryota > Metazoa > Arthropoda > Insecta > Diptera > Lauxaniidae > Calliopum > Calliopum simillimum. The sequence goes on from OX638370.1 coordinate 109,414,836, forward strand.
CTTTAAATATTTTTTTATTTTATACCAAGCTTTCCTGAAGCATACAAATTTTTATTTAGAATATTTTTGGAGAATATTTTAACCCATTTCAACCAAGTTTTTGGAAAAAGTAGTCAAAAAGACCCATAAAACGCTATATAATGGGCTAAGATGTTCATGCAACTTAACGTAAAATCCAGCAAAGAACAAGTTTTTAGAATATCTTAGCCCATTATATCACGTTTTTATAGGTTTCATTGACCTCTTTTTCCAAAAACTTGGTTGAAATGGGTTAAAATATGCTCCAAAAATATTCTCAAAAAAATTTCACTAGGGACCACCGAAATTCATTCTTAGTCGTGAAATTTCAAAAAAGTGCCGAGAAACAAACCAGAATTATTCAGGCATGTATAAATGCCTGCCAGGTGATAAAATCAGTGAGCAGTGGAATACCTCACCTTTGCTCTGGCTACTGGTTATAAACACAGTCCTTAATCAGCTTAACGAAAACGGGGTGAAGCTAGTTGCATGTGCGGATAATGTGGTCATATTTCAGGCCACTTTCCCGATGTCTTCAGTAGTACCGTGGAAGGAGCTTTGTCGAAGTTATGCTCATGGGCCATAGCATAAGAGTGTCTACGAAATAAAAAAAAAATTAGCACCACTCTAAAAACAGGTAAAACGATATATTTTCAATAACTTCGGCAGGTGATGTCCGATAATTAAGAACTATATATCGTTGTAAATGGCTTAATTCACGTTCCTTGGATCACCTAATTTCTCTTGTTCATATCCCACAAAATGGCATTTTTTCTTTGTGAAATTAAAATCTTTTAAAATATATTTACGTTGTATGCAAAAAGTGCTAAGGCCCTTATGAAGATATACAATTTATAAACATTGAACATCACCAGCCGAAGTTATGGAAAAAGACGATTTTGCTATTTTAGATATCCTCAAAGTAAGCTATCAAATAATGGGCGGTTTTTCCAATTATTTTTTCATCGACCCATCCTATTGTACATTCCTTTTTAACACACCATGGCGTATGTGTAACATTTTCTCAAATGTTATTTTGGTTTTTCACGTGAACTTAATAAAATATTACTCATACGTCATGTCAAACTAAACAAAATATATGGTAGCAATGCAACTGAACTGCTCTTAAGTGTCTTTTTTTACTGGGATAACATCATTTGCGGCTTAGTTTCAGTTTTATCTCAATTATCCTTAGCATTTAAGACGAAAACTTATTTAAGCCATTTAAAATTTATGCCTACATTGCTCACATTCACTTTCTTTACATGCGATACACATGCATGTATACCACATACATATGTATGACAAATTAACATAATGTTTTTGAGTTTTTTGTTGCATTCGCTAATGAGCCAAATTTGCCGAAAGTATTTGACAATTAAAGCGTCAATGTGCAAATACACACATATAATAACAGCAAAAAACACCCACAAATTCAGTTAATAGTCACACACACACAGAAATGGTGATACAGCAAAAGCCACCCAATTATGAGTGATGTTGGCGGTTGAGTTAACAAGGTAGCAGCTGCATTAAAGCGACTTAAAATTAAAAATATTTTAAAATTTTGCCATACATTATGTTGGTATTGGTGTTATCGCTGTTGCTGTGTGTGTTTAAGTGATTAAAAAATGCTGTTGTCAAATATTGTGATTAAAATGTGCGTGCGCTGTTGTGCCATTAATCAGTGGCATATTCTACTTATACATATGCACAGCAGGTATTAAATTTTCAAAAGTATTAAATAACAAATTATCATATACCGAATTGTTGTAGCTAAAATTTCAAAAATTTAATTAGCACTTTGAGAAGATTAAATATCCTATATGTAGGTGTATACATACTCGTCAAAAATATGTTTATAAATTTGCAAATTTGAAGCATTAAAAATTGGTTAATTAGTTACAGTGTTTGTTGCTAAAATGTGCTACTGTCTAAGACACAATTCAGTTCTTAGTATATGGGAGGTGGATGTATGCGTACGTCAATTTCGTCCAAGTGTTCACATTTAGTTAAAAAATATTTTAGAATCATGCCTGTCTAGTTTAAAAATTCTAACATTATTTTTTCGATTAATGGATAGAAAATTCTGATTTTACCATACTGTGCGACAGCATACTTTTGTTTTACGTGAATCATTTAACTCTTGTGGTAGCTACTGATAAGTTCATAGTTGCGGGTCATCATCATTGCGGTCATCTGTGCCATTTCAATAAGCCTACAACAACTACGACTACAGTAATTATAACCGACACAAGCACACTAAAATTACAGCATGATAAACAGTCAATTTATGTAAGCACGTGTTAAGTAGAATTAATGGACTTTTTTGAAATTGTTGCTACTAATATGTATTGTCTTGTCTTCTTAGAGTGGATTGCCCAAGGCATTACTTATGAGAAAAAGTTGTGATGAGCAGCAAGCAAACATAAATTATGAAGTTAACAAAACGTATTATGTGTTATTTTCTTAGCTTTGCTTTTAGGCAACATGGCGTATGAGTGATATTAAAATGTAGAAAGTGCATGGGAAGTACATAATTTTCAAATGGCTATAACTTGTGTATTAAAATCAATAAATTAATAATTGAAAAACAATCGTTCTTTAGTTTTATGTCATTCAGTAAAGGAAACAATTTACCTTTATTCTGATTCACTTTTAGATAAATATCTCATCAGGATAAAGAAAAAGAATTAAAAAACCTAAAATACTCAAAATGAAAATAATAAAAAAGTGTAGTGTAATATGGACCATATAGTCCATTTGGTACAGAAGTTGCATAAAAAATGTCAGTTCTACATTCGGCACATTTTTCATGACTCCAAGAACGTCAGATTACACATTCAACCCAAAATTCGCCACGTCGATCTTCTGACTAAAGGGTATTACATTGTATGCATTTTTTATCATTTTTTTCCTTTGTAGTTAACGAATTACATATAATGACCATCAGACTCGTCATGAAAACTGCAACTAGATTTCCCATCTGAAAAAGATGATAAATGCATTTGTTTTTGAGGCTTTTTTCACGTGTTGGCGAAATAAATGTTTTTTTTTTTTTATTAAAAATTCTTTTGGTTAATGAACTTATTTGTGCTAATAAATTATAAATGGTATTCACTGACTCTATAATTAACCATTTAATTAAAAACGCGATGTCTTTAAAGTGAAATATTGAAATATACTCACTGGAAAAAAATTATCACTGATCTTTTTTTTAGAAAAATCAACTTCACAGAAACATGCGACTTCACCGATCGCTAAAATCGCCCTATTATAAGCTTTAGGTATTAGCGTTAAGTTTGAACATCAGTAACGATAAATCCTATGTATGCAGTGGGAAATAACCGTGTGGTCCATATTACCCACGTAGTCCATATTTCCCTCCCTCACCCTACTCAAATTCATTATTATTTTGTGAAGGTTAAAGAAAAAAGTCATAGCCAAGAAATTGGAACAATTTTATATTTTCGATTTTTGGTTTAATTACCTAATTAAACTGTTCGACAATATCGAACTTTTTTAAAAACACATTAGAAAATCCAAAAAATACCCATTTCTCGTGGTTTTTCTCCAGCACGTCACATTTTTTTTAATCGATTTTTGAAGTCTTTTTATCCACTGTACATGAAAAAACCAAAAATACCCCATTCTTTTGATAAATCGATGAATTTAACTACATGATCCTTACATCTGAGGCGTATCATGTGTTCAGCAAACTTATGCAGGATATTGCGGAGAATATTTTTGTATAAAATTTTAGCCCTGTTTAACTTCCACATGTGGGTAATTTTTGCCCTTTTCTTAAAATGGTACAAAAATGACACCTAAAATAGGGAAATATTGAGTCAGTATGTACTGCAGAAATATTCGCTATAAAATTTCACTACTAGTTTCTAAGCACGTAAAGGTCGAACTTTTCGTCTTTGGTAACTCTAAGTGAAATTTTTTGTAGGATATTTTTGCAAAATTTTTTAACCCATTGTGGCTCAGTTTTAGAAAAAATGGTCAAAAAGACCCATAAAAACAGGATATAATAGGTTTATTTATTTTAGGAAAATGATCCTTGTGTGATTTCGCTATGATCTCGTGGGAACGAGTTTTGTCCAAAATGTAGTCTTAGAGTTTTACAGTGGGGTGAAATTTGTAAAATATTTATTGTTAGAACTGCTTACTGATTTTAACGATTTTTTGCTTTCGGGATAAAATTTTGCTTTTTAAGTGTTCAGCAACTAGTAGTGAAATTGTATAGCAAATATTTCTGTAGTACATACTGACTCAATATTCCCCTGTTTTAGGTGTCATTTTTGTACCTTTTAAGAAAAGGGCAAAAGTGACCCACATGTGGAGGTTGTGCAGGGTTAAAATTTTCTACAAAAATATTCCCCGCAATATTTTGCATAAGTTTGCTGAACACACAATACACCTCAAATGTAAGGATCATGTAGTTAAATTCCTCGATTTAACACAAGAATGTGGTATTTTTGTTTTTTTCATGTACAGTGAATAAAATAAGTTCAAAAATCGATTAAAAAAAATGTGACGTGCTGGGGAAAAACCACGAGACACGGGTTTTTTTTTAACGTCTACTTTGAGAATTTTTTGGATTTTCTCATGTGTTTTTTTTGTGTCGAACGGTGTTATATGTGTGCATACCTTGAAGTTACGAAGCCTCTGAGAAGTAGTAGAGAAGGCGTAGACCACTTAAAAATTATAACCTAGTGGGGATTTAAAATGTACTCCCGCGGAGTTATGGCGAAAACAAAATTTTCTGAAATTTTTTACAAAAAAAGCATTTCTTGCTTCAGCCTAACGTTTTAGAGAAAATGTTATCATTCAAAAATCTTAGCCAATTATATGATCTTTCTAATAGTGGAATTTATTTATAGGGCTCAAAAAGATTTTGAAAAGTTCTGGACCTTTAAAGTTGATACTTTTAATTTGTTTCCTATGTTTTGATTTTGGCAGCCATTTTAGTATGAAGAAGGTCCTAACATATCATTTTATAATTTTTTTTGAAATTTTGGTTAAAATTTCGTTAATGCAGTAACACAGTTACTATACCAAGTTTTTGATTTAAGGTCCGAAAAAAATACTTTTATGTAACAACTCACGCTTTACTCGCATGTATTGCGCTGCATATGATGCGTGCTGTGCTTTCTCTACTTCAAATGAATTGTTGTTAAAAAGTATTTTTTTCTGACCTGAATGAAAGAAATTATTATGACAAATGTACCACCAAATTAAAGGAAATTTAACAGAAATTCCAAAAAAATTATAAAAAGGTTTATTAATAGGATTTTTTTCATACTAAAATGGCCGCTAAAATCAAAAAATAGGAAAAAAATTTAAATTATATAATTTAAAAGCCCGGAACTTTTCGAAAGTCTTTTGAAGTCTATAAACCAAATGAACTCCTGGAAAGCTCATACAATTAAGTAAAAATGTTTTGCATGAAAAGTTTTCTTTAAAATGTTAGGGTGGCCCATAAAAATCAGAAAATCAGTTTTTACCCTATAACTCTTCAGGTGTACATTTTAGACCCCTCGCGGTTGTAATTTTTTGTTAATCTAAGCCTTCTCTATCACTTCTCAGAAGCTTTGTAATGTAATGCAATACACCCAATGTTGTTTCTTATGATACAATAGACCACATTGTTAATTTCATAAGCAAGAAATAGATTAGCTACAATTTTATAAGTTAAATATTTTTCTTAAGATTCACTAGTTTTCTTAAGAAAGATGTTTTTTTTTGTGCTAATCTTAATTTTAATTCATTGTTTACTTTTTATGTCTCATTTTATCAGATTTTCTATTTAAATGATAATTTAGCATTCTTTCGAATTCTATAATTTATTACAACCACAGCAAACTTTAACAATTAAAACCAAATTCATATGGCTAAAAAACTTTATGCCATGAATTATCACTTAATTGAGTTTAATGACGGTCAATTGTACGAAGAAAAAAACTTTACAAACTTTTGCAGTCGCTTCATTTGGCCTTACATTTATGCATTGTTACAATGATTTTCCACTTTCGAAATTTTTTAGCCAAAATTTATCCTTGACTTAAGGATATTTGCAACTAAACGCAAACGACAATGAACTTTTTTTTACAGCAAACGGAAAGATGCCAACGAAAACTTTATGCCCTACAGCTGTTTGCAACTGTTGCAAATTTTTTGGGCCAATCAGGCTAAATAATTAACATAACAATTATTTTAATTGGGTTGCATTAAATATGCAAGAGATAAATCTAAATCTCCTTACAGTTTAACATAAGTTGTTTTGCATAAGTTTTTCGAAAAAAACTTTTAAGAACTTTTGGCAGATTTTGAATTTGCAGAAATCAGTTACAAAATTGAAATTTTTAACTAAGAATAATTATTTAAGTATCATATGCCGTACGAGCAATCATGAAACTATTGCTTGAAATACAAGTAGTAAATAATTCTCCACTTAACCACCTAAAAGTCGTTGTCTTTCAAAAATCTTAGTTTTTGGAAAAACTTTTATACAGGTAGTTTTCAACAAATTGAGATAAAACAACTTTGAATTATATCTAAAGTGGCGTACTTGCTGCAAGCTGGTAGCAATGGTCAAATGCATCAAGAATTGACGTTGGAAGGCAATAAAAAAGACATTATTTTCCTTTCTTTTTTAACTTTAACACTTTTTTATACTACACAGTATTTTTATTTTACTCATAATAAGTATTTATGTTTTATTCTCCAACACTAAGCTCCTTTCAAGTTTTTTTAATTTTTAACAATTTTCACTCCAAGCAGCTGCGCAAAATGGTTTTTCTTCAAATGCTTAATTTTGTGTGTATTCGATGACGGAACGTTTTGACGTTTCTGACGTTTTGTCAAAAGTTTTTACACAATTTTGGTATAAAATTTATTACAATTTTGGTATAAAATTTATTACAATTTTGGTATAAAATTTATTACAATTTTGGTGTAAAATTTATAGTTCATAACAATTTTGGTATAAATTTTGAAGTTTTGTCAAAAGTTTTTATACAATTTTGGTATAAAATTTATTACAATTTTGGTATGAAATTTAAAGTTCATAACAATTTTGGCTTAGAAGTTAAACGTTTTTGGTTTAGAAAATCTTTATAGAAAAAAATTGAATGAATTATATAAAAAAATTGGAATACATAAGTTTATAAAAACAAATAGTATAAATAAGTTTATACTTTATCCCTAAACTTTTTGCTCTGTACTTTTCAAATGTAAGTTTCACTTCCTTCATTTGTACAAAGTAAGTATTTTTCAGAAAAAGTACAATTCTTGTCCCGGTGCCCATCCCGAAATACCAGTATTTGGTTATTGTTATCCCAAAATCCCGGGAATCAAAATGTAACGCGGGATTGCAAACCCTAGTTTAAATACAAACTTTCAAAAATAAAATGTTGTCACTCATACGTCATGGGTTGCAAATTAACTGAAACTGCAAATAAACGTGCACACAATTAACATTTCTAAACAAACTTGACATGGCTTGTGGCTAATTACATATTCCTTCAGTTGCTTATAGAATGTCTAAATAAACCTTACAAAAGATATGATAAATTTATCATTGCAAAGAAGTAGCGATGCAAATTCTAAGAAACACACACACAAATGATGAATGATGTATGTGAAAGTTGTCAGTCACACACTCATACACTGCTACACTTAAAAATTTGTTAAATACATAAACAAGTTTGCAGCTAAAGGAAGATATTCGCATACATGCATAAATACACCGCTCTAATGTCTGTAAATAAATAAAGCAAAAAGCTTTTGACAAGTAAACACACTAACAAATACACACAGTGACAGCTCGCACTTAACTTTTGTCTATTCATACACACACTCGCACACTCGCTTATTTAGTTATAAATTTGTGGATGAAGAAAATGTTTGGTTTTGTGCAACTTTATCAAATTAATTATTACTCAAGTGACACTTTGCCAGCATTAACTCATGGAAAATTTTGCTGGTTTGATGTTGGCGTTTGTAATGGCAAGCACCACCACCACCACCCTCTGTTGACGTTGGCTTGCGTGGCATTACCTAAATGCAGCAGTTTATGTGGCCTGTCCTTGTTGTCTTTGTGTTTGTTAACAATTAAGAGTTGAATTTGTTGCATGTCTCTCGATGGCTTAACGGAAGTGGCAAGGGATAAGCCAACGGTATTTTGCATGCAGTCAAATTGTATTCAAATTCAAATTCACGTTGATTTGCTTACAATTTGTGGCGGTTGGAGTGGTTTCTTCGTCGTGATGCTTCACTATTAAGCGTGACATAATCCCAATAGTTGTTTGGACTATTTGGTTTGATTGGAATTTACAAAGCTCTTGATTATACGTTCGATAAACGAAAATAATAAATTGAATTTCATGCTAAATTCGAAGAAATTCTTGTATTTATTTGACATTTTCTTTTATAATGAAATTTATTCCTTGCAATGTAGAAAAACAGCTCATACGCTGAGCTTTAATGAAGTTAATGATTGTATATGAATCACTTGATCCAAGTTTTTTTTTCTTTTGGAAATTTTTTTCTTATTTTTTCATATTTTTGATAATGAGAAAAATTCTGAAAACAAAGTCAAAAGTCGAAAAATGTTGAGAAAACTGCGAAAATTTTTTTTTTTCCAAAATGTTGAAAATACGCAACATTTCAGTCGCTCCTTTATTATAACATCTAGGAAAAAATCTATTAATCTACGTTTGATTTAAGTTCCAAATTCAAATTCAAACAAATCATTTTACCTTTTGCATAAAGCACATAAATACATGAATTGTTCGCTGCAATTTTCAATTAAATTTATTTCAATTTACAACACAGCTTTGTTGTTGAGCCAAGCGTTTAAGCTTTTAGCATCAATGCAGCTTTGCGTGTCAAAGATTTAATTTACTCCACTTCAAAGAGATATACACCGAGATGCTTATTTGCATTTTGAATATTTTAATTCAAAAGTATTTGATTGTGTGAAAATTTTAATGGAAGTTATTTGATGGCATTTTGCTAAAATTTTGTAATTTAAATATCCACATAAATGCAAGTAACGTAACGTAATGGAAATTTACATTACATTACACAGACGTTTTGTGTGTAATTTCAATGTCAAGACACTGTGCATTTAGGAATATTTTATTTGCTGTGTGTGTGGAGTTATGCATGCAAACAATACGATTTGCATATTTACTTAATTTTGTGTATAAATTCATTTTTATTTTAATAAAAAATAAATTTTAACAAAAACATTTTAAGTAGAAATGTTAAATGTTTTGTAAAGATTTTGCTGAAATTGTGTGAAAATGCTTTATGGCAAGGCAATGTGTTTAGAAACACATAATTATCAGAGTCAGAACACAATTAGCTATAAAAGATTTACCTTTAACAAAAATTAAAATAATAGAATTATTTAATATTAAATTCTGGAATGTGAGGTAAACTTACGTAAAATTTTGTCTTTAAATCTCAGTTATCACTTTCTAAAAGTTTGAACTCTGAATTATGGTGCAGTGACAAAGTGGATTTTTGAAAGTAAAATTGAATCTGAATGTCTTATAGACCTTGATAGCGAGTTTAAAATTGCGAAAAAGCACTTAAGAACGAAATAAGCACTAATTCATCACTAAAAACACTAAATCTGGTGGGAAAAGAAATAAGCTGGCATCACTGTGTCAAAGTCAAAGTCAAATGGAAAGAAAATTGGAGAAATATTTGAAGAAAAAAGCGTCCCTGCTGAAAAAACAAGCATTTCCCGGTCTGCGTTGCTATAGCTTCTCTTATACAAAGGATGGGACATCTCAAATAAAATTAAACCAAAGAAAGTAAATTGTACCTATGCAATTTTCTATACGTAATAAATCTCATGTCTCATACATATACCAAATCTCATCTATGCCGATTAAAAAAACAAAAAAAAAAAAAAATTTTTAAGAATTCTTGGTTCCGACATCCAGGGGTGCAAGGGGGGACCCTTGGGGTGAAAAAATTGTTTTTCACTAATATGTCATAAAAAGTCATTAAACGCGTAGAAAACACGAAAAAACCAAAACAAAAATTTATATAATTTTTAATTTTTCCAAACTGTTGTGATAAGTCATAAAACGCATAGAAAACATGAAGAAAATTAAAAAAAAAATTAATTTTTGGTTCCGTCATTCCTTGGACCCTTGGGAGAAAAAATTTGTTTACGCTAAAATGTCGTACAAAGTCATGAAACGCGTAGAAAAAGATGTATTTTTCACTATAATGTCGTAAAAAGTCATGAAACTCGTAGAAAACGCGAAAAAACGAAAAAAAATTTTTTAATTTTTAGTTTTTCCAAGGGGGGACCTTTGGTTGAAAATTTATTATTTTTCACTAAAATGTTGTAAAAAGTCATAAACGCATAGAAAACACGAAAAAAAGAAAAAAAAATTATTTAATTTTTCCAAGGGGGGACCATTGGGAGAACAAATTTTTTTACTAAAATGTTGTAAAAAGTCATTACAAACACGGATAACTGTGCAGACATAAGCTTTTAGGCAATATAATGATAGAGTTGTTTAGTAATATTTGCAATGTAGGGTACTTACCTTTGTCCTAAGCCAAAGATAACACCCTTACTAGTTTGTGTCGAATGCGAATCTCTTTTAAAACGGACATAATCGTTACAATCATAGTATTTCGAGCAAAAATGCTTTACATTCTGAACTTTTCTCAACATTTCTTTTTGTTTTTTTTAATTTTACGATTTTAGCACAGGGAAGGCACAGTAAAGGCTATAAAAATTTTGCGCTTACGTCTCCATAAATTTAAAGCAAAATATTAAATTTTAAAAACTTTTAAATTTTTTCTGAACTCTGAACTTTATGGCTGCACAGCACAAACATTAACCACCTCATAATGAAGCTTTACAAGTGAGATCCCCAAAGATTTTTTTTAGAATTTTTAATATTTTGAACAGCATGATATGAAACTTTTTTTAATTCCAATGAAAAGAATATTTAACCTGCTACTGCTGGTGTTGGTGTTGTATAATCATGATAATCATCATAATCTTAAATCATCCCGAGATATCTATTTAAAAATCCAATAAACTGCTTTTCTACGAAAAATTTCATACACCGTACACACACCAACACCAACTGAAAAACAAAGTTAAAAGCTTTTCGAAGCTTAAAGGCTGCCCTTGGCATGATTTCACTTGAGCGTTGATTGTGTATTTTTACCTTTTAAATGCGAATATCTTTTGGGGGCGTAAAGCAACACCTTGTTGTATATATATATATATTTTTTTTAAATGAAGCAAAGCATTTTTGTTTTTATCTACAGTGAGCCGCAAGCAGTACTTTTCTGATTTAATCGTATTAATTTTAGCTTTTCTTTTATTTGTTTGCTTTTTGTTAAGGATTTTATTACTTAAAGCATTCATGCATTCCAGTCCTTTAGCTATCCTTTTGCTTATTTTAAGTTCATTAAAGTTTATCTGTCAGATTATGCTGTTTAATTTATATTGCAAATATCAATATGTACCTTTTTTTGAATTTATGTCTTGTAACAATTCCTAAACAAACACAACCATACGTAGATTTTAAATAGTTGATATTTGTGTTGGTAACCAAACTCATTAGCAGTTTATGCACTCATACACTCATATACTTCGAAGGCACTTAGCACGCATACATAAGCGTATTGGCACACGTGCTTTTTCGAAACGTGAGTTTGCATTTAATGAGTTTTCTACGTTTAAACAGGTATAATATTTGTTTTTTGATAAAAACTTTAACTAGGATATACGCACTTTGATGTTTGAAACTTTACTGCTCAGCTGAAACTGCTGGGTTTCGTAGACAAAATATAAATTTTTTCTTTGAACTATGGAAACAGAAACAGTTTATGTCAAAAAGTATCAAATATCATCAAAATAGGCGAAAAGTAACGTCGGAAAACATTATAAATTTGGAAGTGTATCTTACATTCCTAAGTTTTTGCTTGTTTTATAGTACGATATTTTGCATTTTTGCTCGCAAAATATCTGGCCTCAAATTAGTTGGTTAATTGCCAACTGTTGTAATTATGTATGGGCATTTTCATGGTGTCAAACGTGACCATCGAAATAAAACAAAATGTTATTTGACAATAGGCTTTACTTATAGTTCTTAATAAGCCCTATAATTGGTGCTTTGGTTGATTAAGGGCAATTTTTCGTTTTCAAGATAACTGCAAAAAACAAAGGCGTTCGAACGGGACAAAAACAGAAGTGGTTTTTGCGGCCCACAATTTAAACGCCGATTTCAGTGAAAGGTGTGGCCATATTTTTTGATGTGACTAATTTTAGAATATTGTGTATTGATGTCTCTTAATAATGGTTTTGATTTTACCGAAAAACAATTCCCATTTTTTTTTAATATAGTATAAGTTTAACCACGGTCACACAGGACGTGTCGCATGGGACATTTTTTCCACTATACAAATTTCAAATTGAATTAGGATTGCTCAGTGTACGTTGCTTCACATTATCTTGTGAAGTTGAAGTGGCATCAGCAATTTTTTCAAAAGACGTGATTTGTCCCAATCTATTTTACAAGCGCACCAAATCTCATTAGTGATGAATTGTTTTTAAGGGGCATGGCACCACCCATTTTCTCAGTGATCACTATTTGTCCCGGTGCTCTGTTTACATTTATTAAATTGTAACGAAACTTTTGCCGCTAGCTTGGGTGTAGCCGGCGGTGCCCGGGGTTCGTATACAAAAATTTATTCCCCCGCCAAGGAAAGGAACACTTTTCGCAATTTTCTGGGTGTTATTTCACTTTATTGTCCCTCAAAAGCACTCTTAAGATATATTAAAATACAAGCTTAGTAATACGGGTGACGAATACGGTGAGTATAGATGATGAGGATATCTGTAAGTGGTGAATAACAACCAATCCAGGTGTCGTGCTTCCTTGCAGGCTTGTCGCGTCACCGGTCTGTGTTTTTCATCCAGACGTCAGAGTTCAAGAGAGTCGCGTCACCGCTGCCTCTCCGTTGTCCTCTACAAACCTGTCATTGTCTGTCTTGTTTGTTCATGAGAGCCCGCGCCACTGCTCGGTAAGGTCAGGAAATTCTGCAGAAAACAAAGTCTACGGTCTGGGTTTGCTTGAAAGTCTCAGTTTCGTCAACGTATGGTTGAAATATTTTAAGAACACGTCTTACCTCGTTGCCGGTTGGGTTACTAGAGAACGATACCACCACCCGAACTTACATTACATCATTCCGTTCCGATCAGCTGTTTCCTTTTATTGATAAGATTTGATAGTTGGCACTCACTGTTTCGGACCAGGGCTCCTGCTGCACGCGATAATCATGCAATTATCGTTCAAATGTTTATCATGCGGTAGCACGATAGTTTGTCAAGCCCGTTGGATGCGATTGTCCTAAAACAATCTACTTTCTAAAAAATCCTTAGTTTTAAATTAACTACACTTATTTAACTGGAAATTTAAGTATTACTTATTTTAAACTTAATTAGTTCTTAATATTATTAATGCTTTAAATACAAGTAGTTATTATTAAGATGTGGACGCAAATGAGAGTTTCGATTTGTGTCCTTACGCCCGCTGTATAATCGCACTCATTTTAAAGCTGTTGGACCAACAAAAAAAAAACATGTAATGCAATTATGGGTTTAATACATTCAGTAGTAAAGTTGTGGTGGTATTGTATACATGAAAACTTTACATAACGTAAAACTTAAATTACTGATAATTGTGACGAGATGAAAATTTTTTCCAATACTTTTCTCATAATCAGCACACTAAAATCTATGGGAATCACTTTTTGAAATTAAGAATAAAAAACCATTGTTGGACTGAACTAATTTCAAAGGCAACCATAAGCACCGTGTTCAAATTGCATGTTAACAAAGTCAATATAAACACTTGAAGAAGTATGTGGTTTACGTAGTCCACCCAATAAACTACTTAATACAAAGTTGGGACTTTTAAAACACTTCACGACTTGTACTGTAATAAAAATCATCTTTGTATGCAAATTCTGACATTATTTTTTCAAAAGGCTTAACTTAACAATATAATAAATAATTTACGATGTACATGTTTATGCCTTTGGTGACCGAATTTCATCTTCGAAACGTTTTACTAATTCTTTGCATTTCATCTATGTGATGCAAAAGAGGACACTTTTATGCATGCGCCAACATTTATCAGTAGTTAATCTGAAGAATACTGGTGGCAAGACTCGCGCGCGCTAAGCCAAAAAATAAAGTATCATGAGAGCGTTGCGTTAAATCGCATTAACAACCCAAGAATCGCAAAACACAGCGCGCCGGTAATAAAATTACAACAAAATAATGATGATGATGGGACTTCGCTTTAATGGAAATAAAAGAAGAAGAAAAACAGAAAAAATAAACATTTAAATAAATCCCCAAGCGATTTTGATGCCATGTAAAGTGTAGGCAGTGACGGCTAATAAAATGTGGCTGCTAAAGTGGCTAAAACATATGAGTAGGGTGTTAATTGAAAGTTTGTTTTTTAGCAGCCAACAATATGATTTTTATATTCTTTGAGAATATATAATACTGAATAAAGTTTATAAAATACTTTGGCTTTAAATTACAACAGAGCTGAGTTATTCTGAAATGAAATAATCCAAGTAACATGACGTATGAGTAACATTCAATCAATTTATCTACAAAAATAGACTCAATTTATTTGTCAAAAACTTTAAATCGATTTAACTTAGAGCATAATGTATTCAGGAACTCAGTTTGTTTTCATCAGCTCTATTAAACTCCAAAATTTCATTCGCGGCTGCTGGCAATAAAGCGCAATATTTTCACAAATCTATTGCCTACTTTTCGGCATTAAGCTTTAAAAATGCAACTAAACAGTTTGTGCAATGATTAACTAAATTAAAAATGTTAATGTATCATTAAAATAAATCCACTCTAACGTTTAACCACACATAGCGGAAGCGGAAATAAAACTTCATGGTGGTGACTTTCGAACGCAAAAATATAATATGAGATTACTTTAATTTCGAGCGAATTTTTCTCCAATTTTTTTTCGCTGGCTTTTCCTTCACCCTACTCTTAAAACATATTGGTTAAAAAATGTTGGTTGCTGTGGTTTTTCTTGTTGTTGTGTTGGTGTTGCTGCTAATGCTGTTGTGGTTGTATTTAAGCAAAATTAGCAAAGAAATTTCTTCACTGCTGCTGACGCTGCTGCGTGGTTTTTGGTCTTAGAATATCATGTTGATGATGCTGCTCCTGCCTTTGCTTTTTGATGAAAATTCAATTAGGAGTCATCCTATTAAGATCTGTTGCTGTTGTTGTTGTTGTTGTTGTTGTTGTTGTCTGGAGTGCGTGTATGCTTGCATTGCCGTCGTTATTTTGATGAGTTTGTTGTTGTCGTGTCCTTAGTGTCGTCCTTATTTATTCCACTTTGTTTTTTTGATGAGTTTTTATCTTCTCATGGTGTTTCTTAATTAAGTAGCTGTGTTTCTACTTAAAGTGGTGATTTATTAACATTTTTGATGTAGCGTTAATTATTTCATAAATTCAATTTTGCATAATTATGTAGGCCTTAGCATAAAAAAATCCTCGAAATTTCCAAAGAAACTGAGTTTAAATAAAAAAACAAATTTTACATACATAGAGATCATAATGATAAATGCGTTAAATGACTCGAATAGCGTTATATTTTTCCAACATTTTGTGGAATGAGATTCAAAAAAACTTATTCGGGGCGTCACCTTTGGCATTGCTAAATATAGAACACTTTATATTACACATAATAAAAGATCCCGCGATAAAGAGCCTAAGACTCAGAGTAACTCCGTGAGCATGCCATTTACAAGATTGATTGGGGAGCTTCCACTATATTTTTCCCAAATTCCAAAATCTTATACAGAACTTACAATTCGATTACCTACACTGTGCATTACAAAATTTTGAATGAGATCTCGATAACTTTTTTTCTTTAGGATCGCTGATTTTGAATAGTCGTGTCTTAACCTTTCTTTGTGGAGTGAATTTGACGTGCCCAAGAGCCTGTTCAAATCAATGACTAAATTGTTGATGAGTTAGAGAAAGTTGAGCACATAAAACCGGAAATTTCCCTGAAGTTACAATTTCTCTCGAAACCCCGTTATATCTTTTTTGGGGTATTTTATAAGACCTTTTGTGAGATTTTGGCCAGAGCATTGAAACAGTCCGCATAAAAAAACTGAACTGGGTTATTGACTATATCAAACAGGGTATACTGATTTTAAGCAGACCTTCTAACTTTTAAACTTTTATTCAAAATGTTTTGCAAATGAAAGTTTTTGAAAACTTTTTTTGCATTAGAGTTTATGAAAACTTCGATGATAAAAAGTTTTTAATAACTTTTACTTGAAAAGATTTTTCTAAACTTTAATTTTCAATAGTTTTTTGAAACAGTTTTTAAAAACTTTAATCCATAAAAGATTTTTTATAAAATTATTTTGAAAAAGTTTGTAAAAACTTTAATTTTTAGAAGTTTTTCAAAAAACTTCTCACATAAAATTTATTTTTGGATAAAAACGAGGCAACAAAAAAATATGTATTGAAAAAGATCCCGTGACTGAAATATAAGAAATAACATGCTTATCTATAGAGCTGTAAGATAAAATGTGACCGTTTTGGGCTTATGTTTGGAAAAAGTTTTATTGCACCAAACGATGGAGAAACATCCAAAATATATTATCGACCTTTCTCCATCGTTTGGTGCTATAAATTTTTTTTTACAAAAATGGGGCCAAAACGATTTCTTAGAGGGATCTGCGACACCACTGGTTATGTCCGAAATCTATTTTCGAACTATACCCATCGCTTGGTGCAACTAAATTTTTTACAAAAATGGGCTAAAAACAGTCACTGAGAGGGGTCACGGACACCCCTGGTCATGTCCAAAATGTATTTTCGACCTTTCTCATCATTTGGTGCAATAATTTTTTTTTACAAAAATGATCCCAAAACGGTCACTTATAGGGGTCGGGGACTTCTCTGGTCATATCTTAAAAATAATTTCGACCTTTTCCCAACGATTGATGCAATAATTTTTTTTTAATAAAAATAGGCCCAAAACGGTCGTGCCTATACTTCAGTCGCATGGTCTTTTTTCAAGGTATTGTTTTTTTTTTCCAAAAAAACTTTTATGTGACAAGTTTTTATCAAAAACTTTCATAAAAAACTTACATCTAGTCATTGCAAAGATCGGTTTATATATAAATCTATCAATGCATTTTCTAACACATAATTATGACAAATTAAGGAACGGATTAAAAACACGGCTGTAGTGACATATGTTTCATCTTTCACCACAAAGACTCATCAGACTATTTTTGTTGTAATTATAATTATATTTATTTTTACTTAATTAACTACAATTGAAAAATTGCAAGTTGAAAAACTTTTTTTGTGTTTTGGCCTGTGCGGGAGTTGAACCAGGGACCTCCCGGTTGGTAGCACATGTCGTTAACCAATGCACCAGCCTTGCCGGCTGCGAAGCCGACTTTTGCCAGTTTTGTTTGTTATATGTAAATCGATCTTTGCAATGACTAAAAGTTCAATCAAAAATTAATTTTCATTATATAAATGTCATTTAGTAACACACTTAAAAATTCTTAAAAACTTACATCAAAAAGTTTTTAAAAAACAACTTTTATATAAAAACCCTTTAAGGATAAAAGTTTTCTAAAACTTTTATTTCAAAAAGTTTAAAGTTTTTTTAAACTTTTATCTAGATGATTTAGAAGTTTTAAAAAATAAATATGTTAATAAATTTATTGATAAATTAATGGAAAACTGTGACTTTAGGCAGAAAATGTAGTATCACCAAAGTATCAATGAAAAATAACACTAGTTTACAGCCAAAATTCCCAGCGAATGCCGTTACTCATTTTATATGGAAAATGGGCTGCTGATTCCGAAAATCGCATTTTTTTTTTTTATTTCGTGTCGTTTTCGAGATATCGGTCATTTTCGGTTTTTGGACCAAAAAAAAAAGATAGTTCCATTAAAATACAAATATCTCAAAAACCAATGTTTGTATTTAAACAAATAATATGTCATATTAATGGTAATTAAATTACCTACAAATGATATCCACATCACTTTTTGGTTCGTTAGTATCGGTGAAATAATTTGATTTCTAAAAAAAAAATTTTTTTTTTTCGAAAAAATTAAGAAAAAATCAAATTCAACTTCAAATTTATACAAGAAGACATAACTTTTTTATAATATTTTTTTTTTTTTGTATCATAGACTATGTATTTGTGAAGAAAATAAGATATCATTTAAGAAAATCGATGGGAAAATGCAAAAGTTGTATACAATTCATTGATAAGTTACCGAAATGCGTTTTTCCCTATTTTTCCGTTTTTTTGTAATAAACTGTTCGAAAATTTGAAACTTTTTGTAAAAGAAATTAGAAAATCCAAAAAATTCTTAAAGAAGGCATTAAAAGGAAATACCCGTGCCTCGCCGTTTTTCTCTAGCACGTCAGATTTTTTTTTAATCGATTTTTGAAGTTTTTTAATCCACTGTACATGAAAAAACAGAAATAACGCATTCTTGTGTTAAATCGATGAATTTAACTATATGATCCTTACATCTGAGGTGTACTATGTGTTCAGTAAACTTATGCAAGATACTGCGAGGAATATTTTTGTAGAAAATTTCAACCCTCTAAAACCCTCACATGTGGGTCATTTTGACCCCCACATGAAGGTCATTTTGACCTACATGTGGGGGTTTGAGAGGGTTAAAATTGTCTACAAAAATATTCCGCGTAGTATCCTGCATAAGTTTGCTGAAGACATGATACACCTCAGATGTAAGGATCATATAGTTAAATTCATCAATTTAACACAAGAATGCGTTATTTCTGTTTTTTCATGTACAATATTAATATTTTATTTGCCTAACAAATTTATAGACTATGATATAAAAATACAAAATGATTTTTAAAATTTTTTTTTCTTGTAAAAATCTGTAGTTGATTTAGACATTTTTGTAATTTTTTCGGAAAATTATACTCTTTTTTTCAGAAATCAATTTATTTCAACAAACCAGCCAAAAAGTGACGTGAGTATCATTTGTAGGTAATTTAATTACCTTTAATATGACATATTATTTGTTTGAATACAAACATTGGTTCTTGAGATATTTGTATTTAAGTGGAACTATCTTTTTTTTTGGTCCAAAAACCGAAAATAACCGATATCTCGAAAACGACACGAAATAAAAAAAAAAAATGCGATTTTCGGAATCAGCAGCCCATTTTCCATATAAAATGAGTAACGGCATTCGCTGGGAAAAAAAATTTTAATCATTTGTAAACTAGTGTAATTTAAGTTTCTGTCTGAATGAAACCCTGTTAACATTTTTCGGTTTATTCGTGGCCGGTAATTCTGAATCTGTTATTTATTTTTTATTATCGTCTGACAGTACCGCAAATGGAGTCTTTTACTCTTTTTTAATTTCTACATTCTTGACGATTCAGAGGAAGTCAGACAAGAAATTTTTTTTACTTGAATAACAATTTTCCCGGACTCCGTTATTGTCTTTTCATAGCATTTAAGAATCTGTTTTGAGAAATTGGTCATAGCATGTAAAAGTTCCAGAAAACTATCAAGATGTATTCGAAAAAAAAAAACTAGCATAAATAAATAGTAAGGGTCATTAGGAGGTACCGATTTGAAGATGTATGGTTCCTACATCAAAACTTTTTTCTTGCCTTCTCATAGTTTTGCCTTTGGAACTCCTATATTTATATTTACCTGAATTGACCTCAACAATTTTGAATCACATGCCTAGTATGTTTTTCAGAAATTATTATTTCCAGAGAGGGATTTTGAGTTTTCCACTCTGTTGGTGCTAAAAAATGCTACCCAAAATATTATCCAATTTGAACATTTCCGGAATCCAGGGTTAACCCTGAAGTTATTCCAAAATCTGCTTTCAAATTTTCTCTTAAAGTTTGCGTGATATAATGTTGACAATTTTTCCTATAAATGTACTTTTTTGAGTTCTGAGACTGACGCTAATGATATCTCTAATCCATTCCCAAATAACACTATTTTTAAGTTGAGCAACATCCTGACTACATTCTTATGAACTTGGCCTATGCATATTATATGATTTCTGTAACAAATTTTAAAGAGGTTACATCCATTTCGATAAAAGTTTTTTTTAATATCTTTATAGTGGACAGTTTAAAATATTTTCCCTTCAGTTTCTGGAGTTTTTCAAGATATTATTTTTGGATTATACTGAATTTGTACAATATGTTTTTGACTTTATTATTGAGTTTAGTTAGTTTTTTAGTATTTAAGTCAAAAAAACTTTCAAGTTTAATCTTGGAACAAAAGAGTTTTATAAGTTTACATCTTATTCTGGAAAATGTAAGGTCACTCATACGTTTATTAAAAAGTGAAATTTATGGCTTTACTTAAAAAAGTTTTTTTGAAAATAATACTGATTTTCTTATAGATTCAAAATTTGTTCCCAAAAAGAATTTTTAAGATGACGAACTTTTTTTTCTAAAAACTTTGATGAGTGTTATTCTAATTTCTCCCAAAACTTTACATTTTTCCTAAGTATTTAGTAGAATAAAAACTTCAAAGTGGAATACCAAACACTTCTCTAATCTTTGTTAATTTCAAAATGTTTTTCCTTTTGGTATTTGTGGTGCTAAATAATTGTACTTGTGGTTGTTCAAGAGCATAAACGACCTACAACATACACTCCTGCCTGTCTGCCTGTGCTACAAACTGCTATTATGCCAATTGGTACTAAGACTTTAAGAAAGTTAACTGTAAATGAAACTTCTAAATTGAACTTGTCTCTCGGCTTGGTTAAGTTTTGCTTGTATGTATTTGTGTGGTTTAGATTTTACTTTTGAAGTATTTCAGTAACAAAATTTACCTATAGTAGGTAGTTATGTTCTTGTGGCCAAACAATTTCTATAAGTAACGAGCATCTAAAATGTTAAGTTAAAATGTTGAAGTTCAAAACTTTTAACATGTGGTAGATATATTTTTGTACATTTTTTGGCAAATAAGTATATATGTGAGCATGATAAAAATGTCAAATGTACTTTTGAATAATAAATTTTACTAAGCCCACAAAGCAATAACAATTTCCAAATATACTCGTACATATTTCAATTAAGTAGACGTTTATAAAATTTTATTCAGTAAACCATATTTTGTAAAGCGATTAAATTGAATAAAATCGATTAAACAAATTTTGGCCAAATTGTGCAGCGCAAAATGGAAATTACGATTTATGCCAGTGATGCATCGCAAATCAAATCGCAAGTTAAATAGCAGCGGATTATCTAAGTAACAGAAAATAAAAATAAAATGAATTAATTTCAAAGTTTGACACTGATGGTATGTGGCACATGCAATTCAATATATCAAAATATAAATTTTTTTAAACAGAGACTCAATTAGGTCACACAGAAAATAAATGTGGAAATAAAGTGAAAATTTTAAAACTGATCGCTATATAAAGATTTTTTTTTTTTGCAAAAACAATCTTTTTGTTCTCACAAAAAAAAATGATTACTAATGATTTAAACTTAAAAATATTTAAAAATAAATTTTAATTAATAATTTAAAATGAATGTATGTATGTATTCTCCTTTAACTCCTAGGAGGAGCATAGGGCCAATAAAAATAATTAAAAATAATAGTTAAAAATTATTTTTAATTTTTTTTAATTTTTCAAGTATTTCTTTATGTGTATATTTTAAGCGCTATTTGCCTACCCTTATGTTTTGAGTGGAAAGGAAACATAATTGTTTTATCATATGGCGAATCGTGTAGAAATTATTCCTTAGTGCTCTCACGATATATACTATGTATGTATTACATTCTCTGTTAAGTTTTTGTTAATTTGAGTCAACAATATGAGAGAGTTTTTCTTAAGGGGTCTGCCTAGGAAATCACTTTCAAATCGATTTTCTTTAATAAATATTTTTTATGAAGTAAGGAATATGTGGTCATTTCAATGGCGAACTTCATTTAGAACCCTGGTGTAAATCGTCTATAAATTTTAATTTGAAAATCACATAACCTTTCTCAGAAAATGTATGAATTTTTCCATTGACGCTAAGATGCCATAAACTTGTTGATTTAAATTGAAGGAGTAGATTTCCACTTTTTTTTTTTCATAGTTAGAAGACGTAACTAAGTAGACGTAGCTAACTTAGTTATTTTCCAAGGAAAATTGCAAACGCTGCATTTCATAGAACATTTTAATTTGCACATATCTTTTAGACTATTTTGGCTAACCTTCTCGTAACTCTTTCTCTACGGAAGAATGTCCAGTATGGAATGTTTGAAACCACTTAAAACAGTTTGAACAAATGGTGCACTTTGACATTAAAAAGAACAAATTAGTAAAACCTCCAAACAACACATATTTCGAGCAGTTTTTGAGCATTTCAACATTTTAGCTGTCTGGGAAATTATCCATTTTCCGGAAAATCTGAAAAATTGTTTTGTATGGCTGACTTTATTTTTTTCAGCCGGACGAATCTACATATAGAAATAGTCAGCGATTAGTTTCGAGCTATTATTGAGCGAAAAACGTTTTCCGGAAAATTCCCAATTTCCCCGGAAAATCCCAAAAAACACAGGAAAAGTTGGCGATGAAATATTTTAGCAAGATCAACCCAAAGAAACAATTGGCGACTTTATCTTATAACACATGAATTTCGAGCTAGTTTCGAGCTGATCAAATGCGTAAAGCATTTTCCGGAAAACCCTAAACTTTCCCGGAAAATTCTAAAAAACTTATTTTAGTTGCTAACTTTATTTTTTTAGTCGGTCGAATCGACACGAATTTCGAGCTAGTTTTGGGCTGATTTTGAGTGAAAAAGGTTTCTCTAAACTTTCCCGGAAAATCACAAAACCCATTTTTTATACCCTATATCCAGAGCATATTCAGCATCACCTATTGTGTTGATACAGCCATGTCCGTCAGACAGTCTGGATGTCTGTCCGTTGGAATCATTTTAATGTTTTTGGGATTAGGATAATTCTATGAAATTTGATACACTGCCTCCATCGTCAAAGAAAGCTCGACTTATTGAAAATGAGCAAAATCGGTCTACGGACACGCCTACAGCCCACACAAAAAACATCTTCAAAATGCAACTTTAGGAGTATTTTTCAAAAACTAAATGAACTAGGACCAGAGGGCATGGCCCCTCCCAAGTAAGCAAAAGTTAAAAAATGCTATACTGTAAAAGTTTTTTGAGATAATCTAACAGAACTTCACTCAGACACTAAAAACTAATTATAAATGCAAGCTCTGAACGAAAACTAGGCGAAGTCGGGCAAGTGGACGTAGCACCTCCCATATAAGCAAAAGCTTCAAAGTGCTGTACTGAAAACATTTTTTTTGAGATAATCTAACTAAATTTCATTCAGGCAGTAAAAAAAATAAAGGTAAACTCGGACAAGAGGTCGTGGCATCTCCCGTACAAGACCGGGCTGATTTTGTACTAAGCAACAAGCTCAAAAGTTAGAGGGACTCTTAAAAACGATATCTTCATAATTTTTTTTATTTTTCATTTCGTGAAAAACCAATGGAGCACTTTTGTTTCTACTGAAGGCCCATTTTGGCCAAAAATAACATGCTTTTTGGTCATAGCTTTTGAACTTTATTTATTTTAGAAATAAAGAGTTTGTTTCTACAATAATTTTGGCGTTTAAAAATTAAAATTTTTTTTTGGGAATATAGTTAATATTCGCATCCCAAAATTGATTTTTTTTTTACATGTTTCAATTACACTGTCAAAAAAACCATTTTTTACTCAAAACCAAGGCATTTAACGAAAAAAGTTTATATGATAAAAAATACTAAGAATTGTTCAAGGAATACGTATGAATTTTTTCAGAATTTTGGGAATTTTTTTTTTTTTTTTTCAAGAAATTTATCAGTTTTCAGCTGCTAAGCTCACGTTTGTCAGAAAAATCCTAGGCTTACTTAAAACCAAGGCATCTACGAAAAAATTTCGTATGACTTAATATGCTTAGAATTCTTCAAAAAATTCTTGTGCATTTTTTCCGAATTTTTGGAATTTTTTTTCAGTTTCTTTTGAGTAAAAAATCGTATTTCCGACCTCCTTATTGAAAAACGTCAAAAATCGAATATAATCTAATATATCTCAACAAAAAAAAAAAAAAAAAAAAAAAATGTTAACGCCAAAATTTTTATAAGAACATAATCTTTATTTATATAGCACTCTTGGATATCCATATTCTACTGAAAACAAAAGCTATGACGAAAAAACATGGTTTTAAGCCAAAAAAGGACTTTAGTAGAATCTAAATTGCTCCATTGGTTTTTCTTAGAATGAAAAAAAAAAATTATGCAGATTTCGTTTTTAAGAGTCCTTCTAACTTATGAGTCGGTTTTGGGATGAATCTAAATTTCGATCCGGTCTACTGTACCGCGTTGGGTATTTAGTTTTTGGTCGGGGCAAAGATAACACCCGTATACGTTTTTTATTTAGTTTTAAATAAAAAAAAGTTATGCGAAAACATTGCCAAAAACCTACTTTTATTAACATTCTTCACCAGAGAGACCCCTTAAGTACTTGTTAATAAACCTGTCGAATTTTTATAATTAAGTATGATGATTTTCTGATAACACTCAAAGAGCTTTAAAGTTAAAACGATACCGAAAAGGTACAATCAACAATAAAAACATCAATAAAAGCAACAAAAAAATAACTCTCCAAACAAAATGTGTGTCATTAAACTTCAAATTGCACGTGGAGGAACTAAATGTTTTTTATGGGTTTCTCTGATAAAGGTCTACTCAAAAATGCAATCAAACGTTTAAAAATTTGTTTTGGTTCTTTTGTTATTTGTTTTTTATTTTTTATTTTTATAAACAACAATTTGTAAGCATTCACAGCTGTTAACCAAATCACAATGAAAACAGACAGACAAACTAAAGCAACAAGAACAATTTTAAGTGGAGGTATTTATTGCAATGACAGTTGTAGCGTGGTTTGAATTTTTGTTTTCAAAGAGCGCATTTTATACCGAGTTGATCTCTCTTAAATCAATTGTTGTTGTTATACTACATATGATTACTGTGCTTGTTATTGTTGTTGTTGCTTTAAGTTGATTATAACTCGCCAATATTTTTACAAAAAATTTTAAGTAAATAACTTGCATATCAGTTCGAATGTTAAGCTCGTCGAAAAAAGATCACAACTCGCACGGAAAGTTGAAGTCAATGTCGATGGTATTTTAGTTGTGGGGTTTTTATTTGTTTTTATTATAAATTTTTAGTGTTTTTATTTAGCAAAAAAAATCGCAAAAAATAACTTGTTTCATTTCAAAGTGAAAAAATCCAATTTGTGTTTTTATTTTTTTGTACCCAAGTGTTTCGTTATTTTAATTTAAAGAAAGTAAAAAGAAAAAATAGAAATTTTTTAATAAAAATTCAGCTGATTTGTGTAGTGTAATTTTAAATTAATTATAAAAATTATTTTATAAATAATAAAAAAATTTGTGCAAAATTAAAAAAAATATGCAAATGCGCGCCTTTTGCATTTCCAAAGTGTAAAATATCAACTTCTTATCAATTCTCTTCGTCAGCGTCCATAGACGTTCCCTTAAAGCGCAATCATCTATAAATTTCTGTGAGTTTTGCGAATCTAACTTTTTACTTTTATTATTATTGTTTATAAAGTTTTCAAATGTGTCAACAAACAAATAACTGTAACGAATTTATTGATATAATTAGTATATTTGCCATCTTTTATTGTTTGTTGTATTTTGCTATAGATAATTTAATTATTGCTTTGACATGCACGGCGTTGTATTCTGATGATAAATAAATTTATTACCAACATCACGAAGCAATAAGGGTGTTCCATAAGGCACATACATTACTTGCAAGCTATTTAAGCTCGTAAAACTGTCAAAAATTGTATTGGAATTTTGACTGTTTACACGAGCTTACAAAGTTTTCCAGCCATTTGCACATTTTGTGGAATACCCTCAATATATTTTGGTTTGGCGTCATTAAATTAATAAGAAAACAACTCTAAGGGGTTCCGGAAATTTTCGAATATAACGCCAAACATTTTATGGCATTATTTTTTGAAAATAAAGACAAAAGTTTTGTAAATAGTGCCATCATACTACTATATAATATATATATGGGTAATTCTATTCTAACGCGTCAAATTCAAATTTCGAAATGAAAAAAAATAAAGTTATTAATACTCGAAGTTTTACATACGTTTTCTTATTGTTGTACCTCATAAAGTAATATTTTAAAGTGGGCAAGCTGTCCATACATTTTTGGCAGATATTCATATAAAAATGCCAGGGGAGTTACTTTGACAGGGGAGGTTACTATGGCGTTTGAGTGCGATTTCCAGGTAGTAAACAATCTTTATTATTAATATACAAGGATATTATAGTAGCCCTATATTACTTACAACTCAAACGTATGTTATTTATTTGAATATTGGTTTTCATCTTGTTGGTACAACTAAATGTTTGTCGCCAGGGGAGTTACTTAAGAAAAGGTACGTTTTCTTTCCTGATAAAAATGATGTTTAAACGTAAAAAACATGTATTGGGTTGTGAATATATCAATGTTTTATTGAAGTTAGCATACAATAAAAGAAATTAGGTATGATAGGAAATTTTTATATCCTAATAAAATCGAGATATAGGCCTTCATAATTTGATTGCTTTTTGTATTGAAAAAAAGTACCAACTTTTGAGTAGCTACATAAAGTTAATAACATTTTTTTTTTTTTTAATTTTTTTCTGAAATGTGTTCAGGCATACTGAAAGGTAAATTTTGGTCATTTATAAGTGCAAATTCTATTTATATTTTGTCTTATATACGTTAAGTTAGTAAAATTGTTTATGATTACAGCCAGGGGAGTTACTTTTTTACTCATATTTTTGGTTTTCCACGAGAGCTATGTAAAATAAGCGAATTACTAAGTGGTGGATCTTATAAAGGCTATTTAAATGTATATAAAAAAAATTTTGCTATAATTTTAGAACCTCATATTGGTGTTTTAGTGGACGATTACATGATTTGACGCGTTAGAATAGAATTACCCATATGTGTCTCCATTACTAGACAACCCTTTGTCCAAACTCTAATTTCAAATACCCTCGGCACCGTCCGGAATATTAAAAAATTCTGACACCAATGTCCAATACATCGATATAAAAAAAGATTTTGCGAGATTGTTCGACAGATATGGATGAGATTATTTACATACATTTTTAAAGAATATATAAAGCCAAAAAAGTTTTCTGGCGTTTTTCCTTAAATTTATTTCCAGAAGCTATGTCGTTTGTTTGCATGGATGCATTCTCCTTTAATTACTAGGAGGAGTATAGGGCCAAAAAATTTTGATGAATCATACTTATTACGATTAGAAGAGAATCCTTCCTAATTATGCATGATTCTTGCACCTCCAAATCCAATATGGATGCTTGGGTACCACTTTGAGAGTTATTTTCCATCGTTTTTCGATTCATGTTTAGTATTATCTTCTGAGCAAAGCTCCTCGCAGTAAGTTATAAGCTTAAAGTTGGATCCAATTGCAATTTCAGCCGCCCACTCTGGATCAGAAGCTTCAAGAGTTTGACTTGGACAAGATGCTTATTTTATGGCATTGTGGGTTTTTCTTTCTTTCTTTACAAAAAGGAAAAAATACCAGAAAATTTTTTGAAATAAATTTTTTGAATTAAAGCCAAAAATTAACAAACCCCAGAATTTTGTATGGAGATTTTAAAAACCTACACCCAGGGCATATTCACTTTATCCTTCCGTTTGTAACGCAGAGAAGAAGGTGTAGTAGGTATGGAAAAGAATATATATTCTTGATCAACAACACCTCCTTAGTCGATATAGCTATGTCCGTCTCTCTGTCTGTTCATCTGGCTGGCTGGCCAGCCTGTCTGTGGAAATATTTTCCACGGGGAAACTAAGCAAGATAATTGGAATTTGGTACACTGCCTCCGTTGTCAAAGATAGCTCGACTTATTGAAAATGAGCAAAATTGGTCAACGGACGCGCCTACCGCCCATACAAAAAATATATTTAAAATGCAACTTTAGGTGTATTTTTCACCAAAATGCAACCATAATACACACAAATACTAAGGATGGTAAGCACAAGCTCCGAACAAAAAAATAAACAAAATTAGACAAGTGGGTGCCACGCCCATATAAGCTATACAGAAAGCGTTTTTCAAGATAATCCAACTAAATTTTATCCAGACATTAAAAAATATAAGTGAAAGCTCTGAGCAAAAACTAAACTAAATCGAACAAAAGGGCGTGGCACCTCCCATAAAAGCAAAAGCTTTAAAGTGCTGTGCTATACTGAAAACATTTTTTGAGATAACCCAACTAAACTTTACTCTAGCAGTAAAAATAGTAAAGGCAAGCCCTAAGCAAAAACTATGCGATCTTGGACGAGAGGGCGTGGCACCCCTCATATAAGCAAAAGCTTTCAAAATTCTATACTGAAAACGTTTTTTTGAGGTAGTCCAATCAAATCTCACTCATACACTGAGAACAGTAAGTGTAATTCGGAACAATTATCGTGACTACTCCCGTACTGCAAAATTTTGAAAATACTGCAATGTAGGGTATTTGCTTGGCCCAACCCTTACTAATTCTGACATTTAGGCATGTTCCGAAATCCGATTTACTTCGGAATCGGAATGAAAGCAATCTTCAAGAGCTCTGCATTGCAACAAATAAGATGGAATCGGATTTGTCTTTCAACAAATAAAATTTTCTAATGGTTCCTTTTCGATTTACCGAAACATAAATCTGATTTGATGTTAATTATGGAAATGCGGAGCTCTTGAAAATTGCTTTTATTCCGATTCCGAAGTGAATCGGATTTCAGAACATACCTAATTATTTAAAAAAATTTTCTGGCGGTTATTTCCTTGTTAAGTTTAAGCTTAATTTCCAAAAAATAGTGTCAGAAAACTTCTAGCGTTATTTCCTATGGCACTATTTCCATTTTATAAGCCACATAAATTTTGGAAATAAAGCCATAATTTTTGAAAAAAAAAACGAGACAAGTTATTGGCTTTTTTTCCATACCAAAACGGATATAACTCCAAAATTTTGTTGGAGATTTGGCATTGCTAGCAAAAAGTTTTCTGGCTTTATTTTCGGTGGCCAAATTTTAGTAATCATTAAGTTTTAAGAACGGTCGGAGTGGCTATTGACAAGCAACAGAGAATATGATACATCAAATTTCGCCTTGTGCAGACTCCTTTTACATCTATATCAAACATTTGGTGAACGGGTAAAGAAATTCGAATAATTTTAATTTTATGTACTTTAAGACATATTGGGTTGAGCAAACTGTTACTGAATTACAAAAAAAAGCCAAACTGAATAAAAGAAAAGGTCTATACGGAGAAAAATACGCATCATCCACTTGGGTAGACAAAAAATTTAAGTAATCAACACTAAATTTCAAACATAAATTACCTTACATTTGAACTACTTGTCTGATGGGTCCGTTAAGTAATATTTACAAATAAAATGTTGTTAAATAATAAAATAATATTTACTCTAAATTCCCTTAATGTAGAGTAAATTATACAGTGATCATAAATGATGGGCCAATTCTGAAGTTAGACTAGACTTTTACGCAGAGAGTCCTTTTCGAATTGACAAAAAACTACCATGCAACAATCAAAAACCCATTATTTGTTGTGCGGTGTAATAGGTCTATTCGACCAATCCTATAGCATTTTGGAGTTGCCAAAAGTGTTCGATGACATTTTTTTCTGCTCCAACTTAATATATTCTACTCTGAAATGCGTTCGATGAGTCTGATCCAATTGTTTTTTTTTTTTTTACTTTAGATCAATAAGAATACTTAGTTTACTTATTTTCCCAAGCTATTTAAAATAACTCAATAACTTAAAATATCATCAAATTACAAACCACACGAGTATTCAATGTAAACAAAAAGTGCACAAGCTCCATAAATAACTCTAAGAAATAAATAAAATTATGAACTTACCACACGTTAAACACAAACCCCAAATCATTCCATTAAAAGTTGCACAAACATAACACAAAAAATGACCTAAAAAACAGTCCAGAAAATTTGCGATAAGAAAAATGAACACAAATATTCCACATTAAAGGATATTTACAATTTTCAAATATGCCCCCAAGCGCCCGCACAACCTAACAAACTCTACGAGAGTATTCTCTTAAGTGTGTTTTTAGCAGCAACCAAAAAAAAAAAAATGGAAAAATGGAAAATTGGCCAAACCATAACATTACCGTACCATACCATACCCACTTTTATGAATTCGAAAGAGATTGCGACATGGCGTCTCTAAGCTTTAGCATGAATTATTCAGATGAATTTTTGGTGTTACCACCCATATGAGCAATGCAATTTTCACAAATAAACATAAATACAACACACATAAGCATGTATATTTATCTGTGTAGAAGAACTTACAAGCTATGGATACGTTTGTAAATATTCGCATACACAACTCAATGTTATTTGCATAAAAGGATCTTACATGAGAGAAAAAAACTTCATATACCTTCATATAAATAATTTTGTTTCAAAGCAAACTGTTGCTAAAAGTTGATTCTTTTTCTTCTATTTCCAAGCATATGGAGAATTTAGCTACAACAAATAAAATTGTTTTTGTTTTCAGAGTCTGACATGCTCTATGCTGGGGGGATTTTAATGTTTTGTATTTTGGTACCTGTTTCAGAAATGTAATATGACAGTAATGTTGTGTCATAGACATGAATAAATCATTGTAGCTTTCATTGTTTTATATCTACAAAGTTGCGTTCGTGTATTTAATTTTCCATATATTTTTTATGTATTTTTAACTATTGGGTAATAACTTTGATTTTATAATCAATATACGACTATACAACTAACGTTCTGACTGCGACTGTGTCACGTATATAATAAATCAGTTTTATTTCATTGCACCCTACACGCGCCGGGTATTTTCACTTTGTTCACCTATGTGCAGTATTCATGAAAGTACACGTAAAAACTACAGAAAAATATATACAGATGTCTGTTCACTATTACATCTCGAGTCTCAATCTGCTTAAGATTATGGCGGAAAAACCAAACCGTTAAATTTCATTGAAAATCCCAGTAATTTTTACAGTTTTTTACAGTAACTGGTCGCCCATAAAGAAAACCCGTAATTTGTATGGTTAACACACAGTTAAATTTTTCAAATGTTTAAAAAAGAACAATCTCATGTTCACGGAGCGAGTATGAAACCTAAAACCTTTGTGTGTATGGGCTGCACTCTAACCACTTAGCCACTGAACTACTAGCACTTTCATTTCTATCGTTTAGTATTTTAGTTAAAACATTTTTCAATAAAATTTTTAA
This sequence comes from Calliopum simillimum, assembly GCA_951812925.1. NCBI lineage: Eukaryota > Metazoa > Arthropoda > Insecta > Diptera > Lauxaniidae > Calliopum > Calliopum simillimum. Next base: position 109,446,325 of record OX638370.1, read on the forward strand.
CAATGTTCAACAGTAATAAAACGGTTTAACAGCAAAAAAAAAAAAAACCGTGGTTATCATAGGTTTACGCCCCACAGTGGTCCGGGTCAAACCCTACCTCCATTGTTAACTAAATCAATATTTCGTTATTAAGGAAGGACTGGAGAGGGTTCACATTTATGACCAACCCCCATTACTTTTCAAAGAGAAAATTGTTTTCCCTTGGGACCTAAACCCTCCGACCCCTCCTTAGGGGAGCTTTCATACATGTTGAACCATATTCACAACATATGTTTTTAAGGTGCTCCTACAGGTTTCTGAGGAAAATTTGGTGAATCAGACAAGAGGGTGTTGTACCTCCGTACAAAATACCAAAAAATAGGCATCACGCCTAGCCCACTAACTATATCAAAGCCATATTTTCACGATATCTAAGGGTAATTTTCCACTAGGCATATATTGTTATAAATTGGGGATCTAACGATGGGGCGTTGTACCCCACTTACAAAAACTACATACAAAAAACCATCAAACACTATATCTCCGCACTTGTAACAGGTATCGATTTGAAACTTGATGCATGGATGTACATATACGGTATATACCAAAAACCATACAAAAAAAAAAGGAATTGAAAGGTGGGGCATTGCACCCTCCATACAAAAAATTTCCAAGCATTCAGTAATTCTGAACCTTTAGCAACTATGAAATTTCAAGCATAAATAAACGTGGTATCCACCAAAGACCATGCAAAAATGGGTAGAATAGACCAGGTGAGGTTGCACTCGCATACAAAGAAATCATAAAACTTGTCCCCTAACGAGTGGCTTATGGTTTTTTTGTGTAAGGGTGTAACGCCCGTGAAGTTTGAGTTTTAGTTAATTGTTAAGAAGTCACTGAATCTGAATATGAAGTCAGTTTTTCCTGTTCACTCTTGGTTTTCGTACCACATGGGGAGGCGGCTCCAGAGCACCTTATTTTTAGTTAAATCATCCCTTAAAGGGAGGACTGAAAAAAGTTAAATGTATGACCGACTCTCATTGCTTTTTTATGAGGAACATTGCCCTTGGAGTCCTATTCCTTCTGACCCCTCATTAGGGATGCTTTCATACATAGTGAAATCAAATTTAAGTAATCTAGTGTTTGGCTAGATCAAGTAGAAATCATCTTAAATGTACTTAATTAAGGCTGAAACAAACTTGATTATATTCAAAACATACTTCGTGAAGGTGGTGTTACACCCACTGGTCCACTCCACCTTTTTAAGAGTTTTTGATAGATACATATTATGTACTTCCATGCATCAATTTTCGAAACGATGCCTACCGTAGTTGCGTAGTTCATGATAATTCAGTTTTGGGAAGAGTCTTGGCTCCTTCTATTCAAATAATATGGTTATCTGAGATAATAAAACTAAATTTTACATAAAAACTTGAAATGATACAGTCGAACAAGTCTAAGACAGTAACTAAATCAATATTGACTAGAGGAGTGGCACATTTTGTGCCATCAAACATTTTAAAACGTTTAGCTGTTTCGAACTGTTTTTACTGAAAATGAAAAAAAGTTCGAAAAACTTCGAGAAAGGTCTTGGCAAATCAAATAAAAAAAAAGAAACTTTTGAAACTATGTTGAGAAATTTTTTATTTTTTTTTTTTTTTGAAATTTATTAAGTTTGTGAGGTAGCAGTTCAAAGCCTCCAAGGGATATAATATTCTAAAAAGAAAAGTAGAGTATTTACCAAAAATATTTAAGTGTTGGGTGACTTATCGTATTTCACATTGCGTAAGCAATTTAATTCAAACCTTCCGTTAAAGTTTCAGTGAAGCTTTAACTACACATTGTGAAAACGGCCCTTAAAGGCGTATGTATATATATGCAATATATATTTCTGGCCTAGGCAACACTAAGTGTTGCCAGGTGCAACCTGACATTTTCAGTGGAAAGTTTAACATTTTTTAGTATAAACGTACTCAGAACTTTTTGACGTACGACCATCATTTGTGTTGTTTACAGTGACTTAAAAAAATCAATTTGGCAAAAAAATGAAATTAACTCGTGAACATTTTCATGCGATAATTTTTCACAACTTTCGACGTGTTCTAGTTGGATCCCGCACAATTTGACAATCGCTCAAAAAAAGGCTCGTTTCGATTAGTGCAAAGAAATATTGAAAAAATACGATCGCGGTGCTTCAAAAGACGTTAATAAGATCGTCACAGGTGATGAATCATGGATCTATGCGTATGAGCCCGAAACAAAACAGCAATCGACCGTGTGGGTCTTCGAACGAAAGTTGTTCGTGGAAGAAGCACTTCGAAGCAAATGGTCGCCTGTTTCTTCGCCAAAACTGGTCAAGTGGCGACTTTTCCGCTTGAGCAACGTAGGACGGTCAATTTTGAGTAGTACACTACAATTTGTTTGCCTGAAGTCTTCGGAGAAATTCGAAAAACGAACAAGAGAAGACGAATTATTGTTCACCATGACAATGCGAGTTCTCACACATCAGCTCAAACCAGCGTCTTTTTGACCGGCCAAAACGTCGAATTGATGGGTCATGTGCCGTACAGCCCTGACTGGGCACCCAATGACTTCTTTTTACTCCCGCACATCAGAAGATGCTGCTGAAGCGTTCAAAAACCATGTTTTAGAGGTGTCTCAATCGGAGTAGAAAAAGTGCTTCGACAATTGGTTTAAGCGCATGCAGAAGTATATAAATCATGCTGGAGAATACTTTGAAACACAATAAAACCATTTTTGATGATAAATATTCGTATTTTCATTATTAGGCCAGAAATATATATAGCAGCCTACGTACCACCAAAAAAAATTTATAATTTTTAGACGCCAAATTTTTTTCAAGGTATAGTCTTTATTTTTAAAGCACCCTTGGATATCAATTTTGTAATGGAAAACAAGTTATGATCAATAAAGATGTTTTTTTCCATTGGTTTTTCTTGGGACGAAAAAAAAAAATGATGCAAATATCGTTTTAAAGTGTTCCTTTAACTTTTGAGTTGTTTTCGGGATGAATCCAAATTTCGACCCGGTCTAGTATCAAATCTCATCAATGCTAGATTTTTTTATATTATTTCATTCAAATAATAATTTCTCATAATAACTGATAGATAGATAGATAGTTCATGTCTTTGCATTTGCTACAAATTGATGTTACGTGATGTTCTTAATCAAAATTATTATTACACGTTATTGTTTAATATAGATAGTCATTATTATAAAATCAATTTAAAATAAAGTATTTTAATCAAAAACTATTTACGAGTATTTATCAGCGAAAGATCTCTCAAATTTAGCCAAATTACAGCCAATCATTCGGGTACGCGTAACTCATAAAACACAACATCCCATTAGATCCAATGTTCAAACACGCAAAGTCAAGATAAGAAGATAACGTTACTTGTTTAAACAAATAATAAAAATTGGCCTATTACCAACTTGATTTTTTGGTTGTTATAAAAACAGACAGACGATCAAATCGCGTGTTTCCAGAAATCAAAGTAAAAAGTTTCATTGAATTGTTATCGTTAGTTAAACACAAAGCTGACTAATAACAAACCGTTTTGTGTGTAATTACAATGCTACCATTTTTATTTTGAAAATATTTTGTGTTTTCAATGACTGTATGCAAAACACTCGACGATAACGATAACTAGTGTTTGACAGCTGTCACTTGATAGTTTTGTTTTAAGCGCCACACACATTTTGACAATTTATGTCATTTGCAGCGCAGCATTTTATCAATGAAGTGTGATGTGTTTTTTTGGCATCGAAAGCAAAATTTATGCCTCATTAAGCGTCATGATAATTAAATTTAAGCGTTTTAAATTTCTACGCTTTAATATCATTATGATAGCAATCGATATTTTTTGCATTTAAATTACTTAAATGAGTTATTGTGTTGTTGACGTAGGTTTTTCCCATTACAACCTTTTTACGTTCATTTTGCAAAACGTTTCAAATTGATTTTCAATGCATGCAAATGTATTTGTAATGAAATTAATTACTTAAATTAACAATTTAATTGTTTACTTTTTTTCATTTTAAATAAATTTAAATAAAATTTTTAAATTATTTCCGCTGTCTATAGAGTTCTTATGAAATTTGTATTTTTTGCGAGAATTCATAAAAGGGATTTTATCGTGGTTTTTTTTATTTAAATTGAAGGTACTTTGAGTTATTGAAACAATTGCGTATTGGTTTATTTATAACTTAACAGGTTTATATGGTACTTTTTATTGGAAATTACTAAACTACCTCTGCATTTATTAAATAAAATAATTATTGGTATTGTTTTTGTAATTATGAAATGCTTAAGCATTTCCGGTAACATTGATGGATATATTTAACCAATTTATTATTTGCGCAGTAAATTTAATTCTTTTAATAATTTTTATATAAACAATGCAATTAGCACTTGTATTGCTCATTTACAGGTAAGCACTCATATGTATGATTTTGAATACTCCACTCATACTTAACAATGGGACCATTGAGCAAAAATATAGCTGAGCTTTTCTACGTAAATGGTTTTAGCGCTTCCAAAAACTTAAATACTTTAAAACAAAAATAATTGTAATATCTAAATAAATCTATATCTCGTCAGGTTAAAACTACAACTGGACATCTACATTTTTGATGTTTTGAATAAAGTATACAGAAACATGAAGAAAACGGCTCTTTGCCCAAGTTTTGTTGGTTTTTTGAAATGTGGTCCTCATCCAATTTTATGCAAGGAATAAAAAGGATAAGAGCTTAAAATCTCATACAAAAAACGAATTTCAAAAATCTTAAAACGCTGTTTTCTCAAAACATGAAAAATGTAGATGTCTAGTTGTAGTTTTAACCGGATGATATATAAAAACGAAGGTTTGTATGTCTGTCTGTATGTTCCTTATAGACTCCCAAACAGCAGGACCGATCACTGTGAAAATTTATATTTATGGGTTTTTGGATACGGAGCGCGTTTCTGCATCATTAGTTTTTTCGGTTCTTTTTTTCACCCAAGGGTTCCCCATAGGATGCCGGAACCAAAAATTTTAAATTTTTTTATTCGTTTTTTTCGTGTTTTCTACGCATTTCATGATTTATTATAACATTTGAGTGGAAACAAATTTTTTTTACCTAAGGGTCGCTCTTGGATAACGGAAAATTTAAAAAAAAATTTTATTTTTTGATTTATCATATCTCTAACTTTTTTTTATTGGTTCCAGTTATAGGAGAATCATTCCTAACTATGCATGTTTCTCCTCCAAATCCGATGTGCATGCTGCCGAGGCGGGTGGATTAACCACACTCTGGTGGGTACCACTTGGAACGTTATTTCCATCGTTTTTCGGTCCATGCCTTATTAGTATAATCTTCTCCGCAACGCCCAACGCATTAAGTTATAAGCTTAAAGCTGGATCCGGCAAGCGCTGCAACTATAGTGGCCAAAATCACTTTCAATTTCAGCCGCCCAATCTGGAACAGACACTGACCTGGGAGCCGCCCACTTTTGGTCAGACGTTTCAGGATTTCGACAAGATGCTTATTTTAAAGCGGCATCGACTCGCCTTGTCAGTGCCAGTTACGGGCCTTGTGGGTTTTTCTTTCGAGGCGCAACGCTGTCCAACGCTACACCCTTCCACACCCTGGCTGGTCACCCGCTTTTAGTCGCCTTTTACGACAGGCATGCTTACCTCAGGCATATTCTGACCCCTTACCCGCAGGGGTAAGGCCCTATGCTCCTCCTTGGAGTTAAAGGAAAATACATACTTATCTCTGAGAATATTTAACGGACATGGGTGAGATTTGGTCCAAAAATCGGCGGTACGTATATAAATTGCATCGGGCCAATTTACATACTTTGATTTTATTTAACAAGAGAAGGTATAGCAACATTCACCGGAAAATGCTAGTATAAAATAAAGATAAACAACAAAAGTATTCATTCAGACTACATATAATGCAGTAAACTCCAACAAAATCGTCACATCAAAGACAATAAGGGAATCCTCTTTGCATCAGCAAAAGATCAATTAAAGCGATGGAAAGAGTATTCTGCTGAAATTTGAATCCCACGTCTACCATTTGCCATAAATCAGAATCACTAACTACAACTACCGCAGTGTCTCGCAGTACATACGTAGGGTACTATTTATCAAAAATCAGTTTGGTGAGCCTTTTTTTGAGCGATTGATAAATTATGGCGTATACAACGAGAACAAATTTTTTTTACAACCAAGTGGAACTAATGTGCAATGACGCTTTTATCTCACAATATGTCACATGACGATCTTGCATTATCAGTTCATGCATTGCATCGAAGTTTTGTGGCACAACAACCGATTTTGGAAGACCTTCACGGAATTCGTCGGTGACCGAACTATGATCACGATTGAGTTTACTATACCAGCGGTATACTTTGGTTTTTGATGGTGCTTTATTGCCATACAAAGAAATCTGTTCATCGACACATTCTTGTTGAGATAATCCACGTCGAAAGTTGTGAAATATAACACTATGCAACAGCCAAATCTCCCAGTGAATGCCACTATCCATTTCATATGTAAAATGGGCTGCTGATTCCGAAAATCGCATTATTTTTATTTTTTTCGTGTCGTTTTCGAGTATCGGTCATTTTACAAAAAAAAAAAAAATGTCATGGCGTTTTGACCAGACTATATATTTCCTAGGGACTTTGACGTCTTGAATCCGAGTCCGGGGTCCGTTTTTTTCTAGAACGTCTGAGAAAAAAGATTTCAAGGTCATATGGAGGTCAAAATGGTCATGTGTCGTTTAGTGATAAGTTCGCTAAAATTCTGAAACTAATTTTATATCATTGAATTCTTTGTCCTTAAAAAGAATATGTGATCAAAAAGGGTCTTTCGGACCTCGTTTCGGAGACATAACCATCGAAAGATCCGGATACATCTTCTATGAAAACCGCTATAAGTTGGGAACCACTGAATGGATTTGAAAAATATTGGTGTCATTTGAAAGGTATTTTGTTGTTGTTGGTGTTGATGTATTTGTTGTTGTAATTGAAAAATTTCTCAAAATTTCAAAAAAAGTCATATCTCCAAAACTATGAGGCCAATTAAAAATATGCGCATAATATATAGGTTGTCAAAATACCTTACATATGACACCAATATTTTTCAAATCGATCTAGGGGTTCCCAACTTATAGCTGTTTTCATAGAAGATATATCCGGATCTTCCGATGGCTATATCTCCGAAACTTGGTTCGAGATACTCTTTTTAATTACATATTCTTTTTAAGGACTAAGAATTCAATGATATAAAATTAGTTTCAGAATTTTAGCGAACTTATCACTAAACGACACGTGACCATTTCGACCTCCATTATGACCTTGAAATCTTTTTTCTCAGACGTTCTGAAAAAAAACAGACCCCGGACTCGGATTCAGGACGTCAAAGTCCCTAGGAAACACATAGTCTGGTCAAACCGCCATGACATTTTTTATTTTTGTAAACCTGTGTAATTAAAACTTTTTGTAAAACACATGAGAAAATCCAAAAAATTCTTAAGGTAGGCGTTAAAAAAAAATACCCGTGTCTCGTTGTTTTTCTCCAGCACGTCATATTTTTTTTTAATTGATTTTTGAAGTTTTTTAATCCACTGTACATGAAAAATACCAAAATAGCGCATTCTTGTGTTAAATCGATGAATTTAACAATATGATTCTTACATTTAAGGTGTATTATGTGTTCAGTAAACTTATGCAGGATATTACGAGGAATATTTTTGTAGAAAATTTTAACCCCCCACATTTAGGTCAAAATGACCCACATGTGGGGGCTTAAGAGGGTTAAAATTGTCTACAAAAATATTCCTCGCAGTATCCTGCATAAGGTTACTGAACACATAATACACCTCAAATGTAAGGATCATATAGTTAAATTCATCGATTTAACACAAGAATGCGCTATTTTGGTATTTTTCATGTACAGTGGATTAAAAAACTTCAAAAATCGATTAAAAAAAAATCTGACGTGCTGGAGAAAAACGACGAGACACTGGTATTTTTTTTTAACGCCTACCTTAAGAATTTTTTGGATTTTCTCATGCGTTTTACAAAAAGTTTTAATTATGGAACAGTTTATTACAAAAAAACGAAAAAAATAGGGAAAAACGCATTTTGGTAACTTTTCAATGAATTGTATACAACTTTTGCATTTCCCATAATTTTTTTAAGTGGTATCTTATTTTCTTCACAAATATATAGTCTATGATACAAAAAAAAAAAAAAAATTATAAAAAGTTATTTCTTCTTGTATAAATCTGCAGTTGATTTTGATTTTTTGTTAATTTTTTCGAAAAAAAAATGTTTTTTTTAGAAATCAATTTATTTCGCCGAAACTAACAAACCAACCAAAAATTGATGTGAATATTATTTGTAGGTAATTTAATTACCTTTAATATGACATATAATACATTTGAATACAAACATTGGTTCTTGAGATATTTGTATTTAAATGGAACTATCCTTTTTTTTTTTGGTCCAAAAACCGAAAATGACCGATATCTCAAAAACGACAAGAAACAAAAAAAAAAAAAAAAAAATAATGCGATTTTCGGAATCAGCAGCTCATTTTACATATAAAATGAATAATGGCATTCCCTGGGGAAAAAATTTTTACTCATTTGTTGCATATTGTAATCCAACGAAAATCATCTCTTGAAATTTCCATTTTTTGGCCAAACAAGGCAAACATATTTAATTTTGTTGAGCAACAATTTTGATCGGACATTGTTCACTCCGTTCGTAATTGAATATGATAAAAGAACCAGTACTTTAGATTAATGTGGTTTTCTCTCCTTTTCTTTAATCCTCCATGAAGCCCTCAGAAACCGATAGATTCTATAAAACAGTGCCTGGGGTTAAAGATTGGTACAGTTAAATAGCTCTCTTATAAATTTTGTACTTGCAGCTTTGCAAATATTTGACCATTCTGAGGTCAGAGGTGGGCTAACTTGATTTTTTATTATGCCCATTTTTTGTTAATACCAATACTTATTTATTTGTATATTCTTATTTTAGCAAATGTTATCAATTTATGATAAAAAATTTAAGAGTTGTGATCAAAATTAATTTTGGGTTATATAGGAGGTGGGCGTGTCAGTCGGTCAATTTCACCCAAATTCATACATATTGCTTAAAAATTTGTAGGAACAAGGTCCGCTCAGTTTGAAAATTCTAGCGTTATTTTTTCGACTTATGGCCAGAATGAAGTGTTGTGCTGCGGTGTTTTGAAAAACTGTTATGCCTTTGTACTGCACCGCTCTTCAATAATCGAGATTTAGATGAAAAGTGTACTATGCATTATTGCCTAAGCTAGAGAGTTCAATATGGTGCTAAATTAGATCTATATATGTAGTTCGAAAAAATCTTAAAAAAAGTAAGAAAAAAAGAAAGAAATAATTAAGTTCAAAGCAAAAAGGAAATAATATTTCATATTATAATAATGTGTTACCATGTCAGAACTGGAAATCATAAACCACTACCTCCGTTCCACTTAGTACAGAGAGATTTTGTAAAATTTTAAAATGCGGTAGCTCGAGACATGTTCAAAATAAGACCAGAGTATCAGATTTCAATTATGATTTCAGTCTCTTCCCCAAATTCCCACTGCAATATTTTTAAAAATTAATGGAAATATAATTCCAAACAAATTTCAACGATGGCACTCTTATCTACTGTATGAGTTTAGACTTAAATATTTCTACAGAAAAAAAGACGGAATAATAAAAATAATAAATTTAACAAAGTACCCAGATATACGATGAAAATCACTTGAATTAAGGAAGCAAAATAAACAAAACGCATTGTACACATCACTAAAAAAACCTTGGCAGCTAATTCTTACAACAAAAGGCAGCCATTTAGTTGAAACTAGAACTTGAAGATATTCTTTCTTGTGAATGAGTCTCAATTAGGGGCACAATTTGCAACTTAATTCAAACGAAATAATTGAAATTGTAACATGAGAATAGGGAAAGAACGCATTTGCATGAATGCAATACAAATCATATTGATAATGAAATTAAAGATGATGATGATGAGGCTTAACATTGAAATTTATATATCAAAAGTGATACACATGCCATTTAGCTAGATAATGCCAATTGAGGCTAAGTATCAATTTGTGTATTCAGCTATGAAATTTTTTATTTAAAAAAATTTAAATCCATTTTTTTTCACATTTCTTTTACAGATAATGCAACAAAATGCAGCAGCAAACTGAAGACTAAACGTAACACAAAAGCTGTCACTTAAGTGCAGCCTGTTGAAAATTCTCCACAAATATTGGTACCCGCACCCACCAAACGTGGTTAAAAGGACAATTATTTTTTTTCCTTTGCAACGACAAGAAAGACACAAATAGCAGCAACAACGAGAACATTTCAATTTAAATCCTTGTATTCAACTTGCGCACGTCTTTTCCTTTTTTTTCTAAACGTGACATCTGACAAAAGGATAACAGCCAAGCAAACAGCCAGACACAGACGCGTGCAGTGCAAGAGCGACACTTTAAGTGGCTGCTGGCAGTGAGCGGTGGTGGTGGTGGCCATCAGCATTAGCATACAAATACCAGCACTAACAGCTAAGTAAATAGAACTCATCAAAAATGGATTTGAAACATTCCAGCATTAGCGAATCTTCCGATGCGTATATCGCTCCAAGCAAGTCAACAGATTTAATCAAACCAAAGGATGATTTCGGCTTAGAGCGCGAAACGAAGCGTCACGAAGGTGAGTGAAATGTGGCATAATGTTGATTTATTTGAAATTGCGTGCTACCTATAGGACAAGGCGTAATTTTCAGAAATATTCGCGCTGATGGGTTGCCATTAAAATCGGTTATGGCACATCGTATTGTTATGGCATTTCAAACATTTGTTTTGGTGGCAAGAAACTAAGAAAATTTTTATACTTGTTTTCATGAATGTTTTTGAAATCCATTTGAAGCAGCTGTTTTAAATTATTTGGAAATGCCTTTTCCAGTAGGAAAAATGGATCATAGAAATTTTAAAATCAATGATTCTGGAATGAAATCGATTGAACTCGAAGGAAGTGTATTTGATTTCATTACTATAGTCCTGAGCTGCTATTATGGTTCTCCTTATCTGTTAATTTCAATATCTTGCATATCCTTTTATTTAATTCTTGCTCTTTATTTTATTTTTTTTTTTTTTCATTTTTCATTTCTTTTCATTTTTCATTTTATTTTGTTTCATATCATTTCATTTCTTTTAATTTTTCTTCTTTTCTTTTCTATTCGTTTCTTTCATTTTATTTAATTTTTTTCATTTCTTTTCATTTCTGTTCATTTCTTTTAGTTTATTTTAATTTCTTTTCATTTCTTTTCAATTCTTTCATTTCTTTTCTTTTCATTTCTTTTCATTTCTTTTCATTTCTTTTCATTTCTTTTCATTTCTTTTCATTTCTTTTCATTTCTTTTCATTTCTTTTCATTGCGTTTGATTTATTTTGATTTCTTCTCATTTTTTTCATTTTTTATCATTTCTTTTCATTTTATTTCAATTCATATCATTTCATTTCTTTCCATTTCTATTCATTTCTTTTAACTTCTTTTAATTTCTTTTCATTTTTTGTTTTTTTTTTTTTGATTTTGTTTTTCATTTTTTTTCATTTCATTCCTTTTCATTTTTAATTTATTTCCTTTCATTTTATTTCATATCATTTCATATCATTTCATATCATTTCATATCATTTCATATCATTTCATATCATTTCATATCATTTCATATTATTTCACATCATTTCATATCATTTCATATCATTTCACATCATTTCATGTCATTTCATATCATTTCATATCATTTCATATCATTTCATGTCATTTCATATCATTTCATATCATTTCATATCATTTCATATCATTTCATATCATTTCATATCATTTCATATCATTTCATATCATTTCATATCATTTCATATCATTTCATATCATTTCACATCATTTCATATCATTTCATATGATTTCATATCATTTAATATCATTTCATATCATTTCACATCATTTCATATCATTTCATATCATTTCGTACCATTTCATTTCTTTTTACTTCATATTGTTTCTTTTCATTTCTTTTCATTTCTTTTCATATCTTTTCTTTTCATTTCATTTCATTTCTTTTCATTTCTTTTCATTTCTTTTCATTTCTTTTTATTTCTTTTCATTTCTTTTCATTTCTTTTCATTTCTTTTCATTTCTTTTCATTTCTTTTCATTTCTTTTCATTTCTCTTCATTTCTTTTTAGTTTTTATTTATTTTCAATTTTTACGACTTTTCATTTTTAATTTTATTTTAAATCTTCTCAGTTTTTCTCACTTTATTTCGATTTATTCGGTCTTGTTTTTTTTTTAGAAAGTTTTGTAGCTGTGTGGCTCTGTTTTGGTTTGGTTAAACTCATTTGATCGCATGTTCGTATTGTTTATATTAATTTTTTACAGAAATGGTGGAAACTACTAGTTTACTTGCGGATCGTAATGAAGCACATTGGGGTGAGAACTTTAAAAATCTTTCCAATCTTATATGATTAGAACCAAGCACAAAACGCTTTACATGTTAGACAACAATATTCAAAATATTATGACTAAAATGCTTAAGTGTCGGAATAACCTGCCGATAAGCAAATGCTTTATAGTACTTATACGTGTAGAATACTATCAAAAATTGTTAGAATTTTATGCCTTCTGTTGTTTTTATAGTATATAGATGTGTTGATTTTATGTGCTTTTTGTGAAATTTTTTATTAATTTAAGAGTTTGATTGTAAGTTGCTTTGACGTAGGATTAGACTAATGAGACCCGTGGAACTACATATGTATGTGTAAAAATGTTTATTTTTATTTTGTAAAAAAAATTAAAAATAAAAACAACAATTTCCACACAAAAACAAAAACTTATATTTTTAACTTCAAATACTATCTACAATCTTGAAAAACTGAATAAAGAGTGTCCCAAAACTTACGCAAGATTTGAATTTGCCAACTTTTATGAGATTAAGTATTGCTAGCCAAAAATGAAGAACTTTTTGAAGGCTTATAGCTTAAAGTTCAGTTCAACAATTTTTCAAATATAATAAGATTTGTTGCTAAAGTTAGCAAACTTTGAACAAAATATGTTCGAAATATTGATTTAGCTTTGTCATATGATGATATGATTTAACACACATGCATTTCTTTCTACGGAGTTATTTGAAGTCAAAGTTCTATGGAAAGAAGGCCACAACTAAAGCCTAGACTAACAAAAAATTGCACCTGAGAGGTGGGTCTAAAATGTACCACTTAGGAGCTATGACGATACGATTCTTTTTGTATTTTTTGAATTTGGCGGCCATTTTTGTATGAAAAAGATTCTATTGATATAGCCTTTTATAGTTTTTTTTTTTTTTTTAAGACCTCGTTAAATTTCCTCAAATTCAGAAATACATTGTCATAGCAGTTTTTTGCTTTGAGATCAGTAAAACTACCAATTACGCTAGGCATGGAACTGCTGTATAGCTAAATCATGACCTACTCCAATTACAAACTTTTTTCTATTAAAAATTTAATTGCTAGTAGATTTTAAATCTTTCTTTAAACTGTCGCATGGCTTTTGTAGGAGGTATAAACGGTTTCCACATCTTTCTCGGTTGGCATCCGCAACTTTCCGAATTCGAACGTTTACACTACGCAGGTATGCAATTCATAAAAATACTTAAAATTTATAGCAATTGAATTGTTTTGCGATTAATTTTCTTGTGTTTTATTTTTAAATATGACAGAAAAAACTTCAAAAAATTTAATAATTAAAAATTAAACTATTAAGAAAAGCACAGTAAATTTTTATTTTATGCAATTTGCTCACATTAAATTTATTATTTAATAAGCGCCCTCTGCTATTTATTTTAAGCTTACGAGGCTATAAAAAATAAAACATTTTTATCAAGTCGCGATTTTAATTAAAACATTAATTTTATTTATTACCCCACTATTAATAGTGGCGAAAAATTATTGTCGGCATTTTTCTTAATTAATTTTGGTCAGTAGCATTGCATAATGTAGGATCTCCACTCCTTTGGTAATTAAATTGACTATTGTCGCACACACACACAATGGGGCGAGAGGGCAATTTCTCAATGTTTACGAGTGGCATCCCAAGCGCAAGCATACTAATTTTGCACAAAAAGCTTTAATGTCTTCTTTAAGAGCTTTTAACGCCTACACTTTGCTTGCGCAAATTGCCAATGAATATTTTATTATTACGTTTTTGGTACATTCATTGTTATTGTTGCTTTTTTTTTTGATAATCAAAATGTAGGTACACTGGAACAAAGTTATGAGAAACTAAAATAAAACGTTAAATAAGGACAAGTATCAGAAGTAAAACTTATAATTTGAAAGTGGGCGTGACATTTGTTTGATTACACCTTCTTTTCGAACAGTTTATGGCCTGTCGCATAATTGTACCTAGAAATTTTCCACAAAAAAGAGTGTATAGTTTGCAAGATATAGCGATATGAAACGCAAAATTTGACGTCAAAAAATGTCTTATAAATGTTACGCTTAAACGTTTTAAAAAATGTGACGCATAAATAAATGTCAAAAAATAATGATGCTAAAAAGTTTCAAAAATTGTTACGCCAACAAAGTATCAAAAAAATGTGACTTTAAAAAGTGTAGAAAATGTGACGCCTCAAAAAATACACCAAAAAAATGTCAAAAGAATGTGACGCCAAAAAGAGTCAAAAATTTGTGACTCTAAAAAATTTCGAAAAAATGTGACGCCAAAAGGAGTCAAAAATTTGTAACGCTAAAAAATTTCAAAAAAAATCTGACTTTAAAAAGTTTCGAAAAAATTTACGACAAAAAATTACGAAAATATGTGACGCCAAACGAATTTCGCAAAATGTCTTAAAGATGTTATGCTAAAAATCGTCAAGAAATGTGAAACCAAAAAAATTGTCGAAAATTTTGACATAAATTTAATGTTGCAAAATGTGACGCCGAAAGAGTGTTGACAAATGTGACGAAAAAAAATTGTCAAAAAAATGTGATGCCATAAATTGTGAAAAAATGAAATGTCAAAAAATTTTGTTGAAATGTGACGCTTTAATGTTCCGTAAAATTTGACGGACAAAAAATTTCGCAAAATATGTCGCCAAAAAAATTTCAAAAAACATGACGCAATAACAAATTTCAAAGAAATCTCGAAAAAAGTTTATGCTAAAAAGTGTCGTCATTGTGACACTAAAAAAATGTCGACAAAAATGTGACATCAAAAAGTGTCCAAAATGTGACACCAAAAAAATTGTCGAAAAATTTGGCACAAGTTTATTGTCAAAAAAGTGATGCCGAAAGAGCGTCGACAAATGTTGCGCTAAAAAAGTGTCGAAAAAAAAGGTTCGCAAAATGTGACTCCAAAACAGTGTCCATAAATGTGACGCCAAAAAATGTAAAACTCGCCAACGACCACATTCACTGGAAACGATACATTTTGCCCTTTTGCTTCCCAATGGAATTCAAAACGCACTAAATGGAAATATTACATTTTGTATATCTATCCCACTGTTTCTTAAACTGAAATTGTTATACGTAGGCATTTGTGTATGTGTGTGTTTGTGTGTAGTTGACATCGTGTGAACAGCACCAACTTAAGTTCAACTGCAACCAACATGCCTTCATGTTTGTCTATGTATGTACGAGCAGCATAACTTGGTATTTGTGTGCGTCTTCAACATTTGCCATCGTGTTGCAACTCTTGACCTACAAATGCAACACAATGACTCTGATGTAGCGTATATGTATAACCCTTGGTTGTTGTTGTTTAGAAAGAAAAAAAAAAACTTAAAAAAAAACAAAAGTTTTTTTTTATATCAAATGAAGTGCGCTTGACCTTGGCAGCAGGTGACAGTTGGGGGGGCTGAGCATGGTGGTGCTTCATGGAATTTGCGTTTGGCACAGCAGGCGAGAAACTTATTATTGGCATGAAAAACATTAGTGCCGGCAATGGCAACTGAGTGACTTTCACACACACACACACACGCAAACATTGGCTGACTGCTTTTCTAAAGCGAAAAAAGTTTTTTTAACAATTTTTGTTTTTCTTTTAATTTTCATATCCTCTTTTTTTTCGTTATGAAATGCGCCTAAAAATAGACTTTTGCTCTGAAAGTAATAAAAATTGTATGCTTTCATGTGATGATGCTCTTTGATAGTCACGAAATAAAACTGAACACAACTACACAAACGGTTGTGCACACATGGTTGCACAAAGTCGAGACTGTGAAGGAAGGAAAATTTGAAAGGAACTTAAAAAGAATATTAAATTGAAATGGAATTCTTGGAACTTTAAAGCTTAGCCTTGCTTTGACAAGAACAAAAAATTCTAAAAAATCAAGTTTTATGCATTATACGAAAACATATTTTTTTTTTACTGCAAGACCTTCATAAGTCAAAAAAATGTTTTCGAGATAAGTTCCTAAAAACTACCTGCAATACATGATGATGTGTTGTGTAAAAAAAGTAAGCATAAAAGTGAGTATACGTGAAGGAAATGAAACATATATTTGAGTCGTCCAAATGAAGAAGCAGTTAAAAAACCAAAATTTTTTTTCAGATGATGGTATTTTTGGATAGCTAAGGATATGAAAAGAAAACTTTTTTTAATTCATTAAATGCTTTGCATTTGGGTGGCTTATTTGACATTAATTGAACATTTAGATATTCTTCGTTTTGACTATGAAGCCTTCGAGTGATCTTCGGGTGTTTAAGGAAATGAATCAATTATAGCTTTTTGATAGTCCTCCATGGATGTTTTCCCACTTCATAGTTTTTGTTTTAACTATGAATTTTTTGAGTGGTCTTCGGCTTCTGTCTAGTGTCCTAGAAAACTATTAATATGACATTCAAGTTCTACACGTTCCTACTTAAAAAATTTCGTCAAAATAGCTCGTATACTTAGCTTGCGATATACAACAGGATCGAAAAGTGTCGCCAAAAAAGTGTCGCGGTTTTGAAATATTATATCTAATACGGCCAAAAAAGTTTCACTTCTATTTGACGAAATAGTGACATATCGTCGGCTCAGTATTATTTTGCCGTAAACGCCACTTCGTTGAAAAAGCAAAAGCAGATAACTTGTGCTCGTCTCTACACAAGTTATGTGCTTTTGCTTTTTCAACAAAGTCGCGTTTACGGCAAAATAATACTCAGCCGACCATATGTTGAGACATTATTGTTTCAAGAAATTTGTCTTTTAATAGAATACTTCCTTGGTTATATTTTGCAAATGATTCATACACACCATTTTTATGAGGAATACTGACATAATTTTACTTATGTCACACTTAAAACTTAAACTTTAAAACAATATCGTCATAATCCGAAGAAGAGTCTTTTTCTGGCTATGCTTTCGTATACTAGCATTCAGCTAAGTCGCTTCAAAGGTCTTAGCTTAAAGTTAGCCCGACTATGTTCAGTTTAGTCGTGAACATTACCTGCTATTGCTCCGAAATACCACCAATTTTTCGGCAAAAACTTTTAATTATAATTTCGATGTTTTACAAGACATCTTATAAATAGTTTTCTATAAATTTTAAAACCGATTCAGATACAGCAGAGTTGATATCGAACCGTTAAAATGTGACGATACAACATGTCAAAAATTGTGACTCCAAAAAGTGTCGAAAAATGTGACGCCAAACAAATTTCGCAAAATGTCAAAAATTTGTTTTGCTGAAAACCGTCAAGAAATGTGACACCGAAAAAACTGTCGAAAATATTTTGACACAAATTTAATGTTGCAAAATGTGACGCCAAAAAATTTTCAAAATGTGACACCAAAAAATTATCGAACGATGTGCCACAAGTTTGAAGTCAAAAAAGTGAGGCCGAAAGAGTGTCGGCATATGTGAAGCTAAAAAATTGTCGAAAAAATATGTTGCCAGAGAATGTAACGCTAAAAAGTGTCAAAAAATGTGACGCCAATATAGTGTCACAAAATGTGACACGAAAAAATGTCGACAAATGTGATCCCAAAAAATGTAAGTCAAAAAATTACGAAAAATGTGGCACCAAAAAGTGTCAAAAAATATGACGCCAAGAATGTAGACAAATGTGACGCAAAAAAAATTTCGAAAAAATGTTACGGTAAAAAGGGTCGAAAAAATTTGATGCCAAATGAATAGATTGACTATAATCAATTGGTTGAAACATCAGAATGTTATTGAAAGTCCTTTTCCGTAAAGTATGCTGTATAATAAATTGAGTATAACAACTTTGAGCTAAGAAATCAAAAGACTACTGTAGTATAAACGTAATCTAAGGGCGGTCCTATGAGAACTACCTTAATACGTTAAAAGAGCGGAAGTCAATATAGAAGCAAAGGAAATATCATGAAGTTTATGTGTAAAGTTATTTGACGGACATGATTTTTTCACCTCAATGCTATCGATTCCCTACGTCAAGTAAAATTTTTATGAAAACAAAGGCTAATTTTATTAATTTATAACAAAGTGTCAGCCTCTCAATGTTATGTCATTATTTTGCCATCTTTATTGACTTCGGCCCTTTCAAATGCACACATATGTATGTATATTAGGCCGGGTCAATTTTTATTGCGGCAAAGAGTATAGCAACAAAACAATCTACCTAACATTCTAAAAAACTCTGCCCAAGAAACCATGGGACAAAAATCAATATCGAGCCGCCAAAAATTGCCTTGCAGTTTTGATGTAGTACTTCAAAATTCAATAAAAAAAAATGCAAATACTTTCAATAAATTTATATGAAACAAGTAAAGAACTAGTAAGGGTGTAAAATTTGGCCTGGCCAAACATTAAATACCCTACACTGCAGTATTTTTAAAATTTGGCTCTTATGGGAGGTGCTACGTTCTCTTGTCCGAGTTCACCCAGTTTTTGTCCAGAGCTTGCATTTATAGTTTTTAGTGTCTGATTGAAAAACGTTTTCAGCTTTTGCTTATATAGGAGGTGCCACGCCCTCTTGTCCGAGTTCATCTAGCTTTAGCTTAGAGCAAACATTTATAGTCTTAAGTGTTTGAGTGAAGTTTGGTTGGATTATCTCAAAAAATTCTTTCAGTATAGCCTTTTGAAACTTTTGCTTATATGGGAGGTACCACGCCCCATTGTCCGATTTCACCCAATTTTTGTTGAGAGCTTTTATTTATGATTTTTAGTGTCTGAGTCGAATTTAGTTTGAATATCTCAAAAAACCTTTTCAGTATAGCATTTTAAAGCTTTTGATTATATGGGAGGTGCCATGCCCTCTTGTCCGAATTCATTCAGTTTTTTTTTAGAGCTTGCGCTTACAATTCTTAGTATTTATGCGTATTTTGGTTGCATTGTTGTGAAAAATACTGCTAAAATTGCATTTTGAATATATTTTTTGTATGGGCGGTAGGCGTGTCCGTTGACCGATTTCGCTAATTTTCAATCCCCCGAGCTATCTTTGACGACGGAGGCAGTGTACTACATAAATTTCATTGAATTATCTTGCTCAAGACACAGCCAGCCAGCCAGACAGACGGACATGGCTAAATCGACCCAGGAGGTGACGCTGATCAAGAATATATATACTTTTCTATACCTGCCACGCCTCCTTCTCTGCGTTACAAACGGAAGGACAAAGTGAATATACCCTGGGTGTAGGGTATAAAAATTGAATTTTTTCTTTTTCTTATTATATTTTAAAGTAGTACATAAAATTTCATCGCAATTTACGGCGGCTCGATATTGATTTTAGACCCATGGCTTCTTGGCCAAAGTTTTTTAGAATTTTCCATAGATTTTTTTGTTGCTTACCCTTTGCCAATTTTTGCCTCCCGAAAAAATTGACCCGGCCTAATGTATATCGATTCAAGTTTAGTAACAGAAATAATGTGAGTCCAGTGGCGGATCCAGTAGAGGCAGTAGAGGACGTGGTAGACCCAAAACCAACTGGAAGAGGTCGCTGGAAAAGGAAATCCAAGAATTGGGAAAGTCGTGGCAAGAGATTAAAGTCATCGCAAGGGATCGTAACAAATGGAGAGATTTCATATTGGCTCTTTGCTCCTTCTAGGAGTTAAAGGAGAATACATACATACAGTGGCGGATCCAAGGGGGGCAGTGGGGGCGATCGCCCCCAAGTGATTAAATTTTTTTTAAAATTATATGTACAGATTTTAAAACATTACTTTATTGTCTAGAAATGCAGTCAATCGGCCCCAATTATTGACAATGCTGGATTCGCCACTGTGTCAGTCAACAATTCTGCGAACAAAAGTGAACACTCCATGGTACGTAAACGATTTCCATATTTATCCTTATTTCAAGGTATGCAAGAAAAATCGAATACCACGCACTGACTTTCTTCAATGAATTTGTTCTCCCTAAAATGGAATAGTACTTAATGCCTTTAATCAGAAGTGTTTTGAAAACTTAAGTGAAATATTTCACTTTAACTGACAGCCATTGAGATATTACACTTAAATATTAATGATATTCTGAAGGGGTAAGCCCTTCTGATCTTTATGCTATTATATGTATATTTATATCCAATCCTTAGGAACACGTCACTACAAATATCAACTATTTATAGGCAGATTATAATAAAAAATGGAAAGAAAATGTAAATTTGCATTAAGGAAATTGTAAGTTTACATGCAATATCGATTTTTGCAAATAATTTTGTTTAAAAATATAAAAATCTTTTAGTTCTATCCCTTAAAAAGGTAATTTGATCTGTAATATTACAAAAATACAAATACTGCACCAACAAATTTGTTTTTTTGTCAAAATGTTAAACCCAATAAGAAATCATTCTTGTGCACCTAAAGCTTTGCAGCACTTTTTTCACAAGACTACTGCTTCTTGATGGTACTGTTGTACTTCTTGAGTTTATTTCGATTTAATTAATTTCGTATTTTTATTTTTCTATTTTTCAGAATTTAAAGTCTACAAAAGAAGATGGGCGGTATTGATGTTATTTGCATTTTATTCTGCCTCGAATGCCATGCAATGGATACAATTCAGTATTATAAATAATATTATCACAAAGTAAGTACAAAAAAATCAATAACTTTCTTTTAAGTACTAAACCATCGTCTTTAAGTAATCAATGCAAAAAAATACCACAATTCACTTAACAAAGTTCTTAAGGATAATGTAAAGTTTGCATTTCGTAATTTCGTTAATTTTTATGCTAATGCACTGCAAAGAAAGAAAACAAAAATATTATATCATCAAATCATTTGTACACCATCATATCTCGTTTTCGCTTCTTTTCAGGAGAGCAACAGAACGGATTCTAAGTAGATTGATTTTGAAAATAATTTTCAAGTTTTTATAAATAATATTCTATTGAGAGCTTTTTTAAGATAGAATTGCTTATACTATTAACTTCGGAAACAAACAAACTTTCAAAAGATATGTCATTTTGTTTTGTGTGAAAATGTTTGGTTGTTTCGAAATATTGAAGTGTAAACTATCTATCCCATCTCAAATTTGAGCAAAGATGGGATAGTTTACAATTAATTTTTTTTTCAGTATATTTAACAGACAGGCTGAATACAAGAATTAACGTTTAAAGTGATTAGAACAATAGTGACTATGACAGCAATAAGACGAAAATAAATTGTGGAAACTATTAGAGCTGTCCCCGACTCCTTACATAAGTTAAAGATCTATTTTTATGAAGAGAATTTATTCCACGTACCGATAGCAAAATTCTGAGAAAAAAATTTTGGAAATTATCAGAAAAGTACCCTACCCCAGGGATTTCGGACCCATTTTTTTAAAATGAATTTACTGCACTAATCGATAATGAAAGGCTGAAAAAAAATTTTTTTTTTTTTTTGGCATATTCCAGACCTTCCATGAGTTTCGACCTTCTCTTTCAAAAATATTTTATCGCTCCAATCGATAAGGAAAAGACGAAGAAAAATTTTTGAAACAATCAAGGGTGTCCTAAACAGTTCCCGTTCTTCAAAAAATTGTACGGCACTATTCGTTAGGAAGAAATAGATTTTGGAAATTTTCAGAAGTGTCACCGACACTTCTTATTAGTTCTGGTCCTAACCTCTTTCTATCGAGTGCTACAATAATTTTTTTTTTTATATGGTACCAAAACTCCTCTGAAGGGTCGTGGACACCCAAGACACTATCCAAAATGTTTCTTCAATCTCTTCCCATCGAATGGTGCAGTAAAATTTTTTGAAAAGTGGAACCATAACTCCTAAGAAGGGCTGGGGACAGCTTAGTCAGTTCCCGAAATGTTTCTTAGGCTTTTCCCATTGATTGGAGTAATAGCATTTTTTTATATCTTGAAAGGTGTCGGGGATAACACTGACAGTTTCAAAAATGTTTTTCAACCTCTCGTTTTTTTAAAAAATGTGACCTAAACTGCTAAAGACGTTCGAGGATAACCCTTATAGTGTCATAAATTTTTCTTCGGCTATTCCTATGGATTGATGCAGTACCCAAAACCTGCTAAGAGTAGTCGAAGACACCTTTGATAACACAGCACAACAATGATTTTGTTGCAGGGCAGTTGCAGGTAACATTTTTGAAATTCGATGCGTTTCTTTTTACTTAATTTATCACGCGGTACCATCAACATATCTTAAATCGGCCATAACTTTTGAAAGAAACATCGTAAGACACTTTTTTAGAGCTCATTTTGAAGAAAACAAATAGGACCATGTGATGAATTATGTAAAAAAGCTGTGCAATTTGCATCGAACTTAAAAAATGGCAGTTTTCGTATTTTTAACCTCAAACATCTGAAAATATAGAGCTGATGGGCTCATTCTGACTTCAGATTCGAATTCTACGCAAAAATCGCTTTGAAATTGTCAAAAAACTTCCATGCAACAATCACAAATTTCTAATATTTTTCTTCAATCTTTCCCATCGATTCATAAATCAAATTTTTTTAATGAAATGGATGCAAAACACAAGCGAAGGGTCGGAGACGCCTTTAATAGTTTCCAAATATTATTTTCGACCCTTTTCCTTCGTATTTACATTTCAACTCAGCTTCCGTAAGATAATGTTTGCTCAATAAATTTTGGGCATTAATTTCACACCATCAAGAAAATTTTTCATGAAAACAGCGCCCAATTTTATTATAAGATTATGTTTGTCCCAATAACTTCGTTGGTTCTGTGAATTTCGAAAATAGAACTTGACAAAAGTTGTTCAGAAAAGTCTCAGGAATCTTTAATTTTTGGTGTTCTACCGATTCCCAACAACCCGGTTTATACAAACTCAAGTATAAAAAGTATACTTCTAACATTTCTTAATGATAATGACAATAAATACGTCATACTGAGATAAGATAAAAAAATAAAGAAAAAATTTTCTTTTAATTGTTGGCACATAAAAACATCAATTACGTGCGGAGCATTTAAAAAAAAAATTGAAAAACACAAGGTACCAACCATTAAATAAAATTAAAATTTAATTTAATTACAATTTTCCTGCTACTTGATTTGCTGCTATGAAAACCTGCTTCCGGCAAGTCATGTGTTTCAACACTCAGTGCTATAATTAATCGCACACTTACACATTAGCACAAGCACAGACACACACACATATAAGCGCAAATACTTCTTGTAGACTCAAGCACACACATGCGAGCTCTATGTATGTAACGTTTTAATTACTAAAGTTAAAATCTGTCAAGGATTAAGTTAAAAAATGAAAAGGAAAAAATCCTTTCAAAAACATTCATTGTATGTAGAATCAGCCAGCCTTTGGTGACAGCTGCATTTAATATGCAGACGACCAACAATGTCATGGATTTCAAAACTTAAGTCGTAGTTTTTGCTATTTATTCTAATATTTATATTATTTTTCTCTTTATAGTTAGGTAATTCTGTTGGAGTTTCATATTAATTATAACACATTTTTGCGCTATAAATAAAACTGTATCCTTCAGCTCTTACTCTCATCATTCATCACAAATCACAACTTCTCTAGTGGATGTGTGGCTTTAATTAAATAAACTTTTTGAAAGACACATCCTTCATAGGGCATTGTATACGTTCTTGTAGCTTTCAATTAAAATTTTACTAATTTGTATTTCTTTCAAGAGACCATTGGTAAGTGGTATGTACATAGGTACCATTAGTTTTTTATCCATCATCAAAGCAGCAACAAGTTCTTTCCTTCATTCGCCTTCATCTCAATTTCAGTCTCATAGTCTGTGATATTTCAACGTCATTGCGTCACTCAGATTTCTGCATTAAAAAACTTTACTTAAAAGTTTCTCTCACAAAGTTCTTATTCAATCAAGTTAGTTGGTGGAATTTTGTATTTAAGCAGCCTCTATTACTTAAGGGCAATTGAAGTTTTTTCAACATCTGTTAAGCAATTACTTTTTTCTGGTTAAGTGGGCATAAATCTTTTCAAAGAATATTTAGAATAGAATTGCGTTAATTACCATACTTTACGAGTATAAACGTATAAATGTCAGTACGTTAAAATTATATTTTTTAATACTCGTAACACTTAACAACATTTACCATAATTGTATGTGGTAAAACAAAGCTGTTGATTTTACTTTTATAAATTAGCCTATCTTTCTTCTATTCAATAGCTACAACATTGCTGAAGTCATCAAAACAATATTTTCGACTCGTTACCGAGATATAGCCATATGAAAAAATCTAAAAATCGCTCAAAATCCAATTTGAGGCAAAAATCGGATTTGGCAATAAAATCCTTATATGAGCTAACTTTGCAAAACGCTCTGGCTGAATTACTTGTTTTGGCGAGTACTTTCGACGCCTTATAACGGATTTTAGTTCACTTTTCATGTGTCGCACTGTGTTATTCATGAAATGTCCCCTTCGTCATGATTTTGCATTATTTTTATTTCTAAGATTGGAAATAACGAAGTAGTATGCAACTGTTATAGCAGATATACTTTATCAATAATATCATGTTTTAACAAAACCCAACATGGCCGTCCCAAAATGGCGGTCAAAAATTCAATATGGTGGACTTTATTTAAAAATAAACTAATTTGAACCAAACCTCGTGCATGGGGGTTTTTTAGGCCGCTATTCATGAATCTGGGATCGGATTTACAAAATTCAAAATGGCGCTTTCAAGATGGAGTACAAATTTTTCAAAAATCATCCGATTTTCTTGAAATTCGGTATATGGGGGTTTTTGGGATCAAAGATAACTCTATAACTCACCTCTCATATAAGCAATATTTTACAATTGATGTGTGTGCAAACGTTACTTAAGATATGACAGATAGTTGCCACAAAGTGTGAGAAAGCATTGGTAGAATTCGGTAAAAAGGATTTGGTAGTTTTTACGGAAGCAAAATTTTTAAAATTTTGTGTTGTATGGTAATTAATTTTTGATAACGACACACCTTATTTGCAAATATCTCTTCAAATGAGACAAAACAATACTGATTTCTTACCATAAAATTAAATGTTCCAATTACATTTTCAATATTCCAAAATTATATCTATCAACACCACATACTGGCGGCGGGGACCACCAACGCAGCCGCCCAAAGGCCATATGTCATTTCAATATTTTTATACGCGCACATTAAAAATCATTTGGTCCGTTTTTTTGTTTTTGTGTTGGTTTAACACCAATAAATAACAGAAAGACTGTCATATGCGCCACTGGCTAAAGGCTGACTTTTTCATGCGACTTTAACAGACGGAAATTTGTTTTTCAATTTTGCCCAACTCTTAATGTTTGTTTTCTTCTCTTTACTCTGCAGATACTACAATGTCAGTGACAAATGGGTCGACTGGACATCTATGATTTATATGATACTCTACATACCGCTGATATTTCCTGGAAGTTGGTTTCTAGATAAAATGGTAAGTACAAAGTGGGTATAGCTAAAAATAAAATTCTGTAGAAGAAGTGATTGTGGTGGAAAAGAAAAAAGTAAAAAAGTTAAAGTTGAAAATGATTTATGCCATAAAGTGTTATTTTTAAAGAATAAAATATATTTGTGAGGTTTATCTATTATGTTTAGTATACGAAAAGTTTGAAAATCTTTAGAATTTTTTTATCAAGAAACGGGTCTGTAAACTTCAACGCAAATAAGTATGTCCCACACTTGGCTAAAGCAATTTTATCTGCAATTTAATGTGTATTGATATGAAACATGTGCTAACTTAAGTATATATATTATTTCATATCAATTTATTTGATGTAGAATCAACCTAACAACAATTATTGACTCTAAGTGATTGGTTTATATATTGTTTGATATATTGTGCAAAATGATAAGAAAAAAAAGGCATGGGAATAACCACTTAAATATAAAAAAACATCAAAATGATTACAATGTGCTGCTTATTCATTCAATCATACGTCTAAATTATGTTGGAATGGTCATGTTGAAGGCCTGGCCATATAAAGTACAATATTTGTAAGCATTTCATATGAAATTGATATCTGTAAGAAATTTCTTTTTATTTGATAAGAATAATGTAAGAATAACAATGTAGTTGTATCAACAGTAGCAGTATAAGCGATTTGAAAAATTTTTTAGCGCACAGTTGACATTTTGTCAGCTAGTTCTCTCTCTGTCTATAGCATAGATGTTAAAGCATATTGATTTATGATGCTATTTTCTAAACTATTGTTCCATCAACATTATGACATTATTTTTGCGCCACCTTTTGCTTTCTTTGTATTTTTCAAGCGCACTAAGGTTTACTGCCTCTATTGCTCTGGATGTAATACTTCACCAACAGCTTTTGGATAAGATTAGATTTTAGTTCTGTTTTAAATAAATCAAACTTTTATTGAAACAATATATCGTCGTGTCAATTGTAAAAAAAAATATTATCCTTTTACAGTTTGCCAAAGTATTCAGTCTAAATATGAAAAATAATTCTAAAAAAAATTAATTTTTTCTCCAACTTTAAAATTGAACAAACTTTGAGAGGCTATAGAAAACAAAACACCGCGGTGCACCGGCCCGAATGGTTAAAATTTTCAAATTCTTCAGCTCCTAACATTTCTCTATCCTATGCCAATATCAGATTTATGTAAGAGGCCCAAACCAAAAATGATTATTACAACGCCTTTCGTAATACGAGCCATTGTGCGCCGTTATGTAGTACGCGGCATGTTGCACCCTCGTAGATGCTTTTTATAATATTGATGATATTACTGGAGATACTTCTTGATTCAAGGGCGCTCCTTTTCAAAATCTACCAAGGTAAGATATAACCTTGAGTTGAATTCCGATTGCTCAATTAAAACGACTGTCCCGGACAAAACCGAGCATGATTTTGTCCTGTTAGACTATTCAATGGTTCAGCAATTCGATTCAGAATGATTTTAGCAAATGTTTTGTCATTTGTTGGCAATACCAATATTCGCCTTCAATTACAACATTTCCTTTTGTCACCTTTTTTGAGAATTTTCACTATGACTACTTCTTTCCATTCTGACGAAATATTCTCCGTACTCCAGACTTCCAAAAAAAAAAACAGATGCAACTTGTTTGCCATGACATCAGAAATTGCCTTGAAGAATTCCGCTTAGGCTGGGTGGCCTAGAATCTAAGGATCTATTAGGGTTGCACCTTCTGAGCGTTAGCAGTTGTTCGCTAATCTCATAGTTCAAGACGTTAAAGGTTTTTTCAAAGCAATTTCTCCATACAGCAAGTTGTCCATCTTAGAAACACTGAGACCGGTTTCATCTTCATATCGTAACTGCAGCAATCTAGGCTGCATCATCCAACTCATGGAAGTAAACAATGTTTTATCTTTAACTAAAAATAAAGAAGTGAAGAATTCAGTTCTTCACTTCTTTATCAATGGAAAATTCTGCTCACAAACTTTTTTTTTCTAGTTAGGAAATAGGTAATATTTATTTTTTAGAAAGTACAAATTTGTCCTACTTATATCATACATAAATTTTGGTAAAATGCAAATAAATTAACAAAATATGCAATGAGCCTGAAAATATTATATAGAAAATATATATGTATAATAACTATATAATATCTATATACCTATTAGATGTGAATACGAAATAGCTTAAGGCAGATAAACAGTAACATAAGTTCTGTGATACGAATAGTTATGGCATTTGAAAATGTATGTTTTAATAAATTTGCTACAAAAATTTTGATTTTGCTATGGTTTTTAATACAGAACCCTAGAAATTGTCCTCAACTTTTGTAGCATTTCGTAGCTTTCAAATGACACTCCAATGTCTATTTTGGTTTGACTGTTTAAGCTGCCATTGACGTAGCCAGATCCAAATACATTTCTTATGTTGTGACTTTCAGCGCTTGCAGCATTTTAAACGGATCTATTTGTATTTATTTGAAATTGGTTTTTAAAAAAATCAATCAGTTCTTGTATGGGCCCTCCATTGTTAAAAAAATTTACAAACTCAGTTATCATGTAATGCAGTTGATCGTCATTTATTTGAAATTCCGGTATTTGAGCGCCACTGTAATGAAAAAGAAATATAAATGACCATTTCTCATAAGTACTTAGTACATAAATATACTCTAAGGTTAAAGCAACAATTTTCAAATGAAGAAAAATGAGGTAAAAACCAGATAAAAGCTTGACGTATACCGTTGGCACTTAAGCTAAGCTGACTACAGCGTAACGTGCTTACGCGGGAGACGTAGGTTCAAACCTTCGTCAACACTAGATTGCTTAATAAATGATAAGTTAAATTTGTATACTTAAATACTTACTACAATTTAGATGCCATAAGTTGCCTTGTTTTTTGACAAATACTTTTCATAGGCTTTTCATAAAAATCCATGATAAAACTATTACAAAAGTTTTGCACGAAAATAGAGCCATTTTCAGGTCGTAATGAGATGCAACCTTTAAATTATATAAAATATGAAAATTATTTTCAGTTTAACAGATACTCATTGCTTCTTCTTAATCATTACAAAAATTACTACTGAATGGTCTGTATCTAAGAAACAATATTCACCTTTTTGTGTACTAAATATCATCATTAGTTTTTCATCTTGTGGATATTTTATGGAATCGGATATTCTTTTTTGTATATTCTCTAATAGTTCAGAATCAGCCCTATGACGTGGATCATAAGATCCGCGGCATGCATTCACAATGACGACTTTATGTGTATTGGCTAAAGATGGATTCACCAGAAGTGGTACAACAATTTCATTTAGTATGCTATAACTTTCAGTTTTAGTGTAAATGATATCGTATTCATCACCATGTGAACTGATTGCTACGATGAAGTACTGAAGATCTTTGAATTTAATGGTACGCACTGCAAGTGAATCGTATAAAATATTTATCATAATAGCTATTACTCATACGTACCTTTCTGCATAATTGCCTGGACATCCTCTAAACTGCCATCATTAATAGTTGCGTGTGTGATTTTTTTTGATCGAAATAAACGTTGAAATGCCTGAATATCCTTTAGGCTCTCACTGCGGAATTCTAGTTTTAAGTTCCGATTGAAACAAGTTTGATGATTTATCGTAATTGCAAATGCTGGATACATATTAAATAAAAAATTCTCTGAACTAGTTGTTGTTAAGACGCATGCAAAATCCTTGTAACTATGATAAAAACGACGATAAAGATGTTATGAGGTCGAACAAATTAAGATATATTTTGTTACCAACAATTCATTTCCACGTTTCATTACTGATTCGGCCGCCTCTTGTATCGAGAGTTGTTTAGAATATGCAACTATTCTTACCACATCATACACAAAGTTTAGAAGTTCTTCTGTTTCACCTTTATTAAGAAGAATATGGGATTACCAATTGTCCTTAGGCTAATATTATATCGTGTTAAATAAGATTAAATCCATTGAATAAAAGTCATTTTAGGGCATAAAGAAATTTATATGAACCTATCTTGAAAGAACTTTCTCTCATTTAGCCGTTTTTTTCCTAACAAAGACTTTTCTTAAGACGAACTTTCTTGATGGTATTCGCCTTAAGTATTGAGTATTTTTAAAAAATAACTGTCGAGATTATATAGCTCAAAAACTGCAAGAATTTTGAACCTCAACAAGATTTTTCTACGTTTACTCTAATTTTATAGAACAACTCTTAAACGGTTGTATGTGTATATTAGGGCTGTTGAAAAAAAATTTTTTTTTCGAATTTCTTAGATATACTTTGGCATCACGTTCTACATCATGACCGAATATCCCATGAATTTTTTCAGATTTTTAAATGCATTTTTAAAGGTGGCTCAAAGCAAAAATATGTTTTAATTATTGTTTTTTTTTTTTTTGCATTAATTATAAAATGTTGTCAAACAATTTGAAAAATTTGTTTTAGAGTAACTTAAAAACATTCATTTTGTTTGGTTTTTAATGAACTTTAAAACCTACGTTGTAATTTTGACAAAAAAAAAAATTACACTTCTTAAAAAACGAAAAACTGCTTTAAAAAGTCGAAATTTAACGATTTTTCAAAGAAAAAAGTCATCGTGCTGCAAACGAAATGAATATTTTTTAATTTAAGACTTTTTTGGGCCAGCAGGCTCGATGATATAACGTTTGAAACATAGTGATGCAGCCCCGTGAAAGGCAAAACGCTTTTTTACTCAATTAACACTTGTTCCTTGGATGATTCTAAGCATTTTAAGCCATGTTCACTTTTTTCGTAAGATGCCTTTCTCTTGAGTAAAAAAGCGTTTTGACTTTCACGGGGCTGCATCACTATGTTTCAAACGTTATATCATCGAGCCTGCTGACCCAAAAAAATCTTAACATGTCTTGCCTTGAAGGTTTTTAAGAGGTCTTTCGAATGCGATCTTGTTAATTAAAAAATGTTCATTTCGTTTAAAGCACGATGACTTTTTTCTTTGAAAAACCGTTAAATTTTGCCTTTTTAAAGCAGTTTTTCGTTTTTTAAGAGGTGTAAAATATTTTTTTTTTGTCAAAATTACAACGTAAGTTTTAAAGTTCATTAAAAAAAAAACAAAATGAATGTTTTTAAGTTACTCTAAAACAAATTTTTCAAATTGTTTGACAACATTTTATAATTAATGAAAAAAAAAAAAATAATAAAAATATATTTATGCTTCGAGCCACCTTTAAAAATCTGAAAAAATTCATGGGATATTCTGTCATGATGTAGAACGTGATGCCAAAGTATATCTAAGAAATTCGAAAAATTTTTCTTTTTAACAGCCCTAGTGTATTTATGTGGCTTATCATTTATAGAGTATGCAATTCCCTATAAACAGGTAGTTTTTTTTTTTTTTTTTGTTTAATCTACAACTTGGTTTCTTTAAAGCAACCGTTTGCAAGATATTAGCAAAAACCAGATGTTAAGTGTCATTTTTCCAATATGGCGGCGCGAACGGACAAGATACGAGGCGGCAAAGTCAAAGTTCGAAACGAGCACATCGAAATCTATAAAATTAACCACTTTTTAAAAATTCTAAAAAACTTTCCCAGTAACCCCATTTTTTATTTTCAAATGACTATAATACGAAAATAAAAAGAAACAAGTGTCACCTCTTTCTATATTCTCGTTCCTCACAATATTTTCACGTTCAATAAACGTCTTGAAATCGCATAGTTTTTCAAATATTTTGCGTGCTTTAGAAAAGAATGCATGTACAATGCTACGAGTATTTATTATTTCATCAGCCAATGTTGGACTCTCTAGAACTCGTTCAACCATTTCACCTGCTTTGCTTAAACTTTTAGATATCATTCCAATGATATCGTCTTCATCAACTTCATGTCTTATCATAAATGCAAATCCGTAATTTCCTAGACTAGTTGTTATGACGCATTTAAAATCCTTGTAACTGAAAACGACGATAATGATGTAATGACAGTGTTATACCTAAATTTTCGACAATTTCAAATTTTTTGTAAGACATATGAGAAAATCCAAAAAATTCTTTAAGAAGACGTTCAAAAAAATACTCGTGTCACGTCATTTTTCTCCAACACGTCAGAGTTTTTTTTTAATCGATTTTTGAAGTTATTTAATCCACTGTACAGGAAAATAACCAAAAATACCACATTCTTGTGTTAAATCGATGAATTTAATTACATAATCCTTACATCTGAGGTGTATCATTTGTTCAATAAACTTATGCAGGACATTACGAGGAATATTTTTGTGAAATATTTTAACCCTCTAAAACCCCTAAATGTGGGTCATTTTTACCTTTTTCTGAAAAAGGTACAAAAATATCACCTAAACCAGGGGAATATTAAGTCACTAAACAGTCAATATTTTATCCCAAAACCAAAAAAATCGTTAAAATCAATTAGGACTTCTTAAAATCAATATTTTCCAAATTGCACCCCTCTGAAAAACTCTAAAACTACATGATACACCTCAGATGTAAGGATCATATAGTAAAATTCATAGATTTACACAAGAATGCGTTATTTTTTTTGATGTGCAGTGGATGAAATAACCCCAAAAAACGATTAAAAAAATCTGACGTACTGGAGAAAAACGACGAGACACGGGTATTTTTTTTTTCAACGTCTACTTTAAGAATTTTTTGGATTTTCTTAGTTTTTTTTTTTTTTTTTTTGTGTCGAACCGCGAAATATGTTACCAACAATTTATGTCCATTTTTGATTACTGATTCAGCCTCCTCTTGTATTGGTGGTTTTTTAGAATATGCAACTGCTCTTTCCACATCATTCATGAAACTTAAAAGTTGTTGTGGTTCACCTTTATTAAGAAGAATGGATTACTCATTACAATTTACCCGAAAATCTCTCGTTTATGTACGTTTTATGAGTAAACGAGAGCTTTTCGGGAAATTCTTGTAAAAATTTTTAGTAAACGAACACACTGCTTGAGTTTTGGTTATCACTGCTTTACAACTTACCTACTGGAACATAAGTTATTACAATTAAATTGTCAATGTTAGGATTTTCCACAAATTTTCCTTGAAATGATCTGCAATGAAATATACATACAATAATTATTTTAATTAAAGATTATACATATCGTCAGTTTTATCGAAACTATCATAGGTCACAAAATCAAAACTTGACTCTTGGATATGGTATAGACTCAATATAAAAACCAAGACCAAGACTGTTATGAATAATTCTGTGGCCCAAGTGAAGAACTTGATAAGTAATTTCTTCGTTATAAGGCAAAACCTCATAATTTGCTATGCTAAAAATACATGCTCTTCGCTTTCATCGAAAGCCGAATTGCTCATATTATCATAGAAAGAAAATCTTTCAATTCAATTCTCTAAAATACACCAAAAATATTTAATAATACAGCATTATAATTGTAGCTAGCGTAGCATGTCTGTAGTAAACCAAATATCAAACTTAAAGCAAATTTCGATGATTTTCAGAATCTTTCTTAAACGCCATTAACATTTTCTTGTTCGAAAAAATAGAAAAAGTCAAGTTTTATTATTTTTGTCATTTATGCATTTTATTCCAAAAATTTTGAGTTAATGCAGACCAAGTTCGGATGAAAAATGACAGCTCTATTTGAGATTTAGTGAATAAACATATGAAATTCTTATTTGTTAATTAGACAGCAATTTAGTAGGTTCACTCACTAAATCTAGAATAGAGCTGTCATTTTTCATCCAATCTTGGTCCGCATTAACTCAAAATTTTTGTAATAAAATGCATAAATGACAAAAATAATAAAACTTGACTTTTTCTATTTTTTCGAACAAGAAAATGTTAATGGCGTTTAAGAAAGATTCTGAAAATCATCGAAATTTGCTTTAAATTTGATATTTGGTTTACTATACACTGGCTAATTTTCATCTGATATCAACAAATGACCCAATGTTAAAAAGGCAATTTATTTGCCTTTTCAATGAAATCCTCAGATAAGGAGTAGAATATGACGTTCTCTTTATAGATCAGTTGAAATTATTTTCAACTCTTTTTAACTTAACTTAAGTATTAAACATTAACGGCTTTATTTTGGTTTCTTTTTGTTTTCAATTGCTTTATATTTCGTAAAATTACTTGCTGGTAACAATTGTTTATTCCGTTTTTGTATTCTAGTTCTTTTATATTTTTTAATAAATAATAAGAGAACTTTTTACTCTTAAGTTAACATTTATATTTACATTGTAATTGCCTTTACTCTTGCTACGATTCTAATTTACTTCATTTTTACATTGTTCGAATCTTTCTTTTCTTCTAATATTAGTGTATTGCTGATGATGGGTCGAATTAAACTCGAAATGCATTCGATTTAAATAAATATTGTGTATAATTTATGTTGTGCGTTTTATTTATAAATTTAGTTATGGTCAATAAGGTGAAATAATCAAAAAACAATATGAATTAAAGCGACCATAAGCAAGAGTTCCGATTTTCTCTGTTAAAAAAATTAAATACTTATTAAAATTTAAAGAATTTTTTACCGAGAATAAACATTATTAGAGCCCTCTGATTGCATTTTTGATGTAGCTCAGCATTTGATATAGTGCGAGGCCACCAAACCTTTAGTATTCGCCTTAAGCATTTGTTGACGAATTCTTGCAGCTTGTTCGTTAGTTGTTCAGTAACAAGCCACGTTTCGCACCCATATAACAAAACCGATTTCGAATCAAAAATGCGCACACTCGTTTTGGTGGATATAACGGATGAAGACCATATTTTGTTCAGTTGAGCAAACGCGCCTTTTGCTTTTGCTATTCTTGAGTTGATATCCTCTTTTGCTCCACCATCCATGGAGATAATGCTGCCTAAATACGTGAAGCTATCGACGTTTTCGATGTCATCACTGCCAGCTCTAAACGTGATGTCATTCCTGTTTGCGTTAAGCTTCATGCTTTTAGTCTTGGATACGTTGATTTTTAGGCCGGCCTTTTGTGATTCCAAGACAAGGTCTTCAATTTTGCTTTGCATATCTGAATGTTTGGACGATAAGAGGCAGATGTCGTCAGCGTAGTCGAGATCTTCCAGATGTTCGGTAAAGTTCCATTGGATACCCCTTTTGGCCTTATTAAGAGCTTTATCTAGGATATCATCAAGAACGATAAGGAAGAGTGATGGTGATAGTAAACACCCTTGCCGTACGCCTGAATTAGTCGTGAATGTCGGTGACAACAACCCGTTGTGTAACACACTGCATTTAAAGCCTTCATATTGTGCACGTACTAAGTTTATGGACTTTGCGGCAATACATCTTCGTTGCAGTGAGACCCAAATGTTTTCTCGGGAGACACTGTCGAAGGCAGTGCTATAGTCTACGAAGACAAGTTGAAGTGCTCGGTTTCGCCGGAGTTCTGCTTGATGCTTTCGAATGGCCGAATCAAGTTTTTCGTTTACCCTGTTCAGAAGCACTTTCGTCAATACTTTTGATGGTACTGAGAGCAAGGTAGTGCCTCTATAGTTTCAGCACTCGCTTAGGTCACCTTTTTTCGGCAATTTGACTAACATGCCATGTAGCCAATCTTCTGGCAAACGCTCTTCCCTCCAGATTTTGGTGAGCAGAGGATGCAGAATTTTAGCTGATGTTATGGGGCACGCCTTGACTTGATCGTATATAACTTTTTCAGAAAGCTTTGGTATTGATGATAGCTTGGCTATGGACCTGAAATTTGGAACATCATTTTCACATCCTTTCTTAAAGATTGGACTTATGAATGATTCCTTCCAAAATTGAGGAAAATAGTTATCGGTAGTAGATTTATTAAATAGAAAGTTGAGTGGATGACTCAATATAGAGCTACAATTAGTTAATAATGTTGCTGGAATACCATCAGGTCCACTTCCAAGATCGTCATCAATAAATGCAATATATTTCTCCACGAGTTTAGGGGAGAAAGATATTGCATTAAATGAAACTTTCGGGTCAGTTTCCATGAATTCAACATAGGGGATATCAGGGCTAAATTAATCAGATGAAAAAGAGTTTTTAAATAAATTAGCCAACAACCCCGCAATTATTTCGGGGTTGCTGGTAAGCCCGTCACTTGTCTTGAACTCAGTCGGAAAACCGTCTGACTTTTTTTTTAATTAATAAATCCCCAAAAATTCTTGGCGTCTTGGAGAATGTTCAGCTTCATTTTATTCAAATACTCAGAATAAACAGAAGCTGATTTCAATTTAAATTCGTCAAACAGTTTGTTGTAATTCTCTAAATCGTTTCGGTTTTGACTACAGATATATCTTTTCCAAGCCCTGTTACTATTATGAATTTTCCTTATGTCTCTTGTATACCAAGGGTATGAAGAGTTATTAACGTATTTAAATGTATATGACACTGCCAAAGCTATAGCTTTAAAAAGTTCTTTGTAGAAAAATTTAATGTTATTATCCAAAGAATTATTTTCTAAGAAGTTTAAAAAATTATTAACATTGTTCCTTAAAATGTTATTCAACTTTAAAAAGTCAGCTTTTTTGAAATTGAATTCATAAATTTTAATAGAAGAACATTTATTATTTAAATTATTTTGATCTGATTGCTACAGTATATTCAAAGGTGGATGAAAAGTATTAACCACACTTAGGGCATTGAAGGCGTTATTTACAACAACCTTACTACTATCTGTAACCAAAACTAAGTCAAGTTGTCGTCCGTGACAATTCGTTATACAACTAACTTGTTGTAAATCAGTTAAAATTTCGTCAGCAAAAATTTTTTGTTGTCAGGTTTTAGGACATGACGCATAATAATATGTGTCATCCTCAGACAAAGTCCATTTTAGGTCAGGCAAATAGAAATCACCTAACAATAAAATGTCGTCATTAATGTCAAGTTTTTGAGTAATGTACTCTACGGCCTGTGAAAGACTATCGCAGACTTCTATGCTACTATTAGGAGGAATATAGGTGTTAAGAATATATAAACTTGACTTGCGAATAGTAACTTCTACGCATATTAGTTCAATGTCAGATGCACAGGGAATGTCAAACAAAGAACTCGTCAAATGATTTTTTATTGCTATTAAAACGCCTCTACCGACTAGAGAAAGGTCGTTTGTATGTCTGTTTCTTCTAAAGACATTAAAACTATTGTCAAATAACTCCGAGTTAAGTATATTGTTATTTAACCAAGTCTCGGTAAAAATGATAACATCCTCAGAAAAATTCTGAGCTGCTAAAAATAAATCATGCGTCTTTGAACGTAGGCCCCTTACATTTTGGTAGTAAAGGGATAGCCGATTTAGTTTTTTGAATTGTGTTTATTAGAAAATCGAGCAGTCTTCTTAGTTTCTTTGAATT
Source organism: Calliopum simillimum (assembly GCA_951812925.1). NCBI lineage: Eukaryota > Metazoa > Arthropoda > Insecta > Diptera > Lauxaniidae > Calliopum > Calliopum simillimum. The sequence goes on from OX638370.1 coordinate 109,483,525, forward strand.
CAGAAATGGAGACATTACCGACCCATACTTTTGAATTGCAGACCGCTGGAAAATGATCAGAAGCCACTGTTATTTTAAAGGAAGCATGTGTTTGCTTATTGCCAAGTTTCCTACATGAAACATATGCGTCAAGAGGAATGACAATATTCTGTTTTAAAAACTCTATAATATTGTCAGAAGTTGTGTCAGCGTGCAGCCGCGAAGCAAAAATTGATATCGATTTAGGCAATGGACGCAAGGAGACAGGGATAACAACCATATCAACAACTTGGGTATGGGTTGATGTTAACGGGGTTGGATGGACACTATTCGGCATATTCGACGAAGTTGTAGGAATAGAAGAAGATGAATTGGCTGCAGCACCAGTGTTGTCTAAACTTTTGGTAAGCTTTCGTCTCGGTTTTCTTTTCTTTTTAGGTGATTTAGCTTTCTTGGTATGAGTTTGGTATCGACGGAGTGGATGCAATAACCACAGAAGACGCGGTAATGGTATTATTGTGAAGAATGGTCTCTTTAATAACAGTCTCATTAAGACTTTTTTTAATTTGAGGAGAAAAATCACTGAAATTATTTAAAATATCTCTGAAATCAGTATCCAGATTGTTTAATTTTTCCCCAAATTTTTTAATTTTGTCGAAAAAAACTCGACGGAAAGAGGGCAACTCAAGATGGGCAATGCAAGCCTGATCGCTCAGAACATAAGAGATCCGTAACAGATTTAGTCAAATTAGCAAACTGTGCATGAAACATCTGTTCACATGGATAAGAGCAAGAAAACATCGCATTTAAAATATTTTGGCATTTGCAAAAATCACCAAGAGAGCAAGCAACCAGATTATCTGAAGAAAAATAATCCATTTTAGAAAGACAGAAAAAAAAAAATTTAATATGTAAAAATTATGTGACTAACTAGTCAACGTGGTGACAGAAGGGTTAATTTTATATTTCGGAACTGGCAACACTATTGTTGATAGCTAAAATCTGGCAACGCCATAATATAGTTTGACATAAACGTACTCAAAATGTTTTGATTTACAAGCGCTATTTGTTTTGTTTACAGAGAGTTCAAAAAATTCTTTTTTGGGTGATTGATAAATAATGGGGTATCCAACGAGAACAAATTTTTTTTACAACTAAGTGTTCATGCAAATGTATTGAAGTGGAACTAATGTGTAAAGGTGCCTCTATCTTACAATATGTCTCATGACGATCATGCATTATCAGTTCATGCACTGCATCGATTTTTTGTGGCACAACAACCGATTATGGACGACCTCCACGGAATTCGTCGGTGACCGAACTACGATCACGATTGAATTCACTATACCAGCGATATACTTTGGTTTTTGATGGTGCTTTATTGCCATATATCGTTGAGATAATCCACGTCAAAAGAAGTTAAAAATAATCCAACGAAAACCTTTTCTTGAAACTTCCATTTTTTGGCCAAATTGATTTTCTTAACTCACTGTAAACAAAACAAATAGCACTTGTACATCAAAACGTTGTGAGTACGTTTACGCAAAAAAATGTCAAACTTTATTATGGTGTTGCCAGATTTTAGCTATTGACATTAGTGTTGTCAGCTCCCGAAATGTAAATAGTACCCCTCGTATTTATAAAAAAAAATTTTCTCACGAATATAGAATTCTTTCGCAATATCTTATGATTTCTTATTTGTGGAAGAGGGTGGTCAAAAATATGCTTAAAATGTCTTACGTCATTAATGGACGTTTTCTAAATAATAAAAAGAAGAGAGCATTTTATATTTTATTGAATCAGTGCTTAAATTGCAATGCTACCATATTTATTGATGAAACTGTAAGAGGGATTGGCACTTACGTATCTTGACTCCTATCTACCAACAGCAACTTAGTTACATATTTTAGAGTTGAATTCCTTCTAATTGATGAGTAGATTAATTCTAGAGTACTTTTCCGTCGCACGTAAATTATTATACTAGCATAGTCGTAGTAATCAAGCTCGGCAACTGTAATTTACATAAATATTTATGTCATTATTAAATAAATTACTCAGGCACACAAAAAAACTTTTTATTTCTTCTTGCGTTAAGAGATAGTGTAGGTATTTTTAAGAATTCGTCTTTCGAACTAGCAAAAAAAATTAACAAACAAGTCAATTTCAATATAAACTTTGATGGTAATTGCTACATTTCGTATGATTTTTGGGAAATCCTAGCCTTAAAGTTTGGTTTTCTTTAATTTTTGAAGTTGTATAACAGAACAAGGAAATTATTAGCCACAAAACATGATAATGTAGCATAAAATCTCAGGCCTTTTTTTTCAAAACTTCGCTTAAATTTTATAGATTCCTTTTTTCTTCTTCACATTTTCAGGCAAAAATAATTCAAAGAAGAAAAAAGACATCTATGTATATAATTGAATGACCATTTTCGAAAAGCTGGCATCTCCGAATTTTTTCGATATTGTCTTTTTTACGAAATTCCATCTACGCATACAGACACATGTGATGTGTAAGAATGGTACTCATATCGGGTCTCTAAGTGGTAGAAAAAACCATGGCCGTTTGAAATCAATTTCGAAAAGGGCACATATCATATGATTTTTAGTTTTATGCGTCATTTTAAAATGGTCATAACTTTTTATTTTGAAGACGAAAGATAATACTAAGCAATACATTTAGTATAAAAGAGTAAAACAATTCCGTGCATTCTCTACATCACCTCAAAAATCGTGCTTTTGAACTTTAAGTAATAGAACAATTCTAAGATAGAATTCAGATTCAGTTCAAACAAATTAATCGAAAATGAGTATTTTTGTTTTGGTTTGTTGTGTTTTTTTCAATTATAGCGTTCTTCGATCTCTTTTCAAAAAGTAATCAATGAACCTATTTTAAATACATTTTTTTCTTAGTCTGTAAGTGCTCGGGTGGCGTGGATGCTTTTTTCCATGCTTTTTAAAGATTTTCTATTAATTACACTTGTTTTCAGCCAAAATCACCATTGAATGCCATTATTAATTTCATATGTAAAATCAGCTGCTGATTCCGAAAATCACAGTTTTTTTTCTTTCACTTCGTTTTCGAGATATCGGTCATTTTCGGTTTTTGGACCAATAAAAAAGATGTTACACTTAAATACAAATATTCCAAGAACCAATATTTATGTTTAAACATACTATATGTCATATTAAAGGCAATTAAATTACCTACAAATGACTTTCACATCACTTTTTGGTTAGTTGGTTAGATTCGGAGAAATAACTAGATTGATTTCTAAAAACACATTATATTTTTTTTCCAAAAAATTAAGAACAAGTCAAAATCAAACTTGATAAGACAAATGTAAAACCAAATTAAAGGAAAGAATTAGCAAGAATTCAAAAAAAACAAGTATATAAAAATGTATGTCAATAAGACCATTTTCATACTAAAATGACCGCCTATGAATAATTTTTAAGAAATTTTTTTTTTTTTTTTGTAAAAATTTCCAGTTGATTTTTATGTTTTTTACGTTTCTTCGAAAAAATAATTTTTATTTTTTTTTTTTTTTTCAGAAAAATCTGAATTTTTTTTTTTTTTAAATTTCAAACTCAAGTCGCTATTTTGTGCAATTTTTAAATTTTTCAAAAGAGCTATGGAGTGTACGAACATTTTGAAACCTTAAACGTATTTTTAATTGCTTTGGAGAGAATGGTGTTCCGCAACGTCCCATATACACTTTTCCATACCTTCTCTGCTTTTACTTTTGATACTTATAGTACGTTTAATTTTTAATTTAGTTTTTTATATTTGATATCAGTTTTCTCATAAGTTCCACTTACACTCTTTTAATATCTTTGAGAAATTTCTTTCTGTTGAGGTTTCTATTCCCACATCATGTAACCTTTTTATTACTGTACAAGAGTCAAAAAAAAAAACTCAAGAGGTTTAAAAAATGTTCTAGTGTAGTTTGACCTCCTAAACACGAATATGCTATCCATTTTGTTGCGTTAGGTCAAGTTCTCTTTAATTCCGGCTTAGAAGCATACAAAAATACCATGCAGCAAATTTCTGTTGGGGTCACCAAACACGAAAAATGCTTAAAACTTAAGAAAGATCTGTACAAAATCTAATAAACTCATATTTTAGCATTAAATAATTTTTAAAGCGCCACCTGGTGAATTTTTTTTAAACACTTTAGCAAAATCCACTCTGTATTACATTTCTTAAAAGTCCACGATGATAAAAACTGGAGCACTTTTTTTTATTTGCTTATACCCATACATTTTAAGTTGCACATATCACCGGCTACCTAATAACTTCTAAGCTGGACCAATACGAAACCTGACGCAACAAAACGGATAGCATATTCGTGTTTAGGAGATCAAAATACGCTTAAAACACTTTTCAAATCTCTCGGGGTTTTTATAAACTTCAATTTTGTTGTACCTTTGAAGAAACAATCAGGTTTATCATTAAAGGAACATACAAAATACGCTTTACACTTCAAATGTGTAGCAAAAGAAGCCATTATGACTAATGAACCAAGTTAAAAAAAAAATTTTTAAATTTTATTAACACAAAAAAAGAAAGAACGTTGTGACACTTTGCGATACGAAAGCAAACTGAGCTTATTTGTGGTATGCAAATGCGACGTTATTTCACAAAACGTAAGAATTTCTGTAACAAAAAATTTTGACTCTTTTGAACGATTTATTTATTTTGTTTCTTCACATCTTTTTATTCGTTTAGTTTATGCAGGGTTTTTTTTAAATTGTTTTAAGTTTTAGTTTTAGTGACTCACCAAAATTACTCACCAGAAATCTTATTATCAAATGAATTGTTTATATTAATTCTTGCTGCTGGTCACCCAGCATTATGCAATCAATAAAAACATCATTATATTCACCATGTTTCAACCTTTAATGCCCATTACAGTAAAAGGAAAGAGACAAAAGCAACAATAACAACAGTAACACAATCCAACATTAACAACCTTAAATATTTATTCCAGTGCAATATATACCAAAACTAACAGAAAACAATATTTTCAAATCACTTCTGAAACAGGAGCACACCGCCAGAAACAATAAACCAACTCTTTACAAAACAAAAGACCAAACACCTCACTTTGATCAGAGTTACGTAGTGTAAAGCGTAAAGTTCGTTAACTCCAACAACACTCATATAGGAACTACAAATCATCCGCTTAAAATTAGACCAGCTGAGCTGCAACCGGATATCGAAAAACGGAAGACAACAATAGCACTAAGCCAACATATGATGACGCACAAAAACTTTAGAGACTTTACGAATATCTTCAATTAATAATAGAAACATCTATGAACAATAGAGAGGCACGATATTTATATCTGAAACTTGTTTTAATAGCAAGTTTTGCACCGAAAATTTTTATTTAAATTTGCTCTACATATCATAATTACGAGGGGTCGTTTTGAAGTACTCGGAGTGACGGGTAAGAAGTGGGAATAAAAATACGAATTTAGTTTTCATGTTCAATAAATTCTTCTCACGGTGCTGTTAGAGCGGTTTTTGAAAAAATACCAAAAAACCGTTAAAATTGGAATGAACAAAAAGTTGTGAGTGGACACACAAAAACTAAATTTTTAATATTATTTAACAAATAATGATTATTATGTTTATATACTGTAAAATTTTATTAAATTCTAAAGAATATAAGACTAAATAAAAAAAAATCGAAGTACCGGTTTTCGAAAAAATGGCAAAAAACCGTTAAAATTTGAAAGAAAAAAAATATTTTTAATAGACGTATGAAAATTAAATTTTACCCATTATTGTAACGAATAATGAAAAATATAAACATGCATACTATTATATATATCATGTATTTTTTATACAGTATAAAAAGTTTATGTTCCCAAACAAAAAAACACTGAAAAAAAAAAAAAAAAAAAAAAAAAAAAAAAAAAAAAAAAATTATTCTGCAAAATAAATCCAAGTTATATTGTTTCACTAGAATAAATTTAACTTGTATGCATAAAAAGTTATTCAAGGTCATAGGTCGCAAAAATTATTTTTGTAGCAAATATCACGCGAATGGTTAATATTTCAGAAAAATAGTTCCAGACTATTTTGTAGCCCTGAAAATTGTCTATAGAAAAGACCTCAAAGTTGTTTTCGTTTAGGAGATATTCTAATTAAAAACGTATAAAAGCTTGGTAATGCATACATGCAGTATATACGTGTACATTAGGGTGTCCCTTATTTGGGAAAAGTCAAAATTTTATGTCGCGCTCCCCCAGAATCGAAAGACTTTGAGAAAAAAATGAGATCCCCCAAAACTCACAAAACTTCAAAATTAAAGACCTTTTCAGCTCTGTAGCCGTTGACAGCTGTCAAAATTTAATTTTGACACTTGTATCGGGTTCAGCAACCCGAAAAAACATTTGATGGCGAAAAATATTTCAGGCAACGCGATTCCCAGCAAGTTAAAATGAGAAGTATATAAAATCTATGTTAATTTTCATATAAATTTGAATGTCTTCGTGACACAGGTTAATTCATTTAAAAAAACCTGTCCTTTGGGGGATCTCATTTTTTTCTCAAAGTCTTTCGATTCTGGGGGAGCGCGACTTAAAATTTTGACTTTTCCCAAATAAGGGACACCCTAGTGTACATAGTAATATGTTCATTTTTAAATTACCATAACTCATGAATGATGGGTCGCTTGAAAGAACAAAAGCTATCTGCTTATAGAGAGTTGTATGCCCTATAAATAATAAACAATGTGTGCACATATACATTTTACATAACTCCTAAACGGTAAATGGTATGTGTACATACAATGCTTATCGTTTATAGAGCATACAATTCCCTATAACCTGATGGTTTTGGTTTTTACGTGCAACTCAGCGTTCATAAGTTATGTATAAGTATTTATAAGTATAAAACTAAACTTATATATCCCCACCATAATAACTTGCTCGTAACAAAATTCACTTTAACACGCTTCCATTGTACTCAACAGGGACTTCGAATAACAGCATTGGTTGGCATTTTTGGCACCTGCATTGGTTCTTGGATCAAAGTGTTCTCCGTCAGTCCAGACCTTTTTTATGTCGCCTTCATTGGACAGTCGATTGTGGCATTGGCGCAGGTAAGTTGCAACTGATGCTGACCGAAGCTAAAGTGTGTGTGTTTCGGGTGGAATAATCCCATCCATGTCCCATGTCCCATGTCCCATATACCATAAAATGTTGTAATACACAACAATGGACTAAGATTGTGTTGATGTGTGCATGCTGCGTGTGTAACATGATTTACATGTACACCCACACATACATATATATGCGTTCAATCAAATGTCATAAACGCATCCGCGATCATGGGGTTAAATAATATCCTTTTTCTTTTTTTGAAAAATTGTTCAACGTGACAGGAAAATGTGCAAGCAATTTAGCATTTGGGTAGGACATGCGGAACATGAAATTTTATGGCCACCAAAATGGTCAACAACATGTCCTTAAAGGCTTGAGAAAAACTTTAAATGTCTGCAAAACCAATAAGCTCAGCGCATCGTTTGTTAGAAAAAAAAACAAATATTTCAGCAGCTCCACGCTTAGCGTGATAAGATCTGACTTGGACCCTCTCGGATCTCGCTAAATTAAAAAATTTGAAATCGTCCGATACTGAAATTCATAAAATTGTTCATAATATTATATTTCTTAACCGATTTTCATGTTCTGACCTACTTTGAAAAGATACAAAATCAGGCTATAAGTAGAAAGCAAATAGTATTTGAGAAAAATTACTATTTTCAGTACAAAGATTAATAAAAACGTTCCATTAGTGGACAAAGGTGGGACTGGAACGATGGAACAGTCTACCCTAGGGAAGAAACTGACCACCAACAGGAACCTTGAGATCACTATTACACAGCTCCCAAAATACATTCCCCAGCAGAAATGCCAGGAAATGGGAACGACCTTAATTCGTTAGTGATTACTGCCTATATAGATGGCTCCAAAACGAATGAAAAGGTTAGTGCTGGTGAATTTGGGGTCAGAGCGCATAAAAATATATTTGAATGAATAAGCCAAGAAAATACAGTTTTTCAGGCGATAACAGGAGAATAGTGTCGCCTGGGTAAGGTGTGGGTACCCCCCGTAACTTTTGACAGAAAACAAATGCGGCTGTTCTGACAAATTTTAAGCGCGTGTTATGATAGCTCGAAGTTTTTGTGCATTTATTAAAGCAAACAGATGCATTTGCTTTTAGTACAGTCATATGGTAGTTTTACCTGGAAAGTTTTGCGGGATTTTTGTAAATGAGCTATTTTATAGATTTCGATGTGCTCTTTCAGAATTTCAACTTTGCTACCTCGAATCGTGTTCGCTCTCGCCGCCATATTGGAAAAATGGCGCCCAAAATCAGTTTTTTACAAATATCTCTTTAACGGTTACATTTAGAGAAAAATTTTGTGTCGCAATATTGTAGCTTGTAAAATTTTCTATAAAAATTATCTTCTAATTGTTTTCGTCCGACTTATAACTTATGAAATTTTTAAATTGTGCATGCCGCTTATGAGTAGGCACAGTGATGTGTTAAGCCTAAAATTGCGATAATTCATGAACAGTGAGTCACACGTTCAAAGTAAAAATGTTTGTTTATAGCGAATTACTTGCACTACGAGTTAAATTTTTTTTTTTTCACATGACTTATAGTTTAGGAGATATTTTTTCAACAATCCTAAAATTTAGAAAAAAACCGTTTTTTTAAAATAGCTCCAAATCGGTTCTTTTTAGAAAAAAAATTGTTCATGCATTTTGTAGAATGTTCAATTCCCTATAAGGGTCTCTCCGAACTGTTTTTTCGTCCGACTTACCGTTCGTGAGATATCGCTTCTTCAAAATCATTCAAAATTGAAAATTGTACTATGCGCCTTACTATGTTCAATTTTGAATGATTTTCAAGTCACGATATCTTATGAAGGGTAAGTCTGACGAAAAAACAGTTCGGAGAGACCCTTATAGGGAATTGAACGTTCTACAAAATGCATGAACAATTTTTTTCTACGACGAACCGTTTTGAAGCTATTTCGAAAAAACGTTTTTTTTCTAAATTTCAGGTTTGCTAAAAAAATATCTCCTAAGCTATAGGTCATATGAAAAAAAAAAAAACAATGTGTAGCTCGTAGCGCAAGTAATTCCCTATACATAAATATTTTTATTTTAAACGTGAGACTCATCGTTCATGAGTTATCGTAATATTAAGCTCAACGCATCACTGTGCCTACTCATAAGCGGCATGCACAATTTACTAATTTTTTTCGAATTTGAATTAGGATATCTCCTAAGTTATAAGTCATACGAAAACAATTGCAAGGTCATTTCTATAGAAAATTTTATAAGCTACAATATTGCGCTACAATATTTTTCTCTAAATGAAACCGTTAAAGAGGCAAGAGCGAACACGATTCGAGGTAGCAAAGTTGAAATTCTGAAAGAGCACATCGAAATCTATAAAATAACTCATTTGCAAAAATCCCGCATCATTTTATTCTCCCAAATGATTGCACTATTTGTGCTGAGAAGAAAATAATTTTTGAATGAGTGAAGGTTTTTTTCAATAATTTTCCAAGTGCGATAAATCGAAGTGAATCAATCGAAAAGCTGAAAACAATCAATATTTATGCAGTTAATTTATTATATTTTGTGATTCAAAAACGAATCCAACAAAAATGTTCACACCACAGCGATTGCTTATTGCTTTTCAAAGTGGCTGTCAAAATTGGTTGTGGGCACCCAATAGGGTCGGTTGTGGGCACCCATCTTGTTTTATTTAATGCGTGTGATTTACTGAAATATCGTCGTGGATGTCAACACAACAAATTCAAATGGTGCTCTTATCCTTTTTTACGCTCTTTTTAGTGGAAAGGAAAGAATCAATAGGCCTTTTAAAGATATCGCACAAAAAAAGTTGTTTTCATTAAGTGTGGGTGGTAAAGTGGCATACCACTTTGTAAAAATCTCGGTATTGAGTTTCCAGAAAAGTGGACTGAGGAGCAGTTGGCGGGCATAGATTGGTACAAAAAAATCATGCTTGGCAAAAGAGCAATGTCAACAAGTACTAGAGATTACTTCACCTAGCCGGCTTAGTCTGCAAAACAATTGATCTGGCAATCATGCCGAATACAATCAAGTCTGGTTTCAGCGCAACGGGCATGATGCCATTCGTGTAATTTCAATTACTTTAAACTTACGAGGCTTTTTGATGAAAGCAGTAGAAAGTATTAGAATCATTTTTGTGGAAAATTACTGGTTCCACAAATAATATTGGTTTGCATTAACGAAATAGTAACCTTTCAGTAGATATTCTAAAAACACCGCAAAAAGTCGATTTTATGTAATATTTCCTTAACGGTTACTTTTTCATTAATGCAAATCAATATTATTTATGGAACTTGTAATTCTCCACAAAAGATATTCTGATACTTTTTATCGTGTGACTCACCATATTCTTCAAAAAGCTACCGAAATGAAAAGTAATTGGATGCACACGGATTACGGAACAGTCCTGAATATGTTTTTGTTTTCCTTTAATATACGTATAGCAAAAAGATTAAATTTCAGCTAATTTAAATGAAACATAATCTTAGAATTCTGTTTTGGAATTTTAATGGACTTTGAATCTCTTTTGAAATCGAGGATAATCAAATTTTGTTGCACATCAAAACAGAATGCCGTAGGAGAGTATTTTTCGAACGAGAGATTTATTTTCTTAATATGTAGTCTAGAAAAACTTAACTCAAAAAGCTTACCAAAATTACAACTACTTATCAGAATTCTAAAACAACTTTATACTAAGGAATAATAGGCTCTTAAATGAGTTTGAAGCGCTTGGGCTGAAAAAAAATCCATCTATCTGCAAAGTTTTATTTGAAATTTTGTAAAAGAAACCTTGGGGACTTCTTAGTTTGAAGAAAACAATTTTATAGCAAAATACTTTTTTAACTGAAAATTTTCACTTTTTTTCTTTTATCTATCCAGGTTTGCATTTTATCGTTGCCTGCACGCGTTGCTGCCGTCTGGTTTGGACCGGATCAAGTATCATCAGCTTGTAGTGTCGGCGTGTTTGGCAATCAGGTGAGTTCAACTAAAATAAATTTAGTTTTTATTACTCGTAGAAGACTTATTCAGACTGCATATAATTTTCTGCCGTTTGCTATAAATTTGCATGCCAACACTCAAAAATTGCCTACAATCTCCAGAGTTGCCCTACTTTTTGAACAATTGGAAAATTGCTTTAGTAGTTTAAACTCTCATGCGATGATTTGTTAAGCCGATTGTGGCGGTTGCAATCAATCATTTAATTTAATCTCATCAAAAGTACGACGGTCTGCTCTCGCAATATTTCGCACTTGCGGCTTAATTCATTTGCTTTCATCCCTGTACTTAAACCATGAAGTCGTGTCGGTGTTTGATGATTTTTTGTATTAAATTGTTGTGGGTGCGAAAATTGACAGTCGCTGTTGCCCCCCCTCACGCTGTTGCTGGTTTTTCATTTGAATTTCTAACACTCTTTGCATTAAATCGCTTCATGTTATGGCCCTTTTGATTGGATTAATGTTGAAGCAATTTAATTTTTTTTTTTCTTTTTGTTTGTGATTTACTGCAATTTATAAAATTTTATTGCTGCCACTTAATTTTTTATTCGACTGAGTTCGCTGCGTTCATTTGTATGCAGTGACACGCACTTCGAACTTTGATAATTTTCTAATAAAATTTTGAATTTGAATTTTTTTATCGTTTCCACAAATCTGCAATTGACAGCTTAACATTTATTATTAAACGTTGGTAATTTGTTATATTTAGTAAAATGAACAAAAAAATCAAATGTTTCGGCAAATCACTTCTTAAAATAATCAAAGACAAATAGAGTGTAATCTAATAGATAGGCGAATCTTTGGAAAATGTATCAAAACATGACTTTTTTGTACTCACCTGCGTTTTATATTTTTTCATTTATTGATGTTATGTGTCGTTAAATATCAAAACTTCCTAAGTGGAATATGTTCCTAGACATGCAAAACTAAATTCCCAATAGGTTAATTAGAAAATTTTGACATGAGGAGATATCAGCTGCTCGTTTTAGCTGAAAATTTCGGGAAAATCGAGATTTCCTTTAATTTATGGGAGAGCATACATTTCAGAAGTTACGGGGCACCTTTCCAAACATTCTCCAGTAAAATTCAGCAAAATCGTATTTGGGACATGGCGAGGGAACGGGCTAAAAAGTGTAAATCACTCATTACAGCAACATAACAGGTCCTAAAATTCTGAAAAAAAATTCAAGAAAATTCATTGATGAAAAATAAATCGACTTTGTTACGATGTTTTTTTAATTTAAGCCTCCCATGCGAAGGAAAAAAGAAAAACGATAAATTTCGCATATCGCTAAAAATAGCGTTTTTTACCCTGGGTCATATAAAATAAGATTATTTTCGGATATGCCCATAAGTAAAAATTAAAAATTAAATTTTTGTCTTAAAACGCTTAAATAAAATTTTTAAAAATACAATATACATTTTTATGGTTGCCACCAAGTTTTTTTTCGAAAATTTTGTTGAAATTTTACTTATATTTTTAAAAAGTTTATTTGAGCGTATATTTCTAATTTTGAATATATGGTTTAAGCAACACTAACAAAACAAAACAGGTGGCAACTCCGAAAGTTTTTGTGTAGCTTGTAACGATTGTTTTGGTATTGAGCTGAGGTAGGCGTCAGCGGTGTCCAGGGTCAGACTAAAAGACAATCCAAAACTTTTAGTTTACAAAATATTTTTATTTAGTTTTCTTTTCTAATTACAAATTATTTATTTTTAGTGTTATGTATTAGTTCAAATTATATAAAATTTAGATAAGTTTAATCCGCTATGAGCGTGCGGCTGGCTGAATCTCCTTTCGGTGAGTGCTGTCCTTGCTTGGATTCCTTGATCCCTTGGCCGGATCACTGGTGGAAGAGTATTTCCAAAGATTATATTTTGGTGACTACGGGAACTTTATGGATACTATAATAAGTGTCCATCACCGTAGGTAAATACTCTGGTCACTTAAGGTGCCAGGAGGCCTATGTGGCAGATTATAATAAATCTTCCAGGCCGCTACGTGTAAACTAACTACCCTAAGACTACGGCTACTATAAGGATACTATAAAAAGTGTCCAGCACCGTAGCTACTTTACTCTGGTCACTTAAGGTGCCAGGAGGCCTATGTGGCTAACTACTCTAAGACTACGGCTACTATAAGGATACTATAAAGAGTGTCCAGCACCGTAGCTACTTTACTCTGGTCACTTAAGGTGCCAGGAGGCCTATGTGGCAGATTATAATAAATCTTCCAGGCCGCTACGTGTAAGCTAACTATTCTAAGACTACGGCTACTATAAGGATACTATAAAAAGTGTCCAGCACCGTAGCTACTTTACTCTGGTCACTTAAGGTGCCCAGGAAACCTTAGTGGAAGACTATAATAAGTCTTCCTGGTTGCTACGTACACTATATGGATACTATAAAAAGTTTCCAGTGCAGTAGGATAATGTCTCTGTCACTTAAGGTGCCAGGAGGCCTATGTGGCAGATTATAATAAATCTTCCAGGCCGCTACGTGTCAACTAACTACTCTAAGACTACGGATACTATAAGGATACTATAAAAAAGTGTCCAGCACCGTAGCTACTTTACTCTGGTCACTTAAGGTGCCCAGGAAACCTTCGTGGAAGACTATAATAAGTCTTCCTGGTTGCTACGTACACTATATGGATACTATAAAAAGTTTCCAGTGCAGTAGGATAATGTCTCTGTCACTTAAGGTGCCAGGAGGCCTATGTGGCAGATTATAATAAATCTTCCAGGCCGCTACGTGCCAACTAACTACTCTAAGACTACGGATACTATAAGGATACTATAAAAAGTGTCCAGCACCGTAGCTACTTTACTCTGGTCATTTAAGGTGCCCAGGAAACCTTCGTGGAAGACTATAATAAGTCTCCCTGGTTGCTACGTACTCTATATGGATACTATAAAAAGTTTCCAGTGCAGTAGGATAATGTCTCTGCCACTTAAGGTGGCAGGAGGCCTATGTGGTAGATTATAATAAATCTTCCAGGCCGCTACGTGAAAACTAACTACCTTAAGATACCTAGTATATACGAGGCCTTTGCACAATTAAACAGTTCTTCGATTGCTACTTCTATCAAGTGCTTGGCAATTGATGTGTTCGCATCGGTTGTCTGGCTGTGACTGCCTGCCTTCTGTGTTCGCAGTCGTGCTTTTATAGTCGCGCGCCGCGATCGATCGGTTTATAATTTTCATTGTGTGTGACAACAATGTGTTTTGTTGTTGCCTATGAGCACGTGCATTTATTATTGGGGATTTTTGTTATTGTTTTTGGTTTTATTTTTCCTTTGTTTGTGTTACGTCTATATTGAATATGTAGGTACATATATGATACTATGTATTATATTATATTGTAACGTCACTTGGGACGTTACAGTCCCCTCCTACTTCGCAGACGGGAACCTTCTCGTCGACATTATCCCCTTCTCTCTTCGCGATTTTATTATTGTTCCAGCTGTTGATTCGAAGCATCAGGTGTGCTCGTCGTAATGTTTTTACTTTATAAAATTAATTTTCGTGTAATTTTATATTTGTTTTTTTTCCATTTTTTTTTTTTTTTGTTTTCAAGTTTACTTCAATTTAACTCTATTGGCACTTCAAAGTTTTTTTTTCCCCTCTCCTAGTTCGAGTTTTTCTTCCTCTTTCTCCAATTCCATTGTCTAGGATCTGGCATAATTTTAGAATTTGATTTTGCTACCCTCTGTACGGTAGCTGAAACTTGTTGGACAACCGCCTCATACTTCTCTAATGTTTGATTAAGTTGCATGTTTCTGATTCCATGTTTGTCTTTTTGTTTTATTTCGCCCTGCATTTTGCCAGCTATAAGCCGTTGGAGTAGAGGCTGTGGTTCATGTTGAGGATTTTCAGTAAATTTTCCACAAGGAACCTGAATTCTTTCAACATGCTGGCTCTGATTCGACCGGCTATCTTCCAGATCATTCCGTTTCTCAATCTGTTGAACAATAGGATCGTCAATTGTTGATTGTT
Source organism: Calliopum simillimum (assembly GCA_951812925.1). Lineage (NCBI taxonomy): Eukaryota > Metazoa > Arthropoda > Insecta > Diptera > Lauxaniidae > Calliopum > Calliopum simillimum. Next base: position 109,498,630 of record OX638370.1, read on the forward strand.
CTGCTATTACAGTATGTACCCCAGAATCGTCTGGCAGAATTTCGTTTCCCTGTAGAGAATACTCTGCGAATTCGTTTGGGTTAACTTTCATTATACGGCTAGGCAGTCTATGACTCTGTCTTTGCTCTTCCCCAGGCGGTAAACGGAAAATATCTTTTCTGTCTTCTTTTTGACCTTCGGGCGACTCCTTCTCGAGAGTAGTCGGAGGGTGAAAAGAAATAACCGTTCCATCATTTCTTTTTACCATGGGACACATGTTTTGTTCGTCTGCTATAATATCCTTGCCATATCGCGAGTACTCCGCAAACATTCCTGACCAGGCTTGCGTTCCTTGAATAGCATGAACCCGGTTCTGATGATTTTCTTCCATCCGGATAAATTCGTATTCGTCCGTAAGAGTTACCAGCTCATCGAGTGAACAGAATCCATTCCGGCTAATAAACAGTCGATATTCGGGTCGTAACCCGTCATAAATTCTGTCCGTAAAATCGATTGTTCGCATTCGCGGATGTTGTGCGATGAGATTCTGGATAGCAAGTATGTAATCCTTGCCCCTTTCGCGAAGGCCCTGACAGCGGTGATAAATGTCATCCTCCAATCGAGTGAAATATCTTGCCGGCATAAAGAAACTTAAAGCTTCCCGTCGAAACTGTTTCCATGTTGAGATTTTGTCCTTTTTTATTCTCCACCAGTCAGCTGCTTTCCTTTTCAGTAAGCTGATCATTGGAAACAGCATTTTATCCAGCGGGATTTTGTCCCAACGAGCCATTTCCTCCACTTCTTCGATGAAATTTAACATATCTTCCGTACCTTCGTAGGTGAAATTCCACTTTCTTACGAGGTCCATTACATCCGCATTACTTAGAGGTGATCTTCCTGCAGACGTATCCACTCCATTATCCTCGACTTCTTCTGCAAGAAGTTTTATAAGGTTTTCTGTAGATAGTCGACCTCGTCGCCTTTTGAGAAAGGTGCAAAATCGGCGTCGAAGGGCCTCTACGCTCCCTTCGGTTTCGAGTCCTTGTTTTGCCATTTCTTCTATCAATCGTTCTTTTGTTAAGTGGTGGATGGATGCTAAAGGTTCTGGATTTAGGAATGGTTGCTCTGGTGCATCAGTTTTGTTTTCTTGTTGAATTTCGTTTATAAATATTTGTGGGATAGCCGCAGATCCTGACGGTAAATCGCCGTCCTCTGAGCTAAGTCCCTGCTCGGGCGCCATTTGTAACGATTGTTTTGGTATTGAGCTGAGGTAGGCGTCAGCGGTGTCCAGGGTCAGACTAAAAGACAATCCAAAACTTTTAGTTTACAAAATATTTTTATTTAGTTTTCTTTTCTAATTACAAATTATTTATTTTTAGTGTTATGTATTAGTTCAAATTATATAAAATTTAGATAAGTTTAATCCGCTATGAGCGTGCGGCTGGCTGAATCTCCTTTCGGTGAGTGCTGTCCTTGCTTGGATTCCTTGATCCCTTGGCCGGATCACTGGTGGAAGAGTATTTCCAAAGATTATATTTTGGTGACTACGGGAACTTTATGGATACTATAATAAGTGTCCATCACCGTAGGTAAATACTCTGGTCACTTAAGGTGCCAGGAGGCCTATGTGGCAGATTATAATAAATCTTCCAGGCTGCTACGTGTAAACTAACTACCCTAAGACTACGGCTACTATAAGGATACTATAAAAAGTGTCCAGCACCGTAGCTACTTTACTCTGGTCACTTAAGGTGCCAGGAGGCCTATGTGGCAGATTATAATAAATCTTCCAGGCCGCTACGTGTAAGCTAACTATTCTAAGACTACGGCTACTATAAGGATACTATAAAAAGTGTCCAGCACCGTAGCTACTTTACTCTGGTCACTTAAGGTGCCCAGGAAACCTTAGTGGAAGACTATAATAAGTCTTCCTGGTTGCTACGTACACTATATGGATACTATAAAAAGTTTCCAGTGCAGTAGGATAATGTCTCTGTCACTTAAGGTGCCAGGAGGCCTATGTGGCAGATTATAATAAATCTTCCAGGCCGCTACGTATCAACTAACTACTCTAAGACTACGGATACTATAAGGATACTATAAAAAAGTGTCCAGCACCGTAGCTACTTTACTCTGGTCACTTAAAGTGCCCAGGAAACCTTCGTGGAAGACTATAATAAGTCTTCCTGGTTGCTATGTACACTATATGGATACTATAAAAAGTTTCCAGTGCAGTAGGATAATGTCTCTGTCACTTAAGGTGCCAGGAGGCCTATGTGGCAGATTATAATAAATCTTCCAGGCCGCTACGTGCCAACTAACTACTCTAAGACTACGGATACTATAAGGATACTATAAAAAGTGTCCAGCACCGTAGCTACTTTACTCTGGTCACTTAAGGTGCCCAGGAAACCTTCGTGGAAGACTATAATAAGTCTTCCTGGTTGCTACGTACACTATATGGATACTATAAAAAATTTCCAGTGCAGTAGGATAATGTCTCTGTCACTTAAGGTGCCAGGAGGCCTATGTGGTAGATTATAATAAATCTTCCAGGCCGCTACGTGTCAACTAACTACTCTAAGACTACGGATACTATAAGGATACTATAAAAAGTGTCCAGCACCGTAGCTGCTTTACTCTGGTCATTTAAGGTGCCCAGGAAACCTTCGTGGAAGACTATAATAAGTCTCCCTGGTTGCTACGTACACTATATGGATACTATAAAAAGTTTCCAGTGCAGTAGGATAATGTCTCTGCCACTTAAGGTGGCAGGAGGCCTATGTGGTAGATTATAATAAATCTTCCAGGCCGCTACGTGAAAACTAACTACCCTAAGATACCTAGTATATACGAAGCCTTTGCACAATTAAACAGTTCTTCGATTGCTACTTCTATCAAGTGCTTGGCAATTGATGTGTTCGCATCGGTTGTCTGGCTGCGACTGCCTGCCTTCTGTGTTCGCAGTCGTGCTTTTATAGTCGCGCGCCGCGATCGATCGGTTTATAATTTTCATTGTGTGTGACAACAATGTGTTTTGTTGTTGCCTATGAGCACGTGCATTTATTATTGGGGATTTTTGTTATTGTTTTTGGTTTTATTTTTCCTTTGTTTGTGTTACGTCTATATTGAATATGTAGGTATATGATACTATGTATTATATTATATTGTAACGTCACTTGGGACGTTACAAGCTTTAGAAAAGTTTATCTAATATTTCTGTTGCCAAAAGTTTCAATTTAGTCAAAAAAGTAAGATTTTAAAAAAATTTTTGAAAGTAACCAGCTGGCAGCCCTAAAAATATGTCTGATTTTTGAAAAGATTATTAAAGCGTTTTAAGAAAAAAATTTCGATTATTTTTTTTAAATTTGTACATGGTTTAAGCAAAATTAACAAAAAAAAAATGTAGGTGGCAACACCAAAGCGTTTTTGGTACAATTTTTGAAAAGTTTATTTCAGCGTTTCTAATACCAAAAATTTCAATTTAATCAAAAAAAGCAAGATTCAAATCTTCAAAAATAATCAGGTGGTAACCCTAAAAATTTATATTGCTGTTTTAAAAAGTTTATTTAGTCGTTTTAAGATTATTTTTTTTTTTTAAATAAAAACAAAGAATCTATTTCAGTAAGATAAAAATAAAAACTGATGGCAGCCCTGAAAAATGAATTCATAATCGGCATTTGCACCGTTTCTACCACCTAGGAGCGTCACGAGGTTTATAGACAGTCTCTTAGCATAACTAGAAAAATTAGTTAAAGTTCTTAGTTCAATGAATTAACCAATAAACAACATTCTCCCGTAAGAAAAGCATTCTCCCGGAGTAAAATTGACGGGGAAAGGTCATAAATAGTAAAATTAGTTCAAGAAGTCTAATGAATTAACCAATAAACAACATTCTCCCGTAATAAAAGCATTCTCCTGGAGTAAACTTGACGGGAGAATGTCACAAATAGGAAAATTAGTTCAAGAAGTGCATTGAATTCTCCCGTAAGAAAAAACATTATCCTGGAGCAAACTTCACTGTGAAATGTCAGCAGGGAGAATGCTTAAATGAAGCAAAAACAATGCAAAACACACTCGTGTTAAAAACATTATAACATATATTTTTCTACAACTGGAAAAGCATTCGCAACAAAATAAATACAAAAATGTTGCTTACTCATTTTACCTCATTTAGCAAAGGAGTGAAATACTTAGATAAACTTTTCTAATAAGCGTTTTCCTCTTTGATTGTGCAATCTTTAAATGTTCAACAGACAGTGCACATTTTGCATTATTAATGCGCTGCTAACACGTAATAAGCAACCAGCAGCAGCATCATTTCTTTACGCTTGATTTATTTCCCCTACTTGCAACTGATACGCTTGGTAACAACACAAACAACACAAGGCAGCGAATGCTCCGTCACGCATGCAACAGCGAAATGCATTCAACTGAAAATGCAAGTGATTCTTTACACGTGCAAGTGAATGCAGCAACAACAGCAACGGCAACAAACTAAGTAACGTAACATAGATGCTGGCAACATGATGTTGCAAATCTTAATTTATGCTGATGGCATGATGCTGCTAATGCTGATGCTGCATCAAAATACATTTTACTGATGATTTTCCTTTGATTTGATTGATTTCGCATGTATGTGATATTGATGCGAAAATCAATTAAAATTCTTAAATATACATTAAATGTTTTCCCATTTATTGCTATGTCAAGTCTACAATTTACACAAAAGTATTACGTGTCGCAAGTTTGTGCTGCTTATTTAAGGAAAAACTAGATAAAAGAATGCTGATGACTACTGCAGCTTAGTTTTGAAGAAATACTGCAAGTAAAGATTTGCTCTCTGTACTTCAAATGCAATTATGTTCTTATCATCATTGCTTAAATGCTGCTGACAAATGTGTTTAAGTCTATTGTGCCGTTTGTGCTTAAATACATTGCAAAGGTAAACCATATTCTTCAGAAAGATGTCAATCATTCCATAAGCAACTGTTCACTTTGGTTGATTTTTGTAATTTTTAAAAATGTTCGCGTGACTGAAAAGGCAAAACCAGGAAAACAAATTTACTAAAAAAAGTATGTCAAAAATGTTCAAGTTCAGCAACAAAAGTTTTTGAAAAGTTGCTCTGTGTCTAAGGACACATTGATTTTAGAAATAGTAATAATTTTCACAATTCAAATATATCACCCATTTTACATATACCCTAAAAGTATGTCATTTTATTTTTATAATTTCAATCTGTGTATTTCGCTTTAGCTATCGAAAAAACTCAACGTCACGCACCTCATTTCGTTGGTTTTGTTGTTTTAAATTTGAAAAATTAAATGGCATACTTTTAGGCTAAACGTTAAAAAAGTGGCGCACAGTGGTCTAGAATGCGATTCTAGCCTGTCATAAGTCTTCCTTGTTTATATTTAATAAAAAAAAAATTATATTTTAAATTTTTCGAGTCGCTGGATCCATTTTTAGAAATCAAAATGGCGTATAATTTTCTTAAAGAATGTTTATATTACGACAAAATTGTGGCTATGTGAGGTTTTGAGCTTGTTGATTCCAAATTCGTGATCAAATTTTTTTGAAAGCAAAATTGCGGATCCAAAATGGTGGTCAATTTTCTGAAGAAATGACTATATCTATACAAAACTATGTCTTGGGGGGCTTTTGAGGTTGCTGATTTCAAATGCGGGATCTACTTCTTTGAAAACAAAATGGTGGATTTAAAATGGCGGACAATTTCCTTAAAGAATGATAATATCAGGACAAAATCGTTGGAAGAGGGGTTTTTGTGGCAGTTGATTCCAAATTTTGGATAAGACAGAATGATGAATCCAAAATGGCGGCCAATTTTCACAAAAAATTATTATGTAAAAACAAAATTGTGGCTGATTCCAAATTTTTGATAAAATTTTTCGATTCCGACGATTTCCCTGACTACATGAAATGTGGGCGCGTCCTTGGTCCAATTCAGCCCATTTTAAACTATGAGCAAGATACTAATGATTATGTCTTAGTTATCAAATGTTATTCTTGTGCTTGAAATATTTCCGAAGCTATGACGATTTCAAATTTTGGGCTATACGTGAGGTGAGCGTGTTCTTGACTCTATCGCTCTTGTTTTTATCGAGCAGCTAGACGCTATCAATTCTATTTTGGATATCAAATCAAGTATGGCTTTACCGTGGCATAAAATTCCTCTTATGTTTATGATCGAAACAAATAATTTTTTTTTTTTCAACAAGGTGTCTTTCACACACATGACTACAGACAACACATTGAGCGAGAAAAACCGAAAATTTATTTTGAAGCTTTTACAATCATTTAAGTGCAAAAGCGCTTTACCGTGTCACGTCTTTACTATGGTGGGACCACCTTACTGTGCACTAAATTATCGATACATTCTATTGTAGCGTCACTTGAAAAAACAACAATTTAGCTTTTCAAAAACTTAAAATAAGCTACCAAAGCGCTTTCATTCTAGTACATATCGTCACCTCAATACTACAACTAGGTAACTCCTAAATTATCATTCTTGGGATAAGTGGCCTAATGCTCCAGACAGACGACAGCTCTAATCTAGATTATAGACGCAATAATGTAGAACTTTTTATTGCATGATTATAGGCTTTTTTAAATACGTATTTCATAGACATGGACTAAAAGAAAATTACCCAATTCAGCGTCCTAAAAATTCTTAAATATCAAAAAAAAAAGATTAATAGTGAGTTATGCATCAGAAAAGCTAATTAGAATATTTTGGACCCTGGATTGGGAAATTTTCTTTAAGTCAATGTCTATGAAATACGTTTTTAAAAAATGCCTAAAATCATGCAATGAGAAGATTCACATTATTACGTCTATAATCTAGATTTAAGCTCTCGTCTGTTTGGGGCATAAGATATTCTTCATGGCTTTGTTCATAATCCTGTCTAACCAGAGTTCTCTAAAGTGGCATTATTACAAAGTTGCAAAACAAAAAATGTCAAAATTCAGTGTGAATTCAAATTTTCAAAAATCTTAAAATTGAACTAAGGACTGCCTCGGAAAAATTTGTCCCGCTGTGGGCAGTTAGGTGGATTCGCATTTTTGGGAACAAAATTTACATTATTGCTTTTGTACCATTTTATGGTGGCTCTAGAGTAGTGAGAGGTTGCTAAATCAAGCCAGAACATTACAGTACCTCCGTGCTCACGAATAAATGGCAAAAAACGTCTTTTAGAGCATTCATCAATATAAATTTTTGAGTTAATTGTGCCCAGTGTTACAAAAAAAATGCTCCTCAGACCGCAGGTGCATATGGCCTGCCAAACCATATACTGCTTGGGAAATTTTGTAATTTTCTTCTCTTTAAATTTGCTCTGTATCTGCCCCTCTTCCGAACAGGTGTAAAATTCGTGTCTTGTTAGCTGTTTAAAATCTGCCTTAATGTATGCTTCATCGTCCATTATGCAGCAGTCAAATTAAGTCAGGTAACCGACATATAACTTTCGAGCTCGCTTTTGAGCCTCTAACTGCTTTTCATCGGAACGGTTTGGTACTTTTTGAACTCTGTAGGTTCTTAGCTTAAGTTTTTTTTTTAGTTTGTTTATAGAAAATTTTGAGGTTCCTGCTCTGGCAGCCATATCTCGTTCTGAAGTGTTGGGATTCTGATTAAAAAGGCGCTTCACTTTTTTCACCAATTGTGGGACTATACTGGCTTTTTACCTAAACTCTTTTTCCGCGTAATAAGTTGACCCTTTCTATAATTCGAAATAACCCCTTGGACAGTGATTTTTGATGCACCTGTTTTTTTAGCTATGGCTGAATATTTTAATTCTCGTTTTTGCATGCAAGTGTACAAAATGAGTTTGCTCTTTTTTTCTTGATTGCTAGATATCTTTATCGTCTGAAGTTTGTTTGCCAAGTGTTATATATTTTTTTAATCGTCATGTTATACAGAAAATATAGCACCCATATCTCGACCTGCACGATCATCAGGTAAATCATAATCTTAAGAAATAAAAGGGTAAAATTTTTCTGGGGCAGTCCTTATCTCAAAACTAGAAAATTGCAGTTACCTAGGTAAAGCCAAAAAATAGCGCTTTTGTTTGGTAGCGCACAAAAGCATGCTACAAAAAATATAACAAATTAAAAAGTGCAAGAATTAATATGTTAAAAATTAAGCAACAAATGTGAATGTTTCCATATTTTATATCTTTTAGGGTTAAAAGTCAAGAATGTGACATACACATGACAGCGCTAACTGACTGCTCGAATAAGTGGCAGCCAGCAGTCTGTTTACGTCTGTTATGGCTATGACAAGTTAACATGTAAATTGTTTTACTGTATTGTGTATACGTTTGAAACAAATACAGCTAAATGGCAGTCTGTAGAATTTGATATTTGCTGTTTGGCTGCTTGGCTTGGCAAAACACAAAAAAAAATATAAAACACATTTTTTCAATTTATCATGATTATTTTTTTATAAATTTTTTATGCTTGATGTGTGAAAATTATACCAGTATGTTTGCATTTTTGTGTAGAAATATTAAAAAAACCAACAAATTATTTTATTGTCAGTAGCGACTGTGGCATGCCGTATGTAGCAACACTTGTTGACTGATGGGTTTCCGCCTTTTTTGGTTACTGCTGTCAAGTAGAATTTGTGCTGGAAAATTTTAAATTTTTTTCTAAAACAAAATTTATGAAGCTGACTGTTAATGGCAATGCTTTTTGCAATAAATTTTAAATTAGAGTGCTCGTAGTGAAAGCTGATCTTATATTTTTACACAATTTTTTTGAGAATTTTAAGCTTTCGCTTAAAAAAGCAAAATGTCTAAAGTATTTACTGACAGCGCCTAAAAATATGTTTCACAAAATTTTCCGAAATTACCCAATATCAATAGCCAGTAATAGTTGCTTTGTTTAAAGCAAACTTTTTGGCGTTTATTTTTTTCGTGAAACACTAAAAGTTCCAAAGTTGACAACGAATGCAACCTTTTTTAATTTAACTTATGATTTTTTGTCAACTTATCCCACCCTTACATTTTGTAACTTCAATAAAAATATTTTCATGTTTATTCCCCCAACCCACATAAAAAACAATACAAAAACAAAACAAAAAATATTGTTACATGTTATAAAAGTTTTTCAATTAAAGTTGTTACAAATTTTTTCTTTTTTTGCCATTTAAATGTCATAGCATTCTTTTTTATACAAAACACCACTATTTCCCGGCTGTGTTGTTGGAAAGAATAACAAAACCACTTTTTTATTTACTCACAAAAGTGTAGCATACATTTGAGCGCGATTAAATCACAATCATTTGCTCACAGGTGGTTTAAGTAGAAAAAATGTCACTCAGCGGGCTGTATAAACAAATACCCGCAGGAAAAATAGTGTTTTTGTTTTTAATCCTTATTGTACATTTATGTGTGTTTCATGAACTCTATGCAATCATTGCAATTGCACACTTTGTTTGTTTCGGCTTTAATTTGTCTACTAAACTTTGCTGAGAAAACAATTTAAATAACAAATATTAGCCCAGGAAAATAAGACGAAAAAAGAGCTTTTCACCGGAATTGTCTTTATTTATGCATGATACACAAACTGTGAAAAGTCCATTGCAAAGTCGTGTGCGCATAAAAAGTTATTCGGGCTCAAAGGTCGCTAAAATCAGTTTTTTGCAAATATCTCGCTAATGCTAACTTTTACAGAAAAATGTTGGTCTCCAATTTTGTAGCACAGGAAATTTCCTACAAAAATACGTTAGAAGTATTTGCGTACGACTTCTAGTTTAGGAGATCACCAAATTTAAAAAGTTGTTAACAAGTACGATATGAAATACTACCTATGAGTTCATATTAAAATATCTTACTTTTTAAATTGCAATAACTCTTCAATGAGAAGTTGTACAAACAAAATTAAAATGCCGTTTGAAAGATAATTTAATTTTCTATATACCGTACAAAATTTTTTTTTCAAACGGCTCATGATCTTAAAAATATTCTTGAATAACCGTTAAGGCTTCGAAATTACTGGTTTTTTAAGGATATCTGCGAATTGAAAAGTACTACGATAAAAAGTAATGGGACCAAATTTGTAGAAAATTACAAGATCTACAAAAAATAAGCGATATGTGTACACATAGAAGTAACCGTATAGAAGATATTCAATAGAAACCGGTTTTTTGGCATTTTAAGGGTTTTTTTGGAATATCTTCTAAACGGTTACTTCTATGTGTACACATATCGCTTATTTTTTGTAGATCTTGTAATTTTCTACAAATTTGGTCCCATTACTTTTTATCGTAGTACTTTCCAATTCGCAGATATCCTTAAAAAACCAGTAATTTCGAAGCCTTAACGGTTATTCAAGAATATTTTTAAGGTCATGAGCCGTTTGAAAAAAAAATTTTGTACGGTATATAGAAAATTAAATTATCTTTCAAACGGCATTTTAATTTTGTTTGTACAACTTCTCATTGAAGAGTTATTGCAATTTAAAAAGTAAGATATTTTAATATGAACTCATAGGTAGTATTTCATATCGTACTTGTTAACAACTTTTTAAATTTGGTGATCTCCTAAACTAGAAGTCATACGCAAATACTTCTAACGTATTTTTGTAGGAAATTTCCTGTGCTACAAAATTGGAGACCAACATTTTTCTGTAAAAGTTAGCATTAGCGAGATATTTGCAAAAAACTGACTTTAGCGACCTTTGAGCCCGAATAACTTTTTATGCGCACACGACTTTGCAATGGACTTTTCACAGTTTGTGTATCATGCATAAATAAAGACAATTCCGGTGAAAAATTTCCACTGGGAATTTTTTCGCAGAAAATGTCTTATTTTCCTGGGCTATATCTATTTTCTGTATTGTTTTTGAAATATTTTAATCTATTTGTTTATATTTTCAGTATACTTGAAGTTTTGGTTTTGAAACGGTATTTAAATCATTAATTTATTTATTTTTACAATGGTTATAGCCGTTTTTGAGTGTATTTTATTTGGTAACAGCATGACGTATGAGTAACTTTTTATTTCAAATATTTTGAAATAAGTAAGTGAAGAAGACCCACTGTTTTTCTTTTTTTGGCCTCAATTTTGTTCAGCAAAGAGGCCCATATCTGGCTTTACGGCTATTTCAGAAAGCAAAATTGCCGAATTTGGGCAAAAGAGCAACCAGAAAAGGCTCAAGAGCTGGTTTTATCTCCAGACAACACAATGTTTAGTGTGGTTTATGGGCTGGTGGGAGAATGCTCTATATTTCTTCAAAAGCCATACATTTAGTTTTTCTTGTAAGGGCTGTATACAGTAGATAGTATCAATCCCCATACAAAAAGTTCGCTGTAAGCCCCCCATTTTGAAAGCTTATCGGTTTTGATTGTGGATTGATGTGGACTATATTTCATTTATAGAAGTTATTTATCTCAAATTATCTCAGTTTTTACTGGCCCAAGGTGCCAAGAACACTTCACAAAATTAAAACCCTAAAGTTTTAGGAATAGATTTTCGTTTTTGAAACATCCTGTTTTTCATATTTTGTACTGTACTGAAGTTTTAGATTCGCTATAACTTCTTCAATCTCAACAATTTGAGGAAACTTCACAGAAATTAAATTTTATGATTTTTTTATCGGCTTCAATTCTATGAAGCTCCCTTGGAACGTAATCCAAGAAATATGTGAGAGTTTTTCTCGGTATTTTTTTGTAACTTTTTTAATTTTTTTTTTTTGCCAAGTTTTGAAAAATTATAAAATGTCCCCAAAAATTATGACAAAAGTCATATATATTTCTTGAATGAATCTAAGCATTTTTTGCCTTATACACTTTATTCGTAAGATGCCTTGGTTTTGAATAAAAATCATTTCCCAACCGCATAAACAAAATTTCTATGTTTGAGTGGCCATATTTGGACAAAGTGAATGATTTTAAAGGAAATTTTATTTTCTATTTTTTTTATACATCAATGCCTACTACACGTTTTTCTAACACAAATGAAGTTTTAGGTAAAAGAGTAAAAAAACACAAGAATTAATTTTTTTTCTTTTTTTTCTTATTTTGTTTCAAAATTTTTGAAATAAGTAAATTTTTTAAATAAGCTTTTCCGATGGAAAATTTAATACTCTGCAAAGAATTTTCTAACAGAATTATCGAAATTTTGCTTCGTTCACTAGATATTTTTAAAAAACTGTAAAGGGTGCATTCACCCCCCCCCCCCCCGCTCTACGATTTCCACCCTCTAATTTAATGGTGCTCCGCGATTTTTTCATCTTTAATGACCAATTGAACGATTTCTGTAATAAAAACTCGTGAACGCCTTATGCCCCAGACAGACAACTTAAATCTGGATTATAGACGTAATAATGCGAATTTTTTATTGCATGATTTTAGGCATTTTCTAAATACATATTTCATAGACATTGACTAAAAGAAAAATTTACCAATTCAGAGTCCAATAAATTCTAAAACATCAAAAACAAGATTAATAGTGAGTTAAGCATCAGAAAAGGTGATTCGAATTTTTTGGACTCTGAATTGGGAAATTTTCTTTTAGCCAATGTCTATGAAATATGTATTAAAAAAATGCCTTAAATCATGCACTAAAATGCTTCAAATTATTACTTCTATAATCTGGACTTAAGCTATCGTCTGTCTGGGGCATAAGTTAATTCTCGCATGAATTTAAAAACCCAGCACACTTTTAATGTCAACATTTAGTTATTTCACACAGTAAGTAGTAGCAGTAGTAGTGGTACTACTTTTCATTTCTATTGTGTTGCATATTAACATCATATTCATGATATGTCATTCTTTTTAAGCTTATTTTTAAATTTTCCACATGAAAAATTCTTTTCGACAAAAATGTCCTCATACTCTCATCCCACGTGCAGGTACCGTCATCGTCATTGACGTGCTCGTAAACATTGCGACACATAATAATCATGTTAACTCACGTGCTTTCTGTATGAGTGTGTGTGAGAGAGAGATTTTTGACAGCACATAAAGGAGGCAACCAAGTGAACTGTTAGCATTGTGCCTCGATATGTCAGGATATCCGACAGTTCCTTAATGCTGACATTTTGTTAAAAACAAAATTTTCTATTTCCGTTGTTTTTGTTCGACTTTTTTTACCTGCCATTGTTGTTTTCAAAAAAAAAAAAAAAAATTAAACAGGAAAAAATTTGCTTTCAAATGCGCTGAAGTGAAATACAAATAAGAAATAGAAAGAGAAAAAAATTATTATTTGTTTCCATTCACTTTTTAATTTAGCGTTTTTCATACTCATACTCGCCTACTTATCGTACTTATTGTAGGTGAGCTTTATTTTGTATTATTTGCATGTCTGTATGTTATACACACATACTTATGCAAACTAGACTTGCGTGCTATATGTCTGTCTGTCAAGTGACACAGTTTTTTCTTCATCCTTCGCTCTTGTTCCAGGCGTTATTGCTATTGAAGTCTATGCGTATTCATATTATGCAATAGTATACGTGTGTGTGGCTTAAATGAGATGAACATGAAAAAGGCAAATAATACTCAGTTATTCTTCGAGTATTTGTAGATCATTACAGTTATTTGCAATGCGAGAGATACAACAAGTACATAAGCATTTAATGGGTTTGTCTCAGTGTGTGCTGGGTGTAAGAAGATAACAAAATTTTGGCAGCATACATACGAGTGTAATGAGTGAGCAAAATAATGTCATACATGAGAATGTCAAGGATTCAACAGACTTACGAGTGTAATAAAAGGCTGATAAGGGATTATGGAAATCAATTACACCAAAAATACGTAAAACAGAAGATAAGCTTAGTTTCTTGAAATTTATTCCGTATTTGTGGAGTTGTATTTTAAAGAATTAAAAACTTGCAACTTAGTAGTAGTTGCCTTAAAGAAGGCATTAATATCTCTAGCTTACAACCAAAATGTACAAGAAATATCACTCTTTTTTTCTGATGCACTTTGGTCCTCTAAATTTGAAAATCGCATAAAAAATTGTATAGATAGATTTTCGAGACAAGAATTTTTGAAATTTTTTTCGTTTTTTGTAAAGGTGGCTTTACTTTTTAAGCCACAACACAAATTAGAAATGTTTGATTTAATTTGACTAGATACTGAACTAATGATAATAAAATTTTCATTAATCGCCTTACCCCGTATTTTCCAAACAGATTAGTGGCTTAAGTGTAATTAGTCAAAATATACATATGAGAAACGTCAATTTCTTTGATCGAAATAAAAATGGAAAATTCACTCAATAAATGGGAAAAATAAAGAAAAAAATTAATAAAAAATTGTTTCTAACATGGAGCACGTACAGTTTGTCAAGTAATTCTTTGCAAAATGCAAATAGCTACACAAATTCAACTTTAAAATTAAATTTTATTGAGACAAGCACTACATACATACTTTAAAAAAAATTGTTTTGGAACTATTCCAAGATATGTATTACCTATTAATATAACAAAAAAAAAATGACAAAAATCAAAACAAAAACATAAGAAAAACGAATAGTACCAAACGGCAACAAATATGATGCTGTCAATAAATTCTTTGCAAAATGCAAACACAAGTCGAGAAGTGGCTCGAAGCTAACTAACGGTACATCAAATTGGAATTCGAATGAACACGTGTTGCTTTGCTTGCATTGCGCTTTTACATTAGTTCTCATTTTTGCTTCAAACTGCGCACATCTTATTAAAAATATCGTGTTTTTGCAATGCCTGGCAAGCGAGTTGACGAAAGTGTAATCCAATTGGTTTATTTCAACTATTACAAAGGAAAACAGTAAAAGAGTTGTCTGAAATGTTTAATATTAAGCAAAGGACAACATATAATATTATTCAGCGTGCAGAAAAAGAAAATAGACTGGAATTGAACACTCAAAAATTTTAAAACAAATTGGTGACAACCCACAAACAAGCCTTAGAGAGTTGGCAAACATTATAAAAAGTGATTGCAACAAGACTGTGAGCCATGAAACCGTGTGAAAAGTGCTAAAGCTCCACCAGTACTCGTCGCATACAGCCAGGAAAAAGCCAATGTTGTCTGCTTTTAATATTGAAAAGTGCTTGAACTTTGCCATTTCTAACAGAAATAGGCCAGCGGAGTACTGGAATGACGTCATTTTTTGCGACGAGACGAAGATAATGATGTATTATCACGATGGACCCAGCAAAGTTTGGCGGAAACCAAAAACAGCTCTTCAACAGCAAAATATTATACCAACAGTTAAGTTTGGCAAGCTTTCAGTGATGGTGTGGGGCTGTATTTCATCCAAAGGCGTTGGAGAATTGCGTATATTCACTGATATAATGACAAAATAGTTTTATTTAGACATTCTTAAAAACGAATTGACAAGAAGCGCCCAAAAATTTGGCTTTGTTGATCGTGAGACCCGAACAAATTAAAATACAAGTTGTATCAGGACAACGATCCAAAGCACAAATCGCTGCTGTGCCGGACCTGGTTGCTGTACAATTGCAGCAAAGTCCGGATCTTAATCCCATTGAAAATTTGTGGGCATTTTTAAAAAAAAGAGTGGGAAAGCGGAACCCAACTAACAGAAACGCTTCGATAACGGCCATCAACGAGAAGTGGGTAAAGATACCTGAATTGTATGATGTAAATGGACCTGTACAATCAATGTCACGGCGTCTGTTATGGAAGCTGATGGGAAGCACACAAAATATTAGTGCAGTCCTTTATACAATATCATATTTTATATCCTTTTTGCAATATGTGGTTGCATTTTGCAAACAATTAATTGACACCTTCAATTTTGTAGATTTATTTTGTTTATGGCTTATCTTATGTTTTTGGTTTTGTTTTTGTTATTTTTCTTAACTATAATGAAAGGGTATACAATTCTTAACAATACTGTAAAAAAAAAAAAATTTAAAAAGCGCCTTAGTTATAGACGGAGAGCCAGCGCTTGGCTGACCCTCCGCATAGTATCAAAGCTGAATTTTTTTGTGAGTGTTCTTCCAATAGTAGGTATGAACTTCTGTTCTAGTGAATTCTTGAGAGGTGGTGCCTACGTGAGATATCGGGAGCAAAAGGTCAAGAAAAACTGTTTTTTGCAAATATCTCGCTAACGGTTATATCTACAAAAAAATTAGCTGGCACAATTTTGTAGTTCATTGAACTTCATATCGAAAAGTGGTGCTAACTGTTTTCGTACGACCTATATTTTAGGAGATATGGTCCAGTGAAATTGGACCTTCCGATGCAACATATAAAATCCATAATTTTTTTTTCTTTAGTCGGTCTATTTTATAGTTTCAAAGTATGCACCAAAATTCGAGACCAATTTCACTGCCGTTCAAAAAGTTATTCAGGCACAAAGGTCAAGAAAATTAGTATCTCGCTAACGCTTATACCTACAAAAAAATAGTGCTCCACAATTTTGTAGCTCAGAAAATTTCATATCAAAAAGTGATGCAAATTATTTTCGTACGACAAACAGTTTAGGAGATATCCTATTTTAAGGTGTTTTCCGCATACAAGTGTTCATAGTAATATGAATGTTGATTTTCAATGTACTCTAACTACGCCTATGTCATAGTATCATGGCTGCATTTTTTTGTGGGTATTCTTCTAATAAGGAATTCTAACTTTTGTTTTAGTTAAATCGTGAGAGGTGGTGCCTTCGCGAAATATCGGGTGCAAAAGGTAGAGAAAATCAGTTTTTTGAAAGTTGATTTTGAAATTACTATAACTATGCCTACGTCATGGTATCATGGCTGCATTTTTTTGTGGGTATTCTTCCAACAGTGGGTACTAACTTTTGTTTGAGTCAAACCGTGAGAAGTGGTGCCTTCCTGAGATATCGGGTGCAAAAGTTGAGAAAATCAGTTTTTTGAAAGTTGATTTTGAAATTACTATAACTATGCCTACGTCATGGTATCATGGCTTAATTTTTTTTGTGGGTATTCTTCCAATAGTGGGTACTGACTTTTGTTTGAGTCAAACCGTGGGATGTGGTGCCTTCCTGAGATATCGGGTGCAAAAGTTGAGAAAATCAGTTTTATGAAAGTTGATTTTGAAATTACTATAACTATGCCTACGTCATGGTATCATGGCTGCATTTTTTTGTGGGTATTCTTCCAATAGTGGGTACTGACTTTTGTTTCAGTCAAACCGTGAGAAGTGGTGCCTTCCTGAGATATCGGGTGCAAAAGTTGAGAAAATCAGTTTTTTGAAAGTTGATTTTGAAATTACTATAACTATGCCTACGTCATGGTATCATGGCTTCATTTTTTTGTGGGTATTCTTCCAATAGTGGGTACTGATTTTTTTTTCAGTCAAACCGTGAGTAGTGGTGCCTTCCTGAGATATCTGGTGCAAACCCGAGAAAATCAGTTTTTTGAAAGTTGATTTTGAAATAACTATAACTATGCCTACGTCATAGTATCATGGCTGCATTTTTTTGTGGGTATTTTTCCAATAGTGGATACTAAGTTTTGTTTTAGCCAAACCATGAGCGGTGGTGCCTTCGTGAGATATCGGGTTCGAAAGGTAGAGAAAATCAGTTTTTTGAAAGTTGATTTTCAAATTACTATAACTATGCTCGATATCTAGTGAATGCACCACCTCTCACGGTTTGACTAAAACAAAAGATGGTACCCTCTAATGGAAAAATACCCACAAAAAAATTCAACCGTGATACTATGACGTAGGCGTAGTTATAGTACTTTGAAAATCAACACTCATATTACTATGCACACTTGTATACGGAAAATACCTTAAAATAGGATATCTCCTAAACTGTTTGTCGTACGAAAATAGTTTGCACCACTTTTTGATGTGAAATTTTCTGAGCTACAAAATTGTGGAGCATCATTTTTTTGTAGAAATAAGCGTTAGCGAGATACTAATTTTCTCGACCTTTGTGCCTGAATAACTTTTTGAACGACAGTGAAATTGGTCTCGAATTTTGGTGCATACTTTGAAGCTATAAAGTAGACCGACTAAAGAAAAAAAAATTATGGATTTTATATGTTGGATCGGAAGGTCCAATTTCACTGGACCATATCTCCTAAAGTATAGGTCGTACGAAAACAATTAGCGCCACTTTTCGATATGAAATTCAATGAGCTACAAAATTGTGGCAGCTAATTTTTTTGTAGATATAACCGTTAGCGAGATATTTGCAAAAAATAGTTTTTCTCGACCTTTTGCGCCCGATATCTCACGTAGGCACCACCTCTCAGGAATTCACTAGAACAGAAGTTCATACCTACTATTGGAAGAACACTCACAAAAAAATTCAGCTTTGATACTATGAGGAGGGTCAGCCAAGCGCTGGCTCTTAGTCTATTAATAAAATTATATGTTAAAGTTGAATTTGTGTGGCTATTTGCATTTTGCAAAGAATTACTTGACAAACTGTATATCATATCTTTGCAAAGATACTGAGATATGTATAAAGAAAATTTCTCAATAAATAACGGAGTTATGACTAATTAAATGAATGAAGCAATCAAAATTAAAATTTTACTGAATTTTGGAATTTTTCTCCCGAGTCTTTCTTTGCGTAACCGACCAAGAATTGACTTGGCATCAACGATTTTTATGAAAATTGGTGAAAAGTTAGTACTTAGCATACATATAACTGTGGTAAAATTATTTCCCAAAAATCCGAAAATTTCCAAAAAGGGCGGCCATAGGAATTTTGATCCAACTTGTGGAAGCTCACATATTTGAAAATTCATATATCGTCCGCTTTTTACTCAATTTTTATGAAATTTCCAGGGTAAGTGTAAAAAAGCACAAAGTTTTGAAAAAAAAATACTTTCAAAAAATTGTTTGTAGTTTAGGTGGAAAAAAAGCTTTTTTACATTTTTAAAGCCATTTTGGGGCTTGGAGCACCCTTTTAATTTTTTTGAAAAATTTTTATTTAAAAGAAAATTTATCACAATTATTTTCCGGTCCTCAAAATTATGATATGTTTTACGGTTATCAAGTTATGAGTTTTTGAAGTTGTATAATGTTGGGTTTATCATGAGTCGTTGGAGCGCGTGAGCTACCAAGCAGGGTTGCCACCGTCCGGACGGTATTTTTTTTAGGTTTTTTAGTAAAATTTTTTATAGAATTTTTTCGTATAATATTTTTACCCATTATAACAAAGTTTTTAGATAAAGGGGTCAAAAAGACCCATAAAAACGAGATACAATGGGCTAAGATGTTCTGAAAAACTATTCCTTGAATGATTTTATGATAACCTTTTCCAAATATCTTAACCCATTATATCGCGTTTTATGGGTCTTTTTGACCCCTTTATCTAAAAACTTTGTTATAATGGGTAAAAATATTCTTTTTTTTGCATATGACAATTTTTTTTTTCTATTCAAAAAATATATTTTGGATGGTTAAAAAAGTAATTAACGGAGCGATTTCAGTAGTTTAGTACTAAAATAGTAGTAAATTTAGTACTTTTTGTGAAGAAGTTTCAATTGATTTCATGTTTTGACAAGTTAAAAAAAAACTTCGAAACTACAAAACATAAAATTTTTTTCCTAGTTTCCATATGAAAGTTAATTTTGGTTTTTTTTGTACCAAATCGGAAGGGGTGTGGCAAATCTTGTTACGCTAGGCATGTTATGGTTGAAAAGTTTGTTTTTTTGCTGCATAGTTTTCAGCGCTTGTTTCAATAAGACTTGCAAGAATTCTTATAGGTAATTTATTTTGAAAACTCCTAAAGCTATTTTAAGACTAAAAAACAAATCAAAATCGTCAATAATTTTCACTTAACATGATATCCAAATTGCACAAAACACACGGGGGGTAACCAGGTTTAAAAGGTTTTCACTGTTAACTGCCAACAAACATGAAATCCCAAGTCAACGACGACGCTGCTATCAACAATCGAAAGAGCGAGCAGAGGTCTTCATGACAGCCCATATCTACTTCGAGTAGAGAAACTACTTGTTCTTCAGCTTCTTCTGCATAATTACGCTGGCAGAGTAAGCAATCAGGGTCAGGAGTGCATTGCAAACATTTCAATAAATAAAAAAAAAAAAGGATTTCTTACAACGACTATGACATTTTTCTCTCTTGAGTCACTTCAGTGCAAAAATTAAATAAAAAAATCGAGCACAGCATTAAAATCAAAACCAACAACATTGGCAGTGCGCAGAGCAAGAGCAAGGCCAGCAGCAACATCCCACCCGCCCCTTAAAAGCATCACTCGCACATCTATAGCCAAAACCACTTGAGAGTTTGCAACAAGGACGTCATAGCTAATGCAACCGTTACTTGTGTGAGTGCGTGTGTAAGAAATAACTATGAATGCTTGTGTTGTCTTTTGTAACATTTTTATGATTTTGAATTTTTTATTTTTTTTTTTTTTACTTTACAACTTAACAACACTTGCACCCTGTAAATGTCACTTGCAATAAATTTATTTGTGTGCGCATTTCACCCTGATGATAACAAAATAAATATTCAAAAGGAAAAAAAAGATATCTGACAAAAACTGGAAATATTTCTCTTTTTTTTTCTTTTTTTTTTCTCATCGTTTTTTACGTAACATTAGATTCGAGCGCGCGCTTTTCTTTACCCGCATTTTAATTTACAATTTTTTCGCTGCTTTTTATGGCCCATTTCGCTATGTTCGATGTCAAGCGGATGTTAGTAAGTTTTCTTCATATGTGTGCGTGTGTTTGTCTATTGAAACTTTGCAAGTATGCATATGGTAGAAGAAATATTGTCAACGCTGGCAATGTAAAAACATGCTCGAATACCGAAAACACCAGATACAAAATTAAATTCAGTTGCAAGTTTTAGCTTTCAGTTGAATATGGAAATAGTAAAATGTTTACACTCTTGAAAAAAAGTTAGCATTCTTTGCGACAAAAATTATTCAATCCTCGAAAGTGTCGAAGATTATAGCGAAAAGCAACAAAAAACCTTATTAAAATTCATAAAAATTTCATCAGTCCTTAAAACTTAGAAAAATTTCTTAACCCTTTAACTGTTTATGTCGAGTATACTCGTCGTGAAGATAAAAAAAATCGCATTCATATTATTATTAAACCAATCAACTGTAATTTTTTTTTTCCTTTCCTGAAAAAGGGCAAATAAAGATCTTTTAAAAAATGTACATTCTAGAATTTTCGTTAGTCTGGCAACCTTATTTATTTTTATTCACAATAGCTGAAATAACAAATTCTAGGGAAGTACCGTTACAAAACGATTTTATGTGATATTTTTTTAACAATGAAATAAATTTTGTTTGTTAACATCGAATAAACATATATATTTTTTAAAAAACCAACACGCAACTTTTGATCATAATTGCCATAATTTTATAGGCAGAAACATTTTACTCTGTTTATGTCGAGTATACTCGTCTTCGATGGAAAATAATTGCAATGGCTGACAATTACTCAGCACAATTCTTAGCTTGACGTTTTAGCGAGTCTAAAGCTCAAGTTGAGAAAAACCTCACTCGTTGAAAATTAACCACGCAGCAAGCAACATAAAATTCGAATTGTTAAATTTTTCAAAATTTTTTCTATAAAAAAGTCAAATAAAACAAAAGTAAAATAAAAACAAAGTTTAATTGCACTTTTGTGATCTTTCTTCAAAGCACAGTCTTCGTGACAGATTCTATCTCCAGATGCCCAAAAAAGCATACCAGCAGCAGCTGTATGGGAAAAGACCTTGTCAGGGTTATAAGCAGCACACTCAACAGTGTCATCGTCATACACGTTGGTTAACGCGAGTGCAGCCCAGCAATGCAGTTTAGCTAAGGACAACTATCATCAACTCGTTTGCAGGTGTCGTATATGTCTTCTCGATAGGTATACTCTTGGTCAAAGAGTTGTTAGTTTTCGAACTATTCAAGTTCAAAAACTATTCGTCACTTTTTCTAAGGTTTTATCTTTTGAATGGTGAACACTTTACCGCAGTTTTTGGAAAAGCACAAATTTAAATTATTTGGGGAGACTGGGGCACATTTGACACTAAATATTCAAAGGCCTGTATCTTTGAAAGTTATTGCACGATCTTAATACTCTTTACTGTTTCTGAAACATTGATTATTTAAGATTAAAACCAAGAAAAAAAATTTTAAAAAAAATTGCATTAAGAGTCCTTTTTTAAATTTTTTCAAAAAAAGGCATTTTGTCAAATGTACCCCTGGTACGGGGCACATTTGACACTCACAAAAATAACATAAAAACATTAAATAAAACATTAGTTCATATATTTTGTTACATATAAATGCAAATAATAAGTATGTATGTATTAACGAAGACTTATTATATCCTACACCCAGGGTATATTCACTTTGTCCTTCCGTTTGTAACGCAGAGAAGGAGGCGTGGCAGGTATAGAAAAGTATATATATTCTTGATCAGCGTCACCTCCTGAGTCGATATAGCCATGTCCGTCTGTCTGGCTGGCTGGCTGGGTGGCTGGCTGGCTGGCTGGCTGGGTGGCTGGGTGGCTGGCTGTGTGTTGAAATACACTTTTTGGGAAAACTGAGCAAGATAATTCAATGAAACTTGGTACACTGCCTTCGTCACCAAAGTTAGCTCGGGGGATTGAAAATGAGCGAAATCGGTCAACGGACACGCCTACCGTCCATACAAAAAATATATTCAAAATGCAATTTTAGGAGTTTTTTTCACGACAATGCAACCAAAATACGCATTAATATTAAAAATTGTAAGCGCAAGCTCTGAGGAAAAACTAAACGAATTCGGACAAGAGGGCGTGGCACCTCCCATATAAGCAAATGCTTAAAAACGCTATAATGAAAGCGTTTTTTGAAATATTCGAATCAAATTTGACTCAGACACTAAGAATCATAAATGAAAGCTCTCAACAAAAGTTGGGTGAAATTGGACAAGGGGGCGTGGTACCTCCCACATAAGCAAAAGTTTCAAAATGCTATACTAAAACAGTTTCTTGAGATAATCGAACCAAGCTTCACTCAAATACTAAATACTATAAATGCACGCTCTAAGCTAAAACTAGACGAACTCGGTCAAGAGGGCGTGGCACCTCCTATATAAGCAAAAGCTTCAAAACGCTTTACTGAAAAAGTTTTTCACTCAGACACTAAAAACTATAAATGCAAGCGCTGAGCAAAAACTGGGTGACCTCGGACAAGAGGGCGTAGCAACTCCCATATGAGCAAAATTTGAAAAATACTGCAGTGTAGGGTATTTAATGTTTGGCCAGGCCAAATTTTACACCCTTACTAGTTTTATATATAAGTCGATGTCAAATACAAATTTAGTGCGTGAACGTGAAGTTGAGGCTGGATTTGTTGGAGTTGGTAGTTTAAACTCAATTGCACTCCTCAAGGTCAGGCAAACATCAAACATTAAACAAGTTTTCAGTATAAAGTACAATTTCCAAAAAATACCCTTTTTGAAAAGGGTTCCAGTTTGGTGGAAATTTCTTTGTCTGGATTTTGGGTAACACCATTGTCAAGATATTTGCAGTGCTTTCACATTATGGGACGTATTTCAAAACGATTTCATTATTAATAAAAACTTCGCAAACATGATGAACTTTGATGTCAATATGTTTACATCGGCAATTCATCCATCCAGATTTTCAAATTAAAATAAGTGGTAAAGGTCCTGGAAAGCATCTATTCAAAAATCTTGTATTGTAGACAAAATAAAAGAAACAAATTATATCAAATCAAATGAAATGGTTTCTGTGGCGGAAGTCGGGGTTTTCGTTGGTTTCCAATATTAGAAACAGCGTATTTAACTTTTTTTCATCGCCTTTGCGTGTGTTCGTCTTCATTTTGTAGTGGCATACCATATCTTTAAAAGAAAAATTAGAAAATCTTATAAAATACACAAACACATATGTCTGGAGAACGTCAAATGTGCCCCTTCGGCAAAAGTCAAATGTGCCCCAAAATCTCTTGAAGAATTAAAAATATTTTAAAATTCAAAAATTCTATTAACTATAAAGGTTAGTGCTACCAAATTTGCATACTTTCTTTTAAAAAACAATACAATTTTATTTGCAAAACCCTTACGAACAAGATGCCGAAAATTAAAAAAAAAACACAAAAAGTTAAAAAAACATATAAGCGCGAGAAGAGTTGAAAGAGAACTGCCAAAGTTCATTAAGTTGCTTCCACTCTAATTAGTTATGTTTCTGCATTTCAGGTTTTTGGTTCGAAAGGCGTGTTCACACCGAAAATGGCAAATTCAAATGTGCCCCAGTGTCAAATGTACCCCAGCTTACCCTACTATGTATTAAGTCATGCACAACATGACGTATGAGTTACATTTAATTAACAAGGGAAACAAAATAATTTTCTAATTAACACTTTGCTGCACTTTTTGAAGTTGTGAGCCAAATTGGAAAATATTCCATGAAACGAAGAAATTTGTTCAAATCGAATAGGAACTGTTAAAAGGGTTGATTAAGTGATTTTTTGGATTTTTTAGCCTAAAATTTGCAAACACAAAAATCTCGAAGTCCAGAGTTAATCCTTTTAAATAACTGATATAAAAAAAATAAAGTAATAGTGAAACAATTTTATCATCATTGGCGAAATTTCATAAATTTACTAACTAAAATTTTGCTTTCCTTAACATGAAATACATTAAAATTTTTGCATATTCCCATACGGCGTATTTTTTCACATAAAACCAAAAAAAAAAAAAAATACTTCATTCAATTTCGTTTCTACTTATGCAAATCTGAAAATACATAAAAGCAGAAAGTAGAAATCAAAAACCGAAAAAAAAAAGAAAAACCCCATAAAACGCGCCACCAAATTGCCCAAATCGACCAAGTTAAGCTGCTTCGCTTATTAAGTGACTGCTGGCTGGTAACTAAAGTGCTGCCCAAAAATAACTGCTATCTATGGTAACACCCCCAGCTCCAACTTTGATACAAGCCCATTTGATGTACTTTATATCAATAGAGGCTTTTTTGCTATGTCTATGTAGCTATCCGCTTGTAAATTTCGAATGCTGTGACAGTATTTCCTCTCACAATTTTATGGCAAAATTTTTTTTTATACCAGATGCTGTTGCGGCTTGAGTTTCAATGAGGAGTTGCCGTGTAGTTTAACATTTATTTGACTGGAAAAGTGATATTCGATGTTAAACTTGATGTAAAAACGTATTCGTTTCAAATGGTGTGGGGCGATTTACACAAAAAAAAAATTTTGGAATATAAAAATAAAATTTTCTTGAATCACCCTAACGTTTAGAGAAAACATTTCTATGGCAAAGTTTTAGTTAATTGTAAGAGATTCAGAAAATGTATATAATTTATAGGATTTAAAAGGATTTCGCAAAGTTCTGGACTTTTTAAGTTGATATTGTAATTTTTTTTCCCATTTTTTGACTTTGGCGGCCATTTTATTATGAAAAAGCTCCTATTTACATACCCTTTTATAATTTTTTTTAAATTTCTCGTTAAATTTCCTTAAATTTGATTGGTGGTACATTTATTATTCCAATTCTTTTGATTGAGGTTAGAAAAAAATACTTTTCCGTTTGAAGGCTCCAGTAGAGAAAGAGCAGCATGAGTAGCGCGCACATCATATGCAGCGCAACGCATGCGAGTAACCCGTGTGTTACATGGAAAAGTATTTTTTTCTGACCTCAGTCAAAAAAATTGATGACAAATGTACCATCAAATGAAAGGAAATTAAACGAGAATTTCAAAAAAAATTATAAAAGGATGTGTTAATAGGACCTTTTTCATACTAAATTGGCCACCAAAGTCAAAAAATGGGGAAAAAAAATTAAAATATCAACTTTAAAAGTCCAGAACTTTGCGAAATCCTTTTAAATCCTATAAATTATATACATTTTCTGAATTTCTTACAATTAACTAAAACTTTGCCATAGAAATGTTTTCTCTAAAACGTTAGGGTGATCCAAGAAAATTTTTTTCTGAAACAAGTCAGAAAATCAGTTTTAACCCTATAACTTCATTTTAGACTCCCCTCCGAGCGCAATTTTTTGTTAGTCTAGGCTTCTTCTATCACCTCCCAGAAGCTTCGCAACCTTATGCAATACACCCTGCATAGTTCTAGGGACACCTGCAGGAAGCAATTGCAATTTCAATCACCAAAATGTTTAAAGAATAATGTTTCTTCGGATGAAAAAAGAAAAAGAAAAAAACAAATGCCTAGCTCCACAGGGAAAGCCAGTATGTTTAAAGCCGTTTCTTAACATTGCTGAAAGTAAGATTTGTAACAAATAGAATAAATTAACTCATTCGGTTATATAACTGTATCTTATTGCAATTTTTAAACTTCCTAGAAAACACCTTAAAACTTGTAAAACTTTAGTTTTTCGCATGACAACACACATGCCCAAAGTTAGTGAAAAAATTTCCATGTTAATACTCTTCGTTAAGTCAAAGTTGTTAAATTGCTCCCAAAGGACTTAACATAAACAACATCGTAAGCTATGAAAACGAATGAAATCGACAAGATTCATTGCTCTTATACATACATACATATTGGGTGTACAACTTAAAAACCGGAATTTTTTAGTGAAATTTTATGCTTTATTGTGGAAAAATGTTACAATATATTTTATTCAAAGTATTGTCCATTGGAAGCTACAACATTTCCCCATCTTTCAGGCAATTTATGAATTCCATCCCAAAAAAATTGCGCCGGCTTGGCTGCCAAAAATGAATCCAATTTTCGATATCTTGAACTTAAGTGAAGCGTGTTCCTGATAAGGCATTCTGCATCGATCGGAACAAATGGTAGTCTGATGGTGCAAGGTCTGGGCTATAAAGCGGGTGAGGCAAAATTTCCCATCCGTTGTTTTCCGTTAATTTCCGTTGTTTTCCAGGTAATTTTTGACTGGGGCAGCAATATGTGGCCGAGCGTTATCATGGTGGAAAATGATTGACTCATGTCTGGTCGCATACGTTGGCCGCTCTGCCTGGATTTTCTGCTTCAATTGGATCAATTGTTGACGATAGAATTGAGCATTAATGGTTTGGCCACCTGGCAACAGCTCATAATGGATCACACCTAGCTGGTCCTGACCAGGACGTTCTTTGTCTTCGACATCAAAATAACCACTTTTAAACCACTCACTACAGCTTGATTCAGCTTGAGCATAGTCCCCATAAATTTCTACAAGAATGCGATGACTTTCGGCAGCTGTTTTCTTTGCGAAAAAATTACCCACTAGAACCCCCCCGCAAATGCTGTCTTTTTCTCCAATTTTCGAAGTTATTCATCGTGAAAAATAATAATGATGCACACAAGATAAAATTGTTTTGTTGACTGATTTTGACAGCTGTTAAATGTACCTTCAAAATGACATATATATGAAGTTCGAGCTTTCACGATATTTGTTAGTACGGACATCCACCTTCAAATTCCGGTTTTTAAGTTGTAATATATACATAAGTATGTATAGGTGAAAACAAATGTTTTTGTTTTTGTGGTAGGACCACGTACTCGGAAAAAAGAGCAAATCCACAACAACAACTTTTCTGCTGCAATCAACAATTCAACATACGACCGTCAATCAGTTAACAAAAAGGACAGGAAAACAAGAAAGAAAAAAACAATCAACCACGGATGTTTAAGGCAGGCAAAGAAAGGCAAAAGGCTGTCAAACAAAGTTAAGGAACAAGAACTTAAAGCACCTGAGGGATAACAGAGAGCGAGAGAAAGCAAGCAAAAAACATAATGCAAAAGGATGCGAATAATTTAAAAAAGCATCGCTTTTGGCTAAAAACTTAATGGAGAAAAAACGTCAACAAATTTAGAAGAAAAACAAGTTGAAGGGACAAAGTAAAGGTAGGCAATGAAAACGGTGAAAAGTTGTAGAAATTAGAAGTCAACCCCAAGACAAAGTCAAAATGCAAAAATGTATAATCTTTAATCTGTATCAATAGTATTGAAAACTATAAGAATTAATACAATTTCACATTATCTAGTGGAAGATATTTCACATACCGCTCGAAAAATATATCATTTAACAAAATATTTTGCCTGTCAGCAGTTAAATTCTAAACTATTTAGACAGTTTTATTTACTTTTTGCTATTTTCAGACAAAAATAGTATGAAAATCTGAATGAAAAAATATTATTGCATATTTTATGGCATAGCAGTTTTTGTGGCCATGCGTCAGCTGCATTGACAGCAATATGCAGTTAGTTGTGCATCATGATGTTGTCTTTCTTATCATTCTATCACTGTCCTTATTTTCCTTTGCAGATATTTGCATATTGTTGTTGTCTCATTTTTGCATATAAATTGTTGAAAATTTGGAAATTTACTTAACTTCGTAACAGCTGACAACGGCAGCAAAGTGAATTATTAACTGTCGTTGAACTAAATTTCCTGCGCAACAAGCTTACAAGAATTCCGTCCGTCCGTCCGTCTGTCTGGCTGGCTGGGTGCGGAAATACATTTTTTGGGAAAACTGAGCAAGATAATACAAGAAAATTCCGTACACTGCCTCCATAGTTAAAGTTAGCTCGTGGGATTGAAATTAAGCGAAATCGGTCAACGGACACACCTACCACTCATACAAAAAAAAATTCAAAATCCAACTTGAAGAGTATTTACCAAAATCTACATATTAGTACGCAAGGCAAAAATTTGTCATTCACTTTTTACTATGTTAGAAAAGGAGTACGACTTTGAATTATACACCATTAGAAAGGTATTTGTATGTAGATGTGCACAATGCTAAAACTATTTTAGTGTATTACTCTTAAGCTTGTGAAAGTTAAATACAAATTTTTCAATATTAACAACATCAAAATACGCGGTCACACAGAGTTGAATAGAGGAATGCACAAAGAGAAAAACAAAAAGAATAGCACTGTTCGTACTTTTTTTTTTTTGTTTTGTTTAAGTTTCACGTTTGTCATTGTACCAGGGATGATAAATGAGCTTTTCTATTTTGTACCAAATAGCAAACAAGTTCTTGTTTAATACATTTGTGGTCGAATTTTGACCATTGGGCGATTCTAGCACACATAAATACTAGAAATGGTTAGCGCAAGCTCTGAGCAAAAACAAGTCAAAATCGGACAAGAGAGCGTGGCACCTCCCATAACAGTAAAAGTTTCAAAATGCTATACTGAAAGTGATTTTTAAGATAATCCAACCAAATTTCACTCAAATACTAAAAACAGTAAATACAAACTCCCAGCATAAAAAAAAAGCGAAATCGGACAGGAAAGCGCGGCACCTTTCATCATATAAGCAAAATTTTCAAAATACTGCAGTATAGAGTATTTAAGGTTTGGCCAGGCCAAAGGTTACACCCTTACTACTTTTAGTTCATTTGCGGTGGCCAAATCCAAATTTGGGAACCATTTTCTCTATCAGGTCAGGTCCTTGCTTCAATACGCAGTAAATGCTTTTTCAATTGGATTATTTCTGTACGCGATAACACCCATTGAAATAAATGTATCGCAACTGTCTGTGAGAGAGTGCTAGCAGGTCATAAGTCTGAAAATTTATACGTCCAAAGTAATAATATTATTGCACAAATTTAAAATAAAATATCTAGTAAACATATTTCAAGTACTAAAATACCAAGAAATAGTACCATTTTTATGTTTTCTCATCTTGCACTTGATGGATTCAGAAAATGTAAATTTCTTCCGAAAATTTTCACCCATTTAACATATACCCTGAAAATATGCTTAGCAAATTTATCTACTTAAAGATTTGCATTCCCCATCAGCCATGTATGGAAAGTTCTGTATAAATCTAGCAAAATAGATATTTCCTTATTTATTTTCATATATTCATCATAAAATAAATTTTTTGCGCAATTATCATTTGACCTTGCCAAACAATTTCAACTATTTATAAACTTTAGTTTTCTTTTCATATTCTTAAATTCCAATAGCAGTTAGTTTGCGGTCTAACAAGTTTATCCACCTGGGAAATATCAAGAGCAATTTCCTTGTGCGCCTTTGATTGTAACTTTCTTTCTGAAAACTTTGCTAAACTTTGCACCACCAAACTACCACCAAACAACACCAACGTTTTGGGCCTTTTGTGTTAGAATTTAATGAAAACGCATTTAAGTGGTTCATAGTTTTGACCCAAAAAACAGAAGCAAAAGCGAACATTAAAGACGTTGCATTGAACATACAGCACGTTAACATTAGCTAACCCGGTCAGCCCACTTTAGTCTAAAAGTTCTTGCCACTTTGAGTGACTGGCTCTTAGAAGCCAACTGAATGCATAAATAGTTTTTGGAGAACTTTAAATTTTCGATGCCTTAAGGTATTGCTGCTGAGTTGAACACAATTTGAGAAGGACAATTTTGTGTCATTACATTGCTGTTATTTGAAAAATTTTTAAGCCACTGCTATGCCTACGTAGAACTTTTCTTCAAGTCAATTAACATCAATTGGGCAACATTATTCATTCGTTTATTTTGAGTTGAAAGAATTTACTACTTTCTCCAACTGCAGCAAATAAGATTAATGGCTATTGAGCACATATGAGTGTGGTCTTAAAGGATTAAAGCAGAATGTAGGGGTCATACTGTTTGGTGTTTGAAATGAACTATTGATTTCATTTGTTTTGCAGTGCTCATATTTTTACATAAATATTTTCCTTAGAACGGTTTGGGTAAAGTGATGGCTTAGCAATCAATGCTAGAAGCCTTAACTAGCACTAATTGTGCCGTTTTTTTTTTTAATACAATATAAGTTTTAGTACCTTTTATGAGGGGGGATGTTAAGTACTGGGATGGTTATTTATTACATTATTTAAAGATATTTATATTCAGTTTGTTCTATTAACGTAATTAAGTACCGAACCAATATCAATATCAACAAACTCACAGATTTTCATTTAAAAAGAATTTTCCTGTTTCTAGCTAGAAAAGTTCAGTTGCAGATTCTAAGCATTTCTCGTCTTTGCCGACCCCTAATGAAATTTTTTTGTAGAATATTTTTGTAAAACATTTTACCAATTATAAAGTAATTTTTTTCAAAAAGTGACCCCCTTTTTGACCCATAAAAACCATATATAATGGGTTAAGATTTTCTAAACAATTGTTCCTTGTGTGATTTTATGCTGATCTTGGAATAACAAGTTTTTTCCGAAATGAAAATTTTGAGTTTCTAGTTTTTATTATCACTAGAATCGCCCAGTGGTCAAATTTCGACCACAAATGTATTAAATAATTTTTGTACTTTTTGAATAATTTTAGTATTTTTTTTGCTATTTGGTACTAAATAGAAAAGTTCATCATGGACGCTAGTCTCAACTAGTTCTATATGAGAAAAAAGATTCAAAAAAATCGGAGATGCAAATGCCAAATGCTATTCGGTTGCGTATGTAATGCCCCATATATAGGTTTGTCTGTGATGCAGAAATTATAAAATCAGCATTTAACACAAACATGTTGAGAATTATAAATAAAACACATGGAATTAAATTATACCACCTTCAGAAGTGAAGTAATCGTTGGATCTTCCGAAAAGTAGTGAAAGAACGAACTACTGCTTTTTGGATTGATTAAAAAGCTCAAAAACGATGTACACAATGATTTCGGCCTTATTTCAGTAACCGACTGCGCTCGTATTTTTATTTTCATTTCATAAATTTTCCAATCGCAGGCATAAAATTATGTTTTATCGCAAAGAAATTTCAAAGACACACATTTTTTTTCCATAGTCAAAAAGAAGAAACCCGATCCCCGACTGTTCCGATTGCATCTTCTTGTAGAAGGCAACAAAAAGGAAAGGGTTTTCTGATGTGGCAATGGAATGATTTGAACAATGGAAGGAATGTGCCAAATAGCTATGTTTGGATGATCAAACTTTCTGCTGGGATAGCACGTAAACTGAGTAAAACTTGCTATATTCAAGAGAGAACTGAGAGAATTTTACACATTGCACTGTGGGAAATTTTGCCCTGTTTGTTGGCCAAAAGTCGAATTTTATACACTTAAAAAATAAAGTTTTGGGTATGCCATTCAAATGTGAATACGTGCGAGAGAAAATCCCCATACTCAGTTTTTTCTTAAAGTTTTTATCCTTCAGCTACACAAGTGTCAAAGTTTCTTCTTCTGAAAAAAAATTTTGTTATTATCGCTCAAAAAATTCGCATGTATTAAAAAGTGAATATTTCTCTTAATTCAAAGCTAATTAAAAATATTTATAATGGAAACAGGAACTAATAGAAAGTAGTTACTCTGTATATAAAAAAATTTGTCTTTTCGTATAGTGGTTTTAAAGAACTTTACGTTTTCTTCACTGAGCTTTAAATTGTAAAATTTTTTTTTAAATTTCAGTTTTCGTGAACCCGAAAAAACACAGCCTAATTTAGGCCTCTTTCTAAATTATATAGATATGTAAAGCAACCAATTTTGAGCTCTTCTGTAAAAAAATTTATTTGCGCTTTTTTGCGATTTTTTAATAATCGACATTTTTCGCAGACAACTTTAAAATACGAAATGTAGACTTATTCGATATCTGGAGAGCCGAAGAAGACAAAGTGTCAGCAGTTTTAAATCATTTGATAAATCTCTTGAATAAAGGTGATAGATCAAACTCGTTTGCGGAATATTAAGGTAAAATATCTAAAGCCTTTTACAAACATTTGAAAGAAAAATGGAGAAAAACCACTCGTATATCATGTCAATATCTACTAAATTTGCAATACTTTGAAAAATGTTGTTTTGAGTCTGTTGATATCATAAAAAAAAGTATCCCTTGTATCCGATGACACAAAGTCCTTATTCATTCTAAGGAAATTATTCAAACTATTGTACTTCCGGTAGGATACTTTGGAAAAGACGCAGATGAGTGTCGGAATAAAATTTTTAAATTAGATAGACAGCATCACGCTCGCAAATGTGGCAAAACAATCAATTTTCTGACGTTTTTCATAGAACTTTGAATACCTCAGATCCCGTCATTTCCAGCATTTCTTTAAGTAAACGGATAAAAAAACGAAAGCGAGCGCTACTTGCACTAGAAGTCATAAATTTATTAAGTTGCGTTGGAAATAATAAGGAAGATAGCTTAAGCAAACTAAAAAAAAATTAAGATGAAGCACAAAGTAATGATATTTGTTCATTAATAGATGCAAAGTTCGAGAATATATTCGAAAATTTCGAATTTTTTATATGTATTTTACTCATGAATATATAATGTTTTCTTATGTTTTTAAATTAGCTCAGTTTATGTAATGTTTGAAAAAATTAGTTTTTAATATAGTATGCCTTAAGATCTCTGTAATTTTACTGCTGTTGTTAATATATGTACATTTGTGTGTATGTATATACCTAGAAAATATGAATAGACCATACCAAATTTTAATATAAAATGTTTTATAATAATTTCTTTGAAAAGATACTGAAAAGGGACATGACAGTTGTTCAATTTGACCAATTCTAAAATATGATGTTCCCTACACTCTTAGAAATATTTCCACGAGATTTCAGCTCAATATCTTTATTTTTGTACTTTTGGCCAGAAAACATGTTCAAATTTCACAAAGTGCAATGAAAGGGATGTGCCAAACAGCTACACGGAGAAAAATACGCATCATAATTTTTACTCCACTCGGCTAGTCGAAATATTAAAGTAATCAACATTAAATTTCAAGTATAATTTACCTTACGTATGAACTATTTGATGGATTCCTAACGTCATATTTACAAATAAAATGTAGTTAAATATT
This sequence comes from Calliopum simillimum, assembly GCA_951812925.1. Classification (NCBI taxonomy): domain Eukaryota; kingdom Metazoa; phylum Arthropoda; class Insecta; order Diptera; family Lauxaniidae; genus Calliopum; species Calliopum simillimum. The sequence goes on from OX638370.1 coordinate 109,532,252, forward strand.
AAAGGAATATTTACTAAAAATTTCCTACATTTGACTTCATGTAAAGTAATTTATACTTTCAGAAAAAAAATGTATAACCATTTTAAATTTATAATTCTAGTCAAAATAATTTTATTTTTTTCACGCACAAAAATGAGTGTCATAATTGTCAGCCCACTCGAGTAAGGTAAATATCATAAGAATATAGAATTATTTTGACTTTTATAATTTTAGTAACAATTTCTATTTTTGGACAGACATTTTCTTTATATACAAATTTTTTTGCTTCTGCATCACATGCGTAAGCAGCCCAGAGGATATGTATCTGACTATCATACGGAAGGGCCAGGAATCGTACCCCAGTGCCGCATAGTGTGAGATTTTACCAATCTAGGACGCCAAAATGAAAAAAAACAATGTGCTTGGAAATCGATCATATTTTGTAACTTTTTAGAAAACACTCCAATTGTTACGAAAATAAGCATAAAAGAGAATAAAAGAAATGTCAATGGCATGATAACAGTTATCAAACACGTACTATTGAACAGCATGCAAAAACAAATTTTCAAGCTTGCATCGATAACAAAACTTTGAGCGATCAAATTGAAGTTGTGCGCGTTTGTTTTTTGGCAAAAAGTTTTTTTCATTAAAGGTCAATACTTTCACTAAAAATTTTTGCTATACACAACTCTTACATTTGCACTTAAGTATTTTAATCAAATTATTTTTTAATCGGCTAAAAGGTTACACAAATTTCAAAAATCTTGAATCTTTCATAGACTATAACTTAAAAGTTACGCGTGGTTAGGCTATGACAAGGCATACAGTATGAGCATACATACTCATAAAATAGATTTAGAAAATAAAATCATGCCCATTTTTTGCCCAAAGGCTACTTTTTTTACAATGACTGAAGTGTTATAATGAACATTTGCACTGAAATCATGAAAAAAAATGCATGTCATCTTTTTTAATCACTCCCATTTTTTGACAGTAGTTTTCAGTTACTACTGAAATGGTAAATACAAATTTTCAAGTTGATATCTTCATTGCAACCAATTTTTTTAAATTTTTTTTTTTACAAAAAAAATTCACATTTGCTTGGGAGGTGTAAGTAGATTATGTCCGATTTTGTTTATCTCTGAAGCAAACCTCCGCATTAAGAATTAAAGCACATATACAAAATTTCAACTCGATATCTTTGAAACTACGGCTAAAATTTAATTTTGACGTCCTAGATTGGCAAAATCTCACACTGTGCGCCGGTCAGTTTTTTTTTTTTTTTTTTTTTTTGTTTGAATTATACAGTAAGGTAAATATCACGCCAATTTTTCCATAAAAATTACTAGGAAACATACATTCTGAATTGACTAAAACAATAAGGTGAATCTTACTTCGGTGTGAAGTTGTCACTGTTCTGATTTGTAATTCTGGTAAAATTTACGAGAAATAAAGTAGCAAGTACTATTTTTTTCTCCGTGTATGTTTGGATGATCAAATTTTCTGCTGGGATAGCACGCAAACTGAGTAAAGCTTGCTATATTCAAGAGAACTGAGAGAATTTTACACATTATTGTATTAAATTTCAACATATTATTGTGTAAAGATGCTATATCGATACCTTAGAGCGCTATAGTCCTATCTCCACTTTTTGCGATTTTGAGATTTTTGCAGTTATGGCAACATTATGGGCTTCTTTACCGTGTGGAAAACTGTGTGATGTCAAAATACCACTAAAACACCAAAATATTCCAAAATTTAAAAAAATCCTATCTCCAAACTGTAATTTTTTCAAGAGCGCTACTGTCCTATCTCCACTGAATATTCAAATAAGTCACATCTTAAAAAAAAAAATTCTTTGTTTTTTCGCGTTTTCTAAGCGTTTCATGACTTTTTGCGACATTTTGGTGAACAAATTTGGTTACACTCAAGGCTCCACTCTTGTTTGTCGGAACCAAAAATTAAAAAAAAAAAATAAAAAAAAAATTCGTTTTTTCGTGTTTTCTACGCGTTTTATGACTTTTTACGACATTTTAGTGGAAAAAATTCAAAAAATTTACTATATACGTCGTTTTTTTTGAATAGTAGTGGAATTCTATATAGGGCCAAAAGTAATGTCATACTGTAAATTGGCTGGGATTTCGTTAGAAATTAATAAAATTGGTTAAAAATAATAAATTATGTTAAAATATACTACAGGTAAAAATATTGCATATATCGTTATACCAAAATAGCAGCCAATCCGAAATAACCACTGTTTGAAATCTTCTTTTTGCATTTCCCAACAATTGGAAAAATGGAGATAGGACTATAGCGCTCTAAGGTATCGATATGCACTAGATGTGTAAAATATTTCACACAATTTTATTGAAAGTGTAAGGCATTTGAAAGGCTTTGTTCCCCCATGGGTATTTATTGAGATGCATTATAAATGCATTAATTATGGAGACACTTATCTCCATATATGCGCTTGAATTTGAAACTTTTAAATATTATTTAAAGCGCAAAAAATTCTGATAACATAATGCTGAATTTGCAAATTCCAATACGATCAATAACTTACATTGCGATAACAGAGTAGAGATTAATATAAAAATAAGCTTAATACCGAGTCACTTTTAGTAATTCATTGAATTTCATCGGTAGTGGAAGTAAAAAGTAAGAAATTAAAACAGCCCAAAATATTTTGTAAAAAATAAGGTTTGTTCCTAGACTAATTTTTTTAAATTTATTGAATTAAATTATTTCTATATTTTTGTCTTTTTTTAAGAAATATGAAAGCCGTTTTTATATTATTCGCAACAGTGTGGTGTGTCTGGCCAACTAACCTCGGCCAGTGCGTTGTAGTTACTCTGGAACCAGAAATTAATCATGATCCTGTCATCAATTGTACCTTGCAGCTATTCAGCACACATTTTCGCACAATTGTTGTGGGCATCTATAATCAAAGTTTTGATAATTTTAATGAGTTACTCTAATTTTCTGAAAAAAGTGTTGATATCAATTTTAAAGCTGATATTCTACTTGGACTTTACGACGCTATGAGCATATCTCATCACGCTGAAATGCCTTTGTATGCGCTTGAATTATATAATAGAGTTGAAGCGCTCCTCAACATCAACAGCACAAGTCTATTTCCAGAGAAACTCAACAAATTGGAACAAGTACGAATAGGGCTTCTTTCGAATACAATAGTGCCTAAAGGTTCACATATATTAGAAAGTACAATTTATGGTAAAAATGGTGATGTACGGGGAACACCTTCTGAAAAATTGTTAAAAATGCTTCTGACGACAAATCGAACAGTTTCAAATTTAATATTTGACGAAATTGTAGCAAAAGCACGTTGGATGCTACCTGTAGCTGAACTTGTGCCGAGTTTGGCCAATTTCTCACCATATATTGAACAAAATGTTGACATTCTGCTTGCGTTCTACGAAGAGGGCCCATTTCAAAGTGTTGAGTCGAGCATAATTTTTTCAAACTTTATATTTTTGAGAAAAAAATCTGACTACAACGAGAGAGTAACTGCAGAAAACCAAATTAAAGTAAATGAATTCGTACCAAAAGAATTAGATTTACTTAGTACAGAGGTGTGCTTTTATCAAATGCTTCCATATGGAGATAGACTTTATATTAGTGAATGTCGTAAATCCTATCGTTTGTGTGCTTTCCAACATCGTGAAGGTACATCTTATCAAGCATTTCATGTAGTCTGGAAACAAAATCCTACAAGATACAGTTTTCGCAGCTTAAGCTATAATAATAATATTTGCATAAAATCTGAAGATTTGGATCAGCAAGACGATTCGGAGCAGCAAGACGATTCGGAGCAGCAAGACGATTCGGAGCAGCAAGACGATTCGGAGCAGCAAGACGATTCGGAGCAGCAAGACAACCTTCAGTATGATGTTTATAGTCCAGAAGAGCCATGTGATGATATTAACTGGAAGGTTGAGCTTGAAGACAAACAAGTTATTTTACAAAATATGAACAGTACAAAATTCCTTTGCGCTAGAAGCGAAAACGTTGGAACTGTAAAAGATGAAATCATTGCCTACACTAGAAATGAAGACCGCTTTTTGTTGTACAAAGATGAATGCAAATGGTTTGTGGAAGATTGTAGTCGTTTTAAGGAAAATTAAAATATATAGAGACAAAATTCCTCAAGCGGATCGCTTTTTTCCCAACATGCGAATTTTAAAGCCAAAATCGGTGGACACGTTCTCCTAACGGATATGTAACCAACCTTAAACTTTGTTTTGAAAAAAATTGTTTCTTGTAATAGTTACAAGCTATTGAAGTTTGTGATAGCTCTACATTAAAACTTCAATATCTTTTGATTGCGTGGATGAAATTTGATTCAGAAAACGCAAGAATTTTGTAAAATGCTTGGACTTTAATAAACAAAATATATTATTGCAAAGAAGTTATTATTTTGTTGTAAGTTTACAAGAAACTATAAATAAATGGATAATTAATGCACATCTCAATGCTCTTGATGATTTACAACTAAAATATTTTGAGCTGCGTACTTTAGTGGTATTATTTCCGAAAAAAAAATTTTGTAGTTGCTGGTAATTTACAATTCCTAACTACCTTTAAAAAATTTCAATACAAATTTTCTCATATTTTTGTTACTATACAGGTTTTTAAATAGAAAAAACAAAATTTCAACTTTAATATTAAAAAAAATTTATGAAAAAATAATGTGAAATTTGTATAGAATTTTTTGAAAGGTAGTTAGGAAACTTGTAATAAATTGTAAACTACCAGCAACTACAAAATTTTTTTTTCGGAAATAATACCACTAAAGTACGCAGCTCAAAATATTTTAGTTGTAAATCATCAAGAGCATTGAGATGTGCATTAATTATCCATTTATTTATAGTTTTTTTCTACTTTTCTCGATAGTGGTTTCACACTTTAAGTTTGGTCGCACTAAATTTTAGACTAAGGATAATCAAATTTCCAATAATAGCCGTGTTTTTTTTTTGACGCGTATATACAATTGTGATAATTTTCAAATTGCGATAACTTATGAACGGTGAGTCGTACGATAAAAAGACCCAGGGTCTTTTTCAGGGAAAACCACATGCTCTACAAATAATAGAAATTATTAAAAAAAAAATGATTTTTTGCCGTTTATCAGCGCTTAACCAGTTTTTATAGAATAACTCCTAAAAGATAAATTTTTTTAAATATAAAATGAAAAGTTTTGTAGAAAACGTGATTCTCCACAAAAAAGTTCCTTAAAGTTTTTATTGTGCGACTCACTGTTCATGAAATATCGCAATTTAAAAATATCCACAATTGTATATACGCGTCAAAAGATACACGGCTAATAGCTTCGTGCATTTTTTTCTAATTGGATTAGTGGCTTAAGTGTAATACTTAGGTCAAAATATATGAAAAAAGTCGATTTTTTTGGTCAAAATAAAAATCGAAAATTCACTCAATGCAGATACTTAAATATATATGAAGAAAATCTATGCATAAATACCCCAGAGTTATAACCAATTACGTGAAACTACTACAACTTAAATTTTACTCTATTTTTTTATACCCTACACCCAGGGTATATTCACTTTGCCCTTTCGTTTGTAACGCAGAAAAGGAGGCGTGACCGGTATGGAAAAGTATATAACGGATGATCCAATAAGAGCTTCCTACTTTGTTTTCTAAATAAAATGCTTAATGATGCAAATCTTTATTCCTACAACGCAATGTACAAAAATTATTTTGTTCAAATGTTGCCCAGGACTAGCTTTTAAATGGTTCATTCTGTGAGTTCAATTTTCAACAACTCTTTTGGCCGGTTTTCCTTGAATGACACGAGTTATGTTGGTTCCCAAAGCGTCAACAGTTTCGTGTCTGTCGACATAAACAAGTAATTCTGCATATCCCCAAAGAAAGTAATCCAATGGCGTCAAATAACATGATCTTGGTGACCAATTAACAGGAGCATTTCTTGAGATGATGTTTTCATCGAACGTCTCCCTCAATAAAGCTATTGTTTCTCCAGCTGCATGGCATGTTGCGCAATCCTGTTTAAACAAGAGGTCGGCTACACTAATATGCTGAATTTTCGGCTACAAAAAATCATTGACCATAACACGGGCTTCATCCCCATTTCTGCAGAAATACGGTCCGATGATGCCTCTTGCTCATAATTCACACCAAACAGTACATTTATGCACTCTGGTTGAATGATGAATGTCCAAAACAACCCGGTTGGAAAAGGGGGCCTCGTATTGGATCACCCTTTATATTCCTGATCAGCGTCACCTCCTCAGTCGATATAGCCATGTCCGTCTGTTTGTCTGGCTGGCTGCCTGGGCGTGCGTGGAAATACATTTTTTGGAAAACTGAGCATTGATGCACTGCCTTCGTCGTTAAAGTTATTTCGTGGAATTGAAAATGAGCAAAATCGGTCAACGGACACGCCTACCGCCCATACAAAAAATATATTCAAAATGCAATTTTAGAAGTATTTTTTGCGAAAATTCAACCAAAATATACATAAATACTACGAATTGTAATCGCAAGCTCTGAAAAAGAACTGGCCAAATTTGGACAAGAGGGCGTGGCACCTCCTATATAAGCAAAAGTTTCGAAACGCTGTGCTGAAAGCGTGTTTTGAGATAGTCGAACTAAATTTACTCATACACTAAGGACTATAAATGCAAGCTCTCATCAAAAACTGGGTGAACTCGGACAAGAGGGCGTGGCACCATATTAGCAAAATTTTAAAAACACTGCAGTGTAAGATATTTAGTGTTTGTCCAGGCTAAAGGTAACACCCTTACTAGATTTTTTTTTAAGTTTTTGAAGAATTAAAAAAGTCTCCAAAACTTCTAAAAAAATTCACATGTATTTTTTGAATTATTTTAAACAAAAAATGGACCTTCAAGAGAATAAGAAGTACTCCACTGACATCTTACCAAAAAAGTTTATAGTGCAAAAAATGCTTAAAGTCATCCAAAGTGTACATATTGCTCCTGAATAGATAAAAAAAAAATAGTTTTACTAGTTAGAACATTCGCTGAAACCGCTCGCACTGATTCATAACTTTCCAAGAAAGTTCTTCGAAAAATTGCTTCCCATAGGTGCTTTTGCTTACTGGGTACATATGCTAATTCATAAATGTGTTTGTATCTAATTACTTTTCTTGAAAAAGCGAAAACCTTGAGTATAACAACTAAAATATGCACTAATTTCCAAATGCACTTCAAAATCTTAGAAAATCCTTCAGCACCAGCAATGCTCAGACAAAATTCAATTCATGTGTAATGCAAGCTTTATTTATTTTTCGCAATCTCACAAAGGATACGGATATGCGCAGACCTTAACAAGATGCTGAACACAAACACACTCTTCAATGTCATGATGAACTTTATTTCCTTTGCTTAGCAAAAAGTGTTACATTTTGGCGTTATCTCTTTGTAATATACAGTAAAAACAAATGCACACACATATGCTTGTATGTACATATTTGCGAATGACTTACCAAAGTCATGAATATACGATACTGTAAGTACGAGTATGTGTTGCCGTTTCCTGTTAAAAAGAAAACGTTGCATATCAATGGCGTGTTTCTTTTTTCTAGCACTTTTCTTTTACTTTTCTTTCTATATACCGTATATGACACTTTGAGTAAAAGCCCTATGCTTTGTGGCAAAACACCCACAAAAGACTTGTGGGTGGACGATACAAAAAAAAGGACATAAACTCATGGACACGGTAGATTTCAATTGAAAGTGAATTGAAATTGAAATTGAAATCGTATTGATTTGCATTTTACTCGCTGAATTGGAATTGATTAGTGGTTAAGTGAAGAAGAAAGAGTAAGTGAAGAGGAATTGTACGGTAAAAGCAGACAAAAAAATAAAGACGACTTATATGCTGAGTAAACAAAAATGTGGATTAAACCTGAAGACCATAGTAACAAAAACACTCGTACACTTGCAAACGCAATAGCTAAAGGATACCAGTTAAAAAAAGGAAAGCAAAGCAAGAAGTTACTGAAATGACATGGAATTACATAAATAAAACCAAATGGAAGAAGTAAGCAATTTACTGAAATGTGAAATATAAAAAATGTATCACAATTTTAGCAAATTTTATTTATAAAGGTCAAGTTTTAATGCACAAAACTCAAATTTAGGCATAAAGGCGATATTTTCGACACAATTGCAAAAATTTTACTGCATACTTTAAGGCAACTGTATAGGGATTGTACATAGCAACAATGTTCTTTAATAATAATAATAGAGTTTAGCTACTACAGCTATTAGCCTTCTTGACTATTTAGCTTCAAGCTTTAAATCAAGTAAAGCTTAAAATAAATTAGGAAAATGAAAAAATTATGAGTTTTAATGTGTTATTTTTTTATAATTTTTTCTTAGCTTTTTCGCACTTTCTCAACATACCCACTCAGATCACTTGTATACATAACTACAAATGCATAAATGCAGTTGTATGTATGTAATAACATGATCCAAGGATTGAATGTTAGAAAAAATTAACCCTGCATGCTGTGGGGCTCGGACAACACAAACATTAAATAAAAAACAACCAATAACCAACGAATTTAATTATAATAATTTTTCAATCTAAGTTTGAGTTGACCTTTTGACAAGCTAATGCTATATACTTCGCAATGATTAATAAGAGTTGTCATGCGATTAAAAGGGGCTGAAGCCATATAATTAGTTCTACTAACCGGTTGATAAAATAATTGATTAGTGTTACGATTACTTCTTCGGTTAGTATTAAAATAAATATATTTAAGAAGCTCTGGTGCGGCAAGAGACCCTGTAATAAGCTGATGCAGATAAAGTATATCCGCTATATTTCTACGTGTACTTAAAGACTGCATACGTAACAACATCAAACGATCCTCATAAGGAGGAATGTTTGAAGAATCCGTCCAATTAAAGCCTTTAAGAGCAAAACGAACAAAATTTTTTTGAATTCTTTCAATTCTATCAATGTGTATATTATAAAATGGTGACCAAACTTGGCTAGCGTACTCTAAGTGAGGACGCACAATTGTATTATATAAAGTCACCGTTACTAAAGGGCTATTAAATTCTTTTGCCCATCGTTTTATAAAGCCAAGCAGTGATGAAGATTTTTTACAAATTTGATTAATATGTTCATTGAACGTTAGTTTAGCATCAAAATTTATACCAAGGTCTTTGACTGAACCGACACGACAGATTTGTTTATCATTAAATTTATAATTAAACTCTGCGATTTGATTTTTTCTAGAAAAAGTCATTGTTTGGCATTTATCAGAATTGAGATGTAAGTTATTTTTACAACACCAAACTTCAAAAGATTTCAAGTCAGATTGAAGTAGGAAACTGTCTTCAGCTCCCTTCACGATCCTGTATATTTTCATATCATCTGCATATATTAGCAAATGAGAGTTTTTAATAATGTGAGTAACATCATTTATTGCTAAAATAAACAGGAGAGGTCCCAAGTGGCTTCCTTGCGGAACACCTGAAGACGCAGTAAAAGGAGGTGACAACACCTTCCGAAATCTTATTTGATATGAACGATCAGACAAATAAGATTCGATCCAACTGACAAAATTTAAAGGAAATCCAAGCTTTTTTAATTTAAACAAAATTAAGTTATGTGGTAGTTTGTCAAATGCTTTACTGAAATCTGTGTAGATACAGTCAACTTGCCCACCAGAGTCCAAAGAATTTAATGTAAAAGAAGTGAAATCAAGAAGGTTAGATACTGTAGATCTGCCATTAACAAAACCATGCTGACGTGATGTAATGACTTCACCACAGCACACCTTGACTTGATCGTATATAATTTTTTCAAAAAGCTTTGGTATTGATGATAGCTTGGCTATGGGCCTGTAATTTGAAACATCATTTTTACATCCTTTCTTAAAGATTGGACTTATGAATGATTCCTTCCAAAATTGAGGAAAATAGTTATCGTTAATAGATTTATTAAATAAAAAACTGAGTGGATGACTCAAGATAGAGCTACAATTAATTAATAATGTTGCTGGAATACCATCAGGTCCACTTCCAATATCGTCATCAATAGATGCAATATATTTCTCCACGAGTTCAGGGGAGAAAGATATTGCATTAAATGAAACTTTCGGGTCAGTTTCCATGAATTCAAAATAGGGGATGTCGGGGCTAAATAAGTCAGATGAAAAAGAATTTTTAAATAAGTTAGCAAACAACCCTGCAATTATTTCGGGGTTGCTGGTAAGCTCATCACCAGTCTTGAACTCAGTCGGAAAACCGTCTGACTTTTTTTTTGAATTAATAAATCCCCAAAAATTCTTGGGGTCTTGGAGAATGTTCAGCTTCATTTTATTCAAATACTCAGAATAAACAGAAGCTGATTTTAATTTAAATTCGTCAAACAGTTTGTTGTAATTTTCTAAATCGTTTCGGTTTTGACTACAGATATATTTTTTCCAAGCCCTGTTACGACTATTACGAATTTTCTTTAAGTCTCTTGTATACCAAGGGTATGAAGAGTTATTAACGTATTTAAATGTATATGGCACTGCCAAAGCTATAGCTTTAAAAATTTCTTTATAGAAAAACTTAATGTTATTATCCAAAGAATTATTTTCAAAGAAGTTTAAAAAATTATTAACATTGTTCCTTAAAATGTCATTCAACTTCCAAAAGTCAGCTTTTTTGAAATTGAATTCATAAATTTTAATAGAAGAGCATTCATTATTTAAATTATTTTGATCTGATTGGTACAATATATTCAAAGGTGGATGATAAGTATCAACCACACTTAGGGCATTGAAGGCGTTATTTACAACAACCTTACTACTATCTGTAACCAAAACTAAGTCAAGTTGTCGTCCGTGACAATTCGTTATACAACTAACTTGTTGTAAATCAGTTAAAATTTCGTCAACAAAAATTTGTTGTTGTCGGGTTTTAGGACATGACGCATAATAATATGTGTCTTCCTCAGACAAAGTCCATTTAAGGTCAGGTAGATTGAAATCACCTAACAATAAAATGTCGTCATTAACGTCAAGTTTTTGAGTAATGTACTCTACGGCCTGTGCAAGACTATCGTAGACTTCTATGCTACTATTAGGAGGAATATAGGTGTTAAGAATATATAAACTTGACTTGCGAATAGTAACTTCTACGCATATTAGTTCAATGTCAGATACACAGGGAATGTCAAACAAAGAACTCGTCAAATGATTTTTTATTGCTATTAAAACGCCTCCACCAACTGGAGAAAGGTCATTTGTGTGTCTGTCTCTTCTAAAGACATTAAAACTATTGTCAAATAACTCCGAGTTAAGTATATTGTTATTTAACCAAGTCTCGGTAAAAATGATAACATCCTCAGAAAAATTCTGAGTTGCTAAAAATAAATTATGCGTCTTTGAACGTAGGCCCCTTACATTTTGGTAGTAAAGGGATAGCCGATTTAGTTTTTTGAATTGTGTTTATTAGAAAATCGAGCAGTCTTCTTAGTTTCTTTGAATTCAGAAATGAAGACATTATCGACCCATACTTTTGAATTGCAGACCGCAGGAAAATTATCAGAAGCCACCGTTATTTTAAAGGAAGCATGTGTTGGCTTATTGCCAAGTTTCCTACATGAAACATATGCGTCAAGAGTAATGACATTATTCTGTCTTAAAAACTCTATAATATTGTCAGAAGTTGTGTCAGGGTGCAGCCGCGAAACAAAAATTGATTTCGATTTTGGCAATGCACGCAAGGAGACAGGGATAACAACCGTATCAACAACTTGGGTATTGGTTGATGTTGACGGGGTTGGATGGACACTATTCGGCATATTCGACGAAGTTGTAGGAATAGAAGAAGATGAATTGACTGCAGCGACAGTGTTGTCTAAACTTTTAGTAAGCTTTCGTCTCGGTTTTCTTTTCTTTTTAAGGGACTTAGCTTTCTTGGTATGAGTTGGTATCGATGGAGTGGATGCAATAACCACAGAAGACGCGGTAATGGTATTATTGTGAAGCAAGATTTACAAAGTTTAAATTGCGTATGTCATTATGTTGTATTAGCTTTATTTGTATTTTGGCTTGATTTTTATTGTACTTCCTTTTCATTTTCATGTCTTGAAGTACGTCCTCGGATACAAAAGCGCTAGGGTATCATGTGCGTGAAATCTGTTGTTTGATTTAAGCTTTAAAGTGATCAAAGTGAATGGCATTTCCCAAGTTTTGTTTCGATTTCCATAAAATTTATAATGCTGATATATTTTTTCATGTGGTTTTCAAAAATGCAATTATTTTTTAAATACAACGCTTAGTAAAAAGGATATTTAAATAAATAAAACAACTAAAGTATACTGGAAAACATTTTTGGTGCATACTTTTAGGCCAAATGAAAAGCATATGACATTTATTAAAATTCAAAGTCTTTGAAACATATAAAAGTATGCGCCAAACAAAAATTCGAAGCATTTGAAAAAATTTGCATACTTTGAGGGATGTACTTAAATGGTAGAAAATCACTGATTTTAACATAAATACGTTATATTCAAATAAATATTAAAAGTGTTCGTGGCAGTTAGGGGTCATGAATTTTCACTTTTCATAAAAAATTGTATCTCTTCTATCTATATGGTTTTGAGAGCTGCATATTAGTGTGTAGTACACTTTTTTTGCTCTAATGAAAATTTGCCTTTTTAAGGTTTTAAATGCTAGAAAAGTTTTTCTAATTACTTTTGAAATTACTGTAATGCCCCAGACAGACGGCAGCTCTAATCTATATATTAATATGCAAGACAAAAACTTGTCCATATTTTTTTACTAAGCTGTAAATGGAGTACGACTTTAAACTATACACCATTATAAAGGTATTTTTGTGTAGATGTGCACAAAGGTAAAATTATATTAATATATTGACTTTCAGTCAAGTAAAATTATATACAAGTTTTTCAACATTAACAACATGTAAATACAAGGTAACACAGAGCTGAAAAAAAGAATAAAGCACAAAGAGAAAAACAAAAAGCAAAGCGTTGTCTTCATGTTTTTTGTTTTGTTTATATTTCACTTGAATTATACTAGGGATGATAAATGAGCTTTTCTATTTGGTACTAAAAAGCAAAAAAAAAAGTACTAAAAGTGTCCAAAAAGTAACAAAATTATTTAATACATTTGTGGTTGATTTTTGACCACTGGCCGATTCTTGTCTAGATTATAGAAGCGATAATGTGAAACTTTTCATTGCATGATTTTAGACATTTTTAAATACATATTTCATAGACATTGACTAAAAGAAAATTTCCCAATTCAGTGGCCAACAAATTCTAAAACATCAAAAACAAGATTAAAAGTGAGTTAAGCATCAGAAAAATCAGAAAAGCTTGTTAGAATTTTTTGAGCCCTGAATTGGAAAATTTTCATTTAGTCAATATCTATGAAATATGTATTTAAAGAATGCCTACAACCATGCAATAAAAAGTTTCACATTATTGCGTCTGTAATGTACATTAGAGCTGCCGTCTTTCTGGGGCTTAAAACATTGTCACGGCGAATCAGCTTTTCAGTTCGGTTCAGTGGCAGTTCAGACGGATATGGCTATATCGACTCAGGAGGTGACGCTGATCAAGAATATATACACTTTTCTTTGTCTGCCACTCTTCCTTCTTTGCGTTACAAACTGAAGGACGAAGTGAATATACCCTGGGTGTAGGGTATAAAAATTCGAAAAAAAAATTTGGGTAAATATTGGTAAAGTCAATTTTGCTTATGTTCAGAAATGTGAAACATAACCAAAAGAAGTGCTGTACTTCCGCTCCTCGAGGAAAATGCGATCTTTAATTTGATCTTCGACAGAACCTTCTTGCGTTGTGATATGGTTGCAAGTTTTTTGATTTCTTGCACTCGAACATTTTGAGTTCGAAACTTTAATCGATGAAATGACTTCGGAGTAAAAATCAATTGTAGAACTTATTTTCTTTGTATAAATCAGAATTAATTCTCGAAATTCCGTAAAGTATTAAAGAATCTTGTCTAAAAGAAGAGAAATTTTAATTTTTGAAGGTCCAGTCCATTGACAAAAATTTATAGTTCGGCCTTCAATAATTCCGTAAGAAAGGCTCTTAGGAAAAACTATATTACTCTTCTCTTGAAAATTTTTATGCAAATTGAAAAAGGCCATTAAATAAACTTTAAAAATGCTTGAAATTTAAAATTCTTCTTTTTGCTTACATCTCATACGTAAAGTTATTGCCTACCATTTTTTGGAACACAATAAATCTTCCTTAGCGCAGAGCCAATTTTTCGCCTAAATCAAATTTTTCGTGCTAAGTCGTGCAAAAATAAATCTTCAGAAACTTTTTTTTGTTTTGCTGGCAAAAAAATTTCCTATAGTCACTTTTTCATATGATGCATTTTTTATCCTCAGACTTAGCCAATTTTGTTAGCAGACAAAAAAAAATTGCTGCAAGCATTCCCTTTCTTTTTTTTTTTTTTTTTTTGCTGCCAAAATTTACATTCATTCAAATCCATTCAAATTCAGTTGCTGCTCATGGAAGCGTTTAACAGCAAAAGTCTTGACGTTGCTGCTCTTCGCAAGTGCATGGGTGCATTTTGGTGTTGGTGTTGTGACAAATTTACCCATAGTTCTTACAGTTCTTGTCGGATATCCGTAGTTTCTTCCGTTCCACTCATCAGTATTGACTTTGATCGATGTGTTGTTTGTTGTTACTCAATCATTGTTTGCCTGATGTAATGTTGTTGGGGTTTTTTTGCTAGACTTTTTTTGATGTGCAACTTCTTCGCCACAGAAAGTTTTCTAATTTATTTAATGCATTGCATGCACTTGCTGCACGTGACATTTGACACAATGCTATTGGCCATCGGTCAATATGTTAGTATAATATTTGTACAACTTTTTGCAACTTTTTTTTTTTAAATTTATTTGTTTAAAAAACCCATATATTAATTTAATGGTTTTTTGTCCTACTGTGGTCAATATCACAGATCTAATATAAATATTATCACAGAATACTAACTAAGTAATTGGTAAAAACAGTTGTTTAAGGCATTGTTTAAAGAACGTGGTGCACAGTGTTGTGCAGAACTGTTAAAATATGTCCACTGACCTCACAAAATAGATTGCAGTGATTTTGGCGGGGATGTGGGGGTAACCTCCATACAAAAAATATTAGTAAAACGCTATATCTCTGCACCTGCAGTAGTAATTATTACAAAACTTTGTACACAGGAGTATACTACGTTTATCAACAACCCTGCAAAAATTGAGGGAAATTCAACAAGGGGGCGTTGCACCCCCCATACAAATAAACATATCAATTACTATATCTTTGCATCTGTTGCAGTTATTACTACAAAACTTTATATGGGGAATGTGTATTTTATTTACAAAATACTATACGAATATAGGTGGAGTTAAATATGGCGGCTTTGCACCCCCACACTAAAATACTTAAAATACTTTATTTATGTACCTTCATCATCATTAAATTTGGTACACATGAATGTATGGAAAAAATTTAAAGAGGGGACGCTGCACCCTCCACACAAAACACAGTTGCAATGTTTTACCTATGCAAAAGTGTATGGCGAAATTGTTTTGCGATAAAGTGCGAGGACTTAAACCTCACGTGTCGTCAATCCGGTGCAAAGCGGTGCTGTTAGGTTTTTAGTCCAATATGCAATGCCTCAATGTGGGCTTTATTTCATTCATAGAAGTACTTTATCTCAAATGTTTTTTTCGACTAGTACTCATTAGCTCAGTTTCTTAAACTAAGACTTCAGTACAAAATATGGAAATAGAATGTTTCAAAACGAAAATCTCTCCCTAAAACTATGCAATGTTGTTTTTTTTAATATTTGACATTTCAAACAGTAAGCCAATAAATAAAAAAAAAAATTATTTTGCATAGTTTTAGGTGGCAATTTTCGTTTTTTAACATCCTTTTTTCATATTTTGTACTGATGTTTTAGATTCGCTATAACTTCTTCAACTTTAATAATTTGAGGAAACTTTATAAAGATGAATTTTATGATTTGGGCTTTGGCTATGGGCTTTAATTTTATGAAGTGTACTTGACACCTTAAGGTGGTAGAAACTGAGATAATGAGTACAACTAGACGATAAAAACATTTGAGATAAAGTGTTTCTATAAATGAAGTATAGCCCACATCGAGACATTCATTTACAACGATATATTATACTTGATAATCGGTCAAATGGCGGAGCAATAAGAAAAAATCAAATCGCGGATTATTTAGAGGTCGAAAAATAAATGTTTTTTTCGTTAAAAATCAAAACCGATAATCTTTCAAAATGGGCGGCTTAAAGCAAACTTTTTTTTTTGTATGGGCAGGTTCCATATATAAAAAATTTACATAGTGCTTAGTACAAGTGTCATTAAAAGTAATGCAGTCGAACTTCTTGCAGACACTAACATAGATACAGTTATTGCAAGGTTATCGCAAATACTAGGTGTATTTCGGCAAGAGATCGTGATATTTCACATATAAGCAACATTTTTTAAATGCCGCGTTGTCAGGTAACTGATTTTTGGCCAAACCAAAGATAGTGCCAATACTAGTTTAAAATTTATTTTGACATACACCATATATACTATTATATATGTATGTTAGAAAAAGGCATTTCA
The DNA here is from genome assembly GCA_951812925.1 of Calliopum simillimum. NCBI lineage: Eukaryota > Metazoa > Arthropoda > Insecta > Diptera > Lauxaniidae > Calliopum > Calliopum simillimum. Next base: position 109,548,896 of record OX638370.1, read on the forward strand.
ATAATTTCCTTCTGCAAATTTTTTTAATCCGAAATGCAATAATTAATGCCCCAGACAGACGACAGCTTAAATCTCAATTACAGACGCAATAATATGAAGCTTTTATTGCATGATTTTAGGCATTTTTTAAATACTAAAAGAAAATTTACAAATTCAGGGTCCAAAAAATTCGAATTAGCTTTTCTGATGCTTAACTCACTATTAATCTTGTTTTTGATGTTTTAGAATCGTTTGGCCCCTGAATTGGGAAATTTTCTTTTAGTCAATGTCTATGAAATATGCATATAAAAAATGCCTAAAATCATGCAATAAAATGCTTCACATTATGGCGTCTGTAATGTGCATTAGAGCTGCCGTCTGTCTGGGGCATTAATTAACAAAAAATGTTAATTACAATTTTTGGAATAAAAAAAAATCCCCTCGTTGTGTTCCAAAATTTTAATTAAATTATAAGTTTTACTTAAAATTCCGTGCGAAATTTCAATCAATATAATCAGCTTGTGCAAATTATTGAAATAACTTTTGCTTTTTCTCGGAACCACTCTATGAAGCCAACACTCTGATACTCGTACTTATAATATACGAGTAAATAAATAAATAAAACTTTTTTTTCGCTTGAAATGCTTCTGTATCGTTCAATTAAAGTTGAACGTGATTGTTTCCATGTGATTGGGGTGAAATTTTTTTCAGCCACTCGATGGCACTACAATTTTTAGTGTTGTCAGAAAAATTTAGTGATTGCGATTTTAATTGACAATGCGGTCTGTTCTATTTTTTTGGCAACACTTTTTATTTAAAACTTAAGAGATATGCAATTTCATTAAATGAAATATATAGTTGAAAAAAGTAGAACTAAATAGAGATTCAGATATTTCATACCATTACAAAAAAATCATTTAGTGGATTTCGATAAAAAGGTATAACAAGTTGCTAAAACAAAAGATTGTTAAAAAATTGTTATACGTAGGGCACTACTTATGATTCGGTAATAGCAAATAATAGCAAACATTTTGAGTTGAAAATGGCGTTATTGTTTTTCAAGATATTCCTCTTGATGATCAATACACTTTTGCATTCGTTCAAAACATTTGTCATAGCAGTTTTCCCATTCCTCTTGAGACACCTCCAAAACATGGTTTTTGAGCACTTCAACTGCTTCTTTGGCGCTCGTAAATCGTTGACCATGCAGTTTACCTTTGATGTTCGGGAACAAGAAGAAGTCATTGGGTGCCAAATCAGGACTGTATGGAGGATGAGTCATCAATTCGATGTTTTGACTGCTCAAAAATTCACCTGTTTCACGAGATGTGTGAGAGCTCGCATTGTCATGATGGAGAGTGATTCGTCTTCGGGGGTTGGTTTTATGAATTTCTCTGAAGACTTCCGGCAAACAAATGGTCGTATACCACTCAAAATTGACCGTTCTACGTTGCTCAAGCGGAATAGTGGCTACATTACCCATTCGGCCGAAGAAACAGGTGACCATTTGCTTCGCTGTGCTTCTTTGCTTCTTCCAATACGCTCATACGCATACATCCATGATTCATCACCTGTCACGATCTTATACACGTCTTTGGAAACACCACGGTTGAATTTTTTAATCATTTTCTTACACCAAACTATGCGAGCCTTTTTTTAGCGATTGATAAATTATGGGGTTTCCAACGAGAACAAACGTTTTTTACAACTAAGTGTTCAAGCAATATCGAATGTATTGAAGTGGAACTAATGTAGAAGGATGCTTCTATCTCACAATATGTCACATGATGATCTTTCGTAATCAGTTCATGCACCGCATCGATGTTTTGTGGCACAACAACCGATTTTGGACGACCTTCACGGAATTCGTCGGTGACCGAACTCCGACCACAATTGAAATCATTATACCAACCATATGCTGTGGTTTTTGATGGTGCTTTATTGCTAAATAACGAACTGAGTTCATCGACACATTCTTGTTGAGATAATCCACGTCGAAAGTTGTGAAAAATAATCCAACGAAAACCTTTTCTTGAAATTTCCATTTTTTTGGCCAAATTGATTTTCTTAACTCACTGGAAACAAAACAAATAGCACTTGTCCACCAAAACGTTGTGAGTACGTTTATGCTAAAAAATTTCAAGCTTTATTACGATGTTGCCAGATTTTAGCTATTGACATTAGTGTTGCCAGTTCCCGAAATATAAGTAGTGCCCATCGTATTTCATAAACAAATTAAAAATCAAATAACTTCTCTGTGCGTTAGACAAATTTTTATGTTAACTTGCTAAGCATCAATCATTTATAATTTTATACCCATAGGGAAAAAATATGTATGTTAATCGAATTGGTTTCATCACAGTGATAAGTTTTGTATAGGCAACCAATTTGATATACAAACATTTTCCTTTAGCCAAGCAAACTAAGATGAGTGATACTTAACTTGATAGTCTTGAGATTGTCTTCATATATTGAGAATTCAACTAATGACCTATCCATCTCAATTTTTTCGAAATTTCCAGTTGGGTTTACAGATTTTTATAAAACTTCACAGAGCGGTTCTAAGTGCTCAGTATGGAGACCTCTATCGGTCATGCTAAAAAAAAAATTTTTCCACGTCATTTTCTATTATTCATCACCTTAACTTCCTTCTATGTTATTGGAAAATCTAATCTTAAATACTTATGGGTATATGCCATAAATAAAATGCAATAAGCTTCCTTTTAACATACATAGCTCTCCATATTTATTTCCAATCCCATATGGTATTGTTGCAGCATTTCTTTCACAGTCAGATAAAATAAAATTTTTTTTGTTTTCTTGCAAAACACTTCCTGCAAAGTAATTGCGCAACTTCTTGGTACATCATTGCTGTAGCCGTAACCAACATTTCATCGATGCTGTTCATTTGACCGCAAATGAAGCCACTTCCGTATCCGCTTTATACCAAGAGCGCATTATATTTGTATGGGGCGTTGAAAGAAAAGTCTGAAATCTCTGGTTTTTGTGTGAATTTTATGTTGCAACATCAACAGAATTTTGTAAAGCAACAAAAGCGTGTTTATCTGTGTGTGAGCGCGCTTGTGTGTGTATTAATGCTGCTTAAATTATTCCCATAAGTTTAGTAAATGAAATGCTTAAAGCAAAGCAGCAATTTGGCAGCATGCATTATTTTACACTTTCATTTTCACATGACGCATTCGCATGTTGCTCACACTTTCTGCTGTTGCTACAATTTTTTATTCAATTTATTTTGTTGGCAGCGAATTTTTCGTTTTTTGCTTATTTTTGGCTTACATGGCTATGCATGTGTGTGTGTAGTCTTATGTGCTTATTTTTAGTCTCGCTTGTTTATGTCTACACTTGAGCTTAAATCCTTGCTATCGCTATATTTCCCTTGTTCTCCCCTATGGTACAGCGACAAGCAACATACACAGAGCAGCATGAATGTTGTTACATACGTTTACTACTATATAAGTAGTATTTGTAGTAGTGTTGTTGCTATTGGTGTTTTTTTGCTGCTAGTGTGCTGTTGCTCCGATGCAGCAGTGAAAGTTAAACCTTTCATCCTGTTTCAACGTCAAGCTTTCACAAGTGCACGAAGAGCAAAAATGGAAAAAAATGTTATGAAAATTTCATTGCTAAAGTTCGAAATTAAATTTCACTTTGCTTTGTCTTTAGTTGAAGGGAGATGGGGGGAGCATTTTTTGTTGCAAACTTAATAAACTTAAGGGCAAAGAAATTTGCTCAGTTCAATTTGTTTATTTTATCTTAAATGTAAATAATTTTGACAAATTCAAACCGCTCAATAAGTGCAAAACTTTGTACTTACTACATGGAGCTTAAACTATTTATAGCTCGCAAGCTATTAAAGGTATTTTGATGAAATTTGGTTAACAATTTCCTAACAATTTCGTATGTTTCTTGAAGATTTTCCTTGCTCAATTTTAAGGGCCAATTTTCAGAATTGTATTGCTACATTACTTATTATTATAAAGCTCTTCGCTAGACAAACAAAGGACACTGGACATAAATCTATTGACTTAATCTTTTCTTTCTTCTCTTGCAGCTTGGTGTTGCCATTGGTTTTGTGCTGCCACCCATTTTAGTTGGAAATGGAAGCATTGAAGAAATTGGCGCTGATCTACAATGGATGTTCTATTATGTTGCAGGCTTAACAACGGTCTTAGTTATCTTAATGGTTTTGTGTAAGTATTAGAATTTACTTTACTACAATTGCAGTTTTTTTTTTGTTGTTATTTCTTGTTGTTGCTGTTATTGGCTTAATCTTACAACGAGGGTATATTTACTTTTTCCTTGCATTTCGAACGAATAGAAAAAGAAAAATTAAGTCAAAAAATAGCAAAGTCGGTCTCTTAAAATCAATATTACGAGAAAAAGCAGCAAGATTATTTAATCGAATTTAAAAATCTAGCTACTTACATTACTAAAAGCAACATATTATACTCTCTTGAAACTAACCAATAAAGTGATTCACTGAACCCCAGGCCCGTGCACACGGGAGGTGTTTTGGGGGTTCAAACCCCCCCAGAAAGATATTTTACCCATATATAACGGTACAAATCAAGTGTTTAGTATAGTACACCCTTGTTTTTTTGCATTAAAACCCCCCCCCAAGAGCAAATCCAGCGCACGGTGCTGCTGAACCCTAAGACGTAATAGACCAAAAATCACCTGAAGAAAGTCTGAAAAGTTGTAGGGAGAAGTAAGAGTCATTGCAATAGGTCGATGAAGGCGATTAATTTTGGCCCAAAAAATATCCAAATGTATACTAGACTAGTTCAAATTTGTATGAAAAACAAAATTTTGCTTGGAATTGCGCTACCACGACACCAAAATATTTTCGTTGAGGTCCTGAATATAAAAAAATTTTGTGGTTTAAAATTTAAAATGTTTTTACCATATTCAGGATCACTTTTTGGTTTTTAAAATGGTAAGGGATGCATCAAAGGTTCTCTGAAATGGGCCGAATTTTACATGGTGCTTATTTACATCAAAAATAACATTTTTGTGCTGTTGGAGCATGATTCAAAGAAACTTTAAAATTTTAGACCTCCCTAATATAGGGTCAATCTTTGCATAATCAATTAAGATTTGGGTTGACAATTCGGATTTTTATGAAAATTGGTGAAAAGTTAATATTTGACATACGTATAACTATGGCAAAATTATTTTTGGAAACTCCGAAAAAATCCAAGATGGCGGCCATATGAAGTCCGATCCAACTTTTAGATACTCAAATGTTTGAAATTTTATATCTCCTCGGATTTTGATCCAATTTGAAAATATGAGCTTTTGAAATAAAAATTACACTGAAAAAAAAAATGTTATTTTAAGTGAAAAAAAAATTTTTTCTTTTTTAAGGCCAATTTGGAGACTGGTGCACCCTTTTTATTTTTTTTAAAAAAATATTTTTATTTAAAAGTAAATTTCATTATAATTATTTACCAACCTTCAAAATTGTGGTATCTTTTACGGTTTTTAAGTTATGCATTTTTGAAGATGTTTGATGTAGTGTTTATCATGAGCCGTTGGTGCACGTGCCCTACCATACAGGGTTGCCACCGTCCGGACGGTAGTTTTTTTTGGTGGATCCTAGTAAAATTTTTGTAGAATATTTTAACCCATTTTGACTAAGTTTTTGGAAAAGGAGGTCAAAAAGGCTCATAAAAACGGAATATATTAGGTTAATATGTTCTAGAAGACCAACATAGAATCAAGCAAGGAAGAATTTTTCAGAACATCTCAACCCATTATATCCCATTTTTAAGGGTCTTTTTGACTACAATTCCGAAAAGTTGGTTATAATGTGTTAAATTATTCTACAAAAAATTTCACTAGGATCCACCGAAAAAATAAAAAAAAATCGGAGATGTTAACCCAAATCTTAATCGATTACGCAAAGAGTGCCCCTTATGCTCGTATGAATTGTTGTTACTCCATATATGTGCTGATATGGCACTCAAATGAAGCTTCATTAACAACAAACTGCATAACGATAACTGCAACACTACATCATTGCCAATAACAAAAACAATTACAACAAAAATTATGCTCTTTTTTCCTCTTTTGTTGTTCAGTCTTTCAGGATAAGCCACCTACACCACCATCTGCTGCACAAGAAGTTGCTCAACCCGGCGCCGAAGTCGAAGTCACTTTCATGCAATCGCTGAAGAATTTAATGTTGAATCGGAATTATGTGCTGCTGCTGATCTCGTATGGCACGAATGTGGGCGTCTTCTATGCGATTTCAACTTTACTTAATCCGGTGAGTACTGCTGGGCGGAAGTAGAACAGTATGTGTGTGTGTGCATGTGTGTGTTGAGAAAATAACTGTAATAAAGCCATTCCTACACATGCTTGCACACAGTTGAGCGGATACATATAATAGTGAAAAAAGGCTTTGTTGTCCTCTGCCTATTGTATTGTGTTCTACTTGGTCAGTTTTTGTTGTTATTTCTCAAATTTCCTTATTTTTCTCGCTCCTTTCAATTACATTTGACCTTTTGCATCCTTTTTCTGTTGCTCATTTATTTTCGTATCGCATTTTGTATTCAACTTCAGCTTTCAAATGCTGTTATTGTTGTTATTGTTATTGTGTTTGTTGTATTTATTTTTAGTGTTATGCTTGTTTTTTGTCTTTCAGGTGGTGCTCAAGTATTATCCCGGCCATGAGGTCGACACGGGACGTATTGGTTTAAGTATTGTTTTGGCTGGTATGCTGGGCTCAGTGGTATCTGGTGTCATTTTGGATAAAACGCACAAATTTAAGTGAGTACGCACAGAGTGTTTAATGTTAAGATTGCATGACTTAAATTCGCTAAAGATCTAGTATGACATGGGAAAAATCGAGAAATATGATGTGTGCAAAATATTCAAAAACAAGTTTTAAAAAAATATCTTCCAGAAAAAATATATGTATTTGACTTATCAGGAATAAAGTTTGGAAATGTCACAAAATTGACAAAAAAAAACTGTAATGCTCGTAAAATGCTTAAAAAGTCCAAAAATGTTGAGGAGCTCGAAAAATACCAACATTGAAGAAAGTTTTATTGGAAAAATACTCGTAAATTGGAATGGTGAAGACTCAAAAAAATGTGAAAAATACCTTCTTGTCTCTTCACTTAGCATAGAGCCACCACAAAAGTCCTATCTTTTCCCGTGTACATATTTTTTGCTCCAGAGATCATTATACAATAACAAAAATTTCAGACAGCCATTGATATGCAAGAGCCATTTTCAGACTCTACCAAATTTTATTTAAACTACAGCTACGAATAATCTTTGATTTAAGCGAAACCTTTTTAGTTCTATCCGATAGTTTTCGATACTTTCCAGTCACAGTGGCTTAAATGACAATGAAAAGTAGAAACACGCAATGCCAGACATAAAAACAGATCTTCAAAATGCTACAGATACATTTTGACAAAACAACCTATCTCGAAATTGACAACTTTTCAGGATGCTAAGAAACTGCTTCTCGATAATTTGGCTGAATTTTGTGTACGCTGCTTCGAATCTTCAATGCATTTTTGCTAACCTTAAACTGTCAGCTGACAAACTGTTTTCTTTTGTTTGGTTGGCACAAATGGGGGCAAATTCAATTCTTGTGTGGATTATGAAACACTCTTATATCTCTGAAACTAAAAATCATGGAAGCATTATGATTACACCAACTCTACCGCCAATTATTATCTGTGAAATTTCGGCACCCTGGACCATTTATTTTGGCTTTGGCCGCTATTGAAAGGAGACAAATTCAAAATAGTCTTTTGTTTCTGGGTCCACGTTTGACCCAAATCTCTTGCCTCCAAAGCATTTCTTCAGGTTTGAAAGAAAGAAATAGTCACAGTGGGCTGAATCTGGAATAGATAGCAGTTCATAGCCCAATTAAGAGGTTTTCGCCATGGTAGGATTGCACATGTTTACACCTGCTTATAAAACAGTCCTCTTTTCTTTGCCAAATGCTCGTTTTACTCTTAATTTTTTTCCGAATTTTCTTAAAAATTTACCTTTTTCTCATACACTTAATCTACAGTAGAGCAGTCATTTTTCAATTTTTGTAATAAAATATTGTTATTAGTATGAATAATGAAATTTGAATTTTTTAATTTTTCGGCCCGAAAATAGTCTTTGTATGTTATTGCGAGTTATCCTTTTTACAAAGGCTTATAACTGGTAAAGGAGGGATCCAATTGAAAAATAGTTAAACTAAAGTTTGTTGAGGGTAGTTTTCGCTAATCGTATCCATAACAATAATTGATTTTACTATTTACTGCTTTTTTTATATAGCTTTAAGGTGACCCACAGTGCGTTGAGCCCATACAAGAAATGGTCAAAAATAGTAGGAGTGGTTAGAGATCGATGAAATTTTGTATTATAAGTAATTTGGGGTCGCTGATCTCAAAAATGATCTCAGATTTGTTGTGAACTTTATAGTTTTGCTAAAAACCAGGTATTTAGGACGATTTTCTTAAGCTCCATATATAACGATGATGAAAAAGAAATGTTTAATGTTAACAACTGAAATATACGTAGTAGAAATAATGTTTTTTGTACTTTTGAGACCATTTGTGTTAATAAAAACAAAAAAAAATTTTCAACATAAATTTAATATTTCATGCAAATTTTTCCTTTTAAGCATTTTTAAAAAAAAAAAAAAAAAATATTTGTAGGACGAAGTTGGAAAAGTTATTTGCAGTTCTTGATTATATAGAATCCGTACTAGTAGATTAAAAAATAAATATTTTGGTTTCATTTTATTGATGCAACTACCTGCCGATTGATATTAATATAATTAGGTTTCGAGTCACAAAAAATTTTGATTTTTGTCCATTAGCCAACGCAGTGTGTGACCCCAAAACAAAGATTTTTGAAGTTTTGTGCAAGGATATATAAGAATCCTGACGTGTTACAAAAAAAAATAGTTTAAGAGGTCCCAATGTTTCACAAACTGTTATAAAATAAGAGGACGGAAAATTATGGTTAGACTGGACGAAGAGTAGGGAATAAAAAAAGGGCCACCACAGATCCTGACACTATCCACTTTCTTATTACTTGAGGTTCAACCTAAAAGAATCTGAACTCTGTTTTCGGTATTCATATTTTGCATACTCAAGTCCATCTGGCGCCCACTCTGTAAAAAAATTCATTAAAAATTAACGTTAAATTAAAGAAGTATGCGATAAATTGATTAAAAAAATTAGCAACTCGATTGTCGATCAATACATCCTGAACGGAAAAATATACTTTTTATGAGAAATCATTGATTTATTAGAAGTTAAATGGAGGATCTTTATGAAAAACTTTCATTTTTAGACGAAATATTCAGTTGAACATTTTGAATGAGACAATGAACCAATCCAGCAAAACGTTTAACACCGCTGAATTATCCATACCCAAATAAAACAAGAACCATCTATTTCCAGTCAGACCATATTTTGCACCAGAAAAGTGTATTAGCCATAATAAAAGGATTTTTTAAGAAACTCTTCCTTGAGATGATACTCTTTTGGCTGCCAACTTGTAAAGCGTTTGGCGAGTTTTTTTCGTTATAATTAATAAAAAATTTTTCGTTATATAAAATTACAGACATTTTTTTGCTTTAAAATATTGCAATTAATTTAATACTAAGCAGCAATTAAACTCTTTGAAAGCAAATAAATAACTTGAATGACTTGCAAATGGCGCTAAGAAAGGCAATAAATTTTATAGCACTTTCTACGAACGCATCCTTTTGTTTAATATAAAATCCTTGCGACTAATCTCAGTCACTTTATTCTTACTTACTAAGCAATAGAGATTGCATTGTTGTTACACGACAGTTTATGCCCAAATACCCATTTAAATGATTGCGACTGAATGAAATGGCATGGCGACGGCGGGTTAAGCCCGATTTCCGTTTCCGTATCCGTTGTCATTGTCGTTTCCTTTGCCATTTACCAAGTCATTAAATGCAAATGCTGCGTTCCTTTTGTTTTCAGCCCTCTTTCTGCATCTCGTTGGCGTCTGCTCTTTTTTGTTGTTCTTTTTTGTTCTTGCATTTTCTTATGACGTGTTTACGCTTCCTCTTCGTATTTATATGTATGCAGTAAACAGTTACATTTGAATTTGCATTCAAATGCGCACACACACTTGTCGAGTAATCTCATGTCGTATCTTTTTTTTCTATCTATTTTATTCAATTTTAATCGACGCTTGGAATACTGATGTTTTTCCGCTTTAATAAATGCCTGGTTTTTCTTCTTCTTTTTTCTGTTTATCTCCACAGAGAAACAACTTTAATAGTTTATGCCTTTTCCATGATAGGCATGTGGGTATTTGCATTTACATTGGATACTGGCCATATCGCTGTTGTTTATGTGACTGCATCATTGTTGGGGTAAGTAAAAAACATCAAGGATTATAGTTAATTTTATGTACTTTTAAATATTAAATATATTTGTTAATTTACAGGGTGTTAACGTTAAGGTTACAAGGCTTACGGGAGGTAATATAGGAGGCTTCGACTAACAAAAAATTGTATGAGAGGAGTTGTCTTAAATGTACTCTTGAGGAGTTATTGGAAAAAACTGATGTTATAAAATGTTTTACAAAAAAAAAAAAAAATGTGTCTTGAGTCACCCCAACGTTTTTGGGAAAACTTTTTTATAAAAGTTTTAAGCTAATTGTATGAGCTATCTAAAAGTTTATTTGGTTTATAAGGTTTCAACAGATTTTGTTAAGTTCTGGATCTTTAAAGTTGATATTTTAAATCTTTTTCCCAATTTTTTGACTTTGGCGACCTTTTTAGTATGAAAATGGTCTTATTAACATACCCTTTTATAATTTTTTTAAGAGTTTTCGTTGAATCCCCTTTAATTCGGTAGCACATTTCTTAAACCAATTTTTTGATTTGAGATCAGAAAAAAATACTTTCATACAACACCACACGCGTTACTCGCATGCGTTGCGCGGCGCACTGACATTTATCTACATACTATACTGGAGCCTTCAAACGAATTGTTCTTGAAAAGTATTTTTTCTGACCTCAAATCAAAAAATTGGTATCACAAATGTACTACCGAATTAAAGGAAATTAAACAAAAATTCCAAAAAAAAATTAAGGGGATACCTTTAATCTCGTAAACTCGTAAACCATGAAAAACTCGAAAGTTTACGAGCTTGTTTTCAGGAACACACATTTCTAAAAACGTGTAAGCAACGTATCATATAATTTAAAAAACATTCAATTCAAATTCAATTTTCAAAACAAAAAATATTTTTTCAATACATTTATCTGACAACAATCGCTCTCGTACTTTTTCGAGGCAATTTACGCATCGAATTTGCCTCGTAAGTTTTCGAGGCCTGGTAAACTTTTTTTTCATACAAATTTTTAAGTTTTGTTTACGAGGCTCGAAAGTTTTCGAGGTTTACGTGCTTTTCGAGGCTTTTACGAGTTTAAAGGAATCCCCTTATTATAAAAGGGTATTTTAATATCACCGAAGTCAAAAAGTAGGAAATTAAATTGATAATATCAACTTTAAAGGTCCAGAACTTTACGAAACTCTTTTAGACCCAATAAGCTCAATGCATTTTTAGAAAGCTGATACAATTCGCTAAAAGTTTCTCGAAAAAAAAAGTTTTCTCTCAAACATTAGGGTGACCCAAAAATATTTTTTGTAAAAATCAGTTTTATTCTCTATAACTCCTTGGGAGTACATTTAAGATCCCTCCTGCTGCAATTTTTTGTTAGTCTTACCCTGCTCTACTACTGCCTCCAAAAAAGGTTCGTCACCTTATCGTTTACACCCTGTATAACTTTCAGTAGCTATCAATCAGATGACATTATTAGTTTAAGCTTATTATTTAATGAGGTTTTAGTATAAACATTAGAAAAATTACAAAAAGTTGCTGTGATTCTCAACAAATCTATGCGTAAGGTTAACTATAGTATGCTTGTCAAGTTCTTCTGGATGTCGGCAAATTCTTCTGATGATATGATTGTGATGATCAATGAAACGTAACGTTGAAAGCGACAACCAAGATTCTGATGAATTCTATGGTTTTTGAGTCAGCCGATGACAACAACGTCGGTGTTGAGGAAGTATTGGCAACACCCAATAATAATGGACAAAATCAATGCGATACATTGCAAGGAAGGAATGTTGTTACTGAGGAAGATGAGGTATTTTCTTTGAAATTCTAAAAACCCGGAATGGATATATTAGGGACAGAAAAACCAATAAAATTAAGAAATCAACTACTTAATTTCAAATCGGCAAGATACAACTTGCGAAATTTTATTTCATATAATGTCAATAGACCTACGATACAACTACGTCAATGGAAAATATATTGGCGTGGTAAGCAAAGGACCCGAAATGCGTAGCTCTAAACCAGCAAAAGTTTTAGTTTTTTATATAACGGGAACTACGGATCCCTTGTAAGTAATGCATAGCTAAATTTTTGTTGGCAAAAAACATGTATGTATGTATTCTCCTTTAACTTCTAGGAGGAGCATAGGGCCAATATGAAATCTCTCCATTTGTCACGATCCCTTGCGATGACTTTGATCTCTTGCCACGATTTTCCCGATTCTTGGATTTCCTTTTCCAACGACCTTTTCCAGTTGGTTTTGGGTCTACCACATCCTCTACTGCCTTGTGGATTCCACTCAAGGGCCTGGCGACAAACTTCGCTGTGTGGTTTCCGGAGCAGCAGATGAATTGTTGCCATTCACAAAATTGGTAATAAAGTCTTTCCAGGATTGCAAAATAAAGCAAAAGATGATATTAGCAGACCAACATCAAGTAAACGTCAAATTATATAAACTCCTCAGCGAAAGCACTGGCATTGATATGAATGGAATTTATTTCGTCCATAATACTTTCCATATATTAGGATGTTTTAAAAACCTGCTGCTCACAACACAAATTAAATTTGTTAATAACAGACGTACTTTGGTAGTGCACAAAATATTTATTTTAAAATTGCGTGATAATCCTGGAAGAAACTCCCGAATGAGTGATGATAATGAAGATACTAAGGAAATTTTTTCAAACAAATTTTTAAATAAAGGTATCCAACATACACAGGAACAATTATTTTTATCAAACGGTGCATTGAGGCAAGAAACGTGTTTCAAGATCATAGTTTTACACGAAATGATCAAAAAATTTAAAATATGAAACTACTAATAAAGTTTTTTGAAACAATCAATACTAGTGCACAGAAAGGTGGATCCTTTAGAGGACTTATAAATTCATTGAAACAATATATATTGTTTATAAATGATTTCCTTCAGAGCAGAAACAATTTCGAGTTTGGAGCTATTGATTAAAGTTCGTTAGAGAATCATTTTTCAATTTCAAGACATTATTTTAGGTCACAAAAACGCAATCCAACGGCCAGATCTTATGAAAATTATGCAAATAGATACCCTAATTGAACAATTAAAGCCGCAAATACAGATATTTTTGATAACATTATTAACCATTTTTGCAAATTTAATGTTTCCGGTATACTGAATGTGGCCTTTTTAAAAAGAGTAATAAATGAAAATAACGATGAACTCTACCAAATTCTAGCGCATTGCTTAGAAATTTTCATTAACGTTTATGAAGAAATTTGGTATAGGAGTGAAGGAAAGGCAAAAATTGTTAACCTTTGTGTTGAACAGGAAAGTAATGCACAACGGCTTCATACGTAAAATCTATGCCGAATACACCTACTTAGTAGGTGCTGCTAAAAAACAAGGAATTAGGTGAACAATCATTACATTAAATAAATAAGAAGTGGCTCCAGCCTGCCAATTGCTGATGAAAGCTGAAACTACTTTTGGAATTTTATTTTGTGGTAGATCATTAGTATTAACAAATAAAAGCGGTGCCAAAACAGAGTTTTGAGGAGCTCCTCTTTTAAGGTAGAGGAAATTTGACGTTGATTTGTTAGCCTTTTGCCTTTTTTTTGTAATTTTGGTGGTATTTACTTAAACATATTGAACAGTAACCTCAAACCAACAATGTCATCTGATCCATGCTTGCTTGCTAGCTTATAATAAGTATAAATCATTATCTGTTCAAAAAAAAAACAATAAAAATTATATAATTTATATTTTTTAATAAAATAATAACAATCAAAAATAATGATTATCTTGATCAAAAAACAATTACTGAACTATTTTTCCTAAAAAAAGAAAATTGAAAAAAGTAAAGTTTTTATTTTTAAATTTCCAACTTCAGCTTCTTTATGACCGGCTATCTACCTGTTGGTTTTGAATTTGGTGCCGAATTAACCTTCCCCGAACCGGAGGGTACATCTTCTGGTATATTAAATGCTGCCGCACAAGCTTTTGGCATCATCTTTACCATGATCTATTCGGAGCTGTTGACTGAATATGGTGATATAACGGCGAATGTGACTATGGCCTCTGTAATGGTGGTTGGTACCGTGATTACAGCGCTTATTGGTTCAGATTTGCGTCGTCAGATGGCACAACAAGCAGTGCCAGCAAGTAGTCAATTAAGTGCAGCCAGTAATCCATAGAAATAGAAATGTGATTAAGGCAATTCCAAGCAATTTAGTAGTTATGTATCATATGTATTTTGGTGTCAAAACAGAAATTACTACCGTCAATCAAGTTATTACGATTGATGTGTGTGTGGAGGGAAAGGAAATTTAAAAACAAGGATTTTTTTTTTAATTTGTTTTTAATTTATATAATACAGGGTGTTTAGTCAAGTTAGAAAAAAAAAAAATTTATTTCGACAATTTATTTTAAGTAAAATTTTATTATAATTTTTATAAAAAAACAAAAAGGTTTATAAGTAATTTGAAAAAAAAAAAACAATATTTTAATTTTTACACTGTTGCACAAGTATTTTGTAAATTTCTTTTATATACAAACATATATTTTGTTTTTTTATCATTTAAGCATATGTACTAGTGTTGAAAGGTTGTATTGTTACTAATGTTATTGTTTTTGTTTCTTAGCGTTTAATTAGTTAAATTTAGTAATTTTATATTAGCAATAAAAATAAGCAATTTTAGCTGCAATTTTTTATTTATTTTTTTTTTTTTTTTTTGTTTTTAGATTTTTACTTTAGATTTTGCTACACTGTTTATTATTATAATAAAAAAATTTGTTAATTTTTTAGAGTTTATTAATATCTAATCTCGTGTTAATCAATAATGCATCAGGACGATATAGTTAACTTAAATGCATGCATACATATGAGGCTATGAGCGCAAGAGTGGCCTAACCTTTACTTCGTTGATAAAGCAAAATCACATAACCTGAATCGATACAAACACAAGTTATTTGCTTTTGATTTTTTAACAAAGTGAGGGTTAGGCCACTATTGCGCTCATAGCCTCATATATGGTTTACACTGCCATACATAATCACACAAGCAACCAAACACATGCATATTTTCAAATACGTATACACTTCGAAACTGAAAACTTTCAAAGTTTGTTTCGGTTAACCAAACCGAAATAAGAAAAGCCACAGCTCAAAGACCAGCGTTTGCACTGTTTAGCTTGGTTTTATCTCTGACAGTAAGCTATCAAAATTCTTCAGAAATTTTCATAAAGATACGTCGAAGAAGTCTGTTGGAATTGTGCCACATTCAAAATAAGGGCTAGAAAGTTGAAAATACAGGATCTTATCATTAATAAGCATTCTCGAGAAAATTTATTCACGACAAGGCCCATAGAAAACAGCTCAATATTTTTGTTTTTGTAAAATTTCCCGAAACGATTTAAAAGCTTTGCCAATGGTAAGTTAGTAAGAATGTAATTAAAGTTTTAATCTGTGAATGTAAACTAACCCTTAAATAATTATACCGTCTAAAAAAACACAAAGTTCTAAAGTAATTTAATGATAAAGTAAAATTTGTTAAAAAGTAGAAATTTAAAAATTTAAATCCCACCATTAAAATAAGTAAAAGTTATTGTAAATTTCTCGAAAAGAAAAGGAAAGCCTGGAAATATGATCAGATGTTTATCAAGGGTGGTTATCCAAAATATCCAAAAAAAAAAAAAAAATCCAATGAAAAATATCCAAAACAACATCAAAAAATAAAAGCATCCATTAAAAAAATGTCCAAAAATTAAAACATTCATTAAAAAAATGTCCAAAAATTTGTGAATGTTTTTCTTTTTTGTTTTTATTTTTGGATGTTTTTATTTTTGGGTGGTTTTATTTTTGGATGTTTTTTGGATGCTTTTTTTTTTTTGGATGTTTTTATTTTTGGATGTTTTTCATTGGATCTTTTTTTTTGTTTTTTTTTTTTTTGGATGTTTTTATTTTTGAATGTTTTTTTTGGATGTTTTTTTTTTTGGATGTTTTTATTTTTGGATGTTTTTTTTTGGATGTTTTTATTTTTGGATGTTTTTTTTTGGATGTTTTTCATTCGATCTTTTTTTTGTTTTTTTTTAGATATTTTTTTTTTTGGATGTTTTTTTTGGATGTTTTTCATTGGATCTTTTTTTTTGTTTATTTTTTGGATGTTTTTATTTTTGAATGTTTTTTTTTGGATGGTTTCACTTTTGGATGTTTTTCTTTTTGGATGTTTTTTGGATGTTATTATTTTTGGATGTTTTTATTTTTGGATGTTTTTTTTTTTTGGATGTTTTTATTTGGATATTTTTGAGTGTTGAACGATTTCCGTATTGATTAGGATATACTATAGAAAGATACAAATGAAACTTTGCCAAATATGTTCACATGATTAGCATATTTTAGTATAATATTTATAGAAAATAAAAACACAAAAAACGTTATAACCACAAAGATCATTTATCAAGTTTAATAAATGTTTGTAAATACATATATATTCCAAAATTAATTGACAGCTGAAAAAAAAGAAACTGTCAAAAATCGTCAATTATTTGGGTACGCACGTTTGTTGTACATTTTAAAGCATATCAATGGAATATAAAATACAATATTGAAACAAGTATTGTGCCAAAAAGAAAAGCATTAATTTTAAACCATACCACCAAAAAACAATTAGTGTCGAGACCATGCAAACACATGGAAAAATCTTCTAGCTACATCCTTATGTACATTTGGTGAAAGTATTAGACCATCAACAGTTGATTTTCTGGGGAACGAACACAGTCTAATGTTTACGCCATTCAAATTATCGAGTGTATTGAGTTTAGAGGGTCTCCATGCTAAACAAGGTTAACAAAAGAATTAAACCAACACATGATACAATTTTGTACATATGTATATTGTCTAAGACTCGAATACCGCTAATTTTCAATTGGAGTTAATAGAGGCGTGTCTCTTGATATCAAATCTATAAACTTGAAATTCTAGATCTTTGGCGTTAAACAACATATTGGAAAAAAGTTTTCACAAAAATCTTCAAAACCAACAATTTCAGAAGAAGAAAATTATCAGAGTCTTGTTTGTACATCTTCTGTTGGTCTGAAGATTTGCAAACTCAAGTTTTAAATATTAAACTCCATAGTATTTGAATTACCTTATAGAAAGAGTTATCATTGTTTTTCCTGAATAAAATGATTTAGTAATTCAGGTAAGGGGACGTCTAGGTCTGGGCCTGGGAAAGCGTCTGTTAAAGCTATTGTAAAATAATTTCAATAATTCTCACAAAATTAAAATAGATATTTCCCATAAATGTTTAATAAAAAAAAATATGTATTTTACACTTAGTTAACAATTTGTAAATAAAAACGCAATGTTTAAATAAAATAACAAAATTTAGGGAATGAATTTAGAATTGCAAATGTTAAAAGAAAAAACCAATAAATATAAAAAAAATTGTCGAAGAATCTAAAAAGAACACCAAAATACTAAAAATATCTTAATCAACATCAAATTTAAAATGAATAAAAAAATAAATAAATTTAAAACATATTTTATCAAAATGTAAGGTAAAAACATACGTCTGTGCAAAGGTGGCAAAACATGATATTATGATTAACTTTAATTACACTGTGCAATACAAAAATCTGAATTCGATCTCGATAACTTTTTTTGTCTAGTTTAGGGTCGCTGATTCAGAATCCGGCAAACGTTTTTTCCTATCACGTCTGAGATCCGAGTTATTATTGAATTAAAGTGCAGAAAATGCTATTTTCAGACTTATGGCGTACATCCAGGGAGTAGCCAGATTCAGAATCAGCGACCCTGAATTAGTCAAAAGTTATCGAGATCAAATTCAGATTGGCTTTCCTTCAATTTGTTGCACTGCGTTCTTATTATTTGAAGGCTATGGATTTCATTGCGACCTAAAAAGTTCATTTGTTCAGCCTATTTTCCTATCAGAGCAGTTTCAGACTATCTATGAATCTCGCCACTGATGTGGGATTAATATTACATAAGTTATTAGGATCTAAAATCTCGGCACCTAGGTAGGGGAGGGGTGGCTAGTGTGGACAAATTCTAAGTCTCGCGCCGTTTTGAATTTTTTGTTTCTGTTTTATATTTTTCATGTTGGTATTTGCACTCTGCATCACCAAAAAAAAATTCATTTGTTGACAGTTCAGCTTTCCATGATAACGTGACCGAACGTGTTTTACGCAGCAAAAAGTAATTTTTTTGTTGTTTCGTAATTTCAGTGATACTTTTAAACTAATTATTCTTCTGCTGTAGTGTTAATAGATAATACAACTAAAAAAATAGTGTTTATTTAAACCATTGAAATTATTTTTGAAGAACTTTACCGTAAGATTTAAAAAAAAAATGTTTTTGTTTAAAAAGTCATGTAGGGGCTAGTGTGGACAACTGAAATGGGGCTAGTGTGGAAATGTCCGCAGCAGCTGAAATGACTAGAGAAATCGTTAGACCATTTCTAAAAGCCGTTCCAAGAAAGTACGTTACTAAAAAGAAAGAACGACAGATTCACGTATGCCGATTTACCGGATACCAGCGAAAATTACCGAAATGAAAAAAGTGGCAAAGCTGCCACAACCACAACAACTGTCGGGAACATCGCGATCAGCAAGTTATATGAAGTTTGATATAAATTTCTCCAAATACAACATGGGATAGCAGTTAATTTTTATTTGTATTACATCATTATTTTCTTCAATAAACATGTATCTGAACTCTTTCTTAACGTTTTTGTATGAATTATCAAGTTTCTTATGGTGTCCACATTAGCCCCCAGTTAAATCAATGGTTGTCCACTCTAGCCCCGTATAAGGGGCTAGTGTGGACAAATGTAAGCTCTCTTTAAAATAATTTAATAGTGCATTTATGAAAATAAAAAATCATAACTATTGATGCACTTATGAAGGCAAGAGGTATAAGCAATCGCTAAAAATTACTTTATTACAAAAATGATATATTTACATATATATTTTTGTAATTATATAAAAATTGTCCACACTAGCCCCCCTCCCCTCCCCTACTTAGTTCTGTGACCTGACACTATTTTGCAATCTTTTTTATATCTTTTCTGCCAAGGTTTAAAGAAGATTCTACCTTAACACTTTTTGGATTGATTAACCTTTTTGCCTTTTAAATGGAGCTCTCCAGCGGTCGATAAGGCTATTTTCTTTCCATTCCTAAATTAAATTATTTTTAAAGCTGTTGTTCACTCCGCAGAAGGGTTCTATAGGATATATGGGTATATCAAAATATTGAGTGCGTCTCTCTTAGCCAAGCAATCTGTCTTCATATCCCTTGTGCCCGGGTATATTAAAAGAGTCACATCATTCCTCATGGATAAGACTTGAAGTAGTTCAAAACACTCCCAGACAAGCTTGAGTGTATTGAAGAAGCTGCTAATGATGTTCGAATCTTTTCAGTGTCCGAGTAAATGCACAACTCTAAAGCGTTGACTTCCGCCTGCAACTGCTTTTGGGAATCTTGGTCCCACGACCCCAGCTACTGCATACAAACATTTTTCATGGGACGAAACTAAAACTTAAATTTGATGGGAAAAAACATGTAAAATCTGTCATACTCGTTTGATAGTCTGTCTTGTCTCTTGTCTTGAAAAAAGAAGGCGTAAAGTTATACGATTTTACCAGCACCTAGATCTCACCTAGATAATGAAAAAAGCCTATTACGAAAAAAAAATTTGACTTATCCGGGTCGATGGAAAAATAATTGGATAAACCGCTACCACAAAGCTTACCTTGAGAGTATTAAGGAAACAAAAAAATTTGTCTCTTTGTCTCTAAAAACAGCCAAAATCGTATTTTTTTTTTTTTCATAACTTTGGCAGATGATGTCCGATGTTTAAAAGTTATATATCGTTATAAAGTGCTTAATTGGGCTTTACTTAGCACTTTTTTTGGTAAAATGTAAATATATTTTTAAAGAATTTTATAAATAAAAAATGACGTTTATGGGGATACGAACCAGGGAAACTAGGTCGTACTAGTCGAATATGACCTCGAAGCTCCAAAGAAGGTGCGGAAAAACTAGTTAGGGTGGTATCTTTGGCCTGGCCAAAAACTACACTGCATTTCAAGTATATTATTAAACATTTAGTTGATAAATACTATGCAATATTCTTGTACATACAAGTTTTTATTAAAATAAATACCGGATAATTTTTTTTTTTTTTTTATACCCTACACCCAGGGTATATTCACTTTGTCCTTCCGTTTGTAACGCAGAGAAGGAGGCGTGGCAGGTATAGAAAAGTATATATATTCTTGATCAGCGTCACCTCCTGAGTCGATTTAGCCATGTCCGTCTGTCTGGCTGGCTGGCTGGCTGGGTGGCTGGCTGGCTGGCTGGCTGGCTGGCTGGCTGGCTGTGTGTTGAAATACACTTTTTGGGAAAACTGAGCAAGATAATTCAATGAAATTTGGTACACTGCCTTCATCGTCAAAGTTAGCTCGGGGGATTGAAAATGAGCAAAATCGGTCAACGGACACGCCTACCGCCCATACAAAAATTATATTCAAAACGCAATTTTAGGAGTATTTTTCACGACAATGCAACCACAATACATATAAGTACTACGAATTGTAAGCGCAAGCTCTGAAAAAAAAACTGAGCGAATTCGGACAAGAGGGCGTGGCACCTCCCATATAAGCAAAAGCTTCAAAACGCTATACTGAAAGCGTTTTTTGAGATATTCGAACCAACTTTGACTTAGACACTAAGAATTATAAATAAAAGCTCTCAGCAAAAATTGGTTGAAATCGTACAAGGGGGCGTGGCACCTCCCATATAAGCAAAAGTTTCAAAATGCTATACTGAAAAAGTTTTTTGAGATAATCCAATTAAATATCACTCTGACACTAAAAACTATAAATGCAAGCTCTGAACAAAAACTAGGTGTACTCGGACAAGAGGGCGTGGCACCTCCCATATAAGCAAAAGCTTCAAAACGCTATACTGAAAGCGTTTTTTGAGATATTTGAACCAAATTTGACTCAGACACTAAGAATTATAAATGAAAGCTCTCAGCAAAAACTGGGTGAAATCAGACAAGGGGGCGTGGCACCTCCCATGTAAGCAAAAGAATCAAAATGCTATACTGAAAGAGTTTTTTGAGATAATCCAACTAAATTTCACTCTGACAATAAAAACTATAAATGCAAGCTCTGAACAAAAACTGGGTGTACTCGGGCAAGAGGGAGTGGCACCTCCCATATAAGCAAAATTTTCAAAATACTGCAGTGTAGGGTATTTATTTTTTGGCCGGGCCAAAATTTACACCCTTACTAGTTTTTTGTTTGTTTTTGTGTCCTAGACACTCGCAAGGTAAGCTTTAAATTACGGTGCGGTTTCTCCAAACTTTTTAATGAAAACGGTGAGCCAAACAATAAATAGTGTTAGAATCTCTTTTGCAGAGAGTGACAGGTTCTTCAAAAAATATTCATTTGCATTAACGAAAAAGTAATAGTTTAGGAAATATTCTTAAAAAACCGAAAGAAGTCGTAAAATTCGATTTTATCGAATATATCCTGAACGGAAATACAAATTAATCCACAGAGGAGATTCCATTATCTTTTATCGTGTGACTCACCATTTTAGTAAAAAAAAGCTTCAAAAATAAAAAGTAATTGAAACCACACCAATTACGGGCCTGATCATGTTTTGCCATCTTAGCAGCGACATAAATATATGTATTTAATTGAATTGAAGATAATCACAACAATAACAACAAGTCCCATTGAAAACTAAATAAAACATGACAATAACAGCACGATTAAAGATTTATTTTTGTTTAGGTTTAGTACCATATTTTTGACCGAATCTTGCCAGATATTAAAACAAAAAAAAAAAATTAATTTTAACACCGAAAACTTTCAATGAAAGTTTTTGAAAAACTGTTTTTCTCACTTTTATTACTTTGAAACCATGGGTGTTAAAGGCTATGTGTGCCGAACAAATCATTTATTTTAAGAATATAGAGTGCGTTTTTACACTATGGGGGTTATCGTGGAGAATGCCTTGCAGTCTGTGAAAAATTCCACAGG
Source organism: Calliopum simillimum (assembly GCA_951812925.1). Lineage (NCBI taxonomy): Eukaryota > Metazoa > Arthropoda > Insecta > Diptera > Lauxaniidae > Calliopum > Calliopum simillimum. The sequence continues at coordinate 109,571,306 of OX638370.1, forward strand.
AATATTGATTCACGATAACACCCTAAAGCTACAGGCCATTCATTTCAGTTTTGTACTTTTTTTTTTTGAATATCATACCAAAAGTTTCTTAAAGTTTTTCTTATAAAATGTCAAAAAAGCTTGGAAAAAAGTTTTAAATTACTTATTTTTTCTAAGAATCTAAATTAATTAATAAAAATATGTATTGTTTAATTTTATGTTATTTTTTTTTTTTTTTTTTTTAATATTATTTTCCATTTTGTATTGTTCTGTAAATGCACCAAAAAAACCAACTCAATGAACACAAACAAAAACATAAAAAAGTTAACAATGGAAAAAACCAATTCTGACAGCATCTATTAAATTATATATGATAAAAAGAAAATATGTATTTAAATATTACAATTCAAAAACAATGAAAAATAAAAGAAATAATAAAGAATTTACGAAAATTAAATGCTTTATCTGTGTGCTTTCAAGTAGACGCATAACAATAAATTTCAATCAAGTCAATGCATTAAAAACAAAAAAAAAAATCCTTTTAAATGTATAAAATAAATGAAGAATTAACAATACAAATAATTAAACAACTGTACACAAAGTTGATTAATGGTGTCCGTCCTCTGGAAGGGTGATATGAACATTTTATAAGAGTTACAACTTTTTTTTAAATTAAAGAGGGCGGCAGCATTAAATAAGTGTCATGACCACTTTTTTAGAATTTTATTCAGTATTAATCGATAATTATTTAAAGTGGGCGTGACACATTTTAATGACGCCCATTTTGTGTGCGTTACAAGGTAATTGTATAAAATTGGTACCTTATCAACAAATTTTATCAAAATATCTTGTACAGTTGACGAGATACGACCTGATAAATAAAAAAAACTTTCAGCTTGACGTACCTATACTCAGATTGACGATTAATCGAATGTATGCCAAAAATGTTGGTTTAATCCTATATTGGGTTGCCAAAAATCACTAATATAAACTTTTATGAAAATGAAAATAACACCTTTACACAGAGCGATGACACATTAAAAATTCTAAAGAGATATGTATGTTACATTTAAAAAAACGTGAGAATATTATAAACTTAAAAGCTTTTAAACACTAAAATTGTAGTAAAATATAAGCAAGAACAAAAATGTAATTGTTACCAAAATAGAGAGGTGTTTATTTTTAATGTATTTTAGCAAAAGTTTTAAGAAAATCTATTTATCAAAAAGAAATTATAAAGAAATAAAAATTATCATTAACATACTGGCTGAATTCTAGTTTGATTGAACATAGTTATGACCAGTGGCGGATCCACGATTTGGTTTTATTTATGCTGCATCAAGCAAGTATTCGAAACCCTCTAATAAAAACTTTTTTATTACTGTCTGTTTATTTAGAAAGAATGATCACACTGCCTCTGAAGTAGGGTTCGGTTTTGGAAGCGAAACTTCTGATTGGTTTTGATTCTCAATTCTAGAAAAGGAAAGAAAGAAATAAAGCAATGAAAGAAAAAATAAAATTTTTTTCGGAGTATCTCTAACGTTTGCTCTCTTTTTAATCTCCGACTCCGAAAAATCAAATTTAACCATATACGGAGCTTCCTACTCTAAAGCAAGGAAATATCGGGCGTTTTATTCTTCGAAAATCATCACAGATATCCAGGTCCATAAAGTAAGCCATACAAGTGTAGCGATTTGATAGTTTTTGGATTGGGAATTTCGAGCTATTTTCTAGCTTTTCAACAATAGTTTTGAGCTGTTCCGGGAAATCGGAAAAAATGTTTTGTATGTTTAATTTTTTTTAACCAAACAGACCCACATTAATAGTTGAGGATTAAATCTGTTAAGACACGAGCTTCGAGCTAATTTTGAGCGAGAAGCATTTTCCAGAAAACTCACAATTTTCCCGGAAAATTCCAAAAAAAAATTTTATGGTTAACTTTATTTTTCAGCCACAGGAATAATTGGCGGTGATCCTGAGCGTAGAATCGCAAAAATAAATTGTATGTGGTTATGCCAAATAGATGAATCCACAGGGATAATTAAAAAAAAAAAAAAATGTTTTTACACATGAGTTTTCAGCTATTTTTGAGCGGAAAGGGTTTTCTGGAAAATAGGAAAAATCTTTTCTTAATGCTAACTTTATTTTTTCAGCCAGGCGAATCCATAGGAATCTCAAAATCTATCAAATTTGTTAAACTTGTTTGGCTCAGTTAATGGACCTCAGATATCCCTTTTAGAAGATTTTTTAGAACGAGTTCGAGGGCGTTTTCATATATTAAGGTGCAACAAGTTCAAACTCTACGCCCTCAAAAAGGGGCAATCAGATCTTGTTCTTGTGTCACTTATCTCTGCCCGAACAACAAGGCCTCCACATATATTTAGGTATAGCTATACAACGACAGTTATACCGTAAAAAAGACAAAATTGAAAATTTCCAGATACAAAGTAAAGTCGATAATGAGCTTTATCATGAATAAATATTCTCGGGAATATTTTCTCAGACTGCAATGGAGCATGCAATGCTTTCTGAGAAAAAAATCTCAAGAATATTTCTGTGCTCAGATGGCAAAAGCTGGTGCATATCACATGTTTTTAAAAATTTTTCAGGAGAACAATTTTAAAGTTTAAGTTGATATGAAAAAATTACACTCTAAATCGATTTCGATTGGAACTAAATCGAATCGAGATATATCATATATTTTAATTTCCATAATAGAAATCGAAAATTTTTCCAATCAAAATCGAATTAGATGATAAAGCTGAAATGAAAATATATTGATTGCAAAATGTCAATTTGATTTAGTTCCAATCGAAATCGATTTAGATGATAGTAAAAACCTTGGACGACAGGTTTCGCCATAAGGCCATTTGTATCTGTTTTTATGTAATGGTACCATCCTGAAGTCTTTCGATATCACAGGATAAAATGTACTCGATTATCAAGTTTTTATCCCTTATGCAAACAAGCACCCACCCTAATCAAAAATTTTATATCCAGCACATTTTCATTGCAATCTATAGCTTTTACTTTTACCCTACCAAGCTCAAAAGTTAAAAGACTGAAATTTTTCATTCTTCATAAGGTACGTATTATTTATTTTTATCGATTATAATAAATTTTAAACATACAACTTATCTAAAACAAAATATTAATACCTTTAAATGTGGCTCATTTATTTAAGCGAAAAGGGAGTCACTTTTTCAAAAAATTATACTCCCATGACATTTCAAACCATGTAGTGGTGATACTGTTAATTTCAAATAATAAAAAAAGAAGCCAAATACAAACATGCCCCCTACATTTGAGTAGAAGAACACACAGACGTCTTCAAAATGCGAATATGCATAAAAACACAATACTAAATATTCACTAATGTATACAAATAAACAAGAAAATATAAAAGTTGAATAATTACAGGGTATAGCATAAATATTAAACGACAAGCTAGCTTACTTATTACGAAAAAATTCAAGCGACTGACTCTTATAAACGAAAAAGCCAAGACGTCAACGTTATTTTTGTTAAAAAAAAAAGAAAAATCGATCCAAAAAATATTTAGTACATTTTTGTTTTGTTTTTGCTTATTAGTCAGACTGGCTTTTGATACATATAACTATATTTAATAATGATATTCCTTTCTATATGGTATTCTTAATACCATATTACACGATAGCGCTGAACTTTACTCAATGCGCTGCTTGTTAAGTAATAACTGAAAAGTTAATTAACTCTATACGAAATTCAACATTGCGGTGGTCCCCATGCACGCAACAATGTTAACGCTTTATTAAAATAAGCACACCATTCCTCTCGTTCTTCTTTCGTATCAGCCGAAAGTAAATGACGCACAATAGTCGCACGTCCATTCGGTACCACAATCAATGATTCTTGATCTGAATCCTTTGCCGGGCGTTGACACTCTAGCAGCATTGTATTAAGACGTGCGCAGATGTCACGTGGCGCTGTTGTGACTTTTTGTGTACAGCATGTGTATAAATCAATTGAACCCATAGGTGTTTTCTTCTTCTCATCATCTGGATATTTCCAATAATTCAACATTGTGCCATTTAGATGACACCAACGACGATGCCAGGCGCCAAAACCAGAGATATCTTCAAACATAGTGAGAAAACCTTTATGTTCCACTGAAACGGAAAGCTCACAATTGACTTTCATGTGGACAGCACCATCTAAGGGGCTTACGCCTAGCACCTACAGGAAAATGTGAATTATTAAAACGAAAAATGACATTGATTATTCTACCGGCGTAATATAAATGTGTTGATTAATATTTAACCACACAACCACAACAAACCTGTGTCAGTGTCCATGTGGTACGTTGTATTTCACGTAATGAAAAAATAGCAAAACCATATTGCACCAATGCCGGTGTGCGCACAACATTTGGTCCAGCAGGACTCTGTACAGGTGGCATAACTAAACGATTGTCGGAGCCGCCTTTCTTTTTGGGTGTTTTGATGCCGGACTTTTTGTTAAGATTTATGTGATATTTCACCTCATGTGGCAGCACTTCACGCTGTGCAGTCATGCCGTAAATTTCCAAAGTAATCTGAAATGAAAAGAGCAGAGGCAACAACATACATAAGTGGCAAAAATGTTTAATAAATAATAAATGATGTCATTGTTGTTACTAACGCGAAAATCTGCGTAAACATTATTGAGTTGCAGCACATCTGGAAATTTAACTGCCAAGAGACCAGGTAGTGTAGGTACGGTCTTTGTAGCCAATACGTGTTCGTTATACTTGAGTAGACAAACTAAATGATGTCCTGATATTGTATCTGCAGCCAGTTTACGTATGTAATCCTGCCGCAATGGCACTGTAATCTCCTTAACAGTTAAGCGGCCTTTCTCTTTGGGTGCACCAATGGGACGTAGGCTCTTTTCAACACGTAAACGTTGTACTTCATCAAGGCAAGCCTGACGACGATGTGCTGAAATGAAATTTAAAATAAAAATATATGTATATACTTGCATCAGAGATGATTTGACAAGCTTTTTTGTTCAAAATCACCAAATAAATGTTACTCATACGGCTTTTTTCAAGGTAATTAGAAAATTTCGGGGGTGCTAAAACCCTCTGTACATCTCCCATAAATACGCTCCTGACTTGCATTGAGGTTAATTAAATGAATGAGATACAAAAAAGTTAATTATTTAAATACATTTACTTTTTAATGCCAATATCACTACAGTGGCATTGAGAAATACAATACTATTTACAAAAAGCCCATGCGTGAATATGATTTTACCATAAAAATACCATGGTAGTATTTTTACGAAATGTGTTATTTTTACCATGCGTGATAATTTTATATCATCTTAAAATTGCAACGTATTTTAGATTTTAATCGCCTTTGTTATTTTAATAGTGGTACATATTTACGTATGTTTAATTAGGGTATTCACTAAAACGTGTAAGGGCCCCGAAAACCTCGTAAAACTCGTATTTATTTTGATAACTATTACGAGTTTAGAAAGTTTTCGAGGCATTCACACGTTTTAAGGAATACCCTCAATATTAGTAGTATTGTTGTGGTATTTTACGAAGTGTTTTTTGCCGATTGGAGTATTTTTACCACATGTACTGTAGGGTGGTTGATTTTTTTGAGGTTTTGAAAAGTTTCTAATCATGCTAATTTATATCTTTCTCAAATTTGAGCCGAATTTGTCCCACATTTTATTTCCATAGATGATACAAATGTTACTTACTTGCTACCAACAAATGTCGTTCACCCTCGACTGACTCTGTTGAACCGGAAAATTCAATTGTGGCCGCGCACAAATTCAAAGCCTGACTGGTCTGCGCAATCACTTGTTGTTGCTTGCATACTTCATCAATTAATTTCTTAATTTTCTCCTGTACCAAACGAGAATCATCGACGCTATCCGTTTCCGAGTGTGAATCTTCATCCTCGTCAGTAAAGTTATTATCCTGATGTGAATCGTATTGGAAATTTGCGGTTGAACAGCCACCAAGTGGTGTAGTACGTAAAACTTGCTGTTCACGACATATTTTTCGTACCGGTGTGTTATTGTTACTCTGTGTGTATGTGAATGAAACCAAAATTCAATTAAAATGGAAAATTTTTAAAAGATTTAAATGAGAGATTGTTGTTACTGACATTTGCTGTTTGTTGACGACGATAAAAGCTAACTGTATGCACTAAGGTGACCATATTTTCATCCTCTTGATTAACACTTAATTCAGATTTAACAGGTTGTGTGGAAGCATATGCACTAATAGAAGATGCTGTTGCTGTTGGATGCTGCTGCGGTGTACGATAATCATCACGTTCTTTCGAAATAGGTAAACAATTGGAAAAACGCTTGGGTGTCTTTTTAAATGAAAAACTATTTGATGCTGTAGTGCCTTTGCTCTATTTGGAAATAAGACAATGAATAAAATTATTTTTTTGCTAAAATTAACAATTCTTTAATTATTTACCCCTCTGGAAGCTTTGCTAACATTTGCAGCATCGTCATCGCTCTCTTGCGTAAAATCATCATCACCTTCATTGTCCTCTATGTGCTCATCATCGAGTGCTTCATCTAAATAGTCATCAACGCCCATCGATGCTTCCTCAGAGGAATTCATTGAACTATCACCATAATAATAATCCTTTTCAGCATAGTGCACCTCCTTAGAAAAGTTAATAAAAAGTAAGAGCAAACAAAATGGAATAGAAAAATAGGAGAAGTCAATAAAAGCGCAAAAAAGGAGAAGTCAATAAAAGCGGAAAAACATTACATATTTTATGCAAAAGACTAAGCATCTCATGTGAGCTCACCTTATTGTGTTTGTTTGGTTGTCCTCCTTTATGCTGTTGTTGTTGATCATTCCTTGTTACAGCCTGCAAAACTTCACGCCCCAAATTACCAGTACCGAGGCCAACAGTGCTATCTTCTTCTGAATCCTCGTAACTATGTTGAAAGAATAAAAAAACAATTGCGCGATTAGTTTTCAAGGTTTGAATTTATTTAAATTTTACTTATAGTTTTGCTAACATATTTTCTTTATAATAATTGATATATTAATAATAACTTTGTTGCCCTTAAGTTTAATGATTTAGTATAAATTTTTAACAGCTACTTAAGTTTTAATTTCAGAGCTTAAACTATAAAAATATTTTAAGTTAATAGTTGCCTATAACAGTCTTTAAAAAGGGTTTGGTTTGGTTTTTCTTCAATATTTTATTAGATATCAAAAATGATTCTTTTGGTACCCAATATCTCTTTTAGTACAAGATGAAATTGCTGATTTCAAAAATGTGGAATTGTCGACTTTTAATTTTTCATCTGAAAAAATATTTCTGTATGTAAAATATTTTCTATGGAAAGAATATAAATGGTTTCGTCAAATAAAAGGAGTTGTTTTTTTTTTCAAATTTCAGAAAACACTTGATGGTTTCGCCGACTTTTCAAAAAGTTTGAATTCCGCCTCAAATCTACTTCGATTTGAAACTGTACGAGTTCTTTACTATTTAACTACGTGCATAACATTGTCCACAATGAAATTATCCTGCCATAAATTTTTACTTCCCAATGCATAATGTATTATGTTTTTGTCGTGCAGAACTAATTGGTTATTAAGTTTTTATGTTAGTCTTCAACACAAAAAATTACGTAAAATTTGATTTTACCAAAAGTATGGCTTTACCGTGGTATAAAATCCGTCTTCTTTTTATAAGCCAAACAAATTTATTTTATTTCATTCACACATATACAACACCTAGAGCGGTAAGAATATCATTTTGAAGCTTTTACGCTCATTTAAGTGCAGAAATCCTTTGCCGTGTCACGTCTTTACCGTGGATATTTTGAGATATTTGCGTTTATTATGACAACTTTAATCTATTTCAACTATTTGCGGGCTCAGAATTTTTTTTGCAAATTTTTTACTGGTCAAAATGATGGTTTTTTTTTTTTTTTGAAATATTCCCAAATAAGAAAAATTTAAAACTGACTACAATATTTAATGTGTGAAAAACGAATTACCAAACCCCACCGTATTAAACTACTTTGAGAAATTATTAAAAACAAAAACAAAATCTGCGGCAAAGAGCAGTAAGCAAGTAATCCGGTCTTTGAGCAAAAGGCTACATCTGACTTTTGCTTATAAAACTTTGCCTTCTGTTCAAATAGCGACATTAGCTCTTAATGCCTTTTACCACAGCAATAACAAGTTAAAAGTTTAAATCTTAAACTATGAGTAGAAAACTAAATGTAAAGCAATTAAAGCTAAGTTATTTTGTCGATTTGGAAATTTAAGTCTCTTTAAGTCGCTTTGTGCTGCCCTCTAAAGCTTTTTTTTTGTCTCTTATCCCTCTATTGCTAATTTATTCAATGCACATCAAGAATAGCAAACATGAATAGCACCCATCCGCCCACCTTTCATTGCAATTGTTTTCATCCTGATCTCTGATTTCATCGTCTGCTGTAGCACGTCCTGAATGTGGTGGAGTCGCTGTGGTACTACAACAATTGTCATTTTCCGAGTATGAATCTTCTTCGTCATTTGAATCGAATTCAGAAAGTGCCGGGTAAAGGCGGTTAATATTGGATTTTTTAGGGCGCTTGGTGTCCTCGTCAATGACATCGCCAGCTATGTTAATGAGAGAGAACAAAAAATAGTTGTTAAAGAAGGGATTTTTTTATTTTGATTTTTTTTTTTTTTTTTTTTTTCTTTAAAAACACTCAGTTTTTAAAATTAAGAATTTCACTTACGTGAACGTCGCTTTGTGGTTAATGTATTAAATTTAGTTTGCCCAACGTGCAATGGTGCTGGTGGCGGCGGTGGTGGAGGTGGGGGTGGTCTCACATGATTTCCACTATGTGCACTATGGACAGCTTTTGGCCTAGCATGACTACTTGTTGGTTGGCTTGTTTGCACTTTCTGCGACGGTTCCTCTTGCTCTTTAACGAAAATCTCTTTTTGTTTATTGAAGCGATTCGCCAGCACCTGCATATCCTCTTGTCGCTGTTTATAAATATCTGCTTTGATTTTATTCTCTGAAATTGTGGTCGCATTTGCCACTAAGGCAGCAACTTTGTCACGTACATTGATGTCAGCGTTCGCTTTAATAGACGCTAATGAGGAAGTGGATACAGCTGGTGAAGGTGCTATTAAATAGAGAATAAATAAACAGCAATGGCATTAATTCGATATTCAATTTAAGAGTTGGGTTTAAATACCAGTTGAGAAATATGTTGAAAAGTTTTATAAAAAAAAAATAATCAGAATTGCTATTGTTTTGCCCACCTTTAAATCCTTCTCTTTTTGCGGTTGCTGCTGCGGCTGCAGCTTCTTGACGTATTTTATTAATAGATGGTGCCATACCGAATGCTGCCTTGGGCACAAGTGCTTCACCTTTATTTCTCTCAAAAAGCTGCATACGCTCCTTGAGCGTTAGCTCAGTAGGATCTTTTTGTGGACGCTGTTGCTGACTTTGTTGACTTGCCGCTGCTTTATGTTCAAATACAGCAGCACGCCCAGAGACCATACCAGTTTTGACATTTGGCAATTTCTTATCAGCCACCACAGATTTGCTGGTGGTTTCATCCTGTGCAACATTAAAAATTTCTGCATGCGTGAGTTTACCAACTCTTCCAGTGTTTGATGGTTTATTTGCATTTACGGTGGGCTTTTCAGTATGCTTCAATTCACTGGTACACTCCTCGCCTTCACCTGTTTGGCCATAATCATAGGCAAGTTTAGCCGTATTTGATTCACGTCGCTGAAACCCTTGTGCTTCCAATGAGTTTATAACTTTTGGATCCCACTTGAGTTGTTTAACTTTGTTTGAAGCACCACTGCTGACGCTATCACTAGAGTCACTTGATATTGGCCTGACAGCATTGTCCACTTTTGGTTTTGTTGCAGCAGCGGAAGCTGTAATCGTTGTCTGTGTTGGAGCACGCGGTGGTGATGGTGCTTGCTGTTTCTTTTGCCCCAATCTTCTACTTGGTAAATCTGGCTTTGGTGGTGGTGCATTAGTTCCCACCGTTGTTCCTGCATGCGAGTGTGTATGAAGAGTGTGATGCGATGTATCGTCCTCCCATTCGTTTATAGTGCTAGCCAAAGTGGCAAGTTTACCATAACGTTGCTTTATAGTTTTCTTTGCAGTAGCATCCATATCATCTGGTGATATATCTTCAGCTGAAAATTTACCCTCAGTGCGATGTATTGGCGATGATAGATCTGCTGTTTCTGAATAAAGTGCACCAAGACGTTGTAAACGATTACGTGATGTATCACGTAATCGGGCTAATGGCTGGTTAATTGCTTCAACCTGTGGTCGCTGATTTGGTTTTTTTAAGAGGGGATGTCCCTCATCGTCATCGGTAAGTTCCTGTTCTTCGACTTGAACCTGTACCTGAGTAAAAAAAAAATATAAATCATAATAAACATTGGTTTTGTTTTTGCCAAGATAACCAATACACTCTTTGGTAATGCAAAAATGACGGATGCCACGCCCCAAAAAAAAAAACATAATTCATCTTGTTTCTGAAACTATTTGATGCATATGAATGAGATTTAATACGTTTGCATGTAAAGGCACCGAAACAAACAACATAAATTGGAAGTGGGCTGTGCCACACCTTTTAAAAACAAAATTTCAAATAATTACTTCTGAATTTATTGACTTTTTTAGATGATAATTGGTACATATATAAAGGACGCCAGGATAAATTATAAAAATTGGAAGTGTGCGGTGCCACGCCCATCAAAAATAAAATTCATCATACCTCAGTAACTACTTAATTGAATCATATTGGTAGAGATGTAAAGGGTACCGGGACAAATAACATTAATTGGAAAAGTGAGCGGTGCCACGCCCTTCAAAAACAAAATTTCAGATATCTCTGAAACCATTTGATGCATATGGATGAGAATTGGTTGATATTAAAGGATGCCGGATGGATAAAATTTGGAAAATCAGGCGGTGCCACACCTTTCAAAAATAGAATACATCATATCTCAGGAACTATTTGACGTAAATGAATGAGACTTGGTACGCATGTAAAGGGCACCGGAACGAATATCAGAAACTACAAAATTTGTCGGTGCCACACCCTTAAAAACAAAATGGACGCCGGGATAAATAATAAAAATTGGAAAAGTGGGCGGTACCACGCCCTTCAAAAATGAAATTTATCATATCTCTGGAACTATTTGACGTAAATGAATGAGATTTGGTACATATGTCAGGAACAAATAACATCAGATAGAAAAATGAGCTGTGCCACACATTTTCACGCTTGGAGCTAAATGAGAGCGTCGTCAGCTCAAATTTTAAAAATTCAAAGAGTCAAAAAAATCGCATTTTATTGAATATCTCCCAAACGGTTACATTTTCGAATACACATTGGGTCGCCCTTTATTAAATTTTTTCAAAAGAAAGTTTTATTAAAGAATTTTTAATATTCCACAAAAATACAAGTTTTTCACTTCAAGTTAAACCTTTTCATATTAATCTTTCACAAATCAAAAAAACCTTTTTCCAATCAAATTATCATTTTTCCAAATCGCTTGGCCAACCCCCTCCACATTTTGTAAGGTGTTTGGTAAACAGAATATTCATCTATATACCCACCAAGTTTCATACCGATAGCTGTTGAAGGTACAGCGATACAGGATTTCTACTCCAAGTATAACCTTGATCTTATTTCAATTAAATTTAAACTTTTTCCAAATCAAAATAAATTAATTTTTTGTTGTGATTCACAACAAATTTACGCAAATATAGTATGCTTATCAAGTTCTTCTGAATGTCGGCAAAGTCGACCGATTATATTTTTTTTGGCTTTTTTTTTTCTAAAAACAAAAATTCAACAGAAATCTGAAACCAACAATTACATCTGACACATGCTTGTTTGGTAGCTAATAATGTAAATCATTATCTGTTCAAAAAACAACTACAAAAAAACTTTTTCCAAATCAAATGTATCATTTTAAGCGTGTTTTTTGCAAAGTTTAATTTCGTTTGGAAAAAGTTTAAATTGAATTGACAAAAGATCAATTTGGTGTGGAAAAGGTTTAACTTGGAGTGGAAATCCTGTATATAGTTTTGCAAAGTTTGATATGATCAATTTTGTTGGAAAAAGATTAATGGTTGGAAAAAGTTAAACTTGATTAGAAAAAGAATCAATATGATGTAGAAAAAGTTCAACTCGGAGTGGAAAATATAAGTCTCAATGGCATAAAACACATATGGATTCCATGGGAAAATTTCAGCATATTCATATACGAGGTTAACGCTTGATTGAATAGAAAGATCATTTATCCTGAGTTTCTATGTTAGCTACTAGATAAACTCAGTTTTCTTGACAAATAAATAAATACTCTACAACTTTAAGCTTTAATATATTTCAGAAAAGTAGTAAAAAAAAAAATGTCCAATAATTTTAACCGGCCACTTGTGGAAACTGACGAAGTACATTTTATGAACCAACATTTTCTGGCCTTTTATTTTTAATTTCTATACTCTTCATCATAGTTAGTGCAATTTTCCAGAACACGGTCTATAAATATGATAATAAGTATACTGTATACCTAATCGTCATCATCTAGTTATACTGAGATTCGATATAAAACCCTTGACTGTACTTAATTGTTAAAGTCCTTTATTTTTTTATGGTTGCATACCTCTATATTTTTATCTGTCGTGATATTAATTTCAATGCCCATCTCCATATTTTCTTTATCTACAGCGGAAAACTGACGCAGCACTTTATTTGGAGAAACACCACCACTGCTACCACTGACCGTAAAAGTTCCATCCAACATCGTTGACTTTTTCTCTACAACTTGAAGTTTATTCATTGACGTCGTTGTTGCCACAGTGTTTGTTGATGCGTTCGTTGTTGTTGTTGTTGTCGTCGTCGACGACGATGTCGACAATTGTGCTGAAGAGCGCAACGGCAGCAGCTGCTGTTGTTGTTGCTGTTCGTTTTTCTTTTGTTGTTTTTGTGACGTAAAGCCTGCGTCACCACCACCAGTAGAACCCGCTGAGGCAACGTTGACGCTGCATTCCGTGAGTGGAAATTTGCTGGCGTTGCTGATGCCAAGGGCACGACTGCGCTGTTCGGCTTTTTCGAGCATACGCTGTGAACAAATTTTACAAAATATATTTTTATTTTATTTGCAACTCTATTGTTTCATGAATTTGTTATTAGAAATATTTTATTTTATTTTGGAAAATATAACGATCAAAATCCTACGCTTCGCTACCTGCGTGAAAGGATCCATTTTGATTTATTTTTTGCAGCGAATTTTTTTCGTCTTTGGATTGCACTTTAATTCACAATCTTTCACAAAATTTAATTGATTTCTTCAAAGTTTTATTATTTGTTTTCACACAACAAATCAACACATACAATTTACACACAGTTTTATATTTATCTATTTAATTAATGCACACAAATTTGCAATTTAATTACACCGCCGCGATTTTTCAACTATTCCTTTGTGTTCATCAATTCAGCAATGCGACTTTTCTTTCAATGTTGATTTCAGTTGAAGTTTAAATTAAGTTTAGTTTCTGAAAGGGAACACCAGAGGCGCTGCTAACGCTAAAATGCCAAAAACTGACATGCAGATGTCGAAAAAGGTTTATGCATTCGGTTCAACTATTCAAAATTCAAACGTTACCCTGCGAGAACGAAAGAAATTCCACAAAATGTTGAGGTCCCTCAAAAATTTGGATAACGAGGTTTTTGAAAGAGATTTAGATCTGAGATCCATTAATCCCTTCGATTAGTCCTACCTATTTGAACAAGCCGATAGATATTTATTTTTAACAGTAAATGTCATAAACGTGGAAATGATAGTTGTTTTTCCTCTTCGTCTTAATATTTATCTTCCATTTGCTCAGTTTTAAAAAATGTAATTCCAATCGCAAAGTTGACGAGTACCAAAATATAGGAAAATAGCCAAAATCTGTAGCCCTGCTAAATTTATACGCTGATTTAAAATAAATCGCCTTAGAAATAGATATATTTTTGAATGGTAAATCACGTGATTTAACCCGAGGCTTAGCGCTTAATCTCAAAACAGCTGCTAGTCACCACACAAATTTCTGGTTAGTATTACGATCCTTGAAGTTTTTTAAGCAAAACGTTCATTGTATGTATGTATTCTCATTTAACTCCTAGGAAGAGCATAGGGCTATTCATTAGTAAAGTGAAATTAAAAAAGACACAATGATGTTTCCTTATAAAACGACCGAAAATAAGTCAAAAAAATTAAATAAAGTTTTTCGACATCAATTTTTGCGATATCGAGACTTAAAAATTTAAGATCGAAAGTCCAGAAATCCATATTTAGAGGCTACCGGCTGTTTTTAAATTTATTTGACGTTTAATATATTATGAATGAGCTGAAATATATCTGAAACACAATTAGTGAGTACGATGTATTTCGTCCGGTGAATATTCACTGTCAAAATTAAAACACACAAGAGTATATAGAATTGAACACAACCGCATTGGACAACGAAAATCGCCTGACGAATATTCGTTACAATAGAACTAGTTTTAATTTTATCGCCGACGGCAGTGATTTTGAAACTGTCATACCGGAAAAAATATATTTTTAATGTAAAATTTTTTGATTTTTAAGAAGAAATTCAACGAATATGAGATTTTATTTATTAAAATTGTCATTAGAAAGCATAAACATTAATTCAAAACAAAAACAGCTATTGCCGTCGTCACTCTAATTGTGTTTAATAGAGCGAACTTCGTTGACGAATTTTTATTGACAGCGAATATTCGTCGGGCGAAGTTCGTCGTACGCTTCAATTGTGTTTAAGCTATTACAGCTTAATCACTTCATAAATCTCCGATGGAAACAGACTATAAAGGATTTTGCTGTTGTTGATGGTGGATGTGCTGATGATGTTATTATTGTTGTTTGCGTTGTTGTTTTGAAATTTCTTCAGTATTACTATATATCTTAAACTTTGATAATTTGAAAACAAAGAAAGATATTCAAAAACTTTATATAATTTTTTTCGACTTAGAGCCTGGAAACACGAGAGAGTAAATTGTTGGGCGATAGTACTATTTGTAGGAAAGCGGTCCCTTTTTTAAAATATGCAAAATCTTTTTACTCTGTTAGTTCATTTATGCCCTTATTGTAATATTTGTTTTTTTTTTTTTTAACTTTATGCACTTTAGAAACCAATAAGTTATTTATATATTAGAATTTTTTTTTATTTTTTTAAGTTCTTTAGACAATGAATTGAATGGGTTTATATAAGTCCACAAAGAGGCGAAAGTAATGTCATATATTCGACCGATATAAATTTTTCAACTTACCGCCGCACCATCAAGTAAAATTGTATTAATTTTTGATAATGCATTACACTTTTGTACCTGTAATTATAAATTTAATTGTTTTAGACATTTGTTTGTTGTTGCTTTCCCATACGTTTCTCAGAAAGTTCTTCCACCAGCACAGATAAGCTGTCGTCAAGAACACAGCTTATGTAAACAAAATTTGGAATAGTTTTTTTTTGTAAAATTGCAGTTTAGCGGCTTTTCGTATTTTTAAGGGTAGAAAAAAAATTTCCCCAAAAATGGCTTATTTTGGACTCCCACATTACAAAAATGGCGGGGGAGCTCATCGCTCGGATCTGGTTTCGGAGATATATCCATCGAAAGATCCGTATATATCTTCTATGTAAACCGCTATAAGTTGAGAACCCCTGGATGTATTTTAATAATATTGGTGTCATATGAAAGGTATTTTACCGTGCTATATAATTGTCCCACAAAGTTTTTAATTCTGAGTAATATTTTTGGAGATATGACAATTTTTCAAATATTCAGGCTATTTACCCCTACTCTTAACTTACCTTTACTGATCCTCGGCCGTAAGCCGCCGCGAAGCCGGTGTTGAATTTTTGGGAGTTTTAAATCCTGAGTTGCGGCCGCAGGCCGCCCACTTACCCCTACTCTTATGTAAAACTACTGTGGCTAGCGAAGCCCGTGTTTGATATACTACAACATCAAAGTTTTCGCAAAAAAACGCAAAAAACCGCTGATTTTGACTCACCTTATTTTAGACGTTGTAAGAAGACAACAAGAACAACTTTACTACTACTACAACAACAGTAATTTTATACAAAAGTAGGGCTAAGTGGGCGGCCTGCGGCCGCAACTCAGGATTTAAAACTCACAAAAATCCAACATCGGCTTCGCGGCGGCTTACGGCCGCGGATCAGTAAGGGTTAGTTAAGAGTAGGGGTAAATAGCCTGAATTTTCATATCTCGAAAAATATTACTCAGAATTAAAAACTTTGTGTAAAAATTATATAGCACGGTAAAATACCTTTCATATGACACTAATATTATTAAAATCCATCCAGGGGTTCCCAACTTATAGCGGTTTACATAGAAGATATACCCGGATCTTCCGATGGCTATATCTCCGAAATCACGCAAAATTCTTGAGCTCCCCCGCCATTTTTGTAATGTGGGAGTCCAAAATAAGCCATTTTTGGCAACATTTTTTTTCTACCCTTAAAAATACGAAAAGACGCTAAACTGCAATTTTACCAGTTTATTTTCTTGTACTTCTTGCTGGAAATCCTGGGTTCGAATCGCCGCATCCGTGAACGTACAACTCGTGACGTAAAATCATATGTTTTACATGTATTTTGCATTACCAAATACATGATTTTACGTCACATATTGTGCGTTCACTGATGCAGCGATTTTGCGTTTTTTTAATAAGAATAATTTTCTGACTTGGTGGGCTTTTGAGTGAGCGTCGAAGCGACCTCTACTTGTGAAACGTCAACTCTTCGACTTCTTTTTTGGGAAAAACATTTAGCTAACAATCACACGATGTGGCAAGCCTGTGACTGTCACATGTTAAACAATCAGAATCAGCTGTTCTCTGTTGTCAAAAATAAATATAGGAAAGCTAAAAACTTTAAAAATTAATAATTATTGATAAGTTTTATAAATTAAACAATTTCTGTTGGAGTTGAATAAAAAATGTCCACTGAAAATACAGTAAAGCTGCTGTGGGATTGCGCCAATGCATTGGATGCAGAGACCCATACAAACAAGTTGCTAAAATCATATTACATGTGAGTAAAAAAAAATTTCTGGTAATAAGTTTTCTTAAATTTACCATACCATTATATTTAAAGCAATACCTGTCGCAAAATAGCCAAAAACAGCATACAAGTCCCCAAAGAGAAATTTGCCATTTCAAAAATGTGTCCACGTTGTTCTTGCTTCTGGAGCGAAAATGATTTTCATCTCAAGTTGAAACCACAGCACGTAGCCAGTAGCGGAAAGGCGAGAAAACTTATTGCCAAATTGGATGAAGCAGTGAGCACACAGCAAAAAGGATTACTCACCAAAAAACAAAGACGACGTGCCAAGTGGTTAAAGAAGCGTGTCTGCAGTAATGTGGTAAGTTCATAGAGCTATATCTAATCTAAGCTTTATAATTTTAATATTTTGTTTTGGCGTTGCAGGAAATACGCTGTGAAAATTGTAAACATAAAACGCTTGTACCGCTGCAAAAACCCAAAAAGCAGCCTAAACCAGAAGAAGAAACACCAGCGTTGATTGCAGAGCCCGAATCAATAAAAAAAGCTAAAAAGAAGAAAAACAAAAATAAAAATAAAACGGCAGGTTTAAAAATTACATTAAATGCCAACACACAACAAAATGATAAGAAAACATCTAAACAGCCAGTTAATACAATTGAAGCAAAATCAACAGAGTCTGTTTCAATTACCATGATGGCACCACTCAAAGTAAAAGC
The DNA here is from genome assembly GCA_951812925.1 of Calliopum simillimum. Classification (NCBI taxonomy): domain Eukaryota; kingdom Metazoa; phylum Arthropoda; class Insecta; order Diptera; family Lauxaniidae; genus Calliopum; species Calliopum simillimum. Next base: position 109,589,103 of record OX638370.1, read on the forward strand.
AGTTGGTAATCCATTTAAGTCTACGTCAAATTTAAGTCAAACTCTCAAAAATAAAAAGAAAAAGAAGAATAAAATAGCAACACATTCCACTGCTGCAGCAACTCCAGTACAATCCAAGACACAGCAAAAGAACTCGTTATTACAATTGGCAGCGTTACTTAAGACACAAGCGAAGAAAACAAATATTCCACAGAATCGTTTGGAAACATTGTTGCAATAGCCAAAAATATAGCTGTAAGTTATTTCTTAATTAAACCTCCGACTTTATAGTTTTAGTTTGAATCAAAATAAATGCAATATTAATACAAATGTAGGTTATCCTCCTAACTACAACAGTTAATCAAATATGTAAATTATTCAAAGCTGCCAAACCCTTGAGTAGAATTTACGCAACAATAGAACCCGTCGTAGGTCAAATGTCGTTTAAAAAAAATGTTAAAGATGAAGGGAAACCAAAGTCACCGCAAAAGAATGAATTCGATGAAGATGATTCATAACAGAGCCTCATCATGAAATTATCGAGAAATTCGTTTTCGAGAATATATACCCTTCTCGAGAGGGAGCATTTGCAATCGTAAATATTTTGAAAATGAAAATTCCCCTTCTAGCAGGGTTACTTTTTTGCTCGAATTTTGGTCAACAAACAATTATGCAGCGGGTGTAAACCATGTGTAAACGATCAAGAAATTTGTTCATGGCATCCGATTTGACTATAAATTAGCATAAGCTATATTTGCATAATGGAAAAAATTACTACCAAATATTTTTTCAAAATTTTAAAAAATGGCGGAGATATGGGACTTTGAAATTTTTAGGTTAGTTTTTTTTGAGAAGCTATAACTTTAGTTGCATTTATCCAATTCTCAATTTTATGGTGTCAAATGATTTGTCTTGAAACAGGCTTTAAAATAAAAATAAGCAAACATTTTTTTGTATTTCTTTTTATATTGCTTACACTGAAAAAAAATTTTAAATTGAGTTTCCCAAAATATGTCATTTTTGATATTTTTTATTTTTCTTGCAAAAAAAGGTGTAACTTACCAGTTCTCCAAAAATTGGAGTGGGCCTGCCAGTGGTTCTCCAGAAAAACAATAAAATGTGGCTTCTACCGCAATTTTTCAATACAATGCCGGAGGTTTAAAAAGTGATTTAGCCTTAACTCACCTCATTTAGCTTGCATTAAATGTCAAATAAATCCAAAAACAGCCGTATAACACTTTTTAAATCTCCGGTGGAAACAGGCTATTACTTTCCAGTAAATTTTGCCCTTCCAGATAATTTTTTTTTTGTGATTGCAGCAGAGAGTCTGAGAAAAAATTCTCGAGGATATTTATTTGTAATCGTGAAGAATATTTATATCTAGGGCAAAAGCAAAAAGGTTCAATCAAATTTGCTACAGGTAATTGCATTTATAATTCCTGATTAAATTAAAAATATTAAGTTAAAAAGCTTTCTATACAAACGTAAGCTGTGAAATTGAATTAGGAAAATAACAACCAATTTAAAATATTTGTAAAGTTATAAAATATCGCCTAATGTAACTTTAATGCCGTCCTTCAATATGTACCATGTTTTGTAATGGATAATCGCCATAATGTTGTGTAATTTACAATTTTCCGCTTATGATTCATTTCACGCTCTTGCAATATTCAATGGTCTACAAGAATCAAGCCAATAAGCTCACAAAAGTACATACATATAAACGTGCGCAACAAATCGCGCGTTATGTCTTGATGTAGTACATTAAATGTTTAGCAACATTTTGTGCCAGCTAGCAACATGGAAATTATAGAAAATTACATACTAACAATTCAAGTTGAGGCGCTAAGCCTAATAAATGCATTATAACAATACGAATACACTTAGGTACTATAATAATAGAAAATAAAACATTTTGCACAATATTACAAAATGCAATAAAATTAAAAAATAAAAATAAAAACAATAACCTAGTCGAATCAAAAATAACTTAATGCAACAAAAAAATAATTAAATAATTCACCGACATCGTACAGGTAGATTTTCTTGCCTGATACACTAAGGCCCGGATTCACAGTCATTAGTTAACCAATTAGTTAACTAAAAGGGTGAGAAGAGTTTAACTAATGTTTCATATTCAAAGTGTTTTGGTTTTTAGTTAACAATGACAAAAAAAAAAAAAATATGGCAGAGTGGGATAAATTTGTTGAATTTGTTTGTGGATTTTGTGAAAACGTATGTTTTTGTTTGAGGTTGGGAAAACAAAATAACAAAAACCATGGAACACGCACGCTCAGCAAATTTTATTGATGAAAAAGTGCATTTAAATGAAATTGAGTGCAAAAAACCCATACTTTTCAGCTCGTGAAAAAGATCTTGCGTGGCAGTTCATCAGCTATTGGTTAGCCAATAAAATTCGGGGGCTTAACTAATGGTTAACTTATGACTGAAAACAAAATATTCTTGGTTAAACCCTAATCATTGGTTAACAAATGACTGTGAATCTGGGCCTAAATTGAATTTCAGCATTGGCTAACAGATCGTATGAGTAACATTCAAAAAACATGCGCTTATCAAAATAAAAACTTTCCAAAAATTGTCACAACTTAGTTTGCTTAAGTCTAAGCTCAAAAACTGGCAACATAAAATCTTTCTAATGCAGCAATGAAAAAAAGTGGCTTACGAGTTATATGGATTCACAAACAAACAGACAAAGTTTCATTTCACAAGTATTATAAAAATGAAGATAGCGATTTCGTGATTTCATGTTGCTGTCTTACTAAAGTACAAAAAGAAAAAAAATCGAAAAATTAAAGGAAAGGAAACCAACTCACAAGCCAACTGCATGTTAGCACGCAAGCGAATAAGCAAAATCCGCATCATATTGCAGTGCAGTGCGCAACTTTGTTCCGAAGTCAAAGCAATCAATGAGGCAAAGTCAAGGCTGTTACCATATTAGCTGTTACTGTTGTTGTTTTGTTGCAGTTACTTGCAAAAAATACTAAGGAGTGGACTGGCTATCGCGGTATGTTTTATGCTTAACCATACCATACAAGCATCAAGCGAATCATAAAATATAAACTTAAAATCAAAACCCGCTTTAAATTGCATTGCTCTCAGCTTCTCTCAATACTTGAATATGTGCGCTCCCATTTTACTCTCCTGCATATCTCGCTCTCTTTAAATCTCAAGACATTGCCAAGTGAAACATGCAAAATTTCATGTTTTTTTTTTTCTTTTTAAATTTATTTTACTCGTTTAGCTAAGAATTATATGCTCGGCTACTGTTTTGTGCCAAATTTTTAATTTTGGGTAAAGTAAGCCTCTCAAATTACAATACATAACAACCTCTAAACGGGTTTTGCATTAATTTTGTTGCCAGTTGTTTTTACTCTTTATTAAATGTAATTATTTTCATTTAAACGGCCATCATGAGTCAACACCTACTTTATGAGTTTTTTTTTAGACTGTATATCAATGTGCTTTTTCATGTCTGGATATTCCTCCCTTAGTGAATTTATTCCTTTCTCGAGAGAGAGCTTTTGTAATTGTGAATATTTTGAGAATGAATGTTTCATTTCCAGCAGGGATACTATTTTCCTCTAATTTATCTCCAATTTTTTCCAAAATAGTAAAATTCATCCATGGTATTTTCCATTGATTTTGACAGCTTAAGTTAAACAAAAAATTAAAACATCTAAATTTCATTAAAAACAACGATAAATTACAAAATTGGTGATAATCTATGAGTTCGGCCAAATAAATCTAAAATCCTTCACACTTTGTGAAAAAATGAAAAGTAACAATGCTATTCTCATTTATAAATTTCAGAGAAGTTTACTTTAGTGACACATCATATTTCTTTTTTAAAACCTACACAGCAACAAACGTTTAACTTCTAAACCAACATTGTTATGAACTAAACATTTTATACTAAAATTGTAGTAAATTTTATACCAAAATTGTGTAAAAACTTTTGACAAAACGTCAAAATGTATACCAAAATTGTTATGAACTATAAATTTTATACCAAAATTGTATAAAAACTTTTGATAATAAGTCAAAAACGTCCCGTCATCGAATACACACAAAATTTAGCATTTGTGGAAAAATCATTTTGCGCAGCAGTTCGGAGTGAAAATTGCTAAAAATAAAAAACGTGAAAGAAACGTGTTAAAAAAAATGCGTAATGTGAGTAAAATATAAAGACTGTGGTATAAAAATGTGTTAAAGATAAAAAAGAATGGAAAATGGTGTATTTTTTTTTTGCCTTCCAACGTAAATTTGTGTTGCATTTGACTATCCAGCTTGCCGCAAGTACGCCACTTGCACCGATCATCGCCATCACCACCAATATTGTTATCGGCACCATCATTAGCCAACCATCTCAAAGTGTTCCGCAGAACATCAACTATGTACATTTATGCTTCAAGCAAAATTAATAAACACATGTAATAATTGTATTAATATCATTTTTTATTTTCGTAATATTTATTCGAAAATTATGTAAGATTGGTTTGTACAGCACAATATGAATTGAATATAAAATGGTTTAAAATACTTTCATATAAACTTCTATATAAAATTTATATAAAAATAGTATAAAAGATTTTTGAATGGTGATACTATTAAATTTAAACCAAAATAGTGTAAATTTGTTTAATATTTTATTTGTATAAATTTTATACGAACAAGTATAAACGGTTTGTATACCAAGTTGTAGCACAGATTTTATTCCAAATTTGGTATGGATTTGTATTCATCCCAATTTGGTTTGAAAAAAAAAAATGGTCACTGATTAATTCCAGATAGCTTGTTTTGGATCAAAAGATCGCACATTTATTCACATTTAATTTTAGTCAGCCATTCACAATACAGAATGACTCTTAAATGTAACCCGAAGCAAGTGAGCAGTTTATTATAGCCCTTACTTGGGTCATTTACATTATCCCAAAGGATGAAAAAATCCAAAATTTTTTGAAATATTTTTATCGATTTTTTTAATCGCATTCATATGTTATAACGCTTGAAATACCTACATAATTCTATAAAATATTTCAAGGACATTTGAATTAGGGTGGGTCATAATGTTTTTTTTTTTTTTTGATAATAAATTTAGTTGACTTTTATCTTGTCTTTTCAATGCGCAAATGCTGCAGCTGTTGCTTTGTTTGTTCGTATCTTCTTCTAACTTGTTATTGAGTTTGTGCCATCATCTGCCCACATATGTGAACTCTTACACACAATCGACGCTCTGTGGACACATTCAATGTCTTCCTTAAAAGGATTTATGAAGTAAAAATAAAAATATAAAAGAAAAAAACTAAAGTTGCAGCCGCCACTGACAAAAAAGCAGTTTAACCGGACAAAGAATGATTTTCCTTTGCTTTTAAAAATGTTTATACGTTAAGTATCCGTATATTGTATATTTTCATATCTTTCTTTATTTCTTTTACATACCTACCTACTTATTTTATTTATTCTGATTTTTTTGTTGTTGCAATTTTTGCTATATCTCTTTCTCTAGACTGCGTCTGATACGTAAAAAATTAAAAAATTGCGAATCGCATCGATTTTTTATGCGTATCAAGCCACATATTTGAGAAAGCAAAATAAAAACAAAATCCGAAGAATAAAAAGCGTAGCAACTAAATAAATCCAGTAAAATAGGCGTTGCTGGTTGTCTGTCTGCCTGTCTGTTTGTTTGCAGGTTGCGGGACACAACAACGTTGCGCCTGTCTGTTGTTGTCCACTCCATTATTCTTCTTCCATCGATCCGATCGTCGACCGGCATGTTTATCTTTTTTATGGCAGCAGAATGAGCGAATTAAAACGTTAATATAAATGGCATGGCTTAGAATTTAAACAGTGGCGTTTTCGTGCTAAGGGAACTGTATTTATTTAAATGTTGTCAGCTTAATTGAAGATCGAAGTCCCCTTTTGTTCAGTAGGCCTTGTCGATGAAAAAAATATTAGAAAAAATAGGTACGATTACAACGGAACTCAGTAAACCAATTCTTATCCATTTAAAATTTATGATGCAGAGTCCCTCCCCATAGTATTCGTCAAGCCTTTCCTTGGTTTCGATGATGGTTTTTTTACACAAAAAAATTTGCTTAATATACACGCGAAATTTACTTTTTTTTTAAATTTACAGGGCTTTTGCTTTCGATGGATCTAAAAAAAAAAAAAAAAAAATTAAAAAAAGTCGGGCGAAAAAATCGGTAAATTGGCATGTAATTCCCCATATCGTCGTTTCCGCCAAAAGGTCCACCGTGAGCCAAAATTTAAATCATCATATCTCTGAAACTATTAAACGTACATGGATGAGATTTGGTAGTTATGTAAAAAGCACTAAGACAAATAATGTGTACTGGGAAAAATGGGGTATCACGTCCCCACAAAAATCACTTCATCATATTTACGAAAATATTTATCGCACATGAATGAGATTTAATACATGTATACAGAGCGCCTGGACAAATAATGTTCCCTGTGAAATAGGCGATGCCACGCCCCTAAAAAAAAAAATTCATAATTTATGAGATTTGGTACACATTTAAAAATGATAAGGACAAATGACATCCTTTGGAAAAATTGGTGATGCAACGTCAACTTAACAAGAAAAATGAATATTCACTGGGAAATCCTTGTTTTTGGAAAGATTTTCAATTTAAAATTTGTATGGTGGAAAAAATGTCACGTTCATATTTTCACTTTTCGATTCAGATTATGATCAAAACAAAGAAAAGTACAGAAGATATATAAATCAAACAAAATATATTATAAAGCAACATTATTGCATAAGATTCTCACTAAAAAATTCTGACTTGTTTCGCTGAATTCTGACTTTCTTTGAATAGGCACGAAAACTACTTCTATTTTTGTCACATTCGTTCTTCGTTTTTTTGTGTGTGTCTTAGAACCACAACTTCGCCTGCTATTAAAGTTGGCACTAATTATGTTGCTACCTAAGAGCTATAATGTAAAGCAAAAACTTAAATAAAAATATTTTTTGCTTTCACTTTTTTTGCAATTTAAATGTGTACGACGGTCACGTTCGTCACCTGAGAAATGGCCATATTCACTTTACCCTTCCGGTTGTAACGTACAGAAGAAGGCGTGGCAGATATAGAAAAGTATATACAGTGAGTCACAGATGTATTTTGCATACAAAAAATATTCACAAATTTGAATTAATACTCAATTTTTAGCCGTTTCATCCATAGAAAAGTAATATTTTTTTTATAAAGTTCGAGTCGATGGAACGTTAACTATGATACCACTTCATAAAAAATTTAAAATAATGCGTTCTAATCACTTAAAAAGCAAAGAAATGATTTATTCATCTTTTTTATAAGGTCACAAAAGTATTTTGCTTTTTAGTAATATTTTACTTTGAGATTATTTATCAAGTAAAAGAAGCTTTTTAATGATAACCATGGTAGCCATTATTTGAAGAGACATCATATAAACATCTTTGCGAGGATTCCATCCCTTTAGGACATTTTCAGTCGGTTTTTTTTCCCATTTTTCTTGCAGTACTTGTTTGACAAAATTTTTTTGATAAAATATGGTATTTTCTGACCTTTCCACTAGATAAGGCCAAAAAATTTCTATTGGATTCGAAGAAGAATATCGCGGTGGTGTTTTAATCCCTTTGGTGTTTTACAGAAGTGTCCCAGGATGTGTATTTAGGGTCATTGTCTTTTGAAAATAAGAAGTCATCTTGTGGTAAGCCCATTTTTTAAGTACTGGGTGCAAATTTTTTTTGTAAAATGGGACTGATATTCATGTCTACCCATAGTGCCACCGTTAAGTTTAAGTTTCCCCATTCCATAAGCCAAGAACAGCCCACTACACACCATCATGTAAAATTATTGCTCTTAAGTTATAAAAGTTTAGGGTTTTATTTGCCTTATGTCAGAGCATACGACGTCTATCGATCCGATGGCAAGCAAATATTGTATTATTGGATCCACTAGAAAGCAAAAATAATATTTTCGGATCCGATGTACGCCGCATGGTCTGGCATAAAGCAAATAAAACCCTTAACTTTTATAACTTAAAAGCAATAATTTTACATGATGGTGTGTCGTGGGCTGTTCTCGGCTTATGGAATGGGGAATCTTAAACTTATCGTTGGCAATATGGATAGACATGAACATCAGTCAAATTCCACAAAAAAAATGTGCACCCAGTACTTAAAAAATGGGTTTACCACAAGATGACTTCTTATTTTCAAAAGACAATGACCCTAAATACACATCCTGGGACACTTCTGTAAAACACCAAAGGGATTAAAACACCACCGCGATATTCTTCTTCGAATCCAATAAAAATTTTTTGGCCTTATCTAGTGGAAAGGTCAGAAAATACCATATTTTATCAAAAAAATTTTGTCAAACAAGTACTGCAAGAAAAATGGGAAAAAAAACCGACTGAAAATGTCCTAAAGGGATGGAATCCTCGCAAAGATGTTTATATGATGTCTCTTCAAATAATGGCTACCATGGTTATTATTAAAAAAGCTTCTTTTACTTGATAAATAATCTTAAAGTAAAATATTACTAAAAAGCAAAATAATTTTGTGACCATATAAAAAAGACGAATAAATCATTTCTTTGCTTTTTAAGTGATTAGAACGCATTATTTTAAATTTTTTATGAAGTGGTATCATAGTTAACATTCCATTGACTCGAACTTTATAACAAAAATATTACTTTTCCAAGAATGTAACGGCCAAATATTGAGTATTAATTCGAATTTTTGAATATTTTATGTATGCAAAATACTTCTGTGACACACTGTACATATATTCTTGATCAACGTCACCTCCAGAGTTGATAAAGCCATATCTGGTAGGCTGGATGTTTGTCTGTCCGTGAAAATATATTTTTTACGGAAAAACTTAGCAAGATAATTCGATGAAATTTTGTACACTGGCAAAAGTTAGCTCGTGGGATTGAAACATTCTCAAAAATGTTTTCTCCGTGAAAAGATCCACTAGGAATATTTAGTGAAAATTCTGAGTGAATTCGGTTAAAAGGGTGTGGCACCTCCCATGTAAGCAAAATTTTCATAATAGTTAGCGCAGTATCTTAGCGAAAACTAAGTGGATTCGGACAAAACGGTGTGGCACCTCTCATGCAAGCAAACTTTATTTTTTAATTGGGTAAAATCTTGAATATGGCTGAATTCTTTCATGTTATTTTTAAACAGATGCCGTATTAAAATAAAAAGATTTCATGTTGAATTAACCAGATACTGGTTAATTTTATACTGATTGTGCGTATAGAATTTGGAACCAAAGATATTATTCCAACACGCCACTGTTATCTCCTTGTTGCCACCAATGCGTACAAAGTCTCTGATTCCCATATATCTGATAGAATAAAGAATTTTCACTTCAGTAAATTCACTTCGAAAATTTAAACGATGTTGTTGCTGTTGTTATTTTGCTACCAAAGTTACTGTCGCTATAAGTTGCTCGTCTGTAAACTTTACCAAAAAAGAAAAGGAAAAAAAAGTGGCGAGGGAATGACTCAAGTTTAGAACGGCAGCAAACAACCAAAAAAAAAAAAAGAGTCGATTGCCGACGATCAAATGTTGCTAGTGAGTTTTCAGCAAAGAGAATTGGACAACGCAATGAATTCCTCCACTACCACCACTGCTCCCAACAACAAGCTACAGCTCCACTGACTGACAAAGTGAGTGAACAACAACATAAGTTCATACGGCAAGTGCGGCGCGATGACGACAACAACATTTCGCAGCATGAACACTAACGCTCTCGGAAACATTACTCGCCAGTCTGTTGTAGCAACTTAGTAAGCGCTGACGTCTCACATTCTTGTGCTGTGGTGATATCGTGTCGATTACGCATGCGTGCGTGCGCCGTGCAGTAAAAATTTTAATACAAAACGCGTATAGAAAATATCAAAAATTAAAAAAAAAGAAAAAAAGAATTATCAATTTTAAGAATGACCGGATGCAAAAATTAAACGTTCGACAACCAACCGGTTGATTCAGTTGGAACAAAAGTGGCCGAGAGAGTGTTAACGCAAAAGTAAAAAAACTCGCTCGCCGCACTCGTACCAAATAGAAAGAAGGCAAGTGGTGGTGTTGATGAAGCGCGCATGTGGAAACATCGCAAGAGTACGTCCGTCGTCGTGTAGTTGAAAATGTGTCGCGCGTCGTTTTAGGAAATTTGAATAATTGTTTGTTTGTTTGTTTGTTTTTTTATAAAGTATTCTTTCTATTGTTGTTTTTGCTATTGTTGTTGTTTGTGTGTGCATTGCAGTAAAATTGCAGGAAATGAAAAAAATCCAACAATAACAAAATTAAAAAAAAATAAAAAATAAAAAATTTAAAAAAAAAAAAACTGAGGAAAACTAATGCATTGTGTCGCTGTTGACCAAGTTAATGAGCATTTTAATGTGTAATTTACTCTTTAAGATGTCGGAACCATTTTTATGGGGAAAATTTTTTTTTATAATAAAGTTAAAATTTTTCGAGTTTGGGGTTAATGTAACTTGGGAATTCTAAATTTTATTTTAGAAACTACAAAAATTTTCTATCTTTTTTTTGTTATTAAAAATATATATGGCCGTTTTTGCAATGTCTGGTTAAGTATTGATTAGAATTTTAACCGACAGTATTCAGGGAAAAACTCTTGATAAAACGGCCCTTAGAGTTTTTTAATTAAGGGAAAGTTTCCACTCAAAAACATCCAAAATGTTTGGACATTTTTTTAATGAATATTTTTTTTTTGGATGTTTTTGATTCGATGTTTTTTTTTTTTTTTGGATATGTTTGATAATCACCGTAGGGGAATAGTGTCGGGTGTGGGCACCTTTTTATTTTCGACTCATAACTTCTTACCAAATGTATATTATGCAGATATATAAGTATCAATGGTAAGCTAGAGAGCTTAGCTAACTACTGGTGAAGAATGTAAATTGATTCAAGTGATCATTTTTGACAAAAAAAAATTTTGGGTTGGTTGTGGGCACCCTTAGAAAATCGGCTAAAAATGGAAAAATATGAAATTAAACGCAATCAAATGGAGAAAAAAGCTAAATTAGTTTATTTTGGAAACATTGACTCACAGAAATTCAACAAATTCTGCTCAGCGGCTTTAACAAAATCAGCGTCACCGAAAACGTCCGGATCGAATGGCATCATGCCTGTTGCCCTGAAACCAAACTTGATTGTTTTCGGCGTCAACGCCAGATTAATTGTTTTGCAGATTTAGCCGGCTAGGTGACGTAATTCTTAGCCCTTGCTGACATTGCTCTTTCGCCAAGCATGCATTTTTTGTGCCAATCCATGCCCGCCATCTACTCCTCGGTCCACTTGTCTGGAAATTCAATAACGAGATTTTTTACAAAGTGGTATGCCACCTAACCATCCGCAATTAATGAAAATAATTTTTTTTCTACGAATGAGAGGTGCCCACAACCGACCCAATGGGGTGCCCACAACCGACTTTGACAGCCACTTTGGAAAGTAATAAGCAAATTCTGTTGTGTGAACATTTTGGTTGAATTCGGTTTTGAATCACAAAATATAATAAATTTACTGCATAAATAAAGATTGCATTCAGCTTTTCGATTGATTCACTTCGATTTATTGCACTTGGAAAATGATTGAAAAAAACTTTTGTGTTGACTTTCACTTATTCAAAAATTGTTTTCTAATCAGCACAAAGCAAATGCGTCTGTTTTCTCCAGTATATGCAACACCCGAACCATGCCCGCAGGCGACACTATTTCCCTACATATAGTACATAGGTATACAACTCGTATATGTATACATTATTGCCACATTTGTTCTAATTTCGGCAGTTTGCAAAATTAATGTTGCGTTGCACTTTATTTAACGCTTGATTTATTTTATTTTTGATTCGTCATCATCATCGGTATCTTCTTTTTTTGTTCTTTCCACTATTAATTTGTGTTTTTTAGTTTGTCTTGGCATCAATTTTTTTTTTTTGTTTGAATTTTCAGATATATGGCATATTCAACTCGATCAAATTTAAATCTGGTTATTTCAACTTCTCATTTGATTAAAAATTATAAATGAGAATTCAAAGTTAATTCAAACCGTTATCCAATTAAAAAATAAGCAAATAAAAATGTAAAAGAAAAACATTAAAAATGTTTATTCTCGAGTTCCGAACTTTTAGATTGCATAGTTTTGCCAAGCATGGTATTTTTACCACTTTCAACAACAAAATGAATCTTAACATAAAAATTACCTTCGACGAACACTGAAAATTTCATAGCAAAGGACCATCTTCAGAGCCAGATATCGGCAAAATTCTATCTCTGTACTGAACAGATGACTTAAATAAATTGTAAAAGTCATACAGTGGCAAACCACTCTTTTTAATTCTGAATTAAAGATTAGTATACCAATGTAAAATCGAAATGATGTGAACAAAATAAAAAACGCTTTCTTAAATGCTTACTGTTACAATGAAAGACTTGCAAGTTCAAATCATTAAATATTCCTATAATTATCATATATGTGAATGCTAAACACCGTAATTTTAAGGCAACTACCTGCTTAAGTCATCATAATTACATAGCTGGACATATGTGAAAGAAGTGCTTGATATCTCAATTACTTAAGTAATTAGTGCAACGAATGAGTTCCAATGTCAAAGTTGTAGTTAAATGATAGGGGCTATAATTTTTACTCTTTTGCTTGAACTACTGAATACTGCTAAAAGTATTATCAAGCACTTTTATTCTCTATGAAAATAGAAAAATTTTGATTGAAAATATTTATTTTTAACTGCTGTTATGAAACATATTAATAATCTTCGCGTTGACTCCTTAAGGCATTTTAAAAATTTTTTTTCTTCAGACATCATACATATTTTGGAAATGCCCTAAAGTGATTAGACTTTAATTGTCATATAATTTGACATAATTAATCATAATCGTTTTTGGGAAAAAAATAAATTATACATAAATTTCTTTTCTATTTCTTTTTGTTTTTGGTTGGTCACTCAAAATATTTGTTTTTTCTTAAATGTAAAATTCAGACTCAGACATCAGAATCTATGCATTGTTCGTTATAAAGTTTTTTGTAATCATAATTGGAAATCCCGAAATGAGAGGCAATCATGAAACTAAAAATTATATTTAGTAAAATTGTATGAAATGTATTTTTTGTGTAGAAAAGTTTTCTTATCGTCATTACAATTTCTAAAATACGATGCAATCTTCTTCTAAAACTTCTGATATTGCAGTGAAACCCTCAAGATAGCAATAGGAAACACGGTCAACCGAGATGTTGAAGAAAGATGTAGTAGTTTTGTGTGTTTTTGTATACCAAAAAAAAAAAAACATCGTTAAATGAAGAAAAATTGTGATAAATACTGAAAAACATTGATAAATTCATGTTTTGTACGCTTAGGGCTTAAAAGGTTTTGCTTTTTTGTGACATACTACATTCAATTACTAAAACATATTCAAAAATTTTCCGTACCACGTTTGGTAACATTGTGGCTTTAATGCCTTATAAGTTGACAAAAAAAGAGTGAAGAACCATGCCGCAAAATTACGAACACTAACTGATTTTGTCCTTAAACGATACTTAGTCACTCAAGGTACACAAGACAAAAACAACGAAATTGGAACAAAATTACATAAAATTTGCGTCACTCTTACTTACATATGTTCACATACGCAAGGGCGTGGAGAGAAAATCCAGGCCCGAGGGTGAAATTTTCTAGCATTAGTTTTTAGAAATAAAGCCAAAAATACATAATGCCGTGGGGAATAAATCCAAAAATTCACTTTGGAAATAAAACCATAAAACTTCCACACAAAATTGTGGAATTATTTCCATTATGTTTAATGTAGATATAAGTACATAAGAACTGCGGTCGATAAAATTGTCCGACACATTTTATCCAATAACTTGTCTTCAAATTATTCAATTTAAAAATTTCGCAATTTAAAAATCTTGCAGTAGGCTTTGAATTGAATGTACCAAAACTATGGTTTTTAAATTTTGTCCCTAGTCAGTCATATTTACTTTAAAATGGCAAACGAGCTATAAGTTCGAAAGTCCATAATAAAAATTTTTGAAGACCACCCGCGGTGGACTACCAACAGAATTGCTCGGAATAGCAAAGTTAATGTGAAATGGGTATCAAGAGTTCTGAAAAAATTTAAGGAAGACTTGGATGTCTTTCGAAAGCCAGGTTCCGCGAAAGAAAAAGGAATCCGTGACCAAAACAAAAAAAAGAACTTCGTCACAATTTTAAAAAGAACAACAACACTTCATACAGAAAACTGGCACAGAAGGTAAAGTGTTCCGAGTTTTTAGTTCGCAAGGCCAAAAAGGAGGTTGGTTTGAAGACGTTTAAGGTACAAAAAGTTTCTGGCAGAAATGCTATGAAGGACACGAAAGTAAAACAGCACGCCATAAAATTTTTTTTCCAAAAATTTGAATGCTGCATCATGGACGATGAAACGTATGTTTTAGCCGATTTCACGCTGCTTCCAGGCCAAAAATTTTACACTGTAGACTCGCGGGGGAATGTGGACGAAAAGCTTAAGTCAAAAAAGTAGTCAAAATTTCCTCGTAAGTTCTTGTTTGGCAAGCAAACTGCGGTTGTGGCAAAAGGAGCAATTCTTTTGTAACCACTGGAACAGTAAACTCTGAATTTTTAAAAAAAAATATTACTAAAATTCTAGATACGTTATAGAAATAGTAATAAAATGTTGGTTCAAGAATGAGTTTAACTTTTAAAATCGGACTACTAGTTCCAGAGATTTTTTGAATTTTGTATAGGACAATTTAATCGATCGCAGTCCTTAAATACAAAAATTTTCCGGCATTTTTTTTCAAAAATTTATGACTTTATACTATGTGGCTTAGAAAAAGAAATAAACGCCACTGTAAATATTGAAAAAAAAATCTTTCGGAAATAAAGTCAATTTCTGAAATATCTCCAGAATTTGGTATGAAATTTGTTATGGTTTTATTTGCAAAATAATTTTTTAGAGTTATTTCCTATGGCATTATTTCCATAATTTTGGCGTTATTTTGTATATAATTTTTGGCTTTGTTTCCAAAAATTAATGCCAGAAAGTTTCTGGCCTTATTTCCAATTGATTTTGTTTGGCGTTATATCCATTTTGTATACCAGAAAAATTTGTGGCTTTATTTCTAAACCAAAATGGAAATAACGCCAGAATTTTTTTATTGAGATTTTTCTGCTCTTATTTCCGAAAAATGCAAATTTTGTGTGTGATATCTTCAATTTTTTATACCTTACACCCAGGGTATATTCACTTTGTCCTTCCGTTTGTAACGCGGAAAAGGAGGCGTGGCATATAGAATAGTAAGTATATATACTCTTGATCAGCGTCACCTCCTGAGTCGATTTAGTCATGTCCGTCTGTCTGGCTGGCTGGGTGGCTGGATGTGACTGAGCAAGATAATTCAATGAAATTTGATGCACTCCGTCGTCAAAGTTACCTCGTGAGATTGAAAATCAGCGATATCGGTCAACGGACACGCCTACCGCCCATTCAAAAAATATATTCAAAATGCAACTTTAGGAGTTTTTTCACGACAATGCAACCGACATACACATAAATACTACAAAATGTTAGCGCAAGCTCTGAAAAAAAAAAAATCTAAACGAATTCGGACAAGAGGGCGTGGCACATCCCATATAAGCAAAAGCTTCAAAACGCTATACTGAAAGCATTTTTTGAGATAATCGAACTAAATTTTACTCAGACATTAAAAACTATATATGGGTGAAATCGTACAAGAGGGCGTGGTACCTCCCATATAAGCAAAAGTTTCAAAATGCTACACTGCTAGAGTTTTTTGCGATAATCCAGTGTAGGGTATTTAATGTTTGGCCAAAGGTTACATCCTTTCTAGTTTGTTTATGATGTCTTCTAAACATAGCTTCATCTTACTCAAGTAATTATTTTCTTGGAAGATTTCAAAGAAAGCATAACTTGAACATAAGGGGGGCAAAGGGCCATAATTTTTTCCCAACCATGATCAATCCAAATTGTTAAAAGGAAATATCGCCCAAATAATATGAAATAACGCTCAAAAACGAATTAACGCCCAAATTATTTTTATACAAATTTAAGCGATAAATTTTTGTTGTTTTGAACAGATAATGATTTTCATTAACTAGCTACCAATAAATCACGTGTCAAGCGATTTAGAAATAACGCCCAAAATTTGGGTTTTATTTTTGTATTAAAAATATGAAATGACGCCCAAATGATTTTCATATAAATACATTTTGGGCGTTATTTTCCAAATGAAATAACGCCATTATTTCCAAAATGACTATCGCCTAAAGTTACATGAAAACAATTTGCGCTTTATTTCGTTTTTTGAATTTTTTGGGCGTTTATTTTGGGCGTTATTTCATTTGAAATAAATCCCGTTATTTCCAAAACGACTATCGCCAAAAACTTAATGAAAACAATTTGGGCGTTATTTGGTTTTTTTAATTTTTTGGGCGTTATTTGGGTTTTATTTTTGGTGTTACTTTCAAATGAAATAACGCCCAAAATAAAAATTAAATAACACTCAAATCTTAAGCGCAATAAATCCCAAATTTCGGGTGTTATTTTCAAAATGACTATCGCTCAAATTTATACGATTTTGAGCGTCATTTCCTACCGATAGTAGTTTCTATTCAAAACAGGGCTCTTCAAAAAACTCCGAGCCTGATGGAATACTTTACCTCCCTCCCCTCCTCTCGTCAGGCCAACACGTGCATACTTATGCATGTAAAATAAGATGCAACAAAATGTTGCACTGGACATAATGGAGCATGTAACTGCATAAATTATGTAAATTAATATCTTTTTATGGTATATTGTATCTACTGGATATCATCGGATTTATCTCATTTGATATGCAATGAAATTACATCAATTGCAACTGTGGCATCGAACTACAGCAGCACCAGCAGCAGTGGATTTAAAAATAAAAAAAAATGGAAGTGACGAAATCATAGCGGGTGGTGGTGTTGCTGCTGCTGCTGTTGATGTACAATGAGATGTCGATGATGACGCTGTTTATGTTGCAAGGGCATCCTAAATATACGACGCAACGAATACAAATCATATGCCCTGGCACTCATTTTACGATTACTCATATGCTTGTTGTTGTTGGTTGTTGTTGTACGTATAAAACTTTTCCAATGCTGCACTAAACAGTGTATCTTTGATTTAAGTACGAATGAATATTTTTTCCATTATATTTTTTTTTTTTCGTTCATGCCACTTTTCCCCCCGTCTTTCCGCCAGTGGCATTGGCGATGCTGCCGCCTGCTTGCCCATTTTGTTGTTGTTGTTGGTTTCTGTTGTCTGTTCCATATGAGAAACTTGAAGTCATCGAAGTCAGAGTCAGAGTTGGTGGTGGAGTTGGTTTCTTAAATGTTCTTTTTCTGTCTATGGCTGTATGTCTGTAACTGTATGTGTGTGTGTCTATTTGTGTGTGTCTCAATGGCGCTGTGGCGGCACATTCGCTGGTTGCCAATGCAGTGTTTGTTCGCTCGTTGCGGGTATCTGTTGGATCAATTATTTCCTTTGTTGTCTTACGACGATTCGTGCAAAATTGTTTTTGTTTTATTTTGGTTGCTTGTTTTCGTTGTTGTTGCTGTTGTTGATATTCTGTCGATTTCTTTTAGTCATTTCACTGTGATTTTAGTTAGTTTTGCTTGCGATTCGGTACGTTTTACAAGCTGTGTAATAATTGAGATTTTTACTATGAAAAATCCATTGAATGTTACCAAGTAATAAAGACAAGGCGAACAAAAAAACAAAAAAACAAAAAAAAAAAACGACAATCCAATCCAATCCAACTTTGACTACATGTATCTGCAAGTACGTAGAGTAATCATCATCAAAGCATACAGTGTATCGTATCTGCAGTGATGTGTCATCGCAAAATTTCAGTTATATCTGCAAGTTACTTTTTCATAATATTTTACGCGTAGGTACTATAAAATAAATTAAAGTTGCTAATTGTGAAATTTTTTCTCATTTATTTTTTTAAAGTAAAATGTGCGAGTATTTTTTGTTTATTAAATTATTTAGTGCTGGCAGAGTTTGTGATAGCAAGCGGCATTAGCGTTACTTAGTCAACAAAAGAGTGCCTGCCTGCTACCTATAGAGCAAATGAAATTTTAATCAAATTTCATGGTCGAAATGTTGTTTAAAAATTTTATTTCAAATTTATTTTTCTTTACTAAATCATGGATTTTTTGGCTAATCTAAAACGGTGTTAATAGATGTTTGATCTAAAGAAATAATTCGTAACTACGCAGAAAACCATTTTAAGTTATAAAAGCTCCTTATGTGAAGATATTCAGCCAAAATATTTGAGTTTATTAGATAACCATTATATTTGAACTTTGGCACATAAATACTTAATGAATAATGTAAATTAAAGATTGTAAATAGGTACATGTATCTTATTGTCTTAGATTTATTTTGAAAATTGACAGTATGGCCATTTCCCATGTGACGAACGTGACTGTCATACACAGTTAAAATACAAAAAAAGTGGAAGTAAAACATATTTTTACTTTAGTTTTTACGCAGAACGAACTTGACAAAAAAAGAAGTAGTTTTCGTGCCTATTCAAAGAAAGTGAGGATTCTGCGAAACAAGTCAGAACTTTTTAGGGCGACTAATCTTAGAATCTTATGCAATAATGTTACTTTATAATATGTATATTTTGTTTCATTCATATATCTTCTGTACTTTTCTTTGTTTTGATCATAATCTGAATCGATACGTGACAATATGAACGTGACATTTTTTCCACCATACAAATTTTAAATTGAAATTCTTTTAAAAAACCAGGGTTTCCCAGTGAATGTTGGATATATCTTGTTTAGTTGATGTGGCATCGCCAATTTTTCCAAAGGATGTCATTTGTCCCTATCCATTTTACATGTGTACCAAATCTCATAAATTATGAATTTCTTTTTTTAGTGGCGTGGCATAGCCCATTTTCCCAAGGAACATTATTTGTGCTGGCGCTCTGTATACATGTATCAAATCTCATTCATGTGCGATACATATTTTCGGAGATATGATAAAGTGGTTTTAGTGGGGGCGTGATACCTCCATTTTTTCCAGTACACATTATTTGACGGGTTTTTTTTTTTTTCAAAAGGGCGTAAAACCATGTTAAACAAATTTTCAGTAATGAGAAAAAACTTTTAGGGGCTGTTTAAAGCACCTTTTTTTTTTAATTTCTCCAGTGTTATAGTGAGTTGACCAAAGATTCTAATCCCCTTAACATTTTTATTGTAACATATTTGTAGTAATTGCAAAAAGTAAAAAAACATTTAGATATAAGCCCTTTTGTTTGCAAATCACTCTTATTTCACCATTTGGAAGTTTATGTTGATGTCTATTGGCATGGTATGTAAGCACCTATATAGCCTGGGGCATATAAAAAATATTAAAAGTTTTTTTGGTCACTATTCGAAAAACGTCTTTTTGTATCAAACTATAAATTTTCTATGAAATTATATGGAAATAAGTCCTTTTGTTCTGAAATGTGAATTTTGAACACGATTTTATCTTGGACAAATGCATTTTTTGTGATGAATTTTGATCTAGAAGATGCATTTTAGCATGGTAATAGCGATGGCATTCTTAGATTTGATCGAAGTCGGAAGTGGTTTAACGCCCTTTTGAAAAATCACTCCTCATTTGTCTTGGTGCTTTTTATACCAAATTTCATCTATGTACGTTAAATAGTTTCAGAGATATGATGACTTAAGTTTTGGCTCACGGTGGACCTTTTGGCGGAAATTTCGATATACTCGTATGTTTTCTTTTGTGCAACAACTACTAAATAAAACTGTTTTTAAAATCTTTTGTTTACCATTTTTTAAAAAGGGGTCAAAAAACGGTACACTTTAAAACAAATACAACAAACCAAAACAAAAATAGTCATTTTCGATGTAGTTGTCGGTGCTGAATCCGAATCCAGTCTCGAAATTGCTCTATCACGTATGGTTTTCAAAGATATTCTAACCTAAAAGTTCAAAAACACGATTTTTGAGAACATATAGATGACAAATTAAATTGTCTTGCTCTTTTTTACTAAATGCATCGCTTAGTTCTATTCTTCGCCTTCAAATAAGCTATGAATTGGTCTTGTATGATCTTGTCTTAAAAAGTTATGACCATTTTAACCATACGTGGTAGAGCAATTCCGAGATCGGATTCGGATTCAGCACCGACAACTACATCGAAAATGACTATTTTTGTTTTAGTTTGTTATGTTTGTTTTCTAGTGGTTTTCGATCTCTTTTTAAAAAATGGTAAGCATAAGATTTTAAAAATATTTTTATTTAGTAGTTTTTGCTCAAAGGAAGTATATAAAGTAAGCTAACAAATAATTGAAACATTAACAAAAAGTCGACAAAATACTTGAGGAATAAGAAAAATAGCCTTTGTTCTTCAATAATCTCTTCCTAGCTTGATCATAATAGGATACGGTCTCTTTTTAATCTATAATAGCACATTAATTAGTTAATTTCTTGTAAATCCAATTTCAAAAAACCACAACATTAAAATGAAATCTATGTACCTGTATATTTTGCCAAACAAAAGTTCATTATTCATAATTTAAAAAAAAAAGAACCATATAATAAATCTTGCATGGATTAAAAATCACATAAAAAACTAATATGTTGGTATATTCGAAAGGTACAATAAAACCCTAATATTAACAACAAAAAACCAACAACAAATTAGACGCGTAACAGATTTTAATTGATGGAAAATCTTTAACATCTAACACGCTAAATAACCACAATCAACATCGACATCAACATGACTCAATGAAAGATTTATTATACGAATGTATGTAATCTTTCTTCCAAATTGTTTGTCTGTAAGTCTATGTTTGAGTATGATATATCATGCGATTCCCGCTTTCTGTTGAGTTAATGACTTTTTTGTTGTTGTTTTCTTTCTATTAAATCATGAGCTCAGCAGATTTTCTTGAAATGAAACAGTTTAAATTACAATAAGTCTCTATTTAGCGCAACAAAACGCGATCGTAATTAATAATTATGAAATAATCAAAATTGATGAAAAAAAAAATAATAATTTGAAAAACAAAAGAATGAAACAACAGAAATAAAATTGTTTAATGGTTTAGTTATTTTTGAAATATTATACTATGTATTGAAGAAAATCTTTTGTCAAGAAATGAGCACCGTGTTCTAGAATATAAATCATCAAAATAAAAACACCACTATGTATTAACGAGTGCCTTTTAAATTTGTACTAAATTTTATTCATCTGAGTCAATTAGTTGCAGAGCTATGATGTATTTTTTATTCTCAGGTCGTGGTACCGCCAATTTTTCCGTTTGATGATTTCGCTCCGGTTCGCTTTACATATATAACAAATCCATCTACGTTGAATAGTTTCAGAGTCATGACGAATAACGTTATATGCGGGACTACAACCGCCCATTTTTAAAATAAGTATTATTTCTCCCAGTGCCCTTTACATATTTGTCAAATATTACCTATGTCCGTTAAATCGTTTCAGATATATAACGAATTATACTTTTGATGGGCGTGGCACCGCCTACTTTTTCAGTGAAAGTTATTTATTTCGGTGTCCTTTGCATTCGCACCAAATCCCATCTCTATGCTTTAAACAGTTTAAGAGATATGTTGAATTTTACTTTTGAAGGGCGTGGCACTGCCCATTTTTCTAACTTATAACCTTTTCTCCAATCTATACTAACTTACTATAAAAGTTTCATTCAAGTCGGTCTGGTGGTTTTCGAGTCTATAAAATAAGAGCACACAGACAAACAAACTTTAATTTTTGTATGTTTGACTAGTTGACTCGGGAGCGACTTCGTTCGTCTGTTTCCGACAGCGGATGTTATTTGTTCAGGTGCCAGAATTTTATAATATTCCAGGCAACCCGAGCGAATTTCATATTACAGCTTGTCTTGAAATCTCACCTGATAAGATGTCTTTGAAAGCAAAAAATCATGCAAATCGGATAACTGATTTTCGAAGTATCAGAATTTCCAAAAAGCCGAAGGTATTTCGAAATAAAATGTATTCTAAAACCTTGCCATGCAAAATATCTATAAAAAAAAAGAAATCATGCAAATCGAACGAATAAAAAAAAAATTCCAAAAATTCTGAAAAAAATTCACACATACTTCATCAAAAAGTTCCCGTAATCATCACCGTGTGGCGCCCCCTGCTGTCCGATTCCGATTTCATTTCTGTAGGTTGTCACACCTTTTAACACCTTTTTTCCCTGCGAATTTCAGCTTCCTATCTTGACATTTGTAAATGTAATGCAATTTTGAGTGAATCTGTTTTTTGCAAATTTCGATTTTTGTATTATCTCCGATCGGCTACTAAAACGCGTTCCGCGTAGTGGTTTTTTCAGTCGATCGAACAAAAAAAAGTCACAGGGAGCTAAATCTGTTTTAGTTGAATCGGACAGCAGGGGGCGCCACACGGTGATGATTCCGGGAGCTTTTTGATCAAGGTAATATTCTTTGGAAAATTTTATGCATTTTTTCCCATATACACTTTTTTCGTAAAAAACCGATTTTGGAATGCGAATATTATCTATATCCTCAAGAAAATTTTTGTAATTCTTTATTTCTCAAGCAGCCTTGGGTATCCATTTTGCAATGAAATTAAAATTATGACCAAACTAGTAAGGGTGTTACCTTTGGCCTAGCCAAACATTAAATACCCTACACAGCAGTATTTTTAAAGTTTTGCTTATATGGGAGGTGCCACGCCCATGTCCAAATTCACCCAGTTTTTTCTCAGAGTTTGAATTTATAGTTCTTAGCATTTGAGTAAAATTTAGTTTCATTATCTCAAAAAATGCTTTCAGTATAGCGTTTTGAAGTTTTTGATTATATCGGAGGTGCCACGCCTTCTTGTCCGAATTCTCTTGGTTTTTGTTCAGAGCTTGCGCTTACAATTCGTAGTATTTATGTGTATTTTGGTTGCATTATCGTGAAAAAAACTCAAAAAGTTGCATTTTGAATATATTTTTTGTATGGGCGGTAAACGTGTCCGTTGACCGATTTCGCTCATTTTCAATCCCCCGAGCTAATTTTGACGCCGAAGGCTGTGCACCAAATTTCATTGAATTACCTTGCTTAGTTTTCCCAAAAAGTGTATTTCCACACACAGCCAGCCAGCCAGCCAGCCAGCCACCTAGCCAGCCAGCCAGACAGACGGACATGGCTATATCGACTCAGGAGGTAACGCTGGTCAAGAATATATACACTTTTCTATACCTGCCACGCCTCCTTCTCTGCGTTACAAACGGAAGGACAAAGTGAATATACCCTGGGTGTAGGGTATAAAAACATGTTTTTTAACCCAAAATGGGCCTTCAGTAGAATCAAAAGTGCTCCTTTGGTTTTTCTCGGAACGAGAAAAAAAATTATGCAGATATCGTTTTTAAGAGTCCCTCTAACTTTTGAATCGGCTTGGGGATGATTTTATTTTGCTTCATACAAAATCGACCCGGTCTAGTATGCCTCTTTCGAACTAGAATTTAAATCTTTTGCATAATTTTTTTACGAGATTTCTCGAGCGAAGTCTCTATCGTATAAGAAAAGAGTTATGTAGAGGCATGTATAGTATATTTAACTTTAAATTTCTTAAAAGAAATTCTACTGCTAATGACCTCAATACCACACTTTCATTTACATAATTATTCTTGAACATTACTCTTTGAGCTGTGAGCAATGTTTTTTGCGTTCTGCTTTCTGTTTATATCAATTAACAAGAGGTTTCTTCTCCAGAACTTCGCTTTAGAGCAATCCAAATGTAAAAAATGTATGTAGATGTTAATTAAACCTTCAATTAAATTAATCTCTTGACCTTAAATTGTGCGTCTGCAGAAACAATTAAATGTGTCGTTCTTGGAATGCAATATGTGGCAAATGCATAACTTGCAGAAATCTTACAATCTTACAACAACAAAAAAAATGAATAATAAATTCATTAATAAATTTTGTAATTAAGGGGCTGTGTCATCAAAAAGTATTTAAAAATAATAAAAATAAAAAACAGAAATCATAAACCGCAACAACTGAAGCGAATATGTGAAAGCAAGCGAAAAGTGTAGTGAATAATAAAAGTATGATAAATTCATAAAAAATAAATAGAAAAATAGAAAAAAAAAATAATAATACAAAACAAAAAAAAAAAAATTAAACAAAATTTGTATTGGCATAACGTCATCGACAAACAACAAAGAGTTCAACCATAAATGAACTGAAAACTATAAAGCAAAATCATAAAAACATGACAAAAAAAAAAAAAAGAAATATTAACCATATATGTGAAATATAGAACTGTGGACGATCACATCATCATCATGATGTGAACTCAAAAACTACAACAACAATAGATTTAATAAGCCACAAACAACAATAACAATATTACAAATAGAAACGTATACGCATGCACGCCGCTGTAGGAGGCGTTTACACATGACGATCCTCCACTACTGCTACTCTTTACGGGCAACATGGCAACATCATGATCATCATTTTCGATGGCAGAAGCAACAAGATCAGCAAACGATCGCTTGTTCATTTGTTTTATCATGCTATGTACACACTAGGGATGCTAATTTTCGGGATTTTCTTTTTGTTGATTCCGGGATTTTCGGGATAAAATACCAAGATACCACGATCAGTCCCAATATCGAAGAATTTTTTAATAACTAAAAAAATAATACATAGCTAGTTAAAGTGTTTCCTTTGGCCTGACCAGGTATTTTGAAAATTTTGCTTGTATGAGAGGTGCCACGCCTTCTTTTTCTGAGTTCGCCTAGTTTTTAGTCAGATCTTACACTAACTTTCCCTTGTGTCTGAGTGAGATTTGTTTGGATTATCTCAAAAAACGCTTTGAGTATAGCATTTTGAAGCTTTTGCTTATATAGGAGGTGCCACGCTCGAGATAGCCTAGTTCTTGCTCAGAGGTTGCATATATATAGTGTTTGAGTGAAATTTAGTTGGATTATCTCAAAGTACGCTTTCAATATAGCATTTTAGAACTTCTTCCTATAAGGAAGGTGCCAGGGCCTCTTGTCCGAGTTCGTCTAGTTTTTGCTCAGAGCTTGCACTTACTGTTTTTTGTGTCTGATTGAAACTCAGTTGGACTAGGTATCTCAAAAAACCCTCTCAGTAAAGCATTTTTAAACTTTTGCAAACTTGTCCGAATTCACCTAGTTTTTACTTAGAGTTTGCACTTACTGTTCTAAGTATTTATATGTATTTTGGTTGCGTTATCGTAAATAATGGTCTTAATATTGCGTTTTGACTACATTTTTTGTATGGGCGGTAGGCGTGTCCGTCTACTGATTTCGCTCATTTTCAATCTTAACTTAACTTAACTTGTACGACAGAGGCAGCATAAGAAATTTTATCGAGTTATTTGGGCTTGGTTTTTCCGTGAAAAATATTTCCTCGGACAGACAACCAGACGAACAGACAGACAAACGTGGCTATATCGACTCACAAGGTGACGCCACCGTAAGGTTAGATTAAAGTGGTTGCTTAGCAAACACTGCTAAGCCTAAGAAGCACTGCTAGTGCTTGTTTTAATGCCACATAAGTGATCGGGCTGGGTTGTAGGAGAGGTTGTCAGGGACTGAATAAGATATATATTTTTTATCTTTGTTCTATTGATGTAGTTGAGCAGTGGGTTAATATCAATATCGGCGAATTCACTCAAATTATTGAAAAAGGATTTTCCTAGAGCCCTTAGCCCGGCTCTAGATAGATAGATCGTTACAGAGAAAGTCATCTAGATATTCCTTCTCGTTAACATCCATGCAACTCGGACAGAAATAATTAAGGGGGATATCTTTTGACATGCTTGCCGATGTCCCAGTGTCCAGTGCAAACTGCAGTGATTCGTGCGATTTCTGGATAGCCGGTCTGATATTTTTGAATTGCTGAATGAAGGCCACATTGCTCTGGAAATCCTGCTAGTTTCTAGAGATTTCCACCTGACATTCGCCTCGGTGAGATTATGCTTTTTTTCACTAGACCTATCAGAGTGTATACACAAGAGCCTTGTCTTGCTAGTTTATTAGTCCTTAATATTTCTGTGATTGACACTCATATTAACGTCCAAATTCGATTAACTAGTTTTGATTTAACTGTTACTGAGTTCAGCACCTGACAAAGAAGATCTCTACTTGTCTATAGCTGAAGTTAGCAGTCTCTACTAGCATAGAGGCTTTGAGAATGGCGTAAGCTTCTACCTGAAAGACGTTAGCTTAATTGATTAAGGTTAAAGATTGCGATAAATTAAGGTTTTGAAAATACATTTGTACCAAGGCAACCGTCCATTTTCGAGCCATCAGTGTGTACAATGGTTGCGTGATTTAGACTGGGCGTACTGTCTTCCCAATGAGTTCTTTGGGGACACCATACACCCAAGTTTTTCTCAAAATTTAGTACGATGCAAATGTATTCTGTGGGAGGGAGTTAGAAAGTTTGACTGGCAGGGTATCAAGAATGGAGCTGTGAACATGGTTCTTTAGAATCCAGCAACCGACTTTTCTGGGCCTAATCGCACTCATACTAAATATAATGTTACGTACCAAGTCGAGAACCATTTGTCTGATTTGCATGATTTTATTTTTTTTCGTTCATAGATATTTTGTCTAATGAGGTTTTAGGATATATTTTATTTCGAAATATCCTCGGCTTCACCCGGGTTCTTAGAAAGTTCCATAGCTCGAAAACCAGTCATCCTATTTGCATGATTTTTTTTCTTTCAAAGACATGTTATCTTGTGAGGTTTTAAAACAAACTCTTAGTTCGAAATTCCTTCGTCTTCATCCGGAACATTAAAAAATTCCTGCACCGGGACAAATAACATCCGCTGAATAGATGGGCAATACCAATCCAATTATAAGTATAAAAAACAAATTTCTTGATATCTCTGAAACTGCTTAACAGTAATGGATGGATGGTAATACCTAGGCTTCGCCCGAGTTCTTGGAAAATCGCATAACTTCAAAACCAGTTATCCGAATTGCATGATTTGTATTTTTCAAAAATTAATGAATTGAACCATAAAAATTCCCGAAATTTTCTGGAGGGATCACGGGATGACATCCCTAATACAAACTCTATTCAGCGTGTGATTGTTCTTTGCATTACATGTTTTTGTATCTGTTCTGTATTTCATATTTATAAGTTGGGTGAGAAAGAAATTTTATTATAAATCATACGGGTCGATATATGCGTTGATCGATAATAAATTTTTGTGTACGGTGTTTTTTCATCTTCGTCTTCTTCTTCGAAGTTAAATATAAAAGCAGCTGTGTGAAAATTTCCTAAAAGTGCATTTTCAATTTAATTTTTCCAACTCATCGTTATTTGTGTCTGCGCCAATATTTTGCGCATTTCACTCCATTCACGTACCAACATGTGCAATATCTATTGCTTCTTCTTTCTGTATTTTTATTCAATAGAGAGTTTTAAATTTCAATTAGAATTACGTTTAAATTCGATAGATAAGCTGTGTAAACTTTTTATTTTATTATTAAACAAAAACATTTTTGTTTTCTATGATCTTTTTCGTTTTGTTATTTTTTTTTTTTTTTTAAGTTTTATAGCTGGAAATAATGGCGCACGTAAATACAATATAATTTATATAATATTTATTGTGTTTGTATCTGTTAAATATTTTCGATTTTAGCAAAATGTATTATGATTTTTCCAGAGTCTTGTTATTTTGGCCCAGTTTTGATATTTAATGAAATGTCACACATACGTCCTGCATTACACGAATAATGTCATGTAGACAATACATAAAATACTTTTCTTTTCTCTCTCCGTGTTGCTACTCATCCTTTGAAAATAATTAACAGCCCTATCATATCAACTAAGACGTTACCGTCCGGGCCCAACTGTCGAACCCAGAAATATTTCTAGGTCGATAATAAAAAGTAACAACATCTCTTTTGTGGAGAAACTTTCGATATGTATATGAATGGGTCTTTTGAAAGTGGCATAAGTCCATAAAGCTGCAAAAATACTATCATAATATGAATTGGCTGTCATTTCGTTAGAAACTGATAAAATTAAGATCTGTTTTCACAGAAAGTTTACTTGATAGTGAAGAATTGATGCAATTAAGTTGAAAATATTTCATCGGTCAAATGACCGATTATTGTGGCTTTTGCTTCTATTCGAACTTGTTCCACTTAAAAAAAAAAAAAAAAACTCATTCATATGTATGTAAACGACAATTAAACCGTTTGGGAGATATATATTCAATAAAAATGATCTGTTAATGCTTTTCGCCATTTTGAAGGTTTTTGAAGAATATATCCTTACTTAGCGGTTAAATTTTCGAATAGGCATATCAATATTGTTTGTAGAGAAAACAAAACAAAAAAGCATTACACTCGTATATGTAACTATTTATCGTGCGACTCACCAATTTGGACATGTTTCTGAATTCGATAGTTGAGCAATGAAGCTTAACATCTAAAATGATAGGAGTTTAAATATATTCTTAGATAACTCCTAGTAACACAAAAGATTCTGCTTTACGAAAATTCTTACATTTTCAAGTTCTTAGTACTAAGCGCAACTCAAGTAGCTGCGTTCACTGATCATAATCATTTCTACGGTTTAACTTTGGTTTTCGAGATATTCGAGTTTAAGAATTAATTACATTCAAATTTGTTTTATTCCACAAAAAACGTACCATTTAGTATACATATGTATAGAAATTAATGTTTGTGTGTTTCTTATAGACTCCCAAACGTCCAGCCGTTCAGCCGATCACTGTGAAAATTTATATCTATAGGTTTTTGGGTACGGCGCGTGCTTCTGCATCATTAGTTTTTTTGGTTTTTTTTTTTTTTTTTTTCACCAAGAATCCCCCTAGGATGCCGGAACTAAAAATTTGTTTTGTTTTTTTTTTTTGTGTCTTCTACGCGTTTCTTGACTTTTTACAACATTTTAGTGGAAAAAAAAAGTTATATAGTGATACTATAAAATTTAAACCAAAATAGTTTAAATTGTGTTAATATTTACTTCATGTGTATACATTTTATACGAACAAGCATAAACGGTTTGTATACCAAATTGAAGCATAGATTTCATACCAAGCTTGGTATGGATCTGTGTCCATTCCAATTTTGTTTAAATTTTACACCCAAACTTTTTGCTGCGTACATTTACCCTGACATTTTTATTAAAATCGCAGCTTAGCACTGATTGCTTACTATACTATTTAGGGGCGTGACACTGCCTACTGAAAAACATAATGGTCATTTTCTCATTCCTTAGTGTTAACCCTATCTCCATATCAAATATCGTAAAAATCGATGCAGTGGTTAGTGAGAATATTTTTTTTTCACTTAGGGGCGTGGCACTGCCCACTGAAAAAGATAATGGTCATGCTGTCGTTCCTAAGTGCTAACCCTATCTCCATACCAAATTTCGTAAAAGTCGATGCAGTGGTTTAGCCGTGAGAGTTTTTTATTCCATTTAGGTGCGTGTCACCGCTCACTTTAAAAAAAGTATAAAAAAATCATGAAAATCGGTTCAGACTTAAGCATAGAAACAGGGACTGAATCGATTTCGTTTTCCTATTTATATATAGATGAGTGTTCAAAAGTATGATCGCACTTCCTATAGCCGCCATTTTGGAAATTTTCGGAATTTTAAAAAATAATTTTTCCACAGTTACTGATATGTATGACAAATACTAATTTTTTACCAATTTTCAAAAAAATTAGAGATGTCATGTCAGATCTTGGTCGATTACACAAAGATTATTCTTATTATTTATTTTGACTTGGAAAAAGCTTAATTTGATTCGAAAAAATAACAATATGATGTGGAAAAGTTTTATCTTGGAGTGGAAAATCTGTAGCCAAATTATGCAATAACGATTTCCGTTCCGACTATCTAAATTCCCAACTATAAACAGTGAAATTAAAACAATTTTTATAACTGGGTTTTTTTTAAAATTTTTTTTATTTTTATACCAAATGCAAATTTTTCAATATTTCAATATGTTTAATTTGATTTTTTTTTCTTCTTTCCTTTTAGACATGTATTCTAAATATGCAAGTTTGTCTGGCACATTCCAAAACAGCTACTTTAAAACTGTGAGATACACTTAAAGCAAAAGTGTTAATTTCATAAAATTAACAACTTTCTATTTATAAAAAGAAACAACAACAAACAACTTTAACTAGAAAACAACATTGATAAAATTTGTGTTTTTTTTTTTTAATAAAAGGAAGATTTATTTAACTAAAACACCAACAACAATAATAACAATAACTGCATCGTTAAGTACTAAAGTAACACAAGATTTATAGATATATCATACAAAATGGATCTAAATCAACAGCAACAACGTGTGGAAATAGCACAATTTCTCTTAGGTAAGTTCATCCAACAACATCTATTGAATTTTCTAATTGTCGAAGATAAATACTGAATATTTCACATAGAGTTACTAACAAGTATTTTATTCTGATTAAATTATTGTTACGATTCAGATATCCAAACGCTGTTTATTTCTAGCAATTTTTATTTTTTTTATTTTAATAAACTAGCGTATGGCCCACCCCTTACAATAGATTTTTTCTTTTGATTTTGAAATCGTACATTATCATTACCATAACTTACAGTTGCAAAATTACAACTCGCTATTTCTCTTTGAATTTGTGTTTTGTGTCATAGGTTTTATACCAAACTCAACCTCATTATAACCTAATTATTTAAAGCTGAAACTGTAAGCGTTTTTGCTCTCCGACATATAACCGACGTACCATAGATTACTGACTCATGCAAGGCAATATATTTAAATTTAAAGTAGGTACACATACTCGTACATACGAGTATTGTATATTCTTGCGGTGTTTCTTGAGGTTTTTGCCCAGTTAACTATTTGTATCTAACTTTTTGCGGTTTGTCTTAAAAGCTGCGCGGCAGCTTAAGTTACGCTTTATGTTTTTCATTCTCTAGATTCAGATTGCTATTTTAGCATTTTATTTTCTGTTGGCACATACAATTATTACCACTACTTATGGTTTCTTTTTTCTTTTTAATTTTGAATTTGTTTTTTTGTTTTTCTCATTATTTATTCTTCAGTTAAACGCACTAGTCTCGTACTGATATATTTCGTTGTTGTATCTTTAAGTGCTTCATTTATCTTCATTTTAACGTCTGGGTAATAATTTGAATTTATTAAGTGCTGGTTAGTTTGTTCGTTTTTTTTTCCTTGTGACGCGGAAATTTTCACTTTAATTGCAGAATTGTTGCTTTTAAAGTAGGGCTTGGCTGTTGGGTCAAATGTGGTCGTCGTAAATTTTAGTTGCTCTCTTTTGTGACACTGTAAAAATTTAATGTCCATTTTAATGCCATGTGGTTAACACATTAGTTTCTTCAAATGTTCAAAGCGCTACATGCTTAGTAAGTAAAGTTCTTTGTGTCAAGACATAGCGGAAAAATCTGTTCTAAAAGTATGAAAGATTTCAGAAAAAAACCGTAATTTTAAAATGGTATACAAAAGAAAACAACTATTGGACTCAAGCTAAGACCATGACCATATTAAATGTAAAGTATATTTTAAACATAAAAATGATTTCCTCAAGGACAGATCCTTATATGTAATGGCTATAAGGTAGGGTCGAAAATTAGTTACATTCCCACACCGCGGTGCACCGTGTCAAAAGTTAGAAGGACTTTTAAAAATTATATCTGCCTCATTTTTTTTTTTTTTTTCGCTTAGAGAAAAATCTGAAGAGCAAATTTAATTCTGCTGAAGGCCCATTTTAGCAAAAAAAAGAGATGTTTTTTGCTCATAACTATTTTTTCTTCACAGAATGGATACCTAAATTTGCTTGAAAAATAAAGATCTTTAAAATCGATTTTTTCACGATTTACAACTACGCCGTCCAAAAATACTTTTTAGGAAAAAATTTTGTGACAAAATGCTAAGAATTTTCCAAGGAACACGTGTGAATTTTTTTCAGAATTTTTGGAAAATTTATTTATTTTTTTCGTTTAGACCAATTTTTGAAGAATTATAAAATGTCTCAAAATATTCTGAAAAAATTCACACGCATATTTTTTTGCAAATACCTCGTTTACGCTTAATTTAACAGAAAAATATCTCATGACAATTTTGTAAAAAGATTCCTACAAAAAAGAGTCGAAACATTTTTTTAACGCGAGCTTGTGAAATATCCTTATTTAAATTTAGTCTAGATCGCTTGTCTATAGCAGAGTATACTGCGGCCTTTGTCCATATACTTAAAAGCGTCTGTCCATAAAAGATCAGGATGCAAAGCATCTGTCTCTTATATTTTTATGCTCAGTGCGTTCGACAGAACTATGACGCTTGACGACAGACACGTTGAAATGACTTAATATAGGGATTTTTTTTTACACATTTACGAAATTACAGTAAGTTTTTGCAATGATATTGGAATGACAGATATGAGTTTTATTACTCTTTATGATGTCATCTTCACAAAAAACGTAGTCTGTCCAACGATGAAAACACTTAGTTTTCTTATGTCGTATAAATTGAGAAAAAAATTAATAACTCACCTGTTACACCTATTTTTTAAAATAGGTGGCAGACACAGCAATTTTTTTTACATTTTTAAATAGCCTCCATTTTTAAAATCAGCAACAAAAAATTAGCAGATGTGGCTTAAATTGATTGACTTACTCCAATCTTCACAAATATCATCTTCTGCTTAATGATGTTATCACTAATTTTTTTCTGCCTTCAACTTTCTAACTATTATATCTTGTAAAAAAAAAAAAAAAAAAAAAAAATCGCCTCCTAAAACTATGCAAGATTCTTTTTTTATTTATTTGTATACTGTTTCAAATATCAAATGTTAAAAAAAAGAATATTGCATAGTGTTAGGAGGCGATTTTTTTTTAACATCCTGTTTTTCATATTTTGCACTGAAGTTTTAGATTCGCTATAACTTCTTCAATTTTAACAATTTGAGGAAACTTTGTAGAGATTAAGTTTATGATTTTTTATGGGCTTGAATTTTATGAAGTGCCCTTGGCACCTTGGGGTGGTAGAAACTGAGATAATGAGTACAACTAGTCGAAGAAAACATTTGATATTAAGTGTACAACTTAAAAACCGGAATTTTTTAGCGAAATTTGATGCTTTATTGTGGAAAAATGTTACAATATATTTTATTCAAAGTATTGTCCATTGGAAGCTACAATATTTCCCCATCTTTCAGGCAATTTATGAATTCCATTCCAAAAAAATTGCACCGGCTTGGCGGCCAAAAATGAATCGAGCCAATTTTCGATATCTTGAACTTAAGTGAACCATATTCCTGATAGGGTATTCTGCATCGATCGAAACAAATAGTAGTCAGATGGTGCAAAGTCTGGGCTATAAAGTGGGTGAGGCAAAATTTCCCATCCGTTGTTTTCCAGATAATTTTTGACTGTGGCATCAATATGTGGCCGAGCGTTATCGTGGTGGAAAATGATTGACTCGTGTCTGGTCGCATACGTTGGCCGCTCTGCCTGGATTTTCTGCTTCAATCGGATCAATTATTGACGATAGAGTTGAGCATTAATGGTTTGGCCACCTGGCAACAGCTCATAATGGATCACACCTAGCTGGTCCCACCAAATACAGAGCATTACCTTCGAAGCGTGAATATTTGGCTTCGGCTGTGATGGGCCGGCCTCACCTTTCTTCACATACGCTGTTTTGCGCTTGGGATTATCGTAATGGATCCACTTCTCATCGCCAGCATTGTGGACATCAAAAATCGGCGTTCGACGTCCCTTGGCTTCAACTCTGGAAATTGTTGCTCGATCAACTTCCAATGGTTCTGCAAGTTCTTCTGGCGTTTGACATGAATCTTGATCGAGTAATGCCTCCAATTCTTCATCCTCAAACTTTTTCGGCTGACCAGGACGTTCTTTGCCTTCGACATCAAAATCACCATTTTTAAACCGTCGAAACCACTCACGACAGCTTGATTCAGCTGGAGCATAGTCCCCATAAACTTCTACAAGCAAACTATGACTTTCCGCAGCAGTTTTTCTTTGCAAAAAAATGACCCAACAGAACCTCCCGCAAATGCTGTATTTTTCTCCAATTTTTGAAGTTATTCATCGTGAAAAATAATAATGATGCACACAAGATAAAATTGTTTTGTTGACTGTCAAATGTACCTTCAAAATGACATATATATAAAGTTCGAGCTTTCACGATATTTGTTAGTACGGACATCCACCGTCAAATTCCGGTTTATAAGTTGTACACCCAATATAAATTACTATTAATGAAATGCAGCCCTCATCGAGACATTTACAACGATATACTATACTTGATGATCGAACGCCAAATGGCGGGCAATAGGAAAAAATCAAAGCGTATTATTTAGAGATCGAAAAAATTTTTCCTTAAAAATCAAAACCGATAAGCTTTCAAAATGGCGAATTTGTTTTTTTTTTTTTTAATGGGGATCGATACTATCTAATAGTCCATTTTTCTATTTTTGTTTTTTTTTATTTACCCGCAAATGCCTTAACCTCTCCTTTCTTGTTCACTTTTCGCCGTTTTACAACGCGCCTTTTCCCTCCGCTTGTAGACATCTCTTCTGGTAAACCTTTTATTTTCCGTTTTTTCAATAATCTTTTATTTTATTTCACCATCATCCACTTTATTTTGAAAATTGTAAGTAATAATTTTCATTCTTTTTATTACAGATGTACGCACATACATTCGAGCATCTTTGGAAACATCAGAATATGAAAATACCTCGAATATGTTTCATATGACTGAAGCACAAAGCAGCCTCCTACTTCTACAAAAATGCGAACAATTACTGGAAAAATTCGCAGACAAAAATCACAATAATGTGAAGAACATTTGCAATGGGACGACGACGACTTTAAATGGAAACGATAGCCGGTTTAACACCCAGCAACCAACAAAGATTATGTCATCCTTAAACAAACATATACTAAAGATGACTAATGGTAATGGCGTAGGATCAAACAATGTAGCAACGGAGGATGACGACTCCTACTTGGATATGACAGCCGCTAAAAAAAGTAAGTTTCTGAACAGCAGGTTGGAATGCATAGCTTGTACATAACTTTTACATTTTCTCTTACAGTTTCGAATTCTAAAGAGTACATTGCCTTCAATAATTCAGCTGACAGCGATAAAACATTTCGATGTTCCACACGCAATGCAGAACAAACAATTTCCACAGCGATGCTTGAGGGTGGCAATACCACAGATGAGGATTCTGATGATGATGATATTGCCGCTGACGACGACGATAATAATGGACCACAAATATATGATATATGTCAGGTGGTGACACAAGTTGATCCCGATGAGGTGCAAAAAACAATAACACCGGAACATGATCAAACGCTGTTGAATGACTGCCCATATAGGGATTTGCCCGCCGGACACTTGGCCATACAAAAATCTACTAAATATGGACAATTGCAACGCATAGAGAAGCGTCTCTTCTTCGATCAAAGTAAAAAATACTACTGTGGCATACTACACGATTGGTTGCTCTGCTATACAGATGGTCCAACGTCATCACGACCCAATATTACGCTACACTTGAAAAATCCCGGCATAGAAATTGAACATTCGGGCGAGGGTAAGCGACGAGAGGTTTGCTTTCAAATTACCACTGCAGATCCGAGTAAAAAATTCATCTTTCAAGCGAACAATGAAGTGGATGCTAAGGAATGGATACATGCCATCGAAGCGGCGATACGTGGTGATGCTTTTGGCATTTTGAAAAGTGCGCGTAAGCTACCAACACCACCGATGATGAAAAGGTGCACTTTCACTAGCAGTAGTGGTGGTAAAAGCGAAATCTTAAACCAAACTGAAGATATTTATGAGGAACCCTCACCACTCTATCATATACATGAACCAACCGAATTGCTGATCTCAAATAGCGTTGATAAAACGAAGTCGAATGGTGACTGTGAGAGCCTGACAACAGAAAAATTGAATAATGCCGCAGATATAGCTAAAAAATACGAATATGATGTACCTAAGTCTCCGCCACAACCCATAAAACAAACAGGGTTGCAAACAGAACTTGAAACAGCGGGTTTGCTAAATGGCATTGAACCATCAATTAGAACATCGACGCTATCGGTACCTACAACATCGTCGTACAACATCAACAATGGCAACAACGTAAGTCCTCAACGTCCCTTGACGCGCAGCATTGAGAAAATGGACTTTCAAACGAAAATCAAAGATGTTCACAGCAAGCTCTCTAGTCAACTTTTAGGCGTTAGGTCTAGCCAAAAGAAGTCCGCCAAAAAATCATATACAGCAACATCGACAAATGAAGTAGATTCCACTACACTACTTACAGCAACAACAACAACACCATCACCGCCATCAACGAAAGAGCAGAAAAAGCAAAAGAAGTCATCTGGCACATCTTCGCTAACAGAGCAAAAAGCAAGTAATCCTAATTGCAGTATAAGCGCCGAAAAGGCTGCTAAAAATTGGTTTCAAAATCGTGTCAACAAGGCAACATCATCGACGCGTAGTTGCAATTCTTCTTTACCATCGCCAGCTAAATGCAAGCAAAGCGAAAAGGAGAATCTGTTGAGTAATCTGGAAATGGGTGATAATTATGAGGGTTCCGATAGTAATCCAACATCACCAATTCTTAAGAGTAGCAGTGTCAGTATTGGTGGCAATAGCAGCGCTAATGGTGGTAGTGGTGGAAAAAGTAAAGTCAACATGATCATCAATCAATTCGAGACAAGTGGTCATATAGCCATGTTGAATATGGAAGCATTAGCGGGTAATGCGGCAGCATCTTTTAGTGCATTCTGTGAAAATGATTCGAATAATTATGAACCCATTATGACCCTGGCAGCAACGCCACCCAGTAGGATTATGAAAAAAGTCTAGCAGAGTGGCAGTGGATTGAGAAACTTCTGGAAGCGGGGGGAGCAGGAAGGAAGTATTTGCTTTTAGATATTAGCACGCTTGTTTTAATTTTAATCTGATAATTTACGTATTTAATAAAATGTATGTATACTATGCTAGATCGCTTTTGGAGAATAATATCGACTATTGTAAAGTTAAACTTATGAATTCAACTATATGTTTGTGTTTTAAATATATGTATGAAAATAAAGCTTTGAAATATAGATATAAATATGTTAGATTTCCATTGAAAATATAATTATCAGAATTACAGAAACTATTGATATTTCAAAACAGGTCCGTGTCCGGCAAAGTGTATTCCCAGCAATACAATTTTAATCCACCATTTCTTCCTACAACATACGGCTAGGTTTTCACAAACACTTCTTAAACAACGAACATAAAAGTTTCCACGTATTTTCGAAGGCAACCAGTAGGAATGTTTGCATAAACATTCTTTTGTTTTTTAGATCTTGGAGACTTAGTAATTACAAATCTGAATAAATGAAATGAAATGAAATAACATAAAGGAGCGAAGAACGATATTTATTTGCAATCATGTCGATTTTTGTAAACGGGATAAGTCCATAACGGGTCAAAAGTAGTGTCACACCATTATGTACCATAATAATCTGTTATTTGACCGATTTAATTTTTGCAACTTAATTTTTCACCACTAAGTAAACTTTTGGTGTTCATTTGACTAAAATATTGCAAATGAGTGTATAGATAAAAATTCAAGATCCCAAAAGAAAATGTTAATTTTCGACGATACTTTTCGTTATATCGCAAGCTATTTAATTTATATTTAACGAAATACTTTCTGAAGAAAAGTTGAATGATTTTTGCGAGCTTTAGTTTTCTGAGATTAGAGTGGCACATTGGGATGAAAGGAACTGAGATCTGATGGGTAAGTACTAGAGCGCGGTACTTGATGTCAATAATCTTCGGAGCAAAAAAAATTGGTCTTCTTGATCCATAAATATGACATACCACACTTTAAAATCGGACTGCAAATACCGAAGATATGATGAAAAACGTTTATGGGCGACCACTACGTTTGGTCGAAAAAAAAATTTTTTTGTATTTTCTTGCAAAATACATCGTTTTACATGTGGTGTGTTCAGCAAAAAAGAACTAAAAGTTTTAAAAATATTTCTGTTGGAGTAATCAAAATACTTCCTTAGCAAAAGTTTAATGATTTTTTGCGAGCTTTAATTTTCTGGCACATTAAGATGGTAGAAACTGAGATCCGGTGGGTAAGTACTTGAACGGGGCATTTGATGTCAATAACCTCCTGAGCAAAAAAAGAGGTCTTTGCGAGACATAAATATTGATATGTCAAACTTTAAGATCGGCCTGTAAATACCCAAATACAATGCAAAAATACATCGTTTTAGAGGCGGCACCGCGGACTTTTTTATTTTTGCCTGTAAGGCGATACGGTATATGAATAATAAGAATCTTATGTAATTTAACTTATTTCAGCCGGTTTCACATATTTTTCGAAAGAAAAAATTTTCTTTACAACATCCAAGCGAAAATATATAATAAAAAATTTTTCAACGTCATATAACGCGTTTTTGCTTCTAAATTTTTTACCGCATTGCGATCTGGAACTTTTTGAACTTTATACAACTTCAGCCCAGCATTAGCTTTGGTTCTGCACACAAAAGAATCAGAGCATATAACTACACGAGCTGCTTTTCTGACAGAAGTGTTCGGAACTCTTCGAAAGAGTTGTTCGACATCTTTTGCCTTACCAATATTTGTTGGAACTTTTTTTCTTCCTGATCCAGGTTTTCGTGCAATGTTTAAGTCTTCTTTATACTGTTTAATGGCTTTTGAAACAGTGTGACGATGAACCTTGAGATCTGTTGCTATTTTTTTGAAAGTCCACAATGGATTTTTTTGAAAAGTTTTGATTATTTTTTTCACTTACTTTTATTTCGCTGTCCATTTTGAAAGAAAAACAACTAAAAACGAATAAATATAATATCTTATATATTTTTAAAAGCTAACGTGATTCAAAAAAAAAAATTATTCGTTGGACACAGGATAAGTTATGGCTGAAAAAGTGTGTATAAGTTTTTTTCGACACACTCTTTAGTAGCTTTCATACATTTTCGCGGGGAGAGAGAGGACTAAAGCAAAAAGCCGCACAAGAAGAGAGAGAAAAATTCACCTAATTAGCATTTTGTACTATACACTACAACTACAGTATATGCGCTGAACTGAATTGAAACAAATAAATCACGACAGGGCTTCTTATTTCATCCGGCCTGTTCCGTAATCCGTGTAATTTCAATTACTTTTAATTTCGAAGACTTGTTGATTACTTTTTATTTTCGATGTGGATGTGAAGCCTATTCAACGACTGTTCAAGACGTTTAACTTTTGACAGTAGAAATGCAAACTTTTTGGCTGTCAGTTAAAAAATGCACATAAGTAAACAAGGTTCATGAATCAAAATGCGTTTTATTAAATTTATTAACTTTAATTGAGTTTCACGTTAACAACGGCTGCTGCAACAGCTGCTGCAATGCACTTGAAATTATAAATGCTCGCAATTTTGTCTGTCAAAATAGTGTATTAGGCGAGATGCCCAATTATGGGGTTTCCTCTGATTTGAGGGAATTTCAGAAAATTTTTTTTCATGCTCAGTGCATTTTATTGGGTTAATTAGATGTTCTATTGCAATTTCAGAAATAAAATCAGGTGGCATCCTGTTTTCGAACTATTCTTACTAACACCACGATATAATGAAATGTCAAATAATTCACACAAACACTGACTTCGAAAATGCCAATTTGCCGACTTTTTACTTGTCATCGGAAAAAATGTTTTTTTTAGTTAGAGTTTTTTATTTCAGCAATAGTTACAATATTACATTTACAATAAAAATAAGAATTACTCGTTAAAAAAGGAAAAAACTGGAGCTTATACTTGTGTATTTTTTTTTTCAAATTGATTGATAGAACAGCTTTAAAAAAGCAAAATTAATTGAAAAGTCGTAGCATAATGCCGACTTTTCAAAAAGTTTTGCATTCCACTTTATACCCACTTTCACGTGAAAGTGGAATTGGGAACAGGGCGGCATATCCAAGTACTGTCAAGACACTTGCACGCTACTGTGAATTGAAGTTTTTGATTAACAAAAAGCGGACACAAAACAATGTATCTTGAAACAAAATGTCTTTAAACTCCAACAATACCCCTTGAGCAGACTTCTAATTTTGTATGATAAAAGAGAACTTTTCAGACCAGTTTTGCGTCTCACTCGTGAAAAAGAAAACTTAAACGAATTTGATAAGAGTATGAAATTCTTCATAGAAAAGTATAATGCCCGTCCTGATATGTAACTAAAAGTAGCAGCGGTTTTTTTTTAGTCCAAGAATGCATAAATTTATTTAGTAAAAAGTCAAACATTAAACAATAATATTATATTCTTTAATACTCATACTTATAACGATAATTGTAATTATGGTTATGATATTTTTGAATTATTTTATCGAGTTCCGTAATTCGCGCGGTTTCAATTGCTTTTCACTTAGGAAGCTTTTTAATGTAAATGGAGAGTCACACGATAAAAAGTATTAGAATCTTTTTTGTGGATAATTGCAGGTTCTACACATATTATACAATTTGTATTTCCGAAAAAGGAACTGATTCGGAAACATTCGATTAAGTCAAATTTTTCGACCTTTTGCAGTTTTTTAATAATATTTCCTTAACGGTTACTTTTTTGTTAATGCCAATCAATGTTATTTGTAGAAGCTGTAATTCCCCAAAAAAAGATACTTATACTTTTTATCGTGTGACTCACCATTTTCATGAAAAAGCCTCCTAAATGAAAAGTAATTGAAACCACACGGATTACGGAACAGGCCTGAATATGTGTATTATTCGCATGTGATTAAAATGAATTACAACAATAATGCAACAGTTAGCGTTTTTCAATATCTATAAAAAAAAATTTGCTTATTTTATATAATATCAAAAATTGTAGTTTTGAAAACATTATTATTTGTCGTATATATTTACTTGTTAGTTATGTAACATATCTGTATGTTTCTGTTTATTTGTCAAAACTTTAAAGCGAGCTCGTTTCTATTCAAATATAATAGCACAAATTAAAAAAAAAATAAAGTAAACCAAAACTAGAAAAAAAAAAAACCAATAACGAGGTAGTTTAAAAAGGAAATGTTAAATTAAATGTGAGCAAAATAACGTTTTAACAAGGAAACTTAAATGAAAACAATTAATGCATATTATCAATTAAGTTGGAATAATTGAATCGCTGGTTTCTGAAATCCCACATTTTACAAAATGTAAAAAATTATTTAAAAGCTGAAATTATTTGATAACAATTGAAAAGTTTTTATCAATAATTTAGTTTGCTTTCTTTGCAATTGTTGGGATTCTGCATGAAACGAAAGTATTTTTTTTTAAATAAACGCATAATTTTTTGAAACAATGATTAATCGTGGCGTATTTACATTTTATTTTTAAAATAATTTCGGTATAAAATATACATGAAATAAAAATTATTAAAATATGATGAAACGTAGAAATTTAAAACTATGTGTTCAAAAATCCCACATATTACATACAGCACATGTGGGGTTTCTGCGCTCACTGAAATTTTTTAGCCTTAAAAATCACGAAAATCTTAATAATTACGATTGTGTGGGCATTTTTACAATAAAAATCTACCAAAAACTCAAATTCGAAAAAAGACAAAATGTAACATGTGAGGTTTCATAAACCACCGATTCAATTTTAGTAGAAAAATTCATTGTTAACTTTTTTTTTAAAGTTATCTTAATTATTGTATCATTTTTTTTTTTTTTTTTGGTTCGCAAAAATGTCTTTGCCTTACACAATAAATGTGACAAGTGTGCGTTATACAGTTTCCATTCTTATGATAATACCGCATAGCAGCCTATGATGTTTCATTACGTAGAGATTCCATTATTTCAGTGATATTATCGCGCCGCACTTTTTGTGGCATAAGTACGATTTTGCGTTGTGATTCATGCGTTGAGAAGAAACCCATTTTCTTGCCTTCTTTTTTAAGTATTATTTCAATACCACGATCTGTAGATTTGATATCAGATATCTCATTCCAAAGGTATGTCCATTGTACCTAAAACAACAATACATATTTCCAACAATTTTACATTAATAAATTCGAAAGAAAACATACCGTCCATGTGCCAAAGAGATCATTTTTAGTAACATAAATAATGCGATGATTGGTAACGAGCATAAATTCATTCTTCTGCACGATCTCTTCACAGTGCACAAAAGTATCGGTGATTGCGTATTTACCTTTTTCTATTTCTCTGTTTATTGAAAAAAAAAAAAGTGATTTAAATTTAAAACTTTTTCCAAATAAAAAAATATTAATTTACCTGAATATTTTGTTGCCATTAGCCTTATCGCGATTGTACGGACGTAGCACCATATCTAAATGTATAAAACGTGGTGGACGCAAGCGATGTACATCTTCCCCTGCTTCTGTAGCACGCTTAACTGCATCAAAGCTGCCACTTGCGAAATCAACTACACCAGCTGTGGGACGTGCAACCAAACCAATGGCACCTTTACCGAGGCCCTTAAAGAAACCGCCAACGCCATCTTCTCTAGCGCCCGCTACAGGTTTTGTTACAACACCAGTGACACCGTCAACGAAACCCTAATATAAGAATTAAAAATTATAAAACTAATATTAATTGTTTTTAGGGACAGAAAATGATTAACATTATTTGCTGTCAAACAAGCATGGATCAGATGGCATTGTTGGTTTAAGCTTACTGTTCAGTGTGTTTATGTAAAACACCAACAAAATTAAAAAAACTAGGCAAAATGCATAGAAGAAAAACAAAAAAGTTTATTGCAAGGTTGGTTTTTCGTTAAGTTTCAATGCCTACTACAGGTTATATCATCAGATGAATTTGCCGACATCCAGAAGAACTTGACCTCGAACGAAAACGAGCCTTTCAATAAAAATTTTTTGTTTTTCCTTATTTTAATGATTATGTTGGTGTTTTTTACTAAAACACATTAAACAGTAAGCTCAAACGAGCAATGTCATCTGATCCATGCTTGTTTGGTAGCTAATAGTGTAAATCATTATCTGTTCTAAAATAATATATTTTATTTCAACATATATGAGTCGTTGTTTCTTACCATGACCAGGCCTTTGCCACTACGTGCAATGCCCTCTTGGAAATTGGCTGGCTTTTTGTTCATAGCCTGGCGGCGTTTTTTCTGATATTCATCGTCAAATGTCAACGCAGCTAAGCCTTTGCCAACAGCACCAGTAATCCTAAAAAAATTCAAAACATTTAAAGCTGCTTTTTATGTGTATTTTGTGCGCGGAATGCTTGTTTATATACATACTTTGATACTGCGCCTGCTGCACCACCAACTGTATGACCAAACAATGACTTTACACCCAACACGAGACCCTCAGCAAATTCTCCAGGTCCTTGTATAGCACCCTAAAATACGCATATCGTTTGTTTATTGTTCTGATAGCAAAAATATTTGTATTACAATAGCATACCTGGAATGGTTCGTAGAACAAGTCTTCGACGCCTTTTTTAATTCCAACGACCAAGCCATATGGATTACCTAGCACATCAAGACCCAAAACTAAGACATACAACTGCTTGAGTGCCTGTCCCACATAATGTGCTGTTATTTCTGAATTTAATTGACCCTGTGTAAAGAACTGATATTCGCGTTCAAAGAAAGCCAAACGGAAGACAACATCATTAACATCGGTAAGTGTAACACCAACACCTTGTACCAGTGTAGATAAAATGCCTGGTAGCGCACTGATATCAGAACCAGCCATTGAGAAGGACACATGTATTTTCAGTGGACCCAAATGTAAATTATCATAGAAATTTTTCTGTTCTTGCTGTGAATGTTGTTCCACCAACTCCGCAAGTGGTTTTTCAATATACTCCACATTCATGTTGAAAAATTTAGCAGCTTGCTCATCAGTGATCGAATTCTCCTTCAGTTCAGCAAGGGCAGTAAGGAAAAGTAAATCAACTTTGAAATGGAATTCCTGTATTAGTACACTAGCGTATTTGAATTGTTTAACTGTCGAATTGGGCACAATACGTTGCACCATACTACATTCGATAAACGGTTTCAGCGCAGTCGTTGTGGCAAGACTCTTTGGTGGCGGAATTAGCGCCAACACCACAGGGAAGACACAATCGTTGAGTTGATTATCAATTTGTATTTTACAAATTTTAGCATGAAATTGAGTTTGGAATAAGGATGTTTTCATTGATACCCAAATGCCAGGATAGAAAGTTCTACGTATATTGCGTATACTATTTTTGCGTAGTGTCATATGATTGAAGTCAATCGGATATTTACCATCCAAAGCATATTGCTTATCTACGCCGCTTACAAGATCTAGTGTATAAGCCTGAAAGTGTGTCTCGATCTCTTGTGTATCGTGTATATTCATTTGTTTGTAGCGTTTTTTAGATTCTTTCTTTGATTCCCAAATTATTCCGGAATTTGTTATGCCCAAATATAAGATGTCTACGCCAGTTTCATTATTAACAACAGACAAACCGATGCCATGTATTCTCAGTTCAATAGATTGTGAAATAAACTGCAGTG
Source organism: Calliopum simillimum (assembly GCA_951812925.1). Lineage (NCBI taxonomy): Eukaryota > Metazoa > Arthropoda > Insecta > Diptera > Lauxaniidae > Calliopum > Calliopum simillimum. Next base: position 109,633,801 of record OX638370.1, read on the forward strand.
CTGCGCTACTTTCCGATCGTGTAGCAATAGCCTCAACTTCTGTGAAGAGCAGCACACGTTGTAAGCCATCCAAAAATGATACCCAAAAACCTTTGCCGCCATTAATTAAGGCTAATTCACCAACGCCATCACGGCGCAAATCACTTTCTACAGCATTTCGGCCAAAAATTAATTGCCTATCTCCCGTTGGTATAGCCCAAGTGAAGAGTATCTCGTGTTTTGGTTTCAAAGTCATTTCCACATTGCTACCCTTTTCCAAATAGGTTACAGGATGTGAGGTATGATTGATAAGAAGACCAGGAGCATCGCCAGGATTATATTTGGTAAATGTAATGTAAACGGCACCTTCAGTAGCTTGTACATCAACATTAATGCCACCATACTAAAGTGAAAAGGAGTTGTAAATTGTTAATTTTATACATGTAATATTGGGCCTTATCATGACGCTCTTGAGAATTTTGCTTAGAATCGCGTATATATACAAATTTTACTTCATTGGTTTTCGGCAATAATTTGGGAGGGAATGTTTTGACATTTGTTATAAGTATTTGTTCTCCAATTTTTTAACAGGGAACTCAAAGCGCGAATAAATAATGTATGACAAATAAAAAAACTTTTGTATGACAAATAAAAAAACTTTTGTATGACAATTTTACAGTTTTTTAAAATTTCTTTCATATGACACTAATCAAAGTCATGGAAGAATAAAGTATCATGCTCGAAATGGAATTTCTATTGTCCAATATTTACGTTTACAAATGTTCTCCCTCAAGAAAGGAATATATTCTCGTGAGAGAATTTCTAGAGAAATTCATGATAAGACCCATTAGATCGAAGTATTGAATTACCTTATTGTTGCTTAACTGCAAGAGTATGCATTGAGCTTCAGCATAATTGAAGGCAACCGTACGCATTCCATCTACTTTAGCGATCATCATATGATCTGAATCATTTTTGGGCCACAATGGTAGACAGTCATCGGGTTCAACCTAGGATAATAATAACATTCAAATTTTATAGTAGTCACAGTGTGTTTTTGAAAGATATATTTGAGCGAACATTTAAGGGAATAGATCATCTTTTCAATATTTGTATTCTCTAATTAATTAATATTTGGTTAAATAAAGAAATTTACCTTTGACCATGGATCACCTGGTCGACTTTGTTCTTGTAGTTCAATATCAAAATTGCATTTATTAGTTGCAATATAGAATGGTATAAAAGTGATTTGTTTTGTTAATGAATTGTGTGTTAAATGATTGTGGACACCGATCTAAAAAAAATAAAAATAGAAAATTATTTATTAAATTAATTTGGACTCAAAAAAAAAAATATACATACCTCATAAACTGTGTCATTAGCATTGCATGAAACCTGACCAATTGAACCAGCCACATCCAATGGAATTTTCTTACTCCATTCACCATTATCCACACGTATTGTAGCATTTTTTTTACCTAAAAAGGATTTTTCACGGAAGGAAAAGAGAATAGGTCCATTATACTCTGGCGGATGATATAGTATATCAAGTGACTCCATATCAGTCTTGTAGCTCAACATTTGCCCGGTTTTATTAATAAGCCAGAATGGACTGAAAAGCGTTATCATAAGGCTTCCGTGACGATTGTCAAAACTGTGCGGGATAAAGGAGAATGTTTTGCCGATTAAATTAAATTCAATTTACTTAAGTCATTGAAGATAATGGGCCTTATCATGAATAAATATTCTCGTGAAAGTAAGGTTATTGGCAATAATTTGGGAGGGAATATTTTGACATTTGTTGTAGGAATTTATGCTCCAATTTTTAACAGGGTGTTCGAAGCGCTAATAAATGATGTACGAGAAATTAAAAACTTTTGAAGGACAATTTTAAAGCTAATTAAAATAACTTTCACAGGACGGATCTGAGGTATCGCTAAAGTAAACTCGGCTCGAAAAATCAATGAGAATAGTTTATTACTTTTCGATTCGCCAATTTTTTCTTTGTACTAACGTTACTCCGTCAGCTTCTCACAAAGTTTAAAGGTTTTGAGATTTAGGACCCTATTGCGAGTAGAAACGAAATAGTAGTAGTAATATAGTTGTCACTTTTTAACTGATGTTAATTGCGCACATTAAAATGTATGTATGTATGTATTCTCCTTTAACTCCTAGGAGGAGCATAGGGCCAATATGAAATCTCTCCATTTGTCACGTTCCTTTGCGATGACTTTGATCTCTTGCCACGATTTTCCCGATTCTTGAATTTCCTTTTCCAACGACCTTTTCCAGTTGGTTTTGGGTCTACCACGTCCTCTACTGCCTTGTGGATTCCACTCAAGGGCCTGGCGACAAACTTCGCTGTGTGGTTTCCGGAGAGTGTGACCAATCCATCCCCATTTGCGCAGCTTGATTTCGTTTGCTATTGCCTTCTGTTTGCATTTTTGATGTAGCTCGGCATTTGATATAGTGCGAGGCCACCAAACCTTTAGTATACGCGCACATTAAAATAGAGAAAAGTATTTCGCTTTCATTCTCGTTTCTATTCGCAATAGCGGCCTTAATTGGCTGAATTCGTAGAACATCACCAATTATGTAATTTTACTTTGTTTTGATTGTTTTTAATGAAATTTGGATGTTTATAATTTTTTCGACATAAGCTGTCAAGTCAAATTAAATAATATTAGGGCTGCATTTAGTATTTTGGGGAATATTGGAAGAAAAAAGTATCCCTGCTAGAAATGGAATTTTAATATTTACTCCTCTCGAGTAAGAAATATATTCTTCAGAGAGAATTTCCAGACAAATTCATGACAAGACTCATTTTTGAAGAAAACGACTAGTATTTTTAATGAAGGAACTCGGATATGCATTCAAACACAAAAAATAATTTCACATACCGAACACACAAATCCATGTCCATTTTGGCTGCCGAATCGTATGATGTAAAAGTCCATGTTACCATGTTAACATTATCACCTGTTATTTCTGTGGTACAGGACCAATCCTTTTCAAGATACTGTATAAGCTGTAAGCAAAAGAGAAAAAGACGAAAAAAAACCAATACAATATTTTTTACAAACATTCATTTAGTTTACAATACATACTCTCACGACTAAATAACTTCTTCCTTCTTTGCCTTTGCCACTTAATTTAACTGTTGGCAAATGCAATACATCTCCGGGATCTACTTGTTTTTCTCCATAATCGAGAAATTCTTCCTTCACTAGTTTTCCACTTGGTGTCTCAATATCATCAATTTCTTCAACTGGCCTGGCTATATTATTATAATGCACCGAACAACCGGCAACTGAAACTTTAATATTAATCGGTAAAGCATTACGCAAATAAAGCGGTGGACGCAAATGTATCGTATAGAAAGCGCTAAGCAATTTATATTTGTTCGTTGTTTCAAAGAAGACTTCCGTCTTTTTGCGTACAGCATTAATGTATAAAGGTTCAAAAGTTTCAATGGGATCGCATTGAATTTGACGATTATACTGCAGATCTGTAGGACAGTCATTCCAACGAAAGCCTTGTATAGAGACATGATAGCCCTGAGCATTTAAAAAAAAAAAAAAAAAACGAAAAATTATGCATTTAGCATTTCACAATATATGTATGTACTTGAATAAACTTACATCCAGACAGAAGAACAAATCTTTATTTTCCGAATAGATTGCATGTAGTGGTAAATGAAATGTCTTTCCAGGTGCAATTTCACCAACAACAACTTTCTCACGATTTGGTGATTTATGTCTAATAATTTTAATGCTTGTTGTAAAGTGATTGTGTACCTAAAAAAAAAAATATTTCTAATATTTCTTGATCTTTTCAGAAAGAAAAAAAAAACACGCAGTATACTCACACTAACCACACCATGTATATTCACTCTTGTGGTACCATATTCCGAGGAAACTTCTGAGACGATACCCCAAGGATCTTGGTTGATATCGCGAAATAGCGTAAAATAGCGTTTATCAGATTTGGAAACAGGCAAGACGACTTCTTTATCAATGCCACCAACCTATAATAAAAATAAATTCACAAGTCAAAATTTTTGCAATAGCGGCTTGCGAATCTTTACATACTTTGACATAGATATTGTATTCCTCATCCTCCTCAGATTGAATTGTAGATAGATCCTTTGTCTGTAGAAAAACACGACCACCTGCAGAAACTACACAGTCTTGCACCGAATCTGGTTTTACATCTGCGTCAGTTGTAACCGATTTAAGCACTAAGGAGGCATTCAATGTATTGGCTACTGTATCATTTGGCATATGACATTCATGCAATGTAAATATTCCACGCCTAAAGTTAATCCAAATATCAAAGCCCGTATCATTTTCAACAGCATAGGGCGCTATAACATCTGGTTTAACTAAACCCTTATTAGCATCAATAGCTTGCGAAAATGCTTCGCCCAAAACGCCAAGCAGATCTAAACAAGTTTTACTAACAGTCATCTCTAAATTTTCTTCAGAGTGAACAACAATTTTTTTCGTTTCCTCTTCAATTGTTTCATCAAATTCATTTTTAGTTTTTTCAACTTCAACATCAAAACTCAGCTCCCACGGCAAGTAATCTTTTTTGCCATTACTTAAGGTGCGCTCATTCAATTCGATAACTGGTTCCCAAACGGCCAGTGCTTGGTTATAGTAATTCATATTTAGACACAACGAGCCTTTTGCGTTCATCTAAAAAAAAAAAAACACGAAATCTTTTAGAAACATGTTCGATTTTTTAAACAAATTAAAATTCATTTACATTATGACTCCAGTTCGTGACAATTGCATTGAGTTTAGTATCAATGGACAGTAGCGGTGTTGTATAGTAACCAACACCCATTTCTATTACCAATGTTATCGATGGTATATCCAGAACACATTTTTCCGTTTTAAATGTATCTAGTGCCATTGTCTCAAGAGATTCAATAATTTCTAGAGCGTCTTCGGCCTCATCTGAAAAGGAAGAAAATCCTTGTTAAAACATGTCAAAGTTGATGGTATTTACTATAGAAGTCAGTTATAGTCAAATGTTGTCATTGTTGGAATATGTCATAGTAGTAGGCAATCAAAATCTAAGTCATTTCGAATCAACATTAATCGTTCGAATTATAAGGAATAAAGCACGAAACTTTTTTCAGAGCATCTTTCCACATTATTTTTTATGGTATGGTATTATACAAACTGACATTAAAATTAACGCTTACAACAGTAAGACCGTCTACAGAAGGTCTTCATTAAAACCCAATTATTTTGTCAATTAAAAATTGTCTTCACTCAAAACGGCAAATTTTTCTTAAGTATTGAAAATTCGCGTCAAATGATAGCAGTTTGAACGTGGTCACTTGATCAGTTTGTCTTCATTAAGACTGTCTACAGATGGTCTTTCATCTTATGAACTTGTCAGTTTAGCAAAAATATAACGATGTATTTTCGCTTTCGTATTTCTCGTAGAAATCTTAAACTGAAACCAATATTCTCATGGTTGAAAAACTGGTACTTCTATTTTGCCTCTGAAACCCGAAAATCTAAGGCACAAGAAGCTTGTGAAAGATACAATAGAAATAACAGGTTTTTTACTATGAAAATTTTGGTTTCAGTATGAGTACTAATCAAATCTGACTATTGATATTGTTTTGCTTAACTGTCAGGTGAAAAAGGTGTAAGACCATTTGAAGACGGCTTTTCGAAAATAACTCAAAAAGTAAGTGTGACATAAAAATTTAAAAATTGAGTGACAATGCTTTATTTCCAACTGTTTGATGCTAACTTTCAATACGAATGGAGAAGGTTTTCTGTAGACGTTTTTAGCAGTCTAAAGGTTAATAAAACTATAAATGCATACTTCTGAAAAAAGTTTCGACGTACAGCATGTATTTTATTACTAACCGATTTTAATAAACCAATGATCTTTATCTTTAAATTTCTTTGCATTCCATAGCTTATTATGTACGACATCTTGCTGTAGCACAGCAGCCTTTTCAGCACTGTTTGCATTTATCGTATTCATGGCTTTATTTATCAACTCAATTGTTGCCGGTGAAATATTAACAATAATTTCACTAAACTGTAAACTTAAATGCAGACCCTCTTCCTCTGGTGTCGACCCTTGTAAGCTAATTACGCATGGATGTATAATGTAGTGTTTAGTAGCTTCACGACGCTCAGGCATAAAAGAGCACATAAACATTTTGAGGCCATCTATTTGACCATTTATTAATTGTTTTTCACTTATGCTGCGATAATTTAGTTTAACTTGGGCCTAAAATGTAAATAATATTGATTATTGTGTATAACAGCTTATCATATTTGCGCTTATACTTACATTGAAAATGATAGCATTGCTATTGATGTCTTCTAAAGTTTCAACCAAAATAATATCAGGCTCTTCAAGATGCAACACCAAGCTGATTTTCTTTTCATTTTCCACAACTTAAAAGAAAACACGTGTGATTTATAAGTTGAATGAGTGCTAAAAAATGTTTTAATTTACCTAGCGAAGGTTGTGCTTTTATTCCCATTGAGGATCTTGCATTTAATGGCGTAGACGTAGTTGGCCTAGATTGATCTATTTTAACGTCAGGTACCTTAGGTTTTGAGCTTCTTACAGCTTCGGCCTCTTCGGGTAATTTAAAGAAGTCAGCTAATTGTAGTAGATAATCAACGCATAGTATCAAATCGAAACCACTAACTCGTACTTCAGCTGTAAGTAAAAAAAATTCAATAAGTAAAGTAGGTACAATGTATTACAAAGAACAAAAAGTAATATATGAGGGGGTTAGAGTGACAATGGATTAAGTCAATAAAGGAAGCAATGTCATAGTAATGTACAACAAATTATGTGCAATAATGATAAGTTATTTGATCGATATACTTTTTTCAGTTTAATGGCATCAATTCTACCATCAAGTAAATTTGGGGTGAAAACAGAGTCCAATTTTATTTACTTCTATCAAATTTCAGCCAATTCATATTATGACATTACTTTTGCACCTTGAATGGACTTACTTCAGTGCCATTCTAACCCAATCATATGGTAAGGCGTTAGGAAATAACGAAACAAAGCCCAAATAATTAAAAAACCAAATAACGCCTAAGATAAAACGACATAACGCCCAAAAAATATGAAATAACGCCCAAGAATCAACACGAAATAACGCCCAAAAAAATAAACCCCAAATTTTGGGCGTTATTTCCAAAATGATTATCACCAAAATTTATATGAAAATAATTTGGGCGTTTCTTCCTTTTTATTTACTGGCGTTATTTCATATTGTTTGGGCGTTATTTCATTTTTTTTATTTTTTTGGGCATTATTTGGTTTTTTTGGCGTTATTTCATTGGGCGTTTTTTTTTCAAATTTTTTTGGGCATTCTTTGATTTTTTTGGCGTTATTTTATTAGGAGTTTCAGAAAATTACATACCAATTGTATCGTCTTGTTTTATAACAGCAGTTAAGTCCAACATATAATTGCGCTCCGCTTTGCATACGTCCATAATTTCACCAGTTGTACCACTTACATCCTTTTCATGATCTTTCCACTCCTTACGACTAAGATACTTTGTTATGCCACTTTTATTCCGTACGCTACGTGTATCATCAATTTGAATGTTGCACAAAACAAGTGAAACACTCAAAGTTTCATCAACCAGTTTGTTTCCTTTTAATGACACAAAATACAAACCAAAACAGGCAAGGCCCTCATTGTTGGCTAAAGATAAATAAAAAATAGTTTTAAGATTTCGTTACAATCATCAAGCTTATCATCAAGCTTGTCCTCAAACTTATCAGCAAACTCACACAACATTAGATTTACTATGATGCCATCAAATTGAAGATTAAACTTTAAAGCTTCAAATACTTTATTCTTTGGTTTTTCTTTTTGTTGGTGCATTTTCCTCGATGCGGAGACTTTTAATGAAGAAGAGTGTAAAAGATTTTTCTTTGAAGGCGAATTCTCACTTGTTGGAGTGCCAAATGCTTTAAAATTTAGTTTTATTACATAAATACTAATAGGTACATATAAATTGTTTAAGTTCTTACTTGATTTCTTATGCACATCGGCTGAAGTAGTCTTTGGTTTTTGCGGCTTTTCCACTTCTGGAAATTCATCTTGACCTTCGTTGAAGTTACGATTCAATATGGACATGACCAAAGCATAATCCTCCACTAGTAAATTCAACTACAAGTTTAAATTATTTTATATTAACAAACTTTTGAAGCTTAAAATAGCAGTCAGTACTTACTTCTATGGACTTAAGCCTACCGGTTACATCCATTTCAGGTGCATCATAATACCAATTGAAAGATAGATTACGTTTCACATTTAGCGAAAAAGTCATAGGATTTAAAATATTTACATCTGATCTGACGCCATAAGATATATCTATTGCTGCAACAAACATAAACGTAAATATTAATATATAAATTACATATTTCGTGTGCTTCATTTAAGATCTTACTATCCATCGAACCAATTAGTGATATTCCCGCATCATCATTTGCATCTCTGATAGCACACTTATATATTTTTATATTATTTAGATCTAATAGCATTTCATCAATAATTGCCGCTCCATATTTCTCATTTATTACATTCTTCACTTCCGAAGTTGAGTTGGAAAGTTTTAATAGACCCAAATCTATAACAAGCGCATTGCTGCTCATTGAATCAACTGGCACCACAATAATGGGAGCCTTCAATTTAACATTCATACGCATGCGTTTTGCTTTTTCATAAGCCTCAAGAGCTGTTCCTTTAGCCGCATCAGCAGCAACAGCGCCAGCATTAGCAATTGACTCTTTAGCGGCATTGAAGTTATCAAGAAAGCGCTGTAAAATCAATTAAGTGATTAGAAAAAAATCGAATCATTACTTAATGGGCCTGGGTTTATCATGAATAAACATTCTAGAGAATTTTCCCGGGCTCCGTAGCATGCAATCGGAAAAAAAAAATTACCGAAGTTCAAAATTTACTGGAACGCAACTGAAACGCAGTAATTTGGCAGGAAATATTTTTATAATTGTTGTATGAATTTATTTTACAAATTTTTAACAGGGAATTCGAACCGCGAATAAATAATATATGACAAATTAAAAATTTTGTACAAATTTATAGCAGAATGAAAAGCTTCATAAAATAAACTAGGCTTAATAAAAACAAATATAAGGTGTCACTAAAGTAAGCTTGACTCAAATTTATGATTGAGAATAGCAATATTACATTTTACTTCGTTACTTTTTATACCCTACACCTAGGGCATATTCTCTTTTTTCTTTCATTTGTAACGCAGAGAAAAAGGCGTGGTAGGTATGGAAAAGTATACAAATTCTTGATCAGCGTCACCTCCTGAGTCGATTTAGCTATGTCCGTCCGTCCGTCTATGGAAATAGTTTTCACAGGAAAATTAAGTACGATAATTCGATGAAACTTTGCGCACTGCTTTTTTCGCAAAAGATAGTTCTTCGGATTGAAAATGAGCGAAATTGGTCAAAGGACACGCCTACCACCCATACAAATATATAATTTGAAACACAATATTATGAGCATTATTCACGATAACGCAACCAAAATACACACAAATACTAGGGATAGTTGGTGCAAGATCTGATGATAAACTAGGTGAGTTCGTGCAAGAAGGCATGGTACCACCCATATAAGGAAAAGTTTTGAAATGCTGTACTGGGACCATTTTTTGTGATAATTCATTCAAATTTTACTCAGACATTAAGAATAGGAGATACAAGCTCTGTTTAGAAACTTGGTTGATTCTGAGGGGGCGTGGCAACTTCCATACAATCACAGTTTTCAAAATGCAGTAATGCAAATGTTATTTGAGGAAATGTAACAAAATTTGGCACGGACTTTAGGAATAATTAATTGAAGCTCCAAGAAAAAGTAAGGCGAATTTGGAAAAGGGGGCGTGACCCCACAAATACAAACAAAATTTGCATAATGCAACCAAATTTCGGACAGATATTTGGAAAAATAAGCGCAAGCTTTGTGCAAAATTTAAGTGAATTCGAACAAGAAGGCGTGGCGTGACCTACGATAAAAGCCAAATTTTCCAAACGCCGAAATGTAGGGTACTTATTTTTTTGCCAGGCCAAATAAAGCAACCACCCTAACTATTTTTTATTTTTGATTTGATGGTTTGGAGAATTATTTGGTAGAACTAGTAGTCCACTCCCACTCCCAATTTTGTAATTTTAGTTTGTTTTTGTTGTGTTTAATGATATTTAGATGTTTATATTTTGTTTTTATTTTTTTTTTTTTTTTCTTAACATAGCTGTCAAATCAAATGGAAAATACCAGGGTTGCATAGGCGCTTTTAGGCAAACTTTGGGAGATAATTGGCAGAAGAAATTATATCTGCTGTAAATGAAATTTCCATTCTCAAAATATTCACGATTGCAAATGTTCGTTTTCGAGAAAGGAATTAGTCTCGAGATCGAACTTCCGGACAAATTCATGATAAAGCCCAATATTTAAAGTGTTAATACTTACCAATACAGAGGTAATAAACCATTTTAAGTACACAATTTTAACACAACCAATTTCACAATTGATTTTCATATCATCTGAATTGTAATTTGATGTTTCATCAAGATTATACATCACTTGTTCATAATTTAGTGCATTGTTGCCCACAATGGAAAGAATCTATTTTATAGAAAAGAAGAAAAAATCAAATATTTGATATTAAATTATAATTTTGATAGTTTAATCATAGCATCGTCACCTCTAGGTAACTCCAATTTTCAAGTTTTGAGATAATTAAATTTTAAGATTTTTGAAAATTTGAATTTAGACTTTCTTGTTTTATTATTGGTGCTATTTTAGAGTACTGTAGAGTATTGAGGTGACGATATGTAAATGTCAACATCGCCACTATTCCACGTATTCATTTTTTCTATTTTTCCTAGTTTCATTTGTTTTCAAACAAGATATTCAGTGGGTTTTATGACGACACGGATTAGAATTTTCATGGAATGGAATCAAATGGCAGTTTACTGGGTCTACATAGTTAATACTTACATTTTTATGAATGGTTTTCGGATTTAAGTCTGTAATATGTATATCCTTCAAGCTTAATTTTACTTCTGTGTATGATGATTTCACTATAACACCTGCGTCAAAATATTGCACCTTCATTGAAGCTATCGGACGTTGTTGGCACGTAATGAGCAGTAATACTTGTTCTAATTTAGCAACAATGTTGATTTTAATACTGTCGACAACTTTAGCGCGGTGTTTATGTACAACTACTTTCGGTACAGCTAACAAACCATCATCTGAATCATCTTCAAGAATTGTGCTCAATTTAGTTATCAGACCTTCACCCGCTCCAGCATCACCTATACGATCTTGTGGTGTTGTTGGTGCAGTTTTCGCAAGCACAACTTCAAATTTCTTCTCTAAATTATTTTGTATTTCCAATAATTTTAGTATATACTCTTGATGCAGCGTTATATGAAGTGCAGAAAAGTTCACAAAAATTAATTGTTCGGTTGAATTGTATTTTGTAGTAAATTCAGGCGATGTTTTATTAGCCATGGTGTATGAAATGGTAAGCAGGTATTGTAAGTCTTTAGAGAAGTTTGGAGTATTGATTACTGATATTGTATTTTTTTTATCGTTGCAGTAATCAAATTGTTGCAAGTTGATTGCGCCCAGTCTGTTAAGTGAAAAAAAAAGATAATTTTTGATTAAAAAATAAGTATAAATAAATATACGGCATCAATTTTTTATTCGTTCAACGGTCTACACTCATAGGTATAAGTATTTTGAGAAAAAAATTTTCAACCTATGTTAGATCCTTATACGATATATGTTTACATATCAAGAAAAGCAGAGTAATATATAAGTTCTATAAATGGTTTAACTTGTAAAAATGATAATAAGCCGAATGATAAAATGTATGGTGGCATAAGTATATTGACTTCACCTTTCGCATAATCACTGTTTTACAGCATTTTATCCGATCTTGATGTTTAATAGCTCAAAATTGTCATCAAATTTTTAATTTCTAGATACTATAACTCAACTATTTTTTAACCGATACCAACAAGAAATAAACCATTAGAACAAAATTGTCTTTTAAACGAAATATCTGAAGTTGAAATCGGACTAGCCATTCTAGCCACGGTTCTGATGAAGTAAAGTCATACCTAGAGAAATAATTCAATTGCAACATCATCAAAATCTTAATTTTTAACCACTATAAGTCAACTATTTTTTAAACGATTCAAGCAAATAATACACCGTTAGAAACATAATTTAATTGTCTTTTAAAGGAAATATCTAGTTGAAATCGGACTAGCCGTTCTTTCTATTGATCAGATGAAGTGAAGTCATACCTAGAAAAATAGTTTTTTTTTTTAAACAGCAACACTGAACGACAAGAAAAAAATTTTTATTTTGTTTTTAGCCTCAGTACACTCCAAGTATGTAATCGAAATAAATTTCAATCGTTCGAAATTTTGCTGTAAAACTGTGAGTATGCGTTAGGTGATGTCAAAATACTTATGCCACCACCGTACATTTTTACTTTTGGCTCATTATAAGAACCTAAAATATTTTGAAATTTGTTTGTCCAAATACTTATACCTATGAGTGTATGTCAAACTAAGTGACAGTTTCAAAAATTTTTGGTTTAGCGGATAAACGACTCAGTTAATTTTTTTGTAATCGAATTTTAGCCGCTGTATGCAATGTAAAAGAAACCCAAACTCAAATTTACTTACTTGGCCTCAACAACCGTCTCATAGGTGCGTTGCGCCATATTCGCTTCCAGTTGTAGTATTTCGAATTTTATTAATTTCTCTACATTATCATCAATTTCTTGTAAAGTTAATCTAGTTTCATCAATGGTTTCATCAGAAACTGTTATTGCTGAATCTGGGCTATTAACAGCTGTATCAAATGATGTTTGTGTTGTTGTAACAAATTCACTACCATCTTCATCATCTGATAATACTGTTGAATGTAAACATTGTTCAACAATACTGGGTTTGACCTTATATAGCGTAACACCAAATTCTTTTAAAGTAAAGTTTAATTCCATATCTGTATATTGTATAATTTCAGTGCTCAACTGATCCTGAACTGTTCTTCTAGCTGATTGTACCTTTCTAGCTTCGGCACTAAGGAAATTTGTTACAGATAGCATAGATGCTGCACTACTGACGGCTTTCATTAGAGGAGCAGGCTCCGGTATATCACTTTCTGGTTTCGGAATGCTTGTTAATATTTCCAATGCTAAATAAACGCGATTTTCTGTTATATTGATTTGTAAAGCTGGCACCTGTACATCAACTTTGGTTTTTGGTAAACGTGGATCATCCTTAACTGCACAAACATCAGCCTTTACGGTAAGAGAAGTTGGACGCAATATGTGCATTTCAGAGAGTGTAGCATCAGTAATCACATTTTCCCAAGGTTCATTTGGTTTCACTATTATCACCTTAAAATAAAATATTAAATAGAATCAGCGGAAAAGTTGTCAAAGTTGGTATTCAAAATATTTACATAAATCATAAGCATTTCGTTGAAGTCAAAAAAAATTTTCTTTGTTCAACAAAAAATTGTCAGCTCTCAGGCCTAATAAAAGTGACAACTTCTTAAAACCAATAGTACAGTATACAATATTTATTGTATGATTTAAAAAGTTAATAATTAGTTTGAAAAGAAAAGCTTACTTGAATTGCCATCAAATTGATATTGAATGTATCATATGCTTTTTCCATTATTGTCTTTAAAATTTGTGCAGGATCAGCGCCTGTTTCAAATAATGTCGCCACAGATCCAATCAATACTTCGTGCGGCTTTGATGTTATATTCAACTGACCCAAACTGACAACAATCATTGCACTTTCACCTTCCACATATTTACCATTAATTGGAACAATTAAAAGATTTGGTTTGAAATTAATATCGACTTCCATTATTGAACGATTATCAATAACATATTGCATGCCAGTTGCCGAACGCTCTTTGAGTTTTGACATTTTCTCGGTGGCAGTCTCTTGAAGTTCAGATAAATTAACCGTTTTTGGTGGTGCAAACGTTTTCATCAAATGCAATATCGTATCGGAATCGTAGACAATTTGCAAGGGATTCGCACTAACTTTAATGCGCTGATCACATTTCTTATCCAATGGATTTGTTTCGAAAAATATATCGAGTAAATTGATTTCTTGCGCGAATTTTGATGCTATTAAAATGGGTGGAGTACTGCCTTCAATTTCTAAACCACTCAATGTCATTTCTTTCATACCAGCAGTTAAGCTTAAAGTATATACAATAAAAAAATAAACATATTTGACATAGACGTGACATTTTAAAACAAAAGTTTACCTTATAGCATCTGCTGCTGGACGCTGTTCAATGTTACATGTTACCATTGAAAAATTCAATAGCATTATTGTCTTATATCCAAGTGATACTGTTTTTTCTTTTGTAGCAACATCAAAAAGTTCAAAAATATCATCATATAGTCCAATTTCTAAGGCAACTAGTTTGAAATTCATAATAGTTGCCACATAATCTTCTGGCACATCCTGTTTTGAACCGTCACCCTCATAGCCAATGGCTTTATAAAGTTTATCCATTTCATCGGGTGTCATGGCGTCTTGAATTTGTTGCGCTAAAATTGTTTTTTAGATGAAAACAAACAATGAATCATTTTTTATTTTTTAAGCTGATTTGACCAATTTATTTAGTTGAAAAAATTGATGCAAAATACACTCATATAAACAATAAATCTTTTTGTTTTTATTAACTTACAAATATCACCATCTTCTTTATCGCTATCTTTATTGGACGGTTTACCACCAAAGAATCCACCAAGCCAGCCTTTTTGTTTTGTTGTTTCTTCTTCTTGTTTTTTTAACTTATTCACTTCCATCTTTACTCGTTGTCGTATCATTAGCAAATTAGTTAGATTTAGTTGCTTTTCCATCATTTCGCATTTTGATATTGCGGTTGAATGTGGTTTTGTTGACAGCTCTTTTGCCTTGTAGCACTGTTGCGGAAGAAAAATATGAAGCATTAGAGTTTGTTACCGAGTAAGCTATTTAAATCAAATAAAATAAAATCCTTAGGTGGTGGTCAGAGTGCGCGCTTTGAGCAAAGTCGTGGCGAAGGTTAAGTTGCGTATAGCGATCACTGTAGGCGCTTCGAGCAAAGATATGCGTCGAGCAAAGAATAAGAGTGTAAAATAAAAAATAAAATGTAACAAATGCATAAAATGATCGCTATTTTACCTATTCTTTCATTTTCGTGTTTTAATTAGACAGAAACAAATAAAAAAATTCAAAACAGCAAAGTTTTGCTTTCGCAATGCTGGTTTCTGCAACGCAAAATTCATTCTTTGTTTCCTTTTTTTTAAATGAAAACAAAACCACTTGCCCGCTTTGCTTGAAGCGCTGCACACACTTTGTTTTGCATTTTTATAGCTCTATTGACCTCTATTTTATCTATTCTTTCATTTACCTGTTTTAATACGAATGGAAATTCACAACAAAAATTAAAAACAAAGCATTTGCGGCGCTGCAAAACACTTCTAAAGCTAGTTTAAAGCTAAAGCGCAACGTTGCTCAAAGCGCGCACTCTGATCATGACCTAAAGCCATTTGGGATTGCCACCGCATTTTTTGTATAAGGAAAATATCTCTGAAAAATCAGTTAATACAAACCTTAGCATATTCTCTACATGTTTGTCGATAATCGCGAATATAGCTCCATTGCCAATATCTATTTCTCTTTCTTATATTTTCTTCTAAGACAGCAGTAATTGCGAATTTCCACCAAGCTTTATAATTATTTTTATATGCTAAAAGAAAATATATTAAAAATATATACAACAAACGCATTTTGTATTAGTATTTAAAAAAAAACAAACATACGTAGATTAAATGGTCGATATTTTCTGTAAAGCATTCCAAGTTTCATGCGATTCATATTGTCACCAAACTTAAGTAAAGCCTTAAATAAATATAAAAAGAAATGTAATTAAAATGAGCATTTAAAAATATATTGATGATTCGTTGTTTATACCTGAAATTGGTTGCCTGTCATACCAATATTAAGCTTATTCATTTCTAAACATAAATCAATTTTTGGCAATGCAAATGGTGGATCATTATTTTCGGGATTCATATTAAGACGCAGCTTTGCAATGGAACTTATTGGGCCAATAACTGTAGTAAAATAACGCAAAATATAAGTTTTTAATCAAAGAATTATCAACAATACAAGATATGTGTTAAAAACATTACCATATTGGTAATACGCAGGCACTACCTCCTGTCGTGCGATATTATCACGAAATGTATTTGGTAAGTCATCTGGATCTTCGTCAGAAAACATGGTTGCGTGGCAATTCATATAAATCGATAATGAATCAAGATTTGCAATTTTATAGACGCGGCTAACTTGTTGTGTAAGATAGGTTTTTAGCCAATTTTCATCGGTGGTATATAATTCCAATTCGTGCAATGTAATACCAAATGCCAGTGGAAAGCCTGTTGATGATCTATCTTCATAACGTATATGTACATTGGCAATTTTTACTTGTAAATTATTGACAATTTGTGCGGTAAGTTTTTCGGTAAAGCCAGGATCAGCTTTTGGCTTATCTGTGGAGAATAATTAAATCAAGATTAATAAAAAAATTACGTTGAGTTTTCAGATTAATGTTGCTAAATTTTGAAGTCAGTTTTTTTCAGAAAATTTCCTTAAATTTTTTGATTAATTTGACATTTTAAGGAGTTTGTAAGAAGTATTGCAATAAAATACTCCAAGTGTTAACCAATATTTTTTTATTACACTAAATGTTTGACAATAAAAATAGCAAAATGTACTGATTTTCGGTTTACTCAAATATCTTTACAAATTTATGTATTTGTACCAAATCCCATCCATTTTAGTAGAACAGTCTCAAAGATATGAAGAATTTTATGATGTTATTTTCCTAGATATGGGTTTTTTTTTTTGTATTGGGGGCGCAATACCTCCTTGTTCAGTACCTTTTAAGTTTTCCATGGTGAATGGTACATAGATGCACCAATTTTTGTAATCATAGCTGGTAAAGGTGCAGAGATATAGCGTTTTGTGTATTTTTTTACCAGGGAGGGGGTTCCCTTGTACCCCTCAACGGCACCTTACCTCTTTAAGATCCTTCTTCAGACCATAACAAACAATTTAAAAAAAATAATGTAAATCGACAATGCAATTTCCGTAAGCTACATTGGGACACCATTTCATAATTGATAGTTAAAGATTTATAAGAGCACTCTACAAATGTTTGCATCAATGAAAACTTTACAAATGTTGGATCACGAAATATTGAATGAAAAACTTGAGGATTATGAAAAAGTGTTGATGCAAATCTTTTTAAATTGAATTTAATACAAAATAACCTTCTGAAGTAGCTTTTCTTTCTCATCACAGTAATAATTAAAATCGATTTTAGAACTTACTTTTTCAATACAAATTCTTTAAAATATGTATACAACAAATATTTGAGCTCTTTTTAACTTTTATTAGTGCACTTTTTCTCAAGCACGTCATTTATTGTTCCGCTTGGTAAAGTTTCATATATATTCCCAATTATAAATGGGAAGCTCTTTTTTCAACTAACCTTTATCCAATTCTTTTTGTTGAGCTTCTTCGAGTGCTTTCAATTTGTCTTTTTTCCTTTGAAGATCGAGTTTTTCCTCTTTTGCTTCATCATAAGCAGTTGCTAGTTTGGGTGAAATTAATATATGAAGATCTTGAATCTCTGCCACGGCAGGTTGACTGTAAAGATTTTTCCAAGGTATTTTTAAAACCAGTTCACCTGTTATTTTATAAAAAAAAAAGAAAAAAATAATTGTTAACAATTTTTAAATTTTTATTCTTAAAAAGTTCATTTACCTAAATATCCATAGACCAATTGTACGGGTAAATCTAAATCATCAAATGCACTTTCGCGCAATTTAAGATTATTTAGCACAACATCACCTGGAAAGGAAAGCAAAATAATTTGTTTAAATTGATTGAAATATGTATAATATTAAGCAATGTTATCAATAGAGTTATAAACGATCTAGAGTAACGAGCTGAGTAACAGGGTAAAAGTGCACTCAGTTACTCTGAATAGTGAGCATACTCAATATTTTGCACGAATATGTGCTTTTTGTTTCTCAAAATAATTTAAGCTGACAACAAAAAAAAAAAAAAAAGATTTTGTAATTGAATATTATGCTCACATTCAAATTTTTATTTTTGATGAACGAAAATTGCCTTTCAATCATAAACATATTCAAACGTTTCTATAGAAATAGAAATAGTAAAAAAAGGCAAAAGTGTAAGATTATTTTACACTAGAAAATAGCTTAACTAAAAGGGTGAAAGAGTAACAGATTAACTTAGGTATATTTTGTTGTGGTTTTGCACTGTTACCCTGTTACTCTGTTACTCAGGACGTTACTCTAGATCGTGAATACCTCTAATGTTTTGTCTATAGATTAAAAGAGAAATTTATAGTTTTTCTCTGTGATGTCACAATTTTGAGAAAGCCTTACTTCAAAATGCAAAAAAAACTTTTTTTATCTCAATCAGGCCTTAATAGCTCGACAGCAAAACAAAATTGAGTGGATTGGAAAACGCCATAGTGTTCATTATACAAAAATCTTCATGAATCTTGGTTTGTAAAAAAAAAGCATCACTATAGTTAATTTTATTTAGACCTTTTCATTTTTCATACAAATCCTATGTAAATAAAACATTAAGGTCGCTCTAACAGAGTGACCTTTATATATGATCCAATTCGGTTGAAATTTGGGAAAGATATTAATAATCATGATTGGAGCAAGGTTAGCCCTGTGGAGAATATAAATTTCAAACATTTTAAAAAATAGACCACCCTACTGCAAAGTTATTTCATAATTTCAATTTCAAGCTAATTTAATTCACTAGAAGATGTGATTTTTCATCTGTTCATAATATTGCAAAAACAAAGTATCGGTACAAGTATGACTCACAGTTGATAGCTTTTTTTTACAAAAAAAAAAAAAAAAAAAATACGACAGATAACAACTCAATTTAAAATTTTCGCAATACTTAGTTTATACTATAGCCAATAGAGAAATACACAGGTACACAAAAAAAACAATGGAATGAACTTCTAACTAGACATATGTACCCTTAGGGGCTGTCCATAAACTCCGTGACGCTCCTAGGGGGGGGTTCGAGCAAGCGTCACGCTTAGTGTATTTTATTTATTTTTTATATGAAGCTACCGTCACATAGGGGGGGGGGTTCAAAATAGCTAATTTTAGCGTCACGGAGTTTATGGACAGCCCCTTACTTACTTTTCTACGCTGAATCCAAATTCTAAATCCGTTGTCAGAATTGCTTAAATATCAGCAGAAAACGCTGTTTTCAGGCGTATTTCTATTTTTTAATGGCATCGACTAGCCATAATCTTTCTTATCAAACTATACCTTTAAACTTTTCCGATTGGACTGCTACTTTCCGAGTTATCTACCTCTAAAGAAAAGGCATACAATTTTTAAGTGTTTTTTAGGCATAAATCGGTTTTTTTCTACATATATAATGTAGTCCGTTTACTTCAGAGGGTGATATCTCGGAAAGTTAAGGTCCGATTGGAAAAGTTTAAAGATTAATTCTGCGTTTTCTACGAAATCATGCAGGAATGTAAGCAATTCGTAATTCGAATTCAGTGTTGAAAAGCACGTAAGAGTCTAGTCAAAAGTTAATTTAAATTTTTTTTTATTTTGTGTGCCTGTGTTATGCATCAAAATTTCAGTAAGCTCAACTCCAAAAGCATTCAACATGCAGGTTCTATCAAATAAAAACAATTTAAATGAATTTAAACACGCAACTGGCGAGAAAATTTAAAAACAAATGTGGTAACAGAGAATGCGGTTGACACCAAACATTTATGACAAAAGTAAAAGCGACGCTGCCAAAAACAAAACACAAATAAAAATATAAATTTTTAAAATTTTTGTGACATCATTTAATTAGAATTCGTTCTTTAAATGAAATTATGTATGGTAGTCATAAATCATATGCTTGGGGTTAAGGTTAAAGATCAATTAACTTTTTCTTTTTACTGTGGTAAAAAATTATTTGAACATGTACGTATAATTAGATCATACTCTTGAGTTTTATAATTTTTGCATACTATGGTGATATTTTGTTCGACCTTGTGATTTTAAAATTTTTTGTCTAGGACCTAGAGCCTGAAGAAACTTAGACAAAAAAATTTTTGCATACTTTTATTTTCTTTAAATGATCTGTTAAATGAATGTTAAACTGTCAGTAATAGTTTCATCAGCGGAATATTTTGACCATAATAGGCATTGATTTACGTAATACTATAAAAGTAGAGTATTGGTTTGGTTGAAGCGTCTGATCTAACTATATAAATTCGAATTATAGATTTTTCTCTTGAATATATCCTGGGGAACATAGACTCTAAGAGAGAATATAATCGGTAAGCCATTTCAGTCTACTTAGTTGCGCTCCAAATTTTCTCACTAGTACCTACTCAATGGTATTGGATAGCAAATGTTCTCAACATCTATCTGTCATAAAGCTTTCTATTATTCGGCATACCCTTCTTATTGTCAAAACTTCGGCTTGATAAGCTATGGCGTCGACAAGTGTCGACATCTTTTGTCAAATATCTTACAAAACTAGAGTAATAGCCCATACAGTTTTTCCTAGCGCATAGTTTGAAATTGGATTTCATATTTAGTTAACAGTCATTCCTTGAATAGCGCAACAAGATTTGGCTTCACTATCTCGGATTTTGCTGAAATTTACTAATAACATGGTTTCGTCTCAGGCTAAAATCATTGAAAGTGTCAAAAAACATTCTTTGCTTTTTTTTCTGCGAATTTTGGGGAGGTTGAAAAAATTAAAACATCGGCAAATTATAACAAATACTACTTGCTAAAATTGTCCAAAGCTTTGAACATTTCTCATCCGATCTTCATGTTCAGATATATTTTGGAAAAGAATTGAGTCAGGCACAAAGTAAGTTCTTGTATTTGGCAATAAGTTACATTTTTAGTACTCTGTTAGTGCTAAGACTTATGCCGTACTTTTTTGATCTTTCAAAATATTTTTTTTTTCGAAAGAAACCAAAATTACCTTTCATATGAACTCAAAACACAGGATTTTCACCCGCAGTTAAACCTTTTATTTTGATTTGGAAAAAGTTGAAATCGAATTGAAAAAATATCAATTTGGTGTGGAAAAGGTTTAAATTGGAGTGGAAATTCTGTGCCACTAATATTTTACAATTTTACAATATGAATTCGACCGATGCGGCTTTACTTGGACATTTCTTTACCGATTTTCGTATTCTGATATTTTTTGGAGAGGTAGTGAATCACACTATTCACACAAAGTAAGTTTTTTGCTATTTGGCAAAAAGTACTTGTTTACGTCCAATTTTTATTTTATTTTTTTTTATTTTTTGTGAAAATATAATTCAATGTTGTGGCCTTGAAGCAAGTAAATTTTAAAAAAATCTACGCCCAGCTCATGCTTTATAAAAAAACACTAGTTTGCAACCGAATTCGCTTTAAAGTTGTTAGGAAAAATGTGTTTACACGGAGAAAAATGAGTATCATAAATTTTACTCCACTCAATTAGTAAAAAAAATTCAAGTAATTAACACTAAATTTCAAACATAAATAAACATGCGGATGAACTACTTATTTGATAATTCCGTAAATTAATATTCACAAATAAAATATAATCAAATAATAAAGTTATATTTATTCTAAATAAATTGCCTACATTTTCCTATATGTTGAGTAAATAATTACTTTGTTATTCTAGTAAAAGTATTTATGTTTCTCTTTTTTTGTTTGTTTTTTTTTTTAACTTTACAGTAAGTTAAAAATTTATCAAAAAAATACTAAACTGTTAGATTATTAAAAAATTCTGCATTTACCTAAACAGTAAGGTAAAATTGATTATTGAGCAGTTGCGCCTATATTGACAAGAAATTATAGTAAAATTTACTAGAAATAAAGTAGTTAGTACGAACTACTTTTTTTTTTTTTTTTTTCGTGTAGGGTGCTGCTGTATTCGCTGATAAGCTCTGTAAGTATGTGGAAATATGCTGTGACATACTTATTTAAGTTTTTAAAGTAAATACAACTGTATTTATTACGAGTCCAATAACTTTATTAGATAACAATCAAAAATAGTTACACCATACAATGATTTACTATGTTTAGTTTCCTTTACAGACTGATTTACAAACTTTGAATGGTTTTCATAAAAACACTTTGGATTTTTTACAATGATTCCTTTTAATACGTTTACGAAATAGCATACTATTTTATATAAGAAATTATAACACTGGCCAGCAAATTTAAAACTTTTTTCTGCTGATCATGGAGATTTTGGACCTTCTATTTATTTCCGAATCTGTATTCAGTCATATGGTGCACATTAAGGATAAAGTGTAATTTATTTTAGCTAAAGGCATCGAATAGCTATATACCTCCTCTACAACTTGGTGGTCTGTCGTCTGGAAAAACCTTTGTAGAACTGTGCTATCAAATAGTTTCTTAATTAAGACTTTTTATTGTAGATTTGTTAACTAGTGTAATTAATTAATTGGACTTCTATCTACCGACATCAAAAAATGTAAACAAAAATTGTAGAACAAATTGATAAATGGTAATTACATTAATAATACTTATTTATTAAAAATAAAGACGATAAAGCCTTTAGATTGTGTCGAATATTATGTTTAAATTCAAATTATAACTTATTCATGTCTATTTAATGGGAAGTTCAAATAAACATGATAATGATATCTTCCAATAATCGCCAAAAAGACTTAATCGATAGGATTTTCGTTTTTTGACAGCATTCGATAGTTTGCTTTCATAATCTTCTACTTTTTAAAGTTCGTAACTGTAAAAAGAATCGTTAGGGAGTTATAGCGAAAGTAATTTTGACTTCGCTGCATGCGAAAATAATTCAAAAAAACCTTCTACTGCAAAATGTTCTTTTTGTCGGATAAGTCGTATTTTAAAATTGACCTTCATTGAAATTGTTTTCACTATGGCTCTATAACGATTCTTTTTAAGTTATGAATTCAAAGATGAAAGACGATTCACCATTGTCTTACGATATACCAATATAAATTTTAGAATGATCGATCACAATAGAGACAAGAAATCGTCAAATAACTGATGAAAAGTCGAAAGAAATTCCAAATCCATCACAGTAAGAAATTTTTCATGCAATTCTTTACAGTTTCCGGCGTCAATTTATTGATGCAATTAATGAAGAAATTGAGAAGCTTCATAAACGACTGTTTTAATAAGTGGACCTATTGGCTGAAAAAAAGCGTTGAAATGAATGGCGATTATATGGAGAAGATAAAAAGGGATGAAGATTAAAAATAAATAAAAAAAAATATTTTCGTGTTTTTCTTCTAGCATTCTCAGCGAACTTTTGTTAGTCCCTCTGTATTTCTATCAAAAAACGAATATTCAAAGTCGCTCGATATGTTTTTTTTTTTTTTTTTTTTTAAGAATTTTTTGTAATGAAGAAGGTTTGTTTTGGTGGTTTTGTTTTGATGGATGGTTTTGACAAAATGCTGTCGAAATTTTTTGTAAATGAAAAGGATTTATTTTGATGGATCTTTTCGATTTGATTGAATGCTGTGAAAGCATTTCTTTTCGATATTTATTTAAATAAATTTAAATATTAAAAGGCTAGCTGTTGATTTTTTTTTTTTTTAGATTTAAAAGTGTCGTGATTTACAATTCAAGAATATTATTAATAAATAAAATATAAAGAAAAAATCATTGAACAGAAATGGCTCGTTTTAATCAGTCACATGTATAACAATTATCAAAACAAAAGATTTATGGTTCTAAATAAAACAAAACCAAACATATATAAACATCGCTAACTAAAACATGCCACTTAAGTATGTATACAAACATTTGTCAATAAACTACTCTTATCGAAAAACTTGTTTGTTTACAGTGTTTAGTTTTTCATTTGTTTTTTTTTTTTTTTTGTTAAAATGAAACAAGATTTTTTCTTAAATTCTTTAATAAGAGGAGCAATGAAAAAGCCATACAAACTAAGCAACAAGATACACCTTCAGAAAGCATTGACCTTCCATTGTTCTACAACAGTGGTGGCGAACATTTTCAAAATTATTTTTATGTTTTAAAATTATGCATCGCTTAACATAATAATAATACTGTATATTTATATTTTGAAGATATTTTTATGAATTCATTTAACGTTGATTGTTATTGTTTTATATACATACATATATACTAGGGTGGGCCAAATTGTATGGACGAAATTTTATCGACCTCGGCTACCCCCCTATGTGAAAGTTCATTCAATTTTATGATTATTTGTCCAAGGAACCATACCCCTGCGTTCAACTTTAGTTCGGCGCATTTTTGGTCGAAAATTTTACCTTGTATTAAATATTTTTTTTATTTTCATACTAAATTTTGAAAATTCTTATAGAGACAAAAGTAATGTCAATATGATTTGGCTGATATTCTATCAGTAATCAATTAAATAAGGTTCTGTTTACACGAAAAGTTTACTTGATAGTGTGGAATTGATGGTACGAGGGGCCTAACAAAAGTTCGCTTAGTTGAATTGAAAAAACTTTTAAATTTATAACTTTATTCTTAATCGATAAATCCATCTTGAAAAACAGTCTTCAAAATCGGCTTTTTGCAGTTTTGCAATTTCATCATTAACCGCATTTCTTATCTCCTCATTGCTGTTGAAGACTTTCCCTCTCAAATTTTTTATTTTTTATTTTTGGAAACAACCAGAAGTCACAAGGCGCTAGATCTGGGGAATAAAGTGCGGACGAATTTCTTCGATGCCTGAAAGCACAATAAAATCGGTCGTTTTTTCAGCAGTGTGCGCTGGCGCATTATCGAGATGTAGAAAGTAGCGGCGTAGCTCCTTTTTTTGGCGTTTCCCAATAAATATTGGAAGACTTCTGGTAAACAGGTTTCAGTATACATACTACTTAGCAGTAACCGTCTGACCTTTTTCCAAAGAAATAGCAGCTACAACTTCCTCTCTGGTGAAGTAAACTGACATCATTACTTTTGTTGCTGACTTTTTTTTGCTTTACTTTAACAGGTGGTCTTGCACTTTCTGGGCTCCATACCATGGATCGTTGTTTGGTTTCAGGGTCGTACTTCTAAAACCATGCCTCATCACCTGTTACTAATTTCTTGAAAGTGTTAGACTCTCCTTTTTTGAATTTTTCAAGAAAATACTTAGCAAAACACACACGTGCCTCTTTTTGAGCATCATTTAAAATTTTAGGAACCCATCGTGTAGATTTCTTCGTGTATCCAAGATCATTTTTAGTATTCGCGATACAGCCATGGCATTCAAACCCAGTTTTTCAGCAATGATTTGCTGGGTCAATCTTGGATCTTCGTCAATTTTAAACTTAACCAGCGTTACACATTCATAATCAGTCGAAGATTTTGTGCGGCCTTCTCGATGTTCGTCCTCCACAGAAAAATTACGTGCCTGGAATCTTCGGGACCACTTTGAAATAGTCACGAGGGATGGCGCATTAACTTCAAAATGCTATTTGGCATTCATTAAATATTTCCATAAGCTTGAGCTTACGTCGAAATCCAAAAAGAATAGCAAACCGAATCTCTTGCTGCGTTGGCATTGGAATATCTGCTGACATTGTTACACGAAATTAACGTTTTCTTCTCTCCATTTTGACCGATCTTTCTGAAAATCAAAATGATATATTGTAAGACTATAACAAATAATACGCAATTTTTTGATTTACTAAAAATTTATAATATGACACCAACTAAGCGACCTTTTGTTAGGCCCTACGTATGTATTTAAAAAAGTGATATCGATCAAATAGCCGATTATTATGACCTACTTTTAAAATAAACGATTCATACTTTTAGATGAATTTTTTCAAACAAAACACCTAGCTAGGCTGAAAGTTTATTCAATTTTATGAATATTTGCCCAAGGAACTATACCTCTACGTTCAACTTTAGTTAGGCGCATTTTCGATTGAAAATTTTACCTTGCGTTTAATATTTATTTTTATGCTAATTTTCAAAATTCTTGTAGAGACAAAAGTAATGGCATAGTATATTTTGGCTGGTATTCTGTCAGTAATCAATAAAATTGGGATCTGTTTTAACGGAAAGTTTACTTGATAGAATGGAATCAATGATATTTATTTAAAAAAATTATATCGGTCAAATAACCGATTCCAAAATAAACGAGTCATATTTTTACATGGATTTTTCAATCGAAACACCAACCCAAGTGTTTTTGGATGCTAGGATGCTGAATCTGACACTCATTTTTTTCCAGGGCAACATCTAGTGTCAGTTTTAGAAAATAAAATAACCGCTTTTTTTAATTTTACAGAACAATATACCAAAAATTCATGTAAAAATATGACTCGTTTATTTTGAAATCGTTTACTCAGAACCTAATTTAATTGATTACTGATAGAATACCAGCCAAATCATATTATGACATTACTTTTGTCTCTAGAAGAATTTTCAAAATTTGGTATGAAAATAAAAAAACTATAAAATGCAAGGCAAAATTTTCGATCAAAAATGCGCCGAACTAAAGTTGAACGCAGAGGTATGGTTCCTTGGGCAAATATTCATAAAATTGAATGAACTTTCACATAGGGGGTTAGCCGAGGTCAGTTTCCAAATCGGCCCACCCTAATATATACATATGTATAGATACACCTTAGGACACATAGATATTTGTATATATTTTGGTTTATGTTTTAGTACGAATACATGGCAACATTTGTTGCCATAGCAAAGCGGCATTAATAAAAACAAAATACTGAAAATACAATTACAAATATTCTTTTTTTGGAAGACAAAATGACGTCAACAGTATGGTGTGCTGGTAAAAAGTTGTAGGCAAATTAATGGTTTTTATATAAAAATAACAACAAAAAAGACAAATTAATATTTCGGCTTTTATGAATATTTCTATAGAGTACAATAAATTATTTACGAACTGGATTAGGTATAATATAATAAATACTTAGAAACGTTTCTTATAATAAAAAATTTCATAGATAAAGTATGTAGCAAGTATATGATTGGTATGTAAGTAAATAGTCAATAAAATGATAAAAAAGCTATAAAATAAGTTCTAACGAATGCAATAAATACATCATAAATCAGTTTAGCGTAGGTCATGGATAGAAGTCATCGTTTTGATAGAAAAATTTTAGTTTCATTTAAAAAGAAAAAACTATTCGAATTCGTATGTGATTTGATAAGGTTTTATATTTATGATTACAATATATCACTACCCTGTAGGACCGATGGAGTCAATTGTCTCAATAGTTTAATCTTTTGTCTAGTTTTTTTGTAAGTAGTTCATAATGGACTACACCTAAAACTAGAATAAATTCACTTAAATTATCAATTGTATTAAAAATGGTCCAAATGTAATGCAAAGTCGGTGAATTGTATCAGAAATGGTCCAAATGTTATGTCATTAGTATTAAAATTAGTCCAATTGTGTATCGATTGTATCAGTGAAATTATAACGTTACTAATTGCGTACTGTTTGGCAGTTCGTCTATTGTGAAGAAGACCAAACGATAGTGTATCGGTCTAAGGACTTACGCTGCTTGCAGAGGACCGGGTTCAAATCCTCCACTCGGTGATTTTCAATTCCAGTTTTTAAATTTCTATAAATTTCTACACAATTTGTCCGACGAGTCTTCGGAGCAGAAAATGAAACATATGTTCAACATAGCCGAGGTATAAAATAATAAAAAATCAATAAAAAATATTTCATCCACACTGAGATTCGAACCCGGAACACATTGCTCAGAAATATATAAAAAAAAAACTCATTAGCACATTCGGCTATGAAATCTTTTGGTATTTTTGTGAAAAAGTTTGAATTTTAAATTAAATTTGTTGAAATAAAAACGAAATCACACCCAAATTTTGAACGAAATGAAGACCATATTTTAGGCGTTATTTCTTTGGGGGTTATTTCCTATCGCCGCACAGCGTAAAATTTACTTTTTTTGTTAAAATCAATTTTTCGACCAAAATAATTAAACGATTGAAATTAAATTTTTTTTAAATTCTTCGTCAATGAATTTTCTATTAATCTGTCTGATTTTTTAAGGCATCATATTGGATCCGCCATTTGAAAAAGTATTAAATTGACATGAAATGTGTAATAAGGGGCTCATAAGACCTCTATGTGCTGATTTTCGTAAGAATCGAAGAAAAATATAAAAATTTCTATGTGCCGATTTTCGTGAAAATCAGAGAGGCCTTATGAGTTCTTTATTGCTAATTTGATGTAAATTTAATAAGTTTTAAAATGGCGGATCCAATATGGCGCCTTAAAAAATTTATTTTAAATTTTTTGCTTCTTCATTTGGATTCGCTATTTTTAAAGAAAAGCCAAAAGAAAAAATCTAGCCAGACAGATTAATTGAAAATTTATTAACGAAAATGGTCGGGAAATTAATTTGAACAAAAAAAATTAATTTTATGCCACTGTGCGCCGAAGAGCGAGAATGAGGT
This sequence comes from Calliopum simillimum, assembly GCA_951812925.1. Classification (NCBI taxonomy): domain Eukaryota; kingdom Metazoa; phylum Arthropoda; class Insecta; order Diptera; family Lauxaniidae; genus Calliopum; species Calliopum simillimum. The sequence continues at coordinate 109,662,429 of OX638370.1, forward strand.
CGAACTATAGAGCGGCGTATTTCTTCAAATTATTTAATTATTTTGTCATTTCAAAGACATTGATACTGATCTGAAGCACTTTAATAATCATGGTTTAGCACAAATAGTTAGCGTATTTTCTTCCCACTGCTGGAAAGCTAAATGTGGCGCTAATTAGCTTAAGCCTCCAGAATACTAAGGAGTAGATAATAAAGGAAATAATAAGGAACAAAGCAAAATTAGGAAATATGGAAAGTATATACGATGCCCGAACCGGGAATAAAACACGGAATCTCTGAGATGTAAGCACAAAACGGCTGTGTCACAAGGCAGGCAAGGTCTATCAAGCACCTTTAAAAAGTGGATGGATTGATTAAGGGTCCATTGAGCTCCAATTAAACAGTTTAAATGATCTATCTCTGCACTTATGGTACAGGGCATATTGGGCCTTATCATGAATAAACATTCTCGAAAATTCTTTCTCAGACTGCAATAGAGACTGGAATGCAGTCTGAAAAAAAATTCTCGAGAATATTTATAGTCTAATATGTCTACCAAACACCTTGATTAAGTGCATTGAATAAGAGGGTGTTCGCCTCCATGCAAAAAAAAAAAAACTTTTAATACTAAAACTTGATGGATGAATGTTTCCCAACCTTGCAATTAGTGGATAAATCAGACAAGGAAACTGTACAACGTTTGTCTGGACAGCTATTATATTATAAACAACATGTTGTACTTTGTAAATACAATCCAATACGATAATATAAAAATCCCATTACAGTAAAATTTAATTATAATTAAAACAGAAATACCAATGCGTAATTGAATTGACACAGAATTCTCATACATGGCATGGAATTGAATGTTGGCGAGTACAACAACTAAGAATTATTATTTTCTAAAGATATTCCATGATTGAAATTTACTCGTAGTCGTAAAGTAAATCCAAAGAATGGGAGGGGGGAGGAAATTGATTATACAGAAGAAAAAGAGAGGAAAAAAAAGAAGAACACATCAACAACATTATGTTGACAGCAGCAGCAACAAGTGACAGTGAGTCTATTGACCCACTAGGCCACGATAGCAATGATAGGACACTGGAAACAATATAAAGGCTGCAATAAAAATGTCGAGAAGAAATCAAGTCAAGCAAAAAATCACTATAGGAAAGGGATACGTCAAGAGTAAAAGAAAACCAGGAGAAATTAAATATTGATATGATGATGATATACAACTGTTAAAGCATTTCCATGTTAAAGTAAAAAAGGCTTTGAACAAGTATTCTCGTATAGTAAGTGTGTAAACAAATCGGTACTGAGATAGTATAAATAGCTCAAGTGTTTGTTTAATTCTTTAATATTAAATTTTTTTCTGCTTTGTTTTTGTTGTTTACGTAAATGTGATAAGAATTGTTGTCAATAGTTAGTGCCGGCTGCATTTATGTGCATGCTAATAATTATTTAGTATAGCTATATCTATCATTTGAATTGCTTTTTCAAAATTAAGGCAGAGTAATAAATAGGCAATGAAGATTAACCAAAATACTACAAAATAATCTAAAGCGCAGAAAATAAAAATAAATAAAGAAAAAAAAACTTAAACATACAAAATACAATAAAATCGTTTTAGAAATAATCCCAATGTTGTTATTTTCTTAGCATGAGTAATCGCTGGTAAATTGCTTTTTACGGTTTCGCAAAATAATTACACAAAAACTTTTAAGCAATTGGCAAATACAGAAGTATATGTATTTTAACGTTCGATTTTTAAAAGTTTTAAAAGGAGTATACAAGTAGAAACTGGAATAAATGAGCTCATTCTTTTAAACTTTTAATGCGAAGTTACAATAAATGTCTCAATGAAGCCTACACTTAAAAGTATATGCCTGAAATTATAATTTCCAATAATTTATAAGACAAAAATTGCCGAAATTGGTTTTTATTTCAAATATTAGAAATATATCACTCCAAAAGTGGTGGTTTTAAAAACCTTATTAAATTTTTTATACTAAAATTTAATACTAGAAACTGTCATAAGGACGGCCCGCTAAGGCAGAGAAAAGAGTGTGATTATATATTTTAAAATTTGTTAACAATTAACAAATGGTATAGTTGATTTATTTTGGAAAAGGAAATACAAGATTCGAGAAAGTCGTGGCAAGAAATCAAAATCATAGCAAGGGACCGCAACAAATGCTCCTCCTAGGAGTTAAAGGAGAATACATACATAGTTGATTTATGCAAATTCTTATTTGATATTTGTGTTTAATGATGCATAGTGAACAAATAATTTTTTGCCTGAAAAAAAATGTCCTTTGTTGCAAACATTAAATTTTTATTTAGTCCAAAATTATGTATTAGGCGGAAAAAATATTTCCTTTGTCGAAAATATATTTAGCAAAAAGTTTATATTTTCCAAATACTTCCTTGCATTTAATGTTATCGGTATTTATTTCATGATAAATATCTAAATTTTATACCAAGCATGGTACATGAGCTGTTAAGTATCGTCTTAGTTAAAAGCATATAGTGAGAATTATATGTTATATGAAGTAAGACCAAACAAAAATATAATGAATATAAAATTCGGGCCAATAAGCAACGTCTTAACCTTTAATCTAGTGCAATTAATATCTACCAAAATTAGTTAATAAGTAAATGATAATTTTCAACCATTTATAATGGGCGTAGAGGAGTTCTGATAACATTTTTGAGCTCACAAAAAAGAGTTCTTACTAAGTAAATGGAAGCTTCTACTCACGAAGAATTTTCTGCGTCTCACCTTATTTTACATATTTTGTGTTACAATATTTCATTGAGTTGTGGTCAAAACTAATTAACTTAATTGTTTCTATTTAGTATGACAGTGAAAATAAGCTCGATCCCAAAGATATTTTATGCAAAAACTGTACTTTAAAGCCCAAATTCTCAGTCTTCTGGCATGTATTTTTTCCGAATTTAAAGCTTTAATGCTAAATAAAACTCGATTTCGACTCTGCATATGTACACTTTGCACTAAAAATGAGAAGAACATGCAATAGTCTTTCAATGTAACTGTCAAATTTTTAAATTTGTATTTAATTTTATTAAAAAATTCGTTACTGAACTTTGTCACACAACCATTAACTCAGCCTTGTGGCACATTAAAAATTCTGATGAATTTAAGTATCTATCGCGTTGCTGCTTTATTGATGCGAATGAACATAGTAAAGTTATCTTAGAAACGCTTTCATCTGTCTCAGATCGTAGGTATTTTAGTCGATACGACCAGTCATGTGTGTCAAATTGTTTTGCGGCCAGTCAAATTCTCTGTCTTCTGGCAAGTATTTTCGTTTAATATATATTTCTTAGGAGATTTTTATTACAATTACTAGCTGGCCTGGTTGCGACTTCGTTCGCCCATTCCCGATGCCTTTACGTACGAATCCAATCACCAAGGTTTTTAAAGATCCATGTATTAACTTTTGTAATCATATCCCCCAAGTTTTGCTTGGTGAATGGTAGATATGTACATTATGCGTAAGTTCATCAACTTTTATAATCATAGCTTGTATATTTGTAGAGATATAGCATTTTTTGTATTTTTTTCGCTGGGGGGTGCAACCCCCGTTCTTCTCAGTGGCATCCCACCCCCTTAAGAACCTTCTACAGACCATAACAAACAACTTAAAAAAAAAATTATGCAAATCGGCCTTGTAGTTTCCGCGTTCATAAGCTACATACGGACACCATTTCATTTTTATATATAGAAGATAGAATACATATCCATAGCATTTTAATGTAGAAATCCATAATTTCGGCGTCTAGCGTTGTATTGATGTTTTATTGACTGAAAAGCGAAAAATTCTCAGTCTTCTGGTCTTAGGTTTCTGGAAACTTAAAGATCTAATTTTTGATTTTTAGTAGTAAAAAAATTGAGTTTCAACAAACAGCGCTTAATAGATTATTTGCTTAGGTACTCAGCCTTGTAAGCTCATTTTTCTCTTAAACGATCATAAAATTCGTGCATCTTATTTTTTTGACCGGCCTGTTTTAGAAAAGACCAAAAAGACTTGCCTGAACTCAGATACAAATAAAAAATGTTTGCGAAAATATGCCATTTTCTTCTATCATGAGTAGAATCACTCATAAAAAAAATTTCTGATGAGAGTTCTGGATAGCGCTTGAAGAGTTCTACAGAAAATCATCGAACAACTTTTTTTAATTATGCGTAGTTCCATGTTAATCGCTCCATCAGTCACTCAAGAAAAAAATTTATCGTATAGTTCTGATTGGATTTCTGGGTAGCACGCGAAGAGTTCTACGATAATTTTTTATTTTCCTTTGGAAAAGTAGTACCAGGATTTACTGTAGAACTTTTCGAGCGCTTTTTAGAACTCCTTTTTTTGGAAAAAATTTTTTATGAAAAATTTGTTTGAACAACTCCAGAACTCTTTCTTGTGAGCTTAAAAATATTATTATAATTCCTCTACATGAAAAATACGGCACAACTCCGATCATTAGTCCAATTTGAATCATTTGATTCTTCATAAAATACATCTTTGCACTTTATCGCGCGATTCACTATTTTAGACTTATCGGAATTTAAAAATAACACAATTGTGTATACTCGTCAAAAGAAATACATTTAATGTCTATTCGAAACTATTTAACACCTCGTAAGGAGGCTTTCACAAATCTTGTGAAGCGCCGAGAGTGGAGGAGGGATCATCTTCATTACCTCATCGTTCTTGAAATGTATGAATGGTTCTTTTCAGAGCATATGTATTACATACAGATCTATACATATGCACAAAAATCATTTGAGCAGAAGATTTGATTTAAAAATTCAGTATTTATTATCTGTTTATCAATCCATAATGCTAACAAAAAAGAAGAACGATCAGTCCCTCTCTTGAGCGTATACAAATTGTAGATGCGAGTATAAAAAAATCAACTAGCTAGAGTTTCAGTTACCATAAACAGATTTATCTTTAATACAAAATATTCAGGGGCAAAGGTCACAAAAAATATTTTCTCTTATTATCTCAATTTCTATTAAAAATGGTCTGAACAAAAGTTACAGATAAGGACAATATTCTGTAGAAAAGATAAAGTGCACTCATTAAATACAGTGAAATAAAATGATTTTTAATTTATTGATATGTACGAGTATTTGCACATTTTCACAGAAAGGCTTATCGTGACCGAAAAATTAAATTCATAAAACTGGAATCGTTTTCTCCTGCAGCAAATCTTTTGTCCTAAAAATGCTTCTAATAAAAAAAGCTTTTATAAACATTTATATATGTATATCGCGACCTTAGAACAACAAGGTTCTATCTACACTCACAGCACTTTCGAAAAATCGATGTTTGAATATTTCGTGTCGTATAACTTTTATGAATTGATTTTAATCACAATGTTATTTATATTACAAGCATTTGATTGTCGCGAGGATTCCATTGATACTAAAATAATTAAAATATGTTGCCTAGTTAATAAGGAATTTAAGTTTAAAAAATCGATAGAACTTTGTTGCTAAACGATAAGGTACTTGAAATTGAGAAACAAGGTTCTAACTGCCAGATAGAACTTTGTGTTTCTGTAAGATTTTTTTTTTTTATTCAGATAGAACTTTGTGTTTCTGTAAGAGAGCAGGCAAATTAGATAAAATCTTGTAATTTTGTTAAACAAGCCCCGATTTTGAGCCGATATGGCTTATTTTGTTAGTGATTGGACTTAGAAAAAACCAACACCAAAGATTTATGCAGTTTTTGAAAAATGGTCGAAAAATGGTTTTCGAAAAAATTACATACTTTCATGTATCATTTAAATCGAGTATAACTTGTTAAATAAAAATCACACGAGGTCAGTTTGTATCTCGTTTTGAAGAAGAAGAACTCTACTTAATGCTTCATTCAATAGAAAAGAGAAAACCAATTTTTGGCGTCTTCTAAACAACCTCAAAAATCGTGTTTTTGATAAATTTTTTAACATTTATGATAGGATATCTCCGAAACCATATATAATAAACCAACTCTAATGCCGGATTCGGATTCAGCGTTGGCAACTTTATCGAAAATGACTATCTTCGATTAGATTTCTTCAATTTTCCAAAACCGTTTTTCGACCTTTTTTCAAAAACTGCATAAATTTTAAGTGTTGGTTTTTTCTAAGTCCAATTACTAACAAAATGAGCCAAGTCGGCTCAAAATCGGGGCTTGTTTAACAAAATTACATGATTTTTTCTAATTTGTCTGCTCTCTTACAGAAACACAAAGTTCTATCTGGCAGTTAGAACTTTGTGAAATTCATTTTAATTTGAATATGTGTAGATAGAACCTTGTGCATTTCAATTTCATTAATTATCTTAGAAACCATACGAGATAGAAATATTTGAGTAGCGGTAATCGAAAGAGCGTAGTCTATTTAGTACGATGCAATATATAACTCAATTTCACAAAAAATGTCAGTTAGAACCTTGTTGTTCTAAGGTCGCGATATACATTGTGCAGGCGTCTGCACAAGACGCCATTTTGTTTCAAGATACGTTATGTCTTGTACCCGCTTTTTATTTATCAAAGTTCATTGTCGCGTGGAAATGTTTTGACAGTACTTGAATATGAAAGAAGAAAAACAAGCAATGCACAGACCTGTCTTGTTTGATTTGCTACAGTTTACTGCATATGGGTGATTCTTAGATAACTGTGCTTTTTCGAGTTGTAAAATTGGCAGATAATTTTTTTGGATTTTTACAAGTTTCTTCATGCTATCTTGTGTAAACACACTCTTAAAACTCACCTTTTAAGTAGATCAACAACAAGTGTGAATTTACGGCTTTGAGGTCGAAATTAAGAAATTTTGCTGCCACGTTTGTGACCAAATTGCCACGTTTGTGACATTTTAGGCACAATATGGAAAAATTATGGTTTTGAAGCGTTTTGATGAGAGATATATTGCATATAATGACAAATTTACACTTCAAGACTAATTTTGCAACAGAGTCATGTCTCCGGTGGTCCATTTTTTTATGGAAATGTCTATACGGGGCGTTCCGCGTACGCGAAAACTCCTCTCTCTCTCTCAATTTACTCAATTAGCGTACGCGAAACTCAATTAGCGTACGCGAAACTCAATTAGCGTACGCGAAACTCAATTAGCGTACGCGAAATCCAGTGAAGTTTTTTCCCCCGGGGAACTTGATTAATTTATGTACTGATCCGCGGCCGAAGGCCGCCGCGAAGCCGGTGTTGGATGTCTGACGGGTTTAAATCCTGAGCAGCGGCCACAGGCCGCCCACTTACCCCTACTTTTATGTAAAATTACTGTTGTAACGAAGATGCGTCCCGGGGGAAAAAACTTCACTGGATTTCGCGTACGCTAATTGAGTAAATTGAGAGAGAGAGAGGAGTTTTCGCGTACGCGGGCCGCCCCGTATAGACAGACTCTTTTTTTATACCCTACCGCCCTAAAGATCAACTATGGTGCCCTGTTTTCTGTTTTTATAGCTGTTTATGATGGATTAGGATCTCCTTATTACGAATCTGATCTTGATTATTTTCTATTACATCAGTATCCTTAGTTATCCTTGCTCAAAAATGAAAAAATCACAGTTTTGACTTCTACTTAACAAAAACAGCAACAAGTTAAATTAATTTTTGTCAATGGATTCAGACAGCCGAATTTATTATCAACACGACGTATTTTACCGTTTTTCAATTGAATTCCCAGTTTCCGAGTTATAAGCCTTTAAAAAAAGGATACCTCTCAATAACACACAAAGGATTTTCTGGACCGAAAAATTAACAAAAATGGTAAGTTTTATTATTTTTATCAAAAATATATTTTATCACGAAAATTTTAAGCTCTTGCAGACAAAAATTGGATGAAAAAATAAGGCTCTATTGTAGATTTAGTGAATGAACAGATGAAATTTTGATTCTGTTAATTTGCAAAGCAATAGTTTAGTAGGGTCATTCATTAAATCTAGCATAGAACTGTAATTTTTTATGCGAGTATGGTCTGCACGGTCCCAAAATTTTTGTAGTTAAATATGTTATTGATAAAAATATTAAAACTTGAGCTTTCGTAACTTTTCGGTCTCGAAAAATCCTCTGTATGTTATCGAAAGATATTTTTACTTTAAACGCTTATAACTCGGAAGCTGGGAATCCAATTGAAAAACGGTAAACTATGTCTTGTTGACAATAAATTTGGCTGTCTGAATCCATTGACAAAAATTAATTTTACTTGTTGTTGTTTTTGTTCTATAGCTTTAAGTAGATGTCAAAACAATGATTTTTTCACTTTTAAGCAAGGATAACTCAGGATTCTGATGGTGTGGAAAAATTTTTGTATTAAAAACATAATTAATAACCTTCAACTAAACATCTGTATACTCAAACTTTATATGAAATATGTTTTTTTGCAGACTGATAAAAAGTGCCACGTTTGTGACATTTTTGATGCGCCACGTTTGTGACATTTTAGTAGTTTATCGCTCATTGTAAGGCACGCTTTTGAGTTCAAGATTTTTCCGAAAGAATTTGGGGTCATGTATGCAAATCCTACAAAAAAAATTGTTTCATGCATAAAATAAAATGTACTACCTGGGAGTTCCGAGTGCCACGTTTGTGACCATAATTTTTAGAAAAAACTGTTTTTGTTTATAAACTGCCCTATAAAACGCAAACAGATTTCTTTTTGGACGCGTTCGGACATGATGACCTTTGGGTGATGGATAGTGATCAGAATTAATGCATATGTATTGCAATCTATTGACTGAAACAGTAGTACCATGCAGTAGTAGCATAATGCTTTCAAGAAATTTTTTTTTTTCCAAAACTAGGGGACAGTTTTCAATTTGAAATTGTGCCCTCTAAAAATTATTTAAAACTGCAGATGAGCTCAGAATATTGTAGCCTTAAGTATTTACTTAATATGTGTAGTAACTTGTTTTCTGTTCTATTTCCGTTTTTGGGTTGTTTTTCATCGTTTTGTTTATAAAAAGTAGGGGAAGGACATGCCACGTTTGTGACATTTGGGGTATATTTGCAAACTTTCACAGTAGACCAATAATTATTTGGTGGCAAAATTGATCCGCTCTATTAGAAAAACATAGTTTCTAACTTATAGCGTAATTTTTTGTGAAAAAAAGCCTACTGTATAGGTGAAATCGCCAGAGGACACAAAAAGTACAGTTATCTGAGAATCACCCATATACTATAGTTGAAGTGTACACAACAAAATGCTACATTAGTGACAAAAGTAGTTTGTCGCTCTTTTGTTGTCCTTTCTTTGTTTACGCTCTCTCTCACGAAAATGTATAAAAGCTACACTGACCTGAAGTATTTGTTTGTATAAAAAACAGTATACTGAAGTATTTGTTAGAATCTGGTCAGTGTACTGCAGAGTCAAAAAGAAATTAGTGTACAATAAAGATTTGAGTCCTGAATTATTTGAATCAAATACTTTAGTTCAAAATGTGAGAGTAAAAACAAGTACACTATATTTAAAGATATCTTGTGCAAGCTTTAAATCTATATTGTATTTAATAAGAATTAGTTAGTTCGCGGTAATGCTACTGCAAGTTACATCATAGCCCCTGTAAATAATTTATCTCTTATTCGTTTAGTTTTTCATTTGTGTTGCTTTGGAAGATTTGATACACAATTGTTTTTTTAAACAATTTATAATATCAACTTTTGCCGACTTTGCCCACACATTCAAGCACTTTCATTTAGAACTTGAAAATTTTCGCAATTTATAATTTGATTTGCAACAGCTACACCGAGAATAACAAAATTCCATCACTGTGACTAAAACAATCAACAGTTGTTATTGTGCTTCTGCTCCGCCAAGTAAAATCAAAAAGAAAAAAATAAACAAAAAACGATGACAAGGTAGAGGCAAGCAGGCAGGAAGGCACAACACATCAAAAAACCCCATACGTACTGATGTGTACAAACTTATAAATAAAGATAACAGAATTCTAAGTGCGTGCAAACGTAATTTCAACTAAACTTTGAATAAACAAACAACCAAACAAATTTACATTCGGAACGTGCGAAAATTGGGTCAACAGCGAGGAGCAACGCTACGAAGCTTGAAGGATAAGGTCGCATTGCATGCGATTTGAATGGGAAAATTAAAATGTAAAAATTATGTTTGTTATGCGCCCAAAAACAAAAGGAGAGACACACTGACAAATGAAGTACTCAGCAACTTGATGGTTTTGATGTTGCTCTTCACCAAGGACATCATTTTGTTAGTCGCGTGTTAATAGAAAATTAAAATGTAAAGCAATAAAAAAAAAAATAATGGAAATGTGACAATTTGACTTACCTCCCCAGATGCCAATTTTCAATTGTTTGCTATCCAAATTCTCGACATAATTGGCAAGAATTTTATTTAGCAGTTCGGTGACTACGGATTCGAAAACCATTTTGGAGCCGGTGCGTCCGTCCGGTAGGTAATTGCTACCGTTACTTTATTGCTGTAACTTGCGGTTTTTATTGTTGTTATTGTGTATATACGAGAAAAGGGGTGCTCGAAATGTTACAGTTGTTGGGCTTCCGCTAGTCACGCTTAACTGCAGTTCAATTTTTTATTTTATTGATTTTTTATTTCTCTATCATTACTTTAAACTTTTTTCCATAAACATAAAATTATGTATTTCATCACTTTTGCCAAGTTTAGTTAAAAGAAAAAATAGTTTTCAATAGAATCTTGATATTGATGACATCATTCTATGAAGGCAATACTACACCAGCTGGTTAAACAGAACAGAAAAAAATTTTCAGTAGCGTCTTCTCAATAAATTCCAAATGATTTTTTCAGTCTTCACCACGCGCGATTAAGTATTATTTTGTTTATTTAACAAACACACGTTTTCCCACTTATTTTAAATCACTTTTTTTTTATTTACTAGAAATTCATAAATTTTTTCTTTTTTCATCCGTATTATTGTTTCACGCGGTGCGGTTTTTTTCGATCTAACAACTGCGCCACAAAAGTATTCTAAATATCCAAACGTACTGAAAAATTGAAGCCAAATGTTTGACGGCCAAATTCGAATGTCATAACAAAAACAGCTGTTCCATTTGACATTTGACACTCAATAAAAAATAATTCACAATAAACTAATTAAACTACATGTGCCCGAGTAGGGACTGATTTAGAAATTACTTTCCACAATTACAAAGATCTTACTGCCATACCTAAATTGGAGCGTCAGCGTTGTTTTACTGTCAAAAATTTCTCATGTACATACAATTTGTATGGCGCATACCGAAATTGCCAACGCTCAACGTTGAGCTATTCGAATTTCCAATTTTGACAAAGCGTTATGGAGTGAAGTTAGCTGCAGAAAAGTAAAAAAAGAAACAACAATATGGTTTTGGCAAACAAATGACTTCAACGCAACGCTCTTTATTTCGGTATGGCGCTTGACGCTTTTGTGTAACGTTAAATAACGCAACGCCTGACGCTCCAATTTAGGTATGGCAGTTACTCTTTACGTATATTTTTATCAAGATACACAGTTCGTTGCTGTGGTCTGTGGAATTTCTAAAATTGATAAAATGTTGCTGAAAGCGGAAAAACGAAATGACTAAATACGTTTGCTTTTCGAATTCTGCGTCTGTTTAATATAAAATTTTCAGTAAATCAAACGCAGCGTTGGCATAGCAACATTTTATTCCTCTTTATTTATGTCTAACCAAATTGCACAGACCGGCGAGTAAGTCAAACGAATAAAATTTGAATATCTTATTCACCATAAATTTAGGATATGCTTTATAGCCTGTTTCCACCGAAGATTTAAAATGGGATGCTATTTTCAGATTTAGTTGATTTTTAATGCATGATGACAGAGGTGAGTTGTGGCTTAATTTAATTTTAAATCTCTGGTGGAAACAAGCTATTAGAAGTAACTCATCGCATTCATCATGTATTAAACGTAAAATAAATCCAGAATCCGCCTTATAACCTGTTTCTACTGGAGATTTATGAGATGATTTATAGACAAAAAAGAAAACGAAGAAGCTGTTTTTCAATTTCTTATAAAAAAATACTGAAGATACTACTAGTTCAAGTAACTTGGGTAAAAGTGCGAATAATTTTTGCACCAGGTTTTTCGAAAAATAGAGATATTTGTGGTTAATATACGAAAAATTAGTACTTTTTTTGCTTTTGGGGTTAGTTTTAGATTGCTAAAAATTTTTTTTTATTTTTTTTGCATAATTCATATCTGAGTACTACTTTTACCTTCAAAACGAGCTCTTAAAATGTTTCATACAATACTTTCTTTAAAAGTTATTGAAGATTCAAGATGATATCATGTAATCAAAAGTCGTGTCATTTTACCCGTTTTATGGGTTTTCAAGATGACATCTTAAATCAGCCATAACTTTTAAAGGGATTATTGTATGGCATCTTTTAAGAGCTCATTTTGAAGAAACAGAATAGAACTACAAGATACATTTAGAAAAAAATAATAAAAATTTTTTGCAGTTTGCATCTAACCTCAAATATAGCCAAAATGGCCATTTTTCATGAGTTCGACCCCAAATATCTCCAAATCCTGAGGTGGTGGCTCAATTCTGATCGCGGATTCGGATTCAACGCATAAAGTTACTTCGGAAATGCTTGGCAACAAAACTCTGTTGGCATGTGTTTTTGATTAAGAAAATTTATTATGTACAATTTTTGACCCGGTAGTACAAGGGTTAAGATTTTTTCATAATTGTTCTTTTAGTCTAAAGTCAACATAAAAACTTAATTTGAAGTTGGTCACCATGATAATATGGACGTTATGAATTTTGGCTAAAAAAATGTCCTTTTGACCTATAGTGCATTGCTGCATTGAACTGTGTGTTCGCTATACAAACATGATTCATACAAGATAGTTGTCCGACTATTTTGTCTGCCGTGTAAGTGCTAGTTCATACGACAAACTAAATTGTCGGGCGATAGTACTTTTTGTAGGCAAGCGATGAGTAGCGGTCCTTCCGCTTGTCTATAAATTGTTATTTATAGCGTTTTCTTTTCTGAAAAAAAATTTGCATTTTTTCTGCCCTCTTTTAGAAAGTCGCATTTTTTCGTTCGTTTCTAAAAAAAAAAGTCTGACCTGTAAAACTAGTCATGTTCGTGTCTGAAAAAATGCTACATTAAAAATGCAAAAAATGTAGAATTTTTTGACCCGTAAAACTCGAAGGCGCAAAGAATTCTGCCTTGTAAGTGCTACCAACCGTAGAAAAAAATTGATGCTGTTTTGACATTTGTCATGTCAATAATTTGAAATTGTTATCCGCATTAAATAAATAAAAACGTAAACAAAGATATAAAACAAAAATAACTTCAAAATGAACAAAAAAACTGCTTTTGGTGTAATTAATTTCATACAAATAAATTAAAATTAATTAATTACAAGTTCATCATCATTATTTTTCACAGCTCTGCAGGATGAAGATTCCAAAGATTCCAGCATGGGTTCATCGACAAGATATTCTATAAAAATTTTCCGATTAATTCTAAATGTTGCATTTTTTCTGATCTATTGTAAACTAGAACAGGTCAACATTTTTTGATTTCAGGTCAACATTTAAAAAGTTCTACATCTTTAAAGGGCAGAATTTTTAGTCGAGAAAAGAAAACGCTATTAGTTTGTCGTGTGAACCAGCACTAAGCCAGCACTAATAAGTCAACAATAAAGAGTTCGGTTTTTTGTATGTTGAAACATAGATTGGTTTTTTTCTGGTTAACGCTATGGAATATTGTAATAAAATAATCTTTAACTATCCATTCTCAATAATTCATATTGTTATCAAAATTTAAAATTGAGAAACACAAGTCTCTATATTCAATAGGCTAAATCGGTCTCCATTCAAAAATAAAAAAAACTCATTCAAGCCGCGAAACATTCCGCATTTCGTTCTTTTCTACGGTATTTGCCAAAGTAGCATAACTTTGTATGGAAAACTTCGATATTTCCTCATCGATTCAGTAACGTAAAAAATAAAAACGGAAATCTCCTAAGTGCAAACAGCTCAATTTTATCAATGAACATTTGATTTGATTTTGATTTAAAGCCTAAATAAATTACTTGACGCCAGAAATTAAACGTTTTTGGACAATCTCACTCACTCAATTTTTTTTCTTTTCAAATTCGACCAGATGCCCATAGCAAGAGAAATCAAGCTATGCAAATGGAATGGTCATACTCTCCGAAAATCACAAGGCAGTACACCAAGTACCACCTGAAAAAGATCGTTTTGGAAAGAAATAAAAGAGTCAGGAATGTCGTAAAAAGTGATAACAGTCATAGCAAAGGATCATGAAAAATATAGACGTTTCTTTTTCGTCTTTGCTCGTCCAGGAGAATACATACATACAAACATTTTGTGGAAATGCAGAATTTTCCGCAAAAATTCTATTACAGAAAAGTTTAACTTTCTGTAAAGAACTCACTAATTGTGAATTTTTCAAAAAAAGAAATTACTTCATTTTGCAAATCTGCGAAACGCATCGATTGTGAATGTGTTTTGACAGCTCGACTGTGACGTGTATTTGTTGTTTAGATTTCCTGCTGAAACAGTAAAAATCGCAAAATTTGCAAATTTATTAAATAAATAAATAATAAAATAAATAAATAATAAAATAAATAAATAATAAAATAAAAAAAATGCGTTCACAATTGTTCCTGTTATTGCTCTTCGTTGGGATGCAAGTAATATTAGCAAAAAAAGCCAAAGAAGGTGAAAAGCCGGATTGGGCAAAAAAGGATATACGGGACTATAGTGATGCAGATTTGGAACGATTGCTGGATCAGTGGGAGGTAAGTAAACTGTTCAAGGTTATCAGTTCACACATTAATTTTATTTTGATTTTGAATAAAAGGAAGATGAGGAACCACTTGAGCCCGATGAGTTACCCGAGCATTTGCGTCCACAACCTAAACTAGATTTATCCAATTTAGATACCAGTAATCCAGAAGATCTGTTGAAAGTTTCCAAAAAGGGACGCACACTTATGACGTTTGTCTCTGTTGATGGCGATCCAACGCGCGAAGAAGCTGAAACAATAACCAAGCTATGGCAAACAAGCCTTTGGAATAATCACATTCAAGCAGAACGTTATATGGTGGATGATAATCGTGCAATTTTCCTTTTCAAAGATGGTGCACAAGCATGGGAAGCAAAAGATTTTTTAGTGCAACAGGAACGTTGTAAAGGTGTAACTATTGAAAATAAGGAATATCCGGGCTTGCTAAGTAAAAACAAAGATGAACTTTAGTCATATGCGAAGTTTAATTAAGCTCAAAAGTTAAAATAACTCTTCCAACTCATTGATATGAATTTTAGTACCTTTTTTTTCATTGCTTTTACAACTTTTTTTTGTAAGTCTAAAACTCCGTTATTATGAAGAACAAATAGAAGAATAAGATTAACCAATTATAAGTAAGATACCTATGTTGTAAATAAATTGATTTTATCATGTACTGCATTATACAACCAAGTTGAAAGGAAAGGTCTTTAACCTTAAATCCAAGCCAGAGTTTCATTTACATTCACTTCATACATATAGCGGATTTGGTACAAAAGGAGGTCAGCAAAAGCTATTGGAAAATTTACTGAACCCGTAGTTTAAAGTCTGCTCAGCTGGTTTTCTTTAAGAAAACGTAAGGGAATGTATCCGGGTATGAGATGAGTTTTGTTTTTGAGCCATAACTTTTTACTGGTCAAACCGTTTCAGGTGTTTTATATATTGTTCAAAAAGTAAGAAATGCATTTAACTTTCTTCTAAAGGACGTAGAAAGTTATTTCATCACATTCAAAAGTTATGGCTAATTTTCTAAGTACTTTTTTTTTAGCAATTTAAATTTTGTATCCGGATATGAGACACCTAGAAAAATGCAATGAAAATCAGAATATATGAAATAAAAACCACATGACTGTATATAAGCAAAAACTTTTATTCATTTTTCGTAACATTAATATTGATATTTGATAGTTGCACTAGATTTTGTTTCGAAAGAAAAAATGTCCATATCGTTACAAATTTTGTATCCGGGTATGAGACACCTTTAAAAATGCAATTTAAATTAGAAAATACGAAGTAAAAACACCATAACTGTACGTTAACACATGAGTCATTACATAAATGTCGATAATTGACAGTTGTACACGATTTGGGTTCGAAAAAAAGTGTCTCATACCCGGATACATGATGTGTCTCATACCCGGATACATGACACTTTTTAAGAAAAGCCAAAATAGAATCTTTTAACCATTTATATTTGCACAAACCAAAATTGTATCACAAAGTAGATATAAAACTCTAAACGCTAACGCATGAAACTTCCCATTTACACCCCTTAACTTTGACAATTGACATTAAATGTCAATAAAAACAAAGCAAATGAGAGATAAATACTAAGAAGAAATGAAAAAACAACTTTATTTTTCCCGCTTATGGTATTAACTGTCAAAAATAAATCTCTATCGGCCGTTGGAACGGGTAGGGTTTAACGATGGGATTTATAAATCTCATCACAGCTAAATCTCTGGTGGAAACGTGGTATAAGAAATACTATACGACGACCTTCTTCCAAAGAACTTTTTCCAAAACACTAGAAATTAAAAACTTTATTTTTATAAAAAAAAACAATATATTGTGAATTCTTTATGAATGGGCAAATGAGCACGTTATCAACGACGTATATAAATAAGATACCCAAATTTTATTCGTTTGACTTACTCGCCGGTCTGTGCAATTTGGTTAGACACAAATAAAGCTGTTCAAAGAGGAATAAAATGTTGCTATGCCAACGCTGCGTTTGATTTATTAAAAATTTTATATTAAACAGACGCAAAATTCAAAAAACAAACGTATTTAGACATTTCGTTTGTTCGCTTTCAGCAACATTTTATCAATTTTCACAAATTCCACAGACCGCAGTAACGAACTGTGTATCTTGATAAAAATATACGTCGTTGACGTTATCTCTTTTGACGTTTATGACTTTCAAAAAATTGCACTTGTTTAATTTCAAGTTTCTTCTCAGCGCTAGCAGCAATTCAATAACATTCCAGCACCATTGTACAAAATTTAATAAAATGCCAGTGCAAGCCAAAATTGGACCATCCATATTAAATGCAGACCTCGCTGATTTAGCTGCCGAATCACAAAAGCTGCTGGACAATGGTGCCGACTATTTGCATTTGGACGTAATGGATGGTCACTTTGTACCAAATTTAACCTTTGGTCATTCCGTAGTAAAATGTTTGCGAAATAAAATAAAGGTAAGAGTTGAATGTATTCTTCTGCAAAGAACTATTGGTTAAAGTATAATATTTCGTTTTCATAAGACCGCGTTTTTTGAAACTCACATGATGGTATCTAACCCAGAACAGTGGATAACACCAATGGCGGATGCTGGCGTAAATCTGTACACATTTCATATTGAGCCAGTACAGGAATGTGTGACAGATGTATGCCGTAAAGTGAGAGAAGCAGGAATGCAAGTTGGTTTGGCACTAAAACCAGGAACGAGCGTAAGTTGCTTAGATCATCAATGTGAACATAATAATGATGCATTTGGTTTTATGAATTTTAGACTGATTGTGTTGCCAAGTACGTTGACCAAGCCGATGTAGTGCTGATCATGACAGTAGAGCCCGGTTTTGGTGGACAGTCTTTTATGTCTGATATGATGCCGAAAGTTGAATGGCTTCGTCAAAATCATCCAAATTTAGATATTGAAGTTGATGGTGGTGTTGGTCCAAAAACCATTGATTGCTGTGCGAAGGTTTGTTTTATCATATTATGATCTTCGTACTTGAAAAGGGAACTCTCGAAATATTCCAAAGAATTTCAAAAAACATAGTAAAATACGTGAGCAAGTTTTTTTATCCCATCGCTTGCCTGGCAAATTCCTCCAGAGATTATTTATGAAATTTTTTTATTATAATTAAAACAAAAAGGTCACAAACTGTTTGATTAATTAATAACACTGTGCAACACAAAATTTTGATTTAGTTCTATATAATTTTTTTTGATTTATTTGCAGTCGCTAAATTCGAATCTGAATTTTCCATCAGGTGTGCAATCCAAGATATCTTTTCTCTGATGTGCAAAAAACGTTTTTTTTTCAGGCATAAGGCGTTCTTCCAAGCAGTAGTGTAGTTTTATTTTTCCAACAGCGTCAGGTAGCACTAATCTTCCCCCTTAAAACTTAACTTTTAACTTTTTCAATTTGATCATAACTTTCTGAGATATCTTCCATTGAAATAAATGTGTCGCAGCTCTATGTTAATGACTAACTTAAATTTGTAAAATTGCGATACCTTTGCTTCAATGGCTGGTATCTTGGAAGGTAATGTACCAATTTAAAAAGTAAAAAGGTAAAGTTTAATCAAGAAGGTTATGGCTATATGATGCCGTTTGTAAAAAAGAGCTAACCTACTTCCTGGATATGTGCCATATGTCTAAAAAAATCGTTTTCTGCATTTTTACTCCAAGATTACTTTGATCAAAGATTTGATAGAGAAAAATGGTTAACAAATTCGTAATCAGCGACTTCAAATTATTCAAAAAAATTTATCGAGATCTCATTCAAAATTAGTTTTCTTTTGCTTTGTGTAATATTTTACGGCGTTAGAAAATAACGCCAAAAAATTACGTGATAACTCCCAAAATAAAAACGAAATAACCACCAAAAAATGTGAAATAACGCCCAAAAACAAAAATAAAACAAGGCCCAAATCATTTGACTCCAACTAAAAAAACAAAAATGTTTTAAATATAATTATTGAAATTTTCCCTTGCGAGATATTTAAATTAATTAAATTAAAACTATTTTTATTACTTTATAGGCCGGTGCTAATATGATCGTCTCTGGTACAGCTGTTATACAAGCGCCCGATCAGCGGGAAGTTATTAATTTGCTAAAAACAACAGTGCAAAAATATAATAAATAAAATTTAAATTTTTCTTTATTGTATCAATGTTACTAATATTTTTATACCTAGGTGTATATATTTTTAAAGTTTTACAAAAAATCTACTGTTAAAAGACAAATAAATCTCAAGAATCCACAATCCAAAATTGTTATTCGGATCCACATGTTTTATTTTATTTTTCTGCGTGCCAGCAGCCAAGTTAATTAAAAATAGCTCCACTACAGCTAGAGATGATTTAGTGGACTGTTGTAAACCGAATTGTCCAGAGGATTCAAGCAGTAACTGGACTTAATTTTAAACGCTCCAACTATTTGCAAAATACAAATCTAACATCGAGAAGTTACTACAAAGATTCTATTAAAAATTAAAACACTTTGACTGCATTTTTGTTTTTTTCCATTTATTTTTTCAACATTGAGTCATGTTCTTGTTTACAAATAATTTTTCATTTTATCATTATCACTTTATGTATTTTATTTTTGGTTTAAATATTTTATATATAGTTAAGTATATATCATTCCTTTACTCATTAGATTTTTATTTCCATATTATGTATTTGACTAAAATTGTGCTCTAAAAAAACATTTCCTTTCTTGCACTTTTGATAAATGTAATTAACAGCTGGTTTGTTGCTTAGGTAATTTGATTGATGTGTTTGTTGAAAAATATATTTATTATACATATATGAAAAACAATATTATGTAGGATTAATTAAGCTTGAAAATTGGACTTACTGACAACTAATAGTTGTATTTATATAAAAATTCACATCCGTTTACATTACTCACATAACAATTCGATTTAAAGAAAAAACAAACAAACATTTCATTTAACTTTTTTCCCCGTATAGTATTCTAAAACCAAAATATTTTTTCTATGCCATTAAAAATGAACTTTATTTGTTTATGTTTTATTATGTTTTCCTTTTTTTTTGTATATACTCATATATATAAAACGTGTTTTGTGCAGATGTAACAAGTGCGGCCATTTTTGTAGCTCAAATATAAAACTATGTCATTACTAAATAAAATAGTTATTTTATTTATTGTCATGCTGTATTTTTACGCTCGTTCAAGTTTCAAATTCAAATACCAAATTAACTGTCTGCTTATATTCAATATACATAAGTAATAATGATTTCTTTTTATATAGTAATTTCAGCTATTTATTTTTTCAGCTCTTTGTAAAACATTTTAATTTTATTTTTTGTGGTATGTTGCTTTTATGGTATTTTTTTGTCATGTTTAACATCAATTTACAAATAGTTCTGTTTCTACGTTTCTTTTTTTTTTTATAGCGTGTACATGATTAAATTGCATTTGTTTAGTGTATACAAACTCTTGTCATATAATGTATAATTTACATAGGCATTCTAGAAAATAAGCGTTTCGTATAAATAGAAGTTCAAGTTTTTAATGTTTTTTATACGTTTGTATGGGTTTCTATCAGTTATCTAAGTTAGCAATCAAAAAGTAATTTGTATTATTTGCTACCAAACAAGCATGTATCAGATGACATTGTTGGTTTGAGCATACTGTTCAATGTGTTTTTGTAAAACACCAAAAAAAATTACAAAAACAAGCCAAAATGCATAAAGGAAAAACAAAAATTTTATTGGAAGGCTGTGGTTTGCGTTACATGTTTCGGGACCCACCATAAGTCAAACCTCATCAGACGCATTTGCCGAAATCCAGAAGAAATTTCAAGCATACTGAGTATATTCCTTAATAGTTGTCAAAATCAATACAAACTTTGACAGTTTTACGAGTTTACGAGGTTTATGAGGCTTTTACAGGTTTTAAGGAATACCCTAACTATATTTAATTTTTAGCGTAGATTTGCTGCGAATCGCAAATGTTTTTCTTTTTCATTTTGTTGTAGTTTACATAAACACATTGAACAGCAAGCTCCAAGCAACAATGTCGTCTGATCCATGCTTTTTTGGTGGCAAATAATGTAAATCATTTTCTGTTCCAAAAACAATTAAAAAAGTAATTTGTTCTGTGGATACAAGCTGAAAAAAAAAAAAAAAAAAAAAAAATGCGAGTAACTGGTTGCGATCTAAATAAGGAAACTTCATAAAAAATATAGCAGATATTACATTTTGATTAAATTTTAAGCGAAAAGTTTTATCAAATAAAATTATAATCGAAACATATGTCATAATAGCCGTGTTTTGTAGAATATCCTCAAATGTAATAAGTTTCGGAGTTAGAAAAATGCGTAATTTTTTTTTCGTATGCATAACGCGAACTTAGCACAGCAAGATTCTATCTGCACAAAATGTTGTATAGATTGATAGAACCCTGTTTTCCTAAGGGCGCGATATGTCGAATATTATTTGTAGATCATGTGATTCTAGACAACAAAGTTTCATTAAAAACCAATTTACGGAACTTTTGAAAAATATCATCTACAAAAAAAAAAAAAAAACAAAATAAAAGTGAGCATTGTCATGAATTTGTTTGGAAATTCCCTTTCCAGAACATGTTACTTTCTCGAGGGGATGCATTTGCAATCGTGAACATTTTGGGAATTGAACCATTTTCAGCCAGCAAGGATACTGCTTTCTCCGCCAAAAAAGCTACTATGCAGCCCTGGTATTTTCCATACATTTTGATAGTTAAGGTTATAAAAAGATAATAAGGCGATTCCTGAAAACGTGTAAAAGCCTCGAAAACCTCGTAAACTTGTAAAACTGTAAATTTTTGTATTGATTTTGACAACTTTTACGAGTTTACGAGGTTTTCGAGGCTTTTACACGTTTTCAGGAATCCCTTCAATAAAAATCTAAATTTCATAAAAACAACCAGAAACTAGTAAAGGTGTTATCTTTAGCCTGGCCAAACATTAAATACCCTACGCTGCAGTATTTTGAAAATTTTGCTTATATGGAAGGCATCACGCCCTCTTGTCTAAGTTCACCCAGTTTTTGCACAGAGCTTGCATTTATAGTTCTTAGTATATGTGTGCAATTTAGTTGGATTGAGTAGAGCGTTTTGCAAATTTTCTTATTTGGGAGGAGCCACGCCCTCTTGAACAAATTCGCTTAGTTTTTGCCCAGAGTTTTCGCTTTATGTTTATTGTGGTTGCATTTTCGTGAAAAATACTTTAAAAGTTGCATTTTGAATATATTTTTTATATGGGCGGTAGGCGTGTCTGTTGACCGATTTCGCTCATTTTCAATCTCTCGAGCTAACTTTTACGGCAAATCCACTGTACCAAATTGAATCGGATTATCTTGCGTAGTTTTCCCGTAAAAAATATTTCCACAGACGGACAGTCAACCAGCCTGCCAGCCAGACAGACGGACATGACTATATCGACTCAGAAGGTGACGCTGATCAAGAATATACACATATACTTTTCTATACCTGCCACTCCTCCTGGGTGTAGGTAAAATTACATAATCTACTATTTTGGCGAAATATATTTGCAAGCCTTCAAACTTTGTAAAAAGCTGACGGAGTAAGGTTAGTAAAAAAATAAATTGTAACAATGCTATTCTCATTGATAAATTTGAGCTAAGTTTACTTAAGTGATACCTCATATATTTTCTATTAAACGTAGTTTATTTTATAAAGCTTTTGATTCTGAGAAAGAATATGTAATCAAAAAATGTCACTCGGATCTAGTTTCAGTGATATAATCACCAACGGAAGATCTGGATATAGAGTTCAGGAAAAAACCAGTATTAGTAGGAAACTCTTGGATGGATATAAAAAAAGATGGGCTTCATATGAAAGGTATTTTAATCAGATATAAAATTGTCGTGCAAAAGTTTTTAACTTGACTTATATAAAATTATTCGTGCTTCGAATTCCCTTGTTAAAAAATTGCAAAATAAATTTTTACATAATGGAAGCTATCGTCAATCAATGTTCCCGGGGAATTTTTCTCAGATTGCAATGGAGAATGCACGGCAGTCTGAGTAAAATTCAACGGAAATATTGATTCACGATAACGCCCAATGTGTCAAGATATTCCCTCTCTAATTATTATCTTAACCTTACTTTCTAGAGAAATTTACACGAAACTCCTTCCACGAAAATTTTTTTGTGATTGTATGCTAGGGAGTTCGAGAAAAAATTCATGAGGACAAATATTGTAATGGGTTAATCTTGGGGGAACTATTTTTTTTTTTTTTTTGAATTTCTGTGTAGGATTTAGTTAACACGCTGGGCCAGCAACTTAAAAATTAATTGTAAGTTTTATGAAAAAATATTTAAGTTTGTTTTTTCTGATTTAAATTCTTTGGTTTTTTTTTTTGAAAAATATGATTTTTCCTTGAATTACTATATATCATTTTTTTTATTATTGAATATCTATTTTTAGTAGTGTGTATTTTTTTTTCTTTTGGGTCACTATTTTTAAATTTATATATTTTCTTTTTGTTAATACATAAAGCTAAGCGTTTCATGTTAGTACATAATATATATCTATATATTTTGTTTTATATAAATGACAGTGTATATGTGCATTTATGTATATTTACGCAGAAGAGTTACACATACATTTAAATATTTAATATTTATATATTTCATTTAATTTTTAACTTAGTAAATAATTTTATCTATGTGCGTTTAATTTTTCACTTTTACTTACGCAACTATATATGTATGTATGTAGGTGTGGGTGTACCAATGCCTAAACAATTGACTAATCACCTTTAAATAGTTACATAAAAACATTAATATCTTTTTTGCCTGACTTTTGTCATTTCTTAAAATTTAATTTATTTTATAATTTGTATATCATTTTTTATTGTTTTAATTAAATTTTTATTGTCTGTAGTTTTTTAAGTTACATAAAATTAATATTAAGCAAAATATAAAAAGTAAAGCAGTTTGACATCACAATTTTACATTACATAATATATTATATAAATTTACTAATTGTTTACATAACTGATTGTACATAACACATTTTTCTTTTTAAAATACCTACTTGCATAATCTTCATTTAATATAATGTATGTATGTTAGATTTATGATTTAGTTTTAGATTATATATTCATACTTCTGTTTATGTATAATAAATGGTATATAAACAATTGTTTTTAATTGTTTGTCAGCAGGTTTTTTTATTTAAAACAAAAATTTTTATTTGATTTTTTTTAAAGTTTTAGATTTTTTTTTTAACATAAGTGTTTCTGTCTCAAAATTTGATGATCTCTAGAAACTTTGTCACAGTAAAAGTCATGCTAAGCCATAGTTTTGTTTTTGCTGGCTTGGAACGATCTACTCTTTAAATTATTTTGACTCAACGGAACGTTGATAGGGAGTGGAAATAAAAATACATATTTATTTTTCCTGTTAAATATTTTCTTTTGCTCCCTTATGCACTTTCTGATCTTTCACATAAAAGAAAGTATACTTTCAAAATAAAAAGTTTTTTCATTGTCTTGAAAAACGATGAAACTGAATCCTTTACTTCTTCATTAATGAAAATTTGTTCCTACGTCGGGACCTTTATGTGGGTGAGCCAAAATTTCGAAGCCCACCTTCTGCGGGGTTGCCATCGCAACACAGCTCTTGTAACAGACGGGTTCTCGTGCAAAAGGAGAACGTCTTTAGTTAATTTTCCTCTTATTTTTTATTTGAGGGCTTGCTTGAACCGCTCTAAGATCAAAGCTTATTATTCTCAGATTATAGAGACACCTTTACCTTTGCGATAGAGCAACAGAATCCCTTTTGAGTTCCAAAATACTGCCGCCATGATTTACCCAGTCGGTTGTGAGACCTTTAAATTTGTCGCCAGTAACAATTCAAGCCAATACTCCATATTTGTCTCCACTACAGAGGTCCAAAAAGTCTGGAAAATGTTTCACGCTCTCTATATTTTGAGACTTCATTCTCGGCACATATCGATACATTCAACGTACATATAAGGTGGTAACTCAAGTTACAACTTTCTTACGGGACAGTGTTTTTCTTTTAAATATACATACTTAGATTTTAAATTCATAAATAGCTCCCAGCCCTTAAAAATTTTAAGCTAGAGGTACCACACTTTGACACAAGATGGAGTCTAATACGCAGCTTTTAAAAAACGCTGTCCCGCATAAAAGTTGTAACTTGAGTTACCATCTTATACGTTCGATATATCGATATCTTGTGCTGACTTTAGTCTAGCCAAGGTTATCGTGAAAAAATTTTAAAATTAGTTGCATCTGATAATCCAACTATTACGGCGAGCAGAGTCTTCTTCAGTTGGGCATCTTCCAATATTAACTTTTGACTCTTTGAATGATTTTCGGAGTGGTCACCTCGATCGGCCGTACTAGCAGTAGATCGCCTTCGAGTGAGTCCCTGTCTTGCTTAAAGAGGTTACGCCACTGGTAAACTACTTTATATGAAGTTTCACTCAGGCAAGAGTCCCCGTTAACGGATTACATCTCTTTCTGCATTTGCTCCATTATTACAATTTTATTCGGGATTGACTTATTTTGTCGACGTTAGTTGAAAGACTAAAGTCCCGAAAAAAAAAAATTAAAAATGTATAAGAGTAGCAAAGTAATATCGTCGGGTTAAAACTACAACTAGACATCTACACATATTGATGTTTTGAGTTAAGTATACAGATACATGAAGAACAAAACGGCTCTATGCCCCAGTCCAGTCGCCTTTTTGAAATGTAGTCCCCATCCAATTTTGTATAAAGTATAAAAACCAGAAAACTTCAAAGTCCCATACAAAACATGAATTTCAAAATACTTTAAACGCTTTTTTCTCAAAACATGAAAAATGTAGATGTCTAGTTGTAGATTTTACCCGACGATATGTGACCTGTTTTGTGAAAACATACCTAACGTGTAAAAAATCGATTTTGAGATTTTCACTGTTTTAAGTCAATTATGGTATGATCTTTCCAATAGTGTTATCTACAAAAATTTTAAAAATTCTTCGATCTTGAAAATGCCCGTTTAAATGAATCCTAAATTGAAAAAAACTTGTGTAAACATCAAAGAAACAAAATCTTTAAACATATTGTTCGCGAAAACTAATTTTCAAATGTTAGGTATGTTTTCACTGAACAAGTCACATATTTTGAATTGAAAAAATAAATTTGTATTTTTATTTCCACTCCTTACTCCCTTTACTTCCCCTCGTACTCAGGCGTACGGAGTATTATTGGATATATCTGTGCTGAGATGGCAAAATGGCATCGATAATTTTTTTCTGAAAATGAGTGATATAGTCCAGGTTATTGTTCTCGGTGAGATCTACAAACTAGCAAAACCAGATTTGCTCAAAAACTTGTAGTTCCTTAGGAAATCCATTTAACAAATCGGATATTGTGTTATTTTCATAGAATACGAGTATTAAACTATAAATTTGCTCTCCCGAAAATCTATGAAAACATGCGATACCAGCTTTTGCCATCTGAGCACAAATATAATTGTATCCCGAACTATATACCTACTATATTGGTTGATATCACATCCATATGAAATGATTATCACGGTTTGCTTTTTTTAACTTGGAATTCACAAATAGTATTGTTTTGCTAATATTTCTTTAACTAGAAAAATCACAGTGAGGATATAACTTAACTATATAACAGTAGATATGACGAATAAAAAGAAAAAGTATGTTTATTAAGTTTTCTTTTTCTTCATAAAACAATTTCTAAGGCTTAGTATGACCATCTTTAATTTAGTTATGTCGAGATCAACGAAATTGTTGAGGTCTACTACTTCTTTGTCATCAGTTTGTTTATATATTTATTTCTTAATATGCAAAACACTACTACATTAAGCTTATATTTTCTTCTTCAGCTACGTTTAACATTTTTTCTTAGCTATTTCTTTACTATGTATTTTAGTATTTTTTATTTAAAAATTTAGTTTTTCATAGTTTATTTTTTATATTAATTTTTTTTTTCTTTTTTCTTTGTAAATATATAAATTCATGAATACAACTCTTCATTTTTATATTGGTTTGAAACTAAGCTCTTAAAGTAGAAACAAATTGTTATAAATTATACAGAAATAATACATCGTACGTGGAAAGAGTAAATAGTTTTAAAAACTAACCAGTATCATCTAAGTTTTAATAAATATGGCTGTTCTTTACATAGTCCAGCATCATTAAAAAAAATTATGGGAGAAAACTGATTAAGCAAAACTTTATAAAACTATATACCAAATATGTATTGGGTATTCAAATCTTCGAAAGACCAAAACTGACAACCTTTAGTAGTTCTTTATTGAATATTTCCACAAAAAAAAAAAAAAAAAAATAAAAATCACGATAGAGAAATGAGAAAAAAAATGTGAAGGAAAAATATAAAAATATTATCTTTTAAAAATATCTGGGATCAATAGACCATTGTCGACAGAGCATACTTTTGTAAAGAGCAAAAGTAAAGAAACGAGAATTTCCTTGAACAGGGATCATTTTATCGTCAATGTAACATCAAGCTTACAGAACAATAATATGATAAAAAAAGGTCTCAAAATGGTTTCATATCTTTTCATAGACCATTTGGGAAATGATAAATAACATCAAGTTAAGAATGGAGAAATATTATGAAAAAACTGAATGAATGAATGAATTGAAAAAATTATAGCTTTTATAAAAAATTAAATAGTAAATAGCACAACACTTATGTATGTCTTTTACGAGTATTATACTCACTTGTATATAAATTCATACAATATACTACATATGTATATTTGCATGTATGTGTATAAGTATATATGCATACTACCATAGTACATAATTTTTATATGTTAAAGCTGAAACCCACGCATATAATTTTCATCTATTTGTATATTTATATAAACATTTGCACAAATATTTAAATTGTTTTTTGTTTTTTGTTTTGTTTTTTTGTAATATTTCACTATTAATATTCTATTGTTGGTAGTCATTTTTAATTACAGAGGATCGTACTTTTGAAAAATAAAAAAAAAATTTTAGTTCTCTCTCATATGAGTCCTTCTTTGAAACATAGTTACAGACTACCTCAAACCGAAAATTGGAGCCACTGGAAATATATATAAAAAATCAGAAACACATTGATTCATATTGATTTTGTGTGGTGTAAACTGAAACTTTATTAAAATAAATCTTCTGCGTTTAAGCATCGCCACAAAAATATCTGGGATATAATACCCAAATGGCATACTGAAACAATAAAAATTATTATTATTATTATCTAAACGCTCTAAAATGGACTGTTACCTATCAGAACAGTTCCATATAAATCTCGTGGGATTAATATTACCTAGGTAAATAGAATCTAAAATCTCGGCACCTATGTACTTAATTCTACGTGTCACCAGAGCGGGGCAAATACATAACATATGCTCTGCTGTTTCCAAGTCCTCTTGACAGAGTCTACAGGAATGGTCCTCTATTAAAATCAGAGTAGAGCCACATCATTCCTCCTGGATAAGACTTGAAGAAATTCAAAACACTCCCAGAATAACTTGGTGTGTATTAAAAGAGTCACTAATGATTTTAGAGTCGCTTGACTGTTCGAATAAATGCCGGAGGAGCCTTTTTGTTTACATATTCTGGCATACAACTCTAAAGCGTGGACTACCGCCTGAAAAATAGAAGCTCTTTTTCCTATTGCAACTGCTTTTTGGAGTCATGGTCTCACGACACCAGCAGGAATCCATCATTGAACCATAACTGTGATCTGTGTTTTACGTTTGGATCATTTCTCTTCCATTCGGCTCGAACATTGCTGACTACTTTGAGTTTTCTGGAGAAAACAAACATTTTACCCATCAAATCGGGAGTGGAAGACATGGTGTTTCCCAGACCACATCGAGGATTTTGACATGGCCTATTAGATTTCCTCCATAAGTTGGTGTAAATAAAGTAGTCTAAAGGACGCACAGGCTGCTTCTTTCTTAAGGGTAAAGTAAAGACGAGTGAATCCCGTAAGCAACTGCCGGACATGTCCTTAGTAACATCATAAAGTAGTCCTGATACGAAAATTCTTGACGGTTATACGGAATATAGAAATATTATAAGTTTATCCATTTCGTAAACTGGATGCAGCATCTCTGTTTCAGTGGCAGGCCCGTGCACACGGGTTGTTTTGGGGGTTTAAACCCCTCCCAGGAAGATATTTTAACCCATATATATCGGTACAAATCAAGTGGTTAGTATACTATAGTTCTCCCTCGTTTTTTTGTATGAAAACCCCCCCCAGGAGCAAATCCTGCGCACGGTGCTGTTCAGTGGCATAGGTCAAATAGAACTATAATTTGCGGCATCATGTATTTAGCTTAAGTTTTGACATTTGAAAGTATGAATCATTTAGCAACTGCTGAATTTGTTAAAATAGTGCGGACTTACGCTTAAAATAGTGCAAAACTTCCGATCCGTGCAATTTCACGTTTTGGTGATATAAATGGGGTACCAAGGCCATGCAAGTTGACACTGCTAAACCTTTTTTGTCGATTTTACGGCAAGGATCGTACGAAGGCTGCTCGAAAAGTTTTGTGAAAGAATATGAGGACTGTGTTCGATAAAATTGTCCGACACATTTTATCCAATAACTTGTTTTCAAATTACTCAATTTAAAAATTTTTTCGCAGTAGGCTTTGAATTGAATGTACCAAAACTATGGTTTTAAAATTTTGTCCCTAGTCAGTCATATTTACATTAAAATGGCAAACGAGCTATAAGTTCGAAAGTCTATAATAAAAATTTTTG
This sequence comes from Calliopum simillimum, assembly GCA_951812925.1. NCBI lineage: Eukaryota > Metazoa > Arthropoda > Insecta > Diptera > Lauxaniidae > Calliopum > Calliopum simillimum. Next base: position 109,692,036 of record OX638370.1, read on the forward strand.
AAGACCACCCGCGGTAGACTTCCAATAGAATTGCTCGGAATAGCAAAGTTAATGTGAAATTGGTATCAAGAGTTCTGAAAAAATTTAAGGAAGACTTGGATGTCTTTCGAAAGCCAGGTTCCGCGAAAGAAAAAGGCATTCGTGACCAAAACAAAAAGAAGAACTTCGTCACAATTTTAAAGAGAACCCCAACATTCCATGCAGAAAACTGGCACAGAAGGTAAAATCATCCGAATTTTTAGTTCGCAAGGCCAAAAAGGAGGTTAGTTTGAAGATGTTTAAGGTACAAAAAGTTTCTGACAAAAATGCTATGAAGAACACGAAAGCAAAACAGCACACCATAAAATTAAAAATTAATTTTTTTTCTAAAAATTCGAATGTTACATCATGGACGACGAAACGTATGTTTTAGCCCAATTTACGCTGCTTCCAGGCCAAACATTTTACACTGTAGACTAGCGGGGGAATGTGGACGAAAAGCTTAAGCCAAAAAAGCAGTCAAAATTTCCTCGTAAGTTCTTGGTTTGGCAAGCAAACTGGAGTTGTGGCAAAAGGAGCAATTCTATTGTAACCACTGGAAGAGTAAACTCCGAATTATATATGAAGGAATTCTTGGAAAAAGGACTTAAGACTTTCCTACGAAAGCATGAAGTTTCCACTTTCTTTTGGCCAGACTAAGGATCTTGTCATTATAGTAAAATGGCCTTGGAGGGGTACTCACGAAATAATGTCATTTTAGTGCCTCGTGAAGCAAATCCTCCAAACTGTCCAGAACTCTGGTCAATTGAAAGATTCTGGGCTTTGGTCAAAAAGGAGATAGAGGCAATAAAAAAAGTTGCCAGGGATGCTAAAAATTTTCGAGAAAAGTTGTGTTTAGCAGCTAGAAAGTTATCAAATAATACCATTAAATCCTTAATGGAAGGAGTGTCAGAAAAGTACAAAAAAATTTGTAAAAAAAATATTATTAAAATTCTAGATAAGTTATAAAAATTTTAATAAAATGCGGTTCAAGAATGAGTCTTTTAAAATCGGACTACTAGCTCCAGAGATTTTTTGAATTTTGTATCGGACAATATCGATCGCAGTCCTTAGTACATCTAGGGGGTTATCGTGAATCAAGATTCCCGGGGAATTTTCTTAAACAGCAATAGAGAACGCACGGCAGGCCGAGAAAATTCCCCGGGAATCTTGATTCACGAAACCCCCCTAGTGTTTTCCGATGCAAAGTTTTATGACTTGAAAAAAGTAATTTACAAAAGTATTTTTTTGAGTATTTGCGAATTTATATGGAATTCAACGCTCACATAGCTTTTGCAACAATAAATGTTCATGCACGATTCGTCGCCAAAAACGTTTTTTAGTCGATCAAAAAAACCTTGTTAAGATAAACTTACTCGAAAGAGTACTTAATTCTTGAAATTTTTCGAAAAGCCTTCGTAACTATGCTAGCAATCTTTAAAGCTTAAACTGTTGACCCTTTGAAAATGGATTTGTTATGACCGAGCTATTGCTGGACTAACTCAAAAGGATCCAGACTCATTAGATGTTCCTAGTAGTAAAAATTTCACACACATAACGACAGCTTAAATGATATAAGTACATGGAAACACTTCATTGTTTTAAAACATTTTTTTTTAATATTGTCAGTGACTCCAACTTTTTAATTAAGGTGGTGTAAATATTTCAAAGATTGCATACATAATTTACTCATATGTACATGTGATTATATGTTTTATTGTTTGTATTAAAACTAGTGATTCAAAATATTTTTCAGGATAACTAAACTTATATATTTTGAAGTTTATTTTTTCTGATGTATTCGTTTTTAAATATATTTTTGTTTTCTTGTAGCACATTTATCTAATATAGTATAATGTATATTTTTTCTTTTATTGTCCTCAGTACATTGTCTGGTTTTACTTTATGCTTAAGGTAACGTTTCTTTAAGTTTTATTTTTTTTTTTTTAATTATTATTTAGTAGATTTTTATTGTCAATTTTTCAATTTAACACATTCTTTTTATTTTTTGTATAAATATTTTTTTTCTTATACTAAATATGTATCTATGCTATTGTCAATAACTTTTATAACACTCAAATTTCTTAGGCTTGTAACATTTATACATTTTTCTCTACTTTTATATATATTTATGTATATATTTGTTTTACTGCGTTTCTATTTAAAATAGTCATGCATTTAAATATTTTATTTATTTATTATTATCTTTAAAACTTGTTTTAATCGTATGTTCTTATGTCATTTTCTTTACGACAAATCTAATTTATTTTTGCTAAAATTAACATTTTTTCTTAATTTAAAAAATTATTGTTTCTTTTTTTGAATTTTTTTTTTTTTTGTCGTTTTTTACTGTTTGGTATATTATTGTCCAATTTATTTAATACTCTTGTACAAATATTAGATATATTATATATATAGTTGACTTGTTCGTGTTTGTATGTATGCCGCTTAGTAAAATACCATATCTTTTGTATATTTATTGTGTAAATGATTACTTTGTTTTACTGAACACTACATTATGAATTAATTCTTTTGATTTCTTAGGGTTTTCTTTTTTTAGTTTGGTTAAAAAGTATTCCATTTTGTTTAGATAATTGCTCAAAAAATAAATTTTAGTACAGTTAATGAAGAATAGTTCTGCGATATAATTTTATATTAACGACTTTAACTTGATAGCTTGGTTTTAATCACTATTGTTATTTCAAAAATCTTTTTCACATACTTTAACTTTGTTTCAACTAAACTACACAGTGTTCTTGAACGACAGGATTATACAATATGCCACCTATCAGTATGGATTTAACCAGTCTTGTGGAATCAACAGCTTTTAGTGTTCTTGGGTTATCGATTCAATCTAATCTAAGATGAACCAATCACATATTTAATGCGTCAAAGGAAGCGGCCAAGTGTCTAGGCACATCAGTTGATCTGCGTTCTATCAATTTCACAGACATTAGGCCTTAAACGGAGTACAATTCACACATATGGGCTGCCACTTCAAAAACCTATTTGGAATTGTTTATGCGAATACGCATAATCCCCAAAAGTAGCAATAAATTTCACATAGTTGGCAACGCGATTCTATTGCTTAACAAACAATGCCCCACTGCTCATAGCTGTCAAATTCTTTTATTTTCTTTCATTATTTTCATTCGTTTATTAACCACCTTTGAAACAGCATTGTCTGCAGCATAAAATTATAAGTTTAATTCTCATACTGATTAAAGTTTAATTACAAATGTTTATTCTTAATTTTAATACTCAATAAAGAGTTCACCATAAAATTTATACACCAAAAAAAGTTTTTATTTTCCTTCATGTGGGCGCTACTCACTGTGGGTTTTTTCCTGTTTTTAAGCAATGCCGGAGCCTTCGGAACACCATCGATCCTCAGTGAAGGAATTAGTACGACGTGCAGGCGATTTATCTCAAGTAACGTACCGGCAAGGTGTTAATCTGGAGGGAGGTATATACAGCAAATCCTGATAAGCAGTTTTTAGTCAAGGACAAGTGCAAAGTAATCTTTGAAGTTTCTGCCACGTTTCCCAAAAAAAAAAAAAAAAAAAATTCTGAGGCCGGATTCGGATTCGATATTGCAAAACACATCGAAAATGCTTATTTTTTAACTTTGTTTGTTGTACTATATATTAAAATTTTCCTTTTTATGTATTGAGAAAATGCCGTTACTAGAATAAGGCCTTTTTCGAAGAGGGATCTGTTTGGATTTTCTGGAAAATGAAAAAATTATCACAGAAAGTCTCAAGAATCACCCGCATTTTTAAATTTTTGTCGAGATTTTTTTTCGTAACAATCCTGTCCTTCGAGAACATTGTGACTATAGAAGAACAATTCAGTACAGATCATGCATGTGAGAACTATTTCGCATATTAACTGTACTAAATAATCTGTATGTCGCAATATATCTCAATATTTACTTTTGTACGAGTATTTTAAAACGATATATTTATAATATTTTGGAATATGATGGTTTCCAAAAATGATAAAAGGTTCTTATAATAAAATAAATTGACGTTTGATTGACTGGATTATAAAAATAATGAGCTTTAAAAAGACCACATTCTGAGCTACGCTTCTGTATGCTTATTCAAAACTCAGTAATGCAGAACGGGCTCTACATAAATGTAAAAATATGTAAATACAATTTTAAAATTTTATGCATAGGTATATGTATAATTGATATTTAAGTTAAAGGATATGGTTTTTTAATCGACAACTTTTACATTTTCTTGCAACGTATAAAATTAAAAACTTAATCTGTTCCACAATATCTTCATAGTTTGTTTCACGAAAATAACGCAAGTCACAGATTCGTTTTAAAAATCAAAGAGGGATACATTTTTTCTAAACAACACTGTTTGCATCCCTCCAATTTATGAATATTTTATTTTAGATTTGTCAAATTCTATTTTATTTTGTATTTTTCTTAACGATTTTACAGTGGGATAGTTTTCTCTTAGATATGATGCATTCAAATGTTTTTCTGTATATAATTAGTGTAGTTTTTGCATCATATTTATACATGATGATCTTTATTCTAAAGCTTATACTATATTTTTTGACATATAAAACAATTTAATTTTTGCTAACTTTATATCTTCCATATTTTTTGGATGGTTCTAGTAACTTAATGTTAAAAAAAAGTATTGTCCGGATGGTATCAAACGAATAAAAGTAACTTTTTCACAATTTCACACGAAACTACTAAAGTAAAATCATTTAAGCCTACCCTTAAGTTTTCTCATAGCTTCCATAATAATCGATATCCATTGGACTACGATTTTGATTGCTGTTGCTGCCATATTGTTTTTTACTGCTATTACTTTTGAATGGACTAGCTCCAGGTGATATATTTAGTGAACTACCTGCACCTCCACCTGGTACATTACTAAATTTTGATATTTTCTCTTCTTCTTTGCTCGGCTTAGTATATTTTTGTATTTGCTCGTGTATCCATGGTATATACTTGATGACATTTGCATAGACACCGGGTAGCTTGGGATGTGCACACATAATGCCCCACGATACGATGCCACCAACAAACCAGCGATCTTTTTCACCAGGAAAAGGACAAAGTAATGGGCCACCGGAATCACCCTAAAAATGAAGTAGTGATGATAAGAAAATAAAATACAATTGCGATGGATCATTTTGGCATTATTTTTATACCTGACATGCATCCTTGCCACCATCTTCATAGCCAGCGCATATCATACCATCAGAAACGGTTAGATTATCAAGCCATTCATCGCATTGTTGTCTACGTATGACAGGAACTTGTACTTCATTAACGATGGGTTCATATGTGGCTTTAGCTGTTTTGAATACAAGAGATATGTTATGTTTCATTAACCTTTGCTAATCACTCTATAACAGGGATTATAATTGTAAACGTAACCAAATAACCGATGCATTTTTCAAACCATAATTGTTACCGAAATGTTGAATTTAGCAAAAAACCGAATTAATCATAACCGAATCGAAACCGATACATTATAGCGATATGGTTTCGGTTTTTTCCTTATTTTACAAAAATTTCAAATGAAATAAAGAAAAATTATGTGGCAGCCATTAAACAATTCGTACCAAGTGTCAAATCATAAAAATAAATGCAATAAGAAAAATCTACACTACTGTTGCAGCAGCATAAGTTTTTGGCCGCAGTCAACGCAACTTTCAACGAACTGCAAAAATTTCCTTTGTATTGAAATGCCATATCCAAAAACAAATATTTAGCGAAAGTACTTCTCTTACCATTTAGATAAAAATTTGACTCAAGTCAAGCTTAGCTCCCTTTTAATTTCAACAACGAAAAAGTGTAGCTCGGATCTAGTTTCGAGAATATAGCCAACGGAAGATCCGGCTATGTCTTATGAAAACCGCTATGAGTTGAGAACCTCGGGGGTAAAGGTAGTTGCGTATGCTAATGATGTGGTCATATTGGTATCAGGCCCGTTTCCCGACATGATCAGTAATATCATGGAAGGAGCTTTGACAAATTTATCCTCGTGGGCTACAGCATGCGGCTTGGGAGTTCACCCAGCAAAAACGAAGCTTATGCTTTTACCACAAAAACCAAAATTCCAAACATCAACCTTTCTCGACTTAATGGGCATACTCTGTTACCACCAAGACCGCCAAGGAGTAATACTGACTCCAAAGCTAAAATGAAAGACAATATTGAACTGAGGTGCATAAAGGCACAGCCTTCTATGCCGGCAAGAAAACTATCAGTAAAAAATGGGGACTATAACCGAGAATGACACTTTGGATGCACACTGCCGTAGTACGTCCAATTCTCACATATGGCTCCCTAGTTTCGTGGAGCTAGTTACCAGCAAGAGCTACAATCAGACAAAACTAGAGAAGGTCCCAAAGACCGTCTGTGTTGGTGTAACGGGGGCACTGAGATCAAACTCAGGGAAACTGGCTGTTGGGTGCCAAAACAGTATGATCATCCTTCCATCCATGAAAATCTGCAAACCACACTTTGAAACTTTGAAATTCGAAACCAAATTTTGAAAACAACTTTCGGTATGTCTTCCAGAGAGAGCTTAGTGAGAAGAAGGCAGTGTCAATCTAAGCTTTGAAACCATTATGTACCCCAATGACAAAAGGATGGAGTGTGGTGGTGGTGCGGTAGTTTTTTCAGAAGACCTGAAATTATCTTAATCTTTTCGCCAGATTCAGCCAGCGTGTTTCAGACAGAAGTCTTTTGCCATCCGTGAAGCCTGCAAATCATTAGAGAGCATTAATGCTATTTCCGGAAAGGTGGAAATTCTCTCTGGAATAAAGTTGAAATTAGTAGTAGAAAAAATTATTCAGACTGGGGTATTGGCAGGATCTTGCTCTCGTTTCGGTTCCAAGTCATAGAGACATCGAAGGCAACAAAAAAACTGACGAACTGACAAGTAATGGCTCCTTCCTTAACGTCACCAGCGCGATACGATTTCATACTGCACTATGTCTAGTAAAGCAGCGGATCTTCTCATACTACTCAACCGAGGCGAACACGAATTGGAAAGCATTTACTACATGTAGGATATCCAGGTCAATCTGACCTTCATATGACTTAAAAAAATTTATTATTTACTAGCCAATAACAGTATTAATATAGCAAGAATTACTGGGGTTGCATTGGAAACTGGGCTATCGGCAAGCATGCTGAAAACTAGGTATCCCTTTCAATTTCTTCGGTCGGAGTTGTTTAGATGCAAACAAGGAAGAATCTCTTGAACACTATCCCTCTGAATGCATGCTCTAGCAAGAGCTAAACTTAATTCGCTAGGTAAACTTCTTTTCAATGCATCCAGCGAAATCACCGACATTGGAATTGGCTCGCAGCTTAATTACATTAACATTAAAATGGCATATCTAGATTTAGGTTTTAAGCACAAATATTTATATTTATAAACCTCTGAACACCGTCTTATGTTTCATTGAATCTCAATAGAATAACTTGCAGCTTTTAGACTTAACTGCCATGCCTTTCAGGTTTCAAATCAAGTAATGTTCGGGCTTATGCACTTCATAACGTCGGTAGTATTTTTTTATTTTGTTCCGGTACACCGAAACATATGTTGGTTAACCAAAATAAAAACAAAACCATTGATCGTATCATCAGCACCAGCACCGTAATCATACCCGATATACGTTTCGTTTATAATCCCTGCTCTATAATCATTTGCTACTTACGATGGTTATCCTGACTTTTACCCCAACCGATAACTGTACAAAGCTGATCAGATTTGAGGTTTTTAATACTTGGTGGCGGTAAACATACCGGTAGTAAGTGTTCGTGAAAGGATACGCGTTGGGCCAGCTTAAAAAAAAAAATTAAAGGTATTAAAAGCACTAGTTCTACAGAAATTTTGCGACATACCTGAAATAATGCTATATCATTATCATGCGGTATGAGCGTATTATACATGGGATGTGGTATAACGGTTTTTACTTTAACCTTTTGACCGGAATATGTAAAAGAATTACGCCGCGTTACACCAAGTTGTATTGTCCAATCATCCAGATCAATGACAGTGTGACTGAAAATTAAAATTTTAATTTAGCCAACTCTCCTTGCAGTGTGGAAGATGAACTTAATAGACGATCAAAGTTTGTAACTTACTTTCCTATGCAATGCGATGCCGTTAGTACCCATTGATCTGATATCAAAACGCCAGCACAATAGAAAATCTTTTCAGGTCCACCTAAAATTGCTGCTAAAAATGGCCAAGATCCTGGATTTGCTTGAGCGCCTCCAATTATACGGCGTGATATCTTTGAACTGTCATGACGACGTCGTTTCACTTTGCCACATTCTGTGAGCGAGAAGAATAGCATTAGACTTAGTAATTTAATAGAATTCCAGCAATAAGCCTACCAAAGTTTGCGCAAGTAAGCTCTGCAATTGGATAATCTTCTTCTGGCTTGCAACTGGCAAACTCTTGCATTAGATTGGAACGCTTTTTCGCATACATCTTCCAAATGTCCGTTGAAACATTAACTGAAGTTAGCAAAGGTCGGTGTGTTTTTTGTGTCACTACGCTGGTTGCATTCACCGAATTATAGCCGAGCATTGAACAAACTGCCGTAGGTGAAACAGAACGATCCCAATTTTTTACACAAGCTGGGGTCCATTTGTGGGTACTTATGCGAAACACTTCCAGCACACCTTTACCTAAATCACCGTTACGTTCACTGAGCCGTACTAAAACAAAAAATTAGAAACATTAGGGAGTTAGTCGCTAGGATGTTACAGGTTTATCACTCTAAGTAAAACCTTTTCCACATTATATTGAACTTTTTTCAAATCCAATCAAACTTTTTTCAAATCAAATTAACCTTTGTCAAAAATACCTACAACAGCTACATCCCAAAGTCTGGATTGGGTTGGACAATTAATTTGAGAAAAGGTTTTATTTTGATTTGGAAAAGTTTAACTTAATTTGAATAAATATCAATATTTTAAGGAAAAGGTTTAACTTGTTGTGGAAAACCTTTAATACTTACTGCAATTTCGTTCATCTTGCCCATATGGACAGTCTACTATGCCATCACAGATATGTTTGGAACTCATACAACGGTTTTCTCCACAATATATAGAATCGGCATCACAACGATCACAACTTGACTCATCTGTTTGATCCATGCAATCCAGATGTCCATCGCAAACATAATCATTAGGTATGCAGCGTGCTTGATCGCACTGAAAGCCATTGCAGACAGGATTACTGAGCGCTATCATAACATCTTGTACTTGTTCTAAGCCCACGCATTCCTCTGGGTTCTCAAAATCTTTAAAAAGTTTGCAATTCAGCCACTCTGGCAAACTAAGGCCGAAAACATCAAAGAAGAAACCACAACGACGCATTGTTTCCGTGCATAGTGTCTTACATGGTGGCACTGTCGAGCCGGTGGTGCCACATTTCGGCACAAAAAGAGTGCAAAGAAATAGCGAGACCAGCTCGTAACAACGCACATCCACCAATGCATCATAGTTATCCAGATCCTTAATAGCCAAGCGAAAGAGAGATGGAAAGTGAAAAGAAAAACAAAATATAAATGACATGTGCACCATACGCAAACTGATGCAAACCTACCACCTGTGTTTCAATTTGTCCGAAATGTCCTATGTAATTTGGAAAAACCGTGTAGTTGTAGGGTATTTGTGGACCTTGGCAAAACTTAACAATTATTGGCAAACAAGTGCCAGGTGCCGGATTTTTACCCATGGTTGATACTTCTTCCACGCGTATTGTGTTGATTATAGTTTTGTTCACAAACTTAATGGTAGGATAAGCATTAAAATAAGCGGCTAAACCACCCGCTATGGCCAGCAGAGCGAAAGCGTTGAGCAAAATTTGAAAGAAGCGGAATTTCAGACGTCCATTGGTTATGTAGGGATTGGAACTCTTGCGGCGATTGACAATCTATATCAAAAGAAAAAGAGGTTAAATATGGGTTTTGCGAAGATAGATACTAGGAATGTTACGAAGCTATGGTTTCGGTTTCGAAAGCTTGGAACTTTCGATTGATTTTGCCATCCTACTCGAACTTCGGTTCTGAAAGTTTTGTATCGGAAGTTATAAGGGAGTTTGATAAAAATTTTGCACTGTTGCGTTGTTGAAAATATAAGAGAGAAGAAAACCACTGGAAGTAAGAATACAATTTTGCTTCGGAAAATCTCACGATTGCTCTCTCTTTTATCTCAGAATCCAAATCCGTCTTCGGGTCCTATTCTGAATCCGTTTCCGACTCCGAAAAACAAAATTTGCAATACACGGTTCCGACTCCGGTTCCGTTAAAACCTCCTCCGTAACATCCATAAACAATACCTCTAAAACTTACCCTATGCTGAAGCGATGTTGTATTGGGTGCGCCATTCTGAAAGCGTACTATTGTCTGTAGACTTGCCGGTGTGGGTACACTCTTTGTAAGTGGTGACATGGGAACTGTTTGCTGTTCTAGCTCATCTATTGTTTCATTCTGTAACTTTTGT